>BNST01002617.1:0-1297142 GCA_019650275.1 Xylocarpus granatum | reverse complement strand
TGAAGTTGAGTTCTTTTGGGCTTGCTGCCTGCTACACTGATGGCAAAGCAAGGGAGCGAGGCAACGGAGTACATGGCTTTTTCATTATAATTTTGCTTTCTAGTTTTTAAAAATTATGAATTTTTTTTATATTTTATCTATTTTATTTTCTATTTAATAATTTAATCTGAAAATAAAATTATCGGTACTAATTACACTATTTTTATTATAAATTATGATAATTAAATAATTAATAATTTTTTTTAATTAAAATGTCTCCTTGTATAAATGTTTTTGAATAATAGCCCTTTCAATAAAGTTTTACTCTTCTAACACAAATAACATTTCCAGGCTTTTTAAATTTTAAAATAAGAAAAGCCACATCCACAACTACTACAAATCTAAAAGGACCAAAAATCAATTAGATGAAAAATCTTCACATGTGCATACTGCAGTCTTTTCTTTTCTCTACACGTACGGATCTCCCTTTAACACCTATTGAGCCCATTTTCTCCATGGCTGTAGCAAAAGCTTGGAAGAATTTCTGCTTATCCTTCCCCAAATTCTTGAACCAGAGCCTTGGTTCTTGGATCCAAAAACAGGGCTTGGTCTGAGGCCAACAATCCCCAATTTCCCCTCCAAATTTGCATAGTAAGCATGGTCAAACAAAAATGGAGTGGTGACATCAAATGGTGCAACAATGTCAACGTTGCCACCAAAACGTGGGCATGACATTCTGAGAGCTTTCAGCAGCCTTGGATCAATGGTGGGGTCAGGCTGCTTTGGTGCCATGGTAATTATACAATCTGCTGACAAATTGCTCACAATGAGCAAAACCAATTGTGTGTGCACCGGAAAGAACCACCAAGTCCTGAATTGATAGCCCTTTTGAGTTGAAGATTTTGATCAGCTGATCAATGGTGGAATTTGCTCGCGGCAGATCGACGCGTACCCTTGATGCCTTTGATATTTGCCCGTCCCATCTTCCTTTTTGCACCCTGGTAATAAGGACCCCCAGCCTGTAACAAGAGTTTGAATATGGGGAACAAGGTTAAAGATTGGATATTGTGATATGGACTGTTTTTAACAATAAACAAATGGGATTAAATGCATTAAATTTGGAGAGTTGAGGTTAAATCTAGAGGTGGTCAAGATCAGCCTACAACAAATTATCAGCAACATAAATAAATTGGGTACATGGAAATGTGGATTTATCTGCTTTTGTCCTGATAGAACACGGTGTTAAGTTCGGTACAAAATGACGCAGCAATTTTTCTCCCAAATCATTCTACTTTGGAAGCATCGACGCTATCAGTAATGAGGTCAGAGAAGGGAAAGAAGCCTTGAATGTCTGCATTATGTACAAGAATCACAGGAACTATAGCATTCTTCCTTGCTCTATATGTGTTCTTTGAAACTCTGTAGTGAGTTTCATAGATGAATAACTGCCAGTCAATCGATTAAGTCTTAACCCCATTTGATATTTGTTGCAGAACAGATAATTTTAAAGCATCAGAAGAAATCAAAAGGGAAGAAACTGACCAAATGCACAAAATCTCTGGCTGCAATTGCAAGAATGTCTGCACAAGATACAACCCCAGGACATTTGCTCTCCACCAAGGCTTTGGCTTTCCTTATGATTTCAAAACCTTCCGTCCTTAAGTTCTTGTTATCTGGGTGCATCCTTCTCTGCTAAATCTTTGCTTCCAGGCTTCGTCGATATAAATATAGACCCATCACAGCCCTACAATGAAAAGAAAAGAAATCAATATTGCCAGAATGCAAAAATATTAACTAACATGCATCATATGATGGTGCTAAATGACGCATGCATGCAAATTAAGGCAAATGTATTATGTGGGAGAACTGGGAATTCAGGATTACTTCTACGAAGCAATCATGGAAGAAAAGACGAATAGTGGCATGGCCAGAAACTGGTGCTTCTTTGAATTTTTGGCTGGTTACTGAACCTACAAGTCGCTCAAGTTGAGGGCACGATCTTGCATAGTAATCAACAGAGATTTTCCGTCGGCTGCGGCGAGCAGTGCCGCTGGTTTTGGCTGCTGAAATAGTTAGTGTGTTAAGAGTAAGCAAGAAAATGATGGAAGCAAGTGAAAACAAAAGGAAGAAGCAGAGATGGAGAAGAGAGAGAGAAGATAGGACAGACATGCTTGCACAGGAGGCAGCTTAGGACAAAAGTCTTAACTGTGGAGAAGAGAATATAAAAGCGAAGAGGTTTGAAATTTTGACGTGGGACAGCTGGCAGGTTGAAAAAGGGAGAGAATCAAGGCCCGTGAAACCCAAAACCATTAATAAAAGCAAAACATTAATAAGAAATTCTGTATGACTGCCAGAAACAACGCCCTTGAAGCCAGTGTAGTTTAATTAATTGCTAGTTGATCTTGCTTAACTGGATAAAATGTCAAGTCTTTAGTTCCGTCTGTGCTTTATTTTAGTCCAACTGAAAGTTGGGATCTAGTCTTCAAGCGGATTACTAAACAAGAATTAGCTTGGAGAATCCATTCACGAGCATTTGCAATGATTGATCAGTTAAGAACTGACGACCAAATTTTGTCTATTAGTCATTCATACGTACACCAGTCAGCCAAGCAAAACCCAACAGAAATTTGTGTCTTTCTTGTTGATATTGTTTAATTGATTCTTAATCAGGTAATTAGTCTTCATACATTTTTATAAATAATGTGTCAAGAACAAAGTTTACCATGAATTCAAAAGACTAATAGTGCTATCTACTCTCTTTGTAAACTAAAAACTCACCCCTGTTTTATCCAACGTGTGATGTAACAAATGGGGTTGGGGAAGTTTGCAAAACAGAGTGAAGCAAAGAGGCAACATAGGAAAGCAAATGATAGCGAAGACAAAAATAGAAGGCTGAACAGAGCTAATGGTGGATAGAGTGAGAGAGAGCAGAGATCCCATTTACCAACCAAAAACATAAGTTCTTAAATGCAGAGCATGTGCAACAACGTGGGACCTCACCGATTCACAAATTACCTTTTGATATAAATGAATGAATCTAAGCCATTGCTTTCAGGCTATATAGAATTACATCAGTAGCTAATTTACTTGCTCTTTTTGGCTTTTTCTAGAAGTGGAGGTAAGCTTTTTGTTGTGAGTGCAGTAAAAGCTGTGAAGACCATCTCACTATCACTAACTTATTCCAAGCTTTTGCTTTAATTGTCTGTACTTGTGGATCTATGTAACTGAACAAGAGAAGTTAACAAAAGCAACCAGAAACCTCATCACCCCCATAGCCAAAAAGTTGGTACTTAGCACTGGGAACCCACTTTCATCAATTTTGTAAACATATATGACATTCAGAGGTTCTGCATCTTGGTTCAACAGTTGCCCGACTCATATTATTTTTGATCTCAACCGTCATATTCTGCAGACTGATAGTCAAAATGAAGAGTAGTAGTATAACCATGCTCGGGAACATCGAAGAGGGAAACATGGGAGTTTGGCAGAGATTTCCCTCAAACTTATTCACTCAGAAATATAGTATGAAGAAAGCTTGGGGACAGATTTGAGAGGACAACGGCAGCTGTTGCCACCAGGTTCAAGTATGATTTGTACAGAATTCATTAATTTAATCAAAAATTAATACAAATATACAAATTTAAATTAATATAATTTATAAATAAATTTTAAATTTAATATAAATACAATAAAAATAAAAAGACACCAAATTCTATCAGAATTATCAGAACTTATTGTAAAGTAATCAAAAGTTTAAATTCTATCCCTTTAGTAGGCTAAGCTCTCGTTGAGATGGTTTGAGGATTGGCCTTCGGCTTCAGCCCATGTTATTTAGGTTTTATGTTTGTAATTGAGATCATACATACAAGTTTTAATTCTGTTCTCGGAACTCCATTAACGAGAAGTTGTTTGTTTTGGCTGTTAGGTGTTTGATAAAATTCTTGAATGAACTCTGCTAATTTGAAATTGTGAGCTTTCATTTTGTTTTTTGGTCAACATTTTGCCATGCAGCGTTTGTTATCAAGGATCTTAAGAACCAAGGGCTCTAAACTGAATACTTTCTTTACGGAAACATCTTGTTTACACTCTTTCACAACCTTCGCTGCAAACCCAAATGTCCAAAAACAGCCACAGAAAGCGATATTCCATGCGAGTTCTTGAAATGGTCTTCGTTTGGTTTCTGTAGAACCTCAAAATTCGCAACTGGGTTCACGCCGTTGCAGCCGAAGCCATTGGACTCCATCCTTGATAGCGAGAGAGCTAAGGATAAATCTGCCGAGGACCTTGCTTCGATTTGGGACGATGTATGTAATGTTTCGGTCTCTTTTATGCTTGTTTTACTTGCGATGCAGTGTAACTAACAATAATGCTTAATTTTCTTCACAGTAATGGGTATGATCGATTTTCTTCTTTTGTTTCATGTATTAGTCATTTATGGGTGGGTTGGTGTTATATAGTATCATTTAGGAAGGGGTCACATTGACGCATCCATGAAAGCCCGTCTTTATCGTTTGTTGGAGCACAGAGCAGCTGACTGGTAATTTATTGATACATTCTCTTTACCGTCTATATCTCTTCATGCTCTATGTGTTGTATTCTTATTTTTCTACCAATCATTGCAGCCGGTATTTTGTTATCCCCTTGTGGAAAGGAAGTGGTTATACAACGATGTTCACTCAAGGTTTGTTCTCCAATGAATAGCTTATGTCTTACATTCTGCATTTTGTATGTTTAGTGGTTGCCTCATCTGACTGTTGATCTATTTTTGATGAAAAAATTTGTCTTGGATAGCCCCTTTGCTGAACTATCTTAGGACTTGAATTTAAAATTTGGTCACAAGATCTCACATACCAATGATAAAAAAAAGGGTAACACTTGCAACTCTGTGAAGAAGATGCAACGAATGCGTAAACAAGTGGAGTTAATTTATGGTCATTTACAAGTTTCATTCTCTTCTTTGATGAAGTCATGGCATTAGGGTCAAAGCTAGCTGTTTAAACTCCCAATGTGAGGAGCACTTTGGAATGCCTTCTTAGTGAATGGATAAAATAGTTTCATTACTTTGGTCCATGCTTTATGTGCTTCAGTCTTTTCATGACTTTAATACAGATAAAGATAGAAAGGAGATTATTAACAAGGTTGCTGGAATTATTTTCTTAGTTCATATAACATTTTATTGAAGGATTTTAAATGACTTGATGACGTAAGTTTAAGTGAACAGATATATCATGATTTTTAAACCAACAACCTCTACTTGCCATGTGAAAGTTAGCTTCTTCAGGGCATACCTCATCTTATGGAAAACCTTACATGGGCTGTGCTTCGTTATGAAAGTAGAATCTGTTTGTTGAAGCTGGTATATAACTGTCTTAACTGTTTGACTGTGTCCTCTTCATAATTTGATTGCCTCCTGATCTTCATGTTCCTTGGATGCGATCACCTACATCATCATTTATGTTTTGAGCCTTTGGTGAAAATCATAAAATTTTGGGGTACATGAAGATTTCAGTTACCTAAGATGGTTAAAAGTACTAGTTTGTGAATATTGAGGTAGTATGTGACTAGAATAAGTTCAATAACTCCTTACCCCTACACTAATAACTTCTTACCCTTAGATTAATATAAACTATGATACATCCTAGTACCGTGCTCTTAAATGTGGTAAAAAGAAGTGATCAGTCACACTATCATTCTACACTTATTTTCTTACCCAGGATCAGTCGAGATGTAAACTTATGTGTTTCATACACTGAAAATCGTTCTCAATAAATCAAAGAAAGGAAGTGCGAGTTGCCCTGAATGAAGCAGTTCATTACTAAGATAAATCTGCTTCTTTTGCAGTACAATTACCACACATTCTTGTCACTGGACTTGAGGATTACAAGGCAAGAGGAACTCAAGCATCTCCCTATTTTACCGCCTCATTTACACGGAATTTGCTGAGACCAAGGATTTGGTGCTTATCTGCGGTGATGTAGTGTTCATGAGTAAGCTCACTGACTCAGAGGCAGAATGGCTTTTGGAGACCATTCAATCTTTTTATTTGAATGATGCAAGGTATAAGCTTGTGGAGCGTTTCAACAAAGAAGCTCGGAACTTTGAATTCAAGGATGTCTTGCGATCCCTGAGCATTCCCATCCTATGATTTCCCTAAAGGAAGGAAGAGTGCAAGTGTAAAAGAGAAAGAGTTCAACCAGCAGCAGTAAGATTGCCACAGGTCGTCCCCACGAGAGGGAAGGTGTGACCTTGAATGTTGAAATTTTGTTTTGTATACATTTCTTCGAGAAATTTGGATCGCATGTACTTTTTTATTACTTCCGACGAGTCATGATTCTCGTTGACCAAAGGAAAAGACAAAAAGGTCCTCCATTAAATTTTTGGACAGGTTCTAACCAGTGACTAAGTTAGTCCTTGCAAATGCACTGCAGCATGATATTATTCTGTAATATAAATTATAAACAAAACACTCGAGCCAAAACGACATAGTTTCTGCAAAAGGAGTCCTAAGGGGGGCGATTCAAACTAGGCATTTGTAGAAAACGACGTAGTTTGGGCAAAGAAGACGCAGAGTGAAAAAATGGAAGCCCCACAGAATGTCCGTTGTACCCTCGTCTTGTCTTGTCTTGTTCGCAAGTCTTTAGACGTCTTAGCAAACAAACCCTTGTAAGAACTCCTTTTATGAGTTCTCTCTTCTCTCACTCTACGCTCTTCTATTCGTAATTCATTCGTTCATTCCTCCTCCAGTGAAATTCAGTACGGTGTCTTATTGTCTATCACTCTTGCTTTGTTCAATTTTATATTCATTCGTAACGTAATCATGGTGATTGTATACTCATTTCAGTTTTTCTTATTGTTCGATTTCGCACTCAGCTTTCTAAGAAATATCAATAAAGTAAAAAAAATTCCCCAATGACTGACCTCTCCGAAGAAGCCAAGCAAATCGAGAAGCTCTACGAGTTCGGCGAGCGACTGAATGAGGCCAAGGACAAGTCTCAGGTCTGTTTCTAGGGTTTTGCTTTTATTGTTTCCTCTGGAGTGCCTTTTTCTTAAAAAAAAATTATTGTAGTACTGATTGTAGTTTGTATGATTGTTTTTGTGTTTCTGTAGAATGTGAAAGACTATGAAGGGATAATTGAAGCATCGAAAACGAGTTTAAAAGCGAAGCAATTGGCTGCTCAGCTGATTCCTAGGTTTTTCAAGTTCTTTCCTGACCTCTCCAACCGTGCTATACATTCGCATATCGATTTGATCGAGGAAGAAGAGCTCGGAGTCAGTAGATTCTCTCTCTCTCTCTCTCTATCTCGCTGTACTTTTTTATTTTTAACTTATGGTTATAGTTAAATCTATAATTTTAATTGAATGGTGGATTCTTCATTTATAGCCTCGTTACAAGTTTTTTGATTTTGGAATTTATGTGGGAAAGATGCTTGTCAGTTTCTGAAACTTTTCATTGAGCGCTTGAATTATCATAATTACTATTTATTTAGTCAATACAGCTTAGTTGTCAAATGAATTTTGTTACACAGATATGGTAACTCAAACAAATATATATATATATATATGGAAGTTTAGAATATCGTAGATATAAATGGACTTAGGAATTACTTTACTAATTCAATGCCTTAATTTTGATTATGAAGTGTATTTGCTAAATGAAGTATTAACTGGTTTTGTAGGTTCGGGTGCAAGCAATTAGGGGACTTCCTCTGTTCTGCAAAGATAACCCAGAGAATATTTCGAAAATTGTTGACATTCTTGTGCAAATTCTTACATCTGGTAACCGACAACATGTTAATAAAATGTGCTTTTCAGGATTTTGTTGCTCCTCTATTATTTTATTCAGTCTGATCTTAGACTTCCTTGATGCTCTTTAGAGGAATTTGTGGAGCGTGATGCCGTGCATAAAGCACTTATGTCCCTGTTGAGGCAAGATGTGAAAGGTAATTTACATTATCAAGTGGAAGTATCTGAGTATACAAGGCTAGAAGCGGATAAAGATTTATAGCTTATTTGGTTATGATTCATTGTTCAAGTATATTTTGAATAAATTAGGTTTAGTGAGAAAATGAACAATTGGTTCGTTTTGTCATTAACTTATATGGAAAGTGGGAATGCTTTTCATCATTTTGCATATAACTATAATTTGGAAAAAAAAACATTTAATTTTTGCTTATGGAAGTGGGCTTCCTTTACAGAGGGAACCATGCATAACAAAGACAAATATTGGTATTAATGGGTGCATAACAAACAATAGTGCTACACTGAATGCATATAAATATGGTAACTTTTAGAAGTCTTGTTTGCAATTTCTTTTAAGTTAGTGTAATAGCTAAAGTGCACATGGTCATTACAATTTCTTTCACATTCTTTTTTGTGGTTCTGTTTCTCATTAACTTAACTGTCTTGTTTTGCAGCTTCTTTGACAGCCTTATTTAAGCATATTGGTAGTGTTGATGAACCAAGCACAGATGAATTTATACGTGAGAAGGTTTTAAGCTTCATAAGAGATAAGGTTGGAGGATTCGCTATGTTATGTGAAATCCTATTATTTTTTATGCAACATTTTTGGCAATTATTGATTGTTAATTTTCTGCATTTGCAGGTTTTCCCTATTAAAGCTGAACTCCTGAAACCTCGGGAGGAAATGGAAAGGCATATAACTGATTTGATAAAAAAAGTATGTTCTTGGTTTTATTAAAAAAAAATTACTTATGTTGTTCTTTTCAATTGAAAGAGATTGCATAAATTTCATTGTATTTTTATATTTTTTTCAATTATATTTAACATTCATGGATAATTTGAATGGGGTCTATTACAGAGTTTGGAAGATGTGACTGGAGCAGAATTTAGAATGTTTATGGATTTCCTGAAAAGTTTGAGCATATTTGGAGAGAAAGCTCCTCAAGAACGCATGAAAGAGCTTGTTGGAATCATTGAAGGACAGGCTGATTTAGATGCACAATTCAACGTGAGTGTGTGCTTTATTCTGTCTATTTAAATGAATAGTAAATGTAATAACAAGTCTGCTATGTGATGTCTGATGCATTTGCTGATGTTGGGGCTTTTTACCTTTGGCAATAGTTGACATTCTTTTTGTTTTAGATTTTTGCACTCTAAATCTTCTCTCTTTTTCTCACACCTTTACAATATTAATATATATGTCAAATGGCAGTGGATATATCTTAACATATGGACGACTTGATAACCAGAATGCTAATTTATCACTAAATGATATTGTTTATAAGTTGGTATATTTCCACTAGAAGATTACAGATATCTGCGAAACACTAGACTATGATCATGAGGAAATAAATCAGAATTTTGTGCCAACTTTACTTCTGAAGCTTCCACAACTTTCTTAAAAGAGGTATAGTCAGAGAAAACATGTGCTGCATAGGGGGAAAAAGGAAGTTCAGAAATACATAGAATTTGTTGCATTTCTAGGTTTTTGCATGTTTGTCTGCTGGATAATATAACAAGCCCTTTATTGCAGTGAGAACCAAGAACTTAATCTTCTTGTGACTTTTTAGACATCATTAGCAAAATAATGTTGTCATGACTAGATTGCATTACTTCTGTTAGCCTAGCCCATTTTATAAGATTCTCTATTCTCAATAATTAGTATGAGTTCCCTGCCATTATGTTATTCCATTTATGATGACTTAATCTTTTGAAGTGGCTCGTAATATAGGTTTCAGATGCTGACCATATTGACAGATTGATCTCATGCCTCTACATGGCTCTTCCCTTCTTTCTGGTATGGATTTTGTTTGATAGTGTTCAATGCATTTACACAATCCATTTTGCATATTTCTTAACTGAATCTTCTTACCCACTAACATTTCCACAAGAGAGGAGCATCTGGCAGCAAGTTTCTCAACTATTTGAACAAACACATTATACCAGTTTTTGAGAAGGTAATGCCACTTTCTTTGTACCCAAACATGTTGCAGGATTCAAGCATGTGTATTGTATATTCTTGTGTCATGTTTTTGACATCTGATATCCTAAAATTGATGGATATACGCCATTATGGCTTATCCATCTGAAGTTGTATTTAGTCTAAGAGTCAGGACCGTTAGTCTGACTATATATTGTTTTAATTCATAAATTTCTGAAATATATTCTCATAATGCCAACCCTTATCAGCTTCCTGAGGAACGAAAGCTTGATTTGCTTAAAGCCCTTGCTGAAATATCACCTTACACTGCACCACAGGATTCAAGACAGATTCTTCCTTCAGTTGTTGTTCTGTTAAAGGTACACATGTTACTTGCAACATGTTAGATCATTCTTCCAGAATGGTTCATGGGAGATGATACATTTCAACCATATTTTTCCCATTTGAGTTGCTTTTTGCACTCTTATTTTGTGAAAATTTGGTGGGTTTGCCTATGTCTAAGATCTCTTAATAGAATTTTATTGGTTTAGATTATTTGTCTTAACATTTCTTATTCTTTCTTCCAGAAGTATATGCCATTGAGGAAGACTGGAGGAGATGAAATGAACTTTACCTATGTTGAGTGCTTGTTGTATGCTTTTCATCATTTAGCACACAAGGTTTTAATTCCCACTGTTTTAGCTTTTATTACATACTCGTATTTGGTTGCTTCTTTCCTATGCTTATTTTATATTTTTCTTATATAGGCTCCCAATGCTACCAATAGTCTATGTGGCTACAAGATAGTGACTGGCCAACCTTCAGATAGGCTGGGGGAGGACTTCTCGGAGTGTTACAAGGACTTCACTGAGAGGTTAACTACTGTTGAAGACCTAACCCGGGCAACAATGAAGAAATTAACTCAGGGAATGGCTGAGCACAACAAAGCAATGGCAGCTGCTAAATCTGATGAAGCAAAGGATAGCATTGTGAGTTTATTGTAGGAAAATTGTTTGGTCTCTTGTTGAGTGATTTTTTAGCATTTCTTTTTGTAACTAATTTCTTTGTTTTATGAGCAGAAAACTCAAAAGCAGAATACTACAACTGGGTTGCGAACCTGCAATAACATTCTGGCTATGTCAAAGGTGACTAACTGAAATCTTGTTTTGATTTTAGATTACATGTATCACTGAACCAACAGAACTTATCTTTATATCTCTTTCAGCCATTGCATTCAAAAACACCTTCATTTATTGGAGATAAGACTATCAACTTATCATGGAAAGAAGCAGCAAAGCCTTCTGTGCCCTCTGCCACAACAGCTACTGGGTAGGAGATTTGGCGGCTAATCCTTGTTTTTATAACTCTTTTGGTTATATTTATTTCTTACCCTATATGTCTTTTTTTTTGCCTCATTTTCATTGGTGTACATGTCGGTGTGCAATAATATTTTTGACTTCCATGTGGGATGAGGGTGTGGGCAAGTTGTAGATGTATGAAGAGAGTTTGTAAGAGTACTAATGAAACATAATCTCCCATGTGCATGGAAAAAATTGAACTGCTTTAAAAGGTCACCATCACGGGACAATGAAACATATTGGAGGCGGCCAAAGTGCACACCTCTTGAAAATTTTAACTCTCAACAGAATGAGCCATTTCTGAACAAGATTCATTCTTATTTTACATGAATTTGTGCAGAGGGAAACGGCCGGCTGTCGCTAATGTAGCTGATAATACGACCTCAAAAAAGGGCCGTGGATCAGGAGGCTTGCAAAATCAGCTTGTTAATAGAGCTTTGGAAGGTATATCCCATGGTGGGAGGGGAGTTATGAGAGGGAGGGGTAGGGGTTGGGGCGGACGTGGAAGAGGAAGGGGAAGAGGCTATCGGTAGCTTTGATGCATGAGCAGAGCGTGTCAGACTTTGGAAGCATTCTCTTGTACTAGAAGAACACGACTAGATGACATTCTATGTATTGTATTGCTTCTCTGTTGTAACAAGTTTTGATTGATAGATAAACTTGATGAGACACTAGAATAATCAAGGACTAACATCAGTAACTGTATCCATTCACTACTCTGCTTGTCTGATGAGAGTTATTTGATCCTGAGTACCTCCCGGCATCTGCTACTTGGAGCTTTGGGATCAAACTTGTTTTGTCAATATTTCTCATTTTTCAACAGGAGATGCTTCATTATTTTCAGGATTGGAAATTTTGGCATAGAATTAAGAATCAATTAATTGTTTTATTCAACTCGTACGTTAGGCATCTACAACTCTAGACTCCCCTGGTAACTGACTTGTAGTTTACAAATGAATAGAAGAATTGGAATTGATAAACAGTCAAGTATAGCAATATGCACAGAAATCATTATCTCAGCTACAGCCTGGGATATACTGCATTTCCACGTCAGCTTCTGACGATTCAGGAAGATTATCTTGAATCTCAGCAGGATTTACATGTTCCCATCTCGAAGAGCTCAATCCATCTACATCAACCGTTCGAGCTTGTGCTCTTCCATTTACAAGGATCAATGCCTTTGTCCAAATGCCCCTTCCATTCTGAGTTATATTTTCTTGGTCTGTATCTTGTTGAAGTCTCTTATTCTTTCGTAATCGGAAGAGAAATATTAGAGAACAGATGGTAGAAATGGCTCCAGATATCAAGTAGATAGCCCAGAAGCTCTGGAGACTCAAGCTTTCAGTTTCATTGTCGGTTGCATTGGCTGAGCAGTCGGGTGTGGGATTGAACCACTTTTCTTCTAGTGACTTCAGCACTCCGTTCTCTGATAGCTTTAGAATTGCGTCTGAAAAGTCAGCTGCCATTGGAGAACCTTTCTGAAATACCTGCAGGGGCAGGAAAAGTAGATTACTATTGATCGAATGTTTTTGAGTTAAATTAAATGAGGAATTACCCTCTGTAGAAGTTTAAACAAAGTACTCACAAAGCCTAATCCTCCAAATCTGTATTTGGGTGCGCTGGCAGTGTATTTCTTGCAGTACTGGGATACAAAAACTTTCTCATATGGGAGTTCAAGAAAGGCAGCAGCTATGTGCTTACTCTGAAATTCCCCTTGATATTTGTATTCACTGTCAACTTTCAAGATGTTCTTTGATTTGAATTCAAGCACATTCTCCAGGTAGCTCCTCACAAATGAATCACCATCACAACCAACTTTCGAATTGGTCCTCTTTAGCCACGCAATATCTGTGACATTTGGTTTCAGTCTTTGCACAGTGAGCATTGAAGAAAGACTAGCAGTGTAGCTTGAGGTTAAGATAAACACAACAAATAGCCACACTACAACCACCAACCGAGTGAGGTTGCTGTTAATTCTCTCACCTGAAAAGTGAAACAGCAGGATTAATAGAGTTTTAACTTGCAAATAAAGCAGAACATTTACGTCATTACATGCAATTAAGGTAACTCTTACTGTGAGAGAAGAAAAGAGAAGAGCAAGTGAACCAAAAAGCTGTGCTGATCTGATTTTTCCATGGGCCATTGAAGTCTGGATTTCTTTGGTGCTCCAATAACCAAACTACGACCATTGTGTAGAACAAGATGGCAACAGTCACCACCCACATTTCCCAGGTGAAAGGCTTCATGAACATCCACACTGAATCCTCTGTCTTAGCTGGAACTATCATCGACAATCCTGACTCAGCATATGGCTGAGTAAATTCCACAATTTTTGCTCTATCAGCTAGTATGGTTACGTCACCCACAACAGCGTCATAAGTCTGTAAGCATCAGATCATTTGAAGCAACTGTTTATGTATATGAACATAATCATGAACAAATTGGTATAAAAATTGAGAGAGACAAGTGTTTACCCTGTTATAGACACGATAAATGAGCTCATCATAGGTGCCATTATAGGGAACAAATTCATAAGGTAGATCATAATCCAAAACTTGTCGGACCTGATTGAAAAGCTCGATGCAAAAACCATCATATTCGTTTTCATCCGGATTGTCCCTGAATTTCACCTTCACAAACTTCTCGAATGTGGTTCTTCCGGGAACTCCAATTCTCAGTCGCTTTGAATCACTAGGCATTGCCCAGCCTTTTGGATCCCGCTTCAAGTCCCCTGGCCATATCACTGAACCAGCCAATCCTGTAGTGAGATTACCGACTTTGCTGCTATTTTCTATTTCAGGGGTCTTAGAGAATCCAGACTCAGGTAACCAAAAGTCTAGCTCTTTGTATTTCTTTCCAACAACGTTTATGATCCTTAGTGTAGCATTTTGCAAGAGCTTGCCTCCTTCGAAATTTATTTCGCCGCTTAAGCCAGTGAAATTGGTTGATAGTAAATTCTGTACCGGGATTCTTGAACTACTGTTGTCGCCAATCATTTTATCCAGGGCCTGCGTAACTACTTTAATGCTATCATAAGCCCTTAAGGCAGAAATTCCTGGGTCAGAGATATCTTCTTCTGGATATTCAGACAGAAGATTTTTTGTGAACTGAGACTTGAAATCCTTGTAAGAACTGCTACTTTCAGGAAAATATGCCTTGACTCCTACGGCACCTTCCATGGAGGAGATGACGGAAGTATTGAATGAGTCAAGGAAACTTGTGATGGTGTCTGTAATTATCCAAGCTGAGTCTGATCCCATAATTCCCAACTCTTTTGCTTCTCTAAACAGATGAATTGCCATCGGTAATGATGATCGAAAAATGATAAAAACTCGAGATTGTGTTGTGAGTAATTTCTCAAGCCCTTCTTGGACAACTTCTTTTGGATTAGTCAGATAAGAAACAGGTGGAAGAACCAACCGGTACTCTATTTCAGAACCAATGTTTTGAAGAGCCTCAGACAAAAGAGCCAAGTCCCCAGAATCTCCACCGTTTGCATCATCTTCATAAATCACATTAACCCTTCTCCAATTATAGGAACCAACAAGAGCTGCAGTGCATCTTAGCTGTTCAGCTTTATTATTAGCCATTGTTAACAAGAAAGGCCAACGGGTTTGCATCGATGGCGGTGTTATGGCAGGTTCTGCAAATGAAAGAACGGAAACTTGAGCTCGGGTACCAATATCAGCAACCAGAGCAGCTTCTCCCCATGTCTCCGTGCCAATAATCACCTTCACTTCCTTCTCTTTAATCAGTTCTTCAGCTGCAACAAAATTTTGATGAACTGCCATTACTGCAAACTTTATTAACAGTATTACAATCAAGTTTACTGTCATAGAAGCACAAAACGCATAGAGTTGACTAGGTAGTTACCTGCAGATGCAGCTTGGAGGGGATCTCTTCCAGCATCCCTGAAATGAAGGGATAGCTTGTAATTTTTCGAGGTACTGTTAAAGTTTTGAGCTGCTATTTCCATGGCAACTTTTTCTTCTTTCCCACCACGGCTACTCGCATCAATGATCGCACCAATGTTTATAATCTTGAAATCATCAGCAGCTTCAGCTCCGCAGAAGAGGATGAGAAGAAAGAAGACGCGGAAAAGGAGCCAAGCTCTTGAAAATCTTTTAGCAGAAGTAATAGCACAAGACATATTGCTCTTTGTCATGATTGCAGAGGTAGCAATTTCACAATCATTCTGTCATGAAACCTATATATAATAGATCAAAACTTGACCAATCCATTAATTGACTTGGTCGTTCTGTTACTAGACTTTGTAATACGTCGAAATCGGTATGCTTTCAGATTGCGCCATACTGCGCCAACTCTTGAAATTATGCCAGGAACAGAACTTCGAACCTAAGCACACAATGATAAGAGTAGTTGACCCAAGGAAAAAACAAAAAAGGAAACAGGGGAAAGAAAGACTTTACTCGTGGGAATTGTCCCTTCTTTCAGAATTTAATTAACGCGTTAAACCAACAGAAAAATCCAAGTTCATAGCGCTTACGAGTAGAAGAATTGGTCATTTGCTTGTAGCTGCTACTTAGCACCATACGATCGATTCTAGAGGGGTCCAATTACAGGATGTCCAATTTCGGCCTATGGAATTTTTCTCGATATCCAGTTCTGGTCGAGACTTTCTTTAATTTCTCGACCACTCTATCGTGTTATAAGTACCTGGATAAAAGTAAGAGACGTAGTTTAGTATTTTTTCTGTGCCTTTAACAGGAGAAAAGACAGGATGTTCTACGTTCCATAAATTGGAAAAGCCTGTAAAAGGTTCAAATAATTATTTACAAAGCCAAATCCTCCAAATCTGTTGGTGGGTTTGGTGGCAGTGTATTCCTTGCCGTACTGAGATATAAAAGCTTTCTCATTTGGGAGTTCAAGAGGCAGCAGCTGTGAGGTTGCTTTCAGATTCCCTCGGATATTGCAAATTTACAATCATCAAAAGGATTAAAATCCCGTACTCGTGGCCGCAAGATCTCATGTTACAAATTTGATTAGGAACGCTACATGCACAAACTAATTTCCTAGAATTTTACATAGACATTTGATTGGGAATGGTTTATTCTCATTTACAAAGTTCATTGCATTTACAAATTTGATACATATTTCCACCTGGAAGAGATTGTTTCATCTGCATCTGGTATTTGAAGATTCTCCGGAGCTCTTCCTGCAGGATTATTAATCCCCATTGTGCAAGTATCCTGCAATTCTAGCCGCCCAAATCCATAGATTTATGATGCCTTGGCCTTGGCGTTGGTAGTTTTCTTGATGGCACCGAAAATTGTTAAGCAAGCGAAAAATGAATAGCAGAAAACAAATGAAAGAAGTTGCACCATATACGATGTAGAGAGCCCAGAAGCAACGGAGGGTCCAGTTTTCTGGTCTTGTATTAAATCTTTCATCGTCAGAACACTCGAGCGTCGTAGCAAACCACTTTTTTTTCCAGTGAATCTAGCACTGTTCCATCCTCTAATAAGTCTAGAATTACCCTGGAAACATCAAAGGCTAAAGGAGATCCTTTTTGAAATGCCCGCATCCATGCATGTGATCAGTAAAAGATCAATTAGCTAGCTTTTCAATCAATGTACGTCTATACTGAAACAGGAGTATTACTCACAAAGCCGAAGCCTCCAAATCTGAAGGTCTTGGCGGTTGTGTATTTCTTGCAGTACTTGTTGAGGAAAACTTTCTCGTATGGACTTTCAAGGAATAGGGCATCGATGCTGTTGTTTTTGAAACGTTGTATATAATTGGATTCTTTGTTCTCAAAGCTGATAATATTCTCTGGCTTGAAGTTGAGCACATTCGTCAGGTAATTTTGCAAAAAGGAATCGTTGTCACAACCGACTTTCAAGTTGTTCTTAAGAAACTGAATACCAGTAACAGTGGAATCCAGTCATCGGACTGTCAGTAGTGAAGATAGACTTGCAGTATAGCTTGAGGTCAAGATAAACACAACAAACGGCCACAGTACCACCACCACTCGAGTAAGGTTGCTACGAATTTTCTCTCCTGCAAAAAGCATCAATTAATCCTTCATACTAAGAGTTGCATTGTCAAAGTATGAAAATTGACATCGAAGATTGATTTTGTAACCATTGAGCTATCATATTCCTGGGCTCCACACGCTGAGAATATATAGAAGTTTCAGACCAATGACGAATCTAATTAAACTCGGACCACAAGATCTCTATTGAAGGCAAGTGGTTCAATATTTCTGTTCCTGAAAATTTGATTGGACCACCGATATTGGTCATAAATTTCAGTCAGAATCCAAGGATGTTTAACTACTTCGTTAAACCAAAGTGCTATATACTCACTGTGGGCAAAGAACATAGTAGAAAAAGTGAACCAAAGTACAGTGCTAATCTGATTATTGAATGTGCCTCGAATTCAGGATTATCTGAATGATGCTCCAAAAGCCAAACAATGAACACTGTAGATGAAAGTAGCTCCAGTGACCGCCTACGTTTCCCATGTGAAAGGCTTCAAAACAGCCAGGCTGACTCTCCTTGCTTAGTCGCCACCATCATCGACAACCCCGACTCCACGTATGGTTGTGTGAATCCACGTCCTTTGTTCTATTACCTAGAATAGTCGCCAACACGGCATCGTAAATCTTTGCGTTGAATTTGGACCAGAAGACAATCTTTGTCCGAAATATTGAAATTTAAAAATAAGAATAAAAAGACAAGAATCTTGAATCTTAATCAACAAACGATCCAAGTATCACTAGTCAACCGTATATGATCAACCCCACATAACAAATGTCATCCACAGTGAGAATTGGATCACAAATGAACTGAGAATACATTTGAATGATTGCATATTACAATTGGCTACGGTATTAATATTATTCTGAAATGTCCTTCCTTTGACAGATGACACATGGCCAGTATGTAAATGAATATGCCCAAGATGAGTTGTAAAATCCGGAAGTTTGAGATAGTTAAAGAGATTACCTTGTCGAAGACACCGATAATCAGATCGTCATAGGAGCCAACATGCGGTACAAATTCATAAGGTAGTTTATAACCCAAATGCTCCGCCACCCGACGGAAGAGTTCGATGCTGAAATCATCATATTTCATATTATGTTCAATATTTGATGAATTTCCATCTATTTTAACTGCAAACTTCTCAAAAAGCCTAATGATTGGAATTCCAATTCTCATCCGCTTTTCTTCAGTAGGCATTGCCCAACCTTTATGGTTTCCTTTGCTCAGGTTTCCGGGCCAAATCACGGGACCAGCTCAACCTTCTGCTGCATCTCCAGTCTGTTCTCAGTGAACCCTGCAGACTTGGACAAACAAAAGTCTTTCTCCTTGTATTTCTTTCCAACCACATTCACAATCCTAAATGTTTCTGCGTTCAGCATTTCACCGTCTCTGAAACAAATTCTTCCACTCAAACCTGAGAAACTACTGGGCAACATATTCGCTAACAACATTTTGGACTAATAATATTACTAGTCAATCTTCCCGTGGCTTGTGCAATGATTCGAATGCTGCTCTTAAAGCATGAAACGCTGGCTGAAAGTGATCTTCCTCCGGATATTCGTTTTTGAAATTTCTTCGGAACTGTGATGAAAACTCTCGATAAGATCTACCCTTCTCAGAAAAGTAGTTCTTGATTCCCACGGCGACTTCCACATAGGAGATGGCAGCTGTGTTTGGATAGTCTAGTGAGTTTGCAATGGTGTCTGTGACAATGCACACCGAATCTTTCCCCACAAGCCCCCATCCTTTTGCTTCTCTAAACAAATGTATAGTCATAGGCAATGATGCGTGGAGTACAATAAAAACCCGAGACTGTTTGTGTTGTACCTTGTTTAGCTCTCGTTGAATAAAATCTATTGGATCAGATGCGGAAGAAATTGGTGGGAGTACCAAGCGGTATTCTATCTCAGAACTAGTGTTTTGAAGAGCCTCAGATAAAAGAGCTAACTTCCCTGAATCACCGCCGTACGCGTTATCTTCACATATGGCTGCAACTCTTCTCCAATTGTAGTACCGAGCAAGACCTGCGATGCATTTCATTTGCTCAGAATCGTTGCTAGCCATTCTTATCAAGAAAGGCCAGAGAAGTTTTATCGATGGTGGTGTTATTGCAGGCGCTGCAAATGAAAGAACTGGAACTTGAGCTTAGCTCGCAATGTCAGCAGCTACAACTGCTTCTTCCCATGTTTCCGTGCCGATAATCACTTTCACCTCCTCTTTCTTAATCAGCTCCTCAGCTGCAAAAACCAAAATTCAATACCTCCGTTAATGCCTATACTGGCTCAACAACTAAAACAATATACTTGGTACAATTAATGTACGTAAATAATTACCAGCCATAGCTGCTCGGACTCTTCCAAGATCTCGGAATTGAAGGGAAAACTTGTGGTTTCTAGAGTTAGTGTTGAAGTTCTGTACTGCAATTTTCATGGCTCTTTTCCAATACGGGAATTAACATCTATGGTTGCACCGATCTTCATGACTCTATCGTCGTCGTTGGCAGCTGCTTTGATTCCATGGGAGAAGAAGAGACGGAAGGTGACGAGTACAAGGTAAAAGAACCGAGTTCTTGGAACTATACCAACAGACAAATGAGGCAAGGGACAAAAATTCCTCTGCATTGTAGAAGCTTGATATCTCAGTAGAATACTGTAAATCAAACCAATTTCATTTAATATAATACATACAAATGCACTGCTTAATGCTGATTGTAAGAAGGAGAAAGAAGTCAGCCAGACCAATCGCCACGGATATTTTGGGAATTGGTTGGTGGGTCAACCCTTAAAAGTATTGTATAACGAAGTAACGGAAGAATTATTTTCCGTTAAGTTTCGAATCGGACCACTGACAAAACCCGACCCATTTGGATCTCTACAGTTCTCTGCAGTAAACTCAAAAACATATAGGGAAAAAAAAAGTAACAGAAAGCAAGCAGCAATGTCTCAGTTCTGGAAACCAGGCACCGAGAAGCCTCGCCTCCTCGACGACGAGGAAGGCGGCGTCGTTTTCTTATCGTCCAATCTCTCTTCTTCCTCTTCGTCGGGGTGATTATACATCTATACTTCTCACACTCAATTATAAACTCAATTGCGAACCTATTAATTTGTATTTTTATACGTATATATGTCTGTTTTGTTCAGATATGGTTATGCGAGTATTGAGAAGCAGAGGCAAAGATTGCCGGTGTACAAGTATCGTACAGCAATCCTTTATTTGGTTGAGACTCATGCTACTACTATCATCGTTGGTGAGACTGGTAGCGGCAAAACCACTCAGATTCCTCAGGTCTTTCTCATTCAAGTTTGTTTTGGTTTTTTACTTTGTTGTAACGAAATAATTGGAAAAGAGATATGTTTATTTGCAGTTAGTTATAGTTACATTTTTAGTAATTAGTAATTGTTTTTTTTTCTGTTGATATGCTGAGAAGTTTGAACTGCTTTACTAGAGGTTAAGTTGTTTGAATTTGGCTGCTGAAAATTTTGGGGTAATGAAAAGAAAATTAAGATTCTAGCTTGACGATAAATGAGTTTGTTAATTTTGGTGAATATGTGTAGTTTGCTTGTTGATTGACAATCAAGCACAAGTTCGATGTGTGTTTTATTGTCCTTTAGGAATCAGTTAATTCGGCTTTTGACAAATAGAAAATAGATATAAATCTTGATATTAATATGTTTAATGATTCATGACATTGTCGTTTTCCAGTTTTATACAAAAGCTGTATTAATGTTTTTGTTTGTGCTAATAATGAAGAAGACTGTAATTCATTTTCAAGTTTATTATTTCAGAGGTGCTTTCTCTTTATGCATTTTATTTTCTGGATGTGTTTGTAATTATAGATGTTCAGGGCTACTTGACATTGATCAAAGTGCTATTTGTTGTCTGCTAAAATTGCAGTACCTTAAAGAAGCAGGTTGGGCAGATGGTGGGCGTGTTATTGCTTGCACCCAGCCAAGGCGACTGGCTGTCCAGGTTACATATTAGTTTGTTTAGTTCATGCTTCCAAATAGCCAAACCTGAAGGGCTTTATGCAACACATTGACTCAGAGGAAAAACAAATGAAAAATCAGTTTCATTCCTGAATTAACATGCTGACCTTTGGAGGCATTTTTTTTATTTGATTCTAAATTCCAGTAATATCCCCTTAGTTCTAGTGATTCTTCTATAAATCCCAAATGCCATAGTTCGGTTTTCATATTGAACACTGTTGGCTCTTCCACAATTTTTAGGTTATTTTGATATATTATATACTGTACTAAATATTAGTTGAAACTGATGCGCAGGCAGTTTCTTCAAGAGTGGCTGAAGAGATGGGAGTCAAGGTTGGGGAGGAAGTTGGTTATACAATTCGTTTTGAAGATCTTACAAATAAAGTGAGCAATCCTTTTCTTTTGAGCTCTTGACTTCTATTTTATTCAACTATTCATTTATTTATAAGTTGACCTCCAATTGCAGATTGTGCATTCTTGCATACCATATTTTCAATTGAAAATAGATGGTCTTCACTTTTAAAATTTCTGTTTGGCATCATTTATTGTGATTAGCTACATTATGAATGATGAGATTTCCTCTCTGGCAGTGCAGGATCTAACTTCAATAAAATTTCTTACAGATGGGGTGTTGCTCAGAGAAATGATGGATGATCCTCTTTTGACTAAATACAGGTACCTATTGTGGTTCTAGAGAATCTTTTAGTGCCTTCGATTATTTTGAATCATGTTGTTTCATTTGGTTTTCCCTCAAATTGAAGCTGTTAGAAATTTAAGGTTTTAAAGAATAACTTTCCAAAAGCACTGTATAATTTTTTATAACAATACCAAATGCATTAGTCCCCATACATGCTAAACCATATGGTGTTGAAAAGCAAGAAATACTCTTTTATTGACAGTTAGTGTACTGCTAGTCTCTTTTCATTGTTTACTTTTCTGTACTTCTTGCTTTTTTCTTTCTTTCTTCTTGCTATAGATTTGTCATATTATTTTCTTCTCACAGAATTGTTAATAGCTTACTTGAATATGCTATATTATAATGAAATATGGCCATGACTTTTGTTGTTTTCATCCTGCATGTAATTTGTCAGTGTCATAATGGTGGATGAGGCTCATGAAAGGTCTATCTCAACTGACATTTTGCTGGGCCTCCTAAAAAAGGTATCAATTTTTAGCTGCTGGGACACATAAGTGTTAGTCATAGGAAATAAAAAGTGTAATGTTTTTGTTGTTCAGGTATGTCTTTTTTTTATGTTTGTTGATAATTGAGATTTCAGATCCAACGGCGTCGACCTGAGCTGCGTCTCATTATCTCATCTGCTACAATTGAAGCAAAATCAATGTCTGCATTCTTTCAGGCCAGGTTATCGTCTAGGCATCTGTGTTTGATTCTCTTTATTTCCTGATTCTAGGTGCTATTACTACGTAGTAATTAATTCTAATGCATTTAGGAGCCACATTTGAGACCTTAGAAATCCATTCAGAATGAGTAAAAACCACTTTAAGCTTGAAATCAATCAGTATCCATGTATGGAAACATCTGCTTCCTATTGGATCCATCACATCCTACATTACATAGCATAATCTTGAAAAGCTTATTTAGATCAAAAAGCGAAATTTAATCTTATGTTCACATGGGATCATAGAGGTTTTCAGAATGAAATTATTCATGACCTTTTCTAATTGGGGATTTTTCCCTTGCAATGTTTCTCTGGGAAGCTCTGTATTATGCGCGTAAGATTAAAAAAATATGAAATAATTGGTATTTGATGCAAATGATGTTGGCTATTCAAATCTTCTATTTGCTGTAATTCAGAAAAGGCCATCGTGGGTTGAAAGGAAAAGAGTTTGTGCCCAGGCTGGAGCCTGCAATTCTATCAGTAGAGGTATAATGTTCTAGCTATATGATATTCTCTCTCTTTTTCTAGATACACGTGTGTGTGTGTGTGCGTGTGTGTGTGTGGAACATAGTTGCTTGCTCTTTTATGTAAGGGAAGCTATTTTTGTATCTTGCATTGTGATGTGAAATGGGATTTCATGAAATTGTGGTACCATTATTTGTGCTTCTATTTCAGGGCAGAGGATTTAATGTACAAATTCACTATGTTGAGGAGCCCGTATCGGACTATGTTCAGGCAGTTGTTTCAACAGTGTTGTTAATTCATGATAAGGTTTGTTGAAGATTGTTACATGCCCTTCCTTCAACTTTTTCTCTTTACGAGGAGATTAGTTTTTAGTCAGACCTCTGTAAGGATATCAAAACCTATAGCAAGCTTTTCTCATCTTTTGAGACATCACATGGTTGCATTGGTTAGTGTGGCTGCTTTTGAATTGTCTGGGGGAATTTTGGGGAAATGGGATAAAAAGCTTAGCTTCAAGAGTTGCTCCTAACTGTTTTTGATGATAAGTCTGGTTGTAGAATAATAGAAGGGTTTGTGGGGGACAACCATATGGTAAAATGAAGATTTTACAGATGTCTTATTCTTGGTCCTCTTAAATTTCTCCTTGTTAAATTATTGAATAATCTGCAGATTGATGTATTTATTCAGTTTTATGATAAATCTTTTTTTGTCCTTTTCTTTTATATTGTACTGTTTTTGAAATGACAGTATTTTTCTTGTAGTGAAATCTTGTGTAAGACAGCTTCTTTTCTTCCATGAATTATATATTTCTGCCTCCTGATATTAGTAGAAGTGGTATTACATCTTTTATAATAATTAGATACAGACCTTATCCAAGGGGATGTTTTGTTGGAATAGTAGCAAAGCTGCTGTCTAGTCTTTGATTGATATTTTGTTCTCTGTTATAATTGTTGCTTAGGAACCCCCGGGAGATATTCTGGTATTTCTTACTGGTCAAGATGATATTGATGCTGCCGTCCGGTTGCTTACTGAAGAAGATCGAATCAATAGAAAGAACTCTTCAGGTACAAAGAAATGACAATTTTATGTGAAACTAAGCTGTATTTATTTATTTTAATGTTCATATGAAAATGGTTGTGACCTGCAAAGGTATGCTCATTATGTCCTATATTTAATATTGATACACCTATGTGCAAATTGCATTTGTGGGTGTTCTGAGGTATTGTGTGTTTCGTGAATCAAGGATGTCTTGTAATACTAGATAAGGGTATTAGGCTGTGTGGCACAGTGATTCTTTGTGCAATAATTAACTCATTGAAATGCTTTGCTCTTTTGTTACAATGTTTATGGACAACCTAATTTTATCTTTCATTAGTAAAACCCAAATATGCTTGTCTTAAAGCATAATTTTCAGTACTTATGGATTCATTGATCCTTTGATATATTATGTCATCAATTTCAGGCTTAATTATTTTGCCTCTGTACTCGGGACTTTCACGGGCAGAACAGGTGGGTGATGTATATTGAATTAAATGGGTTATAAACTGGTTTCCTTGAGTTTAGTTCATCAAATTTCTGATTTATGGACTTTGCCTTTCTGCCTTTTTTGATGTTAATAGGAGCTAGTGTTTTCTCCAACTCCTAGAAGGAAGAGGAAAGTGGTGATATCGACAAATATAGCAGAAACATCGTTGACCTTGGAGGTAACTTTGCTAACTAATTAGAGCACTGTCCACAGGATATCATATATGTTGTTGATCAGGAGGTGTACTGATCCACCCCTGTCCTGATCCTTGCAGGGAATGGTCTATGTTGTTGATAGTGGTTTCTCAAAACAGAGGTTCTATAATCCGGTACTTGCCTTGCCACTTTTTGATGTTTAAACCATATAATCTTATGATTAGTTTTGATTGCTGGTATAGTGCAATTTAGATTTGTCCTGCTGTAATTCAAGATATATTTATTTTTAATTTTTGGGGAATTTAATCGATTTACTGTAATGCTCTATTTAAATATTTTATTATTATGACATATATTGAAATTTTCTATCATAGTGTAGATGTTTGCTAGGGTATCTACAATAATTTTCTCTCTTGCCGGTTCTTTTTACTAATCTTCGTTGTCAGTTGATTTATTCATTTATTTTCTCTCTTTGGGAGGTGATGACTGCATTCTTGTATGACTTCTTTTTTTTCTTTTCACAGATCTCAGATATTGAAAATCTGGTAGTGGCTCCAATACCGAAGGCATCTGCAAGACAAAGAGCTGGTAGAGCTGGAAGAGTTCGACCAGGAAAATGTTACAGGTGGCTAATTACAGGCAATTATATTACATGAGTGTTAATTATTTTCTTCTGAAGTTGTGTAAACTGAATTTGTTGGCATCATTACTATTATTGGAGATTGACTAGAATACATGCATCTGTTTTTCAACTTTTATGTTAAATGCTTTTGTGTTAAATTTTTCAACTTTGGTGGTAAATGTTTCAACTTTTGTGTTAGATGTTTCAAAATTTACATTAAAAACTAAAGTTTTGCATTTGAGTTTTCAATTTTTATGTAAGATGTTTCAAGTTTCACAGTGTGAAAAAAAAAGGATGTGATAATACCTCAATGTATTGTAGCCAAGTCCTCACTATTAATATGTTATCTGTCAGTTCCTTGAACTTTAGGTTAAATATCGCTATGAAGGATACTTGTCTCTTACCTTTTTAACCACTTCAAATCAAAGCCATGCATTTCCCATTTTGTGTGGATCATGATAATGGTTCCAGAATATAATGAGACATCATTATATAAATTAAGCATTGATGTCATTCAATGGTACATTGCTCCATATTCCTGTTAGATTTTGGAGTCTTCTCTTCTACCTTGTCATCGAATAATCAGCCTTTTTAACTTTCTTATACTGGTTATCTTTTTCTTATTAATGTCGGACAATGATCAACACTTTCTGTTTGAAGTGGTCATTGTAATATTGAAATCTATTTTCATACTTTTCAATGTATGTCAAATGCATATATATTTACAGACACTGCCCAGCTCATCTTTTTAACACAAGCTAATTTTTGAAATTTTTTCGTGACTGCAAGCAGGCTATACACAGAAGAATATTTCATCAAGGAGATGTCTGCTGAGGGGATCCCTGAGATTCAAAGATCAAACCTTGTTTCCTGTGTAATTCAGGTAATTTGTTGCAATGATTTCTATGGACAGCATATAATGACTATTTTACTGCTCACCCCACTGAACCACCACATTCTTTTCCTTTATATTATGGTCTCAAAATTGTTGTGCTGATAAAACTGTTTATAGTCAGTTATTGCTTCTGGTATGTTTCTCTTGCTGCTAAGTTAAAAGTGGCAGAAAGCAAAATAATTCTGTGTTACATGTGAAACAATTTTATACTTGTATAAATGTTGCCTAGTACACTGTGAGCCATTATCTGTTAAGTTTGTTCTTTATAGTATTCTATATGCTAATTGTTCCATTCTGCTGATTTACCAGTTAAAAGCCTTAGGCATAGATAATATCTTGGGCTTTGATTGGCCAGCGTCTCCACCACCTGAAGCAATGATTCGAGCACTGGAAATGCTTTATTCACTTAGAGTCGTTGATGACGATGCCAAACTTACTGCACCCACTGGTTTTCAAGTTGCGGAGATTCCTTTGGTAAGTTGCCATTATAGTACTATTTCTGCTGACTGTGTTTCTTCAAACCTGGGTCTATGGCATAAAAATTCAGTGCTTTCCTCTTCAAGAATAATAATTAAATTATTTGGTTAGGACTTGAATGCATTTGGTTTCAGTAGATTTATCAAACCATTACAGACCTGCACAAACACAACTCCTTGAGAATTATATTTTGTAATTTCACAAGCGTCTGCATTTGACACTGAAGGCTTTTCTCTGGAGTTACAAAATTTATTCTGTTCTTTTCAATTTTGATTTTCTCACTTTGAAAGTAATATAAGTGGTCTATACCTCAATATCAGATGGATGGGCTGTTACGTCACATCTTCTTTTGTTATACCTCAATGCTTGCACTCGAGGTTTATTTTATATAATTCTAGAAGACTTCTTGAGTTGATGCGCTCCTGCTAACTTTCATGGATTCCATTTACTTTGAACCTTGCCTTGTTTTGTAATATATCATTGTGTCATGACTATACCCCCATGGCTAATTTCCTCTCTCTAAAAGCCTTGTTGACATATCGTCTGATGCCGTGATTATGGGTGAATTAAAGGATATCCACTATAAGACCCAGGGATTAAAAACTCATGCTTGAAGCACATTAATTTGCACCAAAGTTATTAAATCATTTGCACCTTGTTATTTATCCATGGTTCATCAAGCAGTAAATTTAAAGGTTATATAAACTCATTTTGTATGCATTAGTTTTTTGTTTTGATCATTTGCCTTTTTAACACCACAGTAGACTGAAACCCAGAAACTCTTAATACCCTAAATAATATAGATGTTTCTCTTTCTTGTAGGACCTTTTTCTTTTGTATCTTTCCCTGCTGTTCTGGTTAATGTTGACTTCTGTTTTTGGATTCTCATTATGGAGTTTCGCTTTCAAGAGATGTTTCTGACTTTTGTCTTATGATTTTTCATTCTGTAAATTGAAAGTTTGAATGCGTATTTTGAATTTGAACTTTGTAGGAACCAATAATCTCTAAAATGATCTTGTCTTCAAATGAGCTTGGGTGTTCAGAGGAGATTATAACCATTGCTGCTGTTCTCTCTATCCAAGTAATTTTTCTTCTTTTATTTGTGCAATACTGCTGTTTAAATTACCTTCATTGTTTTGAATTCAACCAAATAAAAGTGCAATAGTAAATTTAGTGTTTGATTAACAAATTTAAAACGCTATTCTTATGAAATAAGGCATTAGAATTGCTTATTGTAACAAAATAAGATCAGCCAGGGTGAGTTTTAGTTTGCACTAAAATGTTGTGTTTCCAGTCTATTTGGATTTCTGTGAGGGGAGCGCAAAAGGAACTGGATGAAGCCAAGTTGAGATTTGCTGCTGCTGAGGTACTTGATTGAAGCCTCTAATTAGTCTGAATAGCCTTATGGATTTTAGACTTTATCATATTTTGTACTTGAGTTTTGTTTTTGATGTGATTGTACTGGTAATCAGTGATGAGACTGAAGTGTACTCCTATTAGGCAGCTTTGTCTTTCCTAATCTTTTTGTTGTATGGTCACTTTTACACTTATCTCTTTACTTCCTTGTGGTAGGAATTGATCTTAATTATGTAAAACTATCTTGCCATTGTAGAAAATTTGCATTAATTATTGTCATACCTGCAGGGTGACCACGTGACCTTCCTAAATGTTTACAAAGGTTTTCTTCAGTCTGACAAATCTCCCCGGTGGTGTCACAAGAACTTCATAAACTACCAGGCCATGGTGTGCAATTTTATTTAGATGCTTTAAAGATTTTAAGAGTTGGTTTTTCGTTTTATCTGTTTTTAACTTCCCACCACAAACTCTTTTATTTACTCTCTTCAAGATACAATTATCTAGTACATTTCATAGATTTATAATAATTACTTGTGTGGATATCAACTTCACTTGTATTTGTATTGCAGAAAAAAGTTATTGAAATTAGAGAACAACTCAGAAGAATCGCACAAAGAATAGGCATAGCGTTGAAATCTTGTGAAAGTGACATGCATGTAAGTTGTTTTACACTTCTGCTGATTTACAAAGGGAAAAGTTCAAAACGTTATGATTGGCCGAAGTGAGAGAGGAGGGGGCATGGATACCACATTTAGTTGGAGTGTGATTCGAACCCCAACTCTTTTGTACCACCCCAAGCAATCTTTTACTATTGTGAATATCAAATAGTGGATAGCTGCTACTGGTATAATTAAGTCAATAATTTGATATAGACCGGGGCCAAGGATTGTTAAAGCAAGAGTGCATAATTCTCTTATGGCTTTACATCGTTTCATATTGGCCTCTTCTCAAAAATTTGAAATGGAACTTTGCCTTTGGATAAATCAATTGTGTTTTGTTCAAAACAATGTCATCTCTATTTATGAATTGCAGGTTGTAAGAAAGGCAGTTACTGCTGGGTTTTTCGCTAATGCATGCCGCTTAGAGGTGAGTAATTATTGACAGCAATTTTGGCAAGTTCACCTGATCTTTCTTTAAAATACAAACAATTTATGATCTTCCTCCCACTTTTTGAAGATTATTATTAGGTAAATTAAAATGCCTTCCAGGAATTTTTTAATGCTGATGTTTCAAGTAATCGGTGTTGTTTATCTTGTTAAAAGGCATATAGTCAGAGTGGGACGTACAAGACTGTTAGAGGTTCCCAAGAAGTTTACATTCATCCATCATCAGTGTTATTCAGGTCAGTGAAGGGACTGGAATTGTACTTATCTGTTAGGTTGAAATCTTTTTGAGAAATTTATTTGAATTTTACAGTAGTTTGTGTATAAGCAAGGATCTTAAATTCAAATTGAAATTCTTCATCACAACTTTCGATTCATTAGTCTTCTAACTTATTCAACTTTTAGGAGGCCTGTGCTCCTCAAGGATCTATTGTAACATCGATAAATCCATTTTATATTTGTGTTTCTGTAAATGTTGGTGGTCTGTGCATGTCTTGTTGAAATGAATTAAAAAGTTCAAATGGTAGATCACTGGTATTACAGCTTTCCTGAATTGTGCATATGCAGGGTAAATCCGAAGTGGGTGATATATCATTCCATAGTTTCAACTGACCGACGATACATGCGTAATGTTATTTCAATTGATCCATCTTGGCTATTAGAGGTGGCTCCACATTTTTACCAGCACCAGCGACTAAATCCCGTTCACTGACCAGATCACATGAACTGTCAATTGGAATGGAAACGAAGGCAATTAGCATAGCCGTGATCCAAAGTTTTGGAAGATTTTCTGCAATCTAATATATTATACTCACCTGTATGATTTATTACTCACAGAAAGTCTCTTCTTAATCATATATTACCGCCGCTTTTGGGTTAGTTTCTTGTTTTTATGTTTACAGAGAGTTTCTTCGCCATTCAAGCACACAGATTGTTGGCTATAAAACAAAATTCCTATACATATTCTTCCAGGTTTCGGCAAATGGTGGATTACTGGCCGGGGGATGGATTCTTCTCAAGTCGGAATAAGTGGAGTCGGAAAAAGATGACGAAGAAACTTGTACTTCATGGCATCATTCAGATAGATCAAGTTAAAAAATATAAATATGAACCTAAGTACTGTCTCAGAGCTTAGAGCTTAATAAATGCCGGGCGGAGAGTTGGAAACTTAGAGCTTCAGGTTGAGGTCCACAGGCTCCCTTCTTGATCCACCACCTTTCTCAGTACTTTCTAAGCATAGTGTTGGTATTTCCTCTCCTCCTGTTTGTTCCTCTGGTATTAAGAAGCTGTAAAAAGGCTTCTTGTGAACTGATCCGCCATGACTCGACATTTGGTGCGAGGCCCCATTGCTTTCCTTCAAATCACAAGAGATTCCCTAATCAAAGTTGTATTTATTCAAACAGAAATTTGCAATTAGGAAAAAAAAACAAATGGAGAATTTTGGAATGTTACATGGAAAGGTAGTGAACTACATCTGGACAATTCCTGTTGGGAAGTTTGAACCAGTGGTGAAGGAGCAGTTGCCGGAGAACCAAAGATTAGAAAATTGGCATTCACTGCTCCATAGTCTGTAATAAACTTCTTGGCATGATCCCTGAGGAATGCTGTCTGCATATTAACGCCCGCGCAAACGGAGGAAAATGAAGAACAAGTTATAATCCAAATGAATTAAGCAAACCTGGAAACTGTGTCGTCTCTTCCAAGGTTAAATGCAGTACCATGATTACAACAAGAAGGTGAATGGTCGAGCGTGCGAATTTGCGAGAAAGGAGATGAAACTTGTGAGTGAAATATGGGAGGAGCCGAGTTGTTTTCCTCAGAGAAAGTCCGTGGCGGCTTTGTGCCGGCCATCTATTTTCGTATCAACCCAGAATTAATTTCACATCAGAAACTGGCTCCATATTTTCCTACAACAAGCGTTTTAAAGATAGAAAAAGAGAATTCTTCAGAAACATATGCTATTGAATAACAATGGATATTTCACATGCCTTATCTTCCTCTGGCAACATAGATGCGTAGATGTGCTGTGATGATCTTTGGTTTGAAGGGGGCTCTAAATGGAGATGAAATCCTGCTGGTGGGTTGTCTGATATTGTAGTTAATGATCCAGAGTGTAGAAAAAGATTTATCTGCTTGCATTTTTGACCCATCTCATAAGGTTGAAAACAAAGAAAAAACAGAAAACCCCTAGAAATCAACAAAGAAAAGGCTTAAACAATACCATGGGAGAAGGGCATTGAAGGTGTTTCTTTTCAAGCACGAGAGGAGAATGATGCATTTTATCTGATCCATGCACAAAAACTGTAGAAAATGGATATCCATCTGGGATTCTAGGAGCTTCTTCACAGCTGCTCGACTCCCAAGAACTCCAAATTGTAGGCAAAAGGTTTTGTTCAGGCAAAAGAATCCCTGATCCACCAATTCGGACACCATTGTTGCCACCATTGCCGCCGCCTGAGAATACATTATTATTTCTACCACAACCATTATTATAAAGCATAGTCATTGGTGGAGGAGAAGGACTCCAGTGATGATTATGATCCGGATTAAATGGAACATTTCCTGCTAAAGAAATAGAGATGATTGAAGATAATAACAAAAATAAAAAAACTGTAAAATAATGGACGAATAGAGAAGAATCCTAGAGTCTTCTTGCCTTCGTCTGCAAGATTTTTGTTATCTTGTTCTCTCAAGATCTTCTCAAGTTCTGCAACTCCTGGCCCTCGTTTAGGAACTCTTTGTCGCTTTGGCCTCTTCAAAAGAATACCTGCATAATGGCCATCGTCACCACCACCGCTACCACTAACACCTGCACCACTAGCACTACTTGTATTGCTACACATAATTTGTTCTTGTGTGTTGGTTAATTTTTCCTTTGCTTGCAGTTGCATAATCCAATTAATAAATCTGTATTTAAATAACAACACTTTGAAGCAAAACCCAAGCGAGAGAATTCAGAAAATAACAAGAATCCCCATTTTCAAGATCACGAAATCTAAACACAACTAACAGGAATCGATTCAAAAAACCGAGATGCAAGGAAATCTGAAATGATGCGGAGTTGAAACCGGCTCCCTATGCAAATTGTGAAAGTGAAATTTAGGAAAGCTTTCCCTTGTTTTCAGCTCGCAAAGATACTAGAGAGAGACAAGGGTGAGAGAAACTATCCACTTGTTTCCGGGATTTTCTCGGCAAATTTTGTTTGTCTGAAAAAAATTTTAAAAAGAAAAGAAAATCACAGGAGTTCCCAAGGCCCGGAAATCCAAGCAATCATCAAAATTCTCTCAGAATTCCTCTGGTTTCTCTCCAGTCCCTACCCTATGTGATGATCGGAACAGAAAACTTCAACAGGATCTGTGACAAATATTTCTAGTCTTGTTCTTTTGACCATAAACTGGAGCATGTACTTACCCCATGCATTATGTATGTGTCATAAAATCTCAGGAAATTTTTTCCATTTTTAAAAGCAGCTCTTGTTACTTGAATAAAATATAAAATTAATTTATAAATTTTATTAAAATATAATTTAAATTATTTATTATTAAATATATTATATATTATTATTTTATTAAATTAAAATTAAAAAAAAATTGCTGGTGATTAGATTAGATATGCATGGATTTGACAGGTATGACTGTTTTAGTTTATTTTCAGCCTTGCTATCATGGTACAATCCAACAGTAAAACAACTGCTTAATAAACATACTTGGTAGTGAATTCATGGAAAGTTCTCTGTCAATGTGGGGAAATAAATTAGTGGGCAATGGTAAATCTTTGGTAATCTATAATTTAATGAAAGGAACGATTGCAATTCGATAAACAGCAATCTCCAGGCTGTATGTATGTATCTATGTAAGCATCTACATGGTTGAAACCACCCTAAACTGAATCAAATCTTTTTGTCAACATCTAGCAGCTTTTGTTCAATGGAGATTTGGTTAGGAATGCTGTCAAATTGTGGCAACTGGCAAGCAGGCAGGCAAGGGATACCATCACATGGGTTAGGAGGAAATTATCTTATTCTCTTTAAAGCTGTGGACAGACTCGTTATGGCTTAGGATTACTAAATAGAAAGTTAAGAGACTTCATAGGAGAAGCCTATGCTTTTAAATGATACATGCTTCCAGCAAAATTTTCAAAGCCAGTGTCATGCTACATAAATTGGGTAATATTGAAGTTGAAATTGGGTAACAATTGATGCATTAAAGAATTAAAATCTGATTGTTTTTGTCGGTTCATAGTTATTAAATATTTTAAACGTAATTCTTTTTAAAATTAAATAAAAATATACATTAATTTTAAATATTCTTTAAAATATAACATCATAACTCCTAAAATTTACTTTAAAATTATCTAATCAATTTTAATGCGAGTAAAATTCAAATTTTAAATATTTTATATAATCTTAATTACATTCTCAAATATATTCATTCTAACCATACAAATTCAATGCACAATACAAAGACTATGCATTAGACAACAATGGGAAGAGCTACTTCCAATAATCTAAAGAGTTTCTCTTGGGAAATGATCTAAACCTTTTGAGGGGTTGAAGTTGATGATGTGACACTTGTTTGTATGCATAATATCAATAATACAAATAATGATAATAATGAAGACCCAATATCATATAGCTTTCAAACTAATGAAGACAAGAGAGGAAAGGGTTACCCATTAGAATAAACAATTCTAATAAATCTATTAGATTATATATTATTAATAGGATTATCAAAAACAAATTGTTAACTTAAATTATCAGCAACAATGGCTTTGAAATTTGAAATAATTTCTTAGAAGGATGTGTTAAGTCTTGATTGATGTTGAATGCAATTCATAACCCGAACGTATTTGTTTGAAATTTGAATAGAGACTTGGACTGGTGATGATGACTAAATTGAAAGAGTGACAAGTTTCATGGTTGATAATTGTGAAGTCACAAATTTTTTTTTATAAATAATGTTTATGAAAGTACATCTTAAGGCGGAGGTCCCGTAGCTCAGTTGGTTAGAGCGTTGGTCTTATGAGCCGAAGGTCGCGGGTTCGAGCCCCGCCAGGACCATTTTTGGGTAATGTTGTCATTTCACAGTGAGGGACTTGTTGGTTATAAATACAAATATTATGCATTATTCCTTAATAAATGAAAGTTTAGGGATTCGGATGTTGTTATCAGCAAAAATTTCGCTAGCGGTTGGGGACTTATTTGTTATAAATGGAACAATCATGTCCTTATTCGTGAAAGTTTAACAGTTCAGGAGCTAGGATGTTATTATCTGAAAATAATTCAGTTATTTTAAGGGGACTTGTTGAAAGTCCACAAAACTCGGGAGTTTACAACAACAATACCCATGAAGTACCAAAACATCGCTCAGCTTCTACGGGGTCTTTGTAAAATCATTTCTTCATCAATCAACGGCCCAAAATATATCAACAATTAAAAACAGTACACATGAAGTACTGAATTATCTCTCAACTAATGAACGGCCCACAAAAATCAATAAACCCGACTCCAATTTAAACACAGCAATCCCCGGAACACCAACTCCAGTGCCCTCCAAATCCATGAAATCTCTTTTTGTTCCATTCTACAACTACCATTGAAACAGAGGAATTCCCTTTTATTAAAAAAAAAGGGGAAAATCACATGAAAATATTGTCCAAAATTCGGACAAGCAAGCCATCTCTGTCCGAAAATTGTCCCGGTTTGTTCTGCTGTCACAATTAGCCTCCTCCTGTTGAAATTTTCTATACAGAAACAGACCCAACTAACATGAAACCCCACACTATCAATGAAACATAGAACACGGAACACAGTCAAGTTGTTGTGTCATTAAAGGAAAATGGAAAAAAGGCTGGTGATGGGCCATATAACAGACTTCCTCATTTCTCAACTACATTTTATGCTTTCCTCTCCCTCTCAAAACTAATATTAAAAAATAAAAAAGACAGGACTTTTCTTCTTCTTCACTGCAAGTCTACAGCTCTTACAGGTACTACTCTCTTCTTCCACCTCTTTTTCTTCAAAATCTTGACTGCCCATCTTCTGAAAATAGTCTATATTGGACTGATGTAACTTTTGCTGCTTCTTTCTTGGTATGAAATCCTTAATCCAGATGTTCTGTTGGCTGTTTTTGCTATTTTGTGTTGTTTGTTTTCGTTTTTTGATGTAAGAATGTGATCTTGGGATGTCCGTTTGTTGATTGGGAGATGTGGCTGGGCCGGGATCTTGTTGCCTAAAGTTATTGAATGACGTTGACTCGGTAAATTTCGTTTGAAACTACCTGTTATTAGCCTCTCTCCACGATTGACCGTTGAAATGTTTTATATAAAGTGTCTTCATGTTACTTATGAGCAAACTGCGATTTTTATTTGTTTTTTTTTGTTTGTACGATATTTGAAGAGCTTTTGATGGGGATGGTGTAGTGAAATTAATGTCGTCGATGCTACGATGGATTTTCATCTACATGATTTTGCTTTTAATGGTGGGATGGGGCAAGTTCAATTTTTTATGATGACCACCGTTTTTGGTTGATGAGAAAATGGCAGATAAAAGAATCTGAAGAATATGAGTCTTTTTGACTGGAAACACTCAATTGCTGTATGCTGGCTTAATGTCGATTCTGGTTGTTACACTAAAATTGTTGCAGGGCTATGTTAAATTGCATACAGACATTGAACATCGAGAATGGGTCCTGGAGATTGGTTTAAAACAATTATTAGCCCAAAGAAAGTTAAGGTTAGCCAAGTGAAGGTATGTTATCCTCCAAATGCCTTCACTTTGCTTAAACTAATTGTCAACCAAGCTATGAATTTTCCTTTATTTAGTTCTTTTATTAATAATGAGATTATTAAAGTTCATTTCTAAGCTAATTTTTGGAAATTATAATTGGCTGTTGCAAGATAGTTTTTGTTCAATATCAGTGCACATTGAGAACCTATTGGATTACCGGTTACATGATGTGCATCAAGGCTCAAATCTTGAATTTTTTTTAGTGATATTGTTACTGGTTTAGGATATTGATTAAGAAATATTAATTGATATATCTTTATTAAGGTTACCATACAATTTCTCTCATTTGTTTCCACATTTTAAGACAGGGATCTTCAGCTTCCACAAAATCCAAAGGATTCAAATGGAAGAAACATTCCAGCAAACAGTCTATTACTTTTGCTAATGGTTCTGCTGGTGGAAGTCGTGGGGCTCTTGGCATGCCAGTTGCAGATGTAGCTGCAACAAGGATTCAAACTGCATTTCGAGCATACAAGGTATGTTTGGTGCAAGTTATAATGCTAATAACATACAATTTATACTCCAACAGGTGGTGTGATGCAATCCTTTGTGTGTTATTTTCCTCACTATTCTGTTCCATATTATTCATTTTGAATTTTAAAGTAGAGTTGATGATAAAAATTTGCACATGCACCTGGACTTGTTCTTGGTTGCAGAGAGCCATATCCATCAAATAAATAGTGGCAGACATCTACAACCTGCAGAGAGAGTTTAAATAGGAGATCCCAGTAGATCTAAGTGGTATAACAGAACCTGATTATAAGGCAACTGCTTGAGCTGGATTATCAGTTTCGTAGCCTATGGTCAATCAATTGAAAGTTTTGCAACATTTTGTTCTTAGTGTTCGTGACTTCATAAAGCAATCAGTAAGCAGCCAGTGACTCCTTTTGGGTAAATTTAGAGATGAAAATGCTTTTACGGTTATCTGGGTTTTCTAATAGCAAGGATTTGCACTTAAGTATTCAAGTCCATTTCTAGGAAAAGTTCATGAACTTGGTAAGTAAACAGTTATGTTCTTATCATTACTCTGAACTTTTTCTTCTATAAGGTGGGAGATTGGCATACCTTCTATAGTAGACGATGTAGTATGAAATTACACACTTTTGTTGTTTCTGGACATTCTGAAGTTTGTAAACTTAAGATGATCTCATTTGGGCAAAAAGATGGACTGTGCTCTTATGTGAAGCTGATTTCACTGCACGGGTGACAGGTTAGGGCAGAAAGATGTTTTTCACTTCTTTGGCCTGCCAACTGTAGTTATTGGTTCCAATTTAAGATGGAGAGAATTTACTTGATTCTTGATTGCCTTTTAATGATGTCAACTTAGAATCACTTAACAGCTTCACTCTGCTCAACAAAGCCTTAATCCCCAGCTAGTTGGGGTCGGCAATTATCCAGTATGAGTGAGGAAGTAAGCCTCACAAGCCTTTCAAAGCACAATCCAGTTGGCTTTCCTTCAATTAATTCTTAGAATTTATAAATAGTACTTTCTATATGGGAGGAGCAACGCATGCAGGCATTGGCAATTTTACTGTTATTGTGATGTTGCATCACTGCTGCTTCCAGCTTCTGTAATGCATCTAAGATATAATTCATGCTTTAGGTCTCCTAACTGCTTTTCTCACCTCTTTCTATTGTAAACCCTATGCTTTAACAATTTTATTAGTAATACTAAATACCAATTCACTATTTCTTTACTCCTCCTGCAGGCTAGAAAAACATTACGTTGTCTGAAAGGGACAGTAAAACTACAGGCTGTGACCCAGCATTATTATGTTCAAAGGCAAGCTACGACCACGTTGAGCTATCTTCATACATGGAGCAAACTACAAGCTGAGATTAGAGCTCGCAGACTCTGTATGGTAACAGAAGGACGGCTTAAGCAGAAGAAGTTAGAGAATCAACAAAAGCTTGAGGCAAAGCTTCATGATCTGGAGGTTAGAAGTTAGACTTACCCCTTATGAGAATTGGCCAGGTTAAAATGGAGTCTAAATCAGCACAATGAAACTTCCTTGGGTAACTTGTAAAATCCTCTCAAGTTTAGGTTTGCAAAATGCCTTTGTCCAGAAAAATGGTGAAAACATACAAAGGTTCCCTGAAGTAAGTGAAAAATAGCTGATTGCCAGTATTTTCCATCAAAGATATTCTCACAAGCAATTTCAGTTTCGTCACACCTACGACCACCACAAACAAAAATTCTAGCTCTAGTATCCTGCTAGATCACCATCACAGCCTCACCGTCCACCAGTAATTTATCCATTTAATTTCTAGTTCTTAGAAAATCTCCCGAATTAAAACCAAACTCAATTAGGAAAGAATATATTAAAAATGAATTTTTTTTCTTGTATCCTTAATGCATTTATCTTCTTCTTATGAATTCTTCTACTTATCACTCCCCTAACTTCTTCTATTCTGCAAAACCTACTACTTTATATTATGGAGATGATGAGTAGTAGTACTAGTTTATTAATTGGATTATCTATGAAGACCTGATGTCGTTGTGGTTTATTTATTTCTATCACGAAGCACTGCTCAATTTCAAACTTTTCTGTTTTTTTTCGTCTCAAATTAAATCACAAGCATAATTTTGAGTAAACTAATGACTAACATCACACATTTGCACATGTTTACACATGTTCCGGTCCTCAGGATACTTTCTCGCTCCCGGAATATGACTTATGCTGTCATGCTTTTACTTGTGCTTCCTCTTGTAACCCTGTCCACTCTTTATTTGGATGTAATGTGCTATTTTGGTTTTTGTTCCTGTCTGTTTTTTTTAAAAAAAAATGTGAAGTTTATTTATTATCTGAAACCGTTAGCTTTAAAACATCGTTTTTGGTGACTGTCTATTGGTTGTCCCTCAATGTCCATTAACTGTTTCTCTTAGATAAATGGCCTATTTGAAACCTGTCATCTCTTGCTTTCTCTCCATCTCCAAGTAACAGTTGAAAGGATGGCAGGTTGAATGGAGCGGTGGCCCTGAAACAATGGACGAAATTCTCTCAAGGATTCATTGTAGAGAAGCAGCGGCAGTCAAGCGAGAGCGGGCTATGGCTTACGCATTTTCTCATCAGGTATGTCAACCTCTGAAGTGATCCTTTCTTTGCCGCATCAGAATAAATGAATCAAATTGACTCTTACCAAACATGATTTGCAGTGGAGAGCCAACTCTAATCCTCTCGGAAAATATGAACTTGGCAAAGCTGATTGGGGTTGGAGTTGGAAGGAACGCTGGATTGCTGCTCGACCATGGGAAAGCCGTGTCCCTTCTCTGTCCATTACCCCAAAGAAGGTGCAGGGCAAGCAAGCAAGCAAGGTTGGTAAAGACACTAATTCACCAACACCAAAATCATCAGTTTCAGTTAAACTCTCTACGTCTAATGGATGGGGAGCTACAAAGGCTCGAAGGTTGTCTTTCCCAACTGCTGAAAAACCATCGTCCAATGAAGGAAACATTAAAGCTGAAGAAGAACGCACTAAGGCTGCAAGCAAGGTTGGTAAAGACACTAATCTACCGACACCAAAATCATCAGTTTCAGTTAAACTCTCTACGTCTAATGGGAGGGGAGCTACAAAGGCTCGAAGGTTGTCTTTCCCAGCTGCTGAAAAACCATCGTCCAATGAAGGGAACAGTAAAGCTGAAGAAGAACGCACTAAGAAAGAGCAATTGGTTTCTTAGAACCCCGCCAATTTTATATACTGCATGACGTATTGTTGGTTTTCCATCAATTGTATTGCAGAGGAGAGGAATTCCATTTTCTATATTTTATTTTCATTCATATGACCTTTTGTTGATTGTGTATATGAAGTGGTGTGGAAGTAATTTGCTTTTTGAATTCAATACCAAGTAATAGAACAGATCAGGACTTTGAGAATTGGGAATTGGGATTGACTTGTTCATTTTTTTTTCTGTTCTGTATATTATTGAAAACATAATTATTTATGTTAATGTAAATACAGAGCTTTTTTGTTGAGATGACTTCCTCCAATGTTTTATTACAAGACCAGAATTCTTTTACTCAAAATTTTTTTCCTGTTCTGTGGCAATGTAATGACCATTTTGCATGCTAGGCCAATCAAGAATTCTCTCTTCCCGTTATTATTGTGCAAAATAATAATAATAATAAGGAAAAAAAAACTAAAGTACAGTTAGCTACCTGTTCATGTTAGAAGATATGTAACCATCATCGGGTCACTCTTGTTTAAACAGATTTTAATTAGTTAGATGTGGAAGTCGGAATCCTTTTACCAAACAGAATTTAGTTTAATACTATATTGCACCAAACACAAGACAGTAACAGTTGTCATCTAGTCCAATTCTGTTTGCCAAAGGCACCAAACCCAACCTGAATTCCAGTTGCAACTTTCAACTACAAAACTGAGATCCTGCTGAAGCTGCAACCTCGTTCCTGGCTCAGATGCTAAAACGTTACGGGCAGTATCCATTTGTTAATGCTCTGCTTTTCAGCCAACCAATGAAACAATCTCTTGGTTGCACTAATGAGTAGAGACTTTCGTTATGGTGGTTATATTACAAGCACAGTATTGATAGGTACATTTAGATTGACTTGCCAGATTGAACAACCGACTCTTTTTGCTTGGAACAATTGTATCATATTCTGGTACTTTGTATTTTAGGGAGAGACATTAAGCATGCATCTGTTCATGAGAAATTCGCTTTCAAATTTGTCACCAGACAGAGGATGGAAAAAAGAAATGTTATAATTTAATGGAGAAACAGGCTAAAATATATCTGTAATTAATTTCAAACCACTTATATAAAATATTTTCCAACCTTAAGAGTAGTTTTACCTCTCAAATCAATAATCTCTTGTAAATAATACCAAATTCCTGGTGGCATCAAAACCTGTTTTGTTAAAGACCAACCTTGTAGTAGTAGCTCATCATCAAAACCATAGCAAGTTCTTTGCTCGTAATTGAAGTCAAATTAAAGTTGATGATGCTCATCTGCTAATGATGCCAATTCTAGGAGAAGTCCCAGCAACACTATCGCCATTTACCAAAATCATGGATTCATCGTTAACAATGGCTTCTCCCAAGACACACAGACTCGTTGTTTGATCCCAACAGTTACATCTCTACGAGCCACCACCTCCTTTTGATGATGATACCGAGGAGCAGAAAATCCAGGGAACAGCAGGCAAGGTGGCTTCTCAAGTGTGGTTTCAAGAATCTGTTACTACAATTGTTAAGGATCCTGAATGATTTAGACCCAAAAAAGCTGCAGTTTTAATCTGTCTCTTCGAAAGGAATGCTGGTGATTTGAGGGTCACACTCACAAAGAGGTCTTCTACATTGTCTACTCACTCGGGTCAGTGTAATTTTGGACACCCTTTGTTTCCTGAAAGAAAGATAAATGCTTTATTTGTTATTGACATTAGTTATGGTTCTTATGAAACGTTGAAAATTTTGGCTTGATTGGGTAGTTTTTCCAGACTTTGTTGTATAAAGGAGTTCTGTTTGGGTCCTGAGAAAATTATTAGAAGGACAAGAAAGAGAAGGTTTTCTTTGGTTTGGTTTTTGCAAAGTTTGACAGTAAGAAATGCCCAAGACCATAGATACGAGTCTTTTGTATGGATTTTGAAATCTTTTGCTTTACTCTCATGATAGAAGATTGATTACTTCACCTTAATAGTTAACGTGGTTGTAAAGGGGCTTCTTTAAATGGAGGACTTAATATTTCTTTATTAACTGCATTGATTGTTAGATAGTATTTGAGACTTTAATTTCATTTCTTGTTCATTTTTGGTGACCAATTGGAGATTAGTAATGGATGATGGTTTTGGAATGTAAGTGCTGGTGATTTGTCATTGGACTAAAAGTGGAGTGTTAGGTTGCAGGCGAAGTTTCATTACCAGGCGGTAAGGCAGAGGAGGGTGATAAGGATAATGGGGATACAGCAACAAGGGAAGATCAGGAGGAGATTGGGTTGGATCCTTCGATTGTTGAAGTTGTCACTTTTCTTGAACTATTCTTGTCTAAGGTATGGAAGGATGTTTCATCCAGGATCTTCTTATTTTGTTTACATCAATTGTTCTCAAAATGAAAAAACCCTCGAGATACGCCTTTAGTTGGGAAATACGTATCATTTGTGGGGTATGAAATCAGGTTGACATGAGTCACATGATGAAATGAGTTCGTATGAGCGTGATTTTCTCATGAATGTGATCCGTAATTAGTTGCTACTGTCATTTAACCTCAGAACAAAAGAGAGGATTAATGCTGTGAGTTTGGGGCCTTGGTTTACGAAGATGAGAAGAAACGACGGGACCTTGGAACGATAAGCAAGCTTATAGACTGTATAATTCATCTTAGAATTTTTGATGTTTAGGTTGCCAAGGCTAGCAGATACACTGCACCTGATATAAATTTCAGAGTCCCAGTTATGTGAACAATTAGGTCTTTCAATTACACAAGACTTGTTCTCAGGTAACGATTCAAGAGTATCTGCTTTGGTACAGTTTAGCACTGACGATTGTGAAAAGTTTCCGGCCCTTGTTTTGTGGCTGGGTTGCGCTTATATCCACTTATCATGACCCTTATTTATTCTGCAATTTCTGCTTCCTGACCAATTCACTTTGTTACTATTACAAATCCATGTTTGGGGACTTACTTGCATGCATTTGTTTATACATCCTTTACTCCAGCAGTCGCCATCAAAGGATATAAAATTGGAAATTTTCTTAGCTTCACTTTATGGTTTTAGCAATCACTGCTTTTTGTGCAGCACCTCCTCAGAGTCATACCTGTCATAGGCATCCTTACTGATAAGAAAGCATTCGAGCCAACTCCGAATCCTGCTGAAGTAGTTTAAGTAATTGATGCTCCCTTGGAAATGTTTATCCAAGTCAATTATTATGAGTATTAGTATTGTTATCCTTATAGTTATTACTACTACCACCGCTCTGTTATTGCTGCTGCTGCTTCTTCGATAATGGCTGTCATTGTTCCAAGAATCTGTTTGAAATGTTTGGTTCAGGATGAAAATTGAAGAACTGAGGATAGAGAATGAACGGGAGATAAGTATCTGATTCACTTTTTTGACTATGAATCTGAGAACAAGAATTATTTGATTTGGGGTTTAACTGCTGGCATTCTGATTAAAGCTGCATCAGTGGTGTACCAGAAGCAACCTGCTTTTATAGAGCAGAACCCAAAGTTCAATTTTCCTAGAGTTGTACATAAAGATAGTATAATCCGTCAAAAAATTCATAAAACCATTGTTGAGTTGTACTCCAAATAAATTTCCTCAAAAAATCCACCCGCACTTGTGGAACTAGTAGACTATGTTCTAGATTTTTTGTTGTATGCATTAAAGTAGTACCAACTACATCCATATCATGCTTAGATGTCCCTAAACTGAGTCGTCCGGATATATTCAGATTCAAGAAGGCAATTGGTATCAAATTAGCTAGAATTCTTCTCTGAGCAGGTTGTTGGTCCAAAGTCAATGAGAGATGTTGCCTACAGCTTTCCCAGGTTAGTTCTTAAATGACTTGTACATTAGAAGTTATATGCAAGTCTCACTCACGATGTTGTTCTAGCAGGATCTGATTCTAGTTCCCAAGATCTGTATGGTTCCTCATCAACACGATAAATGAGTTCATCCACAATGAACAGATGTCCTTCGTCAAATTTCAATCTGATACTATCAAGACTGAACACATGGTAGTTGTTAACGTTTGTTTCTGTGTTCAAGCAGCTTCATACTAGAGCTTGAAACTTGCGTGTGTTTGATTTTCTTTCTGGTAGTAAATGTTAGAGATAGACCAAAGGAAGGAGGTTCACTGGCTAGAAAACTGTAGGAAGCTGAACTTGCATTGATTATTTCTATGCAAATATGTTGAGCTGCAGTGGGGATTCTGATCAAAGGTTCCTCCATTATTTGTTGTCAAATCATTTAAACATTTTGTTGTGGTGGTTATAAATTAATAATATCTCATTACCAACGCAGCCGCAAGATTAGACAAAGAGAAGATGATTAAATAATCTTCGCAGATTGACATTGTCCCTATCATGCATGCATATCCGTCTGTAAAGACATATTCCCTTTCCTGCCATTCTTTTCAGGGTCTGACATGACAGCTACAGAAATTTAGAACCGCAGACTATGGAGTCATTCACTTCACATTGAGAACTAAAGATCAGGATAAGAACCAATGTCTGCTCCATCACTGCAATAATAACAATATCTGAACCCAAATATTTTCTCTTTGATAATGGACCGGGAAAGCAACGAACAGTCTTTGAACAGGCAGTTACTGGCGTAATAACATTCCGGTCGCTGATTTTTCATGATTTTACAAGAAATTGTCGCTGTCCCCCAAATGAAATGGCGAAACACTAATTAATATTATAAAAATAATTTGATCGTTTAAACAAAAGTTGGAAACCTGCTTGATAGAAAAGAAAAGAAAAGAAAAGAAAAGAAAATATATTCTTATTTGAGAAAACAGAAAAACGCATGGAATCATATGTTATTATCTATTATTTAATTTGATAAAGAAATCGTATAGAATGGAACTATTTTTCCAACGAAATCGGGCCTAACATATAAATTTAAAATTCTAAGCCCAGAAATCTTGATGATATAACCCAAAAAACTTAATTTAAATTACAAAAGAAATTGTAATAATTGAATGCTTTGTTGCGTCAAAAATGACTCTGTGTTGACCGTTGAATCTTTATTCTTCTAACTTGAAGACAGCCATTAAAACAATGGTTAGCTTTTCTGGTTATTGGGTTTGGACCTTGAGTATGCAAATGCAATCAAACTAAGAGAAACCCAGCTGCTGCTTGTCACCCTCCATTCAGCAGACTGCAGAGTAACGGACTCTTCAACGATGCAGAGACTCGTTGTCATAGCACAACATTTACGCAATCACAAGCGACCATCTCCTTCTGATGATCAACTGCAGGAGCAACAAATCGAGGAAACTGCCGCAAGCAAGGTGGTTTCCCAAGTGGGATTTCCAGAATCTGCTACTCCGACCATCGTGAGAGCTGTGTCGGAAAGGTTTAGACCCAAGAAAGCTGCTGTTTTGGTCTGTCTCTTTGAAGGAGATAATGGAGATTTGAGGGTTATACTCACAAAGAGGGCTTCGAAATTATCTACTCATCCGGGTCGGTAGTTTTGCATTTTTTTTCTATTTAAAAATAATTGCAAGAAATTGTGGATATGAAGGAAAATAAAGTCCTTTCTTTGTTTGTTGAATATTTTGCCTGGCCGCCTATGAAATAATGAAAGTTTTAGCTTGATTAAGCAATTGTGTTAGGATTAACTGAATGAAGGAATTTTATTTGGTTCCTGAGAAAATTATGGAATAAAAAAGGAAAAGAAAGAGAAGGTATTGAATCAGTGGCTTTGATTGCTTATGCAGGAACAAGCGAAATTAATTCAACCTGGAGTTGTGGTCATCATTGTTATATTTTAGAAAACTGAAGATCAGCAAAATTTTAAATTTTGAATCTTTTTAAATGGATTTCCAGGAAAGAGGAGAAAGTTTGGCTCCCTCAAGGTTCATGTGAGGTTCAGTTGGAAAGAAGAAAATATTGAATTTATTGTTTCATTCTCATGAGAAATGAGTGATGATTTCATGTCAATTGACTAAAAATGTATACAAAAGGCTCATTGGAGTGGAGGAATTAAGTTGTGCTTTTATTAACTGCATTTGTTAACAAAATAGTGTCTAATATTTTAATGTAATTTCTTTCCCTATATTGGTTGGCCAACTCATCAGTGACCAAGTAAATGAATGTGGAATGGAAATTTTGTGATTGGTTAGTGCATTAAGTGATGTGTTTGTTTGCAGGGGAAATTTCATTACCAGGTGGGAAGGCAGAGGAGGGTGATAAGGATGATGCGGAGACTGCAACAAGAGAGGCTAAGGAGGAGATTGGGCTGGATCCTTCACTTGTGGATGTTGTCACTGTTCTTGAACCATTCTTGTCTCAGGTATGGAAGGATGTTTCCTGCATGCTATTGTTACTTTGTGTTACTTTTCATATTGTAATCCCAATTTCTGAATAATATCATGATATGTGTCGTTCGGATGATTAAGAAGAAGTATGTGTTGAAATCAGTTTCAGACAATTAGGTTATTGATGGTAACTTTTACTAGTAATTTGTTACTAAAGATATGGATTATGGAATTGTAATGACCACACATGAAGTGGAATATGAACTCTTAATGTATCCTTCAATTATTTTCTCTTCTTAACTCGTTATCTTACAACTACACTGCTTGGGGATCTGGCGGCAGCAGGTGGGTGTTGTTTTGTTTTTTGTTTTGATGGGTTAGAAGGATTTGAGAATTGGTCATGAGGGAGATTGTTAGAAAAAAATACTTTGAGGTAGGAATTATTTGTCATTTGGCTAAGCAAGATGGGTGGGATGTTCTTTTTGTAGAATTAGCATTATTGTAATATTCTTCTTAGACAACTATGACCATGGATAAAGTGGGTTAGACTAAGGTATATCAAGGTACCCTTACATCCATTTTACCAACTTTGTATTATTAGTTTTAAGTTTTTTATTTGTGTTTCAAGTACTTTTCATGTGTTTCCAGTTTTTCGTTACACATTTCAAGTTTTTTATTGTATGTTTTTAAATATTGTTTGTTATTTGTTTTACACGTACTAACATTTTTTTTCTTTATTTTAAATTTTGCAAAAGCTGTTTCAAGTCCAGAACACAATTTTGTCTTGCTGCAACAGTAACCTAGATAAAATATATTGCTTAGGTACCAATGAAGAGGGACGTGGTTGATTGATATGCAACATATAGCAACTGAGTACTTAGGCATACTTTAAAAAATTGATATGTATTGAACTTTCTGGGTTTACCAATTACTTCTCTGTGCAGTACCTCTTGAGAGTTGTGCCTGTTATAGGCATACTCCACGATAAGAAAGCATTCAAACCTACTCTAAACCCTGCTGAAGTGGAAGGAGTATTTGATGCTCCATTGGAAATGTTTATCAAGGTTTTCTTTTCTAACATTTCTAATATCATTATCATTGTTCTTACTGTTGTCACCTGCTGAATTATGAATGTCTTGTATGGTGCAGGATGAAAATAGAAGAGTTAAGGAGAGCAAATGGATGGGAGAGAAGTATCTGCTTCACTACTTTGATTATGAACAAAAGAACAAGAAGTATTTGATATGGGGTTTTACTGCTGCCATTTTAATTAGGGCTGCATCAGTGGTGTTCCAGAAGCCACCAGCTTTTCCGGAGGGAAACCGCAAGTTCAAGTTTCCCAGAGTCATAACCAAAGATACTTGTATGCCTTAAAAGAATTAGAGAAAAATTTCCTGGGTTGTACTACTAACAAACTTCTGGTACCAATTCACCACCACAACTCACGCTTGCATAACCGGTCTAGTTTGTAAAAGACAATTTGTTGCATGTACTAAACTGTAGCAATAGCTAAATGCTCTGATGTTCCTCAACCAAATACATTCAGTCAGATTCAAGAAGGCAATTGGCATCAGTTTTCCAGAATTCTTCGGTCAGCAGATTGTTAGAACAAGGTTGTTCTAGCTGTTGCCTTCACCTTTCTTCAGGTTAGTTCTTCTCATTAAATGACTTCAAACCATATAGTTTTACATTACTCTGATTGCTAAGTTACTCATACAGGATCTGAATCTGGGTTCACATGGCCTGCATGGTTTGGGTTCCTTGTGCAATTTCCATCTGAGTTCAACTTCATAGGGGTTGCTCTTTGTGTACAATCTACTATTTTTCCAAGAACTGAATCTTTGGTGTATGATTTCATTTTCATTTCTCTTATCCTGGAAAATGAATTAGATATTTTGCTTGTGACTGATTATAAAATAATTTAATCACATGTTATTTAATAATTTAAATAAAAATTATAATATTTAATAACGAGTAAAGATTTTAAATATAAATAATAATATAAATTAGTTGGGTTTTATTTGTATTTAATTAAAATTTTATTATATGTATTAAAACAAAATTTCATCCCATCTCTCAGCTGTTAGTCTTTAAATTTATGTGGTTCTTTCTCCAGGATTAGTTATTGAAAATTTCATGTATTGCCTGAATAGCGCACAGTTAAGTTTTATAGCAAAATAGTCTAATTTTAAGACTTATTTTTAATTATAGCTCGAAGTAAATTTTTTTTATAATTTTAACTTCTAAAAGATAATAATCTTACTCTTTTTTTTTAAAACACAAATAAACTCAAAATTTATAAAATTAAATTAAAATTTTATTATGATTTTGTTAATTTAAATTTATTTAATGCTAATAAAAAATTTAAAAATTAATTTATAATAATTTTAAGCATGATTTTTAAGAGTTTGAATATGATTAATGTATAATTAATAACATAAAAGAATACAAAAGAGTAAAAAACTCTCTCCATGGATTCCAGGGAGAGTTGTTTAAACAAAGTTGCAGAGAAATTAGTTTAAGAAATAATTTTTTGGATAATTTATTAAGAAAAATTAGTTAGAAAAATGACTCTCTTAATGAATATATAATATTTTTAATTCATTTTTGTCGATTTATATATTTTTTTGTACGTTGTTTTAAAAATTACAATTGTAAAAATGTTACTTTCTCTAATAAAAATAAAAATTTCTCTCTCTCTCTCTCTTAGTTCTTCCCTTTTCTTAGTTGCTTCAAATGTTTGAAAGGAGGGGAAAGCAAGGGGGACATTTTTCCAAAAGTAATTTGTTTGGTCAATATTGTAAAAATTTATGGACCGGGCTTGAAATTATAATAGGCTTTAATGATGTTATTTTGCAACAAAACCAGTATTATATCATTCTTCACGGGCGAAGAATATACGTGCTGGAAGTGAATGATGGTTGGATTGGTTGCGTACGAACGGATTCGGTATTGAGATTTTGGGTCTTCAAACTTAAAAGACGGCCATTAAAAGAGTTGGTAGCTTTGTTGTTATCGTATTTGAAGCTTTTACTTTGAACAGGCATGATCTCAAACTTAGAGAAACCCAAGTGTTGGATGGTCAACGAGTCTTGAACGAAAGCAGCCGCTTCTTCCAAGATGCAGATACTCGCTGGGATAGCCCAACATTTACGTAATTACAAGCGACCATCTTCTTGTTATGATCAAAGTGATGGTTGGATTGGTTGCGTACGAACGGATTCGGTATTGAGATTTTGGGTCTTCAAACTTAAAAGACGGCCATTAAAAGAGTTGGTAGCTTTGTTGTTATCGTATTTGAAGCTTTTACTTTGAACAGGCATGATCCCAAACTTAGAGAAACCCAAGTGTTGGATGGTCAACGAGTCTTGAACGAAAGCAGCCGCTTCTTCCAAGATGCAGATACTCGCTGGGATAGCCCAACATTTACGTAATTACAAGCGACCATCTTCTTGTTATGATCAAAGTGATGGTTGGATTGGTTGCGTACGAACGGATTCGGTATTGAGATTTTGGGTCTTCAAACTTAAAAGACGGCCATTAAAAGAGTTGGTAGCTTTGTTGTTATCGTATTTGAAGCTTTTACTTTGAACAGGCATGATCCCAAACTTAGAGAAACCCAAGTGTTGGATGGTCAACGAGTCTTGAACGAAAGCAGCCGCTTCTTCCAAGATGCAGATACTCGCTGGGATAGCCCAACATTTACGTAATTACAAGCGACCATCTTCTTGTTATGATCAAAGTGAGGAAACTGCCGCGGACGACGTGGTTTCCCAGGTGGGATTTCAAGAATCTCTCACTCCCAACGATTGTGAGGGACCTGAAAAGGCGTAGAGACAAGAAAGCTGCTGTTTTGGTCTGTCTCTTTGAAGGAGAGAAGGGAGATTTGACGGTTATACTCACGAAGAGGACTTCGACCTTGTCTAATCATTCAGGTCAGTTGTTTTGGATACCTTTTTCTTCCGCAAGAAAACTGTGGATGGGGAAGGAAAAAATATATATATTTTATTGTTCTTTTCTTGATCTGGGTGCCTATGAAATAATGAAGGTTTTGGCTTGATTGAGTACTTGTGTCAGGATTAGTGGAATGGAGAGTTTTGTTTGGTTCCGGAGAAAATTATGAAAAGAATGCCAAGGTTTTGAATCAGTTGCTTTTATTGTTTTTACACTAACATCTGAATTTGATTCGACCTGGACTTGTGCAAATTATTCTTTAGATTTTGAAGTTTGAAAACTAGAAGAAATTTAAATTTTAGTCCTTTTATATGGATCTATAGGAATAGAGTGGAAAATTTGAGTGAGTTGAGTTCAATACTCGTTCTCATCTGAAGTTTAGTTGGAAAGGAGAGAATATGAAATTTTGTCATATTCTCATGATAAATGAGGGATGATTTCACCTCCATTGAGTTAAGATGGCTGTAGAAGGCTCATTTGATTTGAGGACTATTAATTGAATTTGTTAACAAAGAGTATTTGAGATTTAAATTTAATTTCTTTTCCTTCTTTTGGCAACTCATCAGAGACAAAGTGAATGATGACGATGATTTCGGAATGAGTGTTTGGGGATTGGTTATTGGATTAAGCGAAATTGTTTGGTTGCAGGAGAAGTTTCATTACCAGGTGGGATGGCAGAGGAGGGCGATAAGAATGATACAGAGACTGCAACAAGGGAGGCTAACGTGGAGATTGAGTTGAACCCTTCGCTTGTGGATGTTGTCACTATTCTTGAACCAATCCCAACTTTGGTATGGAAGGATGTTTCTTGCGTGCCGTTGTTTTGTTTTCCTATTTGTAGTATTCCCAAAAAATCTCTTGATATAATATCAGTTGATCCAAAATATATGTTTTACGGATGGTTAAGAAGAGGCATGTGTTGAAATTGGGTTGGGAAAAGTTATGTGATCTCTGGAAGCTCTGGTCAGTGATTAGTTACCACTGTTATGAAATTGTGATATCTAGCTAAAATGACTGCACATGATATGAAATGGACTATAAACTCTGAATAAATCTTCTGGTTATTTGCCCTCAGCAAATTTGCAATTTTCAATAACTCCTCGTGAAGAATTGGTGGGGCCCAGGCTGTTACATCTTTTTTTGTTTAATGAATTAGAAGTAAGTAATTGGCATACGTGAGATTGCAGGAGAACAAACTTTCTCTGGTGCATTATTTTTCCTGTTATTAGTCTTATTGTGGTGATGCTCCATTTGAGGAGTTAGCATCCATTTAATACCCTTGTTAGAAACAATGATGAGCATAGCATACTTGAAACTTGAGCTGTATTGAGCTGTACTTCTGGGTTTAGCATTCGTTACTTTTATGTGCAGCACCTGGTCATAGTTGCACCTGTCATAGGCAGCAGTAAGACTCCATATCAAATACTTCTTATTCTCATATTCTAATGGAACGGATACGAGACAAGTACCTGCTTCACTACTTCATTATGAATATGAGAATAAGAAGTATTTGATACGGAGTCTTGCTGCTGCCATTTTAATTAGAGCGGCATCAACGGTGTACCAGAAGCCACCGGCTTTTTGCGAGGGAAAGCCTAAGTTTTCTAAGCTGTAAACAAAGATGCTTTTATCACCTAAAAGAATTCAGAGAAAAATTTGCTGGATTGTACTCAAAAACTTCTGCAATAAATCCACCACCACAACCCATGCTTGCGAAACTAGTATAACTTGTCAATTTGATTTATTGTACCTTCTGAAGCATGCAACAACTGCATGCTTAGATGTTTCTCTACGGAAGAAGCCAAATATGTTCACATTCATTAAGGCAATTCACATCAGGTGTCAACAGTTCTTCCGATAAGCAGATTGTTAGAATAAAATTGTTCTAGTTGGTGCCTTCATCTTTCTTCAGGTTAGTAAGAACTCCTTAAATGACTTCAAAACATATAGTTCTATGTAACTCTGATTACTAATTTACTTGTACAGGATTTGGAACTGGGTGCGAAGAACTTGTATGGTTGCGTTCCTCGTGTAATTCCATTTGATGAGTTCATCAATTCTGTAAAGACTAGTATAGACGCTACCTTCGTGTTCAAGCTATTTTTGTGCAAGATCTGAATCTATTCTGTGAGTGATTTTCTTCTTTTGTTCGAAAATGTAAGAGATAATCATAGGAGGCACAGGAAAAACCTGTTGAGACAATCGTAGGAAGTGATAATTTCTCAGTATAAATTGATCTGGATTGAAAAGACATTCAATCTCACTTGATATCACAGTGAGGAAGTTGCCTCTTGTACCAGAAACTTTTTCTTTTCACTTGTATTTTTTTCCCTTTAATTTTATTTCACAACCAACTGCAACACTGCCATAAAATAGAGCATACCCATCATTCATGTTAAGCAGAAGCCCGAGTTTTCGACAAAAAACATCTAAACTTTTTTGGAATGGTGTAATAATTCAAAGGACTTCCTCTAGCTTTACTGCACATTTCATCAAACAGGTAAGATCTTTTCTGAATCTCCTCTTGGGCATGGAATGAATTCTCGGCAATGCAATGCAGACAATTCATTGCAAGGGCAAGAGTTCTATGCATGCACAGAATTCACTGTTTGTCTGAAAGTGCTCTGTATGGCAGTGCAGGATGACATACGTTTTTGAAGATTTTTCTAGCAATATTATCTAATCCCTTGTGTAGTCAGGAAGCAAGCAAAACAGAGGGGCATATGAGGGGTGCTTCGGCAGATATTATAACTGAAGGGAAAACAGAGAGAAATAAAAGTGTTAACAATGCTTGTGGATTCTGACACCTCGGAAGATAAATCTGAAAGACATAAAACTTGGTCCAACAGCTTTGGCTTTACAATGAAAAAGAACAAATCCCAATAACTGAAAGCCTAACTTTATGTTCGCTTTACTCAAACTCCGTTGCAGTACCTTCAACCAAGAGAGCAGCAGTTCTTGTCTGCCTTTTTGAAGGAAACGACAGCTATCTACTTGTATTCCTCACCTAATGCTCCTCAACTCTTTCTTCTCACTCTGGTAGTAAACAACCATTACCTTATATATAACAGCGCAATGTTTGACTATTAGTTTCTGGTTTTGGAAATGAAAGAAAAAACTAAATGGGTGTGTTTGGCTTCAGGGGAAGTTTCCTTGCCAGGTGGGAAGAGAGAGGAAACTGATGCTGATGATGTAGAGACTGCTTTGAGGGAGGCTAAGGAGGCAATTGGCTTGGAATCTTCCCTAGTTAATGCTGTTACCGTTCTCGAACCATTTGTTACTAAGGTATGTCATGTTTAGGTGCATTCTTTTTCTCTAATTCCGAATTTGTTTGGTCTTTTTTCATAATCCATTTGTGTTGTTCACCAAATTACATTTAAATCTGCTAGAAATTAGGAATTGCAGAGTGATAAAATTCCTGATGATAAGGAATGTGAACTTTTTCAAGATTTATGATACAATGCTCTTGCTTAAGTTAATTATGCTATACTACTATCAAAAGCAGCTACAAATTGATTGTATCTGAATAACAGTCCTTAAGTAAGATGAAGTGATGTTGTGGATTTAGAACAATAGTGGCAAAATTTGACAAATATGAACGTTGGAGGTTGTCTCTGCCTTCTTGGCTTATGGACATCAATGGTTTGAACTATTCAAGTCATCTGTTCATCATCTCCCTTGCTGAACCTAGCAATGTTTAGCTACTTCAAGCATCAGTTTTTGATTGTTCGTATCTTCCCTTAATGTTATAAAATGTAGGATCATATCAAATGTGAGTGGTCAACTCTAGCAGCTAAGGTAAAAATGCCATACTCCAGAAATAAATATAAAAAGTGTAAAAAGGATCATCTGCATGCATTAAATCCTCCCTTCAATTTACTAACAGCTACCTGAATGTTACCATAATTTCAGTTTTTATCTACTTCAAGGATCTCATGAATATTCCATCTGTTACTGGAGAAAATTGACAAAGATATCAAACAGAAAACAATCTTTGAGAAACCAAATTACCGCAGAAAAGGGACTTTTAGTTACCTGCTTCAGCTGAAGACTTCATAAAATTTCTCAAGGACCAGTAAACCAGAGTCAATTGACTCCAATGGATCTTTCCGAAGACGGTGTCTCAAACAGTTGGGGATGACAGTAGCAATATCCTCGGCAGTGGCTTTATCTCTTCCCTTAAGAGCTGCAAGAGCCTTTGCAGCTCTGTTAGTTACTATGTCTCCTCTCAATCCATCAACATTCAGGTCAGCACAAACCTTGGAGACTTTCACCTTTAGTTCATGGTCAATCTGAACATAAGAAAGACAACTCCGTGCTGAGGATATTTGTTGCTGAAGCTTCTCTTGCTCTGCATCGTAAGAAGCACGAAATTCCTTTGGATTTTTGTCAAATCGAGCTCTCTCTTCCACAATCTTTACTCTGAGTTCAGCATCCCTTACAGTCCCCACTTGGGCATGCATTCCAAATCGATCAAGCAGCTGAGGCCTCAGCTCCCCCTCTTCGGGATTGCCAGAACCAATCAGAATAAACCTTGCAGGATGTGAAATAGAAATGCCCTCTCTCTCTACTGTGTTCCACCCAGAAGCAGCAGAATCCAAAAGAACATCCACTAAATGATCGTCCAGAAGATTAACTTCATCGACATAAAGAATTCCTCTGTTAGCTTTAGCAAGAAGTCCAGGTTCAAATGCCTTGACACCCTCCGTTAGGGCTTTTTCAATGTCAATTGTTCCACAGACCCTATCTTCTGTAGCACCCAATGGCAAATCAACCATGTTGATTTTAGTCATCATAATTGAAATGTCCTCCCCTTTCAGAACACTCTCTTTGACTTCAACACCCATGGCCTCTGGATCTTCAGGATCTGAATTATATGGGTCACCGGCAACTACCTTGATTTCAGGAAGTAAATCTACCAACGACCTAACGGTGGTGGATTTCCCAGTTCCTCTATCACCCATAATCATAACACCACCAATTTTGGGATCAATTACATTTAACAAAAGGCATAGTTTCATCTCTTCTTGGCCTACTATTGCAGTAAATGGATATACAGGCCTTTTTTGGCTTTCCTTTCCAGCAAACTTCTGCTCCTGAAAATATTGTAAACTTCTGAAACTTTACTTACATAACTCCATAAAATAATCTAATAGTTACTCTTCCTGCAATACTTTATTCTTAGTATATAATTCATATACTTCAGTTTCTTCTTTGTTTTAGATAAATTTCAAAATCCTTGCCCCACATTAAGCTTAAAGAGAGTACATTAAGTTTCCTTCAATCTTTCTTCAAAACTACAATTCTTCCAACCACTGTAAATAAATCAAGCTATTAAATGAACCATATTATGCACAGACAACTAAAGTTTGATGACAAGACAGAAAGTCCGGAAACAATAAGAGAAAGCAAAACATACCCGATCAACGGAGTTAATTTCAGTGGCAACATTAGTAACTGCAAACTGAGACATTTCCTTCTTGCCTTCAATCCCAATTCCTCCAAAAAACCTCCTCCCATAATTCCGTCCTGGAAACACAATAAAAAGAAAAATTATATATACTTGGAAAAAGAAAAAGACATCAAACATCAATAACACCACACTGAAAACTTCCAAAACACACCAATTGCCTTCAATAATTACAAAGAAAAATAAAAGTACAGCAAAACCGAAATCTGAACAAAACAAAGCACTAAAGAAGAACTCGGTCATCCTTAAATGCACAAAAAATAAAGAATGGGAGCATAAATTTCAGTTTCGAACTAGAAAGTGAAGTGGGGTTCAGTTACATTACTGAGAAACATACCTGGGTTTAAGGAAAGAGAGGAAATGGCAGGCTTTGAAGTTGGAGAACAGAGAGGCTGCGAGGCCAAAATTGCAGCTGAAGAAGTTCCTAATACGGACGCCATGCGCAAATACTTGAAGAGTAGTATGCGCGTTCCAGGTCCACTGGTTTCACGAGTTTTGGTGACTATCTCAGCTTGATATGGTCTGTTAGGTTGCGGATATGAGGATAGATTTCAGTCGTATCTTCTGTACGATTTTTACTGTAGGCCTTTCCTTTTTGCAGCATTTGATTTACATAAATATCAAATAGAAACTATTTTGTAAAAAATAAATGCCCTATTTTAAACAAATCTTTATTGTTTTATAAACTATATGTATTAGTAATTATTATAAGAGTACTTGACAATTAGTGAAGTCTTTTCACAAGCTAAACCATTACTCACGGAGCAGTTTTACTGCTTGCCGGAAAATCAAAAGTCAAAGACGGCTTCCGGATCCTGAATTCGCAAATGGCAGTCCAAAATCTTTGCTGGTAAACTTCTGCATCTCTTTCCTAAAAGCAGGCATGGCACTCTCTCGTAAAGTCACTTGAACCTTGAACCCATCCTTCTTTCCCGCGTTTGTAGAAGAATAAGGCAAGAAAAAGCAAGGCTCAACGCTCCCAAGAAGATGCTTCGAAAGAGGAAAAACAGTCACCGGACCTCCCCAGCCGAAGTCCACACTTGAATGGCCTAAGTGCCTCCAATCTGTGAATCCGCTCACTTCTGCTCCCGCTGTGATGCCATCATCATGATGTAGCTCATGAAAGTCGATAAATGAGCGCACATACTCATCATTGGCATTGCTTTTGGTCTTCTTAATCACTCCTGCAGTTTTCCAAAGCGGCTGCTCAACAAGTTCCTTGGCAGTAAGCTGGGCGTACAAGGGTACGCAGCCATTACCCCAATAGCCAACAGGTAGCGATGGCTTTACTGTTCTCCGAACGTTGGTTGCATATGCAAACTTCACATTCTCATGTCCAGAAATCCCAGAACATTTGACCCTGTTTCATCGATTAAAAGACTGAAGTGAAGGAGACAAACAATTCACAACCTCAAAATACTGAATATATGCAAAATTGTTAGACAACTGCACATAGAGATTTCTCTCAATCCAATAAGCAGTATGCTATTTAATTTCCTTTTGAGATTAAATTGTTTTCTTTTAAAAACAAATAATTATAAATATAAAATATATACGTTCAGGGACCTTGATGTTATTATCCAATAAATAATCCCGCCAAAGTTGACTTACTTGGCTCGCCAGAGAAACGCCCCCAAAGCCTCAAACGTGGTAAATTTCAACCCGCACCTCTCAAACAACGCATCCTTCAGCCGGTCCAAACACTCATCCGTCACTTCAAAGCACTCCCTTACAACCGGTCCAACCCCCTGACGATATGGTTTAAAACCTTTCTCTATATTCAAGAACTCTCTAAGCGGACCTTCGGCCCGGGGCGGATCCCTTGGACCCAGCAGACTCGGTCGGTCCCAAACCGGTTGAACCGATACCTGGCTTGCCCCACGAGCCAATTCAGCCACCGCGTTAAAAAATTGGGTCGCACCAAGTCCATCGCACAAGGAGTGATGAATTGCAGCTCCCAAAGTGTAGCCACCGCACTTAAACACCGTGACCTGTAAAATACATGGATTGACCAATCCCTCGTCGGGGCTCGGATCGGGTACTAACCGCTCGACAAAGTCTGAATCCGGGTCATCAAGGTAGTTCAAAGACTCAAGTGTGCAGTCGACGGTGGCGTTGACTAGAGGGAGACCTTGGCCCACCTGACAAAACACTGAGAGTCGTTGGTTGCCGACGCGGCGAACGTTGGCGGCGAGAGGGTAGTAATGGACAAGTGCGGAGGAGATAGCGTTGGCAATGACGTCATACGGGTGGCAGTCTGTGGTGGTGCTGACGTATACACGGAGATACCGGAAGCTAACGCAGACATTGGCGTCGTTATCGAGATGGGAAAGAGGGAGTTCGTGATCGTCTTTGAAGGGTGGAGTGGAGGGAAGAATGGGTTTCGTTTCCAAGATTTTAACTTGCATTTTCGAAGATGGATTCGTAATTAACTTGTTGTGTTTGTTGTTGTTGGTTTGAACTGTGGATTTATGGTGGTGGATTGGTTGATTTATTATGGACTGTAATGCAGGACAGTTGCTGGGAAGATGCAGAGGGTTGCCGAAGCGGAAGAGTTGGTGAGGAGAGTCGTTGATTAATGTTTATTAGAATAATAATCAAATTGCAGATTGAATGAAGGCGACAAATAACATTGCCAGTGATTGGACCAATTTTGCTATTAACTATAGGTCAAGGGTCAACGCATATTTTCGCGGGTAACTGTTTATTCCTCACTCCCGCCTCTTCGAAAACTACCAACTTATAAGTTCAAATTCGAATCACCATCGAGTGGAAATCAAAACTACCGAAAACGCTGTTATCCTTCGCCACCAGAAAGTTCCGTCCACGTTTTCCTTCGAGCCAAACGACAACTCTTTTCTTCGTCTCTCGCACTACGAACCAGGCAACTTCTCTCTCTTAGACAGACACACAAATTTGAGCTGTAGAATCCAGCATTCTAGGGTTTCAGAACATTTACGTTTGTATTATTTTTCCAAATCTTGTGTTTGACGTGTATCATGCTGTGCTCTTGCTCTAATCGAAGATTTGTTCGAAATAATCGGTGAATCGTATTTCAGATTTCAATTGTCATGCGGTTGTGGCCTTTGGATTAAGTTTGCTTTTGATTAAGCTCGTTTTAGTCTTTTAGACTTCAAAGTCACCTCTGGATATCACGAATTAACGTCGGTGCGAAAATTATATAATTTGAGCTTTGTGTTGTCGATCGCGTAACTTCAATTTTTTAAAACAATTCTTTAATATTTTCGTGTGGATCGAAGTTTATTTATTACTCCATTAATGCAGAAGTGTAGGTTATAAGTGCGGCAACCCCTGCTCTGACAGCTATTGGATCCTGCGGACAGTATATTTATCTGTTAATATATTCAGAAATAAATTAGAATTTACAATTATTTTGAAATTCTATATCTTTATTTTGACGTCTTTGTCTTGACGTCTGAATGATGTAGTCTATTAGTTTATACCTTCGTGCATCATCACTTGTTGTTTCTCAGATTTCCTTTGCTCTAAGTGCTGCTTGCTTCATAATGAATTGAATTGAATCGAATTGAATCAAAGCATCTGCTACGTTTTATGAGTTAGAAAGAGTGTGAATGAAGAAAGATAAGGATCATAATGGTGGTTCATTGATTAATAGTGAATAGGAATTTGGTTGGATGGTTCATTAACCAGTCTGATAGATGATTTTGGTGCTTTTTACTGTTTAAATCTTCTTCTTGCATATTCTTAATGATGTGATTATGGTCAGTTTAAATAATGCGTGGTCAATATGTATAACGTTTATATATTAAATATATGGCTACTTTTAACTTATTTTTTATTTACTACTTCCCTGTAATGCTTTTCGGCAGTCTCATAAAACTGTGGAAGTTTACTCCTACATTTAATGCTATTTTAGTTATTCTTTTGACACCATTGATCTGATTACGAACTGCAGTTATATTTGTGGAGCAATCTTTTGAATGAAACAGAAATCCCTCATATCAGAATTCAAATTTGAGAATCCTACAATCTTTTTGCTGTACACGGTATTGAAGCATAAGATTCACTTCGGATGGAAGAATCAGGGGAAGGAACTTCTGTCTCTGTTAATTCAACGGAGAAAAAGTCACTTCTAGGTACTCTCTTTGTTGCATTTAAATGTTTTTTCATCCCTCAGTTTGGAGATAATAGTAATAGGAATTTTAAATTTAGAGGTTTCATATTTACATTATTGAATTGTTAAATTGAAGAACAGTGACATAACTCATGAGGACTTATTGCCAAGAAGTGTTTGGGAGCATGGGGAACCATCTCTAGATGTAAACTTGAACTATAGTCATTCTTCTGTCACCCTACTTTTGGATTTACATGGAAAACCTCTTACACTGGTTTATGTGATAACTCCGGGTCTCATGAAGCCTGGAGATTATTGGCCGACCTATATCTCTGTTGCTCAAAATCCTAGGATGTTTCAATAATGCCGTACTGTAACTTCTCAAGCCTTAATCTTTCTGAACAGATGTCATTCATTTATTAAGATTCTATCTTCCTTTTTTAAACAGATAAGGAGATTGGAACGGACTTCCTCAGCTCCTGGAAATCAATGTCAGTGACAGAAGATGATGCCATGGATTTTAGCTTTGACACAATTTCAAATGGAAAGAAAAAATTTATCTTTGACAAATTGTAAGTGCTGACAATTAGTATAATTGAACTCTCTAATTAGATTTTCATTTCCTTAATTTAATTGTCATTGACTCTGTTGTGTTTTGCAACTTGCCCCTTTCCTCAATATATTCTGTGGTAAACATGTTTTCTGCTTGGGTAATAATATTTCATAAGAGTGAGATTTTGATTTGAGACACATTAATCTGGTAACCAGTTGATAAATCAATGGATCATGCATGAATCTTCAGATTCCAGATTATAATTATGAACTCTGTTCCCCAGGGATATGGATTTTAATCTGGATGGTGATTTTAACAAGTTTGCATCATTTAAAGTGGACATGCCAGACCTTGATTTCTCATGCCCGTCAAAAACAAAAACAAAAACCAAGGAAAGAACTGATGAAGACTCTGCAAGTGGGGAACATCAAAGAAAAAAAGGCCACCACTTCAACTTCTCCTTTGATTTCAACAAGTAACTGGACTAAAACCGTTTGAGGCTTATTCTGAATCTTCATCCTTATAGCTGTTGCGTATTGAATTCTATATCAGGCTTCTGGTTGACAATTTCTTATAATTTTAACAGTGAGGACTTTGCAAGTGACACACAAACTGGGAGCAAACTGGTGAGTAATTCAAAGTCAGTTACCAGAGATCTTATAGAAGATGAACCTATTTTGCTGATTAGTGAAATGAATGTCAAGAACCCAAGTAATAGCAGGTGAGGCATCTTTGCCTGGACATTGTTATTGTCCTTGAAGTGAACAAAGCTTCAAATTTATGACTTGTTAAATTATTGTCCTCTGGAAACTGAACTGGACCATATAATTAATACCAATGCTATAAGAACATTTCTAGTGCTCCAATGAGTTTCTTGTAAAATCTTCACTAGGAGGGGCTTCAATTCTGATGACACACAAAATGGGAGCAAACTGATTGGGAACTCAAGGCCACAAGATAAACAAGTGACACAAGGGGAACCTGCTATTCTAGGAAGTGAAAAGAGTGCTGAGTAAGATATCTATGTTTGGGTTTTCTTGGGGTTAAAACTCTTTAATTCAGACAATCAACAGACTAATGAAGTCTGCGACAGAAAAAATAATTGTTGGTACACTTGGCTTTCAGCAGAGAGGACGTTGATGCCAGTGATGTCCAAATTTGGGGCAAATTGGTGGGTGACTCAAAGCCGCTAACTAGAGAGTTAACTGATGATGAACCTAGTGTTCTAAGAAGTGAAAACAATGTTGAAAATTTCAGTGATATCAGGTGACACATCAATTCCTGCCAACCATGTCGTACCAAAAATTACTATTTTCTGACATGCTGTTGAAATTTCGTTCCTCCATAAATGGAGTTTGGTCATTCCAATACAATAAGGTCCATGATTAATCTTTCTTATTTCTAACAGGGAGGGTATTAAGTCTGATGGTGTACAAAGTGAGAGCAATTGGGCCGCTGATGCAAGACCAGAAGATGAACAAGTGGCAATAGAGGAATCTATTATTCCAGAAAGTGAAATGAGCACTGAGTGAGATTTATATACTTTGAGTTTTATTTTATTTGTTTTAATTTTTTGGTTTATGATCTTTCATATTCTGGAAGTACCCAAACTTTTTTTTTAAAAAAGTGAAATTTTGAAAACCCTGTGATGGACAGAAAAATACTGAGGTTTTACTTGGGTGTCAAACCAAAATTATAATTGAAAGCCAGGTATAACAATAAGTAGTTTACTGGTTTTAAATATTCATGCTCTAATCAATATCTGAATTGTAAAAATGTGACAATTCAAACACAAAAATAAAAATAAAAAATCAGTTGCCACTTCAGTATTAACATTGTTTCATTTATTGATTATATGTCTATTCTAAGTCTTCAGCTTGGTACTGTTGTTAATGTACATTTGGCAACATTGGTATCAGAATTGTCGTATTCTAATCTTTGCAGGGAGGACTTTAATACTACTGATGCTCAAATCACTAAAAACTTAGTTTCTTCAAAGTCCCTTTCCAGAAAATTGATGACAAATGAACCTGTTTCTCTGGGAAATGAGAAGGATATTAAAGGTGTCAGTAATATCAGGTGTGTTATCTATTCTTGTAAATCATTTATATCAAAGGCTTCTATTTGGACCAACACTGTAAGTGCTTCTATTAGCAATCAAATGACAGTGTCTTATGCAATTTGCAATAGGGAGGGTATCGATGCTTGTGCTGTACAAAATGGCATTAAAATTGTTGTTAATTCAAGGCTGCAGGACAAAGAAGTTAGAACAGAACCTGTTATGCCAAAAAGTGAAAAAATCTCTGGGTGAGCATTTATGTATGAGGTTCTATACACTTTTTTTTATCAATTTCTTTTATTACTCTTAAATTTTATCCTTGACTTGGCATTAAAACTTTAAACTCATGTAAGCACAGGGATACTTGGGAACCAATAAAAAAGTCTATAATTTCTTTTGTACATCTTGACAAACCGGCTTCTACCAATATTAAATTATTTAGCCTCATATAACAGCATAATATGATGCTTTATGATCACAAACAGTTTCTACTATTCAGACTACTTTCTTCTTATATTTGACAATTGGTAACCATTGAATAGAGTCTCCTCCTGCTCAATGCACCAAGTAGTTTCTGCCATACTGATCTCTTTTTCTCTTCTTTTAGGAAGATTAGCTTTTACTTAAGACATAAATTACTCGTATCTTTGCAACAATTTACTACATTTCTTTTAGATGTTCTGCAGAATTATGCCATGTGGCTCATTCCCTAATTCATTTTGTCACCTGTTTGCTTCCCACCACGATTTAATAATATAGACTTCAGAAAAACAGTATCATTCTCCATTACAGTTTTCTCAATTTTATCCTATGTGTTAAACGTGAAAATTGATATTGTATATTATAGTGCTGTGCTGTAAGTTATGTTTTCCATTTAATCTGCTTTTATACAGTCATTAAAACCTTCTGGAAAACATCATGTTGAGACTGGCATTTTTTATCATGTGGCAATATCTAGCAATTTTCAAGTGAATCCCTCTAGCTCAAGTGAAAAGATGAGTAAATCAAGTACCAAGGCAAGTGGAAATCCTAAATTTATGGTTTCAAGCATGCAATCTGTCCGGAATATGAAGATTGATTTTGTGGAAGAGCTTAAAACTGGCAAGAGGACACTTGATCTTTCTAGCTTGAAAATTTTGAGGTTGGATGCCAATATTAAGCTTGATGTTCTTCAATGTCTTTCTTTGAAGAGTTTTTGTTATAAATCTTTCCTATTACTGTACCTCTATTTACACAGGACTATAGGAACAGAAAAAGAAGTACCAAATTCCAAAGTTTTAAGGCAAAGTAATTCCTCTAGAAGCCTGGAACAGAACATGAAACTTCTAGGTAATATGAGATCCAATATTGCCCATCCTATTGGTGGCACTGAGAAACAAAAACCTCTAGCCCCATCCTTGAAGCGGAAAAAGATTGAGGTATTTGAGTTTTGAATTTAATCATTGATGTCATAATTTATAAGATTTTTATAAATGATAGCATAGCTACAATTATTTCGAAGCTGCAGATATCCTGTCCCATAAATTCCTGATTATTGTGATGTTCCACTAATGCTTATGTGGAGCTATTTAACAGGAATCCAATGCAGAATTAGTGCCCTTGAAACCCCTTAAACGTCTCTCTGAGTCACCAAAGGAAAGCAGGTCTCATAATACTTTCTAACTGGATCATCTTCTAACTCAAATTTTCTGGTTGTGTGCCGGAATAATATATTCGTTCCCTAAAATCTGCAGAGATTTTAAAGAATCTTCAGGAAGAGTTACCAAGGAAGAGGTATCTTACCAAGAAAGCATGTGGCTTAATACATCTTGGAGACTACTAAAACTTGTATGGAACATGGATTAGGTTGAGGACTGATACTCATTGAATATCTAACTTCAATTACCTTGACATTTTGGCCAGGTCTGCAATAATGAAAATCAAAGACAGAGTAAGACCAAGAATGTTCTCCATGACCATTCAACCACTGGACTTGATGTTTCCAGGGGGATCATCATGAATGAACTAGAAATTAATGTGGTCATGGAGAATGATGGAAACATTGAAAAGGCAGAAGCATTCACTAAAGGGCTTGAGGATGTAAGTAACCATGGGTGTTTGAATTGCTCTGTTTTAATTTTAGTGTTTATTTGATAAATGCTTTTCACACAAGGAAATGAGTCCAAAACATGTCAAATGACAATCATAATTTATGACCCTAAAATTATGTTAGCATAAGAATCACTACTGAGAGACTGGTAGTTGCAATAAGTGGAATTTGTTGTCTTTCATATTTTGAACATAAGAATATATCAGGGTTGAGTCTTGAAACATGCAAAATCATTTAATTGCATGTCTGTTGCTACCATTTTGGTTCTTTTGAACATCTTTTTTCTCCTGCTTGTATCATCATCAAACAGAGCAGAGTGATTCTATGAATTTTGAAGTATGTTGGGCCATCTTTGGCGATGGTTTTAAAGAGATAGCATGGCTTATTACTGAAAATGAGTCACTCATTCGGACATCACTTGGATAAAATAGCGGATTGCAAATTAATTATTTTGTTGTTGGGATGACTCATGTTTTGCAAATTCTAAATGATTATGCAAATTATTGATTATGTTAGTAGATTCTGGGGTTATAATTGATAAAGAAGATGTCATAAATAGCGTGAGTTTCTTTCTGCAGATCAGCAACATGCTAAAAAAGAAACACGAGGAAGCCAAAGAAATATTGGTTCGTGCAATCGTGAACAACAACCACCTACTAATGTTGAACCATCCAATCAACAAAGAGAAGATATCCTTCTAATTCACTGCTGCTGTGTTCTTTTTCTTTGGAATTTATTTTAGGATGGATTCAATCCTTCTGATTCACTGCTGCTGTTTTCCTTCTAATTCACTGCTGCTGTTTTTCTTTGGAATTTATTTTAGGATGGATTCAATGTTTTTGACATCCTTAATAATTGAAAACATTCGTATGGTTCAGAAGTTTGCCGCACAGTTGAAGTGAAGGAAGTTCAAATATGATCATTCGGAATAACTGTCGTCTTGTAAAGGTACCTATCTCTTTCTAACAGATATTTGTTTTGATATGAATGTTGGTCGCACATGCCTTGCAAATTTCAGGGTAGAATATATGTTCTGTTTCCTGCTGTGATTTGTATCACAGAATGCTGTCCTTGAAGCCGCTTAATTACGCCAAACTTGTTAAAAACCCGTCAATGTGAGATGTCATAGGTTGAATTCACTTCACTTTCTTTGTGACAAAATCTTCCATGATTAGATAATGAAGGAATTGTGGATACCAAAAATTGGCTTCATCTTTCCGGCACTTCCTGCCGGTTCAACAAATGGACTGAAGGTTGTTCCTCCTTCTGCGTCGAAGACATGGGCCAAAAGTTTATGGCCCATCTCTTCTTCAACGTTAAACAGACAAATTCCTCAATAAATTGTACGGGGGCATCTCAATTCCCAAATTGGGATCTATGGTTGGTGTTCTTTACCCCTCATTTAGTCTTCACTTTTTGGTAATGGAAAATTTGGAATCTTGACGTCCATGTTGTCTGGGCTTCCAAGTCCACCGAATTAAAATTTCGAACGTCCCCCGTGTCCGATTTAACCGCGCAGAAAGGCTCGCGCCAATTCTATTTCGCCGGCCAATTTCTAGTTCCGGATCAGAATTCAAAACGAGAAATAAAGAATCCTTTGCCTCCCTCCCTCCCTTCACGAAAATCAAAACCAAAGAAACATCTCTGAACCTGAAATTTTCTTCTTCTCTCATTTCCTCCACAATATCCACCATTACATACATCCTTCTCCTATTCAACCACCAGACGCTTTTGTTCACGAATCACAGTGGGTATCAATATTATCTCTCTTTGCAAAAATGATGACAAAGAAAACATCACTCCTTTCCCTTCAAAGCAACCCACGATGGTTTTTTTAAAGTCTTCCACCCCCAAGAGGGAAAAAAATAAATGCCCGCTTAAGGACATCACCAATGTTTTCAATTTATTGGAAGATTCAAAATCAATTTCACGCAATGTTTACGCAACCCCTCCCAAGCTAGATCCCGAAAGAGATGAGCTGAGACCAGCCTTGATTCAGTATGCAAGAAGATCCATTTGGCGCACGCCTGTGGAAACTTTAGATAGTTCCATAAATTATAAATCTAGTCATCATTTGATGGTCATTAGCTGGTTTTTTTTTGAAGTTCATTTCTGGGAATTTCTGCTTCCAGAATTAGATGGGAAATGCCCACAAGTCAGCAAATATTATACACTGATTTCATTCCACAGAAATGTCAGAACTATTTCCTTGATCAATTAAACTGACTGCATTATTTCTTCATCCGTCCGGTCCATTCTAGTGAGAAATGGGAAAAGAAAGCTATGGTTTTGTATACTAACAATTAATTTGTTTTCTCTATGAATTTTAACATTCGAAGCATTGATAATGACACATAGCCGACCCACAATTTTCAAACGGATTCGTTCTAGAATCACCATAAACAAGAGTGAATAACTTTAACAGAAATTTTGGGGCGGCTTAAAGAAAGCCTAATGCAGACAACAGATGAATTTATAAATCTGCGAACAAGTACTTGACAGATGCTAAGAGAAGAAGCCAAAAACCGAAATGAGCGTGACTCTTACATGCCCAATGGGATGGCAGAAACATTTTTGATCAAGACCCTCAATATTGGCTCTTCTCTTAGCTTTATAACGTACCACATGAATCATGCTACTGCACATAGTGGCAATACAGAGTTGAACAAAGAGATTGAGCATTTAAGAGTCATTTCATTTGAAGCTATGGAAGGTTTTCCCAGCAGACAAATTTGGTCTACTTGGCACTTCATTTGGACAACCAATGTGCTATGGGCCTACAAAGTGCACGAGTTTTGCAGACTATTTACTATTAGATTGCAAGAGTTTAGTGTCATTTGCCACCTAACAAGACAAAATAAATTATTTATTTTGCTCTTGGAGGTCCCTCTTAGAATATATACCACAGACTCTTAGTCTAAATCTCCGCAGCATCACAAATAAGAATTTCAACTTTCTGAAGTTGTAAGAGGAAAATGTATAGCTTGAGGTTTTGGGCATGTTTAGTTCTTGTGTTGCTTTCAATTTCAGCTTCTGAAACTCGGCCCCTTAATCCATACAGAGAGGGGAACAACTTAACCAGGTTAATCCGAGTGCTGGGCGAAGGTGGCAGGGAGGTATTGAATATTGGGTCAGGAAATGAAGGCATGAAAAAGAGCCTGGTTGAGTCCAAACGACCGAGTCCTGGAGGTCCTGACGCGAAGCATCACTCTTAACAACTGTAGACGACCAAGCTATACATGCATTTCACCATCATCATGTCATGCTAGTAAAAAAACTTTGCACTTCACTACTGCATGTATTACCTGCTAAGAATGCTGTAATAATTAATGCATCTAAGATCTTGGTCTTGATGAATAATGAAGGTTTTTATCCTTCTTCAATTTGCAATAATGTGAGGTAATACATTTGTCATTTTCCTATCAATGAAGGTTTTATCCTTCTTTAATGTCTGTGTAATGTTGTGGGTGTCATTTATTCAGTTTGCTCAGATCAGAAACAATACAAAAAATGTAATAGCAGCTGCCATAGATTGAGTGTATTTTGAAATTCAAGGGCTAGATATCAAGTATAAGTGGGTGACATACCGGAGAAATCGTTTTAACTTAAAACTTTTAGGTAAAGAATCGAACATTTGTATTAGAAACAATTCTTAAAAAGTATTCTCACTTGAAATGCATATGCAATTTTATGGTCATGTTAAACCCAAAAGAATCCGCTTGACACAAGATTTAAAGATAAGTTTAAAAGAACTTGTTATTAGTATTAAAGATAAGTTTGAACTATAGTAACTCGTAAGTAACTATAGTTACATAAAACATTATTGCAAATAATGTTTCAAAACAGTATTGTTTTAAAGGATATGGAGTGAATAGTATTTGTAAATAGTAACTCCTTAACAATGACTCGAGAACAATACTGTTGGTGCTAAATTGTATATAGTATGCATGAGAAGTGACTTTGCAAACGAAGAATATAAATTCTTGAAAAATTTTAACTTAAGTGGGCATGAACAGTGATTTCACAAATAAAGAATATAAATTTTTTAAAAAATTCAACTTAATGGGTATGACAACGACTTTATATTTTTAAAGTTTTTAATAAAAATTTCTATAAATTCTAAATAAATGTATTCTGATTTTATAGAAAGAAAAAGATATTAGAATTTTTAAAATATAATAATTCAAAATAAATTATTCAACGAGTTATCGTGATTGAAATAAAAAATTCTGAGAAATTATTGATCGTAAATTTTTATTCACTTGTAGAATATTTTAATAGATTTATTATTAATTTAAAAAATTTTATCACGTAAAATATTCTTTGTAAGGATTTTTTTTATTAATAAATTCTTATCTCCTTAATTTATTTTTGTTTATTGTTTTGAATTTATTTTTATTATTATGATTTTGTGTTATTGAATATTCTGCAAACTATTGATACTAAGTTAACAAATTCTAACATGTTTGAATTTGTTGATAATTTATGTAAAACATCTTTCGCCCACTTTCAAGTGTTCGTAAGATGGAAATGAAAAGGAAATTTTGCCAAAGAGATGAGCATTTGTTTCTCTATTTTCATCCTTTGTTTAAGCGGTTCCAACACCCAACAAATCTTTCTTAAGGACGGAGCAATGTTTGTAACAATGTTAAGGGCAACAAGAAGAGTAAAATTATTTTATTAGCAAACTCTGATTTAGTGGTTTTCTTGTTATGTTCATCGTGTTTTTGCAGTCAAGAAAATCCTTTAATGGAGGTCAAGAGAGAAATGAAAGTAATAGACCAAATGGAAATGAACAGTGTACACGGAAAGAAGATGGAAGATTTCAAGATTCAAGAAATGGCTTTCTATTTGTTACATGACCCTTAAGAGAAGATCATAATTCACAGAGAAGAAAACGTACAAGCAAATAAACTGAAGTAACTTCTTTTTAGTTACTCGACACTCAAGAAAAAGAAAAAAAAATCAAGGAATTACAAAAACGATTACAAGTTGGGAGTCCAAAGAATTTTCTTACCAGCTTGAGAGAGGCTGATAAGAATTGTGACAAGAATGAAGTAAAGACAACAAAGATTGTCTCAACCTTCGCAAGCAAATCCATTTACAATTCGATCACCAAAATCTCTCCATGATCACATAAAGACAGACGGCTATATCATAAAGTGAAGCACTTATGATTTATGCCACACTCAAAGTCATGGCCGGCAAGCCACCAGGGAAAATGTGGATTTGTCTGTGTTTCGCAATAGAATATATTGAAAAACGACAAAGTTTAACGAATGATTCAGTTTGTCTTAAAGTTATACGCAAAAGTTTAATACTGACAAAAACGAGAGCTTGGAAGTACATTGACAGCACGCGACAAACAAATTATTATAAGTGGGGTTAGAGAAGTTCTGTGGAAGAAACAGAAGACTAGTTATGTAACTCCAACAACTCCAAACGATCGGAGATTCATGAGAAAATCGTAGAACAGAAGGGATTTCTTCGATCACGACGAGGCCAATTCTCAGCTTTCAAACACCTGCAAACCAAGTATACAGTCAACGAAGAGATTGAGGGTTTAATAGGGAGTATATTCAACTAAAAATTGCTAGATAGGGTCTTTATTTTTAGCAGACAAACACGTATGGTAGGTAAATATTATTGAATACAAACTAGTGGGTGTTATATTTTATGATTCTCTGGATGACAAATACAAATGACCATAAAACAAATAAACAAAACAAAACAAAGCATTATACATTGTGAATTAATGGGAAGTCCCCTTTTCACCCACTTTGATTAAATTTAAGAAGAATATCCGTACTTTGATTGTCCATATATAGTTCGCTATCCTGGTGTGATTATACCTACAAGCTACATTGTTTGTGCACAATCCATTTTCCCTGAATTTCTTGACAAGATATGGCTAGTTTGAGATTTTCTGTCTTCCTAATACTGATATTTGTTTTGTTTTCATTGTCTGAAACACTCCTCTAACTAGTAGTCCACACATACAGCAGGTAAGTAACCTGACGAGTTTAATCCGAATTCTGGGCGAAGATGCAAAGGAAGTAACAAACACTAGTAATCGACGATTTTAATATATGCCATGCATTGAATTATGCGAATCTTTAATGGCATTCTTATTCTTTTTTAATGGCAAATGGGAGGAAAAGAAGAGCACTTTAAATTGGTAATCAAATGAAATATTAAAATGATAAATACAGCATACGGTGTAACCTTTCATAACAAGATTAAGTGCATACAAGGAGATTTGATTAGCTCCTAAGTGTAAACAAGTTCACAAAACGAATACCGTCCAGCCAATATTGTTAAACTTACTATAACAGTAAAGTGGTGATCAATTAATGGTGTGGCTAATGAACAAGTTTAAAAACTATAAAGAATGTCATCCTCTTTCACTCATAGGATTCCTTCGATTAGTGCTGGAATCCTTCGTAAAGAATTTAAAATAATCGTACTACACAATATGGGTAATGCAATTTTGAGTTTTAACTCTAAAACATAAAACTTTCTATCCCAATTTTCTTTTTTGGAATTCATGCAAGTATCTTTTGTTAGACGTATACGGTAGTCTATATACATTCTTCAGTAGCCAAAAATGAAACAGTAAACAAAATTGAAAAGCTGAAACGAATAAATGTACATTCAGTTGTTGATGTCCATTGTTCTTCTATATATCACCGGCCGGTTCTGAACTATACCAGTCTTTGTTAAATGGTGTGTACTGTAGAATGTCAAGTTTACAAACCACACACATACAGTTACATAGATATATAGAAAAATATCCGTGATGTCTTATCATCAAAGATGGAACTGAAGAAGCAAATGTGAGAGGTGGACAGATTTCATGTAAGAAAGTGGGCGAATTTCCTGCTCATTATACGGATCAGATACAGATATGCATTGTCAAAAGGATTCAAAATCTATAATCTATCACAGGTTCATTTTCATTAATAAGTGGGGATTTCATAATTTGCCTATTAATCAAGATTTTATTCAACACCGTCCAAAATTATAAGATCTGCAGAATCTATATATCAACATCTTTGATGTCATCAAACATACACCGAATAACTGAGCAAATAGGGGCGATTTTCACTTTAACTGCGCATGTTTATTAACCAATTGGTTGATCATTTGTTGGTTGATGCATCATCCATACCAAATTGCTTTCCAGAGTAATTTGAAAAGTTAATTAACTAACTAATTTAATGGTGTCAAAATACTCTTTTGTCTGCTTGATATATGTTATAGTAAGCAGATTAACTAAAAGCTTTACGCACTAGCTAATTGTCCTTTTGTGGCCGGTGGGCTGTGATGAATGCCATTCTCTTCTCATCAATTTTCTATTGAATTAAGACTCTTCTCTACCCTTAAACATGGCATAGGGATGTTTTTAAAGAACTAATACACTGGTGGTGTTTTTGGACACTTGACACTTAGGCTATGCACCGTAATTTATTTTTTAATTTAAAATTAAATTTAATAAGAATAATATTTCAAAAACTAGTATAAGACCAAAACTCAGGACTGTTCCTGGAACAAAACGTTGCAGTATCAAGTTCTGTTTGGAAGGAAGAAAACTTTAATGACTATCTTGACATCCACAAGCAAATTTTCAAGCCAACCATGTACAGCAAACAACCCGAGATATGCACTTCTGCATTTGATTAGGCCTGTTTTCCAGCACCGTTGCTGTAATACAATCACTGTATCGTTTCGGGAAAACACAATCTAGTTCAATATATAATTGGATAATAACATCTGCCTCTATAATTTTGGCCAAGTCACATACAAGAATTTAGTCTGTAACCTTTTCATGCAAATCAGTTGTTAAGAATTAAGGAGATAAAATGACTTAAAATTTAGATTTAAAAGCATGGTCATCCCTCGATTTTCCTTTCCATTGCACACAAATTCCTAAATTATTAGTGTTGTGGCTTTTAAATAAACATTACAGGGCGTCTAATTGTGCATACAGACGATTCTATTGACTATCATTAATAGAACAAAACACAACAGCCGGCGTGACTTTTAAGTGAAAACAATTACAAATTAGATCCCCGTTTATGATTTAACACAATACTCACATACCCAAATATTATTATACATGTATATAGGAATGATAATTTTCGATACAACCTATCAAACGAACAATAACTTAACATAAATTTGTATGTTTAAATTAATATAAAATAACATAATTATTAAACAAGTAAACACAACACAACAACATGATTAATAATTGTTTTGAATTCGGGTTTAGAATTTTTGAAATATGAACTATTTATAATACGATTAATTATTTGAATAATTATAATGTATAATTTATTTATAATTTAATAATTTTAATTTATATTTTTAAAAATAATATAGTTATATTTAAAAAAATATTTAGTTATATTTAGAATAAAATTATTAATATTTGTTTATAAAATATCTTAAATATTAAAAAATATTATAATTTATAATAAATAAATAATATAATTATAATATGTTTAAACTTGTCGTGTCGAATTAAAATTTTTAATTTTTAGTATGATTATTAAATTAAATTTAAATTAATTTTTATTTGACATAATACAAATATAACTCGACACAATATATATATATATATATATATATATATTTCTTCCAAAAGCAACATTTTGAAGTAGTGACTTCCAGTTTGTCAAAGCACAACGCACCATTTGTGGTGTGGATAGCTCGACTAATGATTGGTGGCCTTGCCCAGTATGTCATCTTATTTTGTGTAGCTGACAGATTTGTCACAATGTCATCACCGTCATGTTCGTGCTTAAAACCAGTTTGAATTCTCTTTTTATTTGTATTGTCCACAAGCTCTCTTTACAGCATGACATCGCACTTCTGGATCGTCAGTTTCCTACTAAAATGTATTTGATATAGGCTAAAGGTCTCTTTTTCGTACGGATAAAGCTACTAAGAATGAAGATTATGTCATTGACCCACCAAATTTTGTTGTCGTCTGATGTTATACAGTAGCAATTGAGCAATCGAAACAAAAGGTCGAAAGTTTTGGATTTGTTTTGTAGCAATTAAGAAAATCTAGTACAGACAAATCCGAAATCATTTGTATAATCATAACATTGGCTAACCAAAAGTGATGTTCGAGCAAGTTCGGGAGAAGGAGCCAAAGGATCATGGATTTCTCTTTTAATTCTTTTAATATATGGTACTGAGACATCGGGCCATAATGGATTCATAACTATAATGGACACTGCACATTCAATTATAAAACCATTTGCAAAACTTGATTGATGCGTACTCTTGATCCACCAATTGATCGTTGACTATGCTCGATCATTATAGGAAGAGGAAAAATATAAGGCCAGTATTCGGCCACTGGACTAAATCTAGGGGGTTCCGAGTTGCAGCTTCAGCATTGGAATCCTGCAGAAATTTTCGTTAAAGAAAGAGATCTCTGTGTCACACATATACAGAAAGACTGCTACAATCATACATCGATGATTTGCAAACTCCAGTGCATATAACATGCTTTGAATTTAGTGTGGATCAAAAATGTGCTCTTGATGATGGGACTTCGATTTATCGTCTCTTCTGGGGCAATTGGATAATATAAATCAAGCTACAACATCTCGTTATTGTATGAAATATGAAATTAATTTCCATCACTTTCTTAGTTGTGAGAGCATTTCCTGCTGATTGTTGCATGCAATAAGCACTTAATTAGGCCGATAAAGTAATTAAGCAAATGCATAGCCATGTAGTGCTCAACTAAGAGAACCGCTGTAAATTCTTAAAATAATGAAAGTACAAACTATCTTTAATCTTTATTAATACTGTTCAGTACTCAATAGGAAAGAGTTCCCATACTAGTTCCTGACATGTAGAATTCATGTTCGATTTCTGACAAACGGCAGAATTACAGCTATGAGGCTACTATAGATAGTTCAATTTAGTAGGTTCATATTTGATATTAGCTCATTTCATATCAAAATAGTAAAATTTGATAAACAATAATTTATGAATAGTAGAGATAAACAGTACATATAAAGTTTGTGAACAGTAATAAATAGCATTTGAGGGACAAGAGACTGGCGGTTGACCTCCATTTGATATCCACTCGAGCAAGGTGAACAGTGTCATAAACAGTGACACATAAATAGTGTTCAATAGTATCGCAACGCTCGACTTCCGCTCAAGCAGCTATGTGACTCGTGCAATCCATTCGAGCTAACTCGAATAATACTCAAACAGTGAACCATACTTACGTGAATAGTAACTAGGAAAATATATAAATACTCTAATGTAATGCAGGGGGAACAGCCACTTTGTATTTTTAGAATTTGCTGAGTATATATTTTATCGTCTAAATTTTTAAGAAAATACACAAATTATATTCTTAAAAATGATATTTATATAAATATTTTCTCTTAAGAATTTTTTGAACTTTCTTTTTTAAAAAATTTAATTGTAAAGTTTTCAAAATTCTTATTACTATTGATGGTTAAAAGTTCTAGCCTTATGAATATATTATTCAAGAATTTTATTGACAGGAATAATATTTTAAATTTTAAGTTTTTTTTTTTTTTTTTTTTTTTTTTTTTTTTTTTTTTTTTTTTTTTTTTTTTTTTTTTTTTTCTTTTTTTCTTTACTTGTGAAATATTTTGGTAATTTTAATTATTAGTTCGAAAAGTTTTTATTCTATAAAAAGATTTGTTATAAATTTTTTTTTCGATAACAAATCATTACATGTGTTATTTATTTTATTGTCTTATTAATTATTGTTGGATTTTGTGTTGAGATTTGTTTGTGGTAAACTTAAATTGATTAGTTAGAGATTTTATTTATTTTTTTTCAATTTTTTTTTTTTATGTTAAAAATTTTATATGTTTTGGATTTGTTAGTTTTAAATTTTAATATTTTAAGTCATAACACCTTTTAATTTCCCTAGATGTTCTAGGACCTAAACGTAGGTAAATTTTTAATTGGTATCATAGCTAAACTTGATCTTTGATCCTAGATTTTGTTTAGATGAAATATAAACCTTAAAGTTTGTCTATGCCACCTTACTTTGATAAAAATAATTGCTCATATTGAAAAATTAAGCTAAAAGCTTTTATTAAGTTTGTAAATAAAGGAGTATAGATGTCATATTTTAAAGTTCGGAGTCCTCTTGTAGTCATAGTTGATGGAGTTACTAGTTCTAAAAACTTTAATTAATGAACTAAAGATGAGTTGGTTGACTTTAATTAGAACAGTAAAGCTATAAATACGATTTTTATTGCTATTTTCTTTGAAGAGTTTAAAAGAATGTTTATGTGTTAGATTGTCAAAGACATTTGGAATATTCTTTAGACTACCCACAAGGGCACAAAGACTATTAAAACTCTAAATTTCAAATGCTAATCTCTATATTGAGGAGATTAGAATGAAAGATGATGAAACAATCGACGAGTTACATGCTAAGTTGAATGATATAGTAAATTCGAGTTTTAATTTAGGTGAAAAGATTTTTGAATGTCAAGTAGTTGAAAAGTCCTTAAAAGTTTGCCTGAAAGATTTTGTCCTAAAAATCATTGTCATAAGAAAAGCAAAAATTTATTCATTGTAAATAAAAACCCATACTCCCTTCAAACCTATACATTAAGTTTTCCTAAACCAAAGAAGTTTAAATCTATGACACTCAACTCTATTAAGAAAATATTAACATTAAACATTTAGCAATAAATGTTCATACGATGAAGAGATAGAGTTATTTGTCAAAAAATTTAAAAAGTTCTTTAAATCTAGAAAGGGAGATTCTAGTAAGAATCAAAAAACTCGTAAAAAAAAAAAGAGCTCTTCAAAAATCAATAGGAAAGTTCAATGATTCTTTCTTGATATAAGTGTTAAAATATGTTTTCATGCACTTCACGCATGAAAGGATCCTATTTCAGTCCATTTATTAGTTTTTTTCTTGGAGTAGTTTATTTATCATTATTTGTTTGGTTACTTTTTATTACTTGCTTGATTATCTTTTTATTTTTTGATATCTTTGTCATTTAGAGACAAAAAGAGAGTAACAAATACATATATATGAGTTTGGGATAATATTTAGACGTATGCATAAATTTTTTTATATGGTATTTTTTTTGTGGTGTTTGCATATTGATGAATATATTTGTTATAGTTATTAATGTTTACTAATCCTCATCTTATATTATCTACTTTAATTTTTTACAAATTTCACCTTACATTTCATTTAGTTTTGGAAGTTACATCTTTCAAGCAACAAGTTTTGTTGGTGATTTCTGAAAATTACAGTGTTACAGTTTCTAAGTTTCTTAATTTCGAAACAAAGTTTTATTTTTGGTAACTATCAAAACTTTGTAGGTTAATTCTTGATAGATTTAAGTTTTGTCATGGAATGACTAAAGGTTTGTTAAGTTCATATTTGTTGCTAGCTCATTTCATGTCAAAATGGTTAAGTTAGATGAATAATATTTTCATAAATAGTACTCATGAATAGTGAAATGTGAACAATAGATAAACAGTTCCGAGGAATAAAAGGCTGGCGCTCGATCTCTTTTTAATACACACTCAAGCGAGGTGAACAATGTTATGAAAAATATTAAAAAAAATCTAATGAACAATGTTATGAACAATATTAAAAAGTATCTAACAGTACCTCAGCAGTCAACCTCCGCTTGATTTCCATTCTCATAGCCATGTAATCTAGGCAGTTGGCTCGAGTTGTGCTGAAATAATGCTAGAATGGTAAATAGTAGTCTTGAACAGTAATGAATGAAAAGTTCCTCATAAATTGTACTAAAAAAATTATAAACACTTCAAGGTTTAACCTAATATAAGGAGGATAGCCATTTCATATTTTTAAAGCTTTCTGAGCATATATTTTATCCTTTGAACTTCATAAGAGTATCAATCATTATTCTTTTCGAAAGCAAACATAAATCATATTCTTAAGAGTATGATTCATATGTGTAGTTTTTCTCGAGAATTTTTCAAATTTTAATTATCTACAAATCAAACTATAAAACTTTTAGAATATTAATTATTATTAGTGATCAGAGATTTTAATCTTATGAATATGTCGTTCAAAAATTCTATTGAGCAAAATATATTTCAGAATTTTGAAGACGAGACAATTTAAAGTGGATCACTCAAAGAAATTAGTTAGAATTAAATTACAAGAATTGTTGTAAGAAATTATTATTTTTAAATTCTTCCTTACCATTAAAATATTTTAATAACTACTATTATTAGTCCGAAAAGTTTTTATCCTAGTTAAAGATTTATTAATATTCATCTAAATCATAGCAAATTTAATGTGTTTGGATTTGTTAATTTTAAGTTTAAATTTTTACATAAATACCTTTCACTCTCAAGTGATTTTGAGTCTAAATGTTGGCAAATTTTTAAGATTAAGCAAGTTGGCTCCATTAGAAACCACAACTAAACTGGGGACATGTAATAAATGGGAATCTATTATAAGATTACGATTGCAATCTATCACATTCTATGTATCTAACAAGTGAGTTTGAAGTATAATTTATATCGTTTGGATTCTTATAATTAAGTAGACGTATTTTCAATTATAAAATTCAATAGCAAACTTATGAGAAAGTATGTACTCAAAATGAATAATATCTACTTAGTTGTTGAACATAAATTGTTGCATATAGTATTAGAGTTGATCCGTGATTCGATGTCTAAACGTTTTAGTCTGTGATATATCTTCTATTCAGTGAAATGTCTCTTATAGCTCGCTCGCTTGCTAGAATGTAAGGTCTAAAAAAGAAAAGAATATCATATCCTACATTACTAGCAGATGAGTCTAGACTATAATATATATAGCTTGAGTCTTCCTAACAAAGTAAATGTATTTTGGATTGTAAAATCCAATAGTAAATCTATGATGGGCTACGTACTCAAAGTGAAGAACATATACTAGATTGTTAGGCTTATTGTTACGTAGTTGGTTTCCCTTCAAGGTTTTTGGACATAAAATCATGAGTATTAAGATAATTGGAACACATACTAGCATCTGTTTATTCCAATAAAAGATCGATTAAGAAGAATTGAAGATGTTATAAGCCAGGCAACCTTTTTAGGGTCAGACATGAAGCTTGCATAACCTTAGCAAAAGGCATTTTAAAACCAAGATTGAAGCAAATAAAAGATAACACACCACGAAAATCATAACGCTAGTAGATCATATGATAGTATGCCAAGGTATCTGAAATCATATAACATACTTCCTTTCCATATTTACTCTAGTACATCTTAAGCTAGTATGACAAGATTTCTGAAATCAAATGCCATATTTCCTTTCCTTTCCTTAATTAATCGTATTCCTCTTGTTTATATATATATATTTGTACATCTAATAATAATCTCCGGAAAGATATTACTATTCAGAACCTCTTCAAAGCTTCTTCAAGAACAAGTGTAATCGTTCAATGTTCAACTGTCTGCCTGCTGTTGACAGTTGTGCTTATCTACAGTATTAATCAGCGAGCAAAAGATAAACTGATTAAAGGTAGCAATCACGTTTTATGTAGAGGCCTTTTATGTAGAAAATTAGTTTCTTCTCTATTGACACAGGGCTTATACTTGTGAGGTTATTTGCCTTAAGTGGAATCCATTCGTGGATTAGCGATAAACATGAACAGGTAATACCAGAGGCTTAGCATATGGTTTTCCTAATTTATTTATATATATATATATATATATATAGCTAAGCAGTAGTACTTGTATAAATTACTTTTTCAAGTAGGAAACAATCAGTTTGTGTCACTGTCATTGTCCGTTGGTATCCTTCACATGTCACAAACAATATATAAGCGACTATGACACATTTGACTTATCCAAGCAAGGCAGATCGACCTTCACTTGACTGTCAGTATCAGATTTGGCAATAGCCAAATTCCTACCAATGGCAATGGACATTAACATTTCTTAAAAATATAGTCCGAAATTTGACAGGTACTAACAACTTAATGGACACCTCATAGTCGAAGATCACTGGTAGATATTAGCATCACCTTACTAATGCCAACGTCGGAGATGGCAAACTAACAAGGAAAAACGGCTTTTCCGCGTAAGATGAAACTTAAGTTTGTTTTGATTGAATAATCAGGTCTCCATTAACATTTATTAGAGATAAAGTTAAATAAAGTTTAAAACCAAGACTCCCTATAAATACCAACCTTACCCACTTCTAATATCAGTACACATAGCTGTAACTGAAGCCCCTTACATATGTGTAGAATATGCAGTTTAAGGGTGTGCCTGGTTTGGATTGTCTTCGTCTTGCTACTATTAGCAAGAGCCGAAAGCCGCCGTCTTGTTCCCTCTGTGGAGAGGAGGAAAAATTTGAGTTTATCAATTGAGAGTACGAAACAGATTGCCAGAGAGACAATCAAAGGCGAAGATCTGCAGCCAACCAGAAGGAGTCCCGGAGGGCCTGACTCGCATCATCATTCTCTAAATAACTAGAATGTTGTAACTTTTTACTGCCATTAAGACCTGAATGTAATGCATCTTTATTACTGGTACTTTTAAATAAATGGTCTTTGATGTTGGCTTAAATCTATCCTTTCCCTCGAGATTCTCCTTAATTTTAAATAATGAGAACGCGAACTCTTGAAGTTGCGTTAAGAATTCAGCATTTTTATACCTTAAACGCCAAATATTATGTAGCTCATAGGTTGAGCTTGCAAGTATATGACAAAAGCCACATCAAATGAATGCATGCAGCTTGATCATCAATCAGTGTCATGATCTATACATGCACTGCACAGTAGCTAGTACAGCCAAGATCAGATTTAACTTATACCAAATGCTGCGGTTAATGGAGAAAATGAATGAATTTTAGTTGACACTCAACGAAATGTTGTCTCATTCAAAACCATCACAACCAGCAGATAGAACGGACTTCAAAAATCTTATATGAGCATCTAGGGTTACGTGACGTACGTCTATATGGGAGACCGAATCTCAATTGTTCACAGTTAATATATATAAAGATTATGAATTCTTGTGAACGTATATCAGACTATTAACGTAGAACTTTGGTCACCGAGTTTATGGCCCAAGGAAAATGTCTCGGAGAGACATTAAACATACATTTGCATTACTTGCTGGGATATAACAAATTTATTACTATCTTTGGATGCGATTCATTATGCAGAACAGGTTTTCATAATATATAAATTTGCTGGGTAGTTATCTGCTTAACTGCGTTTAGCTGGTTAGTTCGTTGAGGTCGGGCAAGAAGTGGATAAGGTGAATGTAATTCAGCTGCTGTCTAGATCTTAGCTAGCTTGGCTTAGGTTAACCTCATTTTCGTGAATCTACTTACGAAAATAATACTAAAAGTTGGTACAATATGGATAGCAGCTTTTCCTACAATCCAGACAAAACAGATTCCGCAATTTTGTCTGTATGTAGAGCTCAGGCATAGAACTAGCTAGTGGGGTATGGCTCAGACATAGAAAACCTTAGATATCGAAGCCGATTCGTCATCCACATAATTCCAAATCATAAGGCGACACATATGGCAACATTTCGTGACTAGTGACTGGACATAAATGCGCATGAACAGGCTCGCATATTGAAAAAGCATCATGAAATGAAAATTCTTCTAACAGCACACCACGCAGACAATTGATTCCACCTCTTCTTAATTGGATTAAATATTTTTTGACTTCCTTTTGTCCATAAGGAAACAAAAAAATGAATGCTGTTGGCACCTTAATCTGATAATGTCTTTCGTATATTATACCACTATCTCCCTAAAAAGACGAAGTGATTTGTTCGATTTGGCCCGAGGCGAATTGAAAATCTAATGCAATCGGGTAGAGCCAAAATCCAAACATATAGCCACGTTAGGAATCAAAAGGAAAGAACATATATTGGTCAATAATAAAATTGTAGAAAGACGATGTAAATCTCCCATCTATGTACAATAATGTGAGGTGGGCAGCACAACAAATAATTCTATCAAATGAAACAATGGCATTGTCTACTTTGGCACGGGTATATATATCCTTTTGTTTTCATTTTTAACTTCCTTCTTATACTATACGCACAACATATCCCAAAATTTATGGTTAGAGTATGAGGATGATTAGGCAAACAAGTTTGTTGGCGATGAAAAATATTAACAGCACCTTAGAGGCTTAAGCCACAGTCGGTGCTCAAGTGGGGAATAAAAGTGATCTTGAGACAAACAACACATTCGACAAGTTAAAAATTTCATAATTTAGTTCAAAATTAGTGCATTGAGTTTACAATCATTTGTACACTATTACTTATTTTTCGTTTAAATATTAAGTTAAAGAGGGACCCCGTTTTATAAATTTGCTTAAACTCTCCTGGTTGGGGTAAGTATATGTTCATGTTGTAATTTAAGATAATGGACCGGTTTGCATCGATAATAATTAATGATCAAGTTGAATTTCTCATCTACTAGCCCCCAGCAGCATTATCGATCGTCTCTGCTTTAAGATCTTGGACGTTTCCCATGCATTTGATTCGTATATATTGGAGCTTGTATGTTACTTGCAATGCTACTTCAATATCCTGCTGCTACCTTAAGGAACTCAGTTTCTCTTCAACAGTTATTATTGGCTTTTCAAATGGCTAATTCCAAATCTATGCAGGTTTCAATCTTGATTCTGCTGGTCCTATCAGTGTTTGTGACAAATTTGGAAGCAAATGGTTATCAAGGGCGTAAAACTTTGCAGAAAAGATTTGATAGCCGCTCAATTTTACGTGGTTTAGGCTATGATTTGTCTAAGTTGAAGCATAGCAGGAAGGATACGAAAGATAGAATTTTGACCGTGAGGGCCGGATTCTCACCATCACTTTGCACCTATGGCATTCCGCCTGAACATACCGACCGGATGAAAAATGGGGTTGCGGACTGGCTAACTGGCAACCATGTATTGCAAGAAGGAATCAGCTAGTGATATCATTCTTCCTTTTTTTATGTTACTTTTACCACAAATCTCACCTCACCCTTTACACAAACATAAATTAAATAACTCTCAGACGAGTGTGAGATTCCCCCGCTCCTGAACTCTTGCTTTCGATGCAAGAGCAAACCAACATATTACATTTTTTTTTCGCAGTTTATATTTCACAGGTTATGAACACAGCCACATGCATGAAATAACTAAAAAGCAAAAGCACAAAGGGTAGGAATAATTTATTTCCAATAATCAATAAAATTTGCACATTTCCTGAACGACTAGACAGGTTTTTCTTGAGTTTATGAAGAGTTTCGGTCCACAGGGTTCGGATCAAATCTGACCCTAATTTCTAGTTGTTTCGAGTTATAAGAATGTAAATTCATTGAACTGTAAGACAGATAATAGCAATAAGAAGCTACAACCCTTTTTACCCTCCTCTCATCCCAAGGTGAGGAACAACAATCTGATTAATTGTGTTAATTTTAATTTTTCACAGAATAAATAATGAATAATTAGCTCTTATATTGACAATTTTTTCTTTTATCCAATAAAAGTGGGATAATCCACTTCACTACTTTAGGCTCAATTTAAATTTAGATATCTTGTAAAGATAAATGTGTTCATTAATAAAAGAAATAATATTAAAATTTAAAGATGAAATTGTTGGAAAGGAGAATCATTCTTCCGGAGGTAGGGGGGGAGCTGGTGTTTCCAAGGCTTTAATCAACTCGATTGTGCTTGGCTCGCAGTCCAAGTGATTGGTCGATGTGAAATTAGCTACGTATCAATGACTACTTAGAGATAATTACCAGGGCTACATGGAGATTTCTACTTGAAAACATGGGCCGGAAGTGAAATTTTGGTTACTTTTGGAATTGGTGATTAGGAGGAGTAACAGGCACACATTTGTAAAAGATACGAACCTATTACATGAAATATATTGACAGGTTAGATTTGGAACATTTTGTATTGAGTAATGACGAAAAGAAAGTTACTCTTGTTGCTTAGGGGAACAGAAAAAGCATCCTCAGTTTCTGTAATGAAAGCAATGAAGAACCATTAATCAAAACTGACACTCGTGGATACAACGAAAACATGCCATATCAACAATGTAAATGAAAATCATTTGCCAATTCTATAGTCTTTTGCAGTATTCTGGTGGGCATGTTCCTAAACAATGAATTGTCAAATAGAACACTGAAAACTTGCAGCAACAGTAAACCTTAATTGACCATAACAAATTATAGAAATTTTACGATCATATTATGACTAATCTCTTTTGTTTATGACTTAAGCAAAGAAACAAACAAGTATTTCATCAAAAGAACTGCATGAGACCCAGTGCCTGAACCATACAGTGATATTATTTGCCTACCTATAACTATGATGTTTAGGACTTCCGCCTGTGACAATGGCAAGATGACATTCAAGAGCTAAAAGATCCCAATATTAGTTCTCAAATGCCTTGAGTGGGTCATTCGGGTCAATCTCGGATATCAGTGGGAGATCAACCGGCAAAGTTTCTAGACTCAAGCCATCCTCCTTCAGCTTCATGAACACTTCTTCAAAAACAACCCTATTCCCAGTTTGAGTGAGGTGCAAACCATCACTGCAATTCCAATTACAGAAGACCATCACATACCTTTCACCATATACTGTCATAATTAAATGTTACTAATGGCACGTTCTTAAACATGTGCTGAGCCTGAATTTATGATGATTAAAACTTTTTGCCTTGGCTCATAATTAAAATTCAAGGCAGTGTTTATAAAAACATACAATTGGTTGAATCTATGTATCAACCAAATTAGATTATTGGCTGATGCTAAACTAGATATGTAATCTGATTAATAGTATAAATAGTTTGAGGTAAGAGGGTACAAAAACTCCATCAGCATTCAACAAGCATAATAATAAGTTAATATACCTTAGATAAGCTTTCTGCCAGTCAGGAAACTGCTGCATTTTGGTCCAGAGATCTACCACAGGGATCCCACATTCTCTGGCAACCTCAATACACACCTTGGCATAAGTCCCAGCTGCCTCATTCGTCCTCTCAGGCAGACCCGTCGGATTTTCAACATAAGGATATCTGCATAAAAGTTTTTCAGTTCCTTTCAATATTAATTTCCCATAATAATCACAAGGACAACAATTATGTATAGATAATGTATGTTCATATTGAACAACTAAAGATGTTTCCCTGGACATGATGTAACTAAAAAACTAAATATTACAAGAAAATATATGGTACGAAGAGGCGAGTATAGTGACAACGTACTTAAGGCGAGCCTCTTCATCAATTGGAGGAGGAGTGATGAGGAGAACGAGAGTTTTTGGCCACTGATTCTGAGGGACAAAAAATATAAAATAATGCAAACACAATCAGAAACCATAAACCAACGGTGAACAAATAAGACCAAACAATCTAAACCCTACAGTTGGCATGTGTCATTAATAACTACTAAAATTGAATGAGATAATACCGGAACTTAAATGTAACATGGGATTACAATCTCAAAGGATTTGCAGTTGATGGATAGGATGTCCTTGGAGAGGCTCCATACTGGTCATTATAAATCATCGAATCATCCCTTCCTCTAGAAAGTGCATTATTGATGATTTCTAATTTCAACAAGCCGTACAGATAGCCAAAGTAATTGCATTTCATATATAATCCACTCAGCCATGATAGCAGCAACTTATTGGTAAATTATGTAATGGTCAAGATACAATGGAAGTATAAGATTCATACACCAAGAAAACTAAGCTAATGGATTAGAGAGGAGAAGTGCTTCTGAAAACAACGAGCTCCAGTTTCTCACAGTTTCTGAACTATTGAAGATCTTTTCTCAGAATTATAGATTCTTAAAGAACCTAAAATCAAACGCTTGAGGCTTATAACAATCAGCTCTTCCTTAATCAAATTACTCCTACCGGGGTTGCAAAGTGCAAAGGACACCGTTCAACACATCAAAAAATAATTAAGTCGACAATAGATCACCATAAACATCTTAAAACAAATTGTCTAGCATTACTTTAAAACATCAAACATAACATACGACCTAATTATCCATTTGGTCATTAAGAGACAATACATTGGGATAGTCATTTTGATACAACTGTTAGGAGTCGACTTCTTAGATTCTTTGTTTTCAAGATACTAGAATATCAGTCATAAATCACAAACAAACATTTTAAGGTGAGATTCCCTAATATCTCAACTGTAAAACCATGAATCTCTCTTTAAACGTATGTTCAAAATCATTCAAGCGTGTCACGATCTGGTTCAAACAAATGGAAGATAAAATATAGGGAGAAAACGTTCGGCATCACATGCGACAAGATATATTTTATTAATAGAGCTTCACTTTCAAACAAAGTTCTCTTTAAAGCTACGTGACCCAAGGAAATATATTATAAATTTATAAGAGGTGAAGCAATACAATGTGGACGTATTGATTTGTTTTGGCAACGCCACCTATGACTGTGAGCCAATAGTCGAAAGAAGGGTAAGATTTGGTGGCATGCCCACCTCTTGCCTCAACTACGTGACTAGTGATCACATTTGCTATAAATAAGGGAAGATCATAGCAAACCAATCAACGGCTATGATTGCATATTCAAAAATTTATGGATACCATCCTCAACTACAAATCAAAGTAATACAATTAATTATATTGTTATGTTGGCTTTATGAGTCACTAGACATCTTGGACCACCACTCACCAATTAAAATAGACGTAAGAGAAATGCAGAATGATCTCACTCTTATCAGCCGAAAGGAAAGCTATTAAAACGTCGACAGCTAACAGATAGTTAATACCAACGACTAATAGCCTAGCCACTGGTCACATCTATCTTAGCTCACCCACCACTCTTCATTTGGTACCATTTCGCTTCTCCATTTTCATACAGCCATTAATTCTGACAATCCAAACTCACTTTTGCTAACCAAATCGACGGCTATGATCCAATGTGGTGGTGTTATACGTTCTGATACATTTGATATTATATTCAGAAAGTCTTTCATTTTCCTTCGATCCTTATTCTAATTTCTAGGGCTGCAATGTTTATATCTGCAATGTGTGTGTGTGTGTGTGTGTGTGGGCGCGCGCGCGCGCGTGGACTTTTAGAATATTTCATATACACTGACCGACGTAATACATGCAGAGAGGAGGGGCACCTTGAGAAAGGAGACAATAGAGTGGAGATTCTTCTTGTATTCATGGAGAGGCACGTGTTGAAAGGCAGAGCATCTGTCGGGAAGGCAAGCGTCATTAGCTCCAAAGAACACCGTCACAGCTAATGGTGCACCTTCATCACCGCCGCCTTTCACCGCCGGAAAAACCCTCTCCGCAACCTTCAAAGCCCATCTGGTATTGTACCCACTGTACCCTCTTAGCACCACATCAACCTGAAACTCAAATAATTCGCAAACAAATTTAATCTCCTTAACAATCACAACCCATGTCAAAAACAACAATATGATGAATCAACGATCGTATGTAGGACAAAAATACTTCATACGTTGCGAGAGAACTGGTGAGCGAGATAAGAACCCCAGCCACCATTGGCAAAGGACGCTTCAGTAATTGAATCACCGAAAAGATAAATTTTTGGTCTCATCTTCAGTTACCGTGCTGGAGTATTATTCAAAACTGTAGTTTAATTTCTTCTACGCATACAAACAACAAGAACAGTATTTCCGCAGAATACTGTAGAAACTTTAAGTTTAAATGCTTACGACCCACGAGAAAGAGAGAGAACTCAGGACACCGAGAAAGACGACGAAGTAAATGGAAGGGTAGAAACCTGCGGCTTTATTAAATTGACTGGTCCAGGCTAGTTTAGGGATTTGGGTTTTCTCTACTGTTGACAAAAGCCAATGGTTCGTGGCTGTCTACTGGAAACGAAAGTTGTTGCACTGTTGGCTAGAAAAGGCTAAGTTTGAGGACAAGAACAGCCTCAATAGTTGGTAAGAATCACAGGAATACCACTATAGGCACCGGGTTGGTGATATGACTCTTGGTTTGACATTACATTAAATTCTCTGAGATTGGAAACCAGTTCTGGTCCCGGTTCTCTGGCTCCCTCTCATCGATCGCCCTCCGCCGCAGAAGGGAAGCAGGGTAACATCGATTGAGTAGCCGCCATTATATCTTCAAAGACTTGTAATAACGGGAAGCTGTCATAATTGCGGTGGGCCTTTCATGCTTCACCTGGAGGGCGATTTGGTCAAATTGGAAAAAGCATTCGCCCTGTTTTCGATCCATCAAACCTAATAATTGTCAGGCATGACTAGTAAACAAGATGTACACATAATTTCAAAAGAATTACAGGACTTTAAACCCTTGTTTAATGTCTTGGGGTTCATGCCACTATACACCAATCCTAATTTCTAAAATTTTTAGTTATAATTATTAAATTTAACATAATAAAAATTAATATTAATTCAATAAAAAAAATTAATATTATCATTTATATTTAATTTATAATATAATTTAATTAATAAAATTTTTAAAAAATTAATTATTAATAGTGAATAAAAAATTAAAATAAATTATATCAATTTTTTTAATAAGTAATTAAATAATAATATTTTTATTTTTATTTTATTAATCATCTCGTTACATAAATCATACCAACGAGAAGTTGAATAATTGAAAAGCAAGAGGCAAAAATCAACAAAGGGTTATAATTTTTTTTAAACATCTAATCACATAAGAAATTAGAAAAAAAAATTAATTAATTTGTTTTCTTCACTCTTTACAAGTTAATAATTTGAAGCATGACCCCATGTACTTATGATAATAGCTAGCAAAAGCTCCTTACTTTGACTGAATGAATTATGATTTCTTGGGTGGGAGGATTCATCCAAGATCCAATGCATGTTTGATTTTAAATTAGTTTCTTAAAGGTCACAAAAGATGCACTACTAATAATATGATTAGTGTTATTTAGGAATTTGCTGATTATCTTTTCATTAGACAATTACATAATTTCGTGTTTGAATAATTATAAAAATTTTTCAAACTAAAATTGAAGTAGTTGTGTTAGATATCTAATCACTATTTCATATTTTAAAATAAATAGTTATTAATTAAGTGTTAGGTTCAAGACATGAAGCCACTTTATCCCCATATGTCTTTAAAAGAAATAAAGAAATTGAAATGAAAACGATTTAAGACCAAAACCGAAAAAGTTCAACTTGCAAAACAAATGCTCAAGTTAATCCATTCTTTACGTTTGATAATTGATTAATGCAGAGACCACTAGATGGGGAAGAAAGGTGAAAGGGACATGGAATTGAATCCACTAGAAGGAGTGAAATGAAATCAAATGGGAAAGTTTTCTCTTCTCATGCATTGTGTTACTTTATCAGAAAACGATGGTAGCAAGTGGTGGGGACAACCTCATTCTGCAAACAAACATAACGAGTTCAGTACAGTCTCAAAATCAATGCATCACCCAACACCGAAATATGAGCTCATGTTTTGGCCCAAAAAGGCAGCATGCATCCAAAGAATTGCTCGGTTGTGGGCCTTTTGTCAGCAGTGGTTTGCAGCAGGAAAAGATATTAAGCTGGTAACAAACTAGTCTTTTTCAACATCACAGCATTCCCTGGGAGACCAAAAATGCCAACGCTACCGAGAATCAGACCGTCGGTTTCCTTATCAACCCACAACTATTGCCCTCCGGTCCTACGAAACCGGACTTTCCCGCTAAAAGAACTAAACTGTGAATATCTCTCTAACCCGTTTAGCGCCAGCTCTATCTCTTCAGCTCTTCAACAATACATCAATTCAGATACCCCGTTTTATGGCCAAAAGATCCATACCCATTTAATTAAAACTGGGTTTAAGCCCAACACCAATGTCTCTATCAAACTCTTGATATTGCATTTGAAGTGTGGTGCCTTACAATATGCAAGCCAAATGTTTGGCGAATTGCCTCACAGAACTTTGTCGGCCTACAATTACATGATTGCTGGCTACCTCAAACATAGGCAGGTTCTGGAGTCGATTGGTTTGGTGAGGAGTTTAGTTTATTCTGGTGAAAGGCCCGACGGATATACGTTTTCGATGATTCTAAGGGCTTCTACTTGTTGCGGCAATAACAAGCTGTTGCCGCGTAGTTTAGGGAGAGTGGTGCATGCCCAGATAGTGAAATGTGATGTTGAGGCTGACGATGTTCTTTATACTGCGCTTGTTGACTCGTATGTTAAGAGTGGGAAAGTTGGCTATGCGAGGACTGTGTTTGATTTGATGTTGGAAAAAGATGTGATATGTTCTACATCGATGATTTCGGGGTACATGAGTCAAGGTTTTGTGGAAGATGCTGAAGAAATTTTTAGTAAAACGGTGGAAAAAGATGTTGTAGTTTACAATGCAATGATTGAAGGTTATAGCAAATCATTAGAAACTGCCAGGAAGGCACTTGAGGTTTACGTAGATATGCAGACGTTTAGTTTCCGGCCTAATATTTCAACTTTTGCTAGTGTGATTGGGGCTTGCTCTGTATTGACTGAGTTTGAATTTGGTCAACAGGTGCATGGTCAACTTATGAAGAATGAGTTCTTTGAGGATGTAAAAATGGGAAGCGCTCTTGTGGACATGTATGCAAAATGTGGAAAAATTGAAGATGCACGGAGAGTTTTTGACCACATTCCAGAAAAGAATGTGTTTACATGGACTTCCATGATTGATGGTTATGGGAAGAATGGGGATCCCGATGAAGCACTTGAGCTATTCCGTGTGATGCGAGAATGTTCTGTCCAACCCAATTATGTTACATTCCTTAGTGCTCTCTCAGCCTGTGGACATGCTGGTTTAGTTGCTAAAGGTCATCAAATCTTTGAGAGCATGGAGAGAGATTACTTAATGAAACCGAAGATGGAGCATTATGCTTGTATGGTTGATCTGTTGGGACGTGCAGGGAATCTGGAACAGGCATTAAATTTTATATTGGACATGCCCGAGAAACCGAATTCTGATGTTTGGGCAGCTCTACTTAGTTCATGTAGGCTGCATGGTGATGTTGAGATGGCTAATATAGCTGCCAATGAAAGTTTTAAGTTAAATGCTAATGGGAGGCCAGGGGCTTATGTTTCACTATCCAATACTTTTGCAGATGCTGGGAAATGGGATGATGTAACTGAACTTAGGGAGATGATGAAAATAAGAAGGGTGCAGAAAGATATTGGTTGCAGTTGGGTTGGGACTGATAGTGGTTTATGAAGTTTCGTGATGAAAAAATTATGTAAATTAAATGTTGGGTGAAAATAGATCATGAAGTATGATTTCCCCACCACAACGTCAAAAGTTCTGTTTGAGATAAGGAATTTGATGCATTGACTTTGTTGGAAAACCCATTGAAGTCAACAGAATCCTTAAGCAAACGAGAAGAAAGATTTTGATTAATTTGAGGAGCTCAAGCAGCGGTACCAGCGACAAAAGCCTCCTCAGATGAACTGCAGTTCTCTTGAAGCCTAACCCAAGAAAAATTATGCTTCTGATTCTCATTATTGTTGCACTACAGTGATTACCTTCATTGTACGGAAACAACTCCTTACAAATCTGGAGTTCTTACCATTTTTCTTCACATTTAGCAATTTACAACATCTTGCTTCCATCAAATTCCCTTACTCTAAATTATCCTTTGTTTTCTTCGGCAGAAGGGTTACATAGCTCAACTTTGCTAACATCTTGGTATGATATGATTGGAAATGCATTGCATAAGCTTTGTTATTATTATTATTATTATTATTATGTTAATTTCAAAGAGGATAACTTGCAGCTGAAAAGGAAGGTTCATTTGTTGTGTGAGAACATTAAGTTCCGTGGGAAAATAGCATTGGTTGGTCATCTGTCGTTGCCTTCAAAGATTGTGGCTTTTCCTAGTGTAGACGGCATTGCATTATTATAAATACATACATATACAGGTGTTTTCTAGTCCGTGTCTTATTAGTCTTCGTGTCCCTCCGTCAACTTTCGTACACATTACATTATCCTCTCTTAGAACATATAGCAATTAACAGAGCAAGAAAGAAAACACAGAAGAGAGGTAAGCTAAGCTATGTGCTGTGACGATAATTGTGAATGCAGGCCTTTGGGGTTCCTCTTGGGACTGCCCTTTGCCTTCCTCTCCCTCCTCATCTCAATCGTCGGCGTCTTCATCTGGATCATCGGGTTAGTACCAATCTTCCCTTTCACCATCTTTCTGTTTAATGAATCATATCTGATACAAAAGCTGCAGTGAAGCTCTAACATGGTGTTGTTTGCTTCTTGCGATGCAGGTTGGTGTTGAGTTGCATATGTCCGTGCTGCTTCTGCGTGACACTAATAGTGGAGTTCGCACTGGGGTTGATCAAGGCTCCCATTCTGGTCATGAAGTGGTTCACCGATCAGATTCCTTGTTAATCTTGGATTCAATATAGCTTGCTTCTTTGTAATCAAATTCGTTTGTTCCTTCTTCTTCTGTTGCAGTTCATCATCGGATTTAGTTGACTTTAGAACATGGGTTAGTTAGCCCATTCAACAGTACCCTTTATTTGTTTTTTTGTTTTACTGCCATGTATATTTTATAATTTCGACAATGGAAACAGCTCAGCTATAGTAGAACAATGTGTGGGAGAAAATTCTAGTCACTAATTGCAGAAGCATCGACACTGTTGGGCGGCGAGGGGGAAGTATTGGTGATAGTTTGGCCTCATGGGCTCAAGCGCATTCCCTACTTGACGAGTACAATATGGGTTATATCGAAACCGCGTTCGTGACAGCCCCTTTACGGCAGAAGTATTCCAATATGGGTCCCTTCAATCATTCCTAATTGTAATCTAAATGTCTATTCCAATCGTTAATTAAAACCGTTAATTAAACCACTAAACCAACGGCAGTACCGCATTTGTCCGCTAAACTGGTACATTTCTTTCTAAAACCTCGTCGTTTTAACCTGACCCTTTACTGCTTTGGCTTCTCCTTGTCCGCTCCGTCTCCCCGGTTTTTGCTCAGTCAATTCCCAAAACCAGCCCACAGTTCTTCAAATAGAACACAAATTTTGTATATTTAAGGCAGCAAAGAACCCACCAGTAATACACTTCATCAACACAATCACGTTCGTTAATTTGTGGTTTCATACTGTGTTCGTCTTACTTGCTACTAATCATGGAAACTGCAAACTCTATGGGTTCAATGGGCCACGCCACCTCGGCTCCGGCACCAGTCCGCGGTGCAGCCTATAGCGGTACTCTGGGGCACCATCTGGCTCGTAGGCTGGTGGAGATAGGGGTGAGGGATGTCTTCTCTGTTCCGGGTGACTTTAACTTGACACTCTTGGATCATCTTATATCCGAACCCGAGTTGAACTTAGTCGGCTGCTGTAACGAATTGAACGCCGGATACGCGGCGGATGGGTACGCACGTGCCAGGGGAGTGGGGGCCTGTGTGGTGACGTTCAGTGTGGGTGGTCTTAGTGTTCTGAATGCTATTGCTGGCGCTTACAGTGAGAATTTGCCTGTGATCTGTATAGTTGGGGGGCCTAACTCTAATGATTACGGGACTAACAGGATCTTGCATCACACAATTGGGTTGCCTGATTTCACCCAAGAGCTTAGATGCTTTCAAACGATCACATGTACTCAGGTAATTAATTAAGCTTTGCGGAAATCTCATTTACTGGTTCTTAGCTGGGTTATTTTTGCAGAAAACCATGAACAATTTTATTTAAAACTGTAAATTTGGAGTTTAAATGATTGTGGAATGTAATTTGTGTTGTTAATTTTTGGTGGTGGGCATTGTGTAATTGCAGGCTGTTGTGAATAACTTGGATGATGCACATGAGCTCATTGACACAGCAATTTCTACTGCTTTGAAGGAAAGCAAACCGGCTTATATAAGTATAAGCTGCAATTTGCCCGGAATTCCGCATCCGACCTTTGGTCGGGAGCCAGTGCCGTTCTTTCTTGCTCCAAAGTATGAACACTTTCTTATTTGCAGATCCTTTTGCTCTATTTAATGTATATTTTAGTTTGCTTATCCTTTTGCTATGCTTAGTTTTTAGTTCCAGTATCTTAATTTCCAATCTCATGTTTAGTAGTTTGCAATGATATTTATTGAGTCAACTCAAGATGACGCAGATAGTATTAGGCACGAAATTACTTGGAGCTTTGTGTTCCAGAAGGGGCTCATCTGAAGTTTAATCATATTTGAAGACTCAAGTGTAAGTTAACTAGTGTCCATAGAAATAAAAGTAACTGGCACTTCTTGGTTACATTGTACTCTTGTTTCTGTTTTTATTTTGGTTTATCCATTTTGCACTGCAGTATAGCATAAGTTGTGATGAAGTCCAATGTACTCAAAGATGTAAAAATCTGAATGCCTAGTAAATTGCACAAAATGAATCATAGAAATCTTGGTATAACATGTGTTGAATTGATTTTCATCAGTCCTGTTAGAATATGCTCCTTTTGATTTCCAACTTCAAATCCTCTTAAGTATATCCTTGGGAACATTTTTCTGTGATGTAGGTTGCATATATAATTTCAGGCCGGTTTCTTCTCTTGAAAACATTGAATTTCTGTAGTATTGATGAACATAGATTTCACACTGTCCATTCAATTTTTTATGCAGGGTAAGCAATCAGTTAGGATTGGAAGCAGCTGTTGAAGCGACTGCTGAATTTTTGAATAAAGCTGTGAAGCCTGTCATTATAGGAGGGCCAAAGCTAAGGGTGGCAAAAGCACAACAGGCCTTTATAGACTTTGCAGATGCCAGTGGTTATCCCGTAGCCGTTATGCCATCTGGTAAGGGGATGGTGCCAGAGCACCACCCGCATTTCATAGGGACATATTGGGGTGCTGTCAGCACCAGTTTCTGTGGGGAGATTGTGGAGTCTGCTGATGCCTATGTTTTTGTTGGTCCCATCTTCAATGACTACAGCTCTGTTGGATACTCATTGCTGATAAAGAAGGAGAAAGCAATCATAGTGCAGCCTAATCGTGTGACTATAGGCAACGGTCCTTCCCTTGGCTGGGTTTTTATGGCCGACTTCTTAAGTGCATTGACCAAGAAGCTAAAGAAAAACAGTGCAGCTCTGGAGAATTACCGTCGGATATATGTCCCTCCTGGTGTCCCATTGAAGCATGTGGAAAATGAACCTCTTAGAGTCAATGTTCTCTTCAAACACATTCAGGTAATGCAATGGTATAAAACATGTTTTATGTGCACTTGTGTATATCAAGCCAGGATCTTTATTTGTTTCTATGTCTAAGCACTGCATTAGCATATTTTTTTGTATCATGTAAGATATTAACACATAAAATATACGTTGAACTTGTTAAACAGGACTTGCTAAGTGGAGACACTGCAGTGATTGCTGAAACTGGGGACTCATGGTTTAACTGTCAGAAGCTCCGCCTCCCTGAGAACTGCGGGTGAGCCAGCATCTTTTTTTAACAATGCATTCCTATGGCTTTTGTTGAGTTGTGAGAAGACTGTAAACCTCTAATTATCAATTGCATTCAGATATGAATTTCAGATGCAGTATGGATCTATTGGCTGGTCAGTTGGTGCCACCCTTGGGTATGCTCAGGCTGTCAAAGATAAGCGTGTGATTGCTTGCATTGGTGATGGGAGTTTCCAGGTGAGTAACACAATTTTGATACAAGCTATATAAGACTTGTATGGGAAACACCTCAGCACTCTTCATAAACTGAGAGTAAAACAAAGATTTTAAGGGTATAAAAGCTAACAGAGTAACACTTTGTCAACACAACTTGTAACTATCAAAGTGACAAATTTCCTATTTCAAACTGTTAACTTAAACTATTCCTGTGTAGTTTAGTGATAATCACTTTAGTGGGTAAGTGTTAGAATGCGCACATAGTTCTTACCAAAGAGTGAGCATGGGCTAAGATAAGCATCCATTGTAACCAGAAGTGGCATAACTTTGGAACTTCTCTAATTATGGAATTTGAATATGTGACTAATAAATTGTAGGATTCTTATCAAACTTCATAGTTTTAGTGTTGTAAGTAATGTTATCTTTTTCTGTTCAGGTAACAGCCCAGGATATATCAACAATGATACGATGTGGGCAAAAGAGCATCATATTTCTCATCAACAATGGGGGTTATACAATTGAAGTAGAGATTCATGATGGCCCTTACAATGTGATTAAGAACTGGGACTACACTGGCCTAGTTAATGCCATCCACAATGGAGAAGGAAAATGCTGGACTGCCAAGGTTAGCATATAAAATTATTGAATCTTACATTTTGATAATGAGGAAATCAATATAATAGTTAATCAATTTATTATTTTGTTTATTCTCTCATGCACCATCTACATTATCTTTTTATGGTCTCAAATTTTCTGAGTTTGTGAGGAACTTCCAAAAATTTTCCCCTTAAATTGATAGATTCTACACTTTTTTCATGATAGAATACTGAATTCTTGGATATAATTGCTAGAGGTTTATTTTATGAGTGACGAGATGTGTTTACATCTAATCCGTGGTTTTTGAAATACAGGTGCGGACTGAGGACGAACTAACAGAAGCAATTAAGACAGCAACAGGGGAGCAAAACGATTCTCTATGTTTCATTGAGGTCATTGTGCACAAGGATGACACCAGCAAAGAGCTGCTGGAGTGGGGATCTCGAGTTTCTGCTGCCAACAGCCGCCCTCCAAATCCTCAATAGAACGCAGAATTCAGAGTTCCTCGCGTCCTACCAAAACCTAAAACATGTATCAGTGCTAACAATAAGAGAAAAGAGACAATGTAACTGTTGGTATCAGAAATCTGCTGTCTGTTGCGACATGTAACTGTTGTAGGTCCATGGTGATTTTGACTGTTGCTTATTGTTGAAACATGCTCGTAGAGTTGCATCTATCGTTGAGTAGCTGGTTTTATAAAGTTAATGCATGGAGGTTTCTCCACTTTGCTGTAACTTCGATTTTGATGTAATTTTGGTAAACTTGGATCTGTTTAAGCGGCCATATCATAAACCCATAGTAATTTGCATGCATGATGTTTTATTGAAGTCTGTCTCCCTAGGATTTCCACACAGAGTTCCCTGGGATCTCGATAACACCATCAAATTTCTACTACTTCTGAAATTCCGACGAACATGTGCGAGAGCCAGAATTAAAGAGGAGACATAGCAGTATCCCTTGCAACGAATTTGTCAATCTTGTTGTTGAATCGGTTGTCAAAATAACAATAACAAGTGGGATGTTAGGCTTCTATGTAGACATTTTTGAACCATTTTGGAGCTACTATGTGTCTGAGATGGATACTACTACTGCAATTCAAACGATCAATTGGCGACTGTGCATTTGGTTGAATGGATCCTTCTGAAAGTAGGTTGCATTGCATTGCAGCAAAGGGACAAATAATAGCAGTTCGCAACAAGGTTACAATATGTAGCTTTAATATAGTTGTTCAAATATTTCAAGAACATCCAATCAGGCACTGCCAATGGTAACTCAGAATAAAGCGAGTATAACACCTTACCTGAAGACGATGATACAAAGTGCTCATTTCAAAGCAGCGGACTCTTCCAAAACCGCTACTTTGACTTTATTTGGCTTCCATTTTTGAGTTGGCCTCCCCTTTTGAGTTCCCCATTCTCTTTCTCTACAGCTTTACTTTTCCTTTACTTCTATCATCATAACAAACGAGATGAAGGCAGCAATTTTGAGATCTGCAGGCGCTGCTCTTAGGAGAAGTTCATCAAGGCCATGTACGCCCTCACATCTGCTCGCCAAGTCACACTGCTCGATTGGGTGGCATCCCCAGCCCAAGGTGGCTATCTTGGGTGCAGCAGGTGGGATCGGTCAGCCATTGGCTCTGCTCATGAAACTCAACCCTTTCTTCTCTACTCTCTCGCTTTATGATATCGCCAGCGCTTCGGGTGTTGACGCCGATGTTAGCCACATCAATTCCTCCGCTTAGATAGCCCCGTTTCTTGCTCTGTAGTATGCATGGGTGATTTGGTGTCAAAGTTTTAATTTTGAGCATTGGGATGAGTTGTGTTCATTCTTTTTCTGTTCACCCAGAAAGGTTTATAATTTTGCTTCATTGCATACTACATCAATCTTCTTCTTTTTTTGACTTGTATCTGTGGGGTCATTTGTTAGGTTGAGGGGTATGCAGGTGAGGAACAACTCGGGAAAGCATTGGAATTTTCGGATGTTGTGATTATCGCTGCAGGTGTTCCTAGAAAGCCAGTAATGACTCGTGACGATCTCTTCAACATTAATGCGGGTATAGTAAGATCCTTGTGCACCGCCATTGCCAAGTACTGCCCCAGTGTAAGTTTCTCATTTCGTTTTCTTAATTCTGTTTTGATGTTCTTATGTTCCAGTGATCAGATAAATTGATGATTTTAAAATTTTGATTTTTGGGACGTTGTTAGGCACTGATTAACATGATAAGTAACCTGGTGAACTCTACGGTTCCAATCGCTGCAGAAGTTTTCAAGAAGGCTGGAACCTATGATGAGAAAAAGTTGTTTGGTATGACTACACTTGATGTTGTTAGAGCTAAAACATTTTACGCTGGGAAGGCTAAAGTACCAGTTGGCGGTATGCTTATGTCATAATACTTGAGGCTTATTTGATTCTTGATTTTGGTTGAATGCCATTTAGTCAACTTGTTTGTGTGATTATGGTTGCCGAAAAAGATGTTAGTATAGGGAAGAAATTTGGTATTCAGTAATAAGTTAAATTTTGTGATGTGATAGAATAATTAAAAGACTCTTTCCTTGTCTTGGCTGGTTTATGATAATATTTTCTACTGACAATTTGTTTTCATGACCTGATGGATGTTATTTCCATCTTTAGGTTTTGGATGTCAATTCATATTGATAACCAATTCTTATCTGCTAATGTATGCTTACTGTATTCTTTCCTTTCCTTTTTTCACTACTAAGAAAAATGAAATCTGTAAATCTAAAATAGTATGACTATTTGCTTATTGAGATCCAATAAAGAACTAAAGTCGGTATTCCTTTACTCTTTTGAGATTATTTTTTCATATCTTGTTTTTTCCTAAAATTATAATGGCACTGAGACTAAGTTTGTTTTCAATATATTTGGATTTTCTCCTCATGATTTCACTAATAAAGTAGAATATTGAAGAGGAAGATGCTGAAGTCTCTGAGGAATTGCTTGCATTTGACCTGAATATTTTGTGTTGTCTCTACATGTTGCATAGGTTAATGTACCAGCGGTTGGTGGTCATGCCGGCATAACTATTGTCCCTCTCTTCTCTCAAGAATTCCCTCCTTCCCTCTTCTTAAATTTGATAAGATATATTTGGGATTCCTTTTCTCGCATTGATGTTAAATTCTTTTCTTTTGTAATATTTATAGGCCACTCCCAAATCCAACCATTTAGCGGATGAAGATATCAAGGCTCTTACTAAGAGGACTCAGGATGGAGGGACAGAGGTTGTTGAAGTGAAGGCTGGAAAGAGATCTGCAACAGTATCAATGGCGTAAGTCTTGATGCTCCTCTTTTTTAATTACTTCTTTTTTCTTGGGAAACTGCTATTCTTTTGTTAATTTAAGTGGCTATCAGATATTGACTCTTTAGTGACTTTTCTTGGAAAGGAAAATGAAGGGAAAAAGAATAGGTTCAAGTAAGACCATATGCATTCTGAGCAAAGTCTTCTTTGATGGTAAATTTTGTTAGAAAATTTAATTTGGAGTAAAATTTTGTGGGACACAAGCACCCACAACCAACCAATATTGTCTAATCTACTGTTCAAAACCCTGGAGCAGTCAAAATAAGCTTAATGTTTATGTTCATAATCTGTTGATGGGTGGTATAGAAAGGTTCCCTATTTCATTATCAATGCTTACTTATGCTGCGTGACCCTTTTAGTGAAATACAAAAAGGAATTTCAATGAAGTTAACATTCTATGCTTAACACGTAAACATAATGTGAAGTACCTTCTTTGCCCCACTTTTAAGGTACGTGCAAACTCACACACACTTTATTTCAAATATATTTTAGTAGATTGTTTGTGCCTCTGGAAGTTGAGTTTGTCTTGCATGTTGCAGCTATGCTGGAGCCATTTTTGCTGATGCCTGCTTGAAGGGGCTCAATGGAGTTTCAAATATTGTTGAATGCACTTTTGTGCAATCCAGCATCACTGAGTTAGCTTTCTTTGCTTCAAAGGCACTGCAATTTCAGTTGTTTAAATATTTTATTTATGTTAGTTTATATTATTTAGGTATTGCCTCAAATAGCTGTGAATGGTTTATCTCTTGTTAACAACTCCCTAGTATTGCTTTTGACCAGCTGCACATGTGATGGATGCGGTTAAATAATTTGACCATTTATCTGTGTTTTATTTGTTGATGCCAAGATTACTTTGCATGCTACATTCTCTAGCTCTTTGTTAATAACTCTGGTACCCAAGACACCTTATCTTTTATTTTATTTTGCATTTCTGTCTGTCCAGGGCAGGGAAGTTTCCTTTTCACCTTTTCATATCATTAGGGTACAGCTTTTAAGAACTATCATTTAGAATTTGCCTGATTGGTACTTGTCGTGACTTATAATTGTGGATTAGAAGTACGTGACCTTTCTTCAGATTAGAAATTTGGTTGCAATAAATCAGCAAAACACATTCACAATATATTAAATCTTGTAAGATTTATACCAGAAATGGAAAAACAAGAGAGGGCGTGACAAGGGGAACCAAACCCATCTGGAATTAATGATATTAAGTGGTTGTAATGGTAATTATATATATATACACGAGTTAAATTGCAGAATTTAATCCTTATGTCAAAGTCTTGTTTTCTTGGATTTATATGCTATTAGGATTAATTAATTGGACAGTGCCTGAGATACATCAAGGTGGAACATGTTTTCTTACATTTGAGCGTTTCTCGCGAACACTGCAGGTAAGGCTTGGAAAGAATGGTTTGGAGGAAGTCGTTGGGCTGGGTCCTCTTTCTGAGTTTGAACAGCAAGGTCTAGAGAGTCTCAAACCAGTGCTGAAATCGTCTATAGAAAAGGGAATAAAATTTTGCCAACCAAAATTAGACGGTGAATTATCAGGTTTTCAGGTTCCATATTTCTGCATGCTACAGTTCTCAATGGACTCGTATGAAGAGTTATCATGTACTCATATCAAGTTTTCTTGCAAAATCAGCTTGTGAAATGCGATCTAAGCTTTGGACTGACAGATCCCATTAATAATCAACTAAAGCCCGTGGTTTATATTCTTGTATTTTGTTCATTGCCCATCATTCATATTTGTTCGTGTCTGCTTGCCCATTACGCACGCGCGCGCACAGACACAATTCTTAACAACGATCACACACTTCAACGATGGATTACCCAGAAGTATTAGAAGGTCCTTACACTATTTATCCCACTTATTGTTCGTGCAACTCATTAGGTCGACCTCATATTTAATGAATAATTTTTTTATTAATTAAATAAGTTTATTGTAGTCGAAGCAATTGTATGAACATTTTGGTGAAAAAATTCACGTACATGCAGTATCTGCTTGCAGCTTTGAGAGAGTAGTTGACGCACGTGCTGTACAGCGGTCGAGATTCGAATGCCATGTTTAAGATCTGTAGGAAAGCAGGCTTAGAGCAATCGAAGCAAGGTAATAATACCTGCACAAATACATTCTTTTAAGGAGGTAGCAATTATTCATGCTGCTGCTCTTTTCCCTTCTCAGCAATCATATAGATGGCTTCAGCTTCTTTTCTTGCTTTCTGGAAAGAATCATTGATGCATATTCTTCTCGACTTGGCCATCATTTCATGTGCAAGAGCATGCTACGCATCATTCTTCAGTTTTGATGATTCGTTTACCGATACTGGAAACTTTTGCTTTTCTACAAGCCAATGATAATCCCCTGTATGCCTTGCCTCCTTGTGGAGAAACCTACTTTCATCCCCCACAGGACGTTGCTCTCTGGTGGTCGTCTTATCATTGATTTCATTGGTAAGCAACATGCATGCACGCAAATCATTACTTGTCTGTTTCCTGGTAATGTTTTTGTATGCTTTAACAGCCGAATACTTCGGACTTCCGTTTTCGCAGATACAGCCTTGATGGAAGTAGTCAAATTTTTTGAAGAGGTGCTGCATATAGAAAGGAACATCTATGATCCTACCAGAAATTGTACATTGAGAATTCAACTGGGGTTGTTCAAAGAACTTTTATCATCTCTTTATTCCTCGGTTTCAGGTATAAATACTTATAGAGAAAGATATATACCCATGTAATACATGTCATTTGGAAAATTGAAGTTGGTTATTCAATTTATCTACAGGCTGCAAAGTGTTCCTCAGAAACTCTGATTGTTTTGGGAGAAATTGGAGGCAACGAGTACAACCTTAAGGGAAAAGGCTTTGAACAGGTCCAGGAATATGTACCACTTGTGATCAGTGCCATTGATTCAGCTACAGAGGTAATTGTATCATTATTGGACTATGATATTCTCTTTAACTAATTTTTATTTATTAAAAAATTAAATCAGAACTTTTTATTTTTTACGTTTATATATCACTAATAATCCTTAAAAATTCAAAATAAAAATCCTTGTCCAACGATTGTTAATGAAGAGAGAGCACAAATTTATTAATAACTTTATGAACAAAATTAACGTAGAAGACCCAAATCACACTTCTAAATATTGTACAAAACTCGATTAATATCGAGTTTTGATAACTTTTAAACTATAATTATTATAAAATGAAAATACTAGATGTTAAATTTAATACAAATACAATATTTTTTTTTAAAAAAAAATTTGATATCATCGAACACACATTTATTTTTATATTTAAAGTTGAGCAAAATCACTGTAATTCTAAATAAAATCCCAGTTATAACTAGGAAGATGAGTGTTAGATGGTCAAAGCACGCGAGTGCTAACAACAGAATTGTCCAAGGTTGGGTTTTAGATTTTCTTTCTTTCATTTTCGGATAAGTTTCTTCTTTGGCGACGGGGAAGTGAAATGCTATGTGACTTGTTATTGGTCCCTCAAAAAATGGTAATTTTGTAATTAACTCTAAGCATATGATCTTTAATATCATTTGAAGAAGTTTGACAATTTTTAAAAGAAGAAAATATGCATACGTGAAATATCAAATTTTATTAAAAAAACGAGAAAATTTCATTAAAAATTAGGGTTTTTAAATATTTTTTGATTTTTTTTTAAAAATCCGGTAAAATCATCTTAATATCAAATTAGCCTTAATACAAATGGAAAACCGATGCTAAAGCTAAGCATATCAGTATTTTTTTTTATTATTTTTTTTATAAAAATTTTTAATTTAATAACGACTAGGTCCTATTTCTTTTATAATTTTATTAATAAAGGCATAACTTATCTATTTATATTAAACAAATCTTTAACCTATTAATATGAACAAATTGTTCTTAAAATATTAATGTTTTGACAATATGCAATGTAGCTTAATATGAAGGGTGTTTTAATCATCTTAATAGGATTATGAAAGCATGAAAATAGGGACATAGTTGTTGTTATTGCCAGATTTCTTTATTGAGATGCGGCTAAACTTACTGTTGTGTTTCTTAAATATGAATGCATTGCAGGATATGATAGCCATAGGGGTACCAGGAGGCCTATCATTTGGGTGCCAACCACCCTATCTATCATATTTTGAGAGCTCGAGTAAGGAAGAATAAGACCCCTCAATCGGCTGCCTCAAATGGCCAAAGGAACTTGCTGAATATCACAATCAACAGCTTCAAATAGAGCTGAATCGAATCAGGCAACTTCATCGTCAGCCTAACATTGCTTATTCAGATTATTAAAATGTGGCGATGCTCCTATATCAGACACCAAGAAAATTTGGCCCTTTTCGTCTTATAGAATGCAATACTTTTGTCAAACTGAAGTGGTTAATTACGTGCTAATATCAGCTTTCGTCCGGTTTTCAGGAGTTACCGGAGAAATTACGAAAGCATGCTGCGGAGGGGAAGGAAGATATCGTTTTAATGATAGGTAAAATGTGGTCATCCTCTTGCGTATTCTTGCCCTAACCCTTCTGTGTATATTAACTGGGATGGTAACCACTCAACTGAAGCAGCGTATAGATTGGTTGCCAAGAGCATGTTAGAAGGTCCTTACACCATTCCTTCTCTCAGTGTTTCGTGTAAATCATTGGCTGTACAATAGAGGGTTGCGAGCTTGTTTCAATTCTTATATCATTAACTGTTTGGTAAATTCGATGGAATGAATAATTATAGACTAAAAACTAAAGATCGACAGGGCTTGTAATGAGTGTTACCCTTTGTAAATCGCAGTATAGATGGATAAATCAAAATTTATAGTTAAAGGCATACAATAAAGAGTAATATTAGCAAAATAATCAGCAATTGCGTTGTCATCTCTAAAATTTTTTTAAAAAAAATTCCTTCGCAACAATCTCAATTTTAAGGTTACAACATTTGAATTTCTTACAGCAAAATGAAGCTCTGTCCATATTAGCAAACTCGCTGGTTAAATTTTCTCTCTGTGCCCACAAACAACACAATTTTATTAGGAAGCAATCGAAAGGGTCATTTAATCCATCCTTATTTGTCTTTTTCGTGTTTCAACCGGTAATACTTCAATACTCAACTACCAAAAACTTAATTAATGAATGAACATTGATATCGTCAAGTGCCAGTGCTAGCGTTGGAATCGTCGGATGAACATCGTACAAAAAAAGAAAAGCCAACCGAAATTGTTTTTGGGTATTTTTCTTTTCCAGGAAAACCGTCTCCTGGGAACCAAAAGATGGTTGTCAATTCATCTACCGTAATGATTGTGTCAAATTTGTGTCGTGTCAAGAACCTTTTTTGCCCACAGATTAAAGCACAGGTATAGCATTGTACTAGCTAGTAACTACTGAAGTATTTGATGACAACATGCTACATGCTGAGGTTAATTAGGTGGTATATTTTGAGTAAAGGGGTGGGTTTGCAAATAAAAAATGAGAATGACAAATTCAAATACTAACGATTGAGTCCAGCATTTTATCGGCGAGTCATATTCCAACATTTAGAAGACAAGCAGCGCATGCATGCGCATATACATATATATATGAAATGGAACGTAACTTCTGGTAGAATTAAGCTGCAGCCAATCAAGGCTCAACCGGGAGCTCTCTATATATGGACAAGGCATGCAGAGAGTAAAATTGATCCGTAAGTTATCAACCCTAGCTATAATTGGAGTTCTCTATATCTCGTCCATTTTAAGATTTACTATGAAATTTTTTCATCTCTTCTTTGCTTTCTGTTTGCCGGGGACAATTTCAACCAGTCCTCTACAGTATCATGCAATATTCAACTTTGGTGATTCTCTGAGCGACAGGGGCGATTTCTTCTTTCTGGTGCTCTTGCATTTCCAGTCATCAGAAACTCCCTTATGGCCGAAAACTTGTTTCGTCACGCAACAGGCCGGAGCCGTGATGGACGACTTGTCGTTGATTTTATTGGTGTTAATTGTGTTACATACAGCCGAGGCATCTCGGTCGCCATATTTGCCAGCATATCTAACCATAACCAAAGGCCAAAGTTTCAAATATGGGGTGAATTTCGCTGTTGCTGGAGCCACCGCTCTCCAATCCTTTTCTCTCTTGTAGACAATGCATCCTCGAGTGTCTGATTGATTGATTCAAGATGCTGAAGTCATCACTTCGCTCTAATAAACAAGGTGACATTGGCTGAAACCTAACACAGTTCACTATTTGATTGTTGTCTCGGTAAACTTTATGATCACATTTCTTATTTGTCACATTAAACAACTCCAAGCATCTGTGCCTCTCGTTGAAGCAATTAGTATGGCCACCAATGTATGTAGATATCAAACAACAGAGAATTGCTGAAAGAGAAAGGATTAAAAACAATAATAATTCACTTAATTTTGTTTAATATTTTGTTGAACTCTCTATACAAAGAATTGGGTTAAAATCTATTCGTAAAATTTTGACCCTGCAGATTAACCATTTCCTTTCTTTTAAAAGCTCTTATTACTTTGTTGGAATATTTTGATAAAGGAAGATGCGGTGGAGCTGCCGGGAAAATTTCCAGTCGTATGCTCAGCTGTGTACTTGACCTTGTTCCAAATGCTTTTGCTAATTAATATCACAATTTAGGCTGACGGGTGCTTACAGGAGTTGAGAGTCAAGTATCCCCAGGCTAAGATAATTTATTCCGACTACTACAGTGCTGCCATGCGTTCTATCATTCACCTCGACATTTGGGTGAGTTGCTAAGCTTTGTTAGTAACAAATCAACCAATTTTATAATTTATACACATCTCAAGGTTAGGCTCTGACGAGCACATTGAACCATCCATATGGCAGAGAGCCCTCACAGTCCAGACATAACAACGCAAGATGATTATGTATCGCCTCTTGTTCGGAGAAAGACGATCAAAAAATTCTCAATCATGGTCAAGTGATTTTCTTGGTTCAGGATTCTCAGGAGGGTTCTAAAAGTTTGTTATGGAAGAGTTGGACCATACAATTTCGATAATTCAGCGAGGTGAGGGCACAATGGATTGTGAAAATCCATCCACTTTGGCAAATTGGGTACGGAATCCACTTAACGGAGACTATTCTGTGAGATTAACAGAATGTAACGACAATTACAAGGTGTTATTAATTAATGAATCAATTAATGTTTTTATAAACTAAGACGTGATAACTCATTCAATTTCCGTAAGGCAAAAAGTCTTCATTACAAATCATTCGGAATCTTTTAAAGAAACGATAAGTCATCTTATGTCTTTAGAAAGGAACGGCCACTCCATATTTGTACGAATTGGAGTGACGACCAGTCGTACGTACACGCACTTAAAGACAATTAACAACTAGTATTTGTCCATTCATCGGACAGATAAAATGACTTCTTCCTTCTTTCAACTTGTGCACATGATAGTTCAATTGTCTATTTACGTCATATTCGTGGCATTCATAGCGTCACGATCAAACCGCAAAACCAGAAGGTAAAAGTCAGACATTTCAAAAGTAATAGAATTCGTGCTATTCATATGGGAAAGACAGCTAACTTAGCACGTATACGAGTCACCATCTAATGCTACCATATATAAAAATATACATCCAGTGTCGGCTTTGCAGTTGGTAATGTGCATAATGATACGAGGATTAGTAATCTATAGATGGTCAGATTTCCCTAATTATCAGTCTCAAAAATATTTCATATCTGTTTAGTTAAAAATGACGTTATCAAGTTCTCAGAATACCCAGATAAATTTTATGAACTGGGTTGTAGCATAAACAGGAGAGCAGGTATATCAGGACTAAACATCTAAATGAACTAACAAAACGACATGGTTCGTAGAGCAAAATGGTCGCAGATTCAAGTATCAAAAGAACAGGGATTAAATTATTGAAATAAATAAACAAAGTGATTTTCTCTACGGTCGATCGATTTAGAGCTGTTTGTCATATTTTAATATATAAATATTTTATTTATACATAGCTTCACAACCAACGAAAGCAGTTCAGGTGTTTAGCAGATTATTTAAACTAACTTGGACTCAGAGATTCACCGCAGTAGTTTCTGCAGTTAACAGAGGTTAACGTCAACAGAAGTACAGTATGGTTTACATTGTAAAATAAACTGAAACTTCGGAATATATATAAGGGCATTGAGTAAATTTAATTATGCAATGCATGGTGAAATTTAAGAGTCCCAGATGGGACCAAAGGCTGGAATTCCGGCAGACTTGCACGAATTGACAACATCTCTGCTTCCTTCTGGATTGCTTGTAACAATTACTACTTGAGCTCCCCATCTTTTAGCGGTATCAACGCTCAGTTGAGACACGTTTGGCCGACCAAGCACAGCTGTGTCGTGAACAATTACCTTATCCTTCGGATGCCCACTCATCATTTCCTTAATTTCTTTACCAAAGTTTTGCTCAATCCCTTTGGCCACCCAGAGAACGCACACACTAGCTTTACACGGCTGCAATAGGAACGACAAAAACACGCAAATCCCAGAACCTGTTGCAACCAACAGAACCCTATCGTACATGTTAGTGAGATAGGGTAGACCCGCAAAGTGCACCTGTCGAACCCACAAGTGGCTTGGTGGTTTCGATACCAAGGACTTTGTGAAGTCACCGACAGCGCCGGCGAGCATCATGTGTTCGGTTTTTCCATCAGAAATGATGCCGAAAGCGTGCCATTCCGATAATGGGGAAGGACTAATCCTACCCAGTATGCCGGCTTTCACTCCGCCCTCGAATTTTATGATAGAGGCGTGGCCTGAAGGAGCGGAGACCCTGACGGGTACACGTCGTACCGTCACCCATGGAGTGACGATCATTACTGTAATAGCTAACGTGAACCAGAACTCTTGCCTTTTGATCAACCTTGAACCAAGATCATTTGAGTAGGATTTGGTTTTCGGGTCATAAGAGACTGTGAGCATTACAAAAGCCCATAAGAGTGCAAGCGCAATCCAACCTGCAAATCTATGAATTCTTTCAAATATGTTGTGGTGTATGTGGCGGACAAGGGGGAATGCAGCCGAAGAGGAGAGACAGAGAAGGGAAAGAATTGCAATGGCAACTCCTATGATTTCTGAGGAAGTGTTTTCTCTGTCTTTAAGAGTGAGGACTAAGGAGTATATAAGCCAAGCAACGGAGGATACGCCACAGCTGCTGTGTATACCACCAAGACTCTGAAGAAGGGACGTGGTAGCGGTCTTGATAGGAAGAGGCACCCAAGACCTCCCCAATGTCTTCACCACAAGCCAAAAGACAAGCCGCAAGAATGCCTCGCTTCTGCAGAGTATCAAAGCAAAAATGTTTGCGATGGAGAAAAGGGCAGCCCTGTTTCTTGCATATGGGAAATGGCCAGTGGCTGCAAGAACCAAGCCAATGATGTTCAAGCTTAAGCAAACTACAAAGAGTCGCTTGTACACCGTGAAAAGCCCTTGGTCCAGCAATATAATAGATAATCTTGAACCTTGCTTTCGTGTAGCCTTCTGTGGCTGCTCACGCTTACTAGCTGATGGAATGATTGTCTTGTGGTCTTTCTCCTCTTTGCGATACCCTTCTTCTATTCTCTCCAGCATGGCATCATCTTCACCATCGCTACCGTCGTCATCGTTTTCAGGATCAAGATCACAGAAGTGGCTACTGGCTCCGCTCATAGATCTTGTTACAGAAGAAGGGAACACTTTGGATGAGTTGCCTTCATTCCTGAAAGGCCAAAATCTCTTGCTGCTGGGTGATGCGATAGCAAATGGATCTGCATGAGGTTTGATCTCAAAGGCCACACCTCTGCAGCTAGAAAACCTCACAGTGCTCTGCATGTTTTCTTTACCCTCACAGCGATCAGAAGTTGTTGCACTGAGTGAAGAAAATATTAGGAGATTCTAGCTAGTTGCCGTTGTGTGCTCATGGCAAATCCTACGTTGGCGTTTTATAGGCCTTTGCAAGCCTATTTGCGCCTTGACTTAGTCTTTGGCTACCGTTTTTACACATTTTAATTGGTCAAAATATTCCGATTTAGCATCTTCTTGAAAATTAGGGCAAAACTAAATGACAACTGCGTAACTGTTTAGTTTAACAGTCTTGCAAGTCATTTCAAAGTTACGACAACATGTGAAGACTTTTCACAATTTGGGCACAAAAAAGACCTAGTCAAGGCTCAAGAGTATGGTTTTGATTTATGTATTTGTAATGTATAATACATGTACATGCCACATTGGTTGCTCTTCTTCTATAAAGATTAATTAATGCATTTTATCAAGGCATTGTACATTTGTAATGTATGTATAATACAGAGACGACGACATCAACAAATACTCCATGAGAATATCTCTTCGATGGATAGGATAGAAAAGAACAAACAGTCCATGCTCACATCATCAACCATGCGCGGAAAGGAAGATGAAAGAATCCCTCATCTTCTAAAGGTTATTATCATATAGCACCCCCAAAGATTTGATCATTTTTATTTTATCGTACATTATTTTTGACAATCAACTCTTAGAATGTATATTTGTGGACTAGAACTACTTTAATCTAATTCTTAACTTAACAAATATTAACCCTAATACTAATATAGTTAATAATAAATCGCATAAATTTTATTAAAATATAATTTAAATTATTTATTATTAATTTTATCACGTATCAATACCTTAATAAAAACTAAAAACAAAAAATGAAGAAAGAATTCTAATCCATCTTCTATAAATGAATAATATATATATTTATGTGTGAAAAGGTAAACATAAGGGACCCAAATGTTATTACTCCAATATTGTATACCAATTCCTTTATTATCTTGTAGAGATGAAATTCTACTCCTTATGCAATTGTGACAAATACACATAAAAGGGTTTAAAATAAATATTAAAATGATATTAGTGTGTGAGATTGGTAAATCTACAACTATTGGGATGTCAATTTATTGGTTAATAAAGTAAAAGAATAAGAAGGCAAATCATTCATTAAAAAAAGACCATTTCAATCAAGTTTAGCGGTGGAAATAGAAAAATATTCAGAAACCAACTTGCATGAAGGGTAGCATAATTAATTAATGTGGATATAGAGATTATCTTCATAATTAACACAGCTCAAAGAATGCCATAATTACCACTAAGCACAAATTTTGAATAGTAACCAACCAAAAGAAAATTTTCTTATTGAGTAGGCCATTGAAAATTCTTGCTAATTTTACATTGACTGTGTATTCTCGCTATTTTTCGTTGTCAAATGATCGTATTTGAACCTTTATTTTGTTGCAAGTTGGCATCTTGAACTTGGAAGACACTAAGAGTAACGATTTCGGGTCCGCTCTATTTTTGATTTTCTATAACAAGTTAATGTTATTTTTCTTGAATGATCATATTTCTTGGTCAATAAAATTGGGCTATACGTTGCACACGAAGGTAACCTCCTCTCGTCAACCGTGTGCAAATAGGGACAAAATTGTGAACAACCTTCTAGTTAGCTGCCATTTGAATGTCAACATAAACGGCTTCTGTGTCTTCTCATTGCACAGCACGATAATAATCATGGATTTAATATGCTTGACATATCTTATCTTAAACTCTAATAATCAAGCTCGATAAGTTGACAAGAGATTTGAATTACAGCCGTAATCAGGTATGCCTCTCGTCAGCTGAAAGTAATATGGTGCTTTGTGTTCAAGCCTTAATAAAGAATATGAAATCAACCAGGATAAATTGCTACAACTTGGCTTCCATCGGCTTTGTGTTTCTGGTTAATATGGAAAATGATCGAATTATAATACTTCCGAAAGCATGCTTAGTTTGATTACTCTGTGAGTTGACGTGACACCGCAATGCATATTTCTCTTTTAATTAACGACGTACAACCTGAAATAATTACACTCTTTAATCATGCAAATTGGATTGCTGTCCTTTTTTAATCAAAGAAGTTAATTTTGCTAGTACCAAGTTGTGATACAATTTGGCTTGTCCGATCTCCCTGACCGTAGACACGGATTGAATATTTCAATCTTCACCTGAAAAAGTGGGAATGTCTCTGGTTAATCAAAACAAACGTTCTATAGGTAAGAAATAGTCAGAGGATTCCTACCTAACTACTCGGGCCATATGCACTTGGCTCATCTACAGACATGGACGTACGTATCCACTGCTAATCAAACACTAAACTAGTTTTATTATACATTGTGCGGTCAGATAATGATGATGGGAATTTAGAAAATTTTCTTACAGGCATAATTACTTCTTACAAGTTAAGAGTATTGACTAAGATATGTACATAAGATACTACACATATCCCTTCCAAATGTCGAATAAATGGTACTCATTCGTGATGCAAATGACAAGAAAACGATAGTTGGACTTGTTGATTGATTACTTAATTTGTCTTACCATGCTAGGGTTTTACATGCTAATTATGCCCTTTGCCCATGTCAAAGATTACTTTGTTTTCATGGTTCTTTTTTAATTAATATTAATTTTCTATTTAATTAGGTATTATTAATTAAATACTATGATAATCTTAATTGCTATGATAATAAATATTCAACCTTCCTGCTAATTATAGAGCGAGAGTCTAATTAAAACGGTATACAATGAACAGTGTTCATAAGAAGTCAAAGTCAATCTCAAAGGTTTGACTCATTTATCACACGTGTAAGCTCGTAATCGGCACATGAGAGAACAGAAGCACTGGCAGCAAGGGAGGATTAGATTTATGAGTACGTACGTGTGATCCCTTCCCAACAAGTCAATTCTTTGTATACTTTTCACTTGCAATTTTTATTTTTATTTTTTTATTGAAACAATGATTGTGTTGTTTAAAATTATATTTCCGATCGTTAAATTTAAATGTTAAATAAAATTATTTAATTAATAAAAAATTATATTTATTAAAAAAAATTAAAAAATTTAAAAAAGAATTTTTTTTTGAAGTAAGAGAATAAAAAAAATTAAATAGCATAATTTACTTTAATTTTTTTACTAATAAATAATTTTTTTATTAATTAAATAATTCACAATTCCACGTAAAACTTTTTATTCAATGTTATTTCTTAATTATTACGTTAATAATTATTCCCGTTAAATATTTTGATTTTGTATTGTTAATTTACTATGACTATTATTTCTCAATCTCGACTACACCTTTTAAATAATTTATGATCAAATTTATGAATTTTTATTATATAATTATAATAATAAACAACGAATAAAAAAATAAATAATAAATAAATTTACGTAAAAAAATTTTAAATTACTTAAAATAAAAATTACGAGTATTTCATTATGAAAATTATAGAATACTTTGAACACGAGGGCCATGACCGTGACAAGACATGCTTTGTTTGGCTGATTAGTGGGCTTGTTATATCCTTTGGCAACTATGTCCACTCCATTCAGCGTTGCAAGTGCTGCACCCAGACTGTGGGCTGTCACAGTTATGCTGATCTCCTCGTCCTGGTATTTGTCCACAAGTTTCCTGACCTCGCTTAGAATCTGGATTAGGATATTTGAAATTATATATTTTAATTTAGAAGCATGTATACACACACACGCACGCACATGGTAACTACTTAGGATTGGTAATGAACATTATCTAACTAATGTTTTACCTGCTCTCTGGTGCTGGTCTTACGATAGACGGAATCTGAGCTTTCGGCTGTGTAGAGGGAGTAAAAGCCGTGGTGTACCTTAGGATCGTTGGCATTTCCGAGCACGTCTGAAGCTGAAGATAGGAGAAAATTAGCATCTTTTAACCACTCCATAGTCGTCCTCGTTCCCCTCCAACAAATCAAAATATCCCTTCTTCCTAACACAACCTTTCCCTCGTCTGTAGCCACAGCTACATACCCCATCCATGAGCATTCCCCGCCAATTACGCAGCCGAATAATTCCGGTTCGGCTCTAGCGTAAAAATAGTTGGTCACCTTATATTTGAAAGGATTACCATTTTGGAGACCAACCATAGAGAAGAAACTGTTTGGTGGAAAACGGGGGGAATCTGTACTGTTTAGAAGCCGTGTCGCCATTGTAAGTATCACCCACAGCTTCCACCCTTTCACCACAGTGAATAATATAACTGCGGAGATCAATGTCAAGAGGGTCCAATAGACCCTCCCAGTTGTCCTCCCCACTGAGTTTCCTCCAGTTTCATGCAATACCTGCCATCTCCCACAACTCTTGAATAATTAGTTTTCCCTCGCGAATATTGTCTCTTGAAATTTGTGAGAATGGATACATATTGCAAGCTTTGCATGCCTTTATATAGAGCAGAGTGTGCAAGCAGTCATCCATTAGTCCTTTCCCACTATCGCTAAACTTGAATCATGTCACATGCAACGTACGTACGTCCACATCTCCTTAATCGAGATGCAAATGTATACAGTAACTTTTTAAATATAGTGCCATTTATTTTTAAAAATCTCTCTAAATCTATCCTTGCACTGTGAAACTTAATGACATATTCTTATGTATCGGGCCATTTTTTCATTTAATCTTTTGGTATTTAGTGATGTGCTGTTAACAGATGTAATATTTTATTTCTTCACGTATGTATGTCATCACCTGTGAACTCAGTTGTATAAGAATCTGAAATCATTTTTATCTAATTTAGTTTATTGCCATTCGAATTAAAGATGAGGCTTTGGCCTATATTAGTCTGTCAATATCATCTGGTTGGAAAGTTCAAGGGTAAGACGACGAATTGTGAATAACGCAACGCTGTTGGCGTTGGCATTTTGTTATTTAATAGCCAGCACGCCTGGCGAATCCACGTTTGAAGAAGATTTTTCTGCCACTCTGCATTGCTGTACGTGGATAAACAGAACCAACAATAACACAACACTCATGTTTCACGTTTGATAAGAGTGATTACACTGTTGAAGGCTATTTTAAGGAATAAAATTTTCAATATAACATTGCTTTAAGAGAGAATGACAGTCCCGCTACGTGGGAAAACTTAACCAACAATATCAAGCACTTCATATTTCATGTATGAGAAGCTGGGTCACCTAGCTAGTCCAATACAAATTATGCAAATCAACTCTCTGTTGTTGCAAATCCCATCGGTGACCACAACAACCTTTAGGAATTAATAAGTTCTTTCTCATGACTTGGAGGATCTTGTATCTAATTCTCCAAATTACAGGGCGCCATTCTTCAGTTAAACAATGCTCTTGTTATGCACAGCCCACCAACTAGGTGATCACCCTTTTAAGATATCTTATACTTTGATTAGAAGTTCCATGTAGGAACTAATTACCAATGTAAAATCGTCGTTGACATGCATTCCTGCAAATAATGCCCCAAATTATGACAAATGGACATCAGGCAGATGTAAAATGGAGAAATCTTTCTTAATTCGTATACGTTGATTTGTTAATGTTAATTGATGACTCCATTCCCACGTCAATATATTCAACAAATATAGGTGGAACATCAGGAACTATGTATATCATTGGCATTTTGTATCCATTTGGCAACTATATCAGCTGCGTTTAGTGTTGCAAGTGCTGAGACCAGGCTGTGACTTCTCACTGCGACGCTGAGTTCTTCGTCCTTATATTTATCCACCAGTTTTCGGATCACACTTAGAACCTGCGAGTATATAACACAATCATAATTAACTAATGACAATAGACACATCATGCATCAAAACTTCTTGTACATGGACCTTGGATCTGATGTTGTGTGGAGGAAATAAAAGCCAAAGTTCATCTTAGGATCGGTGTCATTAGTGGTGTCTACAAGTTTATCAGAAGCTGGGAACGTAATGAAAATTTACCGGAATCCGAGATTGGAATATAATGAAAATGTTTCGACAATTACCTGATTTTAATTACATAATTCATTACAAATTTTTTTTAAATTTTACAATTCAAAATATATCTATTTAATTAGAAGAATTCAAGTTATATATACTCTTCACTAGAATTTAGTTTATTTGCATTCGAATTAAAGGAAAATAAATCGTTAGCAACATGCAAAATCTTGGTAAATCCGCAACGGTATTTTCCGGCAAAGATGAGACTTTGGTCAGCTTGTGATTAATTTGTCAGTATCATCTGGTTGCGAAGTAATCAATAAGAGCACAAACTGTAAATAAATAACATTGGTATTATGTTTAATGGCGTCCTTGGCCGATTGAAGAAAATTCTTCTGAAATCCTCCCACCTGCTGCGTGGGAAAACATAATGAACAACACCATTTTATCTATGAAAAGCTAAGTCATGAACGCGACCGTGAGTCGTTTATAATAGATTAATGTCAACCAGACAAATCGTTGGTTACTTTACTTTGATACGAGCATTACATATGAACAGTAACAATGGGTATTTATTTATTTATGGATTGAATCCATTGACTCTTTCAATTTTTAATTTAGAAATTTTGCTTTATAATTTTAAAATCTAAACATAACGGTTTCATAGTTTAAATATTCTGCAAAGGTTGGCCACAATAAGAGAAAACTGGCAAACCAAATAGATAATTTCTCAGATTCGACGAGAAGGCAAAGGACAAATATATAAAGGAATACGAATTTTTATTACATTAGGAAAAAGGAATACAATATTAAAACCACTTAGACAAAGACAACCAAATACCAAATGGTAATGCAAGCCGGACTTAAATCACATACAGTAGTAAAGCAATCAAGAGATCAATAGGATTACACCAATCCTAGACTCTTGCAAGCAAATCACAAACGAAACAAGCAAGCTGATCCACCCAGAGATCAACTATTTATTCGTACTTTTTACTTGCATGGCATCGTCAACGTAGCGTGGTATACTGACTTGGGTATGCCTTATTTAATATAATTAATCATCATAACTAAGTGGAATTAGGAAGTGGCGCATAACCTTGATCATCCAGGTCCCAAGAGCCGTCGTCATGTTGAACCATAGTCTTGTTCTTCTCAGTCCACCAAAATTTAGGTACCTTGTATTCATCCTTTAAAGCATTCGTATGTTTGTTTACAAGGGATATACAACGGTTAACTGCCAAATCAAACCCACCGTCGATCCCTTGTGTGCCTGCCACAGTATGCAGGTAAACTTCCAACATATGTAAAGATTTGATGCCTGCTGTGGGCTTCAAGTATGGTGACTTTCTACTGTCAATTTTCAACACTTCACCCACGTGAACGTAATCATGATCATCATCCTTCGGTGGAAGCTTGGTAACTGGATCTTTGATGTTTGCAATGCGTAGGATGTGTAGATCATCCAGCGTAGAGTATACTTTCTTTAAGCCTTCGTCTCCGACGTAGGGGCTACCAAATACAATGGCCGTGACCGGGAATGCTTTGTCTGTCCCGTTACTGGGCTTGTTATATTGCTTGTCCACTATGTCCATTGCATTTAGAGTTGCAAGTGCCGCACCTAAACTGTGTCCTGCCACGGTTATGCTGATTTCCTCGTCCTGGTATTTGTCCACCAGCTTCTTAACCTCTCTTAGAACCTGTAGGACGACCGAGAAGACATCATCCATCACCGATTTACACACACACACATATATATGATCAATGATTATTATTATTATTATTATTATTGTTATAAAGTTATAGCGAGCAAGCGAATTAATTAATAACGTCTAATTAATAATGTTTTCCATTCATTCACCTACCTGTTCTCCGGCGCTGATCTTATCATAGTCAGAATGCTTGTTTGTAGATGTGTAGAGGGAGAGAAATCCATCGTGCACTTTTGGAATCGGATCATGATCTCCAAATAAATCTGAAGCCGGGGAAAGGGTGCAATCAAGATCTTCCAATGTCTCAAGTTCTGTCAAAGTTCCTCTCCAAGTAATTAAAATATCTCTCCTTCCCAAAACAGCCTTTCCTTCGTCTGTAGCCACAGCTACAAACCCCATCCAAGAGGATTGCTCAAAAATACCCCAGACGATGGAGGCATTCGCGTAAAAGAAGTTGGTCACTGTGTACTTGTAAGGGTTGCCAAGTTCAAGCCCAACGTTAGAGAATAAATCTCTTGGCGGATATCGGGAGAATCTGTGCCATTTAGATCCCGGCTCAAGGATGAAAGCATCGCCAATAGCTCCAACCCTTTCACCACAGTTAATAATATAGCGCCGGAGATCAATGTCAAGAGGTTCCAGCAGACCCTCCCAATGATTCTCACCTCTAAGCTCCCTCCATTTTTGGGCTATTATGCTTGAGCCTGAGCCTGAGCCTGCCATTTTCTTCACAAACTAACAATGTATGTACGTGGTCTATTGTGTGTAAATACTTTGTGAGTTGTGACGACATGGACTCGTATTGCAGGTCATATATATAGAGGAAGGAATCAGGTTGCCGAGTTTAGCTCACATCATCTATCTATATTAATATTATTTAAAAGTTTCTCTGGATAATTAATTCAACATTAATTTTAATTTCTTTCTGGTAACACGTTGAAAACATTTGACTATGGCGGCTCATTTCGACGATCGACCACATAAGACATAAAGGAAAGACATGCAAGGAGTAGTTGCGTGTTCCCATCAATGTTGTTAACTAATGCAGGGTTGTTGAGTTGTCGTGATTAATTTCATCCACGTTTCCATTCTCATTAAATAAACGTGTAATAATGGGTAACATAGCCGAACACTATTATTGTTTTATATATAAACACAATTGACATCTAATACAGCTATGAGCGACAATGCCAAACATGTGACATTAATTCGTCACTTGTTTTCTCAGCATATAATTGAGATTATGGGCCACGTGCTTCAATTCTTTAAAATTTAAGCTTAACTGATGTGGCTCAATCGAATCAAGAACTAGCCATGGTCGCATTTGGTTTTAAAACAGTTAAATATTCTCTGCCATCAACAACAACTCCATATGACAATGCTAAACATGTGACATTAGTTTGTCATCTCATTTCACAATAATCAAGTTCTGTAAATTGAGATAAATGGTGAGCATTCTTTACTATGAGCAGGAAACAAGGGTTAATCATTTCTTTTATCTACAGTGGACATGAAGAATACCATCCCATAACAACTCTGTGTTAAAACTAGAAGCCATCACCATTCAGGAGCATATATGTAGGTTGTATATGTACCAATAACCTAGCTAGTCCAATGCAAATCATACAAATCAACTCTGTGTTGTTGCCAATCCAAGTGGTGATCACAAAAGCTTTCGGGAGTTAACATGTTCTTTCCTAGGACTTGGAGGATCTTGTACCTAATCCTCCAGATTACAGGCCGCCATTCTTCAGTAAAACAATGCTCTTGTTATTTACAGCCCATGTCAAAACTAATTTCATTTGCGATACAGAAATGGTTTTCAAAACTAATGTACCATTTGGATGACAGTAATTTGAATAAGAAAGCCACATAGACAGTTGTTTATAGAGGAGGTGCCGCAATATTTATCAACATTACTAATCTGATGGTTTCTCACCTGCAAACCAAATCTCCCCTCTAGCTTAGGGCAGTAATCTCCCTCACGTGGGAGTAGAAATTCTTTAAAGAGGAGGTAGATTAGAATTGACAAGGATGTATTACCTAATAGTGGTAATAGATTTACACTATTACGTGAATTAACAATTGTGGCTGTAGTTTAGTGGTAAGAATTCTACGTTGTGGCCGTAGAGACCTGGGCTCGAATCCCAGCAGCCACACGTGAGGCTTTTGAATTCTTTCTTCTTAATTTCTCTTTTTTTTTAATTATCGTGAGAGGCCTGGAAGCAGTGGACGGAAAATACAAAGCTGTGACGACAAAAGCAATGCAAACTAGGTTTATTAAATCATGTACAACAGCTTGCGAACAAATCTAAGAAACCCCGACCAAAACTCTGTGGTCATGAATGGAAACATAGCATAGAATAGCATCGTTCATATCGATATAAGTGTCAGGGACTGGAAGGCACTGGCGCATACCCTTGATCATCCAGTTCCCAAGATCCGTCATTACGCTGAACCATACTCTTGTTCTTCTCACACCACCATTGAACTGGTACATTATATTCATCCTTTAAACCATCCGTCTCTTTGTTTACAAGTGATAGACAACGCGGAACTACCAACTTAAAATCCGTGTTAATCCCTTGTGTGCCAGCCACTGTATGTAGGTAAAGCTCCAATGTATGTGGAAATGCATCTTCCTTCAAGCATGGTGACTTTTTACTGTCAATTTTCAACTCTTCACCCACGTCAACGTACAAAGCAAAAGTTGGTGGAAGATCAGGTACTTTATCTCTGATGTTTGTGATGCGTAAGACATGTAGATGACTGAGTGAAGAGTATACTTGCTTGAAGCCTTTGTCTCCAACGCGGGGACTAGCAAATACAATTGCTGTGACTGGGCATGCTTTATCTGTCCCATTACTGGGCTTGTTAAATCCATTGGCTACGATGTCCGTAGCATTCAGCGTTGCGAGTGCTGAACCCAGGCTGTGGCCTGTTACCGTTATGCTGATTTCCTCGTCCTGGTATATGTTCACCAGCTTCCTAACCTCTCTTAGAATCTGGACATCGACGGTAATTAAGATCATTAATTTGATGCTGATTTGGCCACAATATATATAATTAACTTCAATAATGTTTTACCTGTTCTCTTGCGCTGATCTTGTTGTACTCGGAATCTGAGCTCTTTGATGTGTACAGGGAGAGAAAGCCGCCGTGAACCTTTGGATGACTGGCACCTCCAAGTATATGTGAGGCCGAGGAAAGGCGAAAATCAAGATCTTCAAGCCCTTCCACTTTTGTCTGAGTTCCTCTCCAAGAAATCAAAATATCCCTCCTTCCTAGAACAGCCTTTCCTTCGTCCGTAGCCACCGCTACATACCCCATCCAGGAGGATTCTTTCTCAATCTCCCAGAAAAGGATTTTAAATTCTTCTCTGGCGTAAAAAAATTTGGTCACCGTATACTTGAAAGGGTTACCAACCTCAAGACCAACGTAAGAGAAGAAATCTAGCGGCGGATATCGAGAGAATCTATACCATTTAGATCCCTTCTCGCCAATGAATGCACTCCCAACGGCTCCAGCCCTTTCACCGCAGTGAATAATATAGCGGCGGAGATCAATGTCGACGGGGTCCAATAGACCCTCCCAATTATTCTCACCGCTAAGCTCCCTCCATTTTTCGGCTATGCCTGAGACTGCCATGACTGTTCAATTCTTTTCCTTCTAAACGATACGTTGTGAGTTTTGACTTGCTTTTGCATGTTATATGGTAAAAAATTTTGTACACTGCCAACAATGATATAACATGTCCGAACAAAAAGTGGACCAATCATTCAATTGACCACAACAACGTGGTCCACTAATTTGTTCTAAATTTCTGGTCAGTGTTACCTCCGCTGATTGGTTCCGATCATAGTCTTTTCTATCATCTCCACTAATAAATCTTTACTAAAATATATTTTAATATCAAATAAAATTTCTTAATTTGAAAGTGAGAATATCAACTTGAGCTTTCCAATTCTAATGCCTTCATTGTATACTGCGGAATATGCGATACGGCGGCTCTACTGAATTTGCATTCCACCCCGTGAGGTTTGAATGAAAGACAAAATTAGGATCAAATTTAGTTGCTGTCGATCGCGGGAGTGGTGTAATTTTGTTGCATATTATTAACCAGAATGGCCATAAAAGATGGACACGGCACGGCAGAGATTTACTGCAAAAATCGTATAATTGATGACGAATACCGACAAGGATGATGGAAGACTGCGTGGTTGTTGCTTGCCAATGTGATATGTCCGAAGATTGTTTATGTTTAAAGGATATTCTAATTGGTTTGATATAAACATCTGATCGCTGCAACAAGACATCTACTTGAACAAAAGAAACATAAACCAAGTGCTATTACGTGCAACTTAAAATATTAGAATAAGATTCCCAAATGCAGAACACATTCACGGATCAATATCAATATCGTCATCGTCATCTTCATGATCCATCAGCTTCCAAGAACCGTCTGCCTGTTGCACCATACCCTTATTCTTCTGAATCCGCCACGATGCTGGCACAAGATATTCATCCTTCAAATTGTCTATTGTTTTGTTTACAAGTGCAATATCACGATTAACCTCCAATTTAAACCCTCCTTTGCTCCCTTGTGTTCCCGCCACTCCATGCAAGTAAGCCTCCAAATTATGCCAACTAGATAAATTTCCAGGACTCTTCAAGTACTCGGACTTTGTAGTATCAATTGTCAACTCTTCCCCGACATCTGAATAGCCTATTAGTGGATATTTGGGAACTATGTCTAATTCATTACGAATTCTTAAGGCTCGGAGATCTTGATATCCGGAAAACACCGTCTTGAAACTTGAGTTGCCGACGCGGGGGCTGGCGAAAACAATGGCTGTGACGGGACAGGTTTTGTTTGGCTGATTTTTGGGCTTGTTATATCCATTGGCAACTATGTCAACTGCGTTCAGCGTTGCTAACGCTGCGCCTAAGCTGTGGCCGGTGACAGTTATGCTGATTTCCTCGTTGTTCAATCGCTCCACTAGTCTTCTAACCTCCCGAATGACCTTTGTAATTAACAATAAACAACCTCAATGAGCAGTATTAAAATTAACTACAATGTTATTACTTGAAAGGTGAACATGGTTTACCTGGTCTCTTGCACTGCCCTTATTGAAAGGTGAACGTTGATCATCAGAAGTGTAGACAGAATACCAACCTTGGTGCACCTTGGGCTCATTACCATCTTCATCACCAAATATTTTTTCGGCAGAAACTAAATTAAATTCAAAATCATTAACCCACTCTAGGGTTTGTACTGTTCCTCTCCAAGCAATCAGAATGTCCCTCCTCCCTAAAACTGCTTTTCCTTCGTCCGTCGCCACAGCAACATATCCCATCCAATTCGATTCCTTGCTCCAAGCTTCTCTCGATAATGGCACTATGATAAAGGCATCAGGGACATGTATTTGAGACGCTGAATAAAAAAATTTGGTCACCTTGTATTTGTAAGGATTGCATTTGTCTATTCCCACCTTGGAGAAGAAGTCCTTCCTTGCATAGAGGCTATCTCCTGCATATTTAGATGCCTTCTCTGTGTTGAATGTGTCATAAGTAGCTTGTGCCATTTCGCCATAGTGAATAATATACCGCCGGAGATCAATATCCAGGGGATCGAGTAGGCCGTCCCAGTTGTTTTCGCCGCTTAGAAGCCGCCATTTTTTCCCGATACCATCTGTCATTGCCCTTTTCTTCTTCTTACCAAAGCAACGGATGAGTAATTGTTTCTCCGTTCTTTAGAATTTAGATATGCGCTTGAGAATTGAATGGTTGCTTGCTCTCAATAAATAGAAAATAAATTTCGAATTGCGTTGACATTATAATTTCCCCCTTCAATTTCTTCTTATCGAAATTAAGATTAGACTATCAGAATATTAAAGGCAAATTTTATAGTCTGAAGCATTTGACTCGGTATAAAAACATATTTTGCAGCCGACTGCTTCAGCATTTCCAAAACTCTTGAGAAATCCTGACGTGTGGGTTGTTTGATAAAATCAACTAGTGACTTGGCCCAAAACATTTGCCCGATCTTGTCAATGACTTGCCAAATTCATTCTAGTTATTTTATAAGAAATAGATAAGCAGTATGTTTTATATTCTTCAATTTCCAATGAAAATACAAACCTTCCAGTTTTGTAACGCCACTATCAAATGAGAGCAGTAAGCCTCTCGTTTTTCACGCGTTTGGCTTTAAAATCAATGTTCCCGTTTGGTTTGGGGCATTATAATCTATTATCAATGCCTGCAACTCCAATATTATAAGTGATAGCTTGTCAATGCATATAACCTAGAGTTCTTTCCATTCATTGAGGTTGTGAAATGCTTACACGGCTTATTTCTCAGTCCATGTCATCAGTAAAATAAACATATGGGGTCGTCATCACGATTTCTTTCTTAATTTTGATTAACACTGCAAGCAACATGCTCAGATATCCATAACCTAAGCAGTGTTCTAAGTGCAGGGGAGCACCTAGGGGTTACTGGAAGCTTTTCTGGAGGAAGGAGAGAGAGAAATGAATATAGCAAGGTTTGGAGAAATAGTAGAATATGGTGATGAGGTCAAGAAACAGGTAAAAGAAGATAAAACTGAACAAAGAGATAGTGGATTAACCAATTTACCCTAAAAGAAAATTAGATTTACCATCTTTGCAAAGCATAATACTTGTGCAAAACAAAACCAATGAGAAAAACATCTCCAAAATGACGAAGTTCTACTAAATTTTGACGTTGTTCATGGCTAAAAGGCAACCCCTCATTTGCCTTATTCTAACTCTAAACCTTCCTACATCACTGCCGTTAATTTCTAACCCAGTTAACTCCATTCCTGTCTGTGCCTAACGAAAAACTTTGCCTGCAATTTTTCTTCTTTGATTATCATTAACCTAAAAACAGCGTAATCTTCGCTTCAACGAGATAACCAGAGAAAAAATATACATGTATGAACATGCTTTCAAGTTGAAGACGGCGAGTACTGTATTTGTAACTAATATATCATATACATTACTGAAGTAGTGAGGATTCAATAGTCGATCGTTGAAATTTGTTTGGTGCAACCTTGAATTAAAGATATTCTACACACTGCTTTTGTTCACAGCCTGGGGAATTGTTTTGAGCCAGTTGATGTCTGCGTTACGAATTTATTGGGCCCAAAAATTCATAACGACCCAAAATGATAAAGCCGTATATCTCACAACTTTTGGGGCTTTGGGTTTGTTCAGAAATCGCAGCAGACGAACCTAATGCATGAACATTACCATCACAAATCCTTGACGCGAGACTCATTTGCGATTCTTGGCCTGGTCTATTTGCTTTGATTTGTCTACCTACCACCTATTTGATTTCCCTCGTCTACTTTAGCTCTCACTTTCTGTGAAACGATAAGCAGCCGCCATACTGATTTTCGGTACCATTTGGTATAAGCCTTTCTAAGATAATCAATTTCCCCAGGGTGACAAATGATTTTCGGTTTCGTTTTCTTATAACTCCTAAAATGTTTTTTGCGACAGAGTTGCAAAGCAACCATGGCCCTCAAACTAGCCTACTACTTTGAGTGGTACTCTTTTAAGTCCAAATACAGGTTTTCCTGCTGTCGCAGTCACACAGCCTGCCCTTCTTTGAACTTAATTAAGAATTCCTCCAATCCAACTTCAAAAGAGTCACTGCTGATGATGACCATTGATGGTTAATTGTTCGTAGAAGTTAAGCCTCTGGTCCTAATAAAAAGATCACGGGACAATGGGAATTATTGGCGGCCCCAACAGAGACGAACCTTCTTTATGCTCGTTTGCAGTCCCATTCTCTTCCTAACAACCAATTATTTCTGCCCATATCCGGTACATGCACACGCATATTTCGAAGTAAAAAGTGTAAATAGTAGTCTCCATCGTATCAAAAATCAAGGTTCTACAAGACTCAGCAATACAAATTGTCTTCACAGGGCGTGTATATCCGATTCCAAAATGCTAGCAACACCATGTTTGTCCCTGTGGGTGGCACTGCATAGTTTCCTGGGGTTTGATGATTGTGCAAGCCATCAATTTTCCGCTCATTGAAGATGGTTTCATTGACAACCACAATTAACAGTGAAAAGAACTGTTGTACACCGTTTCCTTTTTTATTCAAATTCTCGCCTTTAGAAAATTCAGTTGAAGGTCTAAATATTTCATTAAGTAAGGTGAACAGTGCACCTAATAGTAATAATAATAAAAGCATGGTGCTAATAACCTAATAACATAGTTTCCTCGACAATTGATGATAACATATTAATAGACTACGCATCTTTCAATCCAATTATGTAGTAATCTATGTTGTTCACCCAATGATTTACAGTAATCTAGGAATTTGCACGTAGAGTTCTACTGTGCCCAAGATGCCCTAAAATGTATGTCTCTGTGTGTCCCCAAAGATGCCCTAAAGTGTATGTCATGTGTGACTCCATGATAAATGATGCATTGAAATGACAGCGTCTTTCTCGACCAACACCTAGAAGGTAGAGATGCAGAACCCTAGGCTTTTCATCGAGACTCGTAATAGTGTCAAGATTTCATGTCCTTGCTATAGAGATCCTCGGGGACACGTATCTACTGTCTTTAGCTACACGGACATCAATTGTTCAGACAAACTCGCTGGATTCGAGAAACAATAATTTTCCCTTCTTTATACTGTGCAGTAGCTATTATTCAGGTTCATGTTTGCGTGCAACTGTCTGGCTGTTCTTCTCTTATCAAGACTGCTTGCTCATAATGGGGATATTTGAACTCCATGATTCTTTTTTCTGTGTTTCAGCCAAGCAGACCATGCTCATTGGTAATTCTACTGTGCCCAAGAGATTTTAAAAATTTGGAAAACGAGAGAGAGCTTTATATCGCTATTTACAAGTCAATTGTTATTATTTGTGAAGGCATTAAACATCTGTATAATTTGAGGAGGCTATGAAGTCCCATATCGAATTGAAGATGCATGGAAATATAAATGAATGTGATGGTCCTAAGCACATGTGACAACTTGGCCACCTCAATCCTGATCAATTTCCTCAGCTACCCAAATGGCGAAACCCCAGAACCCTAGCCCATGCATATGCATATGCATATGACTGTCCATGCTAAACCTATCAAAGAGAGCCCGGTGAAGGGATATGCATATTATTAACTCCCGTTTCGTTGGCCTCTGCGTAGCTACCGGCTTCTGCACGAGAACAATTATCCGATGACCTTCAGTTTGAGGCAATATTGGGTTCATAGGACCACTACACTCATCCGTTAATTTCCTCTTCTTTGTAACGTTCCTGTCCTTCTAGCTTTATTTGAAACCGCTCTTCGCATTTATTCCTCTCACTTGTTTCTTAACTCTCCTCTCTAGCTCGGGAAATAATAATGACTGTGTCGTAGTACATTACCCATGTTAGACTTGTGCCTGTGATGAATTGCATGAGAATCACTGTCAATCCATCTGACGATAGAGATTTCTTTGTCATTCTTGTAGCATTACATGGAAAAGTTTTGACAGTGTTCTTTATTGCAAGTAATAAGATTGATTAAAACGGGTGTACGTGTTAAAGACTGAGAGAGAAAGAGAGAGAGAGAGAGGCAGGCAATCAGTGGTGTTGGTTCTTCGTGCTTCCCTGAGAGGTTTTAGAGAAGCACTTCTCCTGTCGATATGAGGGAAGATCTATACCAGTTCTAGCTCACTCAATCCCAAGCTCTTCTCTATTATTTACCACCTGTCAACTAGGGAGCACAGGCAATGTAAAGAGATGAAACCGAAAATAAACTGCAAAAGCGTCTCTCAAGAGTTGTATTATTGGTCGCCATTAGGCTATCTTCAGCGGTTCTCAGCGAAAATGATGTGTCAACCATGTAACTCCTATGCAATTGCCTTCACCTCTCAATTTAGTGAATGACATATTCATACAACTAACCCATCTAAAAAGTGGCAGTTGCTGAATTCACCCAAATCTATGCTTGAACTTCTTCATTTTTTTGCTCTTTCACAAGCCTCAATCTAATAAACATAATTAATAATTATGTTATTAATTATAATTTTATTTACAATAATTATTTATTAAAATTATAAATCCTCGTTCCTAATTAGGGATTAGGAGATAATTAAAGAAGTTTTAATCAGGAAATGGTAAGAGTGGTGGAGTCGGACTTCGCCGTCGGTTTGACTTCTCTTTGTAAACCAACGAGTTTTAACCATTTGCAAACGAAAAATCGTGAGAAAATGGTGATAAACGAGACGGGAGATTTAACTAAGTTGACCGTTGGGGTGACCTCAAATTTCTAAAATTTGTACTGTTTGTTACTAATTCATAACATTCTCATTAACGCGCCTACAAACGCACGTGCATGTCACGAATTCTTGTGGTTGTAGGGCCCGTTACTATTTTCTAATTCCGGGACAGTCCGATCGGATCTCCGGTTATTTGGTCTGGTTCCTAACAATGCTTCTGAATTTTAACCGGATCGGGTTTGAATTGAACAAATTATATCTGGTTGGAAAATGGTTGGGCAATTCAAATATTTTTCAAACTGGATCCGAGAAAACAAGACCGTTTCTCGTAAAGTGTGTCCACTCTTTTGTTTGGACCGAGTTCCCTCGTTAACGTTCTCTCTCTTCTTAGATTGTAAAAGATTTTATCTTTCAGACTACCCAAGTTCCGGACAACTGTGTGCGGGAGTCTCTCAAAACACACAGGTATTGTATGTAATCTTCATTCAGTTTTAAGATAAGAAAAGAGAGGGTAGGGCTGTGAGTAAGTCCGCTGACCTTATCAATGGTAGCTGGCAAGGTGAGAATGGCAATGGGTTTGCAGAAATCACCTGCAAACCCTAAGCAAGAAACTCCCCCAGCAAAGCCGCCATCGCCTTCGCCGAGCTCGGGGAAGGTTTCATCTCAGAAGGCAGTCTTCTCACGCTCCTTCGGCGTCTACTTCCCACGCTCATCCGCACAAGTCCAGCCTCGTCCACCTGACGTGAATGAACTTCTCCGCCTAGTTGAAGAGCTCCGGGAGAGGGAGTCTCTGCTGAAGACGGAACTTGTCGAGCACAAGCTGTTAAAAGAATCAGTGGCGATTGTTCCTGTTCTTGAAAACCAGATCTCTGCGAAAAACGCAGAGCTTCAAGTATCGTTGAAAAAGATTGAATCTTTGCAATGTGAGAACGAGAGATTAAAAGAAATGCTTGAAGAGAATAAAGTAGAGAGTGAAAAGAAAATTAAAGCTATGGAGGAAGAGATTGAAGAGCTGAAGAAAACGGTGTCGGAACAACGTAGCAAAGCAGAGATATCATTAGAAAGCGACGAGCTTTCTTGTTCTCAGAGGCTTCAGGGTCTAATGGGAGTCTCAGTGAAGTCCAATCTCATCAAGAATTTGAAAAGAGTTAAAAGTACGGACGGCGTCGTTTGTTCAAGCTCTGATAATCATAGCCACAAGCTTGATCGACAGGATTCTAAGAGGGAGGAAGCTGAGAGTGAGAGGCCCAGACATTCTTCTCACTCACGGTGTAACTCAGAAGAACTTGCTTACTCGTTCGAGGCAACCCAGTCCAGTATCAGATCTCGTGTTCCTCGCGTGCCAAATCCCCCGCCAAAGCCATCCTCCTCCTCTTCAGTGTCAACAGATAACAAACTTTCATCAGAAAAACAGATTCCTGCGCCGCCTCCACCGCCACCTCCGCCAAAGCGGATACCAGCTCCGCCAAAGTCAGCGCCTCCACCACCTCCTCCGCCTCTGAAGGGACTGAGAGTGGGAGCAGCGAAGGTCAGGAGGGTCCCGGAAGTCGTGGAGTTTTACCATTCCTTAATGCGCAGAGACTCGCGACGGGATTCCGGGTCCGCCGTACCGGAAGTCTTGCCGGCGACGGCTAATGCCCGTGACATGATAGGAGAGATTGAGAACCGGTCGGCTCATTTACTCGCTGTAAGCGTTTAGTTCCCGGTTTTGTTAACGTTTTTACGGTTTTGCCATTGATGTTGTGTGCGCGACAACTGACAAGTCTAAACGCTTTCTTGGTACCTAAGATAAGACAGTGGCTAGATTCCAAGTTCTCATACAAATTAAATACTTGAATAAGTTAGTAAATTTTGCAGAATTTAATGGCAATTTTGACAAGATATTTGCTTATGATATGAGCTTTTCTTCTTCAAATTTTACAGATAAAAACAGATGTTGAAACGCAGGGAGATTTCATAAGGTTTTTGATCAAGGAAGTTGAAACTACTGCATTTACTGATATTGAGGATGTTGTGCCTTTCGTTAAATGGCTGGATGATGAGCTCTCATACTTGGTACTGTTTGTTTATTTCCCACATAAATCTGGTAACTTAGTACAAAGTTCTGGATTTTGTTTTGTGAAATTTTACATTATTATTTCAGGTGGATGAAAGAGCAGTGCTTAAGCACTTCAATTGGCCAGAGCAGAAGGCAGATGCTCTGCGTGAGGCGGCATTTGGGTATTGTGATCTCAAGAAACTGGAATCCGAGGCTTCCTCATTTCGTGATGATGCTCACCAGCCACGTGGTCCAGCATTCAAGAAAATGCAAGCTTTACTTGAAAAGTATGTCATTTTATCAATTTTGTTTGAAAAAAAAATTGACATTTGTTGCTGCAATTTATGATTTCTTTCTTTATTTTGATGAATACAACAGATTAGAGCATGGTGTTTACAACCTCTCACGAATGAGAGAATCCGCGGCAAAGAGATACAAGGAATTTCAGATTCCAATGGATTGGATGTTTGAAACTGGAATTGTAAGCCAGGTAAATTACTTGAAGCTTGCTTGGTTATTTTTGCAGGATCAAATGTAAATGAATGGTTGCGATGTCAAGTTTAATATTACAAGTGTATTTCTGTACTGGATGGCGGCAATTGGGTGATAATTGTTTACTCATTTCTGCCTTCATTGATGGAAATATCGGTGAAGACAACAAAAGGGAGTGCTTCACTTTTAAGGTGGTCCCCGTGGGAATGTGGTCCCCGCGGGAATCACTTTTTGCAAACTGCAGAAGAACAAGAGAAATAGTTTTGACATTGTCTTCCATGTATTATTCTAGTAACAGTAGTCAGATGCAAGATGATAAAAAGAAGGTTAAAATTTTATGCCTCATTTTCTCTGTACACGCCTGCACACATGCACATGTGAACTTCCAGATTTTAAATTTATCTGCTTGTTTGCTTCTTCTTATAGCTTAATATTATTAATATTCCAAGAGGAGAGTATCGGATTCTCTTAGTTGACTGTTAATCCATGTTCATTTTATTTTGATCTCAATAGGGATGCAATTACATTCTTTATTTCCAAATGATCCCAGGAAAGACCTGAAAGTTCTAAGACCTTGCTGTGAGTATTAAAGAAATTGCTTAATGGATGAAACTTTGACAGCAATTTATTTCTCTTTCAAAAAGATATGCTGGGTTCTTCCTTGTTAGACTTGACCTACATAGACTTGAGTAGTGGAGTAATTTTATTCTATTTCTGCATTAATGTTACTTGTTTCTTGGATCTGGGTTTACCACTTTGTGCTATTAATTGTTATGGGGCACAATATAATGTAAATAATCGACATTTTGGTTTACAATTTCTTGTTTGTTATTTTCAATCAATGTTTCTCTAATGTTAGCTCATTACTAAATAATAATGCTCTGCCTAATTGCAGATCAAGCTAACATCTGGTAAATTAGCAATGAAATACATGAAGAGGGTATCTGCTGAACTCGAAACAGTTGGTGGTAGTCCTGAAGAGGAGGAGTTAATAGTCCAAGGTGTTAGATTTGCATTCCGGGTACATCAGGTAAAGACTAAAGACTCACTTACACACCCAATGAATTGAAAAATTACAGCGGGTTTCAACTTTTTACTGAAAAGATGTAACACATTAAAATTTTTACCAGTTTGCTGGAGGATTTGATGTCGAAACAATGAGGGCATTTCAAGTGCTGAGGGATAAAGCCAGATCATGCCATTTACAATGCCAAAACCAGCATCAGCAGAAACTTGTATGCAGGCCTACAACTTGCTAATCCTGTAGCAAACTCTGCTTCAGTGTTGCCACCAGTTTTTGTTGTAAAGATAAAAAAAAACCTTGTTTATGTATACAATGCGAGCAGCCCCCTTGCATTATTGATTTATCAGCATATCCATCTGGTGTCTCATTGTAGAACCAATATAAAACCTTCTAACGCATTAAGTTCAGTCATATGGGGACTATCTCACACACTGATCAGGAAACTGTTTGCTTGATATATAAAACCCTGTAACAATTTCTTTTGCTAATCCATCGCGGACCTAATGCATCCGCCGATTCATTAGCATTCCTCTCGGCACTTGCTTTCTCGAGTACAGCTTTGGCATTGAATTTCACTTCCTAGTTTCAGTCTTGTTCTGATGATATATGATGTTTAAGGCAATATTTATGGCTAACTGAATCCAGCTGTTGTATGTCTACAATAAAAATCCAACTTTCTGACATTCTGCTGCACTTTTAAATTGAAGCAGCTCTACTATTTTGTGATATAAAAACGAATGTCTATTACTAATTGAATACAACTTCCAGCATTTCTACAAATCAATGCAATGCTTGTGCTGTTTGTTTGCTGCCACAACCAGTATACAGACTAGTTATGGCTACGGGCAGCAAATTTGCTATTGGCTTCAATGAGTTTGTATGCACCAACCATTTTATCCATATGCACCCTGTTCATAATGCTGTACTTAGTTCGAATTGAAAGATGCAATGCATTATGCAAAATTGTATTAGGAGACAAACAATTCTAATATCAAAATGCACTTGGGCAAGTTTCCAAATACATAACCCAACGAGAAGCTGCGCTGTGGGCTTATTCTTGTTGTAGCTGAAAGAAGTGTTCAGTGTGAGGGCATTGTGGTCTGTATAAGTATTCTAGTAATATTTGCACTTCGGCTGAGGTACCCGTTCGATTCTTAATTTGCCACTCACTTCGTCGATTGAGTTTCGGTCTCTCAAATTCGATCGCCCAAGGCTTAAGAACAATTCGTTGTTTGTTTATCAGTTGGGAGTCAAATTACGAAAATTTGAATCCTTCTGGCAAATTCTTATTTGTTTTGAGTTCTTCAACCGAATAACATTGGGAGATTCTTCCACTTCACTATGTTTATGCTACACCACTGCTTTTGCAAGCCAAGTACAGTCACTTGCTAAGATCTGGAAACACATACCCACTATCTGAGCATTTAGTTATCATGTTTGCTTGGCATGGTAAAACTCAAAATTTTGTTATCCATACCCACAAAAGCTGATCTAGTAGAAATCTTTGGTCAGTGTTCTGGATGATCTAGTAGTAGGCTAAACTCTAGATTAATTACCTTTGAGGTCTCAGTGTTATTCTACAATCTTTGTGGTTTAGATACTGAGACATAGACAATGAGACAAAATGTGTGCGAAATTCCCTCTTTTTTTTGTGCTGACTTCGACTTTGGTATAATACTTGCAGTGGCAAAACTTTGAAGGTTGAAGTGTGCATGGAGGCTTGATATGCTCAAGCGGTGTGCATGTTGAGGAAATGAGAGATAAAATTGATGACTGTTACATAATGAATGCTGCGGTACATGTAAGCCACTAGATTTTTGGTTCATTGCTATACCCTTGAGAGTTTGCTGCAGTTAGGTTTTTCCTTCATTCACAAGGGAAAATAGGTGGAGAGATGTTGACATCCAGTTGTTCACAAATCATCTGTAAATTTAAATCAAACCGAAAAAATAAGGACATATCTATTGAATAAATGTAAGTTTACATGATTCTCCACTTCCCCTTCATAGCATTCTATTGTCAATCTCTTTCCTTTCTGACAGCACTTATTGTGGTCTAAAAAAATCAATCTCTTTGCAATTGATCTTTACACCCTTTATTCCAACTAGAAATTTCTTCATCTCCACAAATATATAAGCAATGGGATACAGAAACCGAAAAAATAGGAACTCTTCTGAGGTATTGAAACTTCACATGACTAGAGCTGCATACAGGAGCTGGTTCCAAGCATCCGGCAGACCAGGAAGGCACCAATGGCTGCAGTCTGTGCCAGAATGCTCACCGCTATATGTAGATGGGTGAGCATCTTTTCTAAGTTGTGAAAGAGTCGTTATATCTAGCAAATACACCGGCTTCTTAATCATACTTAATACTTTGTTCACAACTGCAGCAGCTGGAGGTGCACCCTCTGGGTATGTAGATCCTGCGAGTGGTTGTGATTCTCCCAAGCAGTTCTTCTTTGGTGAATTCCAATCCTTCCCCCTGGTTTTAGTTAAAACACATCGAAACTTATTCCATACTTCCGTAAACAAAAATTCATATTTTCACTAATAACTGCCAGAGCTGGAGCTCTTCACTTACTTATAATGAGTGGGAGAAATGCCCTGGAAGAAGACTCTGGTTTTAGAAGTATCAACACTTTGGTCAACCCATCTAGCCCATGTACTCATCCCTTTATAAAATGCCTCTAGACGGTTCATATCCTTGACCAATGCTTGCCCATCTTGAATGTAATCCCATCTGCGTTTCACAGAACAGATAAGCCCAAGACAAGCCTTTCTGTGTTTTATGAAAAAAAAAGGTAATGACATGAGATTAAAAAGAATGAGATCATACCCTCGAGAACTTCCAGCGTGGGTCCACCAATGCCATGAATTGAAAATCAGAATGTCCATGTCTTTCCAAACATTGCCAGCTTGGATTGAATTTAGCATCAGTACTCGCCCAACTTTCTGTCTAACTATATCGACCAAGTATGGCGTTCGATACAAAAGCAGACTTACTCCATACCCCTGCACATTTCAATTTCTTAGCCCACCAGAACAAACAAATAACCATTACAGTGTACAACTAAGAGTCTGTTTCTAACTTTTATATTTCTGCCTAACTTTGGAAGCCTTACAATATTTAGTGAATAGCAATTTCTATTTGATAATTAATATCTAACTGTCCAGTCTTAAATGGCAAAAATCTAGCCCCATCGTACAGATGAACTTGTTTTAAATTAGTAGAAACTTACTCTTCAAGTACCAACCCACATCTCATTTCCGGTAACCTCTATTTAATATTGTGACTAATTGACTAACAGACATCGAGAATCAAATAATTGCATAGGCAAAGCCCGAAAAAAGGATAATAGGTTGGCAGGTTCATTGTCACAGCTGTAATCTTTAGGTGGTGATGAACCCTGTTTTGGTGTCTTAATTAGATATAAAGATATATGCGGCCGCCTACCAATAATGCATATATTCGTGCAATTTCTAAAGCCCTTGTTTGTAACTTTTTTTCTGCCAAATCAAAAAGATTTATGATAAAGACAAACTGGGCTTGTTTAAAGAGGTAACTGGTGGGGTTTGTACTAAAATACTAAAGAAACATACAGGAGTTTTTGATGGGGTTAACTTCTCAGTTATACCAATCTCACACCCTGTTTTCTTTTTCTTGAATTGTGCAAGAAACCTTCTTTCGAGCAAAGTAGAAAATAAAGTCGATTGCTGGCAGGTTAGATAGGAGTTTGGTAGGCTGAGAGTAAAAAGAAAATCATAGTTCCTGTAATAGAATTGAAAAAGAAGTAAAAGAAAATTAAAGCAAGAGAAAGACGTGATTCATTTAATTTCTTTAGCATCTTTTACTGCTTTCGATTTCACTATTGCTCTCGCCTGTCCGGAGAGAGGAAGGCTGCTTGTGTAACTTCATTTTTATGGGTCTATTATTTAATATTCATGCACTTAGGTTCTAATCTTCTGTTACTTTATATCAAATCTAAAGTTATCAGAAAAACATATTAAATTGAAAGGGTGAACAGTGTAAACAGCAGAGGATGCCTGGAATTTGAAACATATTCCCCACAGGAGGAAGAGGTGAACAGAGAGAGGAAATAAAAATAAAAAGAATAGTAAACAGACAAAGATTCAGCCCTGCAGGCAGCACAGCCGCACAGTGGGTTGCAGTGATAATTATAATTCGAAAGGTTAATTAGACTCACCACAAAAGTAACAGTAGACAGAGAGTCCTTCTTTACAAAAGTTGTCTTGGAAGTCGGCACCGACGCATGAATCATACACGTCAGCGATTCCCACATATTCAAACTCAGCGAGTCACCAACAAACATTATCCTTTTCCCTCTCCATCTCCTTAACAGATCTGCACCATTAAATCTACAAGAACACAAAAAAAAATCATGTTTTTATTCATACAAGCTATGAACATGGAAGAAACTCAGGAAAGTTCTGCAGCGGTGACCTCGGTAAGGCACAAGAATCAGGTTGCCAGGAGTACTTGAGGTATTGCTTATCAGGTCGGCCATATTTTAAGCAATCAAACTCAGGATCAATGAATGGACAAGATGATGAATCGTAGAGAGGATAAGAAGGGTCAATGACCCATTTGCCTTGAAACAAATTGCACCCACCCACTTGCTTTCTTCCTCTCAATCTGCTCACATTGTAGAAATGTTGCTCAGCTTCTGCTTGTTGCAAGATTAACAAAAGCAGAACTTCCAATAACAAAAAGAACAGAACTTGGGAACCAGAACCCATCTTGGATTCTGGGTCCTGGAGAGAAAGTTGAGAGTTATGTCGCTGAAAAGACACACACACACACAGAGGCACAACTGTGAAGAAAAGTTGCCCGTGATTTTGCCAATGTACTGTAAGATATATAGATATATAGAAAGAGAGAGCAAGGAAGACTTAGGTTTTGGTGGGTTCACATGAAGGTGAGGCAGAGCCAGAGGACACTAATTTTTATTTCTGACACTGGGTTGGGAAATCTTGGATGGATATCTTCTCCTTCTTGTGAAATGTGTGATGTTACAGTGGTTAAAATTCTGACTTAGTGGGAAAAATCAAATCGAGAAAGAGAGAGATAAAGATGAGTCTTTGTGTAAAGTTCCTTTACATTATTCTATTATCTGCATGTCACGAGCCATCTTAGCCATGTACTGCGAAATTGCACAAGCATAAACCATGCTTAAGCTTCTTAAAAAATATATATAACACATACAAGACTAGAGAACCTAGCTCTGTGTAATTACATGATTATTGTAACGTTTAGACTTGCTAAACAGCTAGTATACGTATTGAAAAAGGGAAACAATGGAACACTTAAGAGTTTTAATCTTGTAATTAGAGAAGACCGAGGAAGATAGCATGTCCTTTAATTTATAAAAAATAATAATAATAATAATATTTATTTTGATTCAACACACTCTCAACATTAAAAATGATAAATTTTAAAATTATAAAATATTATTCACATATTTAAAATTTCAAAATTTTTAATTTTATTATATATTAATTACAATTTGACGTTTAAAATATATTAAATTTGTTTGTATCTATGGACAAATTACTGGGAATTTAACTCATGCAACCAGACAGAAAAGAACAATGGGGGAAACCTGCTAGTATTTAATTTGATTACAAGCAACATTATTGCTAGATTCTTGGTGAGAGTTGCCTAAACAGTAATTTATAATGAAATGAAACACGTTTGGGCATGGTGTCCGAAAATTTAACAGAAATTTCTGTCGATTATTGCTTGCAACTTCAGATAAGTAAAGAGACATCAGAACAATCTTTTGTCTTCGAACGATAAAATTATTGACAACCAAGTATAAGCTTGCAATTTCATTATCCATAATAACAAAATAGTTTTCACATTTCCAATCATTAACCGCAGACTTCCATCACCCACGTAAACAAGTTGTCACGAAAAGCAATTCCAATTCCCCCATTTCATTTCGTCTTCCTCAATGTTTTTAAAATGCGAGACTGATCCACAAGAGAAAGAACGGTGGTCCAATTTGTGATTGTGAGTTTGTTGAATGGTCTATTGAAATGGACATCGCTAACAGACACAGGGTTTACTGAAAGCAGCAGCGTTGAGTGTGCAGCAAAAGAAGAGGGTGTGTTTTCATTTTCATGGTTGGCTGTTTGCTTAGTTCATTAATCAATAATCTCATATTAGATTAAGCTAAAACGTTACTGAACTTTTTCCTCTTAGTCTTCAATAATTTGGTTTAAGTTTCGATTGGGGGTAAGGAATCATCTAGCATCTTGAGTGCATTCATCCAAAAGAAGATCTACATGAGCTCATCTTACGATAATGACAATACTATTAATTAAGTATCGAAACTAATATGGAATGTTAATAAAAGACGTGCAATACATTCCAAAATAGTCAAAATATTTTAAAAAGTTGGGGAAGCAGTTTCTTCAAATTAATTGTATTTCATTTGCCTACGCCATCTTTCAATATCATTCTCTGAAAACCAAAGAGGCAAAAGCACTTTAGGTAGTGGGTAGAAAATGGTGGGAAGCTTAGGCAATTGTGGGGTTTGCTTTGCTTGCTCTCCATGAGTGTTGTCATTGTCAGAAACCAAAACAGCTCAGAAATATTAGGGTTTTGCTGTCATTATCATTGGTTTTATAATGCAATTTGTTGTGGTTTAATAATTACTTGGAAAGTGGTTCTGTTTTCCATTCCGAAATGGCTGTTTTGACATTAAATATATAACTCATCACAGATGCCATAGATAGGGCAAGAAGATCGGCACCTAATTGGATGAAACTATAGCTTCCTCTGTTAGTAACTGTGTTTTCGAAGCTAATGCATGTCTCTTTATCATATCATTATTGATGAAATGAGACATGGACGTGCGCATGGGCATGGAATTGTTAAATTACCCGGAATCTTAGAGGGGTGTCACGGGTGGAATCCTCGTGAAAATTCTCAGCCAATGAGACAACAATCAAAGAAGACAAGTCTGTGTAAGAAGACATATCTCAGGTCAAGTTTCAACTTTATATAAAGTTGATTAAACCAAGTGCATGTGGTTCAAACTACATTATTACATAAGAGATGGACCAAATCACGGACTCTAAATTTCCAGGTTATATGTGATATCACTCAAATTCTCAAGAACCTGAAACGTGGTTTAAGCAGGACCCAACACGTTGCCGTGGATTATGTCATTATTACGCGATGGTGGGTAGAGTTCAAAGAGTCAAAGCATTCACGCAATAGCCATAGCATATGGGCAACAGTTGGCAAAAACCAACAACAACCAAATGGGGCCAACATCTATCAAAATGGTGGAGGTCCACGCAAAACAACAATATACAGTACATAGCTTTCGGCTTAACCAGAAGTTGCTTTCCACAGAAGCGATTTTACATCAATCCCTTCTGCTTTTTTCCGTTTGTCCTCTCATCCTCACCACTTGGCGAATCTTTCCTTATCGTAGAAGAATGATTCGTAGGAATCGGCTGTCTTTGCTTCACTTCAGCTCCTCAACTTCTTGGATATGGACATTCTTTCAAATAAGATTCCTGATGAAATATTATATTATAGGTTTCATTTTGTTGATCTCTCTCTCCCTCTCTTTGATGTTTGTCGTACGATTATCTTCAATTATTGATGAGCTTCCATTAGCTTATGCTGATAAGAATGAACGGCCATCAAAATCTTTGTCAATATCGTTAGTAAGCTGTGTGTGCACAACTTACCAATTATGTGATACCTCGGGACACTTTTAAATCGATATTTATAATAATTTGAATTCAATAATCGAGTAAATATTATTTATTTTTAGTATTATTATAATATTTATAATAGTTTAAATTCAATAATTAGATAAATACTTTTTTTTCTCTTTAAATATATAATTTATCGTAAATTATATAATTTAAAATATATTTATTTAATTAAAAAATTTAAATTATATAATTTATAGTGTAATACCCCCTACTAATCACGTGGCACGTGACATTAGTTAACTTAGTAATATGCATATTGGGCTCCATTAGGTATACCACAGTAAAAGGGATATTGGGCTCTAATCAACTATTACTAAATATACCCCATTTAACGGGCCGGATTTAACCCAAATTTACTATCGTATTTGTACGGAGAGTCTCGGTGGTTGATAAAAGGCAATCTTAAACACGGCTCTTTCTTTAGGATAACAAAACGAAGAAAGAGCAGAAGAAGCTACGGAGAATCGAAGGCGGAGAGATATGGGTTCAATGTCGTTAACGACATCGTTATCTCCACCATGGATTACTAGCGGAAGTACCCAACACTCACGAATTCCTTCCGCTTCTCTCACTCTGCAAACGGGAAGAAGCTCTGTGTCGTTTAATGTTGCCAGCAGAAACCTCACTTCTCGCTCTGGGCTTCTTCATTGCTCCTTTGCTTCTTCTTCTTCTTCTTTAAATTCTCTTGCTTTTTGTTCATCTTTTACAGGTAACTATAAATTTTGGTTCTTTGCTGCATGGGCATTTTTCTTCTTGCCAAAATGTTGCCATTTAGTGAGAAGGAATTAGTGTTTTGAGTGAATTGTTAGGATTGAATCATTTAGGGCTTTTATGTTTTCATGTTAGTTTGTATGATGTTCTAGCTTTTGGATATGATTGAATGATGTAATGCCTGTTATCATTATATTGTTATTCCGAATTTTGTATCAACATCGCTCTTGCCTTTAAGGTAATAATTATTGGTTAGAAATTGAGGGTGCTTTCGTGCTTGGGAAGTTGAAGTAATGCAGTATTCTATTTGGGAAGTGAATAAATTCTTAAAAGGCACTTTAGCAGTGTTTTGGATGTTCTGGCCGAGTGGGAATGAATGACAAAAAAATTGTATCGAGTTGGTTTGCTAGCTTATCAACGGTAACAATTTTGTTTTCACTTGCAGTAAAAGTATCTTCAAAATGATAACTGGGCTATTCCACATGTCCAGAATACCATTTAAAGATAAATGGATGCTAGAAAAGGTGCTTAGAGACCTTGTTATTGTTGTACTTGCAGACCCCTAATATTGATTTCTTTATTGTAGATGGATTATCCTTTTCCTTGTTCTTAAACAAGCAGAGCCTTATTTTCATTTAGTTGTTGGGAATGATAAGAAAATTTGACCTCTAATATTGAATGCACTTAAGCCTCATTATTTGATAGGTTTCAATGTTCTAGTTTGTATTTCCTTTTTCCTCGGAAAATGAACCCTGACGTTTTTGTGTTTCCTATCCGCATATCTTAAATGTTTTTCACAATCTATGTAACTTGCTGCGGGTGTTTAAGCTTCTTGTTCTTTGAACGGGTGTTTAGTCCTAGATTGAGTTCTTTTACCTGAATTGGTTGTGCACTGTCTTTTTTCCTTTGCCATAGTTTATTGTCAATGTTTGAATTTGAAAGATATCTTGAGTTGATCAAACACCATAGAACCAAGCTTGAGCTTGCTCTCAACTGTATATTGTTTGCAGGTTTATCTCTAGGGTTGGATTTCAATTCTAGTGTCGGGGTAAGAAAGGACAAAGGTCGAGGCCTAGTGGTGAGAGCTGGAAAGGCTGCTCTTTGTCAAACAAAGAGAAATAGGTCTCGAAAATCCCTTGCTCGCACCCATGGCTTCCGCAGACGGATGAGAACTACTAGTGGAAGAGCAATATTGAAGCGCCGAAGAGCCAAGGGACGATGGGTACTTTGCTCAAAGTCCAACCCTAATAGAGGGAAGCGGGCATAATTGCTCTTACTATTCAGTTTCAATGTGCTTTCCAGATAATCTATGCGAACTTGATCAGATGCTTCCTTTATTATTTCATTTGGCCATTCTTTTTTCAGTTCATTGAAATTCCCGTTATCATCATCTCTATTGTTCTTGTTGTTTCCGTTCTTAGCAGTACTTTCTGTTGGGAATTTACTCCAAACCAAGTAGGGGAAGTAACCGCATTCAAGCGAGACTACACCTTGTCAAAAACTGATGTAATGAGATGATGTTGAATCAACATGCAAAGAATTAGTGGGAAACTTTGACCAAAATCCTTCCTGAAAAGTTTGATATGAACATAGCTAACCTGTTAACATAATATCTAATGATGATCATTGGACAAGTAACCGTGAGTTGGTGGTGTTCCATCTGTTGGGGAGGTTTTTCATCCCAACTTTGAACTCATTCCACTTAGATTGCAATTTTTTTTTCTTGTTTACGTGCATTCTTAATTGACAAACAGCGATCTATGTTGGGAAATTTTTCTTGATGACAAATTTACTTGTTATTCAAGTTTAAATCCTTAATCGAGTGAATGGTAGATCAGAATTAGAGGTAGTAATGGCAGGCTGCTCTTAATCAAGTTAAAATTTGACTTATACAGTTATTTCAATTAGCTGCGAAATTCAGTATGGAAAATAGTATATGTGATGTAAACGACTAAATGGGGGCAAGATTGAACATATTAATATCAAACGAGTCATTTAACTGATGCCCAAATATGGACATTAAGGTACAAACTTTCTTGCAATACTACAAAACCATAAAAGCATGATCTTGAAGACTTGAGAGTACATATTTATATTCATACTCGGAGACCATGTGACATGGCTTTTCCAAAGCCAAAAGCACTTGGTAGGTAGTAGTAAAAGGAAAAAGTATCGGTCTTTCACTTTATTAATAGAATAATTCTAGCACTCAACAATACTAGAACATCTTACTTAAGATTTTTCTAATTGGTGAACAGTATCATTTATAACTAATTGATATTCATGCAACTGGATAAACAGAATTAGTGGCAATGCCACAGAGGCCTCCAGATTCGCTACCTTCTCTCGAGATCCTCATATAGCCGCTCTCACCCCATGTCCCGGCCCATGAATTCTTAATTAACCAGTAATTCAGCCCCTCTTCAGAAGTTCCATACCCAATGAGAGTAACAGCGTGAGTACACTGAGTCCCGCATACTCCATTGAAGACACCGCCTTTGTAGTACTGGAAGTCTTTTCCGCTGCCTTCAATACAAACAGATATTGGTTGCATGGTTACAGCGTTGAGTAATGCCTGCTCGTCATTAGGTGGTACCTGTTCAAATTTGCTAATTCTTGCTGCTGGCTTTGCTGTCCTCTGTGCGTCGCAGGTTACTTTCTGTTGCAGGTACGGGTAATCTGTTTCGGTGGCGATACCCTGGTTTTCAATAATATACTCAAAGGCATCACCCATCCAACCGCCATCGCATCCTTTGGTTGGGCCGTTGTAAACGCAGTCTAATAATTGTTGCTCTGAAAGTGGAATCAATGTATCAGTCTTAATCTGAGTAATACCTTCCACGGCCGCCACAGCTGAAAATGCCCAACAACATCCTGCGTACATAGAACTAATTAAATTCGACAAATAGAACAAAACAGAAAATTATATTCGTAGAATTAATTAGGAAAATATACATGAGGCTCACTTACCACACGAGCCTTGGTCCTTAACAGAAGTAACAGCTCCTTTCTCCCTCCAGTCGACGCTAGCCGGAACTTCACCCAGGTTTCCATACCTGAACGATGTTGTGGATAGTTGCGACTGCGCAGGCATCTTATATCCAGTATATGAAGCACGAAACTCTTCATTAGTTAAGTCTAAAAATTGGTTGATGCCCAATTTGTATGTCCGATTCCCCTCCTTATTGGCTTTCTCGATATATTCAAGATTTTCCTTGAATATATTGAGACGCATTTCCATTTCTGCCTCGTCCTTGTATGTGCGTCCATACTGAGTCATCCATTGGTCGTGTTTCTCAGCAATAGATGATTCATTCAATGTGCGGGACATGACTTGAGATGTGCAAGTCACCAGAATAATCAACATTATGGGAATGAGAAAGGTTTTCTCAAATGTTAAAGCCATTGGTGGTATGCAAGTTGGAGAATATTTTTGGTAGGGTGTCACTGATTTGTAAGCTATGAAGAAGTGAAGCACACAACGTAGCTATATATAGAAGACGAAATCGTTCTTTCGTACATCTTTCTCATTTCCTCCTGTATCCAAACGTAAACAATGCTTTGTCGTGTCCCATATTTCTCGACTGTTTAAACCAAGCAAATATCAGTAACCGGGCTGGACTACAATTATGGCCGCAATTGTTGGAGTTACTCCTTTGTTTTATTTCAGTGGTTTAGCTTCCACGTTTATCAAGTTGTGGCATGCACTAATCAATCCCACTTGTAGTTTGAATGAGACATGCGAAGAGATGCACAAGTCAATAGAATTATCTGCATTATGCAAATGAGAAAAGTTTTTCCAAAATATGAAGCCATTGTTAATTTCCAAATTTAAACAAGTTTTGGGCCGGTTCACTTCGTATAAAATAGAATAAATCTCATTTAAGAAGGCATATATTTCGCATTGAATAATAGAGATACATTGTAATGCACGTATGTTTTGGGTTGGAAAGCAACCTGATTTCCCCGACGTCCCGGCAGGTTCATTTCAACTTGAAAATTGGAAGTTTCCAGCTAGAGTTATTCCGTGAACTATACGAACTCAAACCTCCGCCATTCAAGCAGCTCATTAATGAGCTTAATTAATTGGGAAGTTTACAGCGCAATGCATCTCGCCGCTTGGATTGTATGTTCTTGTAAGATGGATGTTGATTACTAGTTTGTTTCTATTCTTGTTCTTCTTGTCATCATCTCGGTTCATTTTTGCTTGGTTGTTTATGTCGTTGATTGTGTTTTCTTGCTGGAGACTGCTCTATTTTAATAAACATGCGAGAACGAAATGGCCTCGGAGCTCTAAGTGGAAATTGGACCCTACGGTAAACTCCTAGAAATGATATTGAAACCAATCAAACAAGAAATAACGATTCAAAAAGTCAATCACATTACTTTTCTTCTGGAGTTACGGCCTTGATTGACGAACCCTGCTGAAGATGACGTTCCATCGACTATCATCCATAGGAAAACATGATAATTCCTCATGGAACACCCTAAACTAACATGAATTTTGAGTATAAATTCATATAAAATAACATAATTATTAAATAAATAATAATATTCGATATCACATTCAAATTTAAATTTATTAAAACATAAAGAGAGGATTCAAATTAGAATTTCGATAATAATTTATGCTGTGTACATTTATTCGATAAATGATAATTAGAGTTAGAAATCTCATTAGGAATATCCTCCATCGGGTCAATCGATTTAGTGTAAATAAAATTAACAAAGACTTGATACATCATTACTGGATTCAAACATTGGTTGTCTTTTTGCTACTGTTGTTAGAGATCCAATATTGATGGTCCTAATTGTTATGTGTTATACCGAGACATTAAAAAGTAATCTTAATGATACCAAAATCTTGCTAACAATTTCATTTGTCTTACAACTATAATTCATTAATCGAGTGAATGGTAGATCAGGATTACAGTTTATGGTGACAAGTTGCTCTCAATCAAGTTGAATTGTGATTTATAAAGCTATTTCAATGAGCTGTAGATTGGATTAAAGAATAACATATGTAATGTGAACGACTAAATGAGGCAAGATTGAACATATATTTTGAAACGAGTCATTTGATTGATTACCAAATATGAACATAGAAACAATCTTTTCTGCAATACTACAGAACCATAAAAACATGAGCTAGAAGAGTCTGTGACCGTGGCTTTTCCAAAGCCAAATGCACTTAGTTACAAAGAAAAATTAAAAAAGAAAAAGAAACTTATTGGTGTTGAGTTTTTTTTTAAATTTAGAGTGAGGAATTCTTTGAAATGTAATCCTAAATGGTCTTAATACTCATTACGATTGTAAGTAAAACTTGTATATTTACTTGGAGAGAAGATTGAATAAAGGTATGAAGTAGATATTAAGAATCACCAAATGATCATTGATACATTCAAAGGAAAAAAATCCACTTCACCAAATGATCATTGATACAGCATTAATATGCTGAGGTCAATCAGACAATAAGAATATAGAATGATTATTAAAACGAACATTATATTCTAACATCAGATTGTCATTCAGACCTAGCTTTGAAGTTCACTAATGCTCAAAGAATTGGATAAACAGCTTCAAGTGCAAGGCCACAGAGACCAACATCTCGCTGGATCTTCATATAGCCTCCCTCACCCCAATTTGCACCCCACGAATTCTTAATTAACCAGTAATTGATCCCGTCTTCAGTTGTTCCATATCCAACGATCGCAACTGCATGATTTAGATCGGTGCCGCATTTGCCACTGAAAACACCATTTTTGTAGTACTTGAAGTCGACTCCTCGGCCATCGATACCTATCGATACTGGTTGCATGCTTACAGCCTTGAGTAATGATTGTTCATCGTTGGATGGTACATACTCGTATTTACTGATTTTGTCGAATGTATCGGTTCCCTTAGATGCTTCACAAGTTTCTTGCCTTTCCTGGTACGGGTAATTCTTCTCGGTAGTGAGACCCTCGTTTTGTATAATGTATTCAAAGGCATTATCCATCCGACCGCCGGTGCAACCATTTTGACCGTTTGTAGAGCAGTCTAGTAATTGTTGCTCTGAAAGTGGAATCAATAGACGAACATGAATTTGTGTGACTGCTTCCAGGGCTGCCACTGCTGAAAATGCCCAGCAACATGCTGCGTACGTAAAAAACAATTAAGTTGGACGAAACAAATATTTGACATATAGAGCTAAGAACATTTATACTGTGGGTTCACTTACCACATGCGCCTTGAAACTTAACAGGAGTGACAGCTCCCTTCTCCCTCCAGTCCATGTTATTGGGAACTTCGCTCAAGTTTTTATACCTGAAAGATGTTGTGGACGGTCGTGATTGGCTCGACAACTTGTATCCTGTATATTTTGCAATGAACTCTTCATTCGTCAAGTCTGAAAATTCATTGATACCTAATTTGTATGTCCGATTTCTCTCTTTGTTTGCTTTCTCAATGTATTCCAGGTTTCCCTTGAATATATTAAGACGTCTTTCTTTCTCAGCCTCATCTGGGTAAGTGCGTCCATACTGCGCCATCCATTGCTCGTATTTTTCAGCAATGGATGACTCCTGCAACGTGCGGGACATGACTTGAGATGCACAAATCACCAGAATTATCACCGTTACGAAAATGACAAAAGTTTTTCCAAATGTTGAAGGCATCGCTCATTCGCAAGTTAAAAGAAGTTCCGGCGACGTTGCCTACGTTTAAATATCTCTATATGCATACACGATAACAACCAAAGTGGAAAGCATGCATCCTAGTTAAGAAGGCATAGTTTTTGCATTGAATAATAAAAGATTCTTCCCAAGTAAAGAAGACACCCTTGATTTTGGCTTCATCGGATTATATTTCTTTCCCAGCAGAGAAGTTGAAAATATATATTTTTCCTTACCAGTAAATACAAGGGTCAGTCAAATAGAGACTAATTACGAGCTTGAATCTGATTTTCGTGATTATTTAACTTAAATATTTGATATTTAAATTAAACAATAAAAGTTCATGAATAACATCTTTAAGGATGAAAAATTAAATTCCTTGTTTAGCAAATCAGTGCCCGCAATTGATGGCAATTGGGTAGATGTAATGCCTATTTTTGTACTCTTAAATGACGAATCTATGTCTCTTTGATATTATATTTGTATTTGAAAATGGTGTTTTCCCAAGAAAGAGATGGGAATAAGATAAAATTGAGCGTATAATTTGTTGAAATTACAGAAAAATAAGCCAATTTCCATACTTTGAAGCTCTAAATTACAGAAACAATGCATTTACACGATAATATGCGAGAACAAGAAGCACATTGCAATCGCTACTAACAATACGCAATTTAGAATAGATAGATGTGCTAATCCATGATTAAGCACAAGATAATTTGTTGTGTATGAAGTATCCATTTGCTGTGATTGAATCAAGCAGTAGGGTAAGAAGATTCCATGGCAATTCCACAGATACCTTCTTTGGCATCAATATCTCTCTGCATTCTTATGTACCCATTCTCACCCCAGCTCGTTCCCCACGAATTCTTGACAAGCCAATATTTGGTTCCATCGTCAGTTTTCCCATACCCAACTGCTGTAACACCATGGTCTAGTTCAGTTCCACACTCTCCTGTGAATACACCACTCGAGTAAAATTGGAAATCGGATCCGCTAGCGTCGATGGCAACGGATACTGGCTGCTTAGCTACTGCCTTCAAAAGAGCTGCCTCGTCGTTGGCTGGCACGTCTTCGTAGCCAGTGATCTTGGCTGCAGCGGGAGTTGCCTCTTTTTTGTTGCAAGTTCCGTCACTTGCTTGGTAGGGGTATTTAGTTTCGGTTGTAAGGCCTTTGTTTTCAATAATAAACTCAAAGGCATCATCCATGAGACCACCTTCACAGCCTTGGTCTTCACCACTTGTGTCACAGTCAACCAGTTCTTGCTCTGAAAGAGAGAGCAATTTTCCTGTTGTGAGCTTTGTAATTCCTTCCATTGCTGCCACTGCAGAAAATGCCCAGCAACATCCTATGTTTCACGACAACATGTTAAGCTCGGAAACAAAAGCAAACAAGGACAAAACATAAGCATGTATGCGCTTATTATATGCGTTAATTTAATCGTTTTACCACATTGGCCTTGGTCCTTAACGGCCGTAACAGCTCCTCTCTTTCTCCAATCCATGGTGGCTGGCACAGCGGTCACATTTTCATACCTAAATGATGTTGTTTCAGATGATCTGACACTCCTTTTATATCCATTACGAGAAGCCCGGAATTCATTACTTGTTAGGTCTGCAAACTCGTTGACGCTTAGCTTGTAAGGCTTGCCACCCGCCCTGTTGAAAGATTCAACATATTCCACATTTTCCTTGAATATCTTGAATCGCAACTCCTTCTCTGCACTGTCTTTGTACACACGTCCATAGCGAGCCATCCACATTTCGTGTTTTTCATTCATGGTGGCATCATTCACTGTGCGAGACCAGGATTGAGAAACGCAAAGCCCCAGAACTAAAGCTGCCACTATGAGCACTTTCTTGTCGAGTATTAAAGCCATTCTACTGGCTGAAAACTGCTGTGCAAGATTGTTGCAATACGAGTAAAATGTTCGTAGAATGCTGAGACTGGATACTCTTTCGTCATTGAGGATTAGAGGCTCTTATAGAAAAAATGAAATTGCTTGATCAAGAATGCCTCCGAAACTGCATTCCCCTTAATGATAGAAAAACGACCCACTTACCTGGAGAATCCGTCACGTTACGTGCAATCAAGACAGCGAAAGTCTGGTTCCGTGGACGCTGCTTCTTGTGAGCCCATGTTAATTTCTTTCGTTTGGTGTGGCATTTGTAACCTTCTAAGAATCTGCGTTTGCAACACTTTCGGAATCTATTTAACCAATTGTTAATTTGTTCATACTGCCACTTTCTTTGTAGTCTTCTGACTGAAGCCGGTTACTCTGGATAATCTTTCTGTATTTATTGGTAATGTTCACGAGGGGAAAACTGTGAACGAAGCGGACCTTAAGTTTGTCATATTATGAAGTACTCGTCCACATTTCGCATGATAAAAAAACCCGAATATTCTCTCAACTGCTGGAGCAGCGCTTGATTTCAGACAATTCTAAATCCCAAATTACACAGTGGTTATCTTTGATAAACACCTCGTTCTGCACTGAGAACTGATTGAATTCTCTATTTTGACAAAATCGAGAATATTGTATCAACCATAGCGATAGCGTTATCTACCTTCCGAGTCATGATCGAAGGAAGAATTTACTAGTCCATAAAGAAGGCACCAAGCATTTGTACATGAAATTAACAAGTAACAATTTGAGAGCTGTTACAGATAGCCAATACTTCGATGGAGTAACTTAGTTTCTGCAATGTGACTGAACTCTGGTTTCCAATGATGTTACAGGATCTTCCCCTTGTATCCTTGAATGATAGATCACTTATGGGTCAACCTAAGAAGGGAGAGAACATAAATCACAAGATAATTTGAAATTTCAATTGGAGTCAAATGTATAGAAAATATCCAGACGTGCATGAAAGATTAAATTGCTACAACTTGTACCTGAGAGGAGGAGAGCCAACAAACCGATGAAATCAGTGTCTATCTCAAAAGTATAATGCTTCCTCCTGAATTTCAGCTTACTGTTGGTTTCATATAGGCTCTCTTACAGTTTTCCGCGAGTGCCTGCCTAAAAGATCGGCAATAGCTTGTATTAACGACTTTGGGTCAAATATTACACCCACTTTTGGATCTCGTATAGAATCAACAGTAATCTGCAAAAGAATTTGTTCAGCTATGGGTCACGATTGTCAAGCAACTTGGTTTTATCAGGCAAAGTATGCAAAGAAAATACCAATCAGAAGGTAACAATAATCATTAATACCACATCAAAGATTTCTTGGGAAGCCAAGTGTTGAATGTCTAAGGGAATTTCACCATCTTTAGGCACCAAAAGTGTGTTGATATACTGACTTGGCTGCACAGAATATCAAAAGGTCATATCCTGAAGAAGAAATTAGAACATTCCAAATGATTGTATGATGATAATCAGTAAAAATATCACAACTTTGGCATTCATCCACAATCACCCAATAAAAGCAGCAAACACCGATATGTACAGAAAAGTAATTTGGTCCGGTTATGAAAAGAAGAGAATAGCAAAAACTATTCACCTGCTAAAATAGCATCCACAACAGAAGCATCATCAATTTACTTACTGAGTTCTTAAGAGAATTTTGAGGATCCCCATAAGTTCTATTTAGAGCATCAGTAATGGCAGTTACAAAGCATGAAGCAGAGAATCCACTCGTTTCTCGATCTTGCGAACCATTCAACAGAAGTACCTAATAACAAAAGGAAACAAATCTATGAAACAAAGTTATATAAAAACAGCTATTTAAAACTTTCAATATAAATATCCAACAACTGGTAAAAGTGGGGAACTGTACAGAAGCAACAAAGGTACCTTGGGACAAGACCTTGAAGAAATTATCTCCCCAATACCAAGTAATACCTACAAATGGAGCAGAGCAAATAGGAAGATAGATGAGAAAATCATATTTCACCGAAAAACACTTGCTTAGTAAATGAATTACCTTAACAAAAGAAAATCCAGATAGAGGCCACAAAAATCAAAGATCAATGAAATTCCAGTAGATAAACTTTTCTAGGGATTGTCTATTATACATCCAATGTACCTTACATTTAAATCTTTTAACTTGTACATTAACTGTTTCAAGTTTTTCTTTCATGTTTCAAATTGTTTTGCTCTGTGTCTTAAATTTTTTATCAATTATTTCAACTTTTAAGTTTTATGTTTCAAGATATTTTTGTGAATTGTCTCAAATTTTACATTAATCATTTCAAGTTGTCCATTACATGTTTCAAATTTTGTGTTAAAAAATATAAAATACAGTGAATGTCTATTAGCGGTTTCCATTTTTGTAGGTTTTAAGTTACTATGCCCATTAGATCCTTGTTGCATGATTGCTCTAACATGATTACATAGAAAAATGGGACCCATATGTGGTAACACATTATCATATAATTTGAAGGAAAGAAGATGCAATTCAAGAAACTAGTGTGAATTCAAAGAAGAGAGTAAAGATGAAGCTGGAACAATCCTTTAGTGGTTGGCACAGAGAGTATAGCAAAACAAATAAATTGGAGAAAACATGACTCAGATGAATTAAATGAACAGAAGAAAATTGTATTGCCAAAGCACCACTATTGTATTAGCACCAAGTCTCATTTGATCAGAAACCCAATATGTAAAGCTATTAATAGCAAGATGCCGAAAACAAAATGAAAATGTACTTCACATAAAGAGATTACTAATTAATTGTATTAGCAAGTAACAATACTTGCTCATACTGGCAACAAAAGCAATTGTACAACAATATCATAACAAGACGTCAAATCACCGTTGCATGAATCAAAAAGATAATTAACCAAATGTCAGTAGAATCATCTCTATCCCAGAAAGATCATATTCACCTTACCATATAACAGTGACATAAATAAAGAAAATGCAGTGTGCTCATACATAGGTAAGAACTCACCAATGATGGGCAGATGGAAGTAAAGAGGGAACCCATAGCATAAACAATGCAGTCGACAGTGTTCAACTGGTCCAGGACAGCTGGATTGGCTGTAGGGAAGACCTGAGCAGTCGGAGTCCTTAGTTTATCATCAGCTTGAATAATCACAATCATGTAAATATACCCATAGTTGATGTTTCTAGTTCATGCAGTGCCAATAGCATGCATATGTTATAAATATGCAAGGTATAACAAAAATAGTGCTGGGCAAATATTGAAGGAATAATACTTTCCACCAAACTATTGCCAAAACAACTACCATTTTATTACTTTTCTTTCCCGATAGAGTTCTAAAAATAAATACTAAGCACTAATTGAGAAAAAAGGCCACTAGTACATCCAACATTATAAGAATGTCCAACAAAGAAATATATAACAATAAATTGATCCTACATTATCATCTATTGCACAACATATGAAAACCAAAGAGAAGTATAAGACATAAAATACCTCATGCAACAGATTTCTGCCCTCACTGGATATGTAGAACACCCGCTTTATTCTTGAAGGAAGCACAGGAACTGCAGACTTGTCCTAGCATCCAAATAAATAAATAAATAATCCACTAAAGATAACTCTGCCCAAGAACAAGCAACAAAATGTCAAAAAACAAAGGAACCTCTCAACTATTAAATCGAATCCACATTCCAAGCATCAGTTTTGCTTCATACCAGTTTAACTCTTAAATATTATAAAGATTAAAATTAACAATTTAAAAGCCTATATGAAGGTCTTATTACGTTTGATTCTTGTTCACTTCTCACGAAGACCATCATGTCACCTAACACAGCATCTACTTTATGAAAAACACCGTAGGCAAGATATAAGTTGCACCACAACAAGAAGGATGATATTTTATACTTATGTTTATTTCTCAATATTCTAAACTTTTAAGTCATGCAATTACAAGAAATCCAACAGAAAAAGCAATGAACAGAATAAGCATCCTGTCATAACTGTGATGATGGCATACCTTTGTTACAGGCTCCATTGTTCCATTGGTTGGATGAGAAATTTCATTCTGACCTCTTATTACGGTCCCATCCTGAAAGTGAATCACACAATTAAAATAAAAAAGAAGACAAAGAATACCAAAATGATAGAATGACAGGCATCAGCATACCAAATAATAAGCATTTTTCTTAAAGGGAGGGCAGTTTAGGAGTGAGCGTAAGGTTATTGAATCATCCGTATCACTTTAAATGTTAAATATCTCCCATAAGTCACAGATCTATACATAGAAAAGGCTACTTCAAGATGTGCCAGAACATGATGCAATACATAGCAAAATACACCATAACTCCAAAATACGTCAACAAGATGACAATGTACAACAACATCCCACATAAAATTTTTTCCCCTAACAAATATGCATTTCCAAGCTATGCATAATTACCACACTACATTCAATGAAGTGGCCAATTTCAGGTCTTTTGGCATCACTTTCAATATATCATGAAGTAAACAAGCTTACAAGAAACAACATATGAATTAAGATTCTCCCATATATACATTACAGGCACGCCGTGCTATGCACCCAAAAATCCAATGCAGTGGCCACGCCTATCACTTATGAATTGAAACAAAATTCATGAAACCTTCAAGTGTGTAAATGCAACATTCCCACGACATGATTACATGTCATCATAGACCAAAGAATTTGGATCCCTAAAGATATGCAATCATCATTTGGAATGAATCAGTCACTGAACTCAAAAGCAAGACCAGTGAACTGCAAGAGGCATATATACATGTCAAAATATTAATTGATAATCATACCCAGAGTTCACATCCTAGTGTGAGTCTATCATTGGTGGAGATCACTGGGAGGACTTGACTTTCAGGGGGAATATCTGAAACACGTGAAAACAAAAATATTGCAGCATCTAAAGACTGAAAAAATATGCGTGCTCCTGCAAAGAAAAAATTTCCAACGCTGCAAAAATGATAGATATCAGTTATGTCAGGACAATGTCAGGCAATAGACTGAATCTTAAATTGATGAAATAGTTTTATATCAGCACAACCCTTGGTTGACATTTACCCTGATGAACCCACCCACTTCCTAGACCTCAGGCCTATGTCATTAATCAACTACCCCACTATGAGCAAGAACTGGAATGCTAATATGTGAATTAATGTGACAACCCAGAGTGAATTATACATAGCCTATTCTGTCTTTTCAATTTATAGACAACTGAAAATTTCAAAAATAAAGCACACTCTTGTCAGATGCCACAAAACAGAAACCATACTATCACATGGCTGGTATTAAAAAAGATACCTTCCATTACTGAAACAAAATGATTCGTTTGGCCGCCGAAGGATCTGTAAGTGGGAAAAAGATGTTGATTATCAAATTGAGCACTTGACAAGTTCCAAAAGTAGTTAAATAAGCAGTAATTCATGAATGGGGCGATAATAGAGGGAAACAAAGAATAAAAAGTAAAATGCAAAATAGTAAATAGTCTAACACAATGCACACTTGCAAGTGTGGCTGGGTAGGTATGATATATTTTGGACTGAATAAGTTTCTTCTTAGTCTTTGACATAAATTATTACTTATTGCATAGCCATACTACAATTTTCAGGAAAAAAATTCATTCAAATGGTTAGCATACTGCTCAGAAATTATTTGAGGAAAGAATAAATAAATTATGACATACAATAAACAAGTTGATTATAAAGAAAGAAAGAAACTGGTCAACAATACAACACACTGTTTAATAAATTGGCAGCATTATAATGCACACTAAAAGTGTATCTGGCTGGGGGCAGAGGGTAAAGTACCCTTGCCAAAAAACAAAACACTGACTATCTTGTATTGCCGCTAGAGCAACATACCTCGTTCTGGAAATAAGCAAGAAAAGCTCGAATTGTTTCCCTATAGGGTTTTGATACACCTTTCCAAAGGGAATGCTCTCCTTCCACAATATCGTACCTGCCAAATTCTCAACTCATTTTATTACTCAACATCCTCGCCATGGCAACACATAGAAAGTAAACTATCTATGTTAAAAGTATGAAAAATTTACGAAACAATCAACACACAGTGAAAGACAGATAATTATTCATTCTTTTTTTGATTATGAGATTAAAATCTCAATTGTGATTGTTTATGAAATCATGTGCTAATTTCTTTAGTTATATCCATATCTAATGCTGAATAATCCTATGATCTCACAATCCCAAGAGTAACAGTTAATTAATTGTGCAATAATGTTTAATAAATTACCATTCTGATTTGGCTTGGTGCGGATCAAGGGGTAAGCGATGACCAAGCAACCTCCGAACAGCAAGCGCCTCAGAAGTACTTTCATCTGACAACCTCAAACATCTAGAGCGTATATCTCCAACAGCTGGACCCCCTGCATCATACAGAACCAACTTAACAATCAAGAATTTTGACACTGTCAAATCAGAACAACAAAGCAGAAAATGTGGCAGCATTTGGCAATATATACTCTTGACTGTTGATTTTCCATCCGGATACAATTCTTTGATTTTGAAAACAATGAATATAGAAAATCATTTTTAAAAACCAAATGCTTTCGATTGAAATGTTTGCAAAAACATATACAATGCTTTATTTGAAACCCCAAAAAAGGGCGGGTTTTTTGGGGTGTTTTTCTGTGAGAGTAAATCCCAATTCAAACTCAAACGCACTCAAAATTAATTACCGAGAACGCGAACAATTTCAGCGGTACTTCCACCGTCATCAGAAACGGGAAGAACATGCGCAACACGTGTGGTTAACTTCTTAAGCCCTTCAACAACGCCGTTAAACGCCGTGCCACCTATCAAAAAAGACTTACCGAAGTTTATCAGTAAAACATCGTCCACCAAAATAGTTGAGCTAAAACGGAGAAAGAATGTAATGATGACCTGAGACGACGAGGAGAGAAGGCTGTGCAGGATTGGGATAAGAAATAGAAATGTAATTAGAATTAGAGAAGCAATGGCAATGGAAAGCAAGCATTGAAGGAGAATTTCTGGAAGGAGGAAGAAAATTTTGAAGTAGGAGGAGAGGAGTAAATTTAATTGAGGGCCCCAATAAACAGTCCGCCATATTTCCTTCCACCCCAGCAGCCGCGGAAGTTACTGGCCCTCTGTGTCTCTCGCGCGCTCGCCTTCTCTGTGCTTTCTCTACGCGAAAACTTGAGCTTTTACTACTATTGGCTGGACCGTCCCGCATGGACTCTGCTATTGGCTGGATAGTCCACGTCCGCATAACCCCACTTGGTTACGCAATAACTCGACCGCATCCAAAAAACAAAATAAAAACAAAAGAAGACAGTATCTGTAGCCCAACCCCTCTAGTTGATATTACAAGCTCAGTTTGTATATATTAGTTACGTCTACTTCTTAAAGGAAACTTATAATCCAAGACCAATACTGGAAACAGATTGAATTCCTGAAGCAGAATTTCTGATCATCATTCATCAGATTGAAGCGTTTAAAATAAAGACACCCTTTGAGTAACTTCGTTTATTACACACTAAATGGAAATTTAACTAAACAATCACCCAATCAGAATCACAAGATTCGTTTTCTTGGGTATTCAGAGTTTCTCTGAGTTTTTCTTCTTGTAAAATCTGGTCAAGATTCTGAGTTATTGTCTTCAGTGGCCTTTCCTGTCTCAAGAATGAAATTTGGGACTCTTTCCATCTTGCAACTGCCAGGATGGTCTCGACGTCCTGCGCTCTTACATTTGCAAGAATTTCCATGATAGTTTCAAGTTTTTTCTAATAGAAACAAGAAAGTCAAGAAAATATATTCAGAGAAATGTAAGTCAAGTAAATTCATTAGTCAAATGAAAATAAATAAATAAATAATTTAGGCATTTGCTTTGGCAGAGAATCAATACAACAATTGTTTAAAAAAAAGTGTCTTACTAGATCATGGTCTTCATCTAAGCAGCCGTCATCAAGCCCAACCATCTGAAATGATTGAATGGTATCCGCCTCTGGCTCAGTGATATCATTACCAGATATGTCTTCTTCAATAGGGACATCTAAGAAACCGTGTACACTGTTACATTGGTATCAAAATTGCTACTTTCTTCTATGACTATGATTAGCTTATGATTAGCTAAGCGCAAAAGAGGCAACATAATAAGGAGGACCTCATGGAAAGTTCTTAATCCCTTAAGTTTTCCTTTTGGTCAGGCAGCTATCTCTCTCTCCAATAACCAAAAAGAAAAAAAAGGGCAGTGAACAGTGGCAGTTGGCAGACAACAAAGTTCAAGTTTAATTCACAATACTAACTAGCAAATACCAACATGGTTCAATAATGTTTCTGGCACAGAAATGTGCCAGCCGTAATAGAAGCATGGTTAAAGTCTAAGCTTCAAAATCTTTGAAGCTTGGTATTCCAGAAAATGTACAACATTAAATCTAGGGGAGAAACTCATTACTCGATCAGCCAATACCGTAGGTCAATACAAGCAGAGACTCAGATTCACCAGACGTAATTAGAAACATAAGTGGAAATAAGTCAGTCACCGGAGAATAAAGAGCAAAAGACATAACAGAACTCAGACAGCCCATGAAGGCTCAGTTAAAGATGTCATCAAACAGAAGAGAAAGGAAAAGCACAAAAAAGCGCACACATTATGAAATACTTACCTGGTGATTCTGTTGAGGGAACAGCAGGAATGACTTCAGAATCCAGAATGGATTCAGCTGAATAATCCAAATAAGAAGAATGCATGGGACATGAGATACAATAAGATGCATCTTGAATGTTATTACTCTCTTCCTTTTTGGAGGAAACTACATCTGACAGCTCATGTTGCTTATCCTCCTTCAGTGAAACTACAAGTGACATCTCATGCAGAGATTGCTTATCCTCGACAAGATTTTCCCTGCCAAGTACCTCCTCCTTCTTATAAACCCTAGTTTCAACATTCTGTTCCACAGACAGATCAAACTGAAGGCCATCTACAGGTTCCACAGAGGATGTGCAGCGCAAATGATTTTCATTTTGTGATTCTTTTTCACAATGGTTTTCATTCATACTTATCTTTGAAGCATTGGAGTCCATGACATAAATGTCAGAAGCTGGTTCCTTTTCTGTAGTCTCTGAAGATTGCAGGTGCTCTTCTTCCACCAATTCCAAGCAGAATTGCATAACATTGGCACCAACTGTCTGCAACTGGTTTGTAACAGATGCAAACTCCTGTCAAGAATGGAATCAATTTTGTAAAAGCCTGTTATAACATGCAATTTAGCTATAAAAAGGATAATTTAACGACTTGCACTCATCCACGACACAATTTAAGACTTTCGAAGAAGATAAGAAAGGAGTTTGGACATTTATTTTTCCATTACTGAAAATATCATAGAAACAATTATATGGAAAATAAAAGTCAGATTAATACAATTGAAAAGAAAAGTTTCAACAAACTAAGAACAAAAAAATTTAAAACTCAAAACAGCAACAGTGCCAACTTATTAGAGAAATCAAACATATAACCCAGCCCAGAAGTTCACAAAGACATGATCAACATACCACTTTCCCAGAAAACAAAAAACAAAACAAAAAGTAAAACACACAAAAGAAAATAATCTCACATGAATATTAACATCCACAAACATTAAAAGGAAAAGGGAAAGGAGAAGAGTAAAACTACACCTTCTGCATGACATCATCAACTTCCAAGAACAAATCTCCAAACTTCTGGACTATGTTCCCCATCCAGGATTTACCCTCACCTCCATCATCCATAATGAACGAGATCAGCTACACTCTGCGGGCGCAAACAAAAAAATATGGAAGTACTTGAACTTCCTCTCAAAGGTATAAAGTAACTGTAATAAATACAACCTCATCAAATATACTAGCAAAGGTTTTACATTGTTCAACCATCATGTCCTTGCCAAGGGTGAAAAGATTATAATAACCAATTGATTAAAACTAAACGCATCATCAGGTAACTGGACTTCTGGAAAGGTCTCAACACAAACTACAACAAAAGTGCAAGAGGTAAAATAATTTCTAGGAAATTAGATACAACAGAACATGCATTAAACAGTCTAAAGATAAACTCTATCAAGCATAAAAATTATAATCAAAGCAGAATACTATTGAAGACATGACAGAAGCCATTCCCCTTCGGCCGTTAAGGGTCCACAAAGTCCATACTAGGAGAACAGAAGATAGTTTAACAGAACAGGTGGCTAATGGATAATGTCAAGACCAATATCTAATATTTCTCCACCAAACAACATAAACTACAGGAAACGGGAAAAAATTAAAAATTGAAAACCTAACTAATAGTAATACAGAAACAGAGTCACATATTTTTCACTACCTCTATTCTATTATAAATAATGCTAAGAATTCTGAAGGAGGCATAAAGATAGAAACACAACAAAAGGTTACAAAGTCGCTAATCACTGCATTAAGCTCAGATTAACGGTGATTGTCAATTTACTGAGTTCTGATTTAAGGAAATAATGCAAGTCACTATCCTTCTCAACAAACATACATTATTGAACCCACAGAAAGGAGGAATGGCAAAATTCTCAAGATCATCAACATGCAAAACACTCCATAAGAGAACACCGATCAAAAAACCAAAAATTTTAAGTGATCAACAAGCCTGCATATAAAGTACAAAAACCAGCATAGAAAAAGGTCGAATTATAGACAAACAAACGCTGAAAACCCAAAATTTCATACGACCGAACACCCTTAAGAATCATCCAGCTAAAAGAACTACCAACAAAGCCACATTACGAACGAACAAACAAATAAACTGATAACATGCATGACGTTTGAAGTTCAGACAACTTACAGGTTGCTGGAACTGATACCCAAAAACTAAAAAGAAAGAATATAAAAAGAGTCGCAGAAGAATAACAAGTAGAAGTGAGACAGAAGTTTATAAACAGAGAGTTTTTCTATGATTTGGGGTGAGTCACAACCTGAGCTGACTCCGTATTCTACTCCAATAAGGCTTTTCGTTTGCCGGATCATTCAGTCGTTGAGTTTTGAGTGGTTTCAATAGAACATACGGTTCAATCACAATCTTCGTGAACCGGATTCCTTTTTATTCTCATTATTTGTTATTAATTCTCATGTTTGGGCCGAGCCTTGTAGGAGGGGCATCAAACTCTTGGGCTTGGGATAAGCCCAAATGCCATCTCTGTGTGGCTTTTCGGATTCCATTGAATTGCAGGAATAACTCAAGCTATTTCATTATCCAGGGGGAAGATCCATAGCTTCCCCGGTTGTAAAACTTGGGTATTTGTTGCTCATGATATAACATTGCTACCATCAGTCACTGCGCAAGAAATGCATGCTCTACGGAAAAAAAAAGGAAAAAATTCTACCCAGAATCTACAAATTTATCACATTACAGTGCAGAAGGATTTGTGCTAATAAGGCAAGCTCTTAGAACTTTTGCTAATTGCCAAGGCCTTGAGCTTTGAAGGATCATCAACAGCGTTTGCTCTTCTTGTTATCATTTCCAAATTTTTATGAAGACTTTGCTTCACCAAATTCTTCATCAGTTTCTTCCCTTCTCGAGCTTCGCTTGGATTTACAGGTGAACCTATTGAAACTCTTCCTGTTTGCGGCCCCGAATGCGGCCCCATTTTAGCTTGCCTTTCGTCTTTAAACCATTGCAACAATTTCATAGCTCTCTTTTGTGCTAGAGGGCTTCCTAGTAAGGCTACTTGAAGAATTACATGCACAATTCCTGACTTGACCATTTTCTCTCTTTGTGCTGAGCTTTGATGAGCCAAAATCATCAGAATGTAAGCTGACGATTCTTGACACTTTGGCTTCTCTTCCCATGTCAAAATCTCTATCAAACTCTCTGGCACCAGGGGGCTATCTTCCATAGCTTTCTTTCCCATTAATGTTACCACCAGGTTTCCTAATGTTGCCAGTGAATTCTCCGAGAGTTCCTTCATTGAGCAGAGCTTCAAGAGAGTGTGAACAACCCCACTTGAGACCAAAGGTCCAGCATTGTCCAACACTGAAGAGAGATTGTACAATGTTCCAATGCACAACTCTTTAGTTTCAACACTTGATCCTGATTCAAGAATCCCAACCAGAAATGGCAGCATTTCGGAAGACGAAACGGGGATGTGTTTGTTTGCTAGAGAAGATAATGACAGCAGCAATTCTGCAAATTCACGTCCGGCTGATTCGTCAACTGCCTCGACATTCTTCGGTAGCTTTGTCAAGATTCCTGCCTCCACCATTAGAGCCTTGTTCCTGAAGAAAGAAACAAAAAATTAGGAACACAAGCACAAAACTTTTGACTTCCATCACAACAAAACAAAATATACTCCGGTAATGACTTTGAAATCCCTGCAAATTAATTATGCAACATCAAATACAAATAATTTAAAGGTAGATGAACCAAAAAGTACACCATTATTGCAGTCTTCCCTAACCATTAAAAAAAAGCCAGCCACACCAACAACCCAATAAAACAAACAACTCGTGGAACGAAGAAGTCAATGAGATTCTGAGATTTAGATCTGAGTTGAAGCTGAAGGTCAACAAATGAACTGCTTATTATCGAATTAAGATAATGGGGAATCTAATCAACTGCTCTACATTATCTGTTGGGCCGTCATTATTTCCTAATTACAGAGCGAATATCACTAAGCTAACATAATTGTCTGCCGACTCTTCTTGCCATAACGGTGCTTAGCGGACAATCCGCGCACCTTGCGGCGGCCTACTGAGAATCAAGCCCATTTCGGATTAGTTGCGAAAGAACACTGGATCTTTCGTTTCTGCAGCACTTCTTCCTGCGTGTTGGTTGGAATGTTTGATCATTGATTGAACATGCAGTCAAGAAAGCAACTCAAAATAAGCTTTCATTTCCAGAATTCTAGACAATGGCGAGAATTATTAGCCTCGTTGAGCATTTCCTCAAATGGGAGAAAAATTCTAGGCCAATGAGTAGTATGCCTGCAAGAGAAAGTCAAATATTGCTAGTGGCGGCGAAAAGGGCTCCACTCAAACTAATTTCTTAATGTCATTCAACAAATTCAGATCATGGCATGATAATATCCATTATAAATTTGATCAACCAATAGGGTTTCATTTTTATTTTTAATTTAAGTTAGCTTAACAAACTTTAAATGATAATGAATTTGATTTATTTTTTCAATAAATATCAATATTAAGCTAATGGAATTGCAAGACTTACGTGAAAATGCCATTAGCAAGCTCGATCAGCGCCTTGACGGCGGCACGGCGGCGGCCGATTACTTCTGTGGCCACCATGGAGACCAACATCTGTATAACACCGAGTTCAGCCATCAACTTTTTTATTTTCGCATCTGCTTTAGCAAGTCTTTCAATTTCCTTAGCAGCCATCTCCCTCTCTTCCCAGCTTCCGAAGTGAAGCCTCTTTACTGATTTTTGCAACACCACAGAATCCTCCTCCTCCACCACAACTCGCACGTCTTCTCGGTAGAGACCTCTCGACGTTCTCGAGAAATCAAGATTGCTATGATTGGACACCGACGACGACGACGACTCTGGTTGGCGTTTGCGAGCCGCTTTGGATTGCAAGAAGCGACGGACGCGAGAAAAGAACTGAAGCTTCGTGAAAGAAAGCAACCAAACAGAAGAGGAAGAAGAAGGAGCTGCAGACATGTTTCGTGCCGGTGACACCACTGCTTGTGAATGAAATCGTGTCTTTTAAACAATAATCTAAGCCTGACTATCTGAGAGAGAGGGGAAGAGAATATGTGCGGGTGAAAATAGAGGCAAGGGGGAAGAAGACAGAGAGAAAGAGAGGGAGCATGAAGCACATGCAGAGAAACAGTGTTGTCTCTAAAATCTAATAGAAAGGGTGACAGATTTTTAATTTAAGACACGTAACACAAGATTCCCTCCCTCCGTTTTAGCCAGTATACCGATTATACCCAACCTTTCATTATTTAATTGTTTATATGCCATTCAATATTATATGGCACAATAACATCTAAGTCCACAGCTTATCATTATTTACAAACAAGAATGAATTCCTAATATTTGTATTCAAAATTCTAAACATCTGTGTGGTGGGGGATGTAACCATGATCGAAAAGAAGAGCATATTCTTGTGTCTGGTGGAGGCTGCGGCCTTGGTCAAGAACGTAGGTTAGTGCACATAGCGCTTGGGGGTTATACCGAAGAATGAAATTTGGTCGAAAATGTTGGTGGAGTTGCATAATGGTGTATGGCATTAGCATGCAATTCCATGTCATATTCCACTGGTGCAAAAGTTTAATTCGATCCGTATTGGATTGATGATGATAGGAGGTGTGCCACCAACCAAGTTATCTATCTACCAAGCTAGCATCGGCATGAGGTTTCGTATGAATGTTGGACACTCCCTAACCTATCCTATTATGGGTAAGATTGGATTGATTTAACAAATTTTAAGTTACCAATTTTGCTTCAAATTATTATCTCATGGCAAGCCTTAAAAACACGTGGGCGGGAAATGGAAAATGGAGAATCCACTAGTGAGAGATAAGGGTAAACGTCCACAACCAACCCCACAAACACAAATTGCAAGCAAATAGCAAATAAACAAACATATTGGATGATTAAACATTCACAAATCCAATAACGTATTGATTATCAAGAATCTTTTGATATTCAAATGAAAAAGTGCAAGACGTAATGCAAGACTTTGGGAAGTTTACAGCAAGGCAGGCAGACTTTGTTTTCTTTTCTTTACTGCATGTCTTGAAGTAATTTCTCGTGTGCTTCGAGGATGTTAGTTTGAACCAAGTAGTAGAAAAACAAAGGGACTCAGGGCTGGCTGATCATTGTTGGAATTTGTCATTGAATAGGAGAGAGAGAGAGAGAGAGAGATTTCGGGGTATTTGGTTGCTAATCTGCCTAATGTTAGTTGAAAATTAAGCGACTTTATTTGAAAGATTAGGTTGTAGCTAAGGATGATCGAATTAAAACGAACATAAACCTGCGTCAGAAGGAGGAGATGGGAGGACTTGGTCTAAACCAAATTCCTGCGCAACTAAAATGAAGTGAGAGTTCCCCGTCTACCCACCCACTTTGATAGTTCGAACACATGCGGGAAGAAGAAGAAGAAGAAGGTGACGAAGATAGAAGAGAGAAAGTTTCATAAGATTCTTATGAACAAAACTCAGGTCAAAAAGACTCTGGAAAATTAATTAAAGAGGAACACAATCATCCTCACAAAATAAAAAATGGAAGTCTTGTCCCATCCTGCCATGCGCCATGACCACTGACCGCTGAAAAGGTGGAATTGACGGGTCGATGCCTCATTTTCTTATGGAAAAATTTAAAAAAAAATGAGACAATTCGCGTCCACAGACTGTTCGTTGATGCTCTTTTATGTATTAATTAATGGAGTTTAGTTTAGGGACCTTTTTGATATCTTACTTGAAAAAAAATCACGAAAACTCGGGACCGTAAGGAGTAAAAGCAACAAAAAAATAATGCACCAGCCGGGAATCGAACCCGGGTCTGTACCGTGGCAGGGTACTATTCTACCACTAGACCACTGGTGCTGTTATATAATAGATTCATATAGAATTGTTTTGTTTCTAAGACCCCACCCTTCGGCACTGTACGTGATCTATCTTACTTAAGACAATGATTTTGTGTTCTTGAATGTAAAAGTAAAACCCAATTAAGGCGATTCAAATTTTGAACACATTCATTTCACTTAGTTTTGTACAATTGATACAGTAAGGAGCTTGTCAGATTTCAATACAATCAACTTCATCATCTGTCGCAATATCCCAGTCTAGTTGAAAAGAATTAGCAGATTTCTTCAACTCTGTTAGTCCCGTCAGATCCTCCAGATAGGTAGGATGGTTAATTGCTTGCAGTATGAACTCTGTTCCTCTATCTCGATATTCCGACACCACCTGCATATGTCATTTTAATCAAAATTAAGAATGAACGGCAACTTGATTGGTAAAATGATAAGTCCACAAGCTGTCAAACACAGCTAACCTCTTGAATTAATCAAATAGAAAGTCTATGAGATTGAATAACAATCCATAATATATGTACTTACAGTGCCACAACAAGCTGTGCAACTGTTTGAGGAGTGACCAACCAGTGTCATCTGAGAAAATTGAGAAAGAGAACCTCGAATCTGGTGGGGTAAGATACCAAGAGGTTGTTCACTGCTTCCACTGTCAATGGAGTTCGCAAACTCAGCTCCAGCATAGATCCTGTACATGAGAAATTGAACACCAAAATGCCATGTCAAATTCTGAGAGTATAATGGAACTTCTATATAACTATTAGCCGCTGCAAGTTAAATATAGAAAATATTCCAGTTGGCAGAATGTTGCAAGCATTCTTTTTACAATTTACCCTTGAGGATGATGCAGGACCCCAACTAACAGTTCAACTGCAAGAGCTGAAGCAATAGGAGCAAGCCCTGGACGCGTGACAGTACACTGCTGGTCCAGAGTGCGGTTGGCAGTTGACTGCACATATGGCATAAAAGTTATTACAGAGCTTGGTACAATCAAAACAAGTGCTACACATCAATTTTTTTTTCCTTTTAGATTCTAGAAATTACATCAGTTGGAGCAACCACATCATTGCAGAAGTAACAGCCCAATCTCTGCCCTCCATCTCTATTAGTTAGGGCAAGGTTACCCATATCAGCAGATAAAGTGTCTGCAGCATCAGCTTTAACTTCATGGGAAGTGCTGAAAGGACCAGGTCCATGGCGCATAACTAAGAAGCTATCAAACCCAAGAGCTGCAGTTATTGTAATCTGCAAAATGACAAATACCATATTCAGAAGTTTAAGATATAAGTAACCAATATATAACAACAATTCTAAGAAGCAGATATATAAGATCCAGGAGACTGACCTTGTTAGTATTGGCACAAAGAAGTGTAGGCAGCCATCGACTTTCCCTTGTATCAGTTAACAAGAAAATTGCATCATGAGAAAGAATCAAATCATGCAGGCGTCTACAGTCATCAAGAACACTATCTTCTTCTTGGCCAGGCACTGGATGCCCAGGCATTGGTATAGCCATCACAACACCTTCTGCTTCCTGACAAATACACAACAGATGGAAAGTAAGATAATATGAACTTTAATTAAGTTGTTGAACCTTGCATACAGAGGCCTCCGGTATAAAACAAATTACCACAGCTGGAAATATCCTCTTGAGGCTTTTAACTGCTGCCACTGCTTTAAAATCACCACCATTGAGGCAATCTTCCAATGTGTATAGGGACTGTCTCAATGGATTAGACATTGCCACTCTACCATTGTCAAGTAATGTAATTTTCCGAATACCCCAAGCCTGAAAATTATAGAACCTCAATTTTCAGTGAGCTAGAATCTAATATTACAAGCACAATTTTTCTGAACACTCACCATAAGCATGCGGGCAACCTGACATCCAAGAGTACCTGCTCCAAGGAGAAGGCACTTGCAAGAAGACAAGGTGTTTAGGTTCAAAGATGGCAACTGGCGCCATCTCATTAATTTTAAATTCAAATCTGCAGCAGATATAGCCAACCTATCAAAGTAAGTCAAAATGATCAGAATGAAAACAGAATGATTGTATTATGGACTACACAGAGGCAATGCAGAAAGCACACCTAGTTGGATCCATGGATTTAGCAAGGCCAATACACCTAGGCACTTTCCTCCCTTTGTTAAGTTCCCATCCCACTGCATTAGGTACAGATTGACGATCTTTCCATCCTAAGAAAATGGTGGCATTAATCAGTTAACTGACTTCCCAAAAACATATCCAAACCGTCTAAAGAGATAATTATCAATCAGAAAAGAACAGTTACCCAGTATCTGCCGCTCTACCTTGTGGAACTGTAATCAAAGCTTCGCCAACAAGAGACAAGCCCAGGTCTGCAAAACCACGATTCTCTCTATAGCAGAAAAAGCGAACTGACTTGAGGTTCCATCTTGTAACAATAAGAGCGAGGAAGTTACGAAGAGGCCAACCAGGATTGTTTCGAAGATGACATGGGTCATAAAAACCAAAGAGCAACTGCAAAAATAATGTCTAGTAGCTTGAGAAGGAAGCATCAATAATACCATATTCTAGTAAATTATTCCCATCGTTGATCAACTCATAATTCACTAGAATAGCATTCCTACAATCACAAAACAATTCAATTCCCCAGAATAAATTAAATTGTTATGGGGACAGACCTTTTGACCATCGCCTTGGCAGGCTTCCCAATCCTTCAGAAGACTTATAGTAGCATTTGAATTTGAAGCAATACTGACCAAAAAATATGGCACATCTGCAACATACTTGTATGATTTTGGTTTCCCAAATAGTGTTTGAAAAATAACAATGAAAAGAAAAAAAAAGAACAAAAAGACATAAATCACAACTGATACCGGCTGTTAAGCTTGAGTTACGCCACTTATTACAAGCTGCTGACACAGATTCTGCCTACATGTAGCAGAAAATATCATAAAATTGAAAGAGAAAGGACAAAATAAAAAAGTCACTATCCTTTTTTTTTGCAACAATCACAATTCTAAGTACCTCTTGTGAGCTAAACCATTGTGAAGCTGGCCTTAAATCAATCAAGGTTGCTGGGGGATCAAGCACCAGAGCAGGGAATGCAAACCAGTAATGAAAGCTCCATTTCTTCAAGTCTGCAAATGAGATGAACAGAAACCTTGATAGTACTGCACTGTCATCTACAGCTTTACCTGAGTGAATGTCCTCCAAAATCTAAGCCTCGACAGACAGTACATTTGTTATGTCAGTATATATATATACTTCAAAAATCAAGTCTATTGACTAATATTGAGTGCCTAAATTACTATCTGAAACACCAATAAAGACAACCAACATGGTAAACATACTAATACATTCCCCAAATTTCCACTGAAAACAATAAGTAAATAAATAAAGCATTTGAATGATTTACCTTCTTTGCCTCTTGTTTGAGCAAGCTTTGTTTATCAATGGCATGGAAGCTTTCTAGTGTATTTGTGTTGTACAGGGTGCCTGGGGCAGCGCATCTGTTGCGATTCCCACGACTTGCAGTTGCCGTTGATGATTGCTCATCTGAATCAGATGGTAGAGATTCCGAGAGAAGTGTCAAATGATTTGACACCTGCAAATGTGAACAAGGTGCATAGAAACCTGCAATAATATCAGTTATGACTTAGTTTACATTGTTTTCCTTTTTAATAAAGTAAACCTCCACAATTTTGCACCACATCATGCCACATTTTGTTTCTAATTTACAAGTAATAAACAAAATAAGAGAACAAAATTGAAACCTTATATTTATCATTAGTTGTTCTTGGAGAACAAGAATTTTCACTGACTCGTACCTAGTCAACTTACATTTGTTTTAGCAAAGATACAATCATTAAGCAATGTATTCCAAACCCAACCACTTTTCCCTTTATTTCACACAGAATTTTCGAACAACTTAGGCTTGCTTTGGAATTGTGGTGTTTACATTGTGCTTTGTTAGCAAAGCTGAAAAAGTTCATCACCAATTTTCAGTAGGATTCACTCATTTTACTATTAATATTTGATAGCATTTATGGCTTCAACGCATAGTAGCTCAATACCTAACGCAGCCCAAATAAAAGGCAATATATAATTTGTAAACATTTGTAATCATGCGAAAACGAAACTACTAATCCCGAAAACAAAAGTTCGCGATATTTACAATTCAGTTATAGCAAAAAACAGAAAAATTAAAAAAACAAGAACCAAACTATATAACTAGGTAAACTAATTGACCAAGCTGAGACATAATAAAATCCAAAATTCCTTGAATTTTCAATTTCTCATCTACTTAAACGGATCATGATCAACGAACGCAACCAACTATGATCATCATTGAAGAAAACACCGAGATGGATAAAAGTACCGGTGACGGGAATCGGAGAGTCGTCGATGCCGAGCTTGTTGAGCTTTAAAGAAGACAATCTGTGCCAGAAACCCTCGTCGACAGCGCTCTGAAAAGGCACGAATTGCAGTATAGATCCACTGCCTTGTTTAGCCATAGTTATTACTGTCCTCGCCGATTTTGCCTTTTCTCCTTGCCGTCCCTTCTCTGTAATTCGATTTGCAAGCGTCGGAGTTTTCGAGCTTAATGGAGCGGATGAATATCGTTGGAAAGATACCGTGTCGTGTCCGGTTCGGTTCTTGTACCGTGAATCCTCTTCGTTAAGTCAGCTTAACTAGCTCGACACCTCACCGTAATTTTCATTTTATTACAAAGCCTCCCCCCTAACGTTTGAAATAATTATTATTGAGTCCCTCAAATTTAAGAAAATCCCAAAATTACCCAATACTACTTCTTAGTTTTAATTGAAAGTGTTTGATAGTTAATTTACTGAAAAAAGGTACTTAAATATTCTACTGCTTCCGACATTTTCATTGTTAAGCTTCCATACAACATGATACATAGAATATAAATCCACAGAATTATTTGTGATCATACAGAGTCACCATTATAGTCTGGTAGCAGCACAGGCAGCTTTGTCAAAAGCTGTTTATTTAACAGCATAGAAAGTTTTCCAGCTTAACTCGTTTACACCTGGACTTATACAAACAGCTATTACTGTATATGTTATGCACATTAGCACCACTAGCACCAACGCGAGATGAGTTCTAAGCCCTAAGAAGAAGAGCTTGAGGATTCGAAAAAAGAGGTCCTTCGTCTCTTGTTTGGAAGTGTTGTTCTTGGTGAGTATTCGGGTGAAAGGGAAGCTTTTTCCAGGACAGAATTCAGTGTCTGGCGAACAGCATCTGCAAGAAGTCGGGATGCCTCAGCATTGTTGATATTCCCATCTTTGCAGCTGGTAAAAACAAAAACATTCTTCAACCGACTTCCTAATGTTGATATTTCTGCTGTTAGCATCTTCAGTGGGAGGGCATCAAGAGCTTGTCTTAAATCAGACAGTAGCTCAGGCCGGTATTCGCAGCAGATAGATGCCTTGAAGAAGAAATTTGCATCTCCTGCTTCATCATTATATCGTTCAACTGTCACTTCATCAGCATCCATTGGAATGAGAAAACCTTTGCAGGCTTCTGTGGCATTCTTTTTCAGTTCTTTCACTTGGCTTATGACTTCAGCAAGCAAGGTTGCTTTGTCCATCTGCGAACAACAATCAAACTAAAGTTAAAATAGGTCATTGATATTACCATCAGCACCGACCTGTTTTTCATTTTAGACGTATTGAATAATAAAATACATTCAGAGTCTTCATAAAGCACAACTGAGGATTTCCAAGAAGATGAAGTTGACTATCGCAGAAGACAAACCACTAATTATATTATTAGCTCTAACCATTACAACATGTAGCTAAGAATGCAAAAGAATTCTTTCTATTCAGAGAGGAACTTTTCAGTACAAATTAAGGTCAAACAATTTGCTATCGGCAGTATTGTCTTTTTGTACTAACGACACCTACAAGATCAATCAAGTCTTAACATAGAAGTGAGTGATATCAAGCAATCACTTTGACTTCATCATAGCTTTCCGAGTTGAGTCCTAATATTTTAGTTTAAATATGAATTGATTTTCTTTTTCCACACGTATGTTCCTAGCTTACACTACCAAACATAATAAAATATCATACATGTATGCCATATAATATATAAAGACAGAGACCTCCGGAGCATCCATGAGAGAACAGCTGGCATGTGGCCCCACAATCCAGGCAATTAATGTCATCACTTGTCAATTTTAGAATAGATATGGTCAACTACCAGTTAAGCTTTGACAGCAAGACATGTATGGCCATAAATCATCCCATAAGTTTACATATTGTTTAACAGGCAGGGGATCATCAAACTAATTAAAAATTACGTTGACACAGCTAGGATGAAATGGTTTTTCAATCTTATTAAGTATAAATATAGGTGCCTTTGACGCGATTAGAAAACAAGATTACAAATGCTTCTCTCTTTCCAGAATCTTTTTCTTTCTTTTTCCTTTTGGGGTTTTATCAATAATAATGCTGAAAAAATTGACAAGGGCGGCATATCCCACTACATAAGTAGTTCTACGTCAACAAAACTCCATTTTCCTTTTTTCCCCCAGTTTTCACTTACCTTAGGCAGTTAACAGTGGGCAGATACAAACCCGTTGACCACCTTCTTTATCGTTTTGCAAACTTCTAATATATTTCAATCCAGGTTTCTCCTGTAGACAAGCTTGAATGAGTGATTTCAAAACAGAGAACCAATTCACTCATCCAGAATCATTACCATTCAGCTGACAACGCAATAGAATGCAATTTAAGTACACTAAATCAGCAATATACTAGTTACTTTGATATAGATTTCCAAGTTGGGACCGAAGAGGATGTTTGAATTCATGAAGAAATAAGCCACAGATCACTTAATTATCAAATTCTGAACCTTAATTCATAAAGTAATATGAAAACTATTATATCATCCAGCTGACTTTGTATCTACCAGAACCTCAGTTGACTCTAGACTGTATAATGCCAGAAAACAAAACATCATTACTTGCAATTTCATTTAAATAATATGAATTAAAGGTTCAGAATCATTTGCTTATCCTCAGAAGTCAGAAGCTCATTTTCTTTCATGAATCAAAGGTAAGTTTTATAGTAACAATCTCAAGCATAAGATGCTATGATAAACTGATGCTTCTCAGGATCTCGTTTTACCAAGCAAGTTGAAAAATAGCACAAATAGTTTCACAAGGTCTCAAAATCCCTTTGTTTATCACCAACAACACATATAATGTGATGTGTTCTGTTGTATAGAAAAACAAAGCCCTTAGTCAGATGAGGGGGGCTATCCTTGAGCTAAGTTGTGATGAGATTTTCTTAATGAGTTTTAAACAATGGTTTTATTTTCTCCCCCAACTTTCTTGGCAACCAAACAATAGTATTCCTTCACAAAAACTAAATTCTGAGACAAAAGAGTGCTTAAAAACTTGTATACATCTAATAAACCCCCTCAATTTAACCAAAACCTCATTAAAAAAAGCTCCCTATATTTCAAGTTTCAACAAAGGGTTCAAAGATTAAATCAACAAGCTAAAACAATAATTAAGCAAATAACAAGAAGTTCACTATTATTGCCAAAATAACCGATTAAAACCTACATGTGGAAAAAGAAATAACCTTTCCATCGTAAGGCACGAGATCACGGAGATTATTAAGATGAGCATTGATCCTTTCTCTCCTCCTCCTCTCTGCTTCACTGTGACTTTTCAAAGCAGCCACAGCCTTGGCCTCCGAAAGTTCCTCCTTTCCCACTTTTACAGGAGCCTTAACAAGCTCTACCCTCTCACTGTCCAACACCAAAGACTGAGAAGCCGACCCACCTCCCAAACCTCCATTAAAACCACCTAAAATTGGATCATAAAGTGAACCAAAACCATACCCAAGTGACGAATTTGACTTAAAAGAATAAGCAGCCATTAGGTAGTTTGCTTTTTGACACAACTCTTTAGGACCCAAATATGCTAAGGAGGAGGAGACCAGGCGGACGAATGGTGGGAGCAAACCAGAAGGAAAGTTTTTGATCAGGGAAGTTTTGTTGGTTGCAGATTTTGCTGGAATTTGTGATTCTTCTTCTTCTCCTTGTTATTCTTATGGTTTTATCTTCCATCACGAAAAAAGACAAAGCTTTGAAGGTGTTCAAGAGAGATAATCAGTAGGAAAACATCCACATTTTCCTCTTGAAGCTCTTGAATTCCATCATTTCAGCTAGTTTTCTTTGAAAAACGTGCGATTGCTGGTGCTTACTAAACAAATACGTACTGATACTTGTAAAACTGTGAATCAAGGCTTTGTGACTCCAATGAATATCTCCGACAATCACGAACCTTTCGATGAATATTCAAGAGGCAAAAGGGACGAGATCGCTAGTCAAAGAAGTTCACGGAGAGACTTCGGAAGAAAGAAGTGGTAGAAGTATCTTAAGAGACGGTAGGGCCGTCGCAAACTTGCATTATATCTAGAAGTAATTTTCCAACTTATCATCTTAGTCCCTAATTTTTTTTATTTTTTTAAATAAAAATATTGTTTTACATTTATATTATATAAGTCCCAAACCAGACTACTATTAAAAAGACACTTGTCAAACGGACAATGACCCAATACAAAATTTATAATTTTTAATGTATAAATTTATTTAATTATATAATATTAATTATTTTTTATGCAATAAATTTATTTTATAAAAAATAATAATTATATTTAAAATAAAATTTATTACTATTTAAATAAATAGTATTATAAATATATCATAAAATACAAAAAAAATTAAATAAATAACATGATTATAATTTATTTAATTATTTAAAATTTATATAAAAATAAAAATTTTAAATTCTTAACACAATTATCAAATGATTCAAGTTTAAATTGATCTCAATTTAACGTGTACGATAGAATACAAATACGAGACGAAAATATAAATTACTTCTCTCGAAAATAACTCAAATACCCTTTAATGTTAATCCACTTCTCACATAATTGTTCATACACAATACATGAAATCAAGGAGCCAAGTGATAATACTAATGCCAATAAATGAAATTGACATAAATAAATTGGAGTTTTGGGCATTTTCAGAGTGAGCATCTGGTGGGAGATTGTACAAAATCAAAAACTGAAGTCAAATGATGAAAATTAAAATAGGTATTTTATAAAATTAAGACTTTGATTAGTAAAGCATTAGTAGTATTATGATATGACAATCACCAATTGAATCTTAGTTTGTTGAATAACTCTAGAAAAATGTAGCCCACAACTAACAATATTTGACAAAGGAGAAGTTTGTTTATGGTTTGATAACTTGACAGGATCTTTTAATCTTATATGATCTAATTGTTAATGCTTATTTATATTTTAATTATTATTATTATTATTTAGGGTTTAACAACTGAACCAAACATATGCAAATTCAAAAAGTGTATTAGAACAACAATCTTTATACTCATTTGGTACTTTTTTTTATCAGAATTTTAATGAAATAATTTGCATGATGTGACTTGTGATTCAATGAAATTAAAACTAATCAAATGCCCTTTTGATAATGCATAGGGATTGGAACTGTTTAACTCCTTAAGTTTGGCCAAAAGACAAAAGAAAAAAAAAGACTGATTGGTCAAGAAAAGCTGGCCCCCCTCCTTCAACTACCCATTTGTCATCAAATCAAGATTCCAACAATTGATTTTAAAAAACCCAAACTTTGCTTCAAACAAATTTCCATTTTGTTTAGTACAAAAGACTTGCTCTTGATAGGTTCTGTCTCTTCTTGCTTTTGTCACCATCTATATGGGATTAGCTTTGTCTAGATTCATTTCATTTGAAGATAAACACTAAGTTATGTGTATTAAATTGTCATTAGTTCTTGTCCAAGAGTGGCTTCTTTTCATATAACATACCTGCCCTTTTTCATTTTTATGTTGCAACAAATTATTTATTTTTATCTCGAATTTAGATCAATTATTTTATTTTTTTACGAGATAAGATTAATTATTTAAATAAATAAAAGTAAATTAATAAAATTCAAATATTAGTAAACTTTGTAGTTATTATATAAGAAATATAAAGTACTTATTATGCTAATTAAATATTATAATTTTATAAATATAGATATATGTTCTTGACTCTTATCATATATATTGGGTCACATTAGTAATAGTTGTCGGATTGGGTGGGCAAATAGTCATTTTGTAAATATTATTTATTTATTATATATTTTAAAATATGGAATAAATTATTTTGTGTAAGCTAAGTTGCCTTTTGAAAATCCAAAAGGCCTTTTTTTTTCCCAATTACATTATTAAATCCATTTTTCCTTTGAACCAACATACAAGTCACGTGCTTTTGAACAAAACGACAACGCATCGAATGTAACAACGTGCAAAGGAATTATATTTTATAAAAATGATATGAACACGACGTCGTTTCTTGTTTCCCCGCCAGACGTGTGATCTTACGGTTTTCTTCGCTTGGAGCGAACATTGACAGCGCAACGAACTGAAACTCCCTCGCTGTTGCGCTACTCAACACTGTTACACTGAAACGAACGCCTGTCCGTGTATCAAACTTTCAAATGGCCCCCACCGCCACTTCGATAACGGCATCGGTTTCGTCGTCACTCTCACAGCATAGGACTAAAACCTTGGATTTCAAACAAGCTTCTTTATCGCCGTCAGTATCGTCTTACTCACCGACGTTAAAATCTGTGATCTCTCGTGTCCCCGCACGCAATGTTTCATCCAACGTCCGATCATCGCTGTCCGCTAAAATGGTGTTGTTCTCTTCCGTCATTCCTACGACGTCGCTTGATTTTGACACCAAGTTTTCAGAAAGGAGAAGATCACGACGAGGTATGACACAAAAACTTGGAAGAAAAAAAATACTACTTTCCTGTTATTAACTCTAGAATGACGTGCAAAGACATTGTTGTAGTATGAGAGACTTGTTCAATCTGTTTCCAGATGCTTTTAAAGGGATTAAGCAGATTGGAGTCATTGGTTGGGGATCTCAGGTGTCATTTCTTATTTGTTTCTCGATATACATATGTTTGTTTTTAATCTGTGATATATGTGTGCGCGTGCGTGTTTAATGTATGTATGCAAGTATGCATTTGCTTATTTATGGGGTTTATGCAATCTTGACAGGGGCCTGCCCAAGCGCAAAACTTGAGGGACTCACTTGCGGAGGCAAAATCTGATATTATAGTGAAGGTAACTTCTGTTTACATGAAAAATTAATTAGTAGTTTTTTTTTCTGTTGTTATTGATTTTCATTTTCATATAACAGAGAAAATTCAATGGTTGCGGTTTGCTTTTGTGTGTTGCAGATTGGGCTGAGGAAAGGTTCCCGTTCATTCGCTGAAGCTCATGCTGCAGGATTTACTGAAAAGAATGGAACTCTAGGAGATATATGGGAAACTGTTTCGGGAAGTGATCTTGTCTTGTTATTGATTTCTGATGCTGCGCAGGTTGGTGTGTTTTTCATGGTTCTGTTTTTCTGCAGCAGCATGAGATATGTTAATCATGGTTGGTATCTTTTGAATACCACTAGGAATATAATCTATGCTGAAACATAAAGAACGAGTACGGAGCAAAAACAATCTGAACCAAACAATCATACTGGTTACATAAGTTAATTGGCAAATTGCTCTTTGTATTGGCATTTAAGTTAGTTTTCCAATTTAACGAGTATAATGTGTTCAATCTAACTTTTCAAATGTTATCACCGTCTCAATTCTGATGATGCCCAAACAGATTAAATAAATTGGGAAGTAAAAGCTGTAAAGTTTTTTCCTTGTCTGAATTAGGTGTGTATTTCCTTTGATGGTTATAACTGAGGTTGCAACTCTTCAGGCTGCAGTAATGGAGTAAAGATTGAGTATATTTTTGCTTTTAATTGAATAATGAGTTCCTTGTGCATTTCTCAATGGAGATACATGGCAAATTTTTTTATTTTTTCTTTTTTCCCGTACTTATCCTGTTTGATTTGTTTCTTCCCCTTGTGGTTCTTATTACCCGCCTCTGTGCTGTAGGCAGACAAGTATGAGAGATTTTCTCCCACATGAAACCAAATAGCATCCTTGACCTTTCCCATGGGTTTCTTCTAGGTCATTTACAATCCCCGGGACTTGATTTTCCCAAAAACATAAGCGTTATTGCTGTTTGTCCAAAGGAGATGGGGCCTTCGGTTAGGAGACTCTATGTTCAGGGTAAAGAGGTCAATGGAGCTGGAATTAATTCCAGTTTTGCCGTCCATCAGGTTTATCTCTCTATATTTGTCTGTGTTCTTTTATTATGGCAAACTTGCGCGACATGTAAACCTTAGCTGAGATGCTGAGTGCTCGTTCCCCCATTTTTCGAGGAGGATGTTGATGGCAGGGCTACAGATGTTGCCTTGGGTTGGTCAGTTGATGTAGGTTCTCCTTTCACCTTTGCCACCACATTGGAGTTGGAGTATAGGAGTGACATTTTCGGGGAGCGGGGTAAGCCCAGTAGCTTGTGTGATTATGCCAATTGTTCTAGAATTTAATGTTCTCTCACTATGGTTATATTTTGGCTTGTAGGTATATTACTAGGTGCTGTTCATGGAGTTGCGGAGCCCTTGCTTAAAAGGTACACCGAGAATGGAATGAGTGAAGATTTGGCTTACAGGAACACCGTTGAGTGCGTAACAGGAATTGTATCCAAGACCATCTCAACAAAGGTTTATTTTGTCTGTGTTCACTCACTTTGTTGTTTTTTGGCCAGAATGTACTTGTTCAGCACTCTATTTTTTATTTGTCTGCATGTCTGTACTCTGATAGGGAATGTTGGCTGTGTACAACTCACTGTCCAAAGAGGGCAAAAAAGAGTTTGCGTCTGCATATAGTGCCTCTTATTATCCTTGTACGGACATATTGTACGAATGTTATGAAGAAGTTGCCAGTGGGAATGAAATCCGCAGTGTAGTTTTGGCTGGTCCTCGATTTTATGTAAGTTGATAGCACTGTATGGGAACATTTTATAATATTTTATTGTGATTTTATCTCATGTTAGCAGAACAATGGATAGTGGATGTTTACTGAGCACTTTTTAACAGGAAAAGGAGGGTCTAGCGGCTTTCCCAATGGGTAAGATTGATCAAACTCGGATGTGGAAAGTTGGTGAACGTGTTCGTGCAACACGACCCAAAGGTGACTTGGGTCCTCTGCATCCTTTCACAGCTGGGGTTTTCGTGGCACTTATGATGGCCCAGGTAATAATAAATCCTGTCATTATTGATGGATAAATCTTCTACATTCTTAATGAATGGATGGTGGTTGTGTCACTGTGGATATTATGTTTTTATTTTCTGCATAACTGTCTAGAATTTCTGGATGTAAAAATTTTAGATTGAGGTCTTGAGGAAGAAGGGGCATTCATACTCAGAAATCATCAGTGAAAGTGTGATAGCAGTAGACCCCTCCATGCATGCTCGAGGGGTCTCATTCATGGTTGACAATTGTTCTACAACTGCACGTTTGGGACCAACGAAGTGGGCACAGCGATTTGATTACGTCCTTACTCAACAAGCTTTAGCAGCAGTAGACACAATTACTCCTATCAACCAAGACCTCATCAGCAACTTACGATCTGATCCTGTTCACGGAGCCGTTGAAGTTTGTGCTAAGTTGAGACCAACCGTTGACATCTCAGTGACCGCAGATGCAGATTTTGTTCGCCCAGAGTTGCGCCAGTCAAGTAGTTAAACTTGCGTAGGTACAACTTAGCGAGAATGTGTTTTATAAGGCCTGGGAGAATGGAATTTTCCATTACACAGAGTTCCGTAGTTTCATCATCTTCTTGGGTCATGTCGCTTGCTATGTGTTGTGAGCATTGAGGAGACAAAGAAGTACTTCCAGTTTTATAATTTGTTTCCTCTAGTTTTCATATAGAATATAATGTTTGAATCTCATTCTCTTTGGATGTTTGAATCTCATTCTCTTTCGGGCTTTAACTCGTTCAAAGTTTCCAACCCACCAATTCTAGCTTTTATTGTGAACTATAAATTGCTCTTCCATGGCTACTGTGAATGCCCAACAACTTTACAACAACATCACCTTCTGTTACCAAACACAAATGATGACATGTTAAGGTATCAAACAAAGCCATTCTACTTCCATCTCCAACAATAATCTCTTGCTTGAATTCGTATTATCAGGCGGAGGGAAAACACTACATCATTGCAATCATAGCCTCGTATATGAAACAATGCCCACCGACGTGGAAGCTATGTTTGAGATTTTTTTTGTACATACCGTGTGAGGGTACGAAATAAAGAAACTCTGGCGTTTATACAAGCTTGAGCCAACAAATGATCTCTTTGCAGGGTTCACTTACCAACCTGTCATGCTCTGCGGCTCATGATACTTTATTCATCAGACGTAGCAGGAAAATTGGTGTGATTTAGATTTGCTGCCTCATGATTATGCGCTTAAGAATCTAATTTAGTCATAATCAGAATTCCCAATACGCTAAATTGCTTCTCTGCATTCTTCTTCTGTTTGTCATCTTGAATAATGAAAGACTTCAAGTGCAACATCGAGTGACAGTGATCTGTAATTACTTTTTCTAAAAAGAAAAGAAAAATGTAGGATGTTTTCAGGCCTGGCGTAACTTGCAACTAGAGGTCTTAACAATTACTCACACAGGGGACTTGACAACACCTGCAACACCAACAGTGCAGCGTCTCATGGAGCTAATCATTATCAGAAGAGCATGACAGCGTTGTAATGTCCAGGTTTTGTCATTAATCTCATTCTCAGACCTCGCTTCTGTATATTAATTAATTACTGTATTAATCTATCACATGAAACAATCTATGGGTACCAACAAATGCATACAAAGTACCACCAGTCACTTTAACACATGTTCAAACTATACACGTGAATCTATGAACACTTGATTATAGAATAACACTACCCTTCATTCGTTTTTTCTTGCAGTTGCGTAAGAAGGCTCCATGGCAAGGCCACAAAGACCTTCCCCGGCAGCAACATCTCCCTGAATCCTCGTATATCGACTCTCACCCCATCCTGTACCCCAGTAATTCTTCACCAACCAATACTTGGTTCCGCTAGAGCCATTACCTTATCCAATTGCTGTAACGGCATGGTCTCAATCGCCACTGAATATCCCCTGTTGAGAAAAACTAGAACTGTAGTCACTGCCTTCAATCGCAACAGAAACTGGTTGGTTTGCCGCAACTTGCAACAAGGCCCTCTCGTTATTGGACGGCATATTTTTGTACCCAGTGATTGCGACTGCCCGTGTTCATATCTTCTTTGTTTTGCAAGTTCCATCAATTTCCTCGTATGGGTGATTAGCTTCAGTTGTGAGGCCACGGAATGTTTTTTTTTGTTGAACTCGAAGGCAGTGTCCATGAGACCACTGCTGCAACCTGAATCCTGAGTGTCACAGTCGCCAACTTCTTGCTCTGATAATGATATTAACTTGCCTGTTTTGATTTGGGTTATTCCTTCCATGGCTGTCACTGCTGAAAATGCCCGGCAACACCCGTAAATAAACAATAACAAACAGTAAGTGGTAGCACAGAAACATAGCACAAAAACACAGCTCCGTTAGCTGGTACTTACCGCAGGCCTTGACAGAAGTCACTGCTACTTTTTTTCTCCAGTCCATGCTGGTTGGCACAGCTGTTAAGCTTCCATAATCAAAAGACTCGTCTTTATCTTCTGATGAGGACGCGCTTTTGGAGGTTTGTCCTTTTCTGATAACCAGTATACATACCACGGAATTCAGCGTTAGTGAGGTTTGCAAATTTGTTGACAGCGAGCTTATAACCGCGGTCCACACCATTACTGTTAAAGTTTTCAATGTACTCACCGTTGCTCTTGAAAATATTATAGCGTCTCTCCTTTTCAACAGCATCTATATAGGCAAGTCCATGTTGAGCCATCCATTCTTCATGCCTCTGTAGAATGAATTCCTCATTGAGAGGGCGGCACAGACCATGAATGGCCAGAATGTTCAGAATAAAGAGAAACTAGAGAAAAACATTGGCATTTTTGCTTGGAAGCCAAGGAAAATTAGAAGGAATCTCCGGTAATTATTCCACCGCTCAGCAAACTTTGGAAGAACCCATCAGAGTAGAGGTGTCATACTGGCCAAATCGTCTCGAAAAATAGGCTCATGCAAACTTTCGGCGTTGCTCTGGCCTGCAACAAAATTGTTAAATCTAATAAGGCCACAAGCTCGGATCTTAATGGATTGCATTGGAACATACAGACTTATAATATTTATTAATATTTAAATAATTAAATATTATTAAATTTATATATTTATTAAAAAATTATAAAAATTTACGAATTCGATCTGGCCCGAATCCGTGACGGACTCTTATTTTTTGGCCCGACACAAATCCGTGACGAGCCTGTGTCCGACTGAAAGTTGGATCCGATCCCGTTCACACCTGCATGTCATAGAGCCGTCTCCCGGAATTCGAAGAGTACAAGCCAGTGCTTGTGCCGGTGCTGGATTTCCAATCCACACTTCCGAGGATAGGGCGAAAGGAGGCAGGGTTGCTTTAGCCTATGATGTGTCATGATAATTAGCCCGTCATATGAAGTGGGCTAAGTCCTTTTTAGGTCCTAACACGAATAGTTACGCAATGCCTATTGGACCGGCGTCGTTTAAGTGCTTTTAGTCACCCAATAAATACGATCCAGAGGATGTTTAGATGGTGACGCAGGCTCACAGTACTGATTCAAACTTGGAAAGAGCTCCCGACAAGGTACCTCCATCCCTCCTTTTCTATTTTTTCCTCTTCGCAAAGCACGCTTTCGTCGGACTGATTAATTTGGTTAAATGTGAAATTAACTAAATTTTTATTCTATAAGACAAATCGGAGAACGGATTGATTAAGTTAGAATTTTGTGCTTTATTTTGAGCCGTTTGGAGTACTTGTTTAGTTTATCATCTCTTGAAATGTGTGCAGTTTGTTGGATTTCTTTATAAACTTGGGAAAGACTGCTACTTAGTTTGTCTGTTGCTGTTGGGTGTGCTCTGCTTTAGTCTTCTTTTGGGCACCTGGATTTTCTTCGTGTATTACTTTTATGTGAAAGATGGATGAATAAACCCCAAAGGAGTGAGAGAGAGAGAGAGAGAGAGAAATAAAAGAGATTGATTACAGGGACTTGTAGGTGGCTTCAAGATGAGAACGGTGAAGGTATTTGTCTTTTTCTGATTCATATGGCATGCAGGAAACAATAATGAAGGAAATCATACGGTGGTGCTTTAAATTTAAGTATGCCAAAAGTGGGTTGTGGTGATTGAAAGGTACAATGAATGCAAGATGGGGATGGTTGTGAGGAACTTTTCTGGCATTGATGACGATGTAATTGGGAAATTCTTGTTTTTGAGAATTCTCCTTGTACAGTAGTTGCTTATTTATTGGCAGAGTTTTCAGATTGAAAATTGAAAATTTTGACGAATATATTACCTTCTTATTGGCGCCCTTCACTTTTCAATCAGTCTAAAAATGGTGAGAATGGGTCTAAAGTAGATGTATGACCTACTACGGAAGTTGAAGCATTAAAATTACAGTACAGCGTAGAATAATTTCAATGGTTCATAATGTTACAGAGAATGCTACTCCTTTAAAGCTATGTATTTTGTAAAACCGTTGTGTTTTCCAATTCTCCTTAAATATTAGATACTAGGTGTCTTAAGTCTTAATTAACGGCTTTTTTCCTATTTCTCTCTTCTTTTAAATATGTTTGTTATTGGGTATTTTTGCTTTTTCTTTGACAAAGTTGTTAAAAATTAGATTGGGTTGTGAATACTCAGTATATGAAGGCCAGTTTCAGAAACCAGCAGGAATTAGGCAAATGGTCGTGCTGCATCCAAGTAGTTAATTATGATTCGATTGATTTCTATCCTACATTTTAGCTATAGTTTCTTTACTTCTCTTTTAATTGTACCATCTCTTTGTCCTGGTGAAGGAAAGCTGTGCATCAATGGTTTTTCTTATTATCACTTTTTTCCTCAATAAATTCTCCCATGTTTTTGTAAACGTATCTCTGCTTTTGGTTTTTATTGGCCATGAATAGGCTGTCGAAATTATTGGGTAAGCATATGCAGACTGTGGCAGCTAGCAACTCTGTTTCAGAAGAACACATCCCAAAAGTCATATATCGCTGTAAGAAATGCAGGAGAATTGTTGCCTCGGACGAGAACATAGTTCCTCATGAGCGAGGAAAGGGAGAACAATGCTTTAAATGGAAAAAGAGAAGTGACATGGAAAAGGAACCAGAAGAATGCTCCTCCATATTTGTGGAGTCCATGAAGTGGATGGAATCTGGTAAATGCAAACTCTTCACTGTTGATTTTTTTTTCATTTCCATTCACATATAGATGCATCCATAGCTTAGCTTACTAAGTTGCATTCAGAATTTTGACCTTTTCAGTACAAGAAGGTTTTGTGGAGGAGAAGCTTCAGTGCATAGGATGCAAAGCTCGGTTAGGCTCCTTCAACTGGGCAGGTTTACAGTGCAGCTGCGGAGCCTGGGTGACTCCTGCTTTTCAGCTGCACCAAAGCCGATTAGACAAGTGCTTTATATGAGTGAAGCCAGTTGTTTTTCTTTTTAATCTTGCATTATCTTCAAGTAGAACGAATGACTCATGATTTTCCTGATGAGTTTGATAGAAATATGCTGTGGTTAAATATTAATAAATCTAGCCTGATTTTATTTTGTTTATGTTAATAAATTATTTACAGTCATAAATTAAAAAAAGAAGCAGGAAAAAAAAATTTAATGGTGATATGTAGAAAGGTAACATCACGAAACGTTTTTCGCATGTTCAATAAGAAACGCGAAACGCGGAACGCACCTTACTTACAGGTCACTGCCAGGGAAGGCACGGAAGAGAGCAAGGGCATATAAAACAATTTATATTTTAAATTTTTTATATTTATTATAAAAATAAAAATATTAATGGAAAATAGTGTTTATCAAAGGAGGAAGAGGAGGAGGAGGAGGAGGAGAACGACGAGATTGAAGAGGAAAATGTTAGATGGAGTTAAAAGAGAAGAAGGGAGGAAGTGTTTGACTAGGGTTTGGTATTGAACGGGATTATAAATTCCTTCCCTAATTAAGAAGTTTCTCTAGAAAATTTAATTTTCTCGCTGGCAAACACCTCCAAACTCTCTGACTACCTTCGGTCATGTCGTGCTCAAGTTGCGGGTCAAAATCATTAATTCGCGAAGACATCTCTGGCAATCAAATATGCGCATCTTGCGGCACCGTCCAGAAGTTCGACAACTATGACTCACAAGTATATGGGCGCGACGGTCCGACTGGAACATACGTACATGTCGGTACTTCAGGTACTGGTTCTGCCCTAAACTACAAGGACAAAAAACTCTACGAATCTCAAAAATTAATCGATGAGTATGCTTACAAATTAAATTTGACGCAACGTGGCGTTGAAATAAGAAAGATGATTGATAAAATAACAGAAGGTGAGTTTGGGTTAGGAGAATGGTTTCCGATTTTAATCGGTGCTTGTAGTTATGTTGTTATGAGAAAGGATAATAAATCGTTGCCGATTGCCGAAATTGCATCGGTTTTGAATTGTGACGTGTATGAGTTAGGTAGGATGATTTCGCGTGTGGTTGAGTTTTTGAATTTGAAGTTGCCTGAATTGGATGTTGTGATTATGTTTGAGAGAACGATTAGGAACTCGAAACTCCCCAAATTAGCTGAATTGGAGGGTGATAAATTGGAGAAGATGAAGAAACAAGCTGTGTTTTTGTTGAATTGTGCAGTGAAGTGGTTTTTGACCACGGGGAGGAGGCCAATGCCCTTGGTCGTTTCTGTGTTGGTGTTTGTGGCAGAGATCAATGGGGTTAGTTTGAAGATTGAGGATGTTGCCAAGGAGGTACATTGTGCATTGAGCACATGTAGGAGGCGGTACTCAGAGCTGTTGGAAGCCCTTGTGAAAGTGGCACAGGCATTGCCGTGGGGGAAGGATGTGAATGTGAAGAATATATTGAAAAATGCACCATTTGTGATGGGTTATATGGAGATGAAGTCAATGGAAAAGAGGAAAGGAGATAAGGAAGGATTGGAGTGTGCTGGTGTTGATTTGGGTGATGTGGTTAGTGAATGTTTGAAGAAAGATGTTGAACATGAGATAGATGAGTATGGCCAGGAAAGCAATGCCCCAAATGTTGTCATGGATGATAGTTGTGTGGTTGCAAGAACGACAGTTGCTAATGGTGATGAGATTAAGCTTTCTCATGAATGCTTGAGAATGATTTATACTAAATTTTCAAATGAGGTTGATGGTGGGAGGTTGTCGGGACAGAGTGGAGAGCGTCATGGGAGGAAGCTAAGGAGAGGGTTTGACCTAAGTGACTGTAGGGAATGGTGGAATGGAAAATCAGAGTTTAGCAAGAAACTTATGCTAAAAAAAATATTGGAGAAAGATGTGGGACTTGATACCATGCCTCCATCTTTTGTTAAGGGTAACGTGGTGATTAACAGGAGGAGAGCAAAGATCAATTCTGCTAAGGCACGGATTAACAAAATTATGCATCCTTTGACAGCTGACATAGGTGATACTAACAACATTTGCCTTTCTGATTCTGTACATGGGAAGAGGAGAAAGCGAAAAAGAGTTAGCGAACTTGATTGGGAAGATTTTATCATTGAGACCCTCCTGCTGCATCAGGTGAAAGAGGAGGAAATTGAGACAGGATATTACAAGACCTTGCTGGACTTGCATGTGTTTAACTCTGGGGTCATGTGAGAGTTTCCAGCTTCCAGAGCATCATTTTTTTTTCCCTTTTCCTTTTGTTTAGGCATCATTTTGTTTTCTTCTCACAAGAGAGCATTAGAATATACTTTCATGCTGTAGTGACTGCTTTGTCGAGGGACTTTTGAGAACAAAATACAGTAGTAAACTCTTGCAGCTACGAGAATGTCTATGTAAACTCTTGCAGCTACAAGAATGCCAATACAGACGTTAATGTAAGTCTTCACAAAATTAACATAATTGCAAATTTATTCAATTGACTCTCCATGGCTATCACAACAATCACAGAAATTTGTATATTTCTGCAATAATGTGTGGACAAGTGTTACATTGAAACTTAATAGCTTTAAGTTAAGACCAAATAGTCTCTGCTGCTGCTACATTTCTCATTACAGAAAATTAACCAAGTTCTAACTTCCTTTGTCATTGGAAGAAACAAGTTTATTTAGAGGAACGCACAATCCACTCTGATCATTTGATTGGTGCATGTTAACTGAACTGGATTGGTAAAAAATAATAGTAATAATCATAATCATAATAAATGGTAGATGGGGATTTGTAATTTTATTTCATTCATAAGCACTGGCAAGAGAAATTTCACCAATCCTGGGTGATAATTGTAAAATAAAAAGGAAATATATAGTAGCAAAGGGATAGCCTAACAGCTATTTAAGCTGTAAATATGAAAAGCAAGTGAAATGTTTATGGCATCTGGACTATCAAAGAGTCTGTATCACTGGCCGGCAGCAAATGCCTCAACTGGGAAAGTCTTGGTGATGCCGGCAAGGCTCTTGAAATGAATTTTTCCAGTGGGTGGATCATCAACAATGATCTCACTGACTGGAGGCCAAAGCATAAATTCTTTCGCCTTCACTCCCTTAAGCTTCTTGATTCTTTTCTTGTCAACAAAACCAGTTATCTCAGTATCGTAGCTCACAAGCTTGCTGATCATCTTGAAATTGTGTTCCACCTTCTTCTTCTGCAGGATCCACATGTAACCAGTACTCTTAACGAAACCAACTTCAATCACATCTGCAAGAGGAAGAAGCCCTGCAGGCAGTCCAAACTCTTCAAGAATAGCAGCTGCCATTTTTATCCCCTCCTCATGGCCCATCTTGATAATTCCTCCTTCCCTCTCTGCCATGGTCAGTTTTAGCAACTTCTTGTTTTGCCTAAATTTGATAAGACTTTCTTTGCAGTGAAGGGGCGATTTATACCGAGTGACAACGAGCTTAAGACAAATTTGATGGAGAAACTTATGCGAAAATCATTGTACAACTCCACCAAAACTTAAACCGGCCCTTTGTCCATCATACAAACAATGTTGAATGCAGTTTCTCTTTTGGCATACTCTTTTGGCATACCCCACTTGCAGCAGAGTTAAAATACAAAAAAATAAAACTCATCAAAAATAGTGTCGTTTCTTCGCAGACAATAGGCTTATTCATGCCAATCTGTCCGCAAATTTCTACGTTAAAATCCACCCCACCAGTTGTCAATATCACTTTTCTTGATCAATGTATTCCCTGACATGCAAACTTCCATGCAAACCATCGTACAAATTTAAGACCACAGTTCTATACGCTGTTACCCGCAGCCTGAAGAATCATGGAGCAAGTTTGCCAAAGTATGTAACATTTTTCTTGCATTTGAGTTGCATCAGTTATCTGAATTTTGATTCGTTTTCTTCTCTGTATGCAGTTTATGGAAGCACGGTGCATTCATAAGTACATACGTCTCTGTTTTCGCTGAGTTGTACCTGTCATCTTTTGTTTCTGTGTAAATGAAGAAGAATAGACAGAAGAGAAGAGAGTGGCTCATCTCTTCGTCTTCTGAAATGGTCTCACTGTAGTTTAGCAAAAAGATTACTCATTTATACTCAATGAATGGCCTTAAACACTGACCGCCGCGCCATTTTCAACGTTGAACGGTCACCGGTAGGCCAAGAACTTGAAAAAAAACAAAAAAAACCCCGCACAGAAAACTGACCCAAAACAACCCGTCTTGATTTTACAAGAAACAACATCCTATTGGTTGGTGATGTACTCCACGTGGGCCACCGACCCACCTTCTTCTATCAGAAACAAGCCGTCGTCATTTTTTTATTTATCTCAATATTCACCTCCAGATTTTTTCTTACCTTCTTACCGACCGTCTAATATCTTATATCTACTCCTTCGCAGAGAGTGATGGAAGTGTCCTGAATTTTGTTCTTTCTCAAAAGGCAAAATAAATTAATAGTCCAAAAAATAAGGAGTAATACAGAAAGGGAATTTAGGATTACTAAATGGGCAAGGGGGATGGGGTGCTTTCTGTGCTGGTGCTGTGAATGACAATTGATTGTCGAGATAATAAAATTAAAGTTATGGGGGTGATGCTGACCGAGTAGGCATTGGAAACCGAGATTTCTGGATTTCTGTTTTTGTTTTTATCCTCATTTTCTCGTTCTACTTGTGTATATACCTATGGCAACGGCAGCTCTGGTTCACGCTTATTGCGGTTATTCTCTGAGACTTGATAGTGGTAATAACAGAAATGGAGCTCAAGGACCTGTAGGCACTTCCACTTCGTTGTTTTCATGTTCTTGTTCTTCTTCGTGGAATTTGAGCTTCTCTGCTGGTAATTCATCTCGTCCTTTCTTTTTATTTTCGGGTGCATTATTTTTGTAGTGCCTAATTTGTTTGTTAACCAGTTGAACGTTTTTGTTGGCTTAATTTGGAAGAATTCGAATCAGAAACTGGAAATTTACTACGTTTTCCTGTTAAATTATTCGGATTGAAAGTATCAAATCTATAGTTGCGTTGGTGAAGATTGGATGTAAATTTCAATTGTGATTATACAAAAGAATAGTAATGATGGGCATCAATGGTTTTATTTGTTTATTTTTAACTTTTAGACTGGTAATGTTTATAGAAGGCTATGTGATGGAAACAATTTTCGAATGACTACCTGTGAAAACTGATCTATGAGTGCTGAATGAACTTTGAGTTAGTGTTTCCTTATTTTGCATTTAATGAGTCATGTAATATATGATTGAAGAGAACGAGAACACGGTCTCCCCTTAATGTAAATTCGTAGGTGCCATGCTGTGTCTACTGGTGAAATTCTCTTTCATGCGAGAAAGGAGCACATGTTCTTGGAGCTGTGAGAATTAGAAATGATTGAGATCCCATACATTTCACCTAATATTGCAGTAGAAAAACAGTGCCTTGATTTGAGATTTTGGTTCAATTGTCCTATGGAGTGGTGGGTTGAGGAAATTGAGATTAAAAAGAAGTTATGGCCTTGTGGGGTGGGTGTATGGAATGGTAGTTTAATAAATGTACTTTCTGGCTGTTACTGTTTTGTTGACACTTGATACACGGATGCTATTATGCTTCTTTGTTTGAAATTGTCTCTCTTGTTAGACTCTTGACCACATTCTCTTGGTGGGATGCACTGTTGGTTTTATCACGTGACTGCCTTGATCACTGATAATGGGCATACATTATGGATAAAGAAATTTATGCTTAAAAAAATGGTAGCCGATAAAGCAGGAAACTTAAAGAAAAATTAATGCCTTAAATCCTTGGTAATGGGCACACATTTTGGATAAAAATGGGAGGTAAGAAACTCTTTCTGACAGAGACATTATTACTTTGTGATATGTTTGGCTTGTAAATATGCCTGTGATGCCTTTGATCATTTTTTCCCCATTTGTTTTTGAATATGTTAGATGAACTTGGGCAGGGATCCATAATTGGAAACATCAAGGTCTTAAAGCTCAAGCCATGAGTACTACCACTCAGGAAAATTTTTCATCATCCAGGGGAATTGTGAATGGGAAAAATGAGCCTGATCATCTTCTTGTTCTTGTTCATGGCATCTTGGCTAGGTATATGTCGTTCAAATTCCATTCTCAAAGCAGTAAGTTCTCAGATAAGGACTTATAAACTGAAGTATGGAAGAAAGTAACAAAATAATTAGTTGCATTCTTTAGATGTATGTCTTATAAATATGTCATCAAAGAAACAATTTTCGCTAAGCTCATTCTAGAAATTGTGCCACCTGAACTTAGCTGTGTATTATGCACTTATATCATTTTTGGCTTGTGATTTTGAGAATGCCCTTATTAAGGTTCATAATGCATCAAGATTGTTATTAAGTAGTATGCATTTATATCAATTTTAGGCTTGTGATTTCCTATCTAGTCGTCTAGTCCATTGTTATTTATTTATTGTTAGTTTTTGTTGGTTGAAGAATATCGGCCTTTGTATCTTTCAATAATATAGTTGTAAACCATTTGATTAAATACACGAGGAAGCAAGCTTTTCTTGCATATGCACATTGTTGTTGTAGAATTATTACTTGTTATGATGAGTTCCTTGCACCAGTGAAGTTAACTGATAGTAAAGTTGCATCACTGAATCCCCTTCACTTGGACTTAAAGTTCAATGATATGAAAGGAGTGATGTCATGGTTATTATTCTTTGCTCTTATTCTAATAGATGCCTCTCTTCAAAATGCAGCCCAAGTGATTGGACATATGTAGAAGCTGAGTTAAAAAGACGTCTTGGAAGAAACTTCTTAATATATGGTATGTTTGTCTTCTTTATTTTTAGCATTCCCTGTTTTCATACGGCAAACAAGATTCCTTGCTTAAATTCTTTTGTCCATGTAAATGGGAATGCTAGGGGGAATTAGGAATATCCCCCCTTTGTTGGAATATTATGAGCAACTGATTGATATATATTGGCAATTACTAAGAGAAATAATTGTGACACTGCTTAGAAGTGATTTGTCTTTTATTTGAATCCTTTGATGAAGGATGGTACGGCTAGAAAGAAAGAAGGTGGAGTTATTCTGAATAATCCAATATCTGACATGTTGACTAAGAGACTTGATTCTTTATGAACCATTAAAAGATCATACACTTTGATGATGCTAAGTAAAATGGGCAAGGTGCTAGAAACAATGATAGAAGCAAGTTTGTTTATTTACACTTTTTGTTTTTTGTTTTGTTGTTTGTGATTTTAAAGTTTTCATATTTTTGATATGTGCAGCAAGTTCATCTAACACCTACACTAAAACCTTTTCTGGGGTTGATGGGGCTGGAAAGCGATTGGCAGCTGAAGTGAGTCTTGATTCCTGTGCACGTTTATTTTCTATGTTTATTTCTGGGCTGGCAGGTTTCTTGGGGATGACTTAAGTGTGTAACATAATTAATGATCTTTCTTTTTCTTGTTCAACAGGTTACGGAAGTAGTAAAAAAGACAGATAGCCTCAAAAGGATATCCTTCTTAGCCCATTCTCTTGGAGGGTTGTTTGCAAGATATGCAGTTGCTGTCCTCTACTCACGAAGTGCCTTAGACAGTGGTGAATCTGTTGGTCCTGCTGATTCTATGAGGGCAAGTTCACAAACAGTGTGCTCTTCAAGACGAGGTACGATTGCTGGACTGGAGCCAGTCAATTTTATTACCTTGGCAACTCCACATCTCGGGGTGAGAGGGAGAAAGCAGGTTTGTTCTGAAGGGTGTTGGTTATTGTGCTTGTTTTATACTGCAGTATGATTATTATCCACTATCTGAATGCTATTATATTTCATTCACTAAGAATAATTTGTACATGCTCATTTTAACATGTCAGAACTTCTCTGATGAAAACTTAAATCTACATGTCATCATCACTTGCTGCTTGCTAAAAAGCCAAAGATTACTTTAAAAACAGATTTTAAGCTACAATTGCTGTATGGATAATGTATTACTGCAACTTGTCTTCAAATGGATTGACATTTTCAAGTAGAAAGTGAAAAAAAGGTGAGTTCTTTGACATTGATTGAATCATTTGATTTTATTTGACGTCTTCTTCTGTTTTATGTTGTTCCTTCTTAATTTATTGAATGTTTTGGATGTTACACCTCCTAGTTCTGAACTTAATACCCATCAAGATATAAGTCCTATTGGCATAAACAAAGTCATACTTGTGGTCTAATTGCCCTCTTTTTTTGAATATTGTCAAGCACAGAAGTAGTTACGTGCTCTTCCACATAGATGGCATTAGTGGTCTATTTGACAACTCTAGTGGCTGTGAAGTCTCCAAATAAAGCAATAGACTGGTGAAGGCCTAATAGTATTGAATTTCTGGGAGGTACCACTCTATAGTCTGTTTTAAAAACATTTTTTTATCTTTTTTGGTCAGGCAATCAGTATCAAGTTTACTAGATGTCCTATCTAGCTATCATGCTTTCTGCATAAAGAAATAGAATGAGGAAGGCCATTAGTGTTTTGAACCAACTGGGAGGTGTCACTCTATGGTTTAAGATTTTTTATGCTTTTGTTACGTCATCTGATATCAATTTTACTACTCTCTTAGCTAGCTATTGTGCATGCAGACATTGTGACAGCTGATTTCAAAATCCTTTCTTTATGATGATTGAATAGTAGATATTGCTTTTACAGTGAGAAATGGAACTAATCTTCTGCACATAACAATCACAAATATTTTTGTGAGATTGATAATTGCCTCTTGTAGTATTGATATTGGGCCTGTTACTAGTGCTAGTGATAGTTAAATCTGATCTTTTACTGGATGTGGTTGCCTTCTTATAATGTTTATATCTCTCCTTTTTTTTTCCAATTTGTTAAAGATAGGAAAAAAAAATCAATTAGGGCACTGGTGAGAACTATTCCAGTGTGGCTTAATTATTATTTTGTTGATTGTAGAATTTGAATTATCTTCTTGTGCATGTTTGTTCCTTAATTCTTGCTTCTTGAGATTATGTTCCTTAATTCCAGGGGACTCATTAAGTTTTTCATATTAACATTATGTGGTTATTGGTAACTAGTAAGATCTGACTTCCTTGTGGTTCATTTATTAAATCTCTCTCTCTCTCCAGCTTCCATTTCTCTTCGGAGTCCCCTTTCTAGAGAAACTTGCTCCCCCACTGGCTCCCATTCTTGTTGGCCGGACTGGTAGTCAACTGTTTCTTACTGATGGTAAACCCGACAAACCCCCCCTGCTTTTGAGAATGGCAACTGATTGTGAGGAGCGGAAGTTCTTGTAAGTAAGCAAAGCATTTATAGTGATTGGAGTAAATATCCTTTTTGGCCCCATAATCTAATGGTTTTAATATGTTCTATCTTATAGATCTGCTCTGGGTGCATTTAGATGTCGCATTCTTTATGCAAACGTGTCTTATGATCGTATCCAACAGCATATTATTTATTTATTTTATGCTTCTTAAATTCATGTACTCTTAGTTCTCTCAACCTTTTTGTTACTAGTCATCTCTTTTTCTGACAAATCAGTTTCCTTCACATAACAAAGATATGGTTGGTTGGCGCACATCCTCTATTAGGAGGGAAACGGAGCTGGTGAAGGTTAGTTGATGGTTTTCTCTTCTTCAAATGCATCTTATGCTGATTCATCCATCTTCTTTGACCAAGTATTAAATAATAACCAATTAGAGTTGATTTTGATTTTGGTCCAATATGTGTTGTTTTATACTGTGTGTACCTGTTTGCCGGCGTACATACTTGGTCATCTGCAGGTCTAATAGTATATGTTTGTAAACAAAAATTTCAGATCCTAGGCTAGTTTCCAGGCATCTTCACCAGCAGTTACAATAATTAATTCCTTGAAAGAAAATTAGTACTTAAGACCCTTTCAAACTTTATCATTTATTGAGAAGCACACAAAATATCCAGGTCGATAGTTTTATAGTAAAATGAGCTGCAAAATATTACAAATTTTAAGAAAACAGTGAGACTGGAATTTAATTATTAAATCAAGAATGTGTTTTACTTTTTATGTGCCATTTTGACTTTAAATAGTTAATGGACAGCCTCCTCGTCGATCTTTGGACGGTTACAAGCATGTTGTAGATGTGGAATATTGTCCACCAGTTTCATCTGATGGCCCCCATTTCACTTCAGAAGCAGTCAAAGCCAAGGAAGCTGCACAAAATGAACCCAGCTCACAGAATACAGTAGAATATCATGAGATCATGGAAGGTAATTGTTTACATCAACAGGAATTGAATTAAGTGGGAATTATGCAATGCTAAGAGTCCTATTTCCTCGACAGAGGAAATGATACGTGGCTTACAGCAGTTAGGGTGGAAAAAGGTCGATGTCAGCTTTCATTCAGCATTCTGGCCCTTCTTTGCCCATAATAATATACATGTATTGACCCTCCTTTTCAAATCCCATTTCAAATTGTAAGCTCCTCTGCTTCAATGTTTGATATGTTTTAGATGGTAATGTAGGTGAAAAATGAATGGCTTCACAATGCTGGTGCCGGAGTCATAGCTCATGTTGCAGACAGCCTAAAGCAACAGGAATCCTCCTCCTCCTCCTCCTCCTCCTCCTCCTCCTCCTCCTCATCATCATCATCAGCATTCATTGCTGCCAGCTTGTAGTCATGGCTTTATGTAGAAGACTTACGGCTGAAACATGTTGTATCACAACGAAGACCAGATAAAATGGACAACAAGCAGAAGGCAAAATTCTTTTGCTGATCACTCTCTGGTTTGCTCACCAAATAGTAGTTTTGTTGTTTTGAACTTGTAACTGCATCTCCTCTCAATCAAATTTAGACTGGCTAGAGATTCACTTGAGACTCCTCTGTAATACACAGTGGATTACTTGGCTTAAATGAGTTAATTTGAAGGCTGTATTAACATTTGGGTCCCTACCTTTTTATGATTGGTCATTTCAGTATGGGTGATGTTTCGTTGGGGGCCGTTTTGATAGCAATGCAAAAACTGTGTCCTCTTTGAAAGAAAATATTAACACTCGGGGATCCTGATGTTATTCACCCCTTCATTTATTATCTTCTAACGGGGGGTTGGTGAGAGTTACCGTATAAAGTGTAGTATACAAATACACCTCTAGTCGTATGGACTTGTAGGTAGAAAGACAAAACGCGAATGCTGACTTGTCATCATCATTTCTTTCTTCCCAAGTTGACATCACTCCCCAATCGTATTCCGTAGAGACTACCTTCCACGATCCACTACTCCAACTGAAAGTGTTGTCCACATTCCAAGTCGCGCGTGTGCATATCTTTTTCCAACATTAGCCGGCCAGTCGTGTCCTGTCCCCGCGTTCTCCACGTTTGGCCTTCTCTCCCACCCAACGGCAAAAGAGAGAGCATCTTCTTGTTCTTACTGTAGAGGAGAGAAAAAGTTTGAAAGATTGAGAGATCCGCCATGGCCAAGGAACGACAGAACTACGTTTACATCGCCAAGCTTGCTGAACAAGCTGAACGCTACGATGGTCAGTCTCTCTCGCTTCGGTTTCTCAGAAAAGCATTTTATTTTTTACTTTTTATTTTTCTGTGATCATAGCTTCTATCTGTGTATTGACTTCGATTAAGTTAAGTAATAGTTCTAGGCCTTGTTAATTCATTTTAGATTTGTATGAAAAGTTTCGGCTTTGAGATTTTCTTGACTTTATTTTTTTTCTTGTCCTGGATCCGTTGCTTGAATATGGAATATGGAAAGAAAGCAGACGGTACTGCTTTGGCTTAATGAACTGGCTTAATTGTACTTGATTTAGTTGATATCAGTGTATTGTATGTATGAAAGATCTGATGATTTTTCTTTTGTTTCCTCGTGTTTTCGCACCAAAGGAATACACTTGTTAAAGGTTAAGACCTTTGAAACTTGTTTTAACTGGAAATTTTCGCAGAAATGGTTGATGCAATGAAAAAAGTTGCCAATCTCGATGTGGAACTGACTGTGGAGGAGCGAAACTTGCTCTCAGTTGGGTACAAGAACGTGATTGGTGCACGTAGAGCATCATGGAGGATTCTCTCATCCATAGAACAAAAAGAAGAGGCAAGAGGGAATGATCAAAATGTGACAAGAATTAATGAGTACAGGCAGAAGGTGGAAACTGAGTTGTCCAATATCTGCACTGACATTATGCTTGTGATTGATGAGCATTTGATTCCATCATGCTCGGGAGGTGAACCCACTGTGTTTTACTACAAAATGTGAGTGGTTTTTGCTGGCTGCCAAGACTCATTCGTGTAAAAAACTTTACTTTTATAAAGAAAAATATTTGGAGTTTTGAAAATTATTTGGTTTCATGTGGTGGCCGTGTGCAGGAAAGGTGATTATTATAGGTACTTGGCAGAGTTTAAGAGTGGTGATGAGAGGAAACAGGTTGCTGATCTGTCACTGAAAGCATATCAGGTTCGTTTTGTTGTTTGATAATGCCCTTTTTCTGTTTTTAAATTTGTGTTCTCCTTTCTTTGATTGGCAAACATTTTAAATCTTTGGTCACCCTAAATTAGGTTTAAGTTAGTTAAAATTGACTCTTTGATTTATATGATATTTTGTGTATACTTTTAAAAGAAAAAATTGGATTAGATAATGACTAAAAACTCTTAGTTTGTTGTACGTACAAATATTGAGAAAGTGAAGTGGTTATAACCATATGAACAGAAAATGACCTCTTTTACAATTTAATTGAATTTTAAGTTTGATTTTTTTGTTTGGATTCAAAGTTAGTTGGATTTTGATTTTACGTAAAGCTAGGATTTATCTTCCTATATAACCAGAGTTCCACGGTCTCTACATTTGGCTGTTTTTTTTTCTTGATATATATATATATATATATATAATATATATATATTCTAGCTTTCAATATTAGGGTACTGTCTTGGTTTTAATATTCTCAGAAGACGGACAATCTGCGAATCTTAAACTGATCTCTGATCAGGCAAAGATATCTTTGTGGCACATTTAGGCATGTTGTACACATAATTGGTGGTGGATAATATATGTTTATTTTTGAGGCAGCTTGCCCATGATTCTTTTGACCCCATTGTTTGAGATGTCATGAACCTGTGGAGGACATATAGTCTTCACATATTTATATGTATTTACTTGCAATATACATATGTTTCTTCACCTTCATGAATTCTCAATTTCATATTACAGTGAATCTTCTTCCTTTTACTGTATTCATTTGGATACTTCATGGTTGTCATGAATATCTCTGCTCATTGGATGTTTGGAAAGGTTGTACTTATTTGTAGTTTGTTGCTCTGCAGTGCCATGGCTACATTGGCCAGTTTTAACCATACTTGTATGCTTTGGAGTGTCATCACTGATTTTAAGGATACACCAGTGTGATTCTCCTATAAAGATTGTTCGTAATTTTTCTTGGTCAAGCTTTCATTCACCTTGTCCAATAAGATTGTTTTCATTGTGCCACATGCTAAGATGGTTATCTTTGTGCCTACATGATTACTTGATTGACTATAGTACTGTTTGTTTGCAGGCGGCTTCTTCTACTGCAGAAGCTGAACTGTCTCCTACCCATCCCATCCGACTTGGTTTGGCCTTGAACTTCTCTGTCTTTTATTATGAGATTATGAACTCTCCTGAAAGGTATGGATACCATCATCTTTTTTGAGCCTTTTGAGTTCTGTGACTTCACTTTTATTATTTCGGGGACCCATGTGGATTCCTTTTACATGGGAACTTGGACTCTAGGGCATGTCAGCTTGCGAAGCAGGCCTTTGATGAAGCTATCTCAGAATTGGATACATTAAGTGAGGAATCTTACAAAGACAGCACACTGATAATGCAGCTATTACGGGACAACCTCACTCTGTGGACTTCCGACATACCTGAGGATGGAGGTAACTCTTTTATTTCTGCAAGAGAGATAAAAGATATATACTCTTACCACTTGAGAGATACATCATCTAATTGCATTGGAATTAGTGTACTTACTATGAATTCTTCTCTGAAGCTTGCTATCCTAATGTTTCAAAGATCAGATGTTGTTGAATTATTCAATTTCCCCTTTTATCATTCTGGCACATAATTGATCATGTATGATCAGCTTTTAGGAGCTTGTTTTGAAGCAAGCTTTTGTATCTAATATCGTGATGTAGCTTTCTAGAATTACAGAGACAACATTTGATATACGTAATTGAGTAATTGACCAAGGTTCAGGGTACTGTATTGCTCATGGACCTTGCATGTAATTTGGTAATTACCCAATAGTAAAGTTGAGTACCTGTTATATTAGGCTAGTGATGACTTGAGGTATTGTTTGTGCATCTAATGAGTAATCCAGCCGTTTTCATTGTTTTTGAATCTCTGTAATTCTAAAGTGACTTGTTCCCAACTTTTCTCCTTTTTCATAACTAAAATCTCATCCTTTCCTTTAAATTTAGTTATGAGAAGATATATATATCTAGAGGAATGGATATGTTTTGAAGTTGGTTTTCAATGTTGTCCTTGTGCATAACTATTGTTCCATCTCCTATATCCCATTCCATTTTCTCTTTTCTGTAGCATCATTTTATGTCATTGTTCTTCCCTTCTTTTCTTCAACCTTCCTTGTCTACGTGATTGTTACTTCAGGAGACGAAGCCCAGAAGATGGACATCTCAACTAAAGGTGGTGAAGGCGAGGATTAAAGAAGCAGTAGAAGAGATGTGTTGTTTTCCCATCAAACAACACAGCAATCTGTGTGAGCACTTTATATTCCATTGACAATGATTCCCATTACCGTTCTTTTCCTTAGTGAACCAGCCATTAGCTTGGGACCTCCAACGAGACAGCAAGAATGTTGTAATGTTAATGCCTACACACTTCCCAGGTGTTTTTCTTAGTTAAACTTGCCGAAAAGCATTCAAGTACTATTGTTTTGTTGCTATTGTTATTATTATTATTAAGTGGATTAGATGATAGGAGTGCCTGCATCATTTGGCTGGCATACCAGAGCCTATTATAATATGTGCCGCTGATGTTCATCGTTTCCTTTGGAAGTAGTTTTAAGAACATTGCTGTTTATGAGCCAAGCAAGAGCCCCCTGTTCTAAACCCAGTCCTTCAGGATTTATCATGATTCATAGTGTGACGCTATATACTAATTCACTAATCAATGGTCATACCTAATATTACCTTGCTTCCTCCATCGATAATCAAAATTAAACTTAATTTTTTATACATTTTGTTTATAAATAAATAACACAATACATTATCTTTCATAATAATAACAAAAATTACGTATTAATAATACTAAAATAGTATTAAAGGAAAATGAAATTAAATGTAAATATCCTCAACAATGGGAAATTAACATTACCATTCAGTAGTAGACGAAGGCTGCTGCAGCCTCGGATGTATGAATCTGTGAAATTAACATTAAGTGGTAGACAGAGGCTGGTGCAGCCTTGGATGTAGGATCAATTATTGTTGTAAACTTGTGGTGGAAACAAAGAGAATAGTTCTAAACTGAAGGAGAAACTCATTCTCAACCATTAAAGTGTAGCTAACTGATACAGGAAATCTGTAAGCCACGGTAACTGCAAAATTTTCCTATATAAGCCACAGTAACACACGCCCATGAAGTAAATCTGTATCTGTCCGAAATAAATTGCAAAGGAAAAAAAAGGGAAGAAAGAGAGAAAAACAGAACCAATGGCAAGGTCTCCTAAGACTGTCATCATCATCCTCTTCTCTGCTATTTGTTTAGGGTCTCTTTTTCACTTTGCCTATGGCCAGTCTGCTCTCAAAGTCGAGGGCATTGTTTACTGTGACACCTGCCGTACCCAGTTTATGACACGAATCAGCGAGAAAATGCCAGGTGCAAATTCTGTAACTCACTGAATTACACATGCTATGAGATTTGATATTGATGGTATTGTATTGTAACAGGTGCAACGGTGCGTTTGGAATGCAAAGGTCGTGAAGCAGGTAACATTACCTACAGCGTCGAGGGTGAAACCAATGACGTCGGAAAATACAGTCTGCCTGTCGAAGGAGATCATGAAGACGAGGTTTGTGAAACCTTACTGGTAAAATCGAGCAGATCAGACTGTGATGAGATCAACGAAGATGCTTTCCAGAAAGGAGCTGCCAGAATTAGCCTAACGACCGACAATGGCCTTGCCTCTGAGATGCGCATGGCAAATCCTCTTGGATTTATGAAGAAGGAACCTCTCCCTGAATGCGACGAAGTCCTGAAAGAACTTGGAATCATGCCAAGTCGACATTTTTAAGCAGATTAATTACACGACTCGACGACTATCTCTGTTTAGTGTGTTGTTGAATAAATGATATGAAATATGAATGGGTGATTAGCGTAAGTTCCACCATTTTTGATCTTCAGTAAAGCAATTTTGGCAAGAATTGCACAAGGAATTTGTCTGGTTTTTGGGTGTCTGCTTAATTGGAAAATAAAATATTATTTATTTTGCAAATGTCCTTTGTATTAAATAATTTTTTTTCATTCCGTTGTTGTTGTTGTTCTTCTTCTTCTGTTGCAACTGAAAGTCACGAGTACTGAAAAAACTTGATTTTGACTAGTTACTGTATCCACGTGGCATTGATCAGACGGCTTATGTAAATCTTCAGGAAGGAATTGAAATCCCAAAGGGTCTCTTAACTTCCCCCATAACTAGAAATTATTCCTGTTCTTAAACCTCTCTTTAAACCACAACAACTCCTCAGTTTCTCTCTCTCTCTCTCTCTCTCGCTCTCTCGCATTCAAAACAATGCCGTTTGCTCACAAAGAAGCTGTAGAAGTATGCAAGAAACAACAAGGGTTAGTGAGTTCCTACTATACTGCTACAGTTCTCGCTGCAATAGGAAGAACCAAGTACTTAGTTCGATACGAGACTCGTTTTTCCGAAGACAGAACAAGATTGCTTGTTGAAGCTGTTGAAGAATCCGATATCAGGCCTTTGCCACCCTCAAATCTTGAGGTTGCTGAAAAGGTTGATGCTTATGTTAATGATGCGTGGTTTGTGGGAAAGATTATTCGAAAAGTTGATCCCAACTATTATGTGAAGTTGGACAGTACTGGTAATGTGGTGCATTGTCCTTTCTATAAAGTCAGGATTCATCTTGAATGGGAAGATGGAAAGTGGGTTTATCCTGGAAATAAGTATGTATTTCTTTTTCTTGACTTGCTTCTTGTTTTGTCATTCCTTGCATTTTGCTTCAGGATTCTTTTGTTTGGTAGGGTAATTTGGTTGATTATTCCAACGTTTCTTGTTGTGACCTTTTACATGCCTCTGCTTTGGTCTTTTCCAGGTCAATTTGTAATTACTTTTAAGCGTGTCTTTTACTCTGGAATTTTTCTACTTTGGAATTTTTCTTATGTGTTCACATTATAAATTCTATTCAATTGTTTTTCTATTACAGACCTTTTTGATTGAAAGTTCTTTCTTGCTTGTGATAGTACGTTGTCATTTTGAATGAAGAAAAGAAAAGGTAAAGTTACTTCATTTTTATGGAAGATTCGACTTCTTCCATTTGGTTCGTGTTGTGGGTAGTCTAATTTTCTTCCTTTTCTTTCTTTTTCTCTTGTATGTTTTGTGGTTCCAGCATTGGATTCTTTCTTTTTTGTTATGTTAGAGTGGAATTTAATTGCAAGTCCTCCAGGCAACTTACTTTAGGATATACGACTTGGGAGTCAAAGGTCTTATAATTAATGATCGGCTGTAGTGTCATTATTTGAGAGGTTTGTTCCCATAAATGTTTGGGATTCAATTCCTCTGGGTCACTTGTTTGGCGAAAAGCCATGAGTTTCTTGCTTTCCAAATACTGCAACGTTTAATAAGAGCTCCAATTTCAAACTTGAGTCCTGGGAGGTGGTTGGATTTCTGGATTATGGGCAAAAGAGTTATTGTTGAAGATGATTTTTTGATGGATATGATGATGTGTGAATTATCACCCAAATCCAACTGTAATGATTGAACATTATAGATTGAAAATCATTCCAATTCAACTCAGGACTGAAAAACAATATGTTTTAGCAAAGAATATCAACTTCTAAGAAATGGAGTCAATTTTGCTTGATGAAACATATGTATACATGAATACGTGCACCAACAAAAGGAATTAAATCCAACCCACCAAAGATGGTGCAATTTTCATCTTTTTTATGAAATTTCCCGGTGTCAAATTGATGCATCAAAAGACCTTTCATTGCCCCTTTGTTTCTTCTGTTCATGTTTAACTTACTGCTCTTTTCAGCAATTGCAATTCTATGCAAAAATCTCATGTATAGCACTCTGTTTTAGCCAAGAATGATGACTTTGTTTCAGCCTGGTCAAACATAATCCATTGATTTGTTTTTGATAGGCCTCAAAATGACGATGATCAGGCAAAAGCAAGGGAGGGGGGAAGCTAGGGCTGAATTATGTTGCCAAATACTTTTCCTTTTAGGAATCAGAGAATGGTATCTGAAGAGACAGATAGCACAGTTTATACTGCAGTTTCGTGGCACGTAACATGCTCTTGTTTTCCCACGGTGTAGAAATTAGGTAGCCATAACACTATCTGACAGTTAGTCACAAGCTCTGGGAGTTCATCATATGGAACTCGTTTATCTTGTTTTAATTGATATGATGCATCTTAACCATACCTTCTGTTGTGCTGGTTTGTCCTAATCCTTCTGCTTATAAAACATGAACCGTATATGCAGCTGAAAAATATAGACAAATTGCTGAGACATCGATAGAAGAAATACATTTTATGCATACTGATGCTTTTGCAAGCATACTAAAGAATCCAACTTACCAAGCTGCTTTCACTTTGCATTTTTGGCAATTCTTTTTCCATAGATGCTTAACCTATCAGCATGATGCACGTTGAACATGCATCGATTCCTGTTGTCCTGTTATCTTACGCCTATTCTTCTGTTTTTAAGAGGCATCGGTTTATTCTATTAAAGCTCATAGCTACTCTACTTCGAACGCAACACTCCCTTCATGCACCAGGATCTGATACTGGAAAAGCTCTCTCTCTCTCTCTCTCTCTCCTTCTAGAAATCTTGGATGCATTCCTCAGCCTAGGTGTCTATAGAATCAAACTTTCTTTTATTCTTGCGAATCTTATTGTATTAATGAATTGGCTTTCTATTAACTCATCATTCTACGTGCGGAACAGCTTATTTGCACATGGATATAATGGCACATCCCATTTTCTTATCCATAAAAGATTGTACTTTTAACCATACAAATATAAAATGTTTACAAGACGATTAAGAAATCAAGGCATCTAGAGGCTTTGTCAATTACAGCTGTGTTTGAAAGACTGGGATCCTTTATTTGAACTTTTCATTGTTTTTTATGTTCATACCTCACTGGATCAAGTTAAGAACATAAAAGGCTAAGAGAGTATCTTGTCTGTGTTGAAAACTGTTGTACTTTTGCTTAATTTTGAAAATACCGTTGCTAAAAGTATTTGGCAAACGATTACTTCTTCTCTGTAATTACATCACCTCTATAGCATACATGTCTTCAGCAATCTAGTTTTTTTCTCTGTAACTGTGTCTCTATTTTTGCCCAATTGCAACAAGCAAAAGTATAAGAAAAATGAATGCTTCTGGTCTTTTAATACAAATTCCGGAACAGCATAATTTAGGAGTGCCTAACCAGATGCTGGTAAGAATATTCAGGGCCAGGAGCATCATTCTGTGTTCACCTTTTTGTGTTCACGAAAATTGATTTTATGTCATTTACCGATGAGTGAAAGATCGATCAACATCTCTAAAGATTACCCAACTAGTTAGAGAATTTTAGAACCCTTGTTCATCTAAAGCTAGGCTCACCCCACTCAACCGTATCAACAAAGATGAGATGCTATGCTATGGCTTCATTCTTTTGGATCAAATCATCTTCTTATCTTTTTCTTTTTTGTTTTTCTCGAGCAAAATTCAAGATCATGATTGATGGTAACTAGATGAGAATATAAGAATAAAATAAAATTCCAACATCATTAATGGGCAGATGCCAATCAAGAGTTATCAGCAACATTGTTTTCCGCGTGAAAATATTCCTAATCCTGCTTCATCTTTGTATCAAGAGTTGATCTAATTTCCAGGATCCCAATTTTGATTTCAGTTCAATCGTTTCATAGCTTTCTGTTGAGATTAAATTCCAATTTCCTCGCGAACCCTTGATGATCAACAAGTATATGGGACAGAATATCGATCTCTTTACAGCCAGATATGAGTAATCATTCGATTAATATATAATATAATTATCAGTTGGAACACTCGCTGATGATCAAAAACCAACTGGCATATATACCGCCACTGTTCAATAATTAATACCTTTTTTCTTTAAATTTATCCTGACTAGGGACAATAAAATGAAAATCAATAAGGTTGAGCACCTGAGTTGCTCCGCCGCCGCTTAACCGGGATAACATGCCGGAAACCTCCGTGGGTTGCCATATGCCATTCGTTCATGAGCACCTCATCTAAACCAAACTGATTTACCTCACGAGCTGACCCATCATACAAGCAACCCTCAGCGAACCCGCCTAGCCCGCTACCTTGTGGCTTGGTTTTCCGGCGACCAGCCCCGACAGGAACATTCCGAAGGGCGCCACCGGCAGTCCAGTATCTCTGACAGCCCTTGCAGAAATGCCTAGGCTGGTTAACGTTGTAATTGTTGAAGTAACAAAATTTGGTCTCCATGCTCTTGCATCGAGGGCATGGTATGATCTTGTCTGGCCTCTTATCTACTGTTGGATCATCAGTTTGGTTATGTTCTTCTTTCACTTGTCGCCCATGCAACGTAATTGTTGTCCCAAAAAGCTTGATACCTTGTTCTTCATTCGCCATGACTACGAGAGAGAGAGAGAGAGAGAGAGAGTATGATGACTAAATGAGGTATGTTTTGCGTGTGTATGTCAATATATAGAGGACCGGAAACTCAAAAGGTACAGGAAATTGCCAGTTTACGGAAAAAGGGGAAAAGCAAACGAGATATTATCAATTAGATCCCTATAACATTACATTTTCTTTAAACGAGATATTTTTTTAATTTATTTCATATAGATCCAAAAATCATACTGATTTTGATTTTTAATATGAAAGATACTGTTGAGGTCATGTTCTTAGTTGAAAAAAATAAAAATTTAGGGATCTAAACGATACAAAGGTAGAGAATTAAAATGAAAGGGGGTAGCCGCCAGCCAACGGGAAGGGAATTAGGTGGTGTGGAAAAGCTGAGGAAGAGCTTTTGGTCGACGCCAATGGAAAAAGAAAAAGAAGTCACTCTCCATCGTCATGAGAATGCATGGCTTAAAAAGGTCTAAATAGTAGGGGCCAAATTCAGGGCACGTCGCGTACAAAGTGTCAAAGTGGGAGCATAAAGACATAAACTTGTCTCTGTTCTTCTTTATTTATTAATTAATTCGGAAAGGAAATTAACAAGAAAGAAAGATCAAGAAAGAGATAAAGCGAGAAAGCCTTCGATCTTGTCTGTTTTGCTTTGAAAAGTCCGTCCTTTTAAAGTCTTGCATTATTTCCCCCAATCAAATACTCGACTGAACTGTACAATTATTATATATTTAATGGTAATTTTGTACAAGTACAAAAACCATTAGTTTTCTGATCCTAGGGTAGCATACGAGTTGATATGGTGTGAGCTCAATCTGATCTGATTAAGTGAAGGATACATAGCAAGATCATGAAGAACCAGCTGCTGCAAACAGACTGCAAATTTAAATTCAAGGTGCCATATGGAAGCATAACATGATATGAAAACCATTCAATCACCTTTACACTATCTTTTTTCTGTTAACAAATCAAGCTATATTAGCAGTCTATTCCATTGCAGGCCATTTCTTGTTCTCAAAGGGTAATATTTACTCCTACCAACCATTAACGAGTGGGAAGTTTTGCAGATAAGAACGAAGACTTGGTTGTTATTTCTTAAGCATATTAATTTGACTAGTAAAAGATGGAAAATCTGTGCAAGTTTCTTCATGCACGATCATCTCAATTTGAAGCTTCCCAGTGTCTTTGACTAACCCACAATTTGTATTTACATTTACACTCAAAAATTGATATTGACAACGACAAATGCTTCAAAAAACCAATGATCAAACTGTCAGAATCGGTTCTTTTCCATTTTTCCAGTCAGATTCCACCGCTAATTTGATGCATAATCGCCTGCATATAATGTAACTTTGTAAAAGAGAAAGGTAACATATGCAGTCACATCCCAATATTTGTTCTTTTTGAAATTCATGAATGCCATTATCTTTCTTGGTTTCGGTGAATTCAAATTGTTGATTGGGTTGATGGGTAGCTTTCAGTTGCCAATATAGTGGAAAGTAGCTTGATTCATATGGGATTTCTTTGATTAATTAACCTCCTTAGTTACTTTAATAAAGGATTCTCATTTGATTGTTTATATAATTTAATTAATTAATTAATAAAAGTAGTCTCATTTCCAACTTAACTTTCTCCCAATTCAATAATGTAGACAAGAAAGCATTTCTTTCTTCATTCTTTCTTTCCATTTTTTTTTAAATTTGAAAAGTGATACACTTTCTCTTTAAGATGTGTTAGAAGTCTCTTTTCAATTAAGAAACCTAAACAACATTATTATAAAGTAGACAGTCATTAATTAATTAATTTGCATGCACACTTTTTCAAGAGTGGTGCTCCATATCATTAACAGCAGTGTCTTCTCTCCCAAATACTAAACGAATTTTCTCAGTGCATGCAACAGGAAGCTGCAGAATAAAATCTGAGTTTGATCATTAGGTATGACAAGTTCTGATGATAATTGGGTTCGAAAGCTAGATTAACAAGGAATGGATATGGGGTTTTGGTTTTTGAGGAGTAGAAAGCAAATTAAGAAGTGCTCCCAATCAGATTCCTGAGATGGTGCTGGGGTTGTTAATAAGATAATTAAACAAAAGGATTAATTAATTGGCATGTTGCGTGCTGTGCTGTCAGCTGTGGAGCAAGTTGGTTTAATAATAAAATGAAAGCAATAAAAGTCTTCTCTTTTCTTCCTCATTTGTCGATTTGCCAGCCTCTCAGCTCAGGCTGAGACAAGAGAGAGTCTCATTACTTAAGATATATATATATATATATATATAAGCTGTAGAGATGGGATTGAATAAACAAGCTAAGCTAAGGTATACTTGTTTGTTTCTAGATGCATGATGATGCATTTTTGTTATTGCCAGTTCTTTTCTTAGTCATAAATATTTTGTTCATGGCAGTTGTATTATCAGTTAAATGCTTCTTCTTGCTATCTATCTATCTATTTATCCATTGATTTTATTTTTCTTTTTTAAAAAAAAGGGACTATTTACCTTCATAAATTCAAATTTGACCCATATCCAATCGTGACTTGCTTGCTTATCTGTTGTTGTTATTGCTTTTGTAGTTTAAGGTAAGAGAAAAAGGTTTACCACATGGCAACTACTGTGAAGCAATGCTTATCCATGCAACAAAGAGAGAAACTCAAACACGTTTAGCATATGATAAGTGTTTGTCCATCAGTACATGCCAAAATCTAGACAAGAAAAACCACAGGAAAGATAATTAATATAATAAATTTTATTATTTAATTAACATAATAAAAAATTTATAAATTTTATTATTTAATTTTTTTATTAATATAAATAAATAAATTTTTTATTATATTAACGTAATAAAATTATTTTATTTAAATTAATTTTAGTGTCGTAAACCCCGTTAACTCATAACCAAAACTAGCATAACAAGGCTAACATCATTTTGTTAGATCGTATTAAAGTTTCTTTATTCAGGAGTGGTTGCCTTTCGCTTGATTCTTGGTAAAACACATTCTTAATTATAATATAAATCAAACTACGGAGGACCCACTTCAACGACATGCTTTAAGCTTTCTTAATCTTGATTCTGATGATATTAACGATTAAGATATAAGACGAGGTATTGTACTACTCTGCATCGGATGCATGCAATAACCTAATTGTCAGACGACTTGCTCACATCGGCCATGCCCCTTTCCTCGGACATCTTCGTATCATAAATTTAATTAACGGTTCAGATTAATTCCATCAAAGAACTATTCATGAGATTCTTGGACGATTACATTAATAATTGCTTAATTGAAGATTATAAATTACATCATGATGTATCTGATCAATATTTATTTCATTGTTTACAGCATAAATTTAACAATTTAAGAAATTAATGAAGCAGTGGCAATTGAATACAGGAAGGGTCCTACAAATTATTTACAAAAAGAAACTGGCATCATGCACAGTTACGTAACAGACTTGTCCAACATTTACAAACTCATGTACTGACATAATGGCTTACCAAAAATATCAAGTATCACTCCAGTTATCATCATCCTCACCGCTCGTAACAGCCTGCAAGTTCCCCAGTTGTTACTTCTTTAGTGATGCAAGTGAAGGGAACAAAGGAAAACAAACAGTAATGGAAACAAGGAAAAGTATAAACCTGACGGATCGCATTTGCTTTCTCTAATATTGCTGTGACTTTGTTGTTTGCAGCGGGACCTGATAAGAAAGTTGGCCTTGCTGCCACTGTTGACCTCAGGCTGAATGACTGGAATGAAAACAAAAGATAAAGCATGTATTAGATGCATTAGAATCCATTATCTTTAAGAGTACATTTTTTTCCATTGCAATGACTCAGAGCAATCAACTAGTTACAAAACACAATGAAATCATTCTGCCGTGACATCTCCAGTCAAGGAGAAACATACACATACTCAAACCCATTGACATATACTCAAGGACCGAAATCAGATTTCATTAGTAACAATCTCTGACATAGCCTAAATTAATGGTGATAAAAAATTAAAACCGAAAAGAGAGGGAACCCAACACAACCATTTGGCAACCACAAAAAGCGAATCTAAAAAAATCAATGATGATCCTCACTGAATTGTCAAGCCATCCATAAAAAATACAATGAAGAAGAAAAGCTGTTGTTCTTTTGCTCTCACAAAATTAAAATTAGAGGTGAAAACATACGCTATTCTATTTCACTTTCTTCTGCGGTTAGTCCAAATTCAAATTACAAAATTTTGGCAGTGAATACTAGTGCTTTAGAATTGGTACACCCTAGAACTATTTTCACGATATGTTTTGAACTGCTGAGCCTCTTTTCTCTTGTTTTGTTTTGCTTCTCATTTGTCCTTCTATTGTTTTCATAAGAAACAAATCGTTGAGATGATAAAAAAATAAGGATGTGTTTGTTATCATTTTCAGACCTATTTTTTCAGTTTCCAAATTTAAATACAAAATGAAAAAGCATTACTTGTCCACTCACTTTTCTTCTGATTTGACGTAAAAAATCCTCCTTTTCATCCATCCCCTTGCCATTTGCATTCTCATTAACTTCCTTCTTCCAATTCAACTTCTGCTTGTCCTCCTGCAGAACTCACAGAATTCCATCAGTTATAAACAGGCACTTTAGACTTCCTAACATGTACTGTAGAATATAAGATGAAATTTGAAAACATCAACAACGCTTCCGTGATACCTTGGTCTCTCGTCTAAACACAACAGCATCCTTGTTAGTTAATTGTTGACCAGTGGGGGCTGGCTCAGGTTGCTGGGACATGGCAGATCCCAAAGGTTTCTGGTTTAATGCCTGCATGGGAGAATCTGACTCAGCATATTGTTTGTCTTCAGCCACATCTGAATGAGGTTTCGAAACCTGCCATTGCATTGGAGGGAGAGGTGGTGGCAATGGGGTGGGCACTGTAGACTTTAGAAATTTTGAGAGATTCTTGGGATCAGGTTTGGTTTTTGTTTCTCCCTGCAGAACAGGGTTCACAGCATCTAAGCTTGGGAGATCAAGACAAGACAAACAAGGTTCTGCACCATTCTCAGTATGCATACTCTGAAGTCCACAGTCATCACGCATGCCATTCTTTTCTGCTCCTACCTGCAAAGAGCTTGAAACAGATTCCATTGATGACATTTGGCATAAAGCATCATATAGCTCATAGTCATTGCTTCCTCTGGGGGATGATTCCCATGGCTCTGAATTTGAATCTGAGGGATGGCTGTGACAATCATCTGACATATATGGAGATGATCTACAGAAAGTGTCGTCATCGGAATCAGAACCATAGTCATGTGCAGGAATAGCAGGCTCAGGAACCAAATGAAATGAGGGAAACGTATCTCTGATGCTTTCAGAACACCGACTCCCATCAGGAAATTTGAGTTTCAGTTTGGAAGTCTCAAAGCCACCCGCAGGTTTGAAAGAAATTTTCATACGTTCAAGTGGTGGTGACGAAGTGAGTAAACCTAGCGGAGATCCATGTCCAAACTGCTCCATGGAATTCATCTCTGCCATTGTCTGATATGCATCATGGGGGTGCCCATGCTCCCGATCAAATACACCAGTTTCTGGAGAGCTAACTGGCTCAGATTTCTCATCATGCACAAGTGACAACTTTCTGCGGAAACCATTTACAAGTAACCTTTGGCCTAGTCCAAAGACTACAGACGAGTTACTGTCATTATCAAGATTTGCTTCAGTGGATGTGGCTCTGACATCTGGTGGCAGCTCAGTTCCAGATGCAACCATAGCAGTTCCATTCGAACCACCTCCAAGACCATGATTAAATCTGTTACTATTATGACAACCTCTAGAATTTTCATGTTTAGAATCAGCATCAGCTAATGAAACTTGAAACTCATCAATAACAGAACTTGAAACCTTTTCAGAACTCTCAACCAATGTATCAAGTTTTTCTTTCTCCTCATCGGCCTTGGTGTTTGGAGGACCAAATTTACTTCTGGCCACATCATCCTCGCCTGTGGTCTTTGACACAGCAAAATCAGGAGGTTTTGATGGCTCAAGTCCTAACAGGCCACCATTTGTCCAGAATTTAACTGATTGAACACTGGAAAATTCAGCATGAGGTTGTTGAGATTCACAAAAACTGCTTATGATCCTACCGCCTGATTGATCGTGTAAATCAGAAATTCTGGATCCCGAGGATGATGGGTCATTGATAACAGACTCTATGTTTGGACTGTCACTGATGACTGGCTCTACCTTTGAACCATCAAGAATATCAGCACTTGCAAAAATATTGGTGCCTGGTGAATGGTCTGAATCACAATATTTTCCAGATACTTGAGGTATTTCCTCATGGGCAATACTCTCTGAGGGAAATGAGTCAGGTAAACTACAGGACATTACATTACTCAAAGAGATGCTGGATTCAATATGAGACTCAGTATTACATGGATATTGGTCTGAACGATGTGCCATAGGCTCCTCGGTTCCATCTTCTACTCTGCCATTGTTAACTCTGGGTGAATATTGCTCCACTTCCCATTTTGTTTGGCAATCAAGATCATTTTCAGATTCTGATTCAATATTGTTAAGGGCATCCATATAATTGTCTGTTTCACTTTCAATTTCATCAAGTTGGTTTCCACTGGAGATAGATTTTGGAATGTCATCATCAGAAAGCAAGATATCCATTTGATCAACAATTCTAGGAATGGCAGTTTCTCTGTCAGGAGTATCTATGTCAAAATTTTCTGAAAGAACCTCTGGAGCCTCTCTATCCAGCAAGATGTCCATTTGATCAACATTTCTCGGAATGGAAGTTCCTCCGTCAGGAGCATCTATGTCAAAATTTGCTGACAGAACCTCTGGAGCCTCTCTATCCAGCAAGATATCCATTTGATCAACATTTCTAAGCTTCACATGTCCTCTGTCAGGTGTATCCATGTCAAACTTTGCAGAAAGTGCCTCTGAAGACTCACTTCTATCACATTGTTGAATCTTAGGCTCCACTATTTCTGCCTTTTCATCCCAGGTAGCATAAGATGAACTAGGCGCAATTTCTTCTGGTGGTGAACTGTGTGGGAAATTATTATCTACCATCTGAGTTGGTTCATTAGAAAAAACTGAATCAAGGGTATCAATATTCTGCATCAACCTAGAAGAGGATTCTTTAGAACCCTGTTCTCGAGGTTGCAAGGAGGAACTGAGATTGAATACGTGTTCTGTATAACCTGATCCAGTTCTTGAGTCAAAAGAACTCGAACGATCACCCAAGTCAGATTTCAGTGTCATGTCAACTGTGGAGGCAGCTTGAGAAGAAGTTCGCCCATTAACAGTCACAGAAGTCAGATGCGTTCTGCATTACATGAAATCAAAAAATATCATACACATTTCAATTTCATCAAAGTGAATCTGGCAATGGCAGGAGCTGACAGTATACATATAGATTAGTTACCTGCCACTATGACTATGATTGGATATTGATGCAACACGCATTATTTCACCATTCCTTTGAGATGACCTTTTCTTCTGCTCATTTAGACATATTTCATTTAGATATAATTCAAAAAGGCAGCAATGTTGACAATATATAAATGAATAAGCCATGCATTTTCATTAAGAAATTCTTGGAGGAAAACATATCCTCAATTATAGTATCTTTCAAGCTCATTTGTGGAACATGCTAAGTCATTAACATGTATTTGTGAGTGCATCATATACTGGGCATGTAAATAGATCTACGAAATAAATGCTCATTATATGGTGGCAATCTCAGTTCCTTCATTAGTAAATGATACCTTGTTTTTACGAGCCTTCTTATCTCTTTGGATTTTCTCAGAAGTTACTTCAATGGAGCTACCAGCTACTCTTTTAAAGAAGGTTGGATCCGAATATCTCTTCAGACAAGATCCTGGGCCACCTTGATCAAATCTGATAGGCAAAGCAGAAAAATGAATATATAAATCAAACTTAATCTATCATTATCTGAATATAGTGCCATTAATCTAAACAAAGAGGAATAAAAAACGGATCATACTTTTCAAGCAAGTGCAAACGTGGAGGATCACGACATTCTTCATAGGAATCCATTATAAATTGTGGCAAGTCATTGTAGATGAAATGATTCTGCTTATTTGGAATGTGAGGATGCCATTCAGAACCTGCAAGGCAACTGCTCTCCATAAAGATTGGACTTATTTTAAGAATAATGTCATGCATATGAGATATTGACAATCAGGCAAAAAAGACTCAAAGAATTAATTAAAAAGTAAAAAAATTGAACCAATCTCTATACCAGCACATTGATATTATACCAAATTCTGTACTAGATATCAAAATTGAACCAATTTCTATTTTCTCTATTTGTACTGTAGCTTGCGCAAAAATCTGCAGTGGGAGAAGACAGAACTAGGGATATTCCTTTATGCTACACTAACTACTCTCCAACAAATCTCATGATATAAGATAATAAAGGAATATTTAAAATACAAGATGCCTAAAAAGGCATATAGAAAAACCAAGATAATGGTACAGCACAGGTACAAGGGCCATACCAGCTGTGTAGGCAAAATGTATATGGCTTGTTTGAGCCAATACAGCCTTCTCAAGGGGAGGAAGTGCAGCTTCAATGCATTGCATACGAACCATCAACTTATGGCTTCTAGAAGCAGTAGCCATCACTTGCTCCTGTAAGCCATGAAAAACCTCTGCTGCAAATCTACAACATGTCACAAATGTCTCATCACTTAGAATATATTTTATAAGAATTTTGATGGAGAATGAATATCAAGATCAACTGGATATTAAAATATATATATATATATATAAAGAAAAAAGAAAACAGCTCAGCTTTTCATGACAATCAGAGAAGTTGTTAAAAGAAATGATGCTTCCACATTTTGTTCAATCCATCTCAAGTAGTATCAAATGCTAACATCAGGCCAGTAATTTACTTTTAACTTCTCAAGTTTGATTATCCACAAACTAAATATGTGAAAAGAGAGGTAAAGTCATCAGATGGAAAACAATGAAAGGACAACAAGAAACCTTTAACTTGCTCTTTTTAAAAGAACCTGTGAGAGCTGCAAACTTTATACTTCACCTATTAGCCAGAAAATATAAAATATACACACACACATATATGGAATAAGCAAAAGCTATCATCCAAGGAAGATGACTGATACATGCCACGTGTGGTAACAGTGTAAGACTGGTTTCATAATATTCTATGCATGATATAGCCAGATTCTAAATGTGATGTAGCTAAATAGCTTCAGCAGTGTACAAAACATATCAGCAACTAGCACTCCCTAGCTTTAAATCCTTTACCCCATTCAAGGAGCTTACCTACCTTCAGCACCACAAATAAAAATTACCACTAACAAAAGACACTCTGACATATTTTAACTTCATAATTCACGAAATTTAAAGAACATGCTTCTTTGCACATTTGCAAGAAAACTCATTTGAGTCATACTTTCAGCTCTCCTCTTGGATGGCAATAATGCAAGAATATTCATGCTCAACAACTCGTCCAAGTGAAATTTTTAATCATCTCATGTGAAAAATTAGAACTACCCAGTTCACATGTTACATAGTTAAACCCTCATCCAAAAGTTAAAATCAATCTTGCAATGCCCAAGTGTTCAGTAAAATAACTGAGATTCAAGAGCCTTGACAGTAAATACTGAAGGTTCCATAACCAAGATTATATGTTGAACACTCAACCAGTATAAAGCAATCAAACCATTATTGTTACTTATTAGATATCTTCCTCAATCACGTGCCAAAAATTCTTAATAAATTTGGAGCACAACTAATGCACTAATAACCAAAAATAGTTAAATAAGCATCATGACATAATCTACTTACACTAATTCAAACTATTCTCAAGGAAGATTTAAATTTGCTGGGCTCAATTTCTGTTCTACTACTTTCACATGCTCCCTTCCTGATATAAACGAATCCAACTCCAAGTTCTTACCATCTAGAGTTTGCATTTCTATTTGTTTCCTTTTCCTCCTAACCTCTAAGACCCAAACAGAAACTCTAGAACAAGCATAAAAGAAAGTGTACATACATGGCCTACGTGAGAACAAGTGAAGAATGCCAGCTTCCAGTACATTACCACAACTATGAACTGAGCAGGTAAAAACACTAATCCCACTTTTATAAATTAGATAAGCTAGTGTATCACTAGATGACAGAAACACATCAGGATGTGCAGTTAGACACAAGATAATCAGTGTATAAAATCTTCCACTTCTGTTCTCACATTTTATCTCCGAACCAACGTAGCAATTTACACTTTCCGATATTTAAAGAAATTTTATGTTAATATCCGTCAGTCATTTATGCCAGAATGACAAAGTGACATTTGACAGTAATGCAATACATGAACTAGGACAAGCAAGCAGAGAAGCTAATTTTTTTAAAAAAATAAGACATAAGGGAAGACGAGATATTTGATATGTTGTAAATTGAAGCGCTTAGTATCTTAGTTTCTCCGTTCCATGGATCAATTATTCACGGTCTACAGCACAAGAGAGCAGACAAATGAAATTAAACGGCAAGCGAAGTAAAAATACACAAACAAATGAAGAAAGGAACCAAAAAGACACAACATACTCAGCAAGATCGCCTAATTGGCGCAAGATCCCAACGAGACCAACAACAGCGACGCCGTCAAGCACGGCTTTGGGATCTTCTTTATTGGCCTCCTTATACAGCTCCGGGCGGCCCAGGCCGTACTCATTTCTGACCGGGAACCTCAGCAACGGCATTCTTTTACTGTCTTCTTCTCTCCTCCCACGGAAACTTCAGCGCGAGTAGAAGAGAGAGAAATGCGTATACAGTGGCAGCGTTGGTAAATAGTGGACGAATGAAATCAACGAAGAAATGAATGTACGAATGAATGGAAGTCAATGAGTCAAGAGAATACTTGTTCTGTTCTAATAAAGAAGTAAAGAGTAGGTGGTTAGATGGAGCAACTTAACTGCCGAGAGAGAGAGAGAGAGAGAGTGTGAGGGTAAGCTGGAGAAGACATTGCCAAAACTACAAGCCATTCTGTGTCCATCTCCTCAAAAGCACAGTGTCTTCGTCAAAAGACCAAAATACCCTTAACATTTGCAAAAATGACTAAATTTCCGAGTTAAATGATGCAGTTGGGGTTCTGAGTAGCTGGAGTGTTGGCAGGTGAGAGGGGACATGGGTGCCATGCACAAACGAAGCAGCAAAGCTTCGAAGCTAGGACGACCGCCCCGATACGGTCAGCACTGTGTGCCGGTCTAAGTAGTTGACCAGCGCTGCCCTACACACGGTGGCTTTTACTTTATAATTAATTAGATTAATTAAACTGAAATTAAGCAAAATAATAAACAAAACGTGAAAAACCCACGAAGATACCTTGAAAATTATTTGCAGACAGCACAGCGGTGGATCTTTCGATTCACTACCCATACCCACACATCCTGTATAATTTGAGAATCTCAGTTAGCTTTAGCTTTTGTATTGTAACGTACTCCGACAGGGAGCCATAGTTCGCCAACAAATCCGTCAGTAAACAATTGATTATCATTATAAAAATAGCATCAATTCTTACTTTTTCAACCATTATTGTTGTAAATCTTTAAGAATAAATGCCTTAAATTTTGCAAGCTGGGATTGCAGGCCAAGTACGTTGTTGGATCAAAACATGCTGCCGTCATCGTGTCTTTGGGCATCTATTTTCATTATTAAAGCTTTGGTTCACTGTAGTTTTTATAGTGTGAGATCCGGAGTACTCTAATCCAAATGGGTTAGTAAATTAATCGAGGTGAGTCAGGGGTTGAGTTCAGAGCTCGAAGCCGTCGTTAATGCTTGGAGCTGACTATTTGTTTGTTTTTGTGGGATATCTCTGCCTAATCCGGATTTGGATCTTCAAATCTTGGGATTAAATATATATTCGTATTGAAGATGGGTTGTAAGACTGAGCAGGAGTTGAATCCAATGAGCAAAAAGTTGTATTTTTTTACTGATTTTATACGTGGGGTGGGTGGGATGGAACATGGATGAAGGAGACTTCAACGAACGCTTGCTTTTCTTTTTGTTTGTGAAGCCAATTATCAAGCAGGTGGTGGGACAAATCCTTAAATAAGCCGTCTGTGCAAACCTCGGTAAATGAATCGCTGAATAAGAACTGACTAAGAGTCATTATAATACTCCTTTGTCTTGTCTACAACAAAGGCCTGCTGCCTGCAACAGCATCAGCCCTGCAGATTCTCAAAGTCTGAAACCAAAATATCATCAATGGCAGAGAGAGAAATTATTGTGTAAGTCTACCCAATAGATCGGCCCAGCTTTGGAATGGATTTGGTTAATGCAGGCTGCAATCTGCAACCAAAAATCATTAGAGACAGAGAGATAGGTAAAAGGTCTAAGCCTAACAACAGACAGGCCCACATTCAAACTGGATAACGAACCTGGATCTTCCTAGATGATGAGAGTCCTTAATCCTCGACTGTCCTACTTAAGACGTGTGACTATGATACCGGCACTTGTGTCTGAGATTTTGATTCACTCGGAGGTTTCAGCTGACTTTTAGGGCTAGAAAATTTTCGTCCTAGCCACAATTATTGCCTTGGGCAGTGAAACGATGGACAAAATTTCCCACTTTTCAACAGGAGACTGCAAATGGCTTGTTCCTTCTTAAGGGCATGGCTAGATTCATTATCAACGAAGTATAGGCACAATTAATGTAGAACTGATGTGGGGACTGATTTTGAATGAGGAGAGAAGACGAAGAGGAGGCATTATTTATGAGCACCGAAAAAAGGGAAATAAGAGGAAGCCATTAACTTTGTGTGGAAATACACAAGCAGAGGGGCCAATGACAAGAAGTTGGCACACAGAGAGACAAATGGAGAAGAAAATGGGACCAATCACGTGGATTGAGTTGGTTTCTTTTTTTTTGTTGTCTGCTACTACCTAAAGATTAAAGCATTTGTTTCTGCCTAGAAAGAGTGGAATTTGCAGTAGTAATGTTAACCACTTACCACTACTATCATTCAAACAACACTATCTTCTTCCCTATGTTTGATAAGAAGTGACTTGAGATTTTCAGCAGCATCACTAGTTTTTGTTCCCCTTTGCCTTTGTGTTTCCTTTGAATGATTCATCACTGCAAATTGCCTTTTTAACTGGCCCCCTCCCCCTACTCTACTCCCTTCATCTCAGTCCCATTCTCATTCTCATATCTGTTCATTTCATCCATCTCCATTAGTTTGAATATTTGAGTTCTCGAGTTCAGTTGAAAAGAAACAATGGAGGATGTATAATGAGAACCGGATTCTGAGGGAATGCTTCGATAATTAAAGAAGTAATAAAAAGACTAGCTACACTAAAAATCCCACATTAAAATTCCTAATTTATATGAACACAAGGGAATCACCCTAAAATAAAGCAATAAAACTGTTTATATGATCTTATAAAATGATTAACATTTTGAAAATCGATAGCAAAACTTGAATTATTGTTTGGTACGATGTAGACATAATAAACACCTTGAGGTGCAACATGATGGCCCAACTTTCCCCACTTAAATATTATCGTATATCAGTCAAGGGCCGGAACCCTTCAAGAACCTCAAATGGATTAGTAAATTTTTGCAAGTGTAGCTTTCTCCAATATGAAGATGTGAACATGGGAAAAAAAAATGTCTTTCCATTGAAGGAATTGTTGGTAAACTGTTAACATCCATCAAGAACTGTAAACATCTCTACGATCATCTTTTGCTGTTGGGTGGATTCGATGGGGCTGTGAATCTGAAAATGAAGCAAAAAGAAGCATAAAACTGTGAAAGCATTTGGCGTTATCGCCCATGTATATATTCAAAGAATGCACAAGGAATAGACGAAATATAATTATTCCTCTTCTTCATTCCATGCCAGGCATGTAATCCCACAACCCACCTGTGATGGCGGAAACACATTACGTAACATTAAAGAAAGCTGTCCCACACAAGATCTTCCCAATATATTTTTATGTGGGAAGCATAATGTGCTTGATTGCTTACGAGTATATGGCTAGATGTAGGTATTAAGTACACATCCTAGAGCAACGTCCTACTATTATGCAACACCGCTGTCGATTTCCACAATGAAACCATCACATGGAAGCAGTAAAATTGCTGAGCCATGTCTGTACTTGTCTTTGTATTTATATAAGAATTTGAAAAAAAAACTTATTTCATTGCTTGTACTCACACAGTAAATTTATGTACGTTCTTTAGCAGATGTGAAAAGTTGAAAACAATAAAAGAGAAACCAGAATACGAAAGCATGTAGAACATATTTTGGCAGTACACTGATCTTTGGTTACCCCTCCCTCAATTAAGTTCTATGTTTGGTTCTGCTTCTGCATCTGCTTCGATTGACTGATCAAACATTAATATATATATATATATATATATATATGTATGTATTTCATTGCCAGACAAGAAGTACCTTCATTATCATTTTCACTTCGTACGGGGTTTTTAATTTACTTTGGAATCAGACACTCGTATTCTTTACGCTGTTTCTGAATAATTCCACTTATAATTTTCTCCTACCCCCATTTCTTCGATGTTCTTAGCCATGGAAACACATTTATTCCCTCGTAATACTACAGTATACTGAAGCCGTAGAAGGCAAAACATATATAGAATGGACAAACAACTTGTACATGTGAAGACACTGTTGAATCACCAAACATGCAGGTATTATTGTTATGATACTGATCAGTGATGGAATGGACCCATCTCGCTAGAAAAGATGCCTTGCTTATTTATCGGTATCAGACAATCAATCCTTCTCTTCTCAGTGTCGTGGATTTTCAACCTTTTATCACAAATTCATATAAAAACGCACCATTTATCATACAAAACAAAATCACTTTCATCTTCCTGAATATAGAAAATTTGGTTACTGCATTAGAAAAACAGACCATTTTTAAATAAGAGTTTGTCGGGTTATTATACGATTCAATTATACATCAATACTGTATATTCTTACATAGAAATTAACACATGTATTAGAATTACATGTCATAAATTTATTGGATGATCTCACCAGGGCTGTCCTACTTTTTATCTTGCTCAAGACGAAGAAAACTTCCCAATTTTAATACATTGCATCTAAAAGGAGAGACCATTTTTATCGCAGAGCCCACCACTGTATTATGTTGCTATTTTATTATATATAACACTGTGCATGTCCACCACTGCATTATGTTTCTATTTTATGATATAGCTAGCTGTACATGTCCTCTCATAGAAGAAATCTTAGATAGGACTAATCTACCACATTATTATTATCTTTTTTTTTACATTTATTCAATAAAATTAATAATTAATCATTCGGGTGATTGCAATAAAAAAATTATTAAATTATTTTGTTGAATTTTGTCGTATTTTTATCTCACTTAAAATAAAAAATTTATTATCTTAACATAATACATTAGAAGAAAAATATGTTATTTATAAAAATATACGGATCACGATATTATATTATTATTTAATTAAATATCATTATATGTTATTTTAAAAAAAAATTATATAGAACAAGTATATTTCGTATACTAATTTGATAAAAACTAACGATATGTATATTTAATTTTAAAATAACTAATCATTAAAAAGATGTGACAATATAAAAAAATTTTAATAAATTATAGACCCTACAATGACAAAATCAATTTCATTCTATAATTTTCCTCTGCACAGAGTTTTTGATGTAAAATATGAATAAATGATCAATGTGTAAATTAACCTTCCATTAAACCCTAGTTTTAGTTTTAATGGATTGATGATACTCATCTTCTTCCATTCCATTCCATTCCACCCTTATTGGGTATGCATCGGTGTTTCTCATTTTTAATTGATGTCCTGTACCTGGATTCCATGTTTAATATTTAATCAAAGAGCGGTCTAATACATAGCTAAATATGAGGGTTAATTAAAGATCACAAGCATACAGTCAGCAAGGAGAGTAGTTGATTCAATTGAAGTCAATTGTTTGAGCTCTGGGTCCCAGATGATCAAAATTCTTGATTCGAAGGCAAGAAATCATGGTGATTATAAAAATGTAGTAATAAATATTATGTCGTGCATGCATTGTCATCAACATATGTCATTTCAGTGCTTGTATGTGCAAGCTACAGCCTAATATTTCCAAACAAAATTGGAGAGTTATCTCCGGCATAGCTTTTTATTATTATTATTATTATTAGTTCCTGGTAGATAATCTTAGAAGGAAGGAACAATACAAATGATTGATTAGGGTTTTTTAAAATTTAATAAAAAATTTGTGATATAAATGTTTTATTTTAAAATTTTATTTAAAATTATTAAAAATGCAAAAAATTTAAGACCATCCTTATCTACTCTTTGACCCAACTCAAGTAAATTCCTAATACATACACTGAATTATCGTCACCTAGTAAGACCAATCAAAAACCCACTGTGTAATAACATTGGTTAATTGTCATTACTTTGTCAGTGGCCATAGTAGAAGATAATTAAGGATTCATCAATGTTCTTACAAAGATAATTAATTAAATTCCTGGTTAATAACTTGGTTGATCATAGAGATTATATATGTGACAGTGTGAAACAATATATGTGATCATGATTCAAATGAAGGTGCAGTAATGATTGTAAGGATGATGGCATACAATAATTAATTAAATATAAATAACACAGTGAGTGCAAATAGTGACAAGAAAAGAAAAGAGAAGAAACAAATTAGAATGAGAGAGAAGAAGGAAGAGAGGAACAAAAGCACCTTGTATAGGGCCCATTGCATGTCTCCTCAGTAGACCCTAGAAGTGATTTTCACCTTCTCTACCACTGCACTTGCACTATTCTTTAACCTCTTCTTTTCTCTTTCTATTTCTATCTTTTCCTTTTGTTATTTCTTGGCCAAAAATTCCCAATAATTTCTTCCGGAAAAAGATATAATCATGTCTGGTGTTATAGCTAAAGATTCTGCAGCTGAAGGGTCTTCACGATCCACCGGCGATCAGCAACAGCAACATCCTCCTCCTTTGAGCCGATATGAGTCTCAGAAACGGCGAGATTGGAACACTTTTGGTCAGTACTTGAAGAACCAAAGACCTCCAGTTTCACTATCTCAGTGTAATTGCAACCATGTGCTTGAATTTCTAAGGTATCTTGATCAATTCGGAAAGACTAAGGTTCATCTACATGGGTGTGTCTTTTTTGGACAACCCGACCCGCCTGCTCCTTGTACTTGCCCACTAAGGCAGGCTTGGGGAAGCCTCGATGCGCTGATCGGACGGCTGCGAGCTGCTTATGAGGAACATGGCGGTTCACCTGAGACTAACCCCTTTGGAAACGGAGCTATTCGGGTTTATTTGCGTGAAGTGAGGGAGTGTCAAGCTAAAGCTAGAGGAATTCCTTACAAGAAGAAGAAGAGGAAGAAGTTTCAAATCAAGGCCGGGGATGAGGCTAAGTCTTCCAGACAATCAACCTAATAGCTTCGGCTTCCTCAAATAAGATGGTAAATTTTCTTTACAGAAGAATGATTTTTTGCTTTATTAACTGCATGCTTCATATTTCGACTTAATCCCCAACTGAAAATATACAAAGAAATATGAATTCAGCTTCATCAATCCATTAATATTCCAGACAACGAATCGAAACAAAAACTTGTTCATTTTGCTTGCAAGAACGAACTGGAACACTGACTTAATTGGACATTAATGATATGGCAAGAGCTTCTATATGTCTGTTGGGAAAATCAGTTCTTCATAAAACCCTAAACCCACAAAGGGAAACCCTAATCTGGACACTCACTTGGAAGAGACGAAGTGAAGAACTGAGGTACCTTAAATTTACCTCGGCATGTTTTACTCTCGCAATACTAGATGCCATGATTGGAGTGTAAGAATTTGTCTGACTGTCTCTCTCTCTCTCTCTCTCTCTCTCTCTTTCTCATCATGCATATGCTGTTTCCTAATTAATTAAATAAGCATATTGTTCACTTTTTCCTTTGGTTTTGGCTCTTTTGCGATTCTCTGCGATTTTATGCTCCCCATGACTGACCATGTGATATACTGATATATCATTCATGCATTGCATGTGAATTTTATACGCATCGACGAGGAATTAACATGCATATTTATGTCTGCGTTCCCGTATTTTTACCACCGTAATCTTCCCAACATTGTCTTACGCACATACATACGAAATAGTTTAATAAACAATACGTAGGTTTTGTCTCACTGTTAGCAATCATCGGTTTAACAGTTTGTAGCTGTTGTCCTTTGTCAGTTTCTTATACAAAACCATAAATGCAATGCTAATACAAGACACAGTTAAGTGTTTCAAATATGATTCTAATAATGTTTATTCTTTTGATTCGTTTGGCCATTACGTACATGAGTAACTTATATATGTGTGTGGGTGGATGTGGGTTTGAAGCTTGAAATTGGGAGTCGGTGTAGAAAATCATCGTGGGCTTTTATGATGATAGTGAAAAGCTTGTAATTAGCTACTGACAAAAATGATGGCTGTTTCTCTTTTTTTCTCTTTTCCCCCGTGTCCCTAGGATTATGGAAAACTTTTTTATTTATACTCTTGTGTGGCTACTAGCATGATTTCATTGGCTAAACTTGCTACCTTCAAGGAATTGAACAGAAATACCATGATTCTTGGTTGCTTTCTCGAGTCACTCATATGTGATTATGGTTGAGGATTGCAGTGGCAAGGAGAATGGATTGAAATTCTCTTCACAGAAAATTCACTCTAATTGCTGCTTCGCTTCCTAAGTAGTCTGTTGCCTTCCTTTAAAAGCATAGTATAAATCAATGGATGCCTAATCTAGAAATGAAAATCCAAATAGTAGGATATCCCATATAGCTAGTTCATTAAACTCATTGAAGCCATTCAAATTCCAAACTCAGTTTTAACTCTTTGTGGAATTTATATAATGCCTTCCCTTTTTTTTTCTCTCTCCTCCTCGTGGATAGCTGATCTATCTCTATCTATTCTTTGTCCACCACAGAGCCAAAGTAGAGATCAATGGAAGGTATACAAAACCTTGAATCTCAAATAAGATATTATGATTAAATTCTATGCGTAACAAGCACATAAATCTTACCAACAATGAATGTCAATCACAATTCAATACATCTTGAATACCACACATTTAATTAGTAGTCTATTACTGGACACAGATTCAATTGTTCTAAAATTTTTCGAAGTAGAGCCTAACAGTTCGAAACATATACTTACCGAGTATGCCATATGGAAAAAGACTTTAATATCGACCTATTTAAGCACTCTCAAAGTAAACTAGTGTAATTTATAGGCATAAGCCACCGATTGCAGTAAATTAAGAAAGTTTTTTTTTGCCATTTCTTTGTTTTATGCATGTATTGTGTGTAATTTTGGCTGTGATGTGTTTAATTTGTTTATTTAGAAACTATTTCTTGATGTCTTACAAGTTTATGATCACAGTTGTGATTGATTGTTTAACTTTAAACTCTTTAAGAACTAACATGATACTAGATCCTACAAATTTAGGAAGTTCTATGTTAGTGTAGTCTGTGCACCTCATGATAAGCATCGTAGCATACATATACATGACAAATTTAGGATTTGTCAACTGACATATCATCTAAACATAGAAGATGTATATATTGCTGTCTGTATGGCTGGGAGTTGTCGAATTGTTGGGAATGGAAAGCATTAGTTACTGATCCAGTTTTCTAGATCTGCTTGTTCTTGCTGAAAGATTTAACTCTCTTTTTTTCTGACTCAAATATATCCATGCCCAGTAAGAATGCCCACCAGAAGACTTACCATGTTAGTTGATGCTTACCACAGTATGTGCTCATCTATGTTTGAATCTTTTGTTGGGTTTGCATTGCATATAGCCATGCTCATACTGGAAACGATACATTTGACAGCTTCACACTTGGGCTTGTCGTTTTAGGAAACAAATTGCTTTGAATCAGCAAAATACTGGGTATTAATTCGCAAACATGAGGAATCATGTATGTTTTTGTGACTCTATAAACCATGCCAATCGATTCAGTATTTCTTTGCATCCTCTAGTTGAAACTTCAACAGGCAATGGTACATCATTCTCATCACTTCTCACTTGGAACAGACGGTTTCAATGCATGCATGTTCCTTGATGATTAGTGCTAAATACAAAGTTTTCTGAATTTGAGAACATAACCCTTTTGACATTTGGGTTAAGGAATCATGTTTGCAGGTACCTGAATCTGTGAATTTGATGGGAATGGTATAGACGAAGGCAAGCGTTCGAAGTCGTGCTTCTGACATAGCATCTTGGATCGATCTTTGGCCGTCTGGATATATATTTATACACTTGTTTATGGAGTAGTTATGAATAATGGCATTATATATATGGTAAGGTGGTCTTAATAAGCCACTGACAAATAGAAATTTACCCAAGTTCTCACTGGATCCTCGACTTTGGAAACACTAGCAACCTTGCTTATATTGGTATGTTTTAGCTCTGTAACAACATTAATGCAGCCGCCGAAATGGTTTTCTTTTAGCCCAAACTGCATGAAGCTTCTGGGGCAAACTCAGTCTGTATGTATAGCTTCATCGATTCAGTATTCACAAGTGATTTTGCATCATCATAACCATTGAAATGGTTTGCGTAATCAGCAGCAGTGTGATTGATATTTGATGTTAGAAGAGTGAGAACACTATAATCGTTGACTCCAATTCTCTTTAACTTATAGCAGAACAACACGTGTTATAATATTAATTAATATTATATTTTCAAAAAATATTATTATAAATATTATAAAAATATAAATAAAAATTATTAAATATGTAACAAAATAACATCTTTTTTTATTATTTAACAGTCATGTTTGATAAAAATTTATACAATTGATCATATGCAAATTAGTTTCTTTTGATTGGACATAAATATGATACGAAGATATAGTTCCATTATTCGAATTGTGACACCTAATAAGCAAGGGTTTTTAACCTCTTGGGCATCACTAAAAATAAACCGGGTAGCACTTTGCATACGGCTCAATTATCACAAGTCAACTCGAGGATCTGAATTGGAGTGAATAGGTATGATCTTTCAATTTACATTGCTTAATCCTACTGACAATTTTGCTCGTGCAAAATGAAAGAAAGCACTTTTCTATTGTAAAGCAGCACCTGTCGTGGTGGGTTCTTGTTCACCCACCTTTCTATGTTCTTTCCAAATTGAAATAGCCCTTCTGTTTATATAAACAAACACAACTAGGAAATAAATAAATAAGCACTTTTGACTGCCTTAAATCATTTCATAATATAACAAAAGCACAGCCAAACACACCTCTAACAATTGAGCTTGACTACATAGGTGTAGAGCCAAGGCGATTCCCATAAAAACAGAGGATACTCCAATATGTATGTACAGATCTGGGACAATAAAAGTAGTACATGCAAATTTCCAACATCAAAACAGAACAGCACGAAAGGGGGGAATAGTTATTGATAAACCTAATATTGTACATTGCAAAGGCAAATTGAATTGCAAGGTTAGCTAGCTATTCAAATTGTAAGTTTAACAACTAAAATTAGACATTGAGCCAAACACTGGCCAATTGCAAAAGCTGAGAGCAAATGTCAATAAGCAAAAGAAAATTTAAAAAGGAGATGAAGAAGGCAAGACCAGAGTGATTGAGACTGCAACATTCTGATCCTGCAAATAGCTGGTAATTCTGAGAGGCCAGTATCAGCTGTAACTATATGTACTTTGTAGGAATTCAAGTATATAATCAAGATTCTTCAAATGTTTCCCGCACAAAAACACTGTTGAAGTTCTCTCCAATGTCGCTAGCTATATGACTCTGGTAAAAAAAGAATCATGAAACTATTCTTTAGAGTTGAGCCAATAAAATAAATTATTAAATGAGGCAACCCAACATTTAACAAAATAAACAAAAGTTGCTAAGAACAAGTATAAACAACTACTGAGTTCTCCTATTCACTGAAACAAGTATCCACGGATAGATATCAGATGTTAAGTCCTATCAAGGTTTTTAGTTAGTAGGCAATGATTCAAATGGCAAGAAATTGAATTTCAGAAAATCCATCCATCGCTTAACTGTCCAAAAAACAAAGAACCTCCCTCCATCCACTTTTATGCCTACTGTAACTAAAGAAATGCTAAAAGCAACATTATGTCTATTTTAGAACAAAGATTCAAAGCTCATCTAAGTCAGATTTATCATGAAACTATGCAACAATTTACATGTGAAAGTACATTAAGAATCTGAATCCAACAGATCAATCATCAATCCTTCACTATCCAAAGAGAGAGCAATGCCTCATATTTAAGAAAATTAACAAGTTATCAATAGATAGTACATAACATTTATTAGGATATGTGTTTTGCTCCCTCGTTGGATAATTCAGAAAACTCCACATAGGACCTAGTGATCAGAACATAACAAGCTTAAAGCAATTATGATGACGAAGTATGCTCTACCACTTATATCCATACTTTATACATACAGAGAAAGTTGCAAAATCTTGAATGAACAACAAAAGAGCATTTACATTTGACCTGAGAATACAACATAAACCACTTTCCCATGATACTAATCTCTCAATAGTCTCCAAAACTTGATGATTAAAACTCATCACAATAATGTTAGCCAACATGCTGACAAAGCATTTTTACAATTATCACAGAGGCAAAAGAGAGAAAAGGTGGCATTTCCAGCAACAGGGACCAATTGGTCTATATCTAAGTCCGTACTAAACAATATGGCTCAATATACTACCAATGGTCTAGTAAAAAAAATAATACAAAGATAAAAAGACCATGGTCTTATACACCACCCCCAAGGGCCCCAACCCTACCCAACAGACCCCAAAAAAAAAGAGACCTACCGTTCATCCATCTTAAACTACAGTAAACATCATTTAGATCCAATCACATCATGTAGTCAATTTATTACCCTCAAGAAGTAATGGAACCTCAAACCTAAGACAAATATCTGACCAAATAGAGTTATTCAGCCAAAATAATCCCTCTGAAGCAATAATACATAAGTGCTTCACAGACATAACAGGGATGAATAAGCATATCACCTGTTACAGAGGTGAAAGCTTTTGTGTCGGCAAGTCACAGAGTCTCTGATTAAATTGTGATTACATTGCTTATTTCTTATGTAGCAGCAACCTTATAGACATTTAGTTTAAAGCAACCACGACGCAAGTCATCCAAACAAATAAAAATGCTTACTCGAACTTCGTAAAGCATACTGGGCATGAAACTCATTTGGTGAAAATGTCAATAAATAAACCACTAACAATAAACTTCATTATACTACCATTTGATATCCCAAATCACTAACACAACGAATTGAACATGATCCTCAGAAGTCGTGCGCACAAAAACAGCTAAGGAATAAGCTCTGTCATGATAACAAATTGAACACAATCCTCAAAAGTCAATTACACAAAACAGCCATGATAAAAAGGTAGACAATTTACTTGTTCAAATATCCAAAAAAAAACATAAAACCATAAACAGTTAATATATTGTGATTAACAAGTATTCACAATAAACAACTAATCACTAATATCCCTCACCATTGGAGCCAGACCTCTTATTGCGCTTGTTCCTCTCCAACTGAACCTGCATCTCCGTAAACATTCTCAACCTCTGCATCTCCAAATCACTAGCAAACCGCATTCTCTGCTTTTCCAACTCAACCATCTGCCTCAACTTCTCTGCTTCAACTCTCTCATACACCTCTCCGAACCTTTCTATTGCTTTTGCCAATTTCCTCACCCCAGCATTCTCCTCATTCTCGTTCTCGTTCTCTTCCTCTTCAGCCTCATCCTCGGCCTCCTCTTCCTCCTCACTCTCCGCTGCCGCTGCCGCAGCAGCCACAGCCGAATAATTCCTATAAAACCCCTCGCTATTGTACCCCCTCTTCTGCGGCAAAGCCACAACCGCCGCAGCGGGAATCGGTGTCAAAGCAAGACTATTGCTATTGCTACTATTGTTACTATTATTAATATTATTGTTATTAACGGAAATCGATTTCCGGTAAGCAAGAGGAACGGCAACGGGAGGAGATTGAGATAATTTAGGTGCGAAATTAGGAGACGATTTGACGTTGTTACCGATCAAGGCATCCAAGCGCTCGAAGAACGGCCAGGGAGACGTTATGGTTCCATTAGAAGAAGTAACACGGGCCTTCTCGATCTTGTACTTTTTCTTGATCGTATCGATCCGGTTCTTACACTGAACATCGGTACGGTGCGTCTTTTTAGAGTGAGCGTGAAGGGAGTTAACAACGTCAGCCACGTCTTGCCAGTCTTTCTGACGGAGATTACCACGGTTGAGTTCCAGATAACGGCGGCCCCATGCGTCAACAAGAGTTGAGGTAGCCTCTTCGCTCCAGCAGTCTTCACGAACAGGTAACGGACGGGAGTACGGAGTGGTGCTGGTAGGGGTGGCGGAAGACGGCGTCAGGGATTCCGTTAGATCACCCATAGAAATTGTTGGTTGTTAATGTTATGAAATCAAGGAAAAACGAAAGAGATTTCGGAAAGATATAAGAGAACAAGAGGTCGGTGAGGTGAGGCGAGGCGATGACGCGCCGGAAGGGTGAGGGACGAAAGAGAGATAAGGGACGGATAGGGAATGGGGGTGAATAATTGAAGGGTCGCCGGGACGAGCGTAAGCGCGTGAAGAGAAAGCATCGGGTTGGACGCTTGGGTGTCATCGGATTCGGCTCGGCTACGGTCAGAGCTGGCAATTGCGTTACGTTTCTAGCAAACACTAGTAGTACTTTGCTTGTCGCCCGATGCCAGATTACGTTGGATTTGGAGTTACCGGATGGTTCGGATAGGGAGGACCATTAAATTGAATATATTTCATTTTAATAAATATATATTAATTTATTTTTAATTTTAAATATATTAATAATTTTAAAATAAAAATAAGAATACGTACCTTTTTTTTTGTTTCATTTTTAAATTTAAAAATGATAATTTTTAACTAATAAATTATAATTTTTTATTATTGATAATTATGTATTTTTATATTAATTTAAATTTATAAATTTTATATAAAATAATTTTTATAATTTTCAAAATTTAATTATAAGTAAAATAATAATAAAAATACTTTTATTTAAAATAAAAACAAAAACATTTGGCAAAAATTAAAATTAATTGTTTAAAAAAGGATGCTACGACAAGGACTTGAATGGTTTTCGAAACGTGGCTGGCGTGGATTCAGGTGCACTTCGACACTGGGCGGTTGAGTCAATGTGGGGATGTGCCGGCTGTCTCACAGACGCGTGAGCCCTACGATTTGGCTTCTTCTTTTGTCAGCGGCCGGTTGGGTTTGGCTCGGCTCAACGGCTTGCTCACTCGAGCCTCCTGTCGTGACAGCCACCCACCCACACTTCTTGTGAATTGCAGTTGCTACTCTTTACGGTTTGAATGCGTTCCTTCCTTCGTTTGACCGAAACGGAACGGGGGACTGAGCTTCTGGCTGGCTTTGCTTTCCGGGATTCGAACCGAAAGTGGATGCCCTTGCTCAAAAGCCCATTGGGCTTCTCCCGCCTTTTAGTAAACGGGCCGATGGGGTAAGAAACTGGCTCAATTTAAAATTTTACTTGCCTTATGACCAAAATGTGAGCCACATAGAGCCTAGCGTTACAGTAATTCTTGTGTAGGAACCTTAAAAATTAGTCAATTAAGTAACGTGGCACGTGATAATCATGTAACGCTCTTATCATCGTGGCTTATTTAACGCGTATTATTCATCCCGTTATCTTTAAATTCAAATAAATGTTTTAGATTTACTCTGATATTAACCAAGACTTTTGAGCCCATGGTAGCATGGGTCGACTTGAATACAATGACTTGTTCGAATGAAAACTCTAGATTTCATTGTCTTGTTATAGAATCTGGAATGCTGCTCAAATTCTTTGAAGAAACAACAAATGGGTTTCTTTTTATTCCCCTAAAGTGGGGTGGATTTTTAAAGTTCTCAAAAAGATTTGATTTGCAGAGTTCTTGGGATTCTACCTGCATAGTGCCATGCAGCAGCAGCAGCCTGCATATATATACATTATTGTACGAGTGAATGGGTTTTTAGGTACATGAATGTGAAGTTATAATATATAAATCTTGTGTAATCTCGCTGATTCTATCGTATTATCTGTTCAACCAGTGCATCATTCTTCCCCTAAAAGAAGAAGACAAAAACGTAAGGCTGAATCTGGTGCATTCGGGGAGCAGCAGAACTTGCCCGAAATATTTATGTTTTCTCTGAGGCAACTACTTAAATCCGTAGCCAAATACGAATGAACTTGAATTCTAACTGAGCCTGAGCCTTCTGCGACCCTGACAAGCCAGAGAATCAAATGGGTTAGCTTACAATTCAATGATGTCGAACCTGAGTTACCTTTTTGATGACCCCAGATGGTTTCAAAAGAAAATTTCATGTCTGGGATGGGAACATGGGTTTGCTGAAGACTCGACAATTTGCTACACAGGAAAAGGAAAAAGGTCAAACTCTACTGTAATTGCCTTTACAGATATGGTTGGCACCATTTGACAATGACGAAGAAGACGGATGCATCTAAATCTAAGAGAACAAAATGCTTAAAGACATTACCCAGGCAGCAGCCAGCCCACTTTAATTGTGAGTGCAAGCTAAAAATATGCATCATTATTGTTATTCGACGGTAGAAAGTCTTGTGGGGACTATTATTCCATACATCCCAAAGTCATTTTGAATTTCTTTCCGAGAAATAATATATAAAATTTTATTATTTTATGGAGAAATTACTTGATGAATCTCTTCTCCTTCAATCTCGATGAACTCTAGCTGGCTAGCATTGAATTGTTCGAACAATTCTATGAGTGGGTTGAACGAATTATCATGCATGTATATAACATTCTATTCTGTGTTTAATCGAGTAAATCAATGGCTATTTCTGTTACTGACATGGGCATTGCATCATCAGATATGAATGACAAAAAAAAGGGGGCAGAATGGTAATGACGTTACTGCAGTGAATATAATACCATCAAAATCACATCACAATGACTTTTCAATTTTTATTCGTAACAGTGCAAAACATTGAACAGTGGCATAGGAGTGGAATCTGGGTCTCTCAATGTCAATCTCTTCTAAGTAATATGAAGTTTTTCACGAATAATCAAAACAAGAGTAGAAGATTAAACATTCTTGATGAATTTACTGAAGATCGAGGCAATAATAATCCGGTAATTCTGACACGAGATCGATCCAAAATACAACCATTCAGGATATGATAACATGACATTTCAGGATTTTTAAGCCATGATTGAGTTTAACATTATTTTTATATTGCTCTCTAAGCCTATAGATACAGCAAAAAGGAGGTAGATTTGATGAGGAGAAAATAGCAAAAACGATTAGGATTTTTCGAGAATCCTAACGGATATTGAATATCTAAAAATGAATCATATGAAGAGAGAGGGAAGAAGCATAGAAACCGCCATTAGACATCACTTGGTGACTCAGATATGCTCTCCAAATGAGGCCTCCATACACCAACACGGCCTCTTCTTCGATCTCTCTGCGTTGACAGCTTTTCCGACAGTATCTCACTCAGGTACTGATCAGAAACAAGGAGATTTGTTGTCACAGAAATGCTGTTGTTCGTACCGTTTATGTTGGTTTGAGATTGCTCTCTTTTCTTCTTCTTCGTGGACGATCTTGATCGACTCTTTTGATCAGTTGCCGACGAAGGTACTGGCATGAGGAAATAAATCTTTCCACGTTGAAGTTCAGCATCCGGTGGGAGGATTACGATCTTTGGAACAACCCCATCACCCGAGGCTGATGAGGGTTTCTTCAGAACATGTTTTGGATGAGCTTTCATGATCTCACTTGCTCTGATCGACCCACTGATTTCTTCTACACGTCCATTAGAGTGTACTATTCGAATCACATCAAGAGCACCGCATGGCAGAATGCAAGAGATGCAGCATCTGATTGTGCTCTTCATGGCTACTTTCTCTCTCCATAGGTCTCTCATTGAGAGAGAGGAGGAGAGGAGGAGAAAGTAATAACAAGAAAGAAATATAAGAAGAGAAAGCTATTGAAAAGAGAGAAAGAGAGAACTCTTTTTCTTTTTTATTTTGCCTTGCAATGAAAATGAGGGAATCAATCACTCAAAAAGAATTTGTACCAAATCATGATTTTATTATAGGTCTTTTGCTCTCTCCTTCTTAACTTATGCTTTTGTGGGGGTGGGGGTAAATTATTCTTTTTTCTTTCGCTGCTCAGGATGAAATTCATGGAATGAATAATTGCACCTCACTCGTGTACTTTGTCTTTTGGATTCATCATTCAGGTCCCTCCTCCATTCCTCTTGCCAACACCAAGTTCAATAATTTAGGTTGGTTTGGGGGGTGATTATGGGTGACCCCAGTATTGTTGTTTGGAGTGAAATGTGGCATTGGGTGAAGGACGGGTGAGTGACAGAGTATAGAGAAATCTTCTTTTGAGGGGAGTTTTGTGATCTTTCTATGTCCCCAAGCAAGATCATATTGGGTTTTGGCTTTCATTCGCAAGAGGTGTGACATAGACATAGACTTCTCTTTACCTCATCTATATCTTCTTTATGGTTTTAGATTTGCTAAGTTATTGTAACTATCTACTTAACTTTTTCCTTCAAACTACTCTACTCAATATTGCACATGTTAGTCGTGGTATTCAGTAAAATTGTTCCTAGAAAAGCAACCACTAATTTTCTTGGGAAGTTTATTTGTGAATCAATTTGACTATCTATTACTTGCAAGAGATCCATATGTTTTCTTGCAAGTAAATCATAAAATTCAAAAACAAAATCATGAATCCAAGAAAATTCTTCATTCTAATCTCTTAAAAGAAAAGATCTTGATTGGTTGCTTTGAGCCCACACGGAGGTTTTTCCTATAAGAAAACAAGGGAGTTAAAATTGTTTTTAAGTTGCTTTGATCGCCTGCGAATGTGTGCAATGTCCCATCGGAGTATAAATGTGGCCCTCCTAATTTAATGGTTTTGATGTAGATGTTGGTGGGCAACATGTGAAGCATGGAAGGGGAGGGTCCATATTGTAAGGGTTTTGATATGGGTTTTTGCCTTTCAATCTAAACTTTGAATGCAAATTTCAATTTGGGTTCATTAACCCACAAAATATCAATTCAATTCTAATAGACTAGACTATCAAATCAATCAATCAATCGATCGATCAATCAATTCAGTCATGTACGATTGATTGGCCAAATGAGGCAATGCAATGTGGGCACCCAAGCCTAGCTAATCTAAACATTGTATGCACTCATCAAAGTCATGAAGTTGTGCTTAGTCAAGATATGATCATAATTCCACGTTCTCATGTGTTGTTATTGGCTACTGAAAAGAACCAAAACGTTATTAATGAGGCTGATTTAGAAACCTCCAAAATGGCCAGCTTGAGTCCAAGTTCATTCTGAAATTCCGGGTCTCGGTTCAGTAATTACTACTCCCCACAACAAAACAAAGAAGATAAGTTCCAAGAGAGAGCCAGTTAACGGAAAACGACAGCATGGCCGAGAGATGGGCCTTACACCTTGGGCTTTAAATATTTGGAACATTAAAAAATCAAGGCCCAAGAACTGGTCCTGCTCTCGATTCTGCCTCTTGCTCAGGCAGCTAAGACTAACCGAATAAGAATTCGTATGATCTCACACTGTTGTTAAATGCTTTGTAGAGTATATGGGGTGAATCCCATTTTCCTTCCATTAACAATTAGAAAACATCGCCACTCGTCACCGTCGCCGGCACGACCAGCATGCCTGTCTTCAGAACTCCATTTAACGGCTACCCCGTCACATTCTCTCCCTTCTACGAATCACATCTCGCAGTCGGCACCGCCTAAAACTTCGGTATCTCGGTAACGGCCGGGGACACGTGCTCGGCCTCTCTCCCGCCATACCCACTCTCAACGAACGGGTCGCATTCGACACCGCTGACGGTGTCTATGATCTCGCCTGGTCCGAATCCCATGACTCTCTCTTAATCGCCGCCATCGCTGACGGCTCCGTCAAAATCTACGACACTTCTCTTCCTCCAAACGCCAATCCTATCCTTTCCCTCCACAAACACACCCGCGAGGTTCTGCCGATTACAATCCCACTCGTCGCGATTCCTTCCTCGCGGCATTGCAAACTTTGGACCGTTGACCGCCCAACCAGCGTCCGTACTTTCAAAGAACAAGCGTATTGCGGGTACAACGCCACCTGGAACCCTCGTCACAGCGACGTGTTCTGCTCCGCAAGTGGCGATTGTACTCCTCGTATCTGGGACATTAGAGAAATGGGTAGTACCATGATTATTCCGGCTCATGAGTCCGAAATTCTAGCTTGTGACTGGAACAAGTATGACGATTGTCTAGTGGCGACTGCATCAATTGATAAGAGTATAAAAATTTGGGATGTTAGGAATCACAGAGTGCCCGTTGCTGTTTTGAATGGGCATGGCTATGCGGTGAGGAAAGTGAAGTTCACCGCAGAGGAGGAACTTATTGGCTTCCTGTTCGTATGATATGAATGTGTGTTTGTGGGATTTTATGGAGAAGGGTGCTTTAGTGGGAAGGTATGATCATCATACCGAGTTTGCAGTCGGATTAGACATGAGCGTGTTTGTTGAAGGTTTATTGGCAAGTACCGGATGGGATGAGCTGGTTTACGTGTGGCAGCAAGGAATGGACGCAAGAGCGGTTTGATACAAAGAAATGTTTTTATTTTTTTGATTGTGTTGTTGTTATAAGTACACGTTATCATAATTTTACAAACTGATGGAATGTGATGCCTAATGAGCGATTGCCAATTGAACCTCACACGTTGGACATAAGTAAAAGTGTTGCTTGTTAGTTGACAATAGAACATGTTAATGTGCATCATTTGTAGAGATTAGAGACACTACTATGCATTTTGTACTATTATTTTGACTGGGAACAGACCATATGCATTAAAGTCCTAGTTGTATAGCATAAGTTGATGCAATGAGCAGGCATTGATGCCATTACTTAATTCATTGTTGGTATTTTAGTCATCAAGGGCCAAAATTTGCTTTTAACAATTGTCTGTGCTATTTATCATGAATCTAATTATTGTCAAGTTTCCTTAGAGGTAGTTATTTGTTGTAGAGCAGTCCTTGATTCCATTACTTCATTCAAGTGCCAAAATTTGTGTCTAAATCTTGTCAGTGCTTTGTTTGAGGAATCAAATTGTTGTATTATCTTTGTGGTCAAGTTTCTTTAGAGGTAGTTATTAGTTGGTAGTTCTCCAGTTTGGTGGTATCTATTTGTTCACTAGTTCACAATTGTGCCTAGCATCTATTTTTGATTGTGTGTGACATTAGGCTAGTATGTTCCTAATGTGGTCTAACATATAATACTTTTTCTTATAATAACTATAATACATTTATAGTTCTTGCTTCTATGTACTGTTCTCGAGCCTGTTCTGTTTTTAACACAATTGCCATGGAATCTTGGTCAATTTTTAACTTGAATTCAGTGTAGAGAACTCCAATTAGTCATTTACCATTGTTATTTATTTGTCCCACAGCGGTTATTTTCAACTCCAGGTTCTTTACTTGAGAGAATTTTAATTTGAGAGAAATTGATATAAAAGACAGTTGTTTGTTAAGAGATAGGACATTGATGACCTGATCTGATTGGGGTAGACTTGATTATTGTTTAATGAATGCACTTGGGTTGGCAAACCAATCCTATCTTAACATGCCAAACCTTTTGCTTCCTTGGGAAACCTGGGATAGGTTGAGGTGGATGTATATAGAATCTCATTGAGCTTCTTTAGCTAGTTACAACTTTATTATGAGAGAATTTGCCAATTATGCCTGGAAGTAGATGTGCTATGTGCTTGAAGGTTTGAGTCAGGATTTTTGTCTTGTATCTATTCTGCTAATTGTGAGATTTTTGTTGGAAATGAAGTACCTTGGCATGTTAGGACTTGGTTTGGGGTGCTGATTCTAAGATGTCAAGTACGACTTTTAGGAATGAAATAACCATCATATTTTGTGTCTCACCATTTCCATTTTCTGGTCTTCTTCAAGGTGTTGGCAAATAGGCGGGTTTTTGCCAAGTATGGGATCGGGAATGGTCTGTGCTGTAGTAGGAGTTTTTCTTAGTGGCCACTTGCCTTCCTAATGAGCCAGTTCTTTATCAACCTTTTTGCTGTTGGCCACACTTCAGATATCTGATTGCAGATGTATGTGCAAATACTGTATTCTAGTCAAAGAAACTAACTGTTTTATGTGTGGTGAGTGATCTTAAAATTGCCCAGTACTAAAGATATATCTCCTGTGGCTAGTCATATTTGTTGGTTTCAAAGTTGCAACACATCCTTTCGTATTTTATCTTTCTGGTTGTGAATTGTAACCTTACATAATTTTTACTTGGGTGGTCCTAGGATTATTGATTAGGTTACTAAACATTGGTTATAATGTCTACTTGAATCACTTATACTAAGGAAAGCATTTACAATGGGTGTTCTATGGCTTAGTGGTATTTAGAGGGCTTTTACTTGTCAAGCAAACTCAAGTTAGAAGGTTAGTTGGTTGATTTTGTAAAATGTAGTGATATGCTATCCTACAAGAATTTAAGGAGTGAATCCATGGCAAACTATTGCTTTGGTTTGTTTGAAGGCTGGCCCCACCATTCTTTACATGAATAGGACTAGGAGATGGCAGGGACAAGGGTTGGTTTAATTAGAAGAGCAAGTTTCCTGAACTGCAGTTGGTACAACAAAAACTGAAATGTTGCACGGAGAAATCTCCTACAAAATGAGAGAGAAGAGAGAAAGAGAGAGAGAGAAGGGGGAGATGGTCGGGCTAAGGGCTATTGACTGTTAGTACTAATTGTATTATTGCATTATATGAATCTATTCTCTTTGTCATTGTATTCGTTGAAAGATTATGGATCCATTGTCTCTGTTCTGGTATTTAGCTTCATCAATTAACGATTTTCTATCTCTGCAGTCGTAAAACCACTTAGTTGCTTTCAAATGCTTAATTGTGAGCTAATGCTTGATCCAGTCATCACCGTTGAAAGAGATGGTGTTGCTATCTACTAATAATTCAAGTTCTCTCGACATGCACACTTGTTTTGAATTTAGCTTTATCAGCATTATGTCACTGGCGTGGTGTTCTCGGTCTTCTGCCACTGTATTTGCACATAAGCTTAAAGCTAAGAGTGCTAGATTGGGTATGACAACAATTCATCCTTTCGAAGTTGCATGATTGTTTCTCTGGGAAGAATCTGGGCCTGTTCTGTACTGTAATATTAGAAATGTGCCGCAAGTGGCAAAGGGGGTTCAGATATTCAATGCACAGAGTCTGAACGCAAGGCAATGCGGATGCCTCAACTTGACAACTCCTTGATGCAATTGCTGCCATATCAACTTTAAAGCAGTCAGAATATCTAAAGAAGATATGTAAATGTACGCCGGACAAATCTAAATCGTTCAGAATAACCAGTGTTATAAGGTTCTAGAGAAATTTTAGCACTTGTGAAGGCCAGTGCAAGGACGATAATCTTTTGCTTTTCTTCATTTTTATTCTCAAGTAAAGCTTTTAACTTTTCTTTTCGATTGTGTCTTCACAGTAGTTTCTGTCGGCATTGATTGGATTACGGGATAAATGCTTGGCGTATTAGAAAATCAACAGATAACAGATATGCTTATGGGGTCACAATCATTTTCATTCTGCTCTAATCCTCCAATACTCAAATGGAGTGCTCGTGACCACATACTTACCACTATGCTGATTCTCAAAGTAAACCTCCTCTTGAAACTAAAATGTATGCAAAAGAAAAGCAGTGTTCCATATGCGCGTGCGCGCATATAAAATTAAAGTTAGAAATGAAAGAATATAGAATCTTAGAGCAATAAGGTAATATGTCAAATACATGAACCAACATAAAAGTGGGAGAAAGGGCTCCCCTACCCTGAAATGTTGAGGATAGTTGTAAGAGTTGTTAGTTTGTTGCGTCTAGAACTACGGCTTTCATACATTTTATGGATAATGCCGGCTGCAGACCCCTTGGATTTTGACTGTTATGCCATGTCGTTTTGTGAAGAAACTTGCCCATGTTTAGTTTGGTAGGTTAAGCTGTAATCATCTGTAAAGAAGGTTTTGAAAAAGATGATAGAAGGTTTTGAAAAAGATGATACCTTCTCTTTGTAATGTTAATGTCTTTAATACTAGGTGTTCTAGACTGGTGGCAACATTCCAACCAGGACGATGACGGCAGCTGCTGCTGGACAAAATATTTCAATTGGTGTAGAAAGTAAAAGAAGAGAATAGTAGTGGATGATGATGATGATGAGATTGATGATCAATATGATCACCATTTAAGGCAAGTGGCAGCCCACCAACCGGCAATGATTTTCATTCATATTATATATTTTACTTTAATTGCTCTGCTACTGTAACTTTATCTTCTGCCCTATTCATCCAACTCTTCCAACATTGTCTAAAGCCCCAAAGACTCGGACCCTGATGCCATAGCATTTGCTTTCTTTTCTTCAAAACACCAGTTCCCACATCCCAGTTTTTCTCTACAACCTTTCTCTCTGTCTCTCTTCTCTCTAATCTATCTGTCTCTCTCAAGTTTTAAGCCCCCAATTTTTGATCAAGTGTATCTTTATCGTCATTCCTAAACTTCGATCTCATATGAATCCAAATTTCTCAGCTCTTGAAGCCACCAGTTTCCATTTTTTGTCTCTTTATCTTAATTTTCACCATTTCTTCCCATAGATTCTTTCTTTGTTCCTTTCAATCTTTCCCCAACTGTAACTCTCCAGTCTCATCCTTTTTTTAGAATCTTTATCTTCATCCTCACATGCTCTAACAGTACAGCTCTCTTCGTCGGCTATATCTGAACTTTTGGTAATTTATCTTCCTTTCACACCACATAAAATATATTGTGTTCATTTGTTTCTCTCTCGTTCTCCCTCCACATGCCACCAATTCCCATTCTCGAATCTTTATCGTCATTTTCATTGCTCGTAGGTCTATCTTCACTGCTTCTCGGCTTGTATATAAAGAGCATAAGTTTTAGGTTTTGTATATTTCTCTTCATCCCATCAAACATATGATCATCCATATCACCCTGACCCCATCCTTGATCTCCTTATTGTTCCCACAGTTGATGTACACTCGGGGAAAAAAACTAACATTACTGTCAAGTTCTCAATGATTTTGGGATTCCTAATGTGTTTTAGGATTGAGGGTTTGTTGATTTGAGTCGAGTTAAGTTCAGTCGCACTTAGGAAAGAATTTTTGAAGTATTGTGTATGTGCCAAAATGGCTGGAACAGTAAGCAATGGTTATTTCAACGATGTACCAGATGCCATTCGCTCAGACATATTCTCCTTAGTTACTGACACTCGCACACGCAACGCCATGTCCCTTGTGTGCCAGAAATGGTGCGTGCTGGAGCGCTCAACGCGCAAATCTCTTACTCTCCGTGGCAATATCCGCGATCTCTATCTACTTCCTGATTGCTTTCAGGCGATCACCGATCTTGACCTTTCTTCTATCTCTCCTTGGGGATATCCTCTTCTTGAATCCTCATCAAACCCACTTCTCCTTGCTAAATTCCTCGGCAAGGCCTTTCCTTCAGTTGTTTCTCTAACAATTTATGCGAGAAACCCTTTAACGCTTCATTTTCTTGCTCCTGAGTGGCCCAATTTACGCCATGTTAAATTTGTTCGCTGGCATCAGCGTTTCAATGCTCCTCTAGGTTCTGAGTTTCAGTCATTATTTGGGTATTGTCACTCACTTTCTTCACTTGATCTCTCCCAGTTCTATTGCTGGACGGAAGATTTACCACCAGCACTTGAGGCATACCCTTCTGTTGCAGCTTCTCTTTGCCGTCTTAACATCCTGACTAATTCTTCCGCGGAGGGATATAAATCTCATGAACTTTTAGCCATCACTGCTGCTTGTTCAAATCTCCGTCAATTGCTTGCAACATGCATATTTGACCATAGATTCATTGGATTTGTTGAGGATGAAACTTTGCTTTCTATAGCTTCAAATTGTCCTCGTCTTTCCCTTCTTCATCTTGTTGATTCTACATCCTTATCTAATGCCAGAGCTGATCTTAGTGACGAAGGGAACGCATCTGAAGATGCTAGGATCAGTCATACTGCACTTAGAGACTTCTTTACTGGTCTTCCATTGCTTGAAGATTTGGTTCTTGATGTCTGTAACAATGTTAGAGATAGTTGGCCAGCACTGGAGTTGCTTAATTCCAAGTGCCCACGGCTTAAGTCTTTGAAGCTGGGACACTTCCATGGAATTTGCAGAGGTATAGATTCCAGGCCAGGTGGGGTTGCTTTCTGCAGAGGGCTGGAATCCTTGTCCGTAAAGAACTCTGCTGATTTGACCGATTCTGGCTTAATCGCTATTTCCCTCGGCTGTTCAAATCTCACCAAATTTGAAGTTCAAGGATGCCAGAGGATCACAGAAATGGGCTTGTGGAAGTTGGCACTTGTTCTCCGGAGAACTTTGGTTGATGTAAGTATATCTTCCTGCAAAAATCTCAATACTGTGTGTTCACTGCAAGCTTTAGAACCAATTCGAGATCGGATACAGCGACTGCACGTAGATTGTGTGTGGGAAACCGTTAAGCAATCAGGAAGAGAAACTAGCAGTTCAAGGGAACCTGCCGGATTCAATGATTTCCAAACAGAAAAGCGAATGATGATGAGGGAAGAAGCAAACTTGAAAAAGAAATCGAAGTGCTACAATGGAAATGGAGATGGTTTCTCGTCTAGTAGTACTTGGCCCAAGCTACAATATCTTTCCCTTTGGATTGCTGTTGGTGAGTTTCTGACTCCAATACGTTTGGCAGGGCTAGAAAACTGTCCTATTCTGGAGGTAATACAAATTAAAGTTGTAGGTGATTGCAGGTATCAGCAAAGACCTGGATCCATGGCAGAATTTGGGCTAAATTCCCTAGTAAACTATCCTCAACTCTCGAAGATGCATTTAGATTGTAGTGATGCCATAGGATTTGCACTTACTGCTCCTTCAGGACACACAGATTTGAGCTTGTGGGAACGCTTTTACTTGATTGGAATTGAGAATTTGAATCTTAGGGAACTCGACTACTGGCCTCCACAAGACATGGATGTCAATCAAAGAAGCCTATCTCTCCCAGCTGCAGGATTGCTTGCACAATGTCGAAATCTCAGAAAGCTATTCATTCATGGGACTGCCAATGAACATTTCATAACGTTTTTTCTGAATATACAAACTCTCAGGGATGTGCAACTGAGAGAAGATTATTATCCTGCCCCAGAAAACGATACCACCACAGAGATGAGAGTAGATTCTTGCTGTCGATTTGAGGATGCCCTCAACAGGCGTCAGATTCCCGATTGAAAAATTGGAAGCTCAAGTTTCTGTACGAACCCTACTGTAATTTCTTCTTTCTTATTTACTACAAATGGTGAAACATGTAAATAGAATGTAAAAGTAACAAGTAAAAAGCTAATAAAAAAATGTTGAAATTCCTCCGTTCCTCTGGACAAATTTCTGTGCCCTTGCAAGCTAGAGGCACTTCAATTTATAAAGCATTCGGGTATTAACACCTCTCCTACAGCTTTTACAATCAATCAGGACCAGATTCAGCGCAGTGCCCTATCACAATCCCAAAAGTTCGGAAGAATTTCCATAACCATGAGTTGTTCAGCTGTCTCAGCCCTTCAATTTGGAATAAAGAATTCTGTTATACCTCCAAATTTTATAGGGTCGAATAATATTATAATATTCACAAAACTCGTATGATTCTAAAAATTTTTGTACAACTAAAAAAAATTCGTAAATAAATTAATTAGTCAAATATTTTTAATAATAAGTAACCATAAGTTTTTAAAATAAATCTTAAAATTAAAAATAATAGAACAAAAGAAAATTATCAAAAGTTCTCATACTTAAGGAACTAAATGATAGCAAAAGCTCCATCAAAATTATTCTCTAATTACAAAACTTTTAATCATATAAAATTACAATAAATTATAGTGAGTTTTAAACTTAATAAATATATTAATTTTTTTTATATACATAAAATACATACATACTTGTATAGCATGTACATGTATACAATACGTGCATATGATAGAACATGAGATGAAATTATGTTTATTTTAAAAAATTCATAACATTTGAATACTATATAAAAATTTTTCAAATTTTTTTTAAAAATATCTCCTTTTAGTAGGATTATATATATCACTTATTATTAAATGAATTAATATCGTCTGTCTATGACATACTATATATGGGATAAGTGCAAGTGAGGTATATAATTTCTTAAAAAAATAATAAATACTCATGTCCGAAGGTAAGAGTCACATTCTCATCTAATTATCAGTGAGTTCTTTTACATGCACATCTAATTATCAATGAGTTCTTTCACATGCACGAATATTTCTTCACATAAATGTAAAGACCATTGTACTACGTATACCTTTAATATTTTTCTTATATTATACGAAATAATAAATAATAACAATAATACTAAACCCAAAGAAATAACCACGTTAAACAATAAACACTTTATATAATTTATAATTGTTTACTAAGAAAATAATGAAATTTGATATTCTAATACACAAAATTTAACTTTAACTTTCATGGGTATTTTTCTTAAAAAAATAATTTTTTATTACTTTAAATGCAATGTACATATTCATACTTAAATGCTAATACACGTGAAATAAAAATAATCACAATAATACGATTATAAATAATTATAAATTATAATAATACATATATTTATAAACACTCACATAAATATATAACAATCCCAAAATAATATTTTTATAAGAATTTATAATTAAAAAATATTTTTAAAACTATATTCAAATATATACATATTTTTATTGTGACTCTTTTAAAATATTGAGTATAATTACCTTTTGACAATCAGAATAAATATTAATTAAAGTGTTTTAACCTACAATAAAAAAATTAATATTTATAAAATTCTTACACATTGTAACAAAGCATATATAATCTTATTATACTTCAAATTCCTCGTAAAATTAAACCTTTTCATTGGATAAATTTAAGCACTTATCCTAACAATATTATGTCATATAATGAGTAATTTCTAAATATTAATTTTTAGAAAATATAATCCATTCCCAAATATCATCAAATTTTACAGAGATAATAAAAGTATATAGACAGTAAATTATTAAAATTTTTGAGTTTAAATTCATTTTTTAACTATTCGAAATAATTATTTTCTTTAAAATATTAAATTTTGTTAAATAGAAATTAACAGTAAACTATTTTCGTTCAAAATTTTATAACAAATCATAGATATAAAATTTTGCTCTGAAATTTTATTATGATAAACTAGACATAATTATAAATTAGTATCTAAAATTTTATAATTTTTTAAAATATTTTAGTTAACTAAAATAATTTTATCATTTAAGTCTTTTACAAAAATGACAAATTTTTTATATCTTAAAGTTATATTCAAAAAATTATTAAAAATTAAAAATATAATAATTTTTTATTAAAAAATACATAATAACTCTAAATATGTCTAATTTATTCAAAAATTTTTAACAAATTTAAAATATATAATTTTACAAAATTCACGAATTGAGTCATTATCATAATATTATCTTTGTAATTTCTTCATAAATAAAATTTTTTAATTTTTTAATCATAACTTCAAAATTTAATTATCAGTTCCGATTATCATATTTTATGAAATTCAATAATAAAATTATTTATTATTAATAATAAATTATTAATCTAAAATCAATATAAAATAAAAAAAATTACTATTTCTCTTTGCCTTTTTTCTACTTTTGTCTCTCCCATTTATTTTCTTTTTTTTTCTTAAATACGTTAAAATTTTAAACACAAATAAACACTTTTATTGATATTAGTATAAAATATTATAAAATATAAATTCAATCTCTAATTTAATTATTTTTATTTATTTGATTATAAATTTCTAATTTATTGTTAAAGTATTTAATTATTTTTTAAATAATACATATATTAAAAAAAGAGTGTTACATCAGTAGTGGTATGCCTACATTTCCATCCATTTAAGCAGTTTATCATGTAACCAAGGAAATTAAGGCAAACAGGAAGCTGCTGTATTATCTTTTATTAATCGAATTGGTTTAATGGAGCATTGGCCCACTGCTTCCACTTAGAACAATGGGTATGACCTATCACAGTTCCCCTTTGTCCTCAACTTCCAGAGATTCCGAGAATCACAGACATAGCGGCCTTCAGTCTTCAGTCTTCGGACCAAATAAATTGTCTTTATATTCCTTCGACAGCATACGATCATACGATGTATCGTTTGGGATTACATGCCATGTTATGTTACATTCATCACCAACGTGGCAGAATAAGAGGATTCGGAAAGTGTCCCATGACAACAATCTAAATTGCTGGAATGACAGGTAGCCTAGCTTTTGCAGGTCTAACGTCTGTAGAATTGGCAACTTGATGTCCAAATTCGGAGACATGATGTGGCCCGCCGGCTACCACACAGCGACTTGGGACGTGGATCAATTTCAGTTGTAGGATTTTAAGATTAATTACTTTTTTTATTGTTCAAGGATTAAGCTTGCATTTTACATGTATTTAAATTTTATAATATATAATTATAATTGTTAAAAATATATTAATTTAATTATTTTAAATTTTTATAAAAAAATAAAATCAAACGTCACAAAATTTATCATATTTATTTATATCGATACGTTTAAACTTTAATTTTTTAATATTATATTTTAAAAATATATATATATATATATTTTTATAATCGAATATTTATTTATCTGTTAATTTTATTCTACAACGAGTCTAGTACTTTAAAGAATATACAACATTGCTTATGATTGTAATTCTAGTATGATTGTTTATAAATTTCAATAACTAATAATAACCGGCTACTTATCAATTTATATTTGACATTAATACTTATCCTATTCCACAATAAAATTTACAATAATTATAGTTTAAGCATAAGAATTCCATAGTTGTGAGAGAATGGAGATGAACACATATGTTCTAGCAGGATATGGCAAAGTAGACATGGTGACTGCTAGAGGTTATGCTGAGCTGAGCTGCTGCGGCTGTACTAGGGCTAGGGATATGGTAAATGCTTGAAAGCACATGCCCCATTAACCTTCGAATTTTAGATGACAACACAAGATTGACAACAAGCTGATCATCTATAGCATAACTACAAGTCCTCGAATCCAAACCCCACCTGGCAAAAGTTAAGCAATAACCGCCATAACTTCGAGACAAGACAAGAATTTCAATCAAAAATATCTACACGCTTTGCCAAATTTATCAGTATTACTAATCCTAGTAGCATCAGCGATGACAAATGACATGACAATACCCCACTACCGTTTTGTCTATAAAACTAACAGGCCCGCCTCAGGATTTTGCAGCAAACCAAATACGAAGCTTCACCAACGCAAAAGCCATGAAGAGAAAACATCACGTTCACGATCTCTCGCCAAACCAGTGCGGTTCCAGCCTGGTTCAAATCATAGATGCACCACTCCCCCTTGTTTGGTTCGTACTTCGTCGCTTCGACCACCCGCAAGGTTACAAGCAGTTCATAAAGAGTTGCACTCTCAGCGCTGGAACTGGCGGCCCGCGTAGCGTACGTCAAGTGATGATTTATCACTGGTTTGCCGGCGCGGAGAAGCACGGAGAGGCTTGACGAGCTTGATGATGAGTTACATGTTATGATGGTTAGCATAATCGGCGGTGATCATAAGCTTGAAAATTATCATTCGATCACAAGTTTACACGAGGAAAGACATTGGTGAAGTGTTGTAGTTTTTTTGTGTTCTCTGTCCTTAATTTCTTCAATTTCATCACTCTTACGCGAATTTGTTCATGATAGTTGATAATCTGATGCTGTTATTGATAACGTACAAATTCCTTTTTGGTAATATGAACGTTTGAATTGCTGGAAAATAATGAAAATTAGGACCAATCTAGTTTTCTGGACAAATCAAGTATGGAATATGGTCCATTTTGTTTGAGATGAAAGAAGGTTTAATTATCGTTTTGTCTTGGTTCAATTTTGTCTACGAGATCTGGGTAATTCATTCGATTGAATCTGGCAAGAGATCGATCAATGGAAGTGGGTCTGTGGGAAACGAAAGGGGCGGATTCGTATCTTCGGCCAAGACAGGTTAGCCCGAACCTCCAGCACCAGGACAAATCGACCCACAAATTACAGTCCTTAAAATCTGATACTACGCATAACACGTTCAGGAATCCGCTGACGCACCAGAGAATATTCCGAGAAATTGATAAAATATTATCTTGTCTTTACTAATAATTCAAGTGAATTAAAATCAAAATAAATTGTTCATGTAAGAATTGGAATGAAAAGAATTATTTTAAATTATTAAGATGATCTTAATTAATTTATACATATTATTATTATTTAAAATAATATTTTTATTAATAATAATTATAAAATATTAATAAAAATAATACTAATTATTTTATATATATATATTTTTTGTAAATTTAGATAATTTTATTAAAAAAAATTAAAAATAAAATAAATAATCTTAAAAACGAAAATTTTTATTCTTAATTATCTTTTAAGTATTAAATTTTTATTTCTAACATATAAATTTTTTGTTATTATGATTGTTATTATTATAAGTTTGATTTTAAATTTCAGATTTCAGTTCTAGATAGTAAACTCGCCCTTAATCCCGAAGACTTAGCAATATCCACAGTGGCATGGTCGGCCAATCTTTTGATTTAACTGGCACATAATTTCAATTTGTATTTGGTCGTTGTCACAGACATCATAGTTGAGGCTAAGAGTTATTTGATGAGGTAGGACTAGCAGGTAGCAAACTTATTACACTGTACACCGATCTGTTTTTACAAGAAGCTGATCATATTGTTGGATTTTGACGAACCAACAAAACGCACCTGATCCATGAACTTAATACCAAAGTTAGATTCATCTCTCGAGTAGTATGGATTTAACCCCTACTGATCCAATCCGACACAACTTTACTGCAACAAGACAGGTACTTTCAGGTCGAACTCGAGGCTTTTCTGACTGCTAGATTTCTTCGAAAGTCATAACTGTCTGAATGGTGAACACGAGAGAGGCCAAGCCACCCAAGTAATGTAGAAAAGATTACTATAAATTTGCAGTAGTCTTTATCAGCCGATGAAAACTTTCAATTGGTATAATCGTAACTACGAAAATACCCTCAATAGCATCTATGTTTTGGCCACTTTCATTTGTTATTTTGGTCTCTTCGGAAACATTCTGATGCATTTTTGTCAGGATAATTGAAAACGAACCGGCGCGAAATAGAAATTCACTCGTTATTTAGCTTGACTGGTAGGCTTGAAGCTGCTGGTTTCTACCATAAATACGATACATAATGAAGGGGGATCGATTATCATTGACAACCCATTTGAAAAATGGATTTCCAGCAAGTTCAGTTGGCTGTTCTTTTCTCGATCTTGGCTTTAGAAACTTGCTTTTCTGCTAGGCTTCCCGGTAAGTACTCCATTGTTGGGCGTGACTTTGATGAGTTTGTTTCAGAGGAACGAGTTGTGGAGCTATTTTAACGATGGAAGGAGAAGCATCAGAAGGTGTACAAGCACGCAGAAGAGGCAGAGAGAAGGTTTAAGAGTTTTAAGAATAATTTGAAGTATATTGTTGAAAAGAATGCAGAGAAGAAAAACAGTGGCCATGCTGTCGGGTTGAACAAGTTTGCTGATATGAGCAATGAGGAGTTCAGAGAAATTTATTTGAAGAAGGTGAAAAAACCTGCCGGCAAAGCGATCGCAAATGCAAAGAGTAGCATGAACAAGAAGGTACAAACATGTGATGCACCGTCAAGCTTGTATTGGAGGAAAAAGGGAGTCGCGACTGGTGTTAAGGACCAAGGAGACTGTGGTTAGCTCTCATTCTTTTAACTGATGCTAAATTACAAAGCACTGTCATTTGTTCGTTAAACATATTAGACGTTATGATCTCTTGCTATTGCACTGTGTCATTTCTTAACATCTCCCAGCTAATTTGATGTGAAATATGCTTTCAGCAAAAGCTCATTCCAGTTAAGTCTGGACTGAAGTATTTAGTCGTGTGGTGAGCTGAAGTTTGGCGTGGCATAGACCGAGCCCATAATGATGAAACGCCATATTCCAATTAACATATTTTATTGGCTGTGTGGTCCCTTTTGGGCTTTCGATTCCTTGTGAAATGAAATGGTAATGAACATACAAACTGGTCTTTCAGTTGACAATACGTTTGCCGATGTTCTTTTCTCTTCCTTACTATACGCAATTCACTGAGAAAATACATCCATAGCTTGTTGCCCGGTTGAGGTTTGCGATGATAATGTTCCCAAAAACCCAAATCGTTCACCATTTTATAGAATTGGAGAACAGTAGTGAAGCTATTCAAATTTTACTAACATGTCAGCTAAAACTAATTCAGGTTGCAAATTCAGAGCGGATAAAAGGATAGTGTTTGAAACTGTTATTAAGTAATTCTACAACTTTACAAGCACAAGAGTTAAACTATCGGATAAAAAGGCAAATCACTTGCAGATACAGTAAATTTGGAGGAAGTGCATACATATCTTGGTTTATGTTTCAATATCAATTCAATAGGATTTCTTGACTGTGTATCTGTTTTTGTTAACAGGAAGTTGTTGGTCATTCTCTACCACTGGAGCCATAGAAGGCATAAATGCTTTGGTTACTGGACAACTCGTTAGCCTTTCGGAACAAGAACTCGTTGATTGTGATACTACCAATTATGGATGTGAAGGAGGCTATATGGACTATGCATTTGAATGGGTTATTAACAATGGTGGAATCGATACAGAATCCGACTACCCTTACACTGGTGTTGATGGTACCTGCAACACCACTAAGGTTTGGTTCAAAATACAGATAAAGTTTCCATATTGCAAGAGAATTTTAGGACATTTAAGTTTTCAAGCAAAAATTTTTCATTATCCCTGCTTAGTTTTGTTGTTTTTCTTCTATCAGGAGCAAACCCAAGTCGTATCCATTGATTATTATGAAGATGTAGACGAATCGGATAGTGCTTTGCTTTGTGCTGTCGTTCAGCAACCAATTAGTGTGGGTATGGATGGCTCTGCAATTGATTTTCAGTTGTATACAGGAGTAAGTTTCTGATTTTATATTACATCCATTTCATTATGAACATCTTTGCAGAAGTGTTTGATAAATTGACAATTGTGTGATCTGAGCAGGGTATCTATAATGGTGATTGCTCTGACAATCCGGACGATATTGATCGTGCAGTTTTGATTGTTGGTTATGCATCTGAAAGTGGAAAAAATTATTGGATTGTAAAGAATTCCTGGGGAACAAGTTGGGGAATTGATGGATACTTTTACACAATAAGGAGCACTAGTTTAGAATACGGTAAATGTGCTATCAATGCAATGGCCTCTTACCCAACGAAAGAATCCTCTGCACCCTCTCCTTATTCCCCACCATCTGGGCGACCGCCTCCTCCACCACCATCGACGCCTCCACCGCCTCCCTCTCCTTCACCAAGTGAATGTGGAGACTTCTCATATTGTCCCAGTGATGAGACATGTTGTTGCATTTCTGAGTTCTATGATTTCTGCCTGATCTATGGCTGCTGTGCATATGAGAATGCTGTTTGCTGCACTGGAACTGAGTATTGCTGCCCTAGTGATTATCCTATTTGTGATGTCGAAGAAGGGCTCTGCCTCCAGGTATGAAAATTATACATTAAACGAAGAGTTAATTCAGCTGTGCATATGGCATTTCAACTCTATTGTTTTTATTATCTTTCATTACAAGTAACTGTGTTATGAACATTTGTTGGACAGAACTATGGAGATTACCTGGGAGTGTCGGCAAAGAAGCGAAAGATGGCTAAGCACAAGTTCCCATGGACTAAAATTGAGGAAACAGAGAAGACATACGAACCTATTCAATGGAAGAGGAACCCATTTGCTGCAATGCGCTAAATGAGTGAACATTGATCATTCCTTTCAGTCTGAAGCTTCTCTTCCCTCGTGCTATTTCGTTTTTGTTTCCTATCGTTTTCATTGGACATATGCTCTTAGACATCAAACATACTGCAGCAGGTGAAACTAGAAACAGAAGAAGATAAAAAAAGAAGAAGATGATGTTTCTTTAGACTGTTTCATTGAGACATCTTGGCTTGAAATATTGTTCGTGTTCAAGCCATTTCAGTATTGCTGTCCAGACCACGTGATATAACTATGGGGTTTATTAAAATAAATGAATTTGGCTTTGCTCGAACTTAGAAACCAACATATCCAAATTGAGAAAGTTATAGTTGCCCTTATATTACTGTACCTACAGAAGCAAGAGCTTGGGTGATAACTGCTAAGAGCACAAATTTTTCCCTTGAAACCCAGTATCTGATGAATTGATATAAGCATTATAACACTTTTGAATCTTCCCTCCACCATTCTGTACATTGGCATCTTTTGTCTGCCAGCAATGAAGACAGAATCCAACCTGGATCTCTTTCCCGAACACTTTCACGTGAATTTTCTTCAATAATGATGCTACTGGTTTTCCAGGCCGCCATTCCATCAAATTATTAGCCATTGTTGGTTCTTAACATGAATGAGGCAATAATGCCAGTCTTTTCCATTGCTGCCCCAATTACAGTAGTAGGTTAGCTCATGAATTTCCTTCCTCCGCACTGTGCCTAATTATAACAAAAAATGAGGATGCTTTGCTTTTTCAATTTAAATAGAACGGCGATAACGTCCAAAATGCACGGCATTAAATGAACTGTACACAACCAACCCACATTGGTCCTGAGTCCTAACATAATTTGGCCCCGAATTGAGCTAATCGCCTATTCCGTCTTGCACCCAAACCCTGCTCGTTTAATTTATCCATTTCATTGTCGACTCCCTGCTAATTCTGGCATTGATGTTCCAAATCTCCAAAAATAGTCTACAAGAGTACAGTTTATTTGATCACTCGGGCTTTGGGGCTGTTTGCTATTGTAATATTCTAGCTTTTAATTAGGATAAAACAGAGCTACAGTACACGACATTTTAGTAATTTTCTTTTGTCGCCTTCTGTGAAAGCTGAGTGGTCAGCACCACCTAATAGATTAGTTTTTGAGTTAATAACAACAAACATTTGATCTTAGAATATATTCAAGTTCCCACGTTCATATGAATTTCCAAACAGTTGCATATTACTCTCCAATAAAAACTTATCATGCAGGATAGACTTAAAATGAATGAGCATGACACTTGCCCATGGAGGTCCAAAACGTTGGAAAGTGTTGCTTATGCACGAAGGTGTGGGCTCTTGTTCGTTAACATGGCTTGTGTCTTGGGAAAGCAGTGGTGCTGGTGGGATAATGTTATTTACCCCTTCTTTCCCCACAAATATATGAAAAATAAGAGCAAGCCATGTTACCAACCTTTGTAAAAAAGTGAACTTTTGCTTTGGTTAGTTATTATTGTTATTACTGCAAGCATCAAGTTGTAAATTAAATTATACACACAAACTACCTAAAAGTTTTAAAGTTACAACCACCATACAAGATTCTTCTGACGAATTCCGTGGACTTATCGTGGAACTCGTCAGATGATTCCAAGATTTCCTTCAATCACGGGACCCAACCATGAATGAAATTTTCTTTTCCAAAAACGAACAAGATCTGCAAATTAAATTAGATAGTTGTTCAGCCATCTGTATATGCTTTTACAGTACAGACAAAACTTGTTAAAAATAATATAAGACATATGAGACTGAATCTTACTAAAGAGAATGACAAATAAAGAATGGCAGTGACACGAGAAGAATTCTTTGGAAACCCAACAATGACTTCAATATTTGTGGCCATGTTGAAGAAACAGATGGCCAGAATTCAGTGACCCAGTAGGGAAAATGACATTATGATAAGAGTTCAATAACAAAATTCCACGTTAGATAGATTGATAATTATTGATTGGTGCATAGATTCAAAAAAGGCAACAATTTGTAATTAATACAGGTCGGTCCAATCTAACAAATTTGTGAATTAAAGAGATCTTGAGACTAATTCGGATAACCGTCGTATCTTTCACCCAACTGTATGTCTGTGAGGGGCCATTCCTCCACTCTCTTGCATTGCATGATCAATTATTATCGACGTTATCATTGCAAGTGCAGCGTAAGGCTTGCTTTCGTTGCAAGTTTTTATGGCCTTGTTCATTCCTTTCCGTCCACTCGCATTCCATCTACAGTAAACTCGACTCTTGGTGTCGCTAAACCACCGACGACGCATGTACGCAGAAAAGCTAACGGCACAGTAAGCTTTCTCTCTCTCTCTCTCTCTCTCTCATTCTTACCTTTTTGACTTTTCTTGAGGCTGACTCATTCCCTGAACTCTTGGCATCATTTTAGGGCCCTCAAGTTATCTATACAACGGTCTCGTGCACTTACAGGTGTACCTTCTTTTTGATTCCTTTTCTTTCTTAACTGATCAGTCATGATTTTCGTTAACCACTGATCTTGTCAAGAACCTGTCTTGAGCTTCACCGTTAAAGTCTGGATTCCCCTTTAGTTTGTGAGCTCCATTTGGGCTTCAGAGTTCGATTTCTCTAGCAGATGTACTGATATTTAGTGTTCCTGTGGATGTTCCTTAGTGGGTAAGTTCGTATTTATGGGTTTAGCTCTTCTTGGTAAGAGGATATAGTTCTCAACAATGTCATTTTGGTAAAGTAGCCGATATTCAGTTCATACCGTAAATGCTTCAATGACAGTGTCACTTCTTTTGGTTCATTTATTGGAATTGCACTACTCAAATCACTGGGATTTTAACTTTGTTCTTATTCCAATTAGGAAAAAATTAAGGAAATTAGCAAGATAGTGAGTTTTGGATCCATTTAACTGCAATTTTTAACTAGAGCGTTAAATATTTCCACCTTTGGATAGCAACCGACACTGCATAATTCCTTTCACCCTTTATCAGATCCCACCTAATGTGCAACTAGATGGGGAGAACAATAAATTATCTACCTGTTGAGGTCTTGAATTATAATTGCATGCTATTTCAGGGAAACTGGGCACAATTCTATAATTGCTTTTATGTTGTGCATAATTGAAACAGAAAATTAGCTGTTTAGATGTTTATTGATAAGCAGATAAGATTATTTATTTGATCCTTCTTAGTCTGATATTCTTGTAAAATTTGAGATATGGTGGGCGTTCCCATGATCTTTTCTGCTGTCTCTTGTCATAGGGAAGGAAAAGTTTTCAGCTTGTCGAATTTGAATAGAAGAGGAAGTGCTGAGAATTTGCTCTGTTGTTAAACGCGATGGAAGAAAGGAAATTGAATTTCAACGCACCACTTCTGTCTGTGAGGCGATATTCTTCAATGGCAGTGGTATCTTTGGATGGAGAGACCGGGAAGACAATTGAGAATTCCATGCCCAGCAGACGATATACTATTCCATTTTATAAAACAGACTTGAACTCGGAGCAGGTGACTGAACCAGCTGCAGTTCCGTTTGTGTGGGAACAAATTCCTGGAAGACCGAAGGATGGTGGACCTGAGCCTCAACACTCCAAGGAGGTTTCCATTACCCCAAAGCTTCCACCACAGAGGGCTTGGGATATTTTAAAGTATCCTCTGGAAAAGAAACTCACAGATAGGCCAAGAATTGCGTCATGTTATATGAATGAGAATGTGGCTAAATTGAATGGCGAGAAAGAGAACTCAGATACAGAGAATGACCATGATGTTTATTCTGATGCACTTGACACACTGTCTCACACTGATTCATTTTCCATAAATTGTAGTGCAAGTAGTCTTAGCGGTTCTGACGACCACATAGTGAAGCGATCAGGTACCTTCTCCACAGACCCTCAAATTCGAGATTTTATGATGAGCCGTTTCTTACCTGCAGCCAAGGCAATGGTTTTGCAGCCACCTCAATATGCTTCAAGGAAGCAACCTGTGGCAATTGAGCAACCTAGAGAGGTTATGAAGGTGGTTAATGAAGATAGGAGGCCTCGTATTTATGAGTCTATTGTCATACCTCGTTACAAGGAGGATGATGAAGCAGAAGAAGAAGAAGAAACCGAAGACGAAGTTGATGAGTGTGACCATTCTGGCAATTTATCAGGTGAAGGCTGTGGGCTACTTCCTTGGTTATGCCTAAATAAGTCTACGCGCCTCTTGAATCCAGTGCCAGGGTTGAAAGTTAGAACCCACTCCTCAGTATCTTCCAGTTCTGATGACAGAAATTTGAGCAATGCTGCCTACACGGAATCTGGTAGCCAAAGCGTCGAGAAGGTACAGTGGAACTTTTCCTTCAATTACCATTCAATATTCTGGTTACGAGTTATGAGATTTGTGTTCATTACCTTACATGGTTATTCGTATAACATTTCAGCATGCCTGGGATGCTGTTTATAAGCATCAATCAGACAGTGGAGTTCAGTCACCGAAGCTACTGGGGATTGAGAATAATTTGACCTGTGGGTCTAACCGGTTTGTTTGCTCCAGTGATCAGCAGATGGTAAGTAGGTCATCTACCTACAGACATGGCATTTCTCCCTATCGCAATGAAAGAACTCAGTCTCCATTCCGTGGAGGGGGGTTTCTTGGAGTGCCTCAACAAGCTGAAAATATGAGAGCCAACAAGTTGAATTTGTACAGCAGAGTTAGTAGCAAGTCTCAGGAATTTTTAATTCATCAGAGCTTGAACAAAAGATCGGGCTCACTGAGCCCCGCAATTGAAAAGACATTGCATGTGGATACTGTAAATATTGCCAACAGATCATGTTCAAATTTAACTTCCTCAGATACCAAGGGGCAGACGGAATCTGCAAGCAAGAATTTTCACGCCTCGATGGAAAGCAGAGGAATGGGAAAAACTTATAGTTTAGAATCTTCTTTAGAAGATGCAACGTGCCTGAATACAGCAAGGAGTGAGAACATATCAGAGACTAAAATATCATGGTCCACTGAAGCCAATCAATCTTCTTTCTCTGAGATATTGCATGTTGGTGGTCAAGCAGATACGGTTCAATGCTTCAGACAGGATGGAGAATTCAATCAGGAATGCAAATCCTTGGTTTGTACAAAAGTTACAACTGATGAAAATCTAAATAGCGACAGTGAGCAGAAGTCAGAAGTAGGCAATCCTGGATGTATTAACAGTGGTTATGAAAAGTCTTCTCTTGCCCCACCATTACCAAAAAAACCTTCTGATTCCTGGCTTTGGCGTACCGTCTCTTCGCGAAACTCTTTTTCGCATTCAAATCTTAGCACTCGATTTAATCCTAAAAAGCAGGATCCTAAGACATCCTTGACTAAAACCAAGTGGGAAACAATTGTAAAGACTTGCCATGCACATCATGATCACATGCGTTACTCAGAGGTAATGTCCTCAAATTTGTACTTCTAAGCTACTTTCAGTTGAAGTTTCAACCATAAGAGAAAAATAGAGCTAATCCGTTCCCCTTTTCCATTTTGTCTCCTTGGCAGGAATTAAAAGCTCATTTTTCTGTGGAATCCAAAACGTAAAATGTGAAGATACCCATCAAAATCATTGGACTTGCTGGCTTTTTCTGAACGGTATTTGTCTCTAAATGGTCAGAAGTAGTTAGAATCTTCCAGCTTTTATTTTTTGTTCCTGGAAGATAATCCTCCAATTGATTCTTCCACGTTATAGTTGGCAAATGGAGTATGGTTTGCTCTGTTCTTCTTGTTGTTATAAGCTTGTAAATTGGCGCTGTGTATTTCTTTTACATGCCGTGGGTTAGGGCAGTAGATATATGAGGTCAAATTCTCTCGTCTTGGTTTCCTTTATAATTTGTATGGATATACACTTTCCCCAATGACTGCATATACTGCTTGCCAAAAGGTGGTTCCTTTTTTGGACCATATTGGCCCTTTTGGGCATCTTATATCACTTTCAAAAGCTAATCACGGTCAAGTCAATTTCATGAAATATTTTATTTGCCCATCTCTACGGTGTCAATAATGGATGGCTCTGAGATCACGACAGTGATAGAGAGGGCCAAGGAAAATGATATCAGTAGCTGGGTTATCACATCAACTTTACTTAAGATTGGTAGACTTTCTAGAGTTAATATTGAGCATTTAGATTATAATAATTAAGAAGACTTTTTTGACAAGCAAGCAAGCTAAAATCCTTGTAAATAATTTGTGTCGACAGGCCCTTAAATGTTGGAAATATGAATTCATTAGCTAGCTAGCGAGCTAGCTACTTTTCTGTACGCCATAGTAGCAGGCATGATCCAAATCAGGGGGACCCCTCATTCATAATATCTTCAATGAGTTCGTAACCTTTGCTTATCTTTCAAGCAAAATTACAATCCCGATAATTAAATGACAAGATTAATTGCCATATCAGCTTTGATGATTTTGATTAGTCAGGCTCCTATTTCTCTAAAACTTGATCGAAGGGTCTTTGACATTTGTTCTATAATCTGTCTATATCCAAACGATAATCATGAATCGGTTCGAAACTAACAAGCAGGATTACAGGGGGGCAATAACTCAATAACAAACCAACTTGTGGAATTTCCTCTCGTGCAAAACTGGTTGTGTGGCAAGGAAATTAACAAACATTAATTAGTTGCCATATAGTGGCTCTAAGACAAGTAATTGAAAAGATCTCACTCACTCCTACAGCTATGCGCTTTAATTTCTTCTTACAAAGATCTTCAAGTACTGGCCTAGTGGCAATGATCTATTTGTGTACACTAGGTTGTTTGTTTGGGGAATAAATCTTATGAGTTTGTGGCTATGTTGTAAGTTTTATTTGCCTTTGATCATGTTGGGCTACGAAAGTGACAGCTTAGTGCTAATTTCTTGCGTGTTACACTGAGACTTCTCTTCATCAATTCCAACTCTTTGGCTCAGTCTCAGTTGTAGGTCGGGCAACCATTCCCTTTCCTTGAACAATTTATCTCGATTCAACTGCATTGATCAAAGAAAAAGAAAAGGAAGCAGCAATTTCAGATTGAAAGGCATTTTCACAATACTGACTTTTGGTATCTCTTGAAATCCAAAAGGAATTAGTTACCTTAAACTGAAATGGAGGCTCAAAATCTGGTTTACAGCCACAGAACTTGCCCGCAGAATCATTTGCGTTGAATAGAAGTTGCCTCATCATATTGTCGGCTCTTGGCGTTGAACAGTAGGACATAGGCATGGTGCAAATTTGATGTGTCTGAGGTTGAGAGCAAGTGTCATTGGTAAAAATACTTGAATTAACCTTCCATCGACGACTGTTAATCATTTCAAAGGGGGGCCATCGCTTTTCCGCGAGAAATCGGCTAGGTTTCATTGGCCCAATCCCTGCTGCCGTGTCCATTACATGAAGATGGTGATTGGAAGACGGAGACATACTTTGCAAATGGAAGGCATTTGATTTTAAGAAAACACTGCCTTGTCCGTGACCTTTGCCTACCTGAGAATCTGGCCTTACCATTTCAACGCCATGATCAGATTTCCTTCAATCAGAAAGACAATAAAGATGTCATTTTATGCGTTCTTCATTTATCAAAATTCTCATACTAACGCTATAATTACCTTGGAAAGGTAGCTTCGAAATCAAACGGTCGTTGTGAGAGCTGGGGAGACTGGAAAATGCTGTTAGTGATGTTATTTTCATGGTGAAGATTTCTGGCAAGAACAATTGCACCGTTCTTCATTCTGAAGTGTTGACGACGACTGGTTAACTGGTTAAAAATGCCTCTAATATGGTCTCTTCTTTGGATCTTTTTGCATGCATGATTTAGTACTGCAAAATATAGAGGAAAATTTATTAGTCTTTCTGGCATTCTCAAGAGTAACTTGGTGTTAATTAACTCTGCAAAGGTTTTACTAATTTTTATTTTTGTAAAATTTTTATATGTAGTCTCTTCAAAATTTAATAGTTAATATTTTAGTTAATCATGTCTATTTTTATTGTTTTATTGTCATCCACTAATGGGAAAAATAAATAATGATATTGATTGAGAATTTCTTGGATTTTGACTAACACAAATCAATCAGAATTATCAGTAAGCAAGGCAGATTAACCATAATGAGTAATTAATTTATCTATTCTTAGTACAGATTTCATTAGCTTTGATCATTCATCTGAATAATAATTTTTTTTAAAGTTTCTTTGTTTCATTAAATGTTGCAGTAAAAGGAGCATTAAGTCAGATCTTTCCCGAGTTTTTGGTTTGAAGGGATGGCCTCACCTTGTCCAGCCTCATCGAGCTTCTTACTTCGATACATCTTGTGGAGGAAGACAAATGTTATATAGGAAATGAGTTAGGAAATGAAAATGAAAATCAGAAACGTATTGAAACACCGTTATTTTCAGTACCTGCAAGTGACTCTTTACGTGGGCAATGCTAAGTCCCCTTACATTCATTAGCTGAAGCACCGATTTAGGCGTTGCTTCTGCACCAATATTCGAAGATATTGCAAATTAATTAGTATACGTCTAAAGGAACCCTCTTGTGTAATCACTCAAGACCATAGAGGAGAAGGAAGACTGAGAAATGGAGCAAAAATCATGCATGCATGCATGAAAAAAGCTTACTATCTTGTCCACCAAGCCGCTCCACAGCATGCACAAATGAGAAATGGAGGTCAGGAGTCCACCGGAGCCGGGGCATTTTCGAGCGAACGTATTGTCTAACCGTTGATCTTCCTTCATTTTCTCCCTCATTACTGACGTTATTATTGATGGAACTTCCCTCTGTTCCTTTGTCATCATCTTCGACACATAGTTCTACAACTTTGGCAAGACTATCATCCTCTTCACTGCTGGCTTTTTCATTCAAATCGAAGGATGAACATTTGTGGGATGATGCTACTGATGTGTTTTCAGCTTGTTCTTCACTCCTGTCACACATTTGGATCCCCAAGGAGTCTTTCGTCGTGGCTGTTCTCAGTTCCTCCATATCATTTCCCGTAATCAAATCCTCTTAAAATTCCCTGGATCTGCGTTAAGAAATAGAAAGGCTCAAGTGAAATGAAATAATTAGGTTTGCAAGTATCTAGTCTCTCGCTAACATCACTAATTTGCTATGGTCTGAAGAGTTTCAACAACACAAAAGCTTTTGATCGTAGGCCTGTGATGGCATATTCTTAGTAATTTAGGTCAATACCTAACCCTTCTACGATTTATTGGTGAAACCTCTTACATCACCCTCCCATATAAATGGGATTCTCTCAAGTTAGGCAATTAGGTACACAGGAATTGTCCTTTTGCTGTATATACAGACGTCTCCTTGATTCATTCTCCTTTCCAAATGAAATTGTAATGAATCCGAGTCTCAACAACTCTTTTATCATTACAAAGACTCTCATAGGATAAAATAAGAAGCTACAAATCAACTCAGCCTGGAAATTCAAAGCTTGCAAGAGGTAAACAAAAAGAAAGCTGAAAATAGAATTACATGTTTATCACTCAACGCTTGTCAGACAGATACGATCCAATCAGCCGGTTCGTATGCACTCTGTGGTTGTTCTGCGAATACGTGCAAATGAAAATTTTAGATCAAGATTTCAAACCCACTAAATTTAAAGAACAGAAAATCCTATAAAGGCATAAAATGCAAATGAACTGTTCATATTTGGCAATGAAATTAGTGTTTTGGTAAATCTGTTGGCAATATTTTTCCTTTCATAAGTTAAACTCTATCGAATCTGTTGCACAATATATGTAAAACAGTCAGCTTTGATCTATGGGCTGCATTATAGATCAAAATTAGACATCAAAAAAGCATGAAATTGATGCCTTGATCATAAAGAAAAACCCATTTAGTAACTTTAATAATACTTTTTTGTATGATTAGCAGAGATTATGATATAAACAACCAACATGAATTTTGGCAAATAAATAGGGTCTTGAGTTTACATCCATATGATATCGAAGAACTAATTTAGTTGTAAGCCAGAAACAGCTGCTATATTCTTATATTATTGATATTATGATCGGGACAAAGAATTTTTAATCTAAATTTCATCAATTAATCATGGAAATCCAAAGAATTGCCAGAGATAGTTGAGTGTTTGAAGAACTACACCCAAATGAGATTAACTTCATCTTAGAAGCTAGCAAGCATAAGATCTTGGCTTTGGCATTAGAAACCACGAAACAGTGCAAGTATTTGCACAGAAAAATCATAAAAAGTTTTAAAAGTTTTCCCTTTCTCTCGATACAAACCGTTGAAGATGAAGCTGATCCTTCCCTTTCCAAGTTGTTGATGTTCAGACTAACTCTGGATTCAAACATATCGCATACACCACTATTCCTCGACTGTTTCAGCTAGACATTAGATGTACAGATTTAGATAAGAAGCAGGATTAATCATTCAGGCGAACGAGAGAAAAGGGGAGAGAGAGAAGGAGAGTAGGCAGCACAAGCAGCAGGTTAATCATGTTTTTGTTTTCTCTTGGATTTTGGATGTTTTTGTTGTCTTTTGTTCATTGAATCGTGGAATTGAAGTCATCAAAATTCGAGATATTCTAAGACTTTTCATGTCATGGGTTATAAAAATCAAACAATGTTCTGATGCAACCACTTGAGCTCTTAATTGTTATTGAATTAAATATTCACTCAGCATTACGGATACAGATACAACTGTTGGATATCATGTGACTACAATCGATCCTTTTCTTCTTTGCCCTACTTTGACAGTTGTCATGCATGTAAAAATTTCTCTCTCTCTCTCGTGATTATCTTAATTGTTTAGCCAGATTAAAGACTCCTGTCATTGTTAATTACATGATCAATAACTTAATTTTTTTGATTAATCTCAACGTTTCATATGTTTGTAAGAAAATTATTGGTGGGCCAATTCCTTTATCGACCTATCAATTCTTCTTACCTAAACAAAGACTTTCCTCCTATATCATGCCACTGTTTCTTCTTTGTTTTGCAACGTCATATGTTGCTACGACTTTTACTTATCGGTCCAAAATCGAAGAAATCGGTCGTTGAATAATTGCCGAAATTATACAGGTTGCAAATGATGATAGAACTCTGGAAGTCTCTCAATTTTGGTAGACTTGTACCTTTGAATACAAGTGGGATCGATCATTTTCCAAGCAAGTTGAATTTGCAAATGGTCAGAAATCAATTTCATTATTAATGCACATTTGACAATATAAAACTTGTTTGACTAATCGGGTAAGATTCGATCATTCCTTGACATCAACAATTTGATCCGGGCATTAAACACTTTATTTTCCTAGTATGCTACAGATAGAAATTGAGTTAATTCCATAAATATTGCGCAAGGATCAAGCAGTAATGAAGTATAACGGTGTACTAGATTTTAGGTATAAGAGTTTACCACCTGCCCGTTGTGTCAGATTCATTTTACAGCCAGATAATATGGAGGAAACAGTTCACTGTACTGTTCATCACTTGCGCCAAAAATTAATTACTTAATTCTATTTCAATCAGGTGAAGCTAACATTAATTCATAACTATTAATGTTGCGCCAAAACGCAAGGATAGAATCTCAAAAGCTTTTAGTCTCAAAGGAAGTAGGTTGTAGTACCACAGTTATGAGCAGGCATTCTACGATTAGGCAAGAAATTTTACCGAGGTTAGAAAGAAAGTAGTACAGTTCTCTTCCAACAGCCAGCATGCTTCTTCCTTATTATAGAACTTGATAAAACTTTCTAAAGCGTGATGTGCGTTTTGATCATAATACTATGCAGAAAACAAAGAAGACATGTGCATTGGACTGGACTTAATTATGGATATATCGGAACCAAAGACAGATCATTTGTTTCTTCGTCCTTTTTTTCCCTTGCTATGATCCATTGGGTTTCCTTTCCAAGGGCTGATAAGAGAGAATCTGGATTGTTTTGTCTCCACAAGACAACGAGATTCTCTTCTCTTAGTCTTTGGGAAAGAAGAGGAATCACTTGGAGAGCTTAGGTTTAGCTTAAAAACACCCAAAACTGGCTCGTTATGAGTGACATGTATGAGAAAAAGACATGTTCCTAGGATTAAACTAAAGAGGTTTTAGGAGAGTAAACTTGGTGGAAAAGAAGGAAAATTATTATTTATATATTCTTGCTTAAGAAAATGAGATACTCCTGAACCTACGAACGTTGAAAATACTTGATGCTTTGTCTTCTCCTTTCTTGGGGAGTTGACATCCATTTAATTACTTATTTCGCCGAAGAATCTTTCAAAGAATTACTTCTTTTCTTCGTATTATTCCATGGATTTAGACATCCAACCTAACATTAGTACATGTATTACAATATTTTAAGAGGCCCATAAAGGCGAATCATGTCTGATCACTGTATATATCAAACTCTATTGCATAGCGACCATTTAGGTTCACTTCTCTTTGGACCCTTGGAGCTGTTGGGAATTCTGATTCAATTGGAATAGTGAACCGGCTGACCAAATATTATGTCTTTGGGTGCCTGTATTACCCGTTAATATAGGCGACTGTTTGAATTTGATGGACATATACAAGACTGAAGATTAGGTTAAAAATTAAAAAGATGATCAACTAACTTATAAATAGCCGGTCACCAGTATAGTTCCTACAGTCCGGAGATTGTTTTATCTTGGATAAACTCCATTAACGTGAACCTCAAAGATCAAAATGCGGGCCATCCAACTCTAATCATACACCTTGCTATTTCCAAAAAGTCAAAAGAATTCTTGTTGAATTGATACCTGATGCTGTAGAAGCATGTGAAAATCATGCGGGATATGCATCATAATTAATTATTCCTCAATGTCAATAACTGCCTCTCATCTGTAACCATTGAAGAATCAATCCGTCATCCTGTTGCCGGAACCTAATATTAATCTTCGCAACCTCTTCTAAATATGCATACGTTGAACGGTCGATGCAACTTGTACGTAAAATAACTGTAAGGTTTGGTTTCAATCTTTAGCAATCAATGCCTCCAAAATCGGTACTCTATTTTAGCACTTTGTATTCACAATGGTCATGACCGGTTCAAAAATGCATACGGGTAAATTGAGCTGGCCAAATTTAGGTCATTTTGTGTTGGTTGGAAGAATTTTTATCCATTGTAATTCTTTCTCAAAGAAGGCAAGGAACCAAACCAAACAATACAAAGGATATATGTTATGCCAAAACTATTGGGTTGGCTCTCCAAGCTAATGTTTAAGCCCACATATTGCTCTGTTTAAGGGTCCAGGCACATGGGATTTTCGGGGTTACTAATTCAGTTGTGCTAGAAAACTTAAGGACTAGCAATGATGCTTCGCTAAAGATTGCTGAAAGGCATTCTAGGCTCTGGCACCGATCATTATTATTAATAAAGACTAACCAGAAGAAGGATAAGGTATCTTTTAATCAGCATTCACCACTGAGCCAAAGCATATATGTACACTTAATGCCTCACGTAGCCAACACAAGTAAATATTGTATGGCTGTTGACAGCTAATATTTCAACAATCAGTTTGATGACTTCTTAATTTCTGGAGCCAAAATCTGTCCATGTATTATGCTAAATACTGCTTGAAAGCATTTAGCGTCTAATGGTAGGGCCTTTGTACAACCCCCTCCGGACCACAATGCTTTCAGGAGGTTGAATCTCTCCCAACCAAGCTACTTCGGAGGGGTTTGTGCCACACAATTGGTCTTCACCTTTTGGAAAAGACAAACAAGGAAAATTATTATGTTCAGAAATTAAAAGAATGATGGAAAAAAAAAGAATAAATATTAAAATAAGAAAGATACCTTGTAGATCTCTCATAGGAATCACCCGGAAATATGAGCAGTGTCGCCCATCTTCTGAAGAGTATGGAGGTGAAAGAACATCAAGGAGAGCACAAGGAGTTAAAGCTTTGAAACAATGAATGTTGCCACCGGTAGTTGGGTAAAGAATTGTTGTATCACAGGGTGCGGTCATTTTACAGTCTCTAACAAGTTTTGCAGGTCTGGCTGTAAATTTCCCACAACCAAAAAATGCCTCTTCAGTAAGATATTCAACATGTGCTGAAAACAATTATGTCCCAGGACCAGGCAACATCAACCTAAGCTAAATATGCAAACACCCCATATAAAATCATTTCATTTAGTCTTGATGTAAGAGAACGGAAAAAAATATGAGCATTGCACTGCATTCAAGTGTTTTAATTGAATACATTTCAATCATAGGCCTATCAAAGAAACATCAAGAATTATAATATTGACAACGCAGCTGTCCTGCTTTTATGAAGCATTCAAATAACAATTTAAATGGTTGCAGGACCATAATAATCTGAAAAGCTTGTGACAGGCTGATTCAGCTAACTATTATGACAATTCTGTGCCATAAATCCCGAACATAAACAGTACTTTAGGATTTAGGAAATGCTCAACCTTTGTATATTTCTACACTCTGCAAACCAAGCAGCCATCAAAACCATCAGCTGAGCAAGTAAATTGATATTGTTAAAATTCCACCTAATGGCACCAAGCATATTAAGTGTTTCAGACTGTGATCTGAAACAAGAATATTAATTCTCATTGCGTGAAGATAGAAGAAGATCAGATTTCACTTGCTCAAAACAGACCAATGAGTTAACAGAGCAATATTGTCAGCAGAGGAGCCAATTGACTTGGCAGTGATTCAGTTAACACTACCTACCTATAGGAACCAAAAGCAGATTGCAACACAATGTTGATGGTGCTTACATTCTTGGAGGTCGAGTGTTATAAACAAGGGTAAAGACTATAGGAAATGAAAACGGGATAATTAGGAGCCAGTAGCAGGAGTGGAGGCAAAGTTGATGGTGTATGGATGCAAAAATCACTAGAGAAAAATCTCATGGTGTATAGGCGATGCTGTCAGTCTAAGTATTATCCATGCTGTAAACACCCATTTTATCACAGAGGTTAAATCATTCCTAAGAATGTTGCCAAACCTAGGTAGCACAGTAGTTGGTGTGCCACAAATACTGAATTGAACTGATGCAGGGCCTTGAAGCTTATAGTGACTTCCCATATGTGAAAACATACTGCTAGAAAAATAGAACAATAAAAATAAAAGGACATTCGGTTGGGAGAGAGATGCATTACTATTACTGATGATTACCAGCATCAGCATCGTTTCATAACACAAAGAAATAACAAAGTTAAAGAAGAGCACCTTGAGTTGGATCACTAGGCCCAGGTAGATCAAGCCAATCATAAGACTTTACTAGCAATGAACCGTAAAGAAGCTTGCTCAAGACAGTCATTCCAGGATGATTATGTAGTGGTATGATTGAGGAAGGAGGCATACAGAAGATTCCTATCTGCAACAGAACTCGAAAAATTTCATGCATATAACATGAGTCCAGCTTTCAATTTTATTCTCAAAAACAAGCTTATTTGCGCCAAAGGTTTCAAATAGTATAATTGAGAGTTTGTCCTGCTAAAGTACTAATTGCTTACCGAGAATTTATCACATTCATGCAAATGCAGATACTCGATTGGAGGTGGAAACTGATGACATCCATTGCGCACTTTTCTGCCATTCATTCCACGCACTGAACTTTTCCACTGGCGCGCTGATTGTGCCTCGTGTTCGAGACCCACATTAGAAGGCTTCAATTCATCTGAAAGGCCATTGTAAGCAAAATTGCTTGGCATTCACAAAACTATATGAATCAGAAGTACTTCAATCAAGCATCAGCATACAGCATTCAGAGGGAATTTTCTAGTTTCATATGGGAAAGAAGAACAGAAAAAAAAGGGAAAAACTATTTAGTGCCACACCTAGAATAGCGCATACTTTTCCAAGAGCTTCTTCTGATATTGGACCATTAGCTGAGAAGGACGCTTTGCACGCATCATACAACTTCTGAACAACCGGCATGATGCAAGTAATGCAGCGCATTCAACAAGCCAATCTAATAACGTAATCAAACGAAACTCACTTCTTTAGTAACTTTACTGTTATATTTGTAAAACTTGGCATATAAATCAGCCACAAGCTCAACGATTCCTCAGAATTGGTCTAATTTAAAAGGTAGCCATAAAATTTTTAAAAAAAAACAACTTTCTTTCTCTGCAACAATTTCAAAATCCAGCTCTACGTGAACCCCAAGCACAACAATACACATGCATGGTAACTACTAACCGATCAATCCATTCTTGTTCAAGCCGCCAAGACCAACACAATAAATCACCAAATTAAACAAATATCAAAAAATTAAATTCCCATTAACTTCTACAAACGCAGACAGAGAATTAAGGCCTTTAATTTAACTCGTTCAAAGTTACGCCTAATACCCGAATAAATAAATAAATAAAAAGACACCCACTCATTTCAATTCGTTTTCTATTCTGACAGGACATTAAACAAACAGAATCAAATCCTACAGCGTAATCAAAAAGCCAACTTGAACTACTACGCGATGGAACTACAGCAGCAAAGCAACATGAAAATCTGCTTTAAAGATATCGTCAAGCAACAAGAAGAGACAGATAACACCGTACCCAGGTTTCCAACAGAGCAACTAGAGGGTTGATGGTGAAGTAGACACGGACAGACAGAAACAAGAAGAAGTTTGCTCTGTTTTCGTTCAGACAGCGAACACGTTACGTTAAGGTGGTCGTTGTCGTTGCGGCAGAACTACGAACTTTATACACAATGGTTACATTCAATGTATCTGACACTCTGACACAATTCTGACGTTCGGCCCTCTTTTCCGTCAAAAAGTTTATGGATAATATCATACAGATCCCTCATTTTATGTTTTTAGAAATTTAAACATATATTATCGAATAAATTACTCTTCTACACACGTATAATAAATAAAATAAAATACATGTATATACCAATTCATTTTAAAAAATTTTATTATCCACAACTTAAAACATTCATTATAAAAATTTAAAGTTATTTTTTTTTATCAAAAGGCATTAAATTATTATTTTATACGTTCACAATAATAATTATTTAAATTAATATAATTACTTTAAAATTTAAAAATTTTTTTATCGGGTTACTAATTTTATAGTTAAATATAAATAAAACTCGATTTAAAGAAGAGAATAGGATTCCCAAATCTTTAGATTGAGTAAGAATGAGTACAAGTATTAAAAAAAAATTGAATTTTTAAAATTCTAAAGCATGGTGTTGATAGAAACAAAGGAAAAGTAAGAATGAATAAGTAATTTATAAGTGGGGACTTTAATTGTATAAATTATGCATACAAGAAGGAGAGAAAATGGCTAGTTTAATTGAGAATCTAAAAGAGATGGGTAGTGACTAGAACAATAATTATGAAAGATATGGTATGCATTCACTGTGTATGATGGATGAGTTGTGGATGGCCATGATGGTTGAATGCACATAGACATAAAATTAGACACAAGTAAAGCTATATTCTTATTAGATGTTGGTATGACGAAAATGCCCCTGAAGATGATGAGATGGCAAACTGTGAGTGGTCGGGGTTAAGTTTGATGAAGGGGAGGCGAATCAAAGAGAGGGACGCGCGAACACAGCCCGACGTACAAATATAGTGGGACCGGTAAACTGTTAAAATTTAAAATAAATGAAAAGCGCGTCCGAGTTCAACGGAAGTGGGGCCCACCAATACCATCCGTTCCTGCAGTTCCAAACAAAATTCTAACCTGTGACGACGGTTAACCCGTTGGTTAATTCTCCCGCCAAGCCAAACCGAACATCTTTCCGTGGGTCCCACAACCTAACGCTTTAAAAAAAAAGTTGTATATTTTACCTAGGTCCCTCATTTCTTACGTTCTTCCAAATATAGACACGATTTTTCCAATTGTATCAGGTATGTCCTCAAACGCTTTCAAATGACCGAAACACACTTTAATGTTAACTTTTAATTGGCATCACTTAGTAAAGGATGACGATTTCAATTATCGTATATATTGTATTATATTTATATCGTGTTAATTAAAATTTATTCAAATTCAAATTATTTATTAATCGTATTAAAAAAATTAAATACAAATACAATTAATTTATTAAATACACATATTTAGATACAATTAATAAACATATCATAAACGAATTAATTAGGAAATTGTTAATAGATTGTAAGCAAATTTTAAATGAATTAAAATATTTTTTTTATTTATTTATAACAAAAATTCTTTTATAATTCGAATCCTAAATCAATAAATAAAAATAATAATTTAAATAGGAATATAATATAATTATTTAGCTAGTAATATAAATATAATACATTCATTATTTATATTAAAATTTTTAAATTTAAATTTATTTATTTTAAATTTGTGTTAAATAATTATGTCGTCGACTATATTATTATCTCTATCACTGAAGGACCTATTTAATACAGACAGATAAATAGTGGTGATATTTAATAAAATATAAAATATTAGGGGGTCTTAATTGATAATTTTCTAAATTTTAAAAAATGGAAAACAAGTCAACAGGGAGATGGCTGGTTTTGCTAGGGGGAGGGAAAAAAATAAAAATAAACAAAAACAAGAAGAGAAAATTTACAGAATTTCTGAAAGAGAAAAAGGAAAAAGGGAGTCCGGGTCATGGGAGGGACAATAATGAGGGTCAAAGGGAGAAAGATCCTCTGAGATCATCCTGCAAAACGGGCAGTAATTGAAAATTATTAATAATTTAGATTCCCATTGCTACGATTATTTTTTATTATTAATTTTTCTTTGCTGCCTTTGAGTCTTCAACTCTTCAATCTGACCATCACCACCACCCTTAATATACTTTCACCACGTTAAATTTTTTTTTACCGACATTTTGTTGTTCATTGATTTCAACCGGCATTGTCATCACCATCAGGAAAAGAGTGATTCCTCATACCCTTTTGGTATGGTAAATATAGATATTCTCTCTATTTTGCTTGCTGTGGAGGGTATTCCTTGTTCCTTTTCTTTGTCTGGTTTATAATGCTAACCTTTTGTTTTCTCTCATTCTTAGAAACATTTTCAGCTCTGGTCGAGTCGAGGAGATTATAGGTAGAAGATAATCTTTTGAGCCAGGATATGATCATTTCAACCAAACGGGTGCTGTGAAATTAATTTTAAATATAACATGAGAGACCCTGATATGATCATCAACAGACGTCGAGTTTTTGCGTTGCATTTGATTGTAATATAGTTTTTGCATTGTTGTCAGTTTTTCATTTCGCGTTGTATGCATTGGTTTGAAGGGGTTTTTTTGGAAAGAAAAATCTGGCGATTTTGGATAGCGTCCTGATTGTTGGCAGATATTGTTGCTACCTCCAACACTGCAGCGTTTGGTTCTTAAAGCAATGGGCGATAGATGGAATTCTATTGGATTCCAGTTCCTGTACTTCTTTCTTTTGATCTATAATCTTGGAAATCATGGGTGTTGGTCTCTCAATTCCGAGGGTAAGTTCTCATTTGATATAAGTTTTATATGATCAGAGTGGTTTTCATTCTCATCTGTGAATGTTTGATATTTTTTTTTGTCGATTTCTTTTGGTTCTGAATGGCCTATGAAAGTGCAGGATTGGCTTTGTTGGAATTCCGGGCAAGAGTGGTTTCAGATCCTTTGGGTGCTTTTACGAATTGGAATAAAAATGACACCACTCCTTGCCCTTGGTCAGGTGTTCATTGTCACAACGGTAAAGTGCAAATGCTGTAAGTCCTTGTACAGTTTTCTCTAAATTTTCCCATTAAGTCAATTTTCAATGATAGTGATCTAAATTTATAGCATAATTCTTGTCTTGTTCTTCATATAGTCCATGATGTGATTTCTTTTGTTGCTGATAGTTTGATATCATGCGTGTTTCTTTTAGTTAAATTCTGGATTGTAATTTCTGTCTGTTTACTTCTGCTTGCAGGGACATGAGAGAACTTCGTTTGGAGGGAAAATTGGCCCCAGAGCTTGCAAAGCTTAGTGACTTAAGATTTCTGTAAGAATCCACAATTTTGCATTCTCTTCGTAGCTAAAATTCTGGTTTTGCTCTTTCTATGGAATTTTTTAATTATGTTAGTTGATTATTGTTTCTTTATCTCAGTCTTCTACATTTTGCAGTAATGCATCAATTACTTTGTTTCCCACCAATTACAATGTGTCAAAAGATTATGACATTTTGGATTAACTCTGTCTATGAGTGATGGTGTAATGAAATAACCTTCTGGGTAAATCACACGGAACAAGTATGCAGTTTTTGCTGGATATCAGGTTTTGGCTCCCCAGAACCTGATTATATGTAGGGAAAACCTTTCCTGCTCAATCATCATCATTCTTTTTAGCATCTTAATTTCAGTCTGAATCATCAATGAATCGTTTCATCTAGCAGGAGGCTATAAGAGATGTAACGAAATCCTTTCAAACTTTTAGTTCCACTAGGGTCTCATATCTTCAGTTCCCTTGTATCTTTAAATCTTCATTTATGATCTACTATTCTCCTTATCATTTGCACCTTTGTCTCCTCGTAAAACTCTCTTTTGTTAACACAATATGATCTAACTTCTAAGGATGCCAATCCCAGTCACCATGTGCACATTTAAAGTATTTTAATAAGTTCTGTATTTATGTTCCTGCTAGATTTTGTTCTTATTCCCTTTTTAAAATCTTGACTTAACACTTCCCTTTGGCCTCTCCTGAATTGAATAACAGGTTCATTCTCCAATCTTCTTGTCATCTTTCTTTCTTGGACCATCTTGTATCATCAACATTTATGTTGTGCGTGTTGTTTCTGGTTGTGCAACATCTGGAAGAACTAACCTTGTATATCCCTGAATCTTGAGTGGCAAAGTAAAAGCATACTGTATTATATCACTTTTGTCTGACAAAAGAGGCTCACTTGAAAGGCATAACATCTTCTTGAGCATGCATCGTTTGTGCAATAACTTCCTATTGTAGCCATTTTATAACAGTACAGTAAAATTCTCACATTGAACTTAGATCATTTTGTAAATCTGTATCCAGACAAGCAGACTGACCAGATAAGGAATAAAATTAATTTTAGCCTATATTAAGCTTAATGGTGATTTATCATGTGGGAACTACACATCATATTCCATTTATTACATTAAAGGATGAATAATTTTGTGTCTTTTCTTAAAGCTGCCTTTTAATTCTGTTTCTCTGAATCATATCTGTAACACAATCTATTTCACATTGCCATATGCCTTGAAGTTAAGAAAAAGTTTGAACCATGAGGGTCATCTTATATGGTCTCAATGGGGGTTTTCTTAAGTTATAGACAGAATGCCTGGAGTCTTCATATTTAGCTCAATATTTGGTAATCTTTGCAGTGCTCTCTGAAGGTGATTAATTATTGTACTTGCTCTCTCCATTTGCATGAACAGTGTACTCCACAAAAACTGTTTCTCTGGTGCAATTCCTAAAGAGCTTGGAGAGCTTACAAAGCTGGAGTTACTTGATTTAAGTAACAATAAGTTGAGTGGAACAATTCCAGTGGAATTAAATGGGTTGCTATCACTAAAACACTTGTGAGTTATTTGTTTCAGCTTCTGTATGTATATGATGCTTTTGGTTTTATTGATACCTGGACTAATTTATTTTTAAATCTAGATTGCTTTGCAACAATAAATTTGAAGGCAGCATTCTTCTGGATCTCAAGAGGCTCAGCTTACTTTATGAATTGCAATTTGATAACCAGCTTGCATCTGCTCTGCCTGATGGAATCAGATGTGTAAATAGAAAGTTTGGCCATCATTGGTAAGAACTTCACTCGTATCAATGAGCCTGTTGTGGACCATTGCTTCCTCATGCACACCTACACATGCCAATCACGTAGGAATTTGGCATATTTTTCTGGATTTAAACTCACTAAACACTCAATACAATCTTCACTACGGAAAATAGCACAATTATCAATTATCTTTTGAGCTTCTCTTGCTAAAGATACCCTGATTTTCCATATGGGCTACAAGTTCATCGGAAATTTACAAATGTAGAGGTAATTATGGACTATATTCTACCATATTCTCAGTTGTGGAATAAGAATTAATTAATTTATGCACTAACAGTTGCAAGATAAACCAGCCTTGCCTTATTGTATGATCTCTTTTCAATGATGAGAGGATTATTCTATCTTTTGCAATTTTACTTGGTCAACTAAGCATATTTGTAGTTGTAGACATCCATTTTTCTGATATTTTTATTACCTTGGACAGCATCTGCAATAGAAGTTTGAAGCAACTGAATAACCCAGAATCAGTCATTGCTGTAATAAAAGGAGTTCTCACCCATTACTTCAATGTCTTGCCACTGCATCTGTATGGGATTGATTTTCTCTTACTACTTACTTTTGGAAATATGATTGTTTTCTTTCTTCATCTTCCCTTTGTTGAAACTGCTTATCCTTCTTGCAAGGTTCAATTTAGGAAAGGACTCTCTGTACACCCAAGGAGACAATAATTGTGCCAATCTGCCAAGTGAGTAGAAATACTTTAACTAATCTTTGGTAAAAGAACATTGATATTTGTGATCTGAATAGACAATATAACATTGTCTTTTGCCTTAAGCAGTATCCTCTCCATCAAACTTGGTTCATCATATACCAAATTTGGTAACTGTTACACGTCGTAAGCTACTTGATGAATCCAGTAACCTCCCTGCTGCACCTGCTATTGACGGGCCTTCCTCTGATCAGATTATTACTCTTCCAACTTCCAGAAGTAGTGGGACTTTCCCTGCTGTACCAAATGCCAAGAAAAAACAATTTCCATCACCCACACCACTGGCTTCGCCTGCCGTTTCAACGGTGCAAGCGAGCAATGGTTCAAATGGCAAGTCCCAAAGGTCCAAGCCAACCAGTCAACCATCTTCAGATTCCAGCAGAAGCATATGGAAGTATTTTCTTATTATTCCTGGTGTGGCTACCTTGCTCATAGTTGCTGCCGCTGCATTCTTCATGTGCAGAACCCGTGCAGTCAGAACCATACGGCCTTGGAAGACTGGACTAAGTGGACAGTTGCAGAAAGCATTTGTTACAGGTGATTTTCTGATACGTAACAAGATGTCAATTCCTTAAACTTGCCATGAGTCCTAGACTAATTTGCCAAGTTGAACCATCAATCAAAACCTAAAGTGGGTTGCTATACATTGGCATTATACTTGCCAAATGAAAGTGTTTGTTTTGGCTAGGCTGAGCAGATCAATTAGGATGATAAAGAAAATCTTGGTTTCCATGACATCCTAACAAATTTGGTAAAACTAACAAATGACCCTGAATGATGAAGCATCATTAAAAGAAAAAGCTAGTAGTTATTTTATAGCATTGATTTGTATGGATCGCTTTCATCTTTGTTATGTCACAGCATCGAGGATTGAATTTTGACCTTTTGCTGTGCAATGCACAATCTGCTCTTGATTAAATAGACATCAATTGCAACACTAGTGTTGTATTATGTATACAACAGGACTTTAGAGTTGGAATTGGGAACTAAATTTGTGTACAGTGTATATGCCAGTGTCTTTTTAGATTTATAATCTTAAAGATATATCAACGGCTATATTTAACTAACTGACTGTTTAGAATAACAACATAGACAATCAGAAAAAGAATGAGGTTTTGAAACCTAAGCATACCCCTGTAATTGTTTTTGTTTATTCCAGCAACAAACTTCACTGCTTTTTTCAATAAAATGCAGGTGTTCCCAAGCTGAATAGATCAGAGCTGGAAACAGCCTGTGAAGATTTCAGCAATATCATTGACACCTTAGGTGGCTGCACCATATACAAGGGAACACTGTCCAGTGGAGTTGAGATTGCTGTTGCATCAACTTCAATCAATTCTAAAGACTGGTTCAAGAGTTCAGAGAAGGCCTATCGCAAACAGGTTTGTTGTTTCTGTGATCACTGGAAGTGAAAAATTCAATATTTTTATTGTCACTGGTAGTATCAGAAATGCGTTCTATGTTTCTATATTGTTCTTAAGTACTCTTTTCTCAAATTTATCATATTTGTTTTGGCTGCTGTAGATTGCTACAATGTCCCGAATTAATCATAAGAACTTTGTCAATCTTATTGGCTACTGTGAGGAGGATGAACCCTTCAATAGGATGATGGTGTTCGAATATGCTCCTAATGGCACTGTCTTTGAGCATATACATAGTAATACTCTTTTAACTTGCTACTTTACTGATTAGGATTCGAGTTGGAGACTTAATATTTGACAAGCTACAATAATCTAGCTCTTTCTCTCTCTGTTTCATTTTTCAGTCAAAGAAATGGAACATCTCGACTGGAATGCAAGAATGAGGATTATTATGGGAACAGCTTATTGTCTTCAATATATGCACCATGATTTGAATCCCCCTGCAGCACATTCTCACTTGAGTTCACATTGTATCTATTTAACTGATGACTATGCTGCTAAGGTACATCATTTCTCACAATTTGAATGGCTCCATTGAACTTGGGCTATTATGCAACAATAATATCCTCCTATCCCTCTTGCTTTCTCAGGTTGCAGAAATCAGTTTTACATCAGTAGCTGTACTCCCCTCAAAGGTCTCAGATGATAATGAAGAGCATTCCGAATTACCTCCTCTTGCTGATCTAGAAACTAATGTGTACTGTCTTGGCATATTGCTTCTTGAACTCATTTCTGGAAAGCTTCCATACTCTGAGGAAGATGGGTCCATTGAGAAATGGGTAAGTTTGCATTGCAATAGAAGTAATTTTGGTCTATGACTATGTCTTCGTATAGTTTTTGACAGATAAATAACCAAACTTTCCAGGCTGCTGAATATTTGAAGGATAACCAAAACTACAGCCGCATGATTGATTCAAGCCTCAAGTCCTTCAAACATAACGAGCTAGAAGTTATATGTGATGTTATCAATGAATGCATCCAGGCAGATCCATGGCGGAGACCAACAATGGCAGATATAGTTGCCAAACTGAGGCAAGTGATTAATATATCTCCTGATCAAGCTGTTCCCAGACTTTCTCCCCTCTGGTGGGCTGAACTCGAAATCTTATCTGCTGAGGCAACTTAGTCGTGTCTTGTCTGATCTCTGGCTGTTGTAAGTTGAGTTTTTCTATTACTTTGTGTCTAATACAAAGGAATAGCTTTTCATTTTGCGCATTCTCCAACTTCATCCTGTCGACACTTGTTTTTCAAATTATTTTTGGTCTCTTCATTCACATTATCTCTGATGATTTTTATTCACATTCTGTTCGTTTCACTGGACCATTCCACGGCAGAAAAAGTGTGCTATGGTGTTGTGTAAATGGGGCTGTGTTCCTATTTTATATCAGGAGTATGTATCTTATGATAAAGAGTTTGTGATGTAAAATAACCAACTTAACTACCGCTGGGATCTCAGTCCTAGTGAATGTATTAATTGGTGAACCTTTTTGATGTAAAATAGGTTGTACAGTAATCAGTAGAAATTACAGCTCGTGTCTTGATCATACGAAGATATAGTGAGAATGGTTTCACCTCGAATTATGTAACATTCAGATTTATCGGAAATTTAAGTTTGTGAACTTACAACACAGAACCTAAGCGGTGGGTACTGGCGTTATCCAGCAACACCACCACCGCGCCGGCATTCTCAGCTCATCTCGATCAATAAAGATACCAGACCAACTGGTTGTGACAGAGTTATGTCCCTGCATGATTTCCAGACGATGCTGGAGTCAGCTTCCAGTTGCCAATCCATGCATGGTCCCAGCAACTCGAAATCTGAAAACGTCATCCTCGCTTAAATCCCGCGATAATTATACGCAGAAGTTGTAGAAAATAAGTGGGAAAAAGAGAAGGTAATGAACTGATTAACTAAATTTCCTTCTTGTAATTTTTAAATTTAGACATGCATCAATTTCAGCTAACTCCTCATCCATTAGTTTGGAGTTACGAAACATGAATGCATTTAATCACGAATTGAATTTGCTTTATTGGAGTAATCAAGAGGCGCAACATTGACAGTTCTTATTTACAACTCTAAACCGAATGCTTCGCCACGATTTCTTCCCAAAGGAAGAGCGAATAAATTAGCAGACAACCTTAATATCAGACAGGAGCAGATCTGTTTCAATTGTTTTCTTTCATTTTGGAGAAATTTGTAGGAATTAAAGCTACGATGTGAGAATATAAAACCATCCTGATGCATTGAGACTGACAAAACTATGGCAACATCCTAACGACAAACCAAATTCTACAACCCTCTAGCTCTACTGCTCATATTGGCCATCCCTTTTTCGGCCCCATTGCCTCAGCTGAATTTGAAGCATACAAGTTCCAGCCAGGAAGTCCAAACTCTGCCTTGTGTTCAATATGTCGAGAATTCCTTTCAGCGTCTTAAGTCTTACGCAGTCTGCCGCTTTCATTACTTTCTCCAATCCGTTCATCGGTACTTTTAATGCTACCTCCACCAATCCATCTAATTGACTCGCTTCCCCGTTCCTGACTGGGCTCGCCAGCCGAGCCAACTCTACCGTCTTTCTGTCTGCCACTGCCACCTGTTGCCTTTCCATTTGTCTTTCCACCTTCTCTTCCTCGAGCCTTATCTTCAGTCTCAACTCCTCTATCTTGATTACTTGTTGCTCTGTCAACTCAGGAAGAATCACTCCAGGGATCCGAGTCTTCCTCATCGAGTCAACCAATCGAAAAACCGTCGATGGTTTCCAGCCAGTGAACCAGGAATAAGCAATCTCGAACGTGCTGAACCAAACTGGACAGTAAAAGACAAGCACATCTTCATGAGCTACAGCCCATTTCACAGTGTAGTATTCCTTGTAATGGGCAGTCAATTTAGAAACCAAAGCTTGCTGCTCTGGTTCATTTGAGCTCACCTTTGAAACCCTAAGAAGTTGTTGTAGATAATCATCAAGTTGACAAACCCACTTCTCAAAAAATTCAGTGAACCTCTCTTCAACTAGGTTTTTCATTTTTTCTGCAAGAGCAGAAGAAGAAAATAGCAAATGGGTGATCGAAGTGGCTGGTTTAATTTTAGTGAATGGTAACACAAGCTACAACTAGGGACGTATATGTCTTCGTACTCGTATATATGGTTGGGAGAATGAACAGATGGAAGATGGATTTTAGGACACGGAGAGAGAAAACTGTGGCTTGTGCATGGATTACGCGCAGCAGTCGGCTAGTAGTGGATATCAATGGTCAAGTGACTCTTTGCAAAACGAGAGAAGGGACATGAGTCCATTAGAGGTTCATTTTAAGTACAACCTTTGACCGAGTGGAGTCATCATCCATGCACCCCACCACTTGGTGTTTAAGTTTGTTCTGCTCAGAAACGTGTCGGCACAAAAAACGATCTGGGTTTCAACGTGGAGCATGTCTAGGCTGTACATGCTTCACTGTTTGGATAGTGTCGTACTCTTGACCTTACCTCTCATATCATTCGAATCTACATAAAATTTTGTAAGCCGAAAGGGTTTATCGTACTGCCTGCTATTGATCTCAAATGATTTGATTTACTGTATGATGCTAAGGACGTAAAGTGCCTAGTTCTTGGAAGGCAACCGCTTGAACACCACTCGAGCACCTGCGCTCACAACAAGATATCGCTCAAACACCTTAACACCAATTAGTTAAAATTTTGAAATAAATTCCTCCAAATTCTCACACTAAATCTGAAGAATTTATGTCTAATTACGAGTGTTCTCTCTACTCATTAAATACTTTATAAAATTAGTTGCAATTCAAGTTAAATAATGAAACAGAAGATAAATGCTGTTCACTTAAATTACGAGACTTTACTTGAATTAGATCTCTGATATTTATAAGAGATCTAATTCAAGTAATATGGAAAAAGAAAAGAGGTCAGCGTTACTGACTACAACGTTAAAGAGAGATAAATTCTTCAATAATAAGAAAGTCTCGTATTTGAGAGAGACTTGATACTTGATGCATGCTATATTCGAATATCAAACCCAGAAAGGCAATTACCTTCAATATTTGTTTCTGCACAGAGATGGAAGGATTAGTGAAAGAGTGGTGGTACTTGCACCCAGGTAGAGTCCTTATAAACCCCTTTTTTCCCCGTCAAAATCGATCATATGTGGACTTTCAGTGTACTAAGTTTTAAGCTGTAGTGACTCTTTCAATCGAGGTTGTGGTATCAACAAGTTTTACATACTGTTTTTAGGACATTTAAAACTGTTGGTTTTTAGCTCATCTAATTTACATGGGCTACGAATAGAGTTATAGAGACCAGTTCCCCTACATATTCATATGGTATCTCAGTTTGTCAATATTAATCCTTGTTGTATCTGAGACATTAATTGCTATAGAAGATGTCGACACAGGTTCAGTTTCTCTTTAATCATCTTTGCATACTATTTTTACCCAACTTTAGAATTGTCCGTAAGCACTTTATTTTCTGCCAGAAAGGTGCCAAAAATTCACGTTCTTCCCAAATTAGGCAGCAAAATCAAAATCGGCCAGCCATGCATGACTCTTCGTTTTCAGGTTTGCTCTGAATCCGTGCAATGAGTGCAGATAACATCGTTTTCAATTGATTTCTACAATGTAATCGCCATATACGTACTCAACTAATTTTTATATTAACTGAAACTTACGAGGAATAAGCTTCAATTAATAAGGAATTTAAGATGACATGCACATCGTTATACACCAGAAGACTACGCATTCTTATCCGCAAGATCAAATACCAATACTTCCTAGTCTTCGGACGTACGTACATGTCCAAATACAAATAGTATTCCCGCTTGCGCTTAGTTTTTTACTTTGGAATTATCAACGCAATCCAAGAAAGCACTACCAGCATAGGGCACATGACCTTCTTTTGTCCAAGTGTTGCATCACTCAGCCCCAGATAATAGATATTTTGTGCATATAACCACAAAAGAGCAAACCCTTCTGCTCATAAAAGAGACGAACTTCATTTCATTTTGTGTTGCGCACTGTTTTAATGGCAAGCAGTAGCCATAAAGATCGTTCGGTTTGTTGCTTCAGGGAATGGATGCAACTTCAAGCCCAAGATCTCGATGAGATCATGAAAGCCTTATCCGAAAACGCCGATAATGAAAACTCTGAACATGGATAAACTCAACCATTTCCAAGACTACATGGATAAACGATCCCAAATTTACCAGGAGGATGCTTCAGGCTATTTTGCTCCAGCATGGTGCACTTCCTTGGAGAATTCATCTCTGTGGATTGCAGGATGTCGACCGTCTTCGTATATCAGACTTCTTTACGCCACATGTGATTCAAAAATCGAGTCTCAAATAGCTGAATTGATGCTGGGTACAAGGAGAGACTATGCTGGTGAACTCTCACCAGAGCAAATGTCGATGATCAACAATTTACATCTGAAGACTATTAAAGAAGAGACAAGATGTCGAGTAAGTTGGCTTTATTACAGGAAGATATCGCAGACCAACCAATCTCTAATCTGTCCAAGGATATGAACCGAGTGTACGAACCAAATGGGGAAGTGGAACGTGCACTAGATCAGCATGATGCTGCTATGGCAAATACTATTGACGAGGCTGATAAGTTGAGGCTAAGCACGCTTAAAGAACTGATGCATATACTGACCCCATTGCAAGCTGTGGATTTTCTTGCTGCAAGTAAGAAGCTGCATCTATGCATCCACGAGTGGGGAGCAAAACGGGATCATCGGCATGGCAGGAACTAAAAGTGTTGTAATATAAGAGAAAATCTTAGCTAGACAATAAATAAAATGTGTGGTTTAATTAGTCGACAATAAATGTCTGAAGTTTATACGATTGCAGCTTTATTTATTGATTAAATTTTTGCTTTCAATCTCCCTCGCAATCTTTGCACTGCAGTTAGGATCATGAGATTCTGATATGCATCTATGATAGAGAAAACTTGAGATTCGTCTTTACTGAATTTTTCTTCCTATCGATATATTCCAAGCAGAAATTAGCTAACAACCATGAATTTAGTTTATGTGATGCATTCCGAATCCGTTGACTTGTTCTTCTTTAAGAGAAAGGAAAGAAAGTTGTTGTTGTCATTACATCTGCATCTTATGTGTCTTCAATTCTAAAGACTTAATGCCACTCTCCTTAACTTTAAAAGTGACGCGAGTGCAAGGACTTGCAGCATTGCATAATTCTTTAAAATAATACAAACTCAAATGAACAAATTAATGAAGATTTGACAATCAATACAAAGGAACGAGGGATTTTGGAGTTCCAACAAGATAACCCTACGACCAAATGGTGCATATACATTAATCTCGCAACATATATATCGAAACAAAAGGATTATAATCCTATTGACAATTTCGAGGATGGTTAAAATTAATAATAGTAGTAATATTAATTTAAGTTCAGACAAAATTCAGTAAATAGGAGAAATCCTTTGGATGGAATTGATATCTGAAAGCAGCCACGGCAAAGCACAAGACACCGGCCGGCTCCACATTCATCCGAGGTATGGGCAAGAAATGCCGTCCTCTTTCGCTTTTTATCCAGAAACCAAACTGCTCTCTGCCACAATTTAGTGGGTATAGCGTTTGTGGTCACTGCAAATTACAATAAAGCTAATAGTAATTCTCTCATGGCATGGCATGACATAAAACTACCAAAGGCTGAAATTTGAGACCTCATGCTCTTCTCTTGTGTGTTCAGTGTCATGTATGAATCGGTCGGTTTATCATAAATTGGATGGAATTATTTAGCAATTGAGGAGAGAAATAAAATACTATATAACAAAATGAAAAATGGATGAGTGATTAATTGCTTGTGCTATGGAGGCAGCAATCATAGGGCATAGTTGTATGAGTGGCTAGCCATGCACCAACTCAATATTTATTACCTACCCTGGTAATCTGGTCATTCAATTGCCTTAGAATCACTCCATTTTGCCTTAGTCTAAAGAACTGGTGGACCACCAATCTGCTTGATTTCCCGACTCCTCGGCCACTAGTTCACCAACATGATTTTCTCTTTCCATGTCAAGCAATTTGTGGCTAATATTACTAGTCAATATGCCTGAATGGCCCGGTGATCAGTTGGTCACGCATACTACAACTACATGCATGCACCCACATGGCTTTGCCACATGGGATCGATTTGATTATGACTCTCAATTTTCAAGACTAGCTTCGTGGTCCAATATCAACGAACATGGTCGAACCCACTTAAGCATTTATGTTTTTCATATGTTTCTCAACAATGCGTGGTGCTACTGCATGCTCTATATTTGATACACATTCAAATCACTGATCCATCGATGTTGACTCATACATATCTTCAATTTACCCACAAATTTTCATCTAATTCATTACAGCTTGCCATCGTAATCTAAGATTTCTCTTACAAGTCATAATACGTATAATACAGACAGGTGCCACTGCAGTTTGCAGCAGCCACTAAAACATTATCTCACCGATCAGAATCAGAAGAGTTGTTCTTCATGTCTCGCTCGAGTTTGAGAAACAATCTTCAAATAAGCACAACATCAGAGGTTCACTGAACTGGCTTGTAATAATAAGTTAATTAACAGTTATCACGATGAAAACAGACTGTTTTGTGCTTAATTACTCTCTGTGATCGCATCACTGTCTTTTTAATTTGCTCTTCAGCAGATTACAGGTGTCTAGAGAATACTAGTCTGTTCTTAATTACGTTGCATATAAAAACAAAAAAACTGCTCAGAATATTGACAGCCGTTTGATTTTGTTATTAAGATCCAAAATATCAGCCTGAATATATGATTATACACACAAAGAAGAAAATAACGGCCAATCCTCAATCGTGCAACCCAATTTTACTATTTTTACACAACAGTTAATTTAGTTAGATTCGATTTCTTTGTTAGCTGAAATTTTTCAGGCTTTGCTTATTGTTTTGTTAGAATTTAGTTTGTTTCTTCTCTCACGGGGGATTTTTCTTGCCCTGTCTGTGGGCATGGTATGAGCATCCTTTGTCTTTCAATTGCCTTCCTCTCCTTTTCTTTTGTATGAATTATATTCACCATCAATTTTCTCTTGTTCATTAGTTTGAAGAAGAGAAAATGGAGAAAAACGGAGCAATATTGATGAAGAAGTATGAGCTTGGACGATTGCTTGGACAAGGGACTTTTGCCAAGGTTTACCATGGCAGAAACCTGAAATCAGGACAAAGCGTAGCCATTAAAATTATTGATAAGGAGAAGATTCTGAGGGTTGGTTTGATAGATCAAATCAAACGAGAAATCTCTGTGATGCGCCTGGTTAAGCATCCTAACATTGTTCAGCTTTATGAAGTCATGGCTAGCAAGACCAAGATATATTTTGCCATGGAATACGTGAGAGGAGGTGAACTTTTCACCAAAGTTGCCAAAGGGAAGCTCAAAGAAGAAGTAGCTCGAAAATATTTTCAACAATTGATAGGAGCCGTTGATTTTTGCCATAGCCGAGGTGTGTATCATCGCGATCTCAAGCCAGAGAATCTTCTCCTTGATGAAAATGGTGATCTGAAAATTTCAGATTTTGGTTTGAGTGCATTGCTGGAATCAAGAAGAAAAGATGGTCTGCTGCATACAACTTGTGGAACTCCAGCTTATGTTGCCCCAGAAGTTATCAACAAGAAAGGGTATGACGGGGCTAAATCTGACATATGGTCTTGTGGGGTTGTCCTTTTTGTTCTTTTGGCAGGTTATCTCCCTTTCTATGATTCAAATCTCATGGAAATGTACAGGAGGATATCAAAAGCTGAATTCAAGTTTCCGAATTGGTTTGCTCCAGAAGTTCGGAAGCTGCTTTCCAGGATTCTTGACCCCAATCCAAACACTAGAATCACTATGACTAAGCTCATGGATAATTATTGGTTCAAGAAGGGGTATAAAAAGGTTGAACCTCCGCAATCGCCTCAAGGTCGAGACAGAAACAAGCTGATTAGTGATATTCATTCTGTGTTTGAAGCAAAACCAGATGGTCAAAGTAGTTCTCGGAATATACCAACGGAAATTAAAAGCCCTGTTAGGCCATCTTCTTTCAATGCATTTGACCTCATATCTCTATCAAAAGGATTCAATTTATCAGGTTTGTTTGAAAACCAATCGAACAGTCAACGAGAAGAACGATTTACTACAACGAAACCTGCCTCAACCATAGTATCGAAATTTCAAGAAATAGCCAAAACAGAAAGCTTTAAGTTCAATAAGAAGGATGGAACAGTGAAACTACAACACAGCAGAGAAGGAAGAAAAGGGCAGCTAGCAATAGATGCGGAAATTTTCGAAGTAACGCCAGCTTTTTATGTAGTAGAGTTGAAGAAAACAGCAGGGGACACAATAGAGTACAAAGATTTCTGCAATCAAGGTTTGAAGCCTTCACTCAAAGATATAGTATGGACTTGGCAGGGAAGTGATGAACAGAAAGAAGGATAGGCATAACCTTAAACATGTTATAGGTTTTTATTCTAGAATAGGAGAAGTATGTAGTTCTCTGCTCTCTGATATACATGAAAATGTACCTCGCTGCTAACTTTCTAGCTTTCCATGTTACAATTGCAATTTTTCAATTTTTAAATTGCACAAGTTGAGTCTAATCTGTTGCATTAGTTTCCAAATGTTGCACAATCCTTGTAATGATACGAGCAACCTGTATTCTGAAATAGCTTAGTGAAATTCATACAACTCTGGACTGGTTTTACATGCCAGACCAGCGGGAGAAACATTGAAGGGCTATGGCATGCTTGTACTGGGGTGTACAGGGCTTCAATTTGATCTGCTAATCTTCATGGATCCATAGCTCAAGTGTAACCGGCCAACTCAGCCCCATCTGTAGCTCGGCCACATCTTTTCCATTAGAATTTTGTATAGAAATAGTACTTTAATCTATCAGTCTTTCCCTTTCTTTGAAAGAAAACCACAATGTACCATGTGGGAATGTGGTCCGATTAATCTGCTGGGGTAATGATAGCAACTTAGTGGGCAGATAATGCATCGACTCTGGAAATTGGTCCCCGTCAAACCCCCAAAATATATTGACAAAGAGAACAAGAAAGAAACCGAACTTGAAAGCAAGAAAACCGAGTGGAAAGTAAACGTATTAATCGATTTGCTAATCTAATTTGCGCATACGAGTCCTCTTTGCTCAACAAGAAATATTCTAAACGTGTTAAAACACTAATGATAAACTAATCTACCCGTAATCTGGAGAGAGACGGATGAAACACAAATTATGAGCAACGCAATTAACACACGTAATTGTGTAACTTTGACTTAAAACACAAAAGTTATGTCGGTAAACAGCTGGCTTTTATCTGCAATATAATGAGTTGATGACCTAAGCCTTATTCTTGCTCCACGAACTCAGTCTGGGACTCCAGAATCACATCAATATCAACAGGCTGGTTATTTTGAACGAACCCACCTATTTACTAATTCAGAAATCTAGATTTCCTGACACCTTGCAGTCTTTGAAAACGTGATGTTTCTAGAATAGTTGATTCACGTTTAATTTATTATGAAACAACAAGAGGGCAGGCATACAATCAATGACCTGAAAGGAAAGCGGCAAGACTTCCTAGCTGCAACCATGGCAAGGTGTATAATGAAATCGCATGGATAGTGGCTCCACCCGATTAAACTTTTAAGTTGATATCATGGAGAGGAAAAGGAAATGAAAGCAGGAAAAGAACAAAGGAAATATGTTCTTGCACATGGATGATTGAATACAAAAATATTAACAGAAAAAAAAAGAACATGAGAAGAGGCAGTAAAAGCAAAAGCAATACATTGTTGAGTTATACATATGACAACCTTATTTAATCAATTTATTTTTGAAAAATTTCTCATTTTAATCTCATTTTGACTCCTCTTTATATTTTTCGTGGATCAAGGCACAAAAATGTGTCATAGCTTCTCGGACCAAGGCTTAGTAGGTTCTAGGTTGGTAGACTTAAGGCTTTTGCATCTTGAATCCTCGAACTCATGGTCCAGTAAGCCTTGAGTGTAGAGTTTAAGGACAAAATTGTTAAAAATAATTATTTTGGTAATATTGTATTAGGATTAATAAAAAATGTTAAGAGGAATCAAAATAAGATTAAAATAAAAAAATTTCTTTTATTTTTTCATACAGTAACTATGTCGTAAGATAAATTGTCGTACAAAGAAAACCCGCACGTCAATTCTCACATAACCCAGGTCTAACATATCTTAATGACTTTGACAAAAGAATGCATTGTGCATTTCCCTTTTTTGCACTATCCACCAACATCCCGACCTCTCTAGCTTCACAAACTAGAAGGGAGAAAACATGAAAGGCAGGAGAGATAGCCGAAGACAGATTGAAGATTGAAGAAACCTCTCTCCCAGTGGCCCAAGTGATTCCGTAAGTCATGGCTTCATGTCATTTATCTCCATTTTCCAGAAATAATCAAGACTCCAGACAGACAACCAGTTGTACAAAAGATTAGTTATTGTTCCACAATAAGAGAAAAGCATGCATTGCCACAAGTTGTAATTAACTGAAACACAAGAAATACAAGCAGCATTGGTTATCCATTTACAAGAATCCTATTAAAGTTGCACTCCACACACATACCTGAAAGAATGTCCTCATTCACACTATTTTTACAAAATTTACTGGTGAAACTAACTTCTCTGTTTCCATTAATTAATATGGTCATCTAATTATGCCTCCATATTATTGCCTTGCAATTTATATTCCAGAACTTGGTAAATAGGGAAATCTATCACAGCACAACTCAACTAGGCTGTACTCAAAATTCCGAACTATACAAATGCCCAAAAACAAGATAATTAGTACCGTAAGTGATGAAGGCAAAATACTGTTTCCACATATGAGTACTCCAAAACCCCCTGCACATAAAACCTGTATTTTCACCTGAGCTTATTTTTGTGCTTTAGATTAATATTGCAACCACCCATGAATTTCAGTTCTGAACCCCTGCTTTAATGAAATTGAAATGCACAGCTTCGTTGGTTCTTTCTAATTTATCTAATTGACACATATTTATTATAATGTGTGGAGTAAAATCAGTTAGCAAGAATTTTATCCTGGGTAATGTGGATAACAGCAGAAGGTGACTTAACATCTCCATTGGTTACTATTCCAAAATGACATTAGATTGACAGAGTCATGCAGAAGTGCCTTAAAATTGGAAGCATGTGCATTGTTCCTTCAAAATCTTTGACATCAGGAGAAGGAAAGCAACCAACAAAGCTCAACAGAGCTGCACTAGTCACTATAACCCATCACATTAATGAAGCTCATGCAGACAACAAATTTGTACTGCTGTACCGTACAAGACACAACTCAAGTAAAAAGTATAGCCTCCAATCCTTATTTCTCAATAGATACAGAAAGAAAACATACAATTAACCCTGAAAAATGCAAAGGTAGTGGAAATGTGAATTTCATTCCTCGTATCCTAATCTATCCTTCTCGATACAAGAAGAAAAGATACAATGCATAAGCATAGTAGCATCTACTATATTAGCAAAACAGAACAAGCAAATACGATTGGAGAGAAGAAACATTTATCATGGAAAGTCTTTCAGTAACGAAAAAAGGCGGGACAGAAAATCTTACTCGATTGCCTTCTCCCTCTCTCTATTCGGTATCTGATGGCAAATGCGAAGCATCAGCCGCAGCTACCACAGCAGCAGATTCTGACTCTTCCAGAGTCAAATTTTCCAACCCAGGTTTCAATTCCTTATCGCAGAACTCCTCATACTCTCCTCTATCTCCTCCTTTCTTTTTCACCTCCACTACCACCAGTTTAGGTGTTAATTCAAATATTTCAGCTGCAATTGTCAGTGGTCCCTTCACACCTTCTCTAGACCCCTCCAAATTCACTCTACAATCCTTCTTCCTCACTGTAAAACTCACTACTTTAGCAATCTCTTCCAATTTCGATATAATCTGGGAAACAGGAGCTCCTGAGACAAATCTTGATCCTTCTCCTCCCTCTTCAAACAGCCCAGACAAATCAAATCCGGGCGAAAAGGATATAAGATCGAATGCATTCAAACTAGCGGGTCTAGGTAACGAAGTAAGCTTTCTTTTTGTTTCAATTTCTGATTCTGATTCAGACAATGAATGGTCAGATGAAGATCCCATATCAGACGTTTGATCAACCTCCTCAAAATTACAAAGTTTGTCATCCTCTATATAAAATTTTATATGCCTAAATCCCTTTTTAAACCACCTGTACTCCATAATTTCCGGAATTGTAACTCTTGTCTCAGGATTTGTATCAAGAAGCCTTGATAAAAGCATGGTTAGGTCAGGTGAAAACCATCTTGGACACCTAAACTCGCCCTTATAAATCTTTTTATACATAGCCATAATATTTTGATCCTGAAATGGTAAATAACCTGCCATTAACACGAAGAGAATCACCCCACAAGACCATATATCTACCTTAGCTGCGTCATAACCTTTTCTTGCCAAAACCTCCGGAGCAACATAAGCTGGAGTGCCGCAAAACGTATGAAAAAGACCATCTTGACGAATCTGATCAGACACAGCACTAAGTCCAAAGTCTGAAACTTTAAGATTTCCATTCTCGTCAAGCAACAAGTTTTCCGGCTTTAAGTCGCGATGATACACACCACGTGCATGACAAAAGCCGACAGCTGAGATTAACTGCTGAAAGTATTTCCTTGCAAGATCTTCTTTTAACCTTCCTTTGGCAACCTTTTTAAAGAGTTCACCACCCCGAACAAATTCCATAACAAAGTAGATCTTCGACTTGGTTGCCATGACTTCAAACAATTGAACAATGTTCGGATGACGAACCCTACGGAGAATAGAGATCTCGCGCTTGATATGAGCCATCAGTCCAACTTTCAAAATTTTCTCTTTATCTATCACCTTAATCGCCACACTTTCACCAGACATGACGTTCCGGGCATGGTAAACTTTCGCGAAGGTACCATGCCCAAGAAGCTTCCCGATCTCGTACCTGCCAAGAAGAGGGCTTTGTTCTTTGTTACTCCCGCCGGCGGTGGAGGTGGATGACGGCCTGGCGATGGTAGCGGGATGCGCCATGAGTTGATCGGCCTTCGGCGAAGTGGGTATTTCTCGTTTTGCCTGGTTTTGTATGGCTAATGAATTGTCATTGGCTACCTGGGATTTATTTTGTTGGGCTGCAGTGAGTGGCGTGAACAACAATAACAAATGATTTGGTTAGGGTTGAAAACAGATTGAGAATACCAGAAACAGAGAGACAGAAAAATTAGGGAAAGGAATAATGGAATATACTATATATATATATATAGATAGCCTTTAAAACGTTCATCAAAATCCTTAACCCTGCACTAATTAAGATTAATTAAAGGATTAAAGCGTAATTAACGCGTAAAATCGATAAGGATCCAGGTGGAAGAAGAGTGTGGTGACGTTTGCTTTATGACAGACAGACTGACAGTCCGACACGGTTTCTGATCAATGTAACGGATCTTTGAAAGAAAATCTAAAACCTAGGCATATTAACCGAGGAATCAATTGTTTATCGGCTGTGGTTGGTTACCACGTGCCGCTATTTTATTGTGCTTACGTGTAATCACGAAGGACACGTGGGCAAGGCGATCTCGTCGCACGAACATGAATCGAACGGTCGATAGCGTTGGTGTGTATTGAATACTCTCGTGGCGGAGAAGAGGTGGGTTACGTCACGTGCCCGATAGTCAAGTCAACGCGATGGTCGGTGGTGATTTAAACTTGAAGACGCGTTTGTGATCAACAAAATACTTGGCCGAAAGCACCAATCAAGGTGGACAAATAATAGCCGTTCGAATTAATTAACCGAGTGAAGGTGTAAAAAGACAGACTGCAGAGGGTTGTTTATGTAATTTGGTTGTTGGGAAGATCTCGTTTCCGAGGAGCTCGGATCGGGAAATTTCATGCAGACTTTGGCTACCCAAATTTCGTAGGTTTCAAAAAAACATTAATCTCGGCCATTCGATGACGTCTCCAGCTTTCCATGGGGAGTGGAAAATGAACATGGGCTGCTCAATGAAGCCCATGGGCTTCCCTGATGGGCTACGTTTCTTTTCAATTTTGAATTCGGTTTCGGCTCTCTCACACGTCAGTATTGCACCCACTCCCTGTCGCTTGATAACATTTAATAAGAAGATATTCTATTAGCACATCATCACCAATGACCTCTCACAGTGCAGAGACCAACTTTTAGGTGGAAGTCCAGGGCATGGGGGTTGTGCATGAAATTATTAAAATCCCAAATCCTGGCTGACATTCTATTGAATTTTTGGTTTGGATGTACGTGGATTAGGCATCACTTTTAACTTGCCCTCCACTACAGTTCAAATGGCAGGAAAACTGAGCCCGTGAGGAAGCAGGTGAGGTGCTGGAATTTGTGGGGCAAGTTTGCGTGCCTGCCATCTTTAATTATTTATTTTCTTCTGTAATTTATGGTGGATGACTCTAGGGTTTTAAGTCAAGGTCATTTCAGTAAAAGTGAATTCCATTGACAATCTGTGCCTTGGCACTTGGAGGTTTCCCTTTCACACCTTGCTCTTATTGACGAGGCATCATTTCATGGAAAGTTTACAGAGAAATTAGATGGTGTGATGATGATTAAATTAATCAATTCCTTGGTGGGTCTTGCGTCGTACTAACAACAATGTTTTATTATGTTAAAATAATTAATATTAATTATAAATAAAAAATTAAAAAATTATTTAATTAGTATAATAAAATAATTTTATAAAAATTTTTTTATTAAATATTACAATTAAAATTAAATAAATAGAAATGAAATAAAGGTGACATGATCAATTAGATTGTTGATTCATAATTCAAGCAACATGAATCGCCCACGGAATCAATAGAATCGTCTAACTTATCGAAGAGGGAAAGACAGACTAGAGCAATGGCCCCACGAGTTCATGACAGTGATCTCAACTTTTCCCACTAGATGGGGCTAGAAATTAAAGCAATCAGGAGTAAGTCTTTTGGAGCAAGCAGCAATCACCGCATCACCAACCGCTCATTTTTAGTAATAGAAGAGTAAAGCCAACAGTCAACTCTACTATCTACTTCATTTTACAATTTCGTGTTAAACCTAACGCCGTCAGTTCCTGTTTCGCTGAGGAACAAGGATCCCCTGCAGAGAGAAGACAAGAGTGACCAACTCCTCCCCTCCCTCTTGTCTCTTCCTCACTAGTTTGGACCATTAAATAGAGGAATAAGCTCTCTTTGGCATCAATTATATCTTCTATCTCGCTCTTTCTTTGCATGGAATGTACAAGACGAGGAAGAGTTTCGTAATTCAAGTGAAGGAAATGGAAGTCTTCTGCAGATTGTTGCTTCTCTTCTTGTTGGTTGTTCTTGTGCAATCTACATGCAACAGTACAGACCAACAACTGGTTTCAAAAGCTTTCGGTTCAGTCTCAAGCTTCAACATCTCTTGGCTCAAACCTGGTGATTTTAACTGCTCAAATCCTCCAATAAAGGAGTTGAAGCTTTCCTCGAGAAATCTAACGGGGACCGTATCATGGAAATTTTTGAGGAACATGTCGCAGTTGCATACCGTTGATCTATCCAACAATTCTCTCCAAGGCTCTGTACCAGGTTGGTTTTGGTCTATTCCAAGTTTAAGAGAAGTCAATCTATCCGGGAATAGATTTGGAGGGACCATCAATTTTGAACTCTCCTCGGGAATTGGTGCATCTTCATCGGTTCAGGTTCTTAATCTCTCAACCAACAGGTTCACCAATTTGGTTAAACTGTTTGAATTGTCAAAGCTTAAGGTCTTTGATATTTCTCACAATGATTTGAGAACTTTGCCGTCTGGGTTTGCTAATCTTAGCAAGTTGGAGCACCTTGACATTTCAAGCTGCAAAATTTCAGGCAATATCAGGCCCATTTCGTCTCTTCATTCGTTGAAATATTTAGATGTATCCAAAAACTCCATGACCGGTACTTTCCCTTCCGATTTTCCTCCTCTTGCTGGCCTCAAATTCTTGAACGTTTCACTAAACAGATTCACAGGTTTCGTTGGCCATGAGAAGTACCAGAAGTTTGGGAAATCTGCTTTTATTCACGGTGGAAGATTCATTTTCAATATTACAAAAACCACTAGCCATCACGATCACATTATGCCTAATTCAAGAACCCCACCTCACAAAATCGTACAGAAGCACGAACCCCTCAAAAATCACAACAAAATCCATAAACACAAATCAAAAGCCAAAGCTTTGGTTATTGGTTTATCATGTTCGTCAGCTTTTCTTCTTGTGTCTGGGACTGCTTTCATCTTTTGCATCTATAGAAGGAGGAAGGTATTGTCTAGAAGAAACAAATGGGCAATCTCTAAACCGGTTCCGCAACTCCCCTTCAAGATGGAGAAATCAGGACCGTTCTCTTTCGAGACCGAGTCAGGTACATCATGGGTGGCAGACATAAAGGAACCAACCTCAGCTTCAGTGATCATGTGTTCCAAGCCGTTGATGAACCTGACCTTCAAGGACCTGATTGCTGCCACGTCACACTTCGGTAAAGAGTCATTGCTCGCTGAAGGAAGCCGTGGGCCCGTCTACAGGGCCGTTCTCCCTGGAGAACTCCACGTGGCAATCAAAATACTGGAAAATGCTAGAGACATTGAACACGATGACGCTGTTGCTATGTTCGACGAGATTTCCAGGTTTAAACATCCTAACCTGCTGCCTCTCGCGGGTTACTGCATTGCAGGTACTGTATCAATTGTATATCTTCTTCTTTCTGTTCAGAAATTTGCAGTGCTTGAACGACAATAATAAATGCGCTCACGGGTAAAAGATCAAAGCTTTAATGGGTGTCGTACTCCGTTGACTGTTGTGTTAAAATTAAAACTTTCGCCATGTAAATTTAACACAAGCTATCGTTGCGCCGATATAGATATTCGTTCATATTGGACGGTATTTTCATCTGTGCATAAACTTTTAACTCGTTTTTTGTAATGACCGTCAGGGAAGGAGAAGCTAGTTCTGTACGAGTTCGTGGCTAACGGCGACTTGCACAGGTGGCTCCACGAGCTGCCCACCGGAGAGCCTAACGTAGAGGACTGGAGTGCTGACACGTGGGAGCATCTCAACGGCGCTGGGCCGCAAGTATCCTCTCCGGAAAAAACAAACTGGCTGACGCGCCACCGCATTGCCATTGGCGTAGCCCGTGGACTCGCCTACCTACACCACGTCGGATCCACACACGGCCACCTAGTCGCGTCAAACATTCTCCTCGCCGAAAACTTGGAGCCCAAAATCGCCGATTTCGGGGTCATCGGATCCAGGAATGCAGTAGAGCGAAATGGAAATGACAAATGTAGCCCCGAGTATGACGTGTATTGTTTCGGTGTCGTTTTGATGGAGCTGTTGACCGGAAAGCAAGGAACAGAAGAGTCTATTAAGCGGGATAGGAAGTTGATTAGAGACGGAGCTGGAGGAGACGCGCTTGATGTCAGATTGAAACTCGGTGGAGGTGACTCAGTGAGCGAAATGTTGGAGAGTCTCCGAGTTGGATACTTGTGTACTGCTGACTCGCCGGGGAAACGGCCCACCATGCAGCAAGTTCTTGGTTTGTTGAAAGACATTGGTCGTGCCGCAGACTTGAGCTGACTCGTCAACGGCGGCGAATATCATTTGACGGAGTCAAACTTGAGTTATTTTGCAGTGGGACCATGCCTTGTTGTCTCTCCATGGTAGTAGAATTATCTGCATTGCAGCTTGTTCGTGATGCATAGACAAAAATAAAAAATAAAAAAAATATATATATATATTTAAAAAGAAAAAGGGGGACAAAAAGAAGTGGGGTGAGGTGATGGGTGTGAAAAGAAGTGAGCAGGGAATCCCACTTGCTGCTTGTCTCTTCTCAGAAGATTTAATCCCATCATCACTTGCTTTCTTTATTTTAAAAAGAAGATTTATTACCATTCAAGTTATGACACCAATGGGTTGATGTACCAAAGGTAACATGATTTAGATAAACAGGAAGAAAGATGAAATGAGGTGAGGAAAGAAAGAGGCATCCATGGCTTTGTAGGCAGCAGTGTCACTTTCTTCTCTTGTCAAAGTGACTGTGATCTTGGTTGGCTCTGCCTGGCTGTTGCTCCTACTTTGAAGCTGATATAAAGGTAAAGGTTCCATGCAAAAGCATGAAAACGAAAAGAAAGGAAAACAAAATTGATGATTGCAAGCAAAGTTGTCTGTCCACGTAATTGTCAAAGTTGACAACCACGGAAAGAGACAGAAGATTACTGCTATCCCACGTGTCAACTTTATTTATTATTTTGAGTCTAAATATAAATTATATATTTTAATTTATATATAAATATATATATATATATATATTTTTTTTTAATAGTAGAGCCAATACACTCATCGATGCCAGCTCAACCAAACCCCTTTGACATCTTTACATTTAAGATTCCTTTGAAAGTACGAAAGATTAAAATGGGGGTGTCCTTAGCGTTAGCTTTAGGTCTTTAAAGAAGCTATAACAGAAACTCTCCGGGCTTAACTCAAACCCGAACCTTTATGAACTGAGCCCCGGATGCCGACTCGCTTCGACCCGAATCCATTCTCAAACTTCTTGCTGCATCTCTCCGCATGATAAAATCTTCAATTTTTTTATTTTTATTTTAATCAGCAAACTCCCCCGCTTTGAATCGATAAAACCAAATTATAATCAAAATTCGAGCTTTAAAAACCCTCAATAAAAAAACCCTAGATTTGATGGCGTCGAAAAAGAAACAATCGGAAGGAATCGCGCTACTCTCCGTGTACAACGATGACGAAGACGACGAGGAAATGGAAGACCTCGAGGAAGAACAACAGCAGCACCAACAGGAAGACGAAGATATTGGAGAGGCAAAAAATTTGGAAGATGATTCGAGAATGAGCGGCGGTGATGATGTGGTTGCTGCCAACGGGACTTCGACGCCGCCGCAGTCTCAGTCTTCGTTCATATCACCGAGGCAGAACGCGGCGCCTTCGGATTCGAGGAGGAGTGGCGGAGGGAGGTTTACTATTGTGGACTATGGTCACGATGAGGTTGCCATGTCCCCTGAACCGGAGGTACTATGCAAATATTGAAATTTTCTGATTTTTTTATTTTACTTTATTCTATTTTATTTATTATTTCTATACTTGTAATAGCAATTTTTTAAGTAGTTGCTGCAAATGTTTGCACGAGCAGACAGTTACTTCTGAAAATTATATGTACTATTTTATAGAAAGTGTGGCAAAGTATATCCGTTAGACCATTGTTCATGAAAAGATTTAATTCTTGCTCCTTGTAATTTTCTTAGCTGTTTGTGAAGAACACCGCAGATGGAGATCGAAATTTTTTTTAACTCATTGTTGTTTTCTTGTCTTTTATTTGAATTATTATTGATGAAAAGGTTCAATTCATGTTCTTCATGATTCTTTATTTTTGATGCTGTTTAATTGCAGGAAGGGGAAATTGACCTTCAAAATGATAATGGTATGTGTGACTTCAATTTGAGCAATGTGTGTACTTTGTACTCATTTATTTATGCCAGATACATTGCACTCAATTGATTCACTGTGTTTATGTTTAGTTTGGTAGTACACGTTTTTAATGCTTATTGTGTTACTGTTTTACTGAATTGATCTCAGTCAATTTGCAGCAGATGATGTCCGAGAAAGAACACCTCTGGGATCTGTTCGGGTTGTTACACCTAGTGTTCATGGGACTCCTCAAGCAACTGAGAATTTAGAGCAATCTCAACCAGATACTACGAATTATACAATAATGGAATCAGAAACTGCAGTTGTTCAGGAGTCTGTTGAGGTTACAGAGGAAGAAGCTGATCCATTGGATAAGTTTCTTCCTCCACCACCGAATACCATGTGCGCAGAGGAGCTGCAAGTAAGTAGGTTTCGTATCTGTTATCACTATTGCACCCTGTACATAACCTTTTATAATTAAGTACAAAATTTTGATAATGTTTGTTAGAATGTGATAACTGCAAGCTATTAAACTTTGAACAAATTTATCACCGATTGACAGAAAAGTCATCATTTGTTAAGAGTTTTGGGGCAATAATTGTAAATATGGATGCAGATTCTTTTAAAATGATTGTGCACAATTTGAATTGTAGCTTCATTCTGTCTGTTGGTTGCTGTTTTGTCTCTTTGAAGAGGTTTGAAGTACTAGGACTTGTGTAGCATAAATTGTTTACTGGGTTGAAGAGTATAAATTTTATAGCTTAATACTTCTAGGAAGATTTACAATGGAATGCGTTTGAGGGTTTCTTGATAGTTCTTGAAGAATTGCTACTTCTAGTTTACAAATAGATTGATACTAAGGACATATTTGGTTATCATTGAACATGGGCTACTTTTGACGGACTGTGTCTTTCTTTTCTCTTTTTCTTTTTATGGTGAGACTGAAATTAAGATTGTCAGTTTGAGGTGTTTGTGTTCCAGTTCTAAACCTAATTTCCCTATGGAGTTGTTGCAATTGTCTCAATGTGGCCTTTAACATAGGCTATTTGATTTACTAAATGACTATTTGGGGAGCTGTGCAACCATCTTTGACTTGAAATAGGAAGCAGTTGGTGTGAAATATTCAGTAATGTGAACCTCTAGGGATGGGCTGAAATACCTTTTGCTTTTCTAAAGATTTTAGATTAAATTCAATGTATTTCATCTGTTATTAACCATACCTTGGGTTGTTTGTCAGCAAAAGTGGCAGTGTGACATAGAAATTTTAGCTTTGACTACATTACAGCGATGCTTCTTACTGTAATATTTAACTTTGTTTTCTTTTTATTTTCTAATATCATTGGCAATGGCTGCTCTCTGTATTTTGTTGCTTCTGTGATACAGTAAATCAATTTGGAATTGTGGATTGTAGAAATAACCTGAATGATATTGTTTTCAGACTTAGCACATTTTGCAATGTGTTGATATTACTTTCGTTTCTGTTATATTGTTGCAGAGAAAAATAAATAAATTTCTTGGCTTAAAGAGAATTGGAAAAAGCTTTAATGCAGAAGTGCGCAATAGGAAGGATTATCGGAATCCGGACTTTTTGCTGCATGCAGTGAGGTATCAAGATATTGATCAAGTAGGGTCTTGCTTCAGTAAAGATGTATTTGACCCACATGGATATGATAGAAGCGACTACTATGATGAAATAGGTTAATAACAGTACCTTCTCTCTCTCTCTCTCTCTCTCACACGCGCGCGTGCGCTCTCTCTCTTCTTTGTTTGTGGGCACCTTTGCCTTAGATGTAGAGGCCACATTGGAGTTCAATGATATATTTATGATCTACTGTGCTCTCTTTGAAAATGTATTCTTTTGTGGTATTTTTTGAAATTAGACAACTTTTCAAATTAAGTTGGGTGCATTTGGAATTCTGAACACTGGGTTTCATTAAACTTGGTCCATTATCATGTTCCTGTTCTGTTTGGATTGTTTAATGCTTAAATTGTGACTTTTTTGGTTGTATTGTAGAATTTTGGAAAAAAATTTTGATGATTTTTTTCAAACTTCTTTTATCATGCAAACCTTTAATGTGGTATGATCTGCAGCAAAATGGATACAATTGTTTGTTTCTTTATACTTAAATTCTTTTATAAATGAAAAATGCTCTATTGAATACTTTGTGCGGTCTTAGTTTCTTCTGTCTTAACGGGCCACTAGCATTTTATTTTCTGAAATTAAATGCCTTACCATCATTTCCCCCCTATTTACCAGTAAGAATCTTTCTTCTCTGGACTTGGCAATTCATAGATTTGCTGAGTTCCAAGTCTTATGCTGTGCAGTTCATGAATGGTGAGCTTTCCTTGTCACACGAATATCTTCCTCTGTTGATTTTATATTTTAAGTTTACTTGCAATTTTTAACTTCATATTTTATGTGTTTGGCGATCATAGTTTCCTGCCTGTTACATTATTATGTTTTCTAATGCAGAAGTTGACATGAGGCGTGAAAGGGAAAGAAAGGATCAAGAAAATAAAAAGAACCAGAAGGTTGATTTTGTTCCGGGAGGAGTCCAACCTGGAATAATTGCTGGTGCACAAAAATCTAACATTCCCATTCCAGGTGGGTGAAGATTCTTTTGCAGAGAACTTTTCTAGGTGTATGAATAACTTAATAGTGTTATAAATTGGGTCGGTGTGCAGGTGTCTCAACGGCAGTGGGTGGTGGTTTGCAGTCTGTGCCAATGGCATTTGATGCTGTTGCAAGGGATGGTAGACAAAACAAGAAATCAAAGTGGGATAAGGTTCCCTTCCGCGCATACAGCTATATTTGTTCCTAGCAAGCTATTAGGGGTGGCAATAAATGACTCTTTTATTGGTCTTGTGCTTTCAGGTGGATGTAGACCGTAGAAATCCCCTACCTTCTGGGGGGCAGGAGACTCTTTCTGCTGCTACTGGGGCTCATGCGGCAATCTTATCTGCTGCTAATGTTGGTGCTGGATACACTGCTTTTGCGTAAGTTCTGTTGGTACAAGTATTCTTAAACATCTTTCTCTGCCACTTGGCAGATTTTATTTATTGACCCCAGGTTTGATTATTTCATAGTTGCGATGACACTGGAAACCTCTGGAGGTTTTTGTGTAAGACAAATGCATACACCGACCATGAAAATTACTGCTTTCATCATGCAGTAAAACTTCGAATAGAAACTAACCTTTGGATGGGTGCTTAATGTTATTATTATTTCTTTTTTGTTATTATTATTTTTCCTTAAATTGCAGGCAGCAAAGACGGCGAGAGGCAGAAGAAAGAAGATCCAGTGAAAGAAAGTTGGAGAGAAGATCTTGAGGGATTATTATCTCGCTGGCAGAGAATACTTGGACACTGTTTAGAAGACGGATTAAACAGCTTGGGGCATACGTGTTCAGATTTTGCTCACTTTTCTCAGTTCTCGGAATCCAGCATATCGAAATTGTACCAAATTGTATTTCCTGGAATAGACCAAATTGTATCCATTTTGAGCTTCATAGTGCCATTGTGAAATATACTGTACACTCTCCCTCAGATCAAAGATCGTGTGGACATTAATTCTCGTGTGTACTCTTTAACAGCTGTTTCCCAACTTAATAACCGGTTAAGCCTGTAGCAGGGAAGAAAATTTTCATGCCACATTGAGGACTAGCTGTGTTGAGAAATTTGGTGGAAAGGCGTGCCCTGCTGCTCTGGAGCTTGCACAACATTGACTACTGTGTTCTCGAAAACTGCCATACAACTGCACGCGCATACTTGGCAGGAAAGATTGGTCATCGCAAAGTGATCTTTCTTCGTAGGTTTTTATTTTTTTGATAAAGCATGCAGAGTCATCCCCGTTTCCTACATATTCCCATTAGTGGCCGAAAGGAAAGAAATTATGGAAAAGATGTCTTTAAGTTAAAGGACCCACGTTGGGTTTATTGGAAAATACATTAAGGAGTCTTTTTCATCCTTCCTTTTGCCAAAGCATCAAAGGTACAAGCAGACCCTAAACAAAATCATCTCCATCCACTCCAAAATTCCAAAAAAGAAAAAAAGGTAGATGTTGAGAGTGGGATTTGAACCCACGCCCTTTCGGACCAGAACCTTAATCTGGCGCCTTAGACCAACTCGGCCATCTCAACGTTGATGATATCACAGCAGAGAAATAGAAAAATATCGTACTGCATTAATGTTCCTCCTTTCGAACTGGGGTGAAAAAGTTGAAATAGTAAAATGTCATAATTACCCTTTAGTAATTGGAAATAAATACAGAAGGGGTACAGTTATTTGAAAAAGTTTGCGACCCGCACACAGTTCTAAGCTACTTGTCTGTTGCATCAAATTAGAGACGTTAGAAAATCGTACGCTGTGTCACTTTTGTTTCCTTCGCACGTTGGGGCCGGGCTGACAGACTCGCCCTCCGTTTATTTCTTCCGGTGAATAACTACTCAGCCGTCCGCCCGTCCGTCAAGTACACTGCCCGCGTATGTTAAAAAAAACAAATTATACATTTTTCAAAAACATTTCCGTGCAGCTTTTCCCTTTTTATTTTTTATTTTGTTGAATATTTCTACCTTTAATTTTAAAAATTTATAAAAAATAAAATAAAATAATTTTATCATATTTATTTAATTAATATAATATAATTATCTAATAAAATAAAAAAATAATATTAAAAATTTTATAATTTAATTAATATAATAAAATATTTATAAAAAATTTATTTATTTATTATTGTAATTTTTTATTTTATTTAATTTTTTTAAAAAAATAAATTACTTTCACACTTTCCAAACAAGGATCAAAACTGATGATGATTACTGTACAATGGTAGGTCCCCCCATCAAATCAAGAAATGGACGGTCGGGATTACAGCTTTCTTTCGATGATCCCCCCATAATCATGAAACTAAATAAAGTAGAAATAAAGAAAAAGCAAAAGAAATATTGTTGACCGCACCTTGATTTCGAATGAACGGTTCAGATGATGGTTCAAAAACAACAAATCGGAATAGATTGTTACATAAGAATTAGATATTTAATAAATTTAAATATTTTGAATTTCATTTGAGAAATCATAACCAAATAAATAAGAATTTTGTGATTGGATTTCAAAATTATTACTTTTTATTTGGAAACTAATAATAATTTAAAAAAATAAATTAATAATAATAATAATGTACAAATAAAATCAAATTAAACTCATAATAATAAATTAAATTAAATTTATAAATATTATTTTAATTTAAATTAAAAAATTATTAATTTTTAAAATTAAAATTAAATTAATAATATTTAAATTATTAGTGTCGTTTAATTTTATTCATTCCTAATATTAATTATATAATTATCAAAAAATATTTTTTTTATAAAGAGAAACGTTTTTTTTTAAAATAATTATTAAAGACAACCTATTTTTGGTGAACGGATCCGAGGAGTACTGAAGGAAGCTGAGTTGTAAAATTTATTCGGAAGGCAACGGTAACATTCGGATTGGAAGTTCCTTAAGGGGCAATGTCGGAATATCAGAAAAGTTAACGGCAACTTTACTATAAAATCAAAAGCTGGTGGTGATCATACGTACTCTACAAAGTGAAAGCTTGGTGGGCGGCAAGTGCCTAATTTCACATTGCTTTGCTTCCCTCTCCTCCGTCAGAGCGCTTCCCCCCTTTCTTCTCTCTTCTTTTTCTCGGTCTTCTGTCTTTTTATCGCATTATTTACATAAGAACTTTGGGAGTTTCTCTCTCTCTTTGTTCATTTTTTTCTGTGTGTATCGATTCTTTGATTCACTTGGTAGATACCCATCTGAGTTGAGGAGCTAAAGAATAATAGTTGTGAAGGTGTTGGTTCAAGTTATAAGCTATGGCAGCTCCGAAACCGGAAGACATTAGTCATCCGCCGATGGACCAGCTTCAAGGCTTAGAATATTGTATAGATTCCAACCCTTCGTGGGGTAGGTCCATTTCTACCATTTTAAGTTTTATCTACTTCAAATCTTTAAGTCATTGATTTGTTTCAGCTTTTCTCAGCTCAGTTTGGTTTCGTATGTTTTATTATACATGCATCTGAATGCAGGGGAGGCTATAGCTTTGGGTTTTCAGCATTATGTCTTGGCTTTGGGGACGGCAGTGATGATCCCTTCATTTCTTGTTCCTTTGATGGGAGGCAACGATGTGAGCCCAGTTTCAGCCTGAGTTAGATTCTATATTCATGCAATGTCCATAGAAGGCTTAATGAACTGATCTAGTTCTGAAGAAAATAGGAATTTTTTTAGAAATCAAAATTTAAAAGTGCATTATTTTGTGTGCGTTTTTACCATTTATATTGGTGAGAGTTTCTTTTCTGCTTCATGCTGATTGTTATGGTTCAGGGCGATAAAGTGAGAGTGGTGCAAACACTGCTTTTTGTTGAAGGGATTAATACACTTCTGCAAACATTGTTTGGAACCAGGCTACCAACAGTGATTGGAGGCTCTTATGCATTCATGGTTCCAATTTTATCAATAATTCACGATCCATCATTGGCGAGTATTGAGGATAATAATGTGGTTAGTCTAATTCCCATTACTCAGTCTTGCGATTGCTTTATTTCTTTGAAGCTGGATTCCATTCTGAAAAGGAGAGACTTTTTTAGTCAAAGTTTGTGTGAACACTAAGAACTTTACTATTTATTATAGTAAACATTTCTGGAATAGACATCACAAGGATGCGTAGATTTCCAAGTGAAATTAATGTTTATCGGCTCAAGTTCAATAATTGCACTGGCCAATAACTATTTTTGCTAGTTTCGTCTAAAATCCTCACTCACACCTACTCTAGTGGGGATTATTAATAATTATTCTTTGAAGCAATGACTAATTGTCTTTTGTGTTTGTGTCTGTAGAGATTTCTTAACACAATGAAAGCAGTCCAAGGTGCTCTAATAGTGGCATCAAGCATACAGATAATTCTAGGATACAGTCAGCTATGGGCCATCTGTTCCAGGTGCAACTTTCATCTCAACCGAAATTTGAACCAATGTCAATAACTTACATAGTTTAGAGATGAAATGAATGTTAAAAGTTATGCCATTCAGGTTTTTCAGTCCACTTGGAATGGTCCCAGTTATTTCCTTGGTGGGCTTTGGCCTGTTTGACAGAGGCTTCCCTGTGGTACAGTTACAACCGTCAGATGCCATTGTCTTTTAGCTAATAATTTTCACAAATTAAGATGGAAGTTTAGAATTTCTGATGCAGTTTACTTTTTCTTCCCGTTTTTTATTTTCAGGTTGGACGGTGCGTGGAAATCGGTATTCCTATGCTTATCCTATTCATTGCCTTCTCACAGGTGTTACATCCTTTTCTTGTATTAATCAAAATTTATAAAGATTTGAACCTGCATAATGCACAACTTACAACATCAGAATCAATATGAAAATGGAAGTTTTCAATTTTAATTTCAGCCTACAAGTTGTAATAATCAGAAAGTAAATTATTTAGTCACTTTGTTGTGACTCTGAGAAGTCTTAAATCCATGACTAGCTGTAGCAAGCTGGAAACTTGGCATGGGAGCTAAATTTCTAATTCTGTATTTTGTTCTGTTTTAGTACTTGAAGAATTTTCAGATAAGACAATTGCCAGTAATGGAGAGGTTTGGTCTCCTTATAACGACCACAGTCATATGGGCATATGCACACCTCTTGACTGCCAGTGGTGCATACAAAAATCGTCCAGAACTTACCCTAATGAATTGCCGAACTGACAAGGCTAACCTCATTTCCTCTGCCCCATGGTCAGTAGCAAATCTCTTTTGTTATACGTACCCCAGGTGGATGATGAAAAATATTCTTAGGATTTCCAATTTTCCTGGGAGGAAATCTTTGATATTTTTGAAATGACAGTTTAATTAAGTCCTAGCTTTTCGAGTTAGGTTTTACGCAACCTAAATTAGGTGGTTACTTGACTAATTCATAATTAGGGAGAAGTTCTTGGTCTTGCCGTTCATCATCCTGTAGGCCACAGAAATTTGCCAATATAGAAACTCCTATTTGGTCAGGAATGATACTTGATATGGGATCCATAATATTTACTATTAAGTCTGACATTGAAGTTTGTGCAAACAGGATTAAAATCCCATATCCTCTTCAGTGGGGTGCTCCTACCTTTGATGCTGGTCACGCTTTTGGTATGATGGCTGCTGTTCTAGTCTCATTGATTGAGGTATTACATTTGTAAATTTGAGATTCACTCAGATTTGAAGTTTTTATCTTTAATAACAAAAGGGAAGTTTTCCTCACAGTCAACTGGAGCATACAAGGCTGCATCACGGCTTGCAAGTGCCACTCCACCACCAGCCCACGTTCTTAGCCGGGGTATTGGTTGGCAGGGAATTGGGATCCTGCTGAGTGGACTGTTTGGAACATTGAGTGGTTCTTCTGTTTCTGTGTAAGTTTTGTTTGTTCTTGCTCTCAGAAGTTCTTGCTTATTTATGCAACATTTTTAACTGTTGAGAAAAACAACAGAGAAAATGTAGGGCTTCTTGGAAGCACTCGTGTTGGAAGCCGCAGGGTCATTCAAATCTCAGCTGGATTTATGATATTCTTCTCAATGCTAGGTTAGTAGCAAAGTTTGTACTTGTATTGCTATTTTAAGTTCTTGAATATTTTTTTGAACGGTTAACTCAATTTCTCAATTCTTGCAGGAAAATTTGGAGCTTTTTTTGCATCCATACCCTTCACCATATTTGCTGCTGTATATTGTGTTCTGTTTGGTCTTGTTGGTGAGTTCCTAGTTCTCTTTCATAATACTTATGCACAAGCTTCTCTTTTCTTCTCTCTGTATCTGACTATTAAATCTCTTCTTGTTTTAAGCTTCTGTGGGACTCTCATTTTTGCAATTCACAAACATGAACTCAATGAGGAACCTCTTCATCACCGGTGTTGCCCTCTTCTTAGGCTTGTCAGTTCCTGAATACTTTCGTGAATACACCGCCAAGGCTCTTCATGGCCCTGCACATTCCAAGGCTGGATGGGTGAGTTTTTGATCTTCAAAAATGTTCTAAATTGTTTTCTATAGAGTAATTATCCAATTATCACAACCTTAACTGCTGTCTCTTTGATGGGCAGTTCAATGATTTCATGAACACCATATTCTTCTCATCTCCAACGGTTGCCTTAATTGTTGCGGTTTTCTTAGACAACACACTTGACTACAAGGACAGTGCCAGAGACAGAGGCATGCCATGGTGGTTTAAATTCCGCACATTTAAAGGAGACTCGCGGAATGAGGAATTCTACACCCTCCCGTTCAATCTCAACCGCTTCTTCCCTCCATCCTAAAGTAATGCCGTGGCAAAAAGGCAGATTGCATCATTTCCAGAGAGGGGAATGACAACTCCGAGTTACTGCAGAGAAAGTGAAAATGTTTTGCGTGACAGAGAAATGACAACTCCAGTTTCTCTTATGTAAATTTAACTCGAATTATTTGGTTTTAATCTAGTAGTTTTATTCTTTTGTCCCTTGAAACCAATTTGATTCATAATTGATAGTTTTAGCACAAATGATGGTGACTCATGAACAACTTAAGTGCAACCGCTAAACTAAAAGACCATCTCAAACTCTTCTGCTGTCATTTATTTGAATCATTGAACAATGGAAAGAGAATGATAATTTACAACTTTGCATTTCCGTAACTTGTACGTTGATGGGAAGTAAATGAAGAATACTTTTGAAGGAAAAATCCCTCAGTTTTAATAGGATCTGAACATGCGTTCTGGGCACCTAGATTGTCGGTAAATGCTTTGACTAAAACCCCTCGCACGCACTTTTTGGCCTTCCTCAAATCATTTTTCTTACTCTATCTTCAAAATCTTTCCATCCCATGGTGCTATTCACTGACAAAATTGCTGCAAGCCTCTTCTTGTTAGGCCGCAAGGTAGGAGCATGCCCGTTGCTGTAGTAAGTTCGGAATCCAGACACCAGGGATGGTAGTTGGCTCCCGGAGTCAGTCAGTGCAAAGACATCAGCGGTGGCACAAGCAATAAAATCCAGAGCTGCCAGCTGCATCCAGAGTAATTCTTTACCATGTCAATAAACACAAAGTTCAAATCTTGCCCGGACGGCATTGCAAATCTGCAGGCAATGACAATTTGTTACTAGAGTAAGTAACTGCAATTACATAGGCAAGATGGCGTGGAGAAAGCTACACTCAAAACACTCATCAGCAACGAAACGACCAGTAAACTCATGATTTGATCAAACTCTGTTAGGCATGTTCAAACATTACTACTGAAACAAAATAAATCTGTAAACGGTATGTGATGTAAAAATCCATGAATGAAGATGAACCAGGATCAACTTTTATCAACCATCAACATTACCTACTAGAAGACTGAATCAGTGAATTCGGTTTAATAAACAAGAAACTTCTCTTTTCTCTTGGATGGTGACAAGAACGTAGAAAGGAAGCTTAGATAGATACTTACAGCAGCACGTTGTTGATTGAGACCCCCGTTTGCACTCACCATTATGTAGCCATTACTTTTTTCAGGCTTCCCTATCTCAACAACACAAATTGAGGGAATCATTAATAGTAACTTCTCGACATTCAACTCAGAGGTTAAATTTTGTAAATTTTGGTTATCATGCAGCGATATTAATTTAAATTTAGCAAAAATTTGGATACTTCTACAAATTAATCTTTAGCCAAGAACTCTCAGTTACCTAGATTTGAAGTTCCCCTGTCAGCACAAGGTTTCCAAAAAGATGCCTGCCGAAATGGTTACTTCCAGAAATTTGATTTCTCTTGCTTGAACTCTTTCTAGAGCATGATTAAAGCTTCAGAATCTTGGGGGCCAATAAAAAAAAGACCAATCATCAACTATAAACTAGCTCACAGGAACATACATATTAGAGTGAAATTTATGAAGCTAACCTCTGCAAGGGCAGCGGAAGCCAAACTTAGGAGCGGACCATACACCTCTACTGGTGGTTTCTTTTTGTTTATGTAGGCAACAGTATAGACTATGCAGTAGAAAATTACAACAATTAGCTGAGACTGAATGAAACTCAATCACAAGTTGCCATTGACAACTGATATTCAGTTTGTCAGGGATCACAATGCAGAAAATATCAAAGTCCTCCCTTAAGCCTCGAATTTTTTGAGGCTGAACTAGTATGAAGATTGATCGAATCAAAAATTGATACCATAAGAGAATCAATCACAAAAAAAGAAACCCAACAACACAAAACACACGTGCAATTGACCTAACATGCCTAAGAAACCACATATGCCTCATCCCCACATAGGCAGGCTCCCTTACAAGAACTAAACTTTCCAGAATCAATTTTGAACCCATACAGCTTAGTAAATTTGGGATTGCAATTAAAATCTCCTCCTGAAATTCTTCTTCCAGTAGAAGGATCACTAGCCGATACATTTTCCGAACATCTAATCTGATATTCCTTCATCCCCTCAACTTTATGAGAATCAGAAGGTGGATTTCTTGGATGCCATTGCTCGACCATTAAACTTTTTTCTCCCTATTCGAAAATTCAAGGAGTAGGGACCAACAACCACAAAACTTCCATATCTGACATTGACATGAATAGATTTTGGCCAATGAATAACATCAAATTCTTAAAACTAATTTCCAAGAAGCTATTCCTGCGTCACCCTGGATTTCAATCTCAAAATTAAATATTTAAACGACAATAGCAAGTAACTCTTCAACCCTGCACTAGCTTCAATTACTTGCCAACTCTCTGACAGTGATTCACCAACTTACATGATTGTATGCACTAATCAAATTCAGGTTTTGTTGCACAAGTTGAACACTAAGAATGAGAAATATGTTCCATAAAATAGCAAGTTTTAATAAGCATGAATTGGAGGGGAAGCTAAGAAGTAAGTGACAGAATTTTACATGCAGATGAGTGAAACCCAAGTCAAATTTGAAAGCACAATACTACCTTACAAACTAAACTCGCAAAATAATATTTATATGTTTAACAACTACTTACCACCAAACAGAACAAACCATCGTTTTCCAGATATCCACTTGGAATGCAAGTGTTTGAAATATAAACAAGAAGAAGACGTTCATGAAACCAACGAAAGCGACTCGCATTTGGTCATTTTGGTAGTAAAATGATACCCACCCGGTCAGAAGTGTAATTATATATCAAACGCTCTCCGAAATTTTGATCATCCTGATCCTGTCATTGATTATGCTTTTTACATGATAATAATAATAAAAAGAAAAGATTACAGTTGTAAAATTAAAAATAACAAAAGTAATTAATATAATAAATACACTACAGGATTTTTCAAGTATCTACCACTACTTTTCTCTGCAACAATAAACTTGTCTTAAATTAGGTCATTGGCTACAAACAAAATATGTAATAAATTGGCGCAAGACATTGTTGGTCTGTGTTTGGATTGCAATTGTTTCAGCCGTCAAAATATGTTGCTGGGCAGAAATGTATTTGTATTAGCTTTCTGTGCATATGTTACAAGGCTTCTTCTTACGGGTATATATGGACTAAATGATGTGTATGAAACACTAGCTTAATGTACAAGATAAAGGAGGAATAAGAAAGACAAATTTTACAGCATGCTTGTTTTGCTTTTTCCGACTGCTGTGCACGCACCCACATGCACTGTTTTCTGCACCTGCTCTGCTTTACGATTGTGCTGTATGCCCATTTCTTGATTCCAATTCATTGTCTAACATTCTGATACCAAGATCAAATTCTGTAAAAGTTGTTTGTTTGGCCAGAAAATTTGTATGATTTGACCGATTACAATACTTTGAGAAACACAGATGAATTTAGAAGACAACGCAAATATTATTGTTGGTTACTGCTGCCACAAGAAAGGAAACAAATAAATTTAATTTGCATTATTTGGCACCCTTGTTCTCCTGCGGGGTTGTGTTCGAGTATCTGCAAGCAATGTGTCTCTAATTTTCAAGAGCCCAGTTGCCACTTGTTTAATGTCGATTCTCTGCTCGGGTGACACTCCTGTACATTCCATGGCCAAATTCAAGATAGATGACACACATTTCTCTTTTGCAGGGAAATGTGCATCCTCTCCTCTAAGCAGATTGTTATCCGCAACTTTCATCACTGAACTGCATAACGAGTCGTTAACCCAGTGCTTTAAACTCATCTCTCCAGAAAACAATTCATCGGTTGGCTTCTTACTTGTAAATGTTTCCATCGGCACGATTCCATGGCTGTAAACATCTACTTCCCCAGACAGTTTTCCTTCTCTTCCGTACTCTGTGAGCGACATAAGTTTAACTATTAGATAAGCTAATTTATTTTTTTAACGAAAAAACTAGAAGTTTTAGACACAGAAAATTTGGATTCAAACTAACCCGGTGCCATATAACCACTTGAAGCGAGGAGCTGTGTTTGTGTCATTGACTGGTCTTAGCCTAGAAGTTTCGAAATGCCAAAATCACTCAAACGAGCTACCATATCTTTGTCCAGCAACACGTTGCTGGGCTTTAAATCACAGTGGATTACAGGGACTGAATAACCAAAGTAGAGATATTCCAAAGCTGAAGCAGCGTCTATCATGATATTTAACCTCTGTAAAATATTCAAAAAACAGTCGTCGGAATGCAACAACTTCTCCAAACTCCCATTCGGCATATACCCCACCACCAACGCTTTAAAATGTTCATTTGCACAACTGGTGATGATTTTGACAATATTTCGATGACGAATGTTGCGCATAACCTCACATTCAGCATCAAAACTATTAAACGAATCTTCAAATTGCTGGTGAAATACTTTTACTGCAACTTCCAATACATCTTGAAGTCTTCCTTCATAAACTGAATCAAAGCCTCCTGTGCCGAGCATGTTGCGCTCAGTGAACCCATCAGTTGCACGCACAAGTTCATGGTATGAAATTCTTCTACAAGTTACTTGTGGTGACATATCAGAATCATTTGGTATCTTTGTCTTCCTATCTTGGCGTCTTAGCATCACAGGTATGAGAGCCAACAGGACAACTATTGTTGCAGTAATACCCAGTGGCAGAACAATATTTCTCCTGACGAGAGCTAGTTTTGCAGGGTGCGACTTGCAGTTGAGGCGAACCACACAATGCATGATTTCCCATCAATGATTCAGCCGAGAAGTTAGTAAAAGGTCCTCTTGTTGTAATTTCTCATTCCAGCCAATTGAAAGACATATTTAGGTATATGAGGTACAAGAGTCCCTCCAAAGACTTGGGAATATGTCCAGAGATTTGATTATCAGACAAATCCAAGAATTCCAAACTTATCAACCCACCAAATGATTCTGGAATTGGTCCTTGTAATCTGTTATGTCTTAAAGAGAGATTCTGTAGATTTTTTAGGACTCCAATGGATGTGCCCTGAAAAACGATTCCCTGATAAATCTATCTCTATCGCTGCCTCCATATTTCCTATTCCGAATGGTAGAAGTCCATCTGGATGATTTGATGACAAGTCAAACCACAAGATGTTCTTCAGATTCCACAGAGATGAGGGTATAACTGAGGTGAATGCATTGGAGCCTAATGACATTTTTCTTAGAGAACTGAGATTGCCGAAGCAAGCAGGTAAACTTCCAGAAAGCGTATTACCGCCCAAGTTCAGATCAACTAACATATCTAAATGACAAAGATCGCTGGGGACTGACCCTCCTAGTTTATTATTCTGGAGATCCAAACCTTGGAGTTTCTGTAGTCTGCCAACTGTAAGTGGAATTGATCCCGTGAATTCATTGTCACCCAAGTGCAATTCCCTCTAGTTTCTTAAATTGCCAATTTCTTCGGGGAGGTTCCCTCCAATGCTGCAGCCGTCCACAATAAACAATGTCAATGAATTAGAAAGATTTCCTGTGGATCTCGGAAGGATGCCAGATATCGGATTATGAGAAAATTGTACTGCTTGCAATTTGTCAACGAGGAAAGAAGTAATTATGTTCTAAGTTTAACCACAAAAGGCTTCTTAAATTACCAATTGTGCTTGGAATAAAGCCATTGAATGAGTTAGCTGACAACTCTAGCATATCGAGCTTGGAAATGTTTGTAATGGAGATTGGAATTGATCCCCTGAAATGATTACCCCACAAGTTAAGCCTTTGAAGATTTGGAAGGCCACGATCTATATTTGATGGAAGAATTCCAGAGACATTATTTTCATTGAACCCAAGTAATTTGATTGTTGAAATGTTGAAGATTGTAGCTGGGAAGATGGCATCTTGATGGTTCTCCTTAACCCAAAGACCCTCTATATCATATATTATATTGATCACACTGTTAAAATTTTTATATTTTTTAACTATAAAATTTTAAATGATAAATAATGAAGAAAATTTATATTATTTATATTATGATGTTGACATAGAAATGAATAACGTAGATATAATTATCCTATATTAAACTAATACAAATAAAATAAAAAAATTTAAAAATTTTCAAAGGCATGTCTACCATTTCAAAGGCATCCAAGCTGATTCTCTCTCAGAAAAACAATATTGGGTAGAAAATGTAATTTCTAAAAAAAAATTGTTCCATGTCTAACTTAGATGCGTTCTTGACAATAGGTGGGAAATAATAATAACATTCTGAAGAGAGCATTATAAGATAAGATACCTGTCAAGTTGTTATAGCCAAGCTGTAGTCTCTTGGTATACTTCCATTGAATTGGTTGCTTCCTAGTGAGAAAATGCGCAGCTTTGTACAACGCCACAATTCGCATGGGATTGGATCAGCGAGCTGATTATAATCCATTCGCAATTCCTCCAGGAAGGGAGGATTTTGATACATATTGTCAGGGAGGCTACCCGTCAGACTACTACTAGACAAATCCATTCTGATTCCGGTAGAAAGGTTAAAGATTAATGAAGGAATGGGTCCTGTTAGGTCATTTTCTGCTAAGCAAGATTTCCCAACTTACTTTGAATTTCTCCTGCTTCAAAATGTGTGAGCAGTTTTATTATTCAGCTAAAAGAAATTAAAATTATCTAAACCTCATACAGCATGCTTAAGACTCTATAATATACCGTGGAGTTCATTGTGGTCAAGAAAAATCTCTCGAGTATGGTGAATTCCAGATTTCTGTTGGTATGGTTCCTGTGAAATAATTAAACCACAAGAATTGATATTGCAGCATATTGCAATTTGATGATGAAGTTCCATCAAAACATGTTTTCAGTTAACAAGATTGAATAAGGAACTTCAAATCAGTATGATAGTTTTAATTTTTTTTCTGGGATTTCGCAAGAAAGTCTATTATAATTAAGATAAATTAAAAGTGTGAAAGTATGTTAAAGATGAAGGAAGGAAGAAAGGAACCTGAGAGCTGGTTATAACCGAGATCAAGTTTTTCCAAGGAAGATATGTTGGCTATAAATACCGGGATCGGCCCCACGAATTTGTTTTTCCTCAAAAGCAAGTGTTGAATATTAGGCAAGGACCCAAACCATAATGGAATCTCCATGTCGTAATCATTGAAGCTGAAATCAATGAACTTCAGCCGACGCAATCGAGCAATATCATCAGGCAGAGATCCATGAAAACTGTTGTTTGTGATGACTAGCACTGCGAGGAAAGAGAGATTTCCTAGTGCCTGTAAGACCAAAGTTAGAAACATTGAAGGTTGTGACTCTATGGTGACGGATACCGCCACTGACACCTATCCAATTACAGACGCAGGTGCTTGTGGACCAATTGTTTGCCAATAAATCGTTAGGATCATGAGTTATATGAGCTTTAAGGGCAAGAACAGCATCTTGGTCTGTGGAAATATTGTAGGCTACTGCTGCCATAGCCAAGGAAAGAGACAAATAATGAACTGAGAAAACCATGACAATTACACTGAGAAAATGATTTCTTTATCTCCATGAGACAGAATGGATGTTGAAGTGATGGCTTGGTTTGCTAACAACGCAAGGACACACAAGCCATACAGAGAGAGTTATAAATAAGGAAACCATGATAAGGTTCCCTGCCAAGAAATTCATTTATATTTTTCCATATAAAAAAGTGAAGGTACTACTTATTTGGAACTAAACTCTTTTCTTAATTTTTTTAATTTTTTATTTAAGTACGCGATATAATTAATAATAAATAATTTAAATTATATTTTAATATTATAATTTATACTATGCTTTTTCAAATAAATATTAGCACGTGACATTTAACAACCCAAGAAGGTATTCTTGTACATACATATTCTTGTAAAGTTACCAAGGCTTTCATCCCAAAAATAAAGCTACCAAATCGGCCAGAACTAATAAATGAGTCCATAACAAAGAAATATCATGTGTTCATGTGTGAAAACTCTTGGGATTTATATTTAAATGTATAAGAAGTAAAAACAAAAAGAGGAACCTCTTTAATTACAAGAGTTATAAACTCTTAGAGTTTACACTTAAATGTGTGAAAGAAATGTATAAAAAATAGGAGACCTCTTTAATTACGAGACCGACCATGAAACTCGTAAGGTTTATACTTAAATGTACAAGTGTTTATATAGAAAATAGAGAACTCTTTAATTACGATAACTATTAACTCCTAAGACTTACATTTAAATTTGTAAAGACCCACGTTAAAAAAAAAGAAGACATCTTTAATTACAAGGACTATGTAATTGTAAGGCTTATTGAAAACATAGACTTAGATACCAAAATATCTTAAAAGGTTGAAAGGTGTTTTACGTTAAAACTTATTAATTTTAGATCAAAAATTCTTAGAAAATTTAATAACACATGGAAGCAACTATAAACAAATTCAAAATTATAATGAAAGAAAACTTACGAAGAATTCTTCGTATAATAAAAATTCTTTAAGATGATAATTGAATCACTAAAATATTTTACCAATAAAAAAAAATTATAAACAGTTATAAGACTATAATATCTAATTATTAATAACGATCAAAATTCTGAAAAAATTTTTAGTTAGATTTCGGGTATAAAAATATGAACGACTATGAAAAAAAATAACTAAACAAATCTCGTTTACTAAAAATAAATTAATTTTTTTAAAAAATTAGAAAAAAAAATTTTTATTAAAAAAAATAAAAATATGAAGCGATCCTTGCACACGTTAGGTTAAACTTTTCTAAAAAGTTTATATTCTGTTCACACTTAAGTGTTAGAATAGCATTGACTTGGTGGTAATGATATTATTTGAGTTGCTATCCACTTACTATTAACAATACAAGCACTATAAAATGCTCAACCCCACTCGGGCAAGAAATTCACGACAGCATTTTGGCAACATGATTCCAGAGTTGTACACTGTTTATACCAAATTGTTCGCGTTCTTGTCATTGTTCATTAAAAAAAATCTCTTAATTTGTATGTCTAAATGTTCAAAAATATATAAAATTTTGGCTGTTGGTTTGATTGTCTAATGGTTAACGCCGACAAATTTCGAAGGAGAATATCAATGGATCAAGGCGATCCACCTTATCGGGTGGAGTAATGAAGGTATGTTGCGAATGGAAGGTAGGATTGTCCGAATAAAACTGTCACCGGCTGAAAACAATTATTCAAGTTTAGATAAAGAATCAATCCATGTCGGGACTCCTATGTTGAACTACTTGTATCTAAACCCTAAGACACTTCGGCCTACGCAGATTAGCTAGCCCAATCAGAAGACTGCCGTGGAAGCTGTTGTTTGTGACATTTAGCAAACCAAGGAATGACACAAATTTCCCAGCTGTGGAGGAATGGTGCACCCTTGCAAACAAGATTCAAGGCTGTGACTCTGTGGTGGCGGACGCCGCAGGTGATGCCAACCCAGTTGCAAACACGAGTGTTGGTAGACCAGTTGGAGAGGTTAATACATTGACATTATAAGTTCTTGCCGTCTTGGTTTATGATTGGGAAAAAACAAAAACAGTACAGGAAGAAAGAGAGAGACAACAGCAGTGTTGAAAAATTTTGAGAATTTCGGACAATATTACAGGTTTTAACAAACCCTTTACCCAAGACATGAATTCAAATCTTCCATTTCCGAACCAACCCATTAGGGTAAGCATTACTTGAACATATAAGCCAATCTTTCCCTTGCGTTTTCTGTAATGTAAAATTTTCATTCACCTGCTTTCATGATTTACTAAAATGCATTGGACTTTCACGGATATGCAACCAAACTTGAACCCACCCACCAAAACTTCAAAATTTGGACATGGTCTACTTCAACTCAATATATCGTGCTGACAATTTGGGTCGTATCCAAACAACCCAACCCACTGATGGACTAGCTTTGAGACATACACATTCGAACCTGGAACTTCATTAACTTGGATACTGCGTCGAATAAATGCAAAACGAGGGTGCGCACCGGCCCCGGTCTTGACAATCAATCATTTTAGAACATCCCCTATGTCTCAGCTGAGGACCTTCGATTGACGAGCCTCTCTCCTCTGTACTGCAATATTGTTTGAGTGAGGCTGTAGCCATCCGTCAAATCAAGTCTCTGTTTGGACACGTAATAATCCTTATCCCCGTTGCTTATGTTTGGGTTACTGTCCCCAGCAAAATCGCAATTCGCAGCGGAAGACCTGGCTACAGCACCCTTATCCTATCAGTGTGCTCAGCAAGTGTAAGACAAAAGGAAAACAACCCTGTTTTGACTCTGACCAACTCATCACCGACTGGATTCTACCATTTGGGTCAAAAATAACAACAGTGAACATGAAGAAAACCACCAGATAACCAGAGCTAAAACTTTTTTCCACCAAACTTGCAGATTTCTGATCAATAATCCAAAGGTTTCTGCCCAGAAAGAAGAAATAAAGTGACCGAAAGGTAAAAATTGAAACCTTAAAATAATTTCAAAATTTTGCTCATGTTAAATTTCCACACTGCTTTTTTTTTATAAAATATATATATATATATATATATACATACACAATAATGGACCTATATGTGTGCATCATCTCGCCTAAGTATATATGATCTACTGTAGATTGGGCAGTCTGTGTGAGAAAAGGAATAGCATAAAAACTTGATACTAGGGTTGATCCTCCCATTATTACCATTTTTGGAGCCATGCGACTATACGGTATGGTTTGCAATTGCCAAAAAGTGTGTGAAATTGGATCTGAAATTTGTAAATAGTATTATGATGACGTGAAAGGATGAGAGGGTTTGGAAGACAAAATCAAAGAATGCACAATCATTTGATCTTGCTATTGTGCATGGAAAATACAACAAGAACATGCATGAGAGCTTCCAAGTCATTGCACATCATGACACACTCCGCCACTCAAGCATGCAAGGACTTAGATGGGAAAAAGTCTGTCTCTTGGTAATTGTTCATAATACATGCGCTCGAAACCCAATGTTAGAAACGTTTTTTGGCAATTGAAAATCGAAACTCTTTTGTTAAAAGCAAACCTAAGTGGGAACGGGGGTTTCGAGAGGTCAAACACTTGAACAGACTGGTTATTTAATAATTAATTTAACATATTATTATACTAAAAAATTAAAATCCTATTATCGTAATTCGAGCCAAACCAGAAGGGTAATATAGGAATACAGACAAGAGAAAAAGAAGGAAAGCGAATAGAACGGAAAGTAGACCGAGAGATTATTAGATAAGAGGAAAAGAAGAGCTGGAATCACATGGGCTTGTTGTCTGTCTCTCCCTGGGTCCTCCTTTCGCTCATTCTTTGTCGCCACACCATGATCATCTTCTTCCTCGTCCACCACTATCACCGTTGAATTCCACCATTTCTCTCTTTCTCTCCCTTCTTCCCTCCCAATTTCTCTGAATCTCTCCATGGCCGACGATAAGGTAAAGTTTCTCGGCATTTTTTTTTCCTTTTTATCTCATAATTCCTGAGAGAAAAAGGATTTTCTTCTTTTTTTTTAATTTTCTAGACGTGTTCGTTCGTTTAGGGCTTTTTAAGCTGACGGAGCAACGGACGGGAAGAAAGATTTTATTTTTTTCTTTTTTTTTGTGGAAAAAGAAGCGATTTGTGCTGAGTTTCGGATTTTTTTTTGTCTAGTAAATAATAAATGCTGCACAAAGTATTGTTCGTTGTGTAATGTTTGAGCTTAGATGAGTGGAATTCTGAGAAGCTTTGGTTTTCTTTCTGTTTCTGTTATTTTCTTCGCTAACAAACGTGAATTTCGTGTTTGAGGCCAACATTTTTAGTTGCTGAGCTTGCGATCCAGCTCTGTGATCTCATCGGATAGCTTCTTCTGCGTTTTTTTGTCATCAACTCGTCTGGATCTAAGATCTCTTTCGTTCTGTGGAATCGCAGTTATACATATTTATATTTTTTTGGAGCTTTATTATGATAATTAGTTAGTTACTTTGTTTTTCCGGTCTGTGCTTTGAGTTGATAGGATTTTAAAAGAAGAAATAAAATAATTTTCTAACTTCATCTGTGTTTGTTTAGATCGAACTTGCCTTACATGTGTCTGAATTTATTTTGGGATTTATTGTATTCACTCTACTTGTGATTTGTGGATAGTCTTCATTGCTGTCCAGATTTGTGGGTTTATTTATTTTGTCTACACTTCGTTATGGTCTTCCAATTTGGAACTGCAACCTAATATGATGTTTTACTAATCGTCTCTTCCTTAAGTGGATGATATGGCAATGCTCTTATGAATCTTTCATGTATGTGTAATATGTTTTGCAGGAAATGTCTGCTGCTGTTGTTGATGGAAATGACCATGTTACTGGTCATATCATTTCCACCACCATCGGAGGCAAAAATGGAGAGCCAAAACAGGTAAAAATTTCCTCATTTTTACCCTATATATGATTTTGTTGCAGTTTAATGTTCGTGTCTGGAGTTTATATTCAAGTGAAAATTAATAGGATTGTTAATCAACTTCGGACACACACACGCGCACACACATATGCATGCACACGCAAAACATGATAAATTTGAGTTTGATGTCTTTGGTTTGTGACATTTTACAGACTATTAGCTACATGGCAGAGCGTGTTGTGGGAACTGGGTCATTTGGAATCGTTTTCCAGGTAAAAAAATATATGTGCTCTTTGTAGATGTAGAATTTTGTTGTTGCCCTTTGATGGACTAATTTTCTTCGTCTTCTCTTAGGCAAAATGCTTGGAAACTGGGGAGACTGTGGCTATTAAAAAAGTTTTACAGGACAGAAGATATAAGAATCGTGAACTGCAGTTAATGCGAGTGATGGAACATCCAAATGTGATTTCTTTAAAGCATTGTTTCTTTTCCACTACCAGTAAAAACGAACTTTTCCTCAACTTGGTGATGGAATATGTTCCAGAAAGCATTTATAGAGTTTTGAAGCACTACAGCAGCGCAAATCAGAGAATGCCACTCATATATGTGAAACTTTACATGTACCAGGTATGTTGATGCTCTTGAGTTTAGTTTGATGCTGCATGTACTTGCTGATGATAATTAGAAGATGTGTTGCAGATTTTCAGGGGCTTGGCCTATATTCACACTGTTCCTCGAGTTTGCCATAGGGATTTGAAGCCTCAAAACCTTTTGGTATGCATTTCTTGTTATCAAGTAGGAAACAGGAAGTTTTGAATGTTCTGAAATTATTTTTGTCTCTCTGCAGGTTGATCCTCTGACTCACCAGGTTAAGATTTGTGATTTTGGAAGTGCAAAACAACTGGTATGTTCTGTCTTAATTCTACAGTTTTATTTGGTTTATGTTACTTGATTCATTTATTTCTTCTGTATGGTGTGTTATTAGTTCCTAAATGGTGTAATGTTATGTTACATGAGTAAATTCTTTGCCAATTGTTGTGTCAATGGATAGTTGAAATCCGTGACATTTATTCCTTTCTTATCAGATAACCTTAACCATGATGCGTCATGTGCTAAAGCCTTAGGTTTCAGCCTGAGCTCGTTTGAGCAATTTATGTCTTTATTCTCTATATTTTCTCTTGCTTGCAACTTGGATGTTTTATGCATACATATCTTATTTTATGGTGTTGATGGCGCTGAATGAACTAGTTTGTTGACATGAGACCATAAGTCTTATGGTTCTTATAAAAAAGAAAGAAAGAAAGATGGTAGAGGATGGATGTTAAGTGGGAAGCAAAGTTGTATGGTTATAACTTCCAGTAGATAGTTTTTAACATGACCAATATCCAGCTATGGGTAAGTTGTATAACAGGGATGCAATTTTTTGATTATTTGTGCTAGTGTGGTTCAGATGCATAGCTTTATATTGGCTGAATTCTGTTCTATTTGATACTGGACTTGACCTACATATATTGTCTTGCTTCATTAGAATGTTTCTGCATTTTTTTCAACATTAAACTACTCGTGATCAGGTTGCTGGAGAAGCAAACATCTCATACATATGTTCACGTTTCTATCGGGCTCCAGAGCTTATATTTGGCGCTACCGAATATACTACCTCAATTGATATATGGTCGGCTGGTTGTGTACTTGCTGAACTTCTTTTGGGCCAGGTTAGCAATTTTAAATGCATTTTTAAGACTCATCTCTCTTATTAGTTTAAACAACAGGTAAATCTCCATTGAAATTATGTATTGCTGACTGCAACAATTTTTAATCATTTTAGCCTTTATTTCCTGGAGAAAATGCAGTGGATCAGCTTGTAGAGATTATCAAGGTACTGTTTCCTCACTTACATGTAAAACCATGCAATTTTCATGATCAAAGTCTCACCTTTCACATTTTCTTGCAGGTTCTTGGTACGCCCACTCGTGAGGAAATTCGCTGTATGAATCCAAATTACACTGATTTTAGATTCCCACAGATTAAAGCACACCCTTGGCACAAGGTTTGTATTTTTCATCCTTTACTTACTGTTGTTGGAGAGGTTATGGTAATATCTTATGCTGCAACCTCTAGGCACATGCTTATTGAAGATATAGCTAAATACATCTGTTCTTTCATCTGTATTTTTTGGTTGTTTCCAATTATTCTTATTCAAGTATGTTTCCCTTCTCATATTTCTGTGTATTTAGGTCTTCCACAAACGGATGCCTCCAGAGGCAATTGATCTTGCTTCACGCTTGTTGCAGTACTCACCAAGTCTTCGATGTACGGCGGTGAGTTGCATCAGTTTTTCCCTGTACAAAAATTTGTTCACAGATACAGATGGTCAAGAGGAATCCATATCTCTAAAGCAATTGTTTTTTCAAAAAAAGTTTATAATGTGAAAAAGCTATTAATGTGTTATTTCTCTTGATTTCCACCTAATATTTATGGTTGTTCATCATTTTTCTTCTGATTAGGATTTTTTTGGTTGTCACAGCTAGAAGCATGTGCGCACCCCTTCTTTGATGAACTGCATGAATCAAATGCTCGCCTACCAAATGGTCGCCCTCTACCGCCTCTCTTCAACTTTAAACAGGAAGTATGTCTTCTAACTTTGTAGAACAATCTCTATTAATAAAATGATGTGCAAAGCCACAAATAACATTTTAAAAGGTGTTGAGTTAGTAACTTAAGTAGATAATGTTGGCATTTCTTTATACCACTTCTTGTTTTCAAATCCATTTATGATTTGTCTCTATACCACTTCATTCTTTGAGATGCTATTTTCACATATGATTTGAATCATAAATTCTGTTGAACAAGAACCCACTTCTGTTTTATCTTTCATTGTAACTAACATCTTGCAAAGATTATCTGTTGAAGTTAATGCTAAATGTTCATCGATTGTATTTTTATGTTACAGTTAGCTGGGGTTTCACCAGAGCTTGTCAATAAGTTGATACCAGACCATGTGAAACGACAATTAGGTCTGAATTTCTTGCATCCAGCTGGGACATAGGTCCATACAAGTAATATAATGAAGTGATATTTACTCAGAGATGTGTGACACGAAGGGAATTAATTCTATCCTTGTGTGTAAGTAGCATGCATTGAGGCTTGACCAGCATTATTTCTAGCTCTATCAAAAAGTTTACAGTATCAGGCTGTTGGATGGCTGCTGCCCGTTCTTGGTGCTCTCTTTTCAACCTTTCTTTCCCATACTCCTGTCCATTTTCTCTTCTTCACTGGCCCTCTCCTCTGTTACAGTGCCCATTTGTTTATGTACATGCTCGATAGTAAAGATAGGCTAAGTTGATAAGGTGGACTGATCAGAATGCAGCAAGTAGAATTTCCGAGGAGAAATGTATTTGTATTTAGGAAGAAAAGCCCCTAATAGAATGGCCCAGAAGATGGGGCGGGCATCATGTCGTCAGGTTTGGTACCTTTTTTGGCTGTTCTTTTTTTCTTCATGTCTTTCTATTTCTCTTTTTGATCGGTTGTGATAACTGACTTCAAATTGCAGACTATTGTTGTCACTTTCTGTTTGTGCAAATTAATGTTATTGCAAATTCACCTTCGCTTAATTTTCATCCTTTCTCACCCCTTCCCATTTCATTTTCAAACTCCACGACTCAGTTGCATGTTTAGTTTATATGATGTGTAGATGTTGAATTATTCTCAACAAACCTTGTTAGGTTGTTCTTGCAGAATTTTCCTGCTCAACGTTCTCCAGCATTTTGATATCAGAGCCTGAAAAACAGTGATGGAATGACAATGGCAGCCAGCTTGAAACGTGAGCTGCCTTAGATGTGTAGTTTCCACTTTAGCATCGTCATTATTGCGCATGATTCGTGAAAAGAAGTTGCCAAACGCAGATCCTTTCTACGCGCCCCTATCATTGCAATTCTCCTTTTTCCTTTCATTTATTGAATGTCGGTGAGTCATTCATTGAACTGGCCCTGGTAGCCGACAGTCTGTTCAACCCAACCCGTTCAACATAATAAGTTAATTGCATGGAATCATCACCTAAAAGTATAAAAGTTTCCCGAGTCCCCTCCCCGGGCTGCCAAACGGGCCCTTCAATTCAGGCCAGCAGGCTGACGAAACGAGAGCCGCCGCAAACGGTGTCGTTTCTTAAACTGCAGCTGAAGAAAAGTCCAAAAGCCGGCGACATGAACATTCGTGCCATAAGCGCGGGCTACAAGAAGCGGACTCAAAATAATTCCCTACATCATACACAGAAATCGTAAAAGTTGTACGTGTTTACGAAATCTGAACCGTTTGCTCACGGTCAATGGTCAAAAGTGACAAATATCAGCGGCGCTAGCGTTACCCTCCTCATCATGTCAGACAGGTCGACAATCACTGTCATTTGCGAATCTCGAGATTATTTTCGCGCTCTCGGAGCTTCTCATCTCTCCTGGTCTTCCGTTGTGTTGAAAAATCATTTTATTATTTTATATTTGTTCATTAAATTTAATTATTTATCTCGTCGAGGCAGAATAGGATCTGAACAGATTAGGACTTTTAACACTCGCTTCCAGTTTCGCCACTTACTAACTGCTCCCATTGTGCGTTTCTGTCAGAGGAGTAGCGATAAAGTATCAATCCTAGCTGGTTGACTGCTTGTTTGTGTTGGTATTGCCTTTTTGTTTAACTTCCAAGAAAATGGAAACTGGGATTTTGTTGCTTTTCATTATCGTTTTCTTGTGGGAAAATACAAAAGTTTCCGCCTCTGACAGTCTTCTCTCCCCCAAGGGCGTTAACTATGAAGGTAGGAACTGTTTTTCTATTGGGAAATAAAAATAAACTGCTGGGTGAGCTAATTGTACTTTTTGATCATGTATTATGTGTCGATTAGTGGCTGCTTTGATGGCTGTGAAGACTAAAATGTCAGATAAATTGCATGTCATGGATGGTTGGGATATAAACTCCGTCGATCCATGTACTTGGAATATGGTTGGTTGCTCTGCTGAAGGTTTCGTCATTTCTCTGTAAGTTTTCATTGCAAATGAGGGAATGCGCCATTTATTCCAAGTACAATTAGTACTCTTAACTAATGGGGAAAATTTTTTGCAGCGAAATGGCGAGTATGGGCTTATCAGGAACGCTTTCGCCAAGCATTGGCAACTTAAGTCACCTAAGGACAATGTGAGTTCCACTCTTTCGCTGCTCTCTGTTAATTTAACCTATAGTATTGCTCTATTTGAAGGGCTTACTCGCTTTCATTTCCACCACATGCAAAAAAGTTCAATAATGATTTTAGTTTCGAGGGTGGATAGTTATATTTTGTTTTAAGGAATAATTGTTCTCAGTCCATTGGCTTTTTGGAACAATTTCTAATGTATCAGATGTAGCAAAATAGAGTGGTTTATTTAAATAAAGTCATTTATATGATACATTGTTGTAAACTCTCTTTTAATTTGCGAGGTTATTGCATAACAATCAGTTGTCTGGTCCTATCCCTGCTGAGATAGGGATGCTCCCAGAACTTCAAACTCTTGACCTTTCCAACAACCAATTTGTCGGAGAAATTCCAAGTTCTTTGGGATTTTTAACTCGTCTAACTTACTTGTAAGTATGGCTTGACATTCAATCATTCATTCTGATGACCAATGTGTTCATTAGTTTTGATTTTAGGTTTGCTCTAAATTTTCATGTTCTAAAGCTTTTCTATGACTAGTTTTTCAGGAGGCTTAATAGGAACAACTTATCAGGAAGAATTCCTACACCTGTTGCCAATCTCACAAGTCTTTCATTCTTGTATGTGTTCCATGCCATATAGATTGTGTTTTCTTTTCTACTTTATTTAAGTTGATTGTAACTTGTATCCTATAATACTGCACAGGGATCTATCTTTCAATAATCTTAGTGGTCCTACACCCCAAATACTAGCGAAAGGCTACAGGTGAGATTTATAGGGGAAAATAAATTTTTTTGATCAATGAGCGTTATGTTTTTTTCTACGTATTTGACATTAGACAGTTGTCTTCTTTTAACTATACTGCATTGGTTCAATGATCAAATTTTCTGTATTATTTGTGATGTCATCCTGGAATTTGTTTTAGACAACTGAAAGTCAGCATTTTTCTTTTTTAGTTTTACAGGGAACAGCTTTCTTTGCACTTCTTCATCTGTTCAATCTTGCATGGGTGTTTCTAAACCAGATAATGGTAATATACTTGCAATACATCAAACCATTTTTAATTATTAGCTTCTGCAATGTGTGAATGCATATTAATAATAATTCCAACTATAGAAGCAGGTCTATCTCCAAAAGACAGTGGTCACCGTCGGTGGGTGCTTTCTTTTGCCATCGGCATCAGTTGCACATTTGTTGTTTCAGTGATATTGCTTGCTTGTTGGGTGCATCGGTATAGGTCTCGTCTTCTTCTTACGTCGTATGGTACTTCCCAAACTTTATGCTCCTTTACCATACTCATACTTCATTGTAGATGTTGAGATTGTAACAATTTGCGATTTGCAGTGCTGCAGGATTATGAATTTGATATTGGTAATCTGAAGAGGTTTTCATTTCGTGAATTACAAGTTGCTACTGGACATTTTAGTCCCAAAAAGATTCTAGGGCAAGGAGGATATGGAGTGGTATATAAAGGATGTCTTCCAAATGGGACGGTGGTGGCAGTTAAAAGACTAAAAGATCCAAATTTTACTGGAGAGATGCAGTTTCAAACTGAAGTTGAGATGATTGGCTTAGCTTTGCATCGAAACCTCTTGCGTCTATATGGCTTCTGCCTGACACCAGAAGAAAGGTTGCTTGTTTATCCTTATATGCCAAATGGGAGTGTTGCTGATCGCTTGAGAGGTTAGTTTTATTTTGTTAATGAGTTGACATCTGCTAAGAATGCTGGCTAGTTTTTGAATGTATTCTAAAGGACTTAATTTCTCTGAGTCAGTCCAGCTTGCTAACAAGAGCAAGTACTGGCAGGCATCTGCCTCTGAAACTTGCACCTTTTTTCTTCGTTATGCATTGATTTCATTTTCCAATTGATTTAAAAGGTCATCTTTCAATATGTGCATTTTGCCCTAAAGCAATGTGATAGCCCAACCAGTTTACAAGTAATATTGAAGCTTCATTTAGATGTTGAGGATACACCGGGAGGAATTTCAGGAACAAGGGACTTCTTGATAAATTCTCATTATATTCTTGCGCTTGGAAAGCAATGTAATCTACATAGGATACTTGTTTTGGTCAATACAAAAACTGTCATTATATTCAAGTTAACTTATGGTTTCAATTACCCATACTGAATTTGAAATATGTTCCATCTTAGCATTTTTATGCCAAAAGGGGTACCCTATGTGGATTGTATTGCTTTCTGAACAATAATATGAATTATAATTTATCAAGAAGTTCCTTGCCTCCGGGCTATGCATCTTGATGTTGAAATTCAAGTTAACTACTGGCTTCAATTACCCATACTGAATTTGAAAGACGTTACATCTCAGCATTTTTATACTGCCTCATATTTTCTTGTTATTATTTTCTGATATTATTGTTGGTTCGCTTATTCTATTTAGCAGACACTCGTCAGGCAAAGCCATCTCTAGACTGGAATAGACGGGTGCGCATTGCCCTGGGAACTGCTCGCGGACTTCTGTACTTACATGAACAGTGTAATCCAAAAATAATTCACAGGGATGTCAAAGCAGCAAACATTTTGCTTGACGAAAGTTTTGAAGCTGTGGTTGGGGATTTTGGTCTTGCTAAGTTGTTAGATCGGAGAGATTCACATGTCACAACTGCAGTACGTGGAACTGTAGGACATATTGCCCCGGAATATCTTTCAACTGGACAGTCGTCTGAAAAAACTGATGTGTTTGGGTTTGGGATACTACTTTTGGAACTTATTACAGGGCAAAAGGCATTAGATGCTGGAAATGGCCAGGTTCAGAAGGGAATGATCCTTGATTGGGTAGGTACCTACACCTCTACTTGTTAATCGAGTCCTTGGTGATTGCTAAATGCTAATGCCTGCACAAATCAAAACCTTAGTTTCTAATTTAGTACAATTTTTTTTGTTATTATCTAATGTGGTTTTCCATGGTATTTATAAAACTGAGTTACTCTAGACAATGTATCTCTCTAATTTTAATATGCTATGTAAATTGTCAAAAATTTCTATTACTGTATTGTTGTAATGTAGTCTGCATATTGCTGCTCAGGAAATAACCATTTTTCTTCCCAAGTTTCTAAATATTACACTACTTGTGCAGGTTAGAACCTTACATGAGGAGAGCAGGCTGGAAGTGCTAGTAGATAGGGATCTAAAGGGATGTTTTGATCCCTTAGAGTTAGAAAAAGCAGTAGAGCTGGCTCTGCAATGTACTGAGTCACATCCTAACCTCCGACCAAAGATGTCGGAAGCCTTGAAGGTCCTGGAGGTTCTTGTTGGGCAGTCAGGACCAGAAGAATCACAAGGCGTTCCCAATGTTAATTATGAGGCAACGGACTGTAGCTTCTCTAGGACCTATAGTGGTCCCCACGACGAATCATCATTTATCATCGAAGCCATAGAACTTTCCGGGCCTAGGTAACCCAGATCATCACTTTTAGTTTCCAAATTCAACTGTAAATGACTTTTTGCATCCTATCAAGTTTAGCCACGGAATTCTCATCTATTTTTTGGGTTAGTGCCTGCTATTGTATCATGTTCAAACCCAAGTTGTAAATAACCTTCCAAGGACAAAACTCCCGGCTGAAATTTTACAATGGCGCTGATTTGTGAAGCACTATTCTCTTAATCATGATAGAGTAGCATGAATTCCCCCACAAACCACGCATACCATTGTCATTGGTTGGCAGGGCACGTGCCTGCCGTGTCTGAATTCCCTCTTAAAGCCCACAGTTTTAGTTGGAATGTGAAGGGAACAATGCGTACGGTCCGCTGACATTTACCTGGCGGCTAAGCTGTTGTGTTTCTTTGCACGTGGTCTAGGAGGTTTTAATACCATTAGACGAATCTATAAGATACGTTTTAAGATTTGATACGCCGTCCACGCTATAAGAATCTTATCTCGATCTTATCTAATGATTGTGGATGATGCGACTGACGTGTTTCTGTAAATACTAAATCAAGATAATTCTGAGTCGACTCTGATAACTCATCACAATTGACAACTGATCATTAAACAGATTAGATTCAACGAAAACAATAATAAAAATAAAACTCAAGCTCAGTTTTCACCTCCACCGTTGCACAAGAAACGGCACCAACGGCGGCAGCCGTCTTTACCAATTCAAAACGTTACCTAATATAACAAATATGTTAATATTTCCTGCCGTGAACAATCGAAAACCAAACATAGCCAGCTAAGCATGTTGTAACTATGTGTTTGTAATGCAATTCTGTCCTCCTCCACCAAATTTTCTTTTAAATAGTCGCTTTATTATTTACTTAATTTCAGATTACGAATATTGACTATTGATTCATTCCCAGTCAAAACTCAACCTCCTCCCCATTTCTTTGTTCCCTTTTTCTCACCTAACCTCATGCTAGAGCTTATTATATACAAGAAATAGAGAAAGAAAGTACTTCTTGGAGTAATTTATCCAGAGACAACGTTAGATCTCTCCGACTCATGACTTTGTCTCCTTTTGTTTTTTTTTAAATGATTTTCTTTTTCGTACATGATGGGTATTTAATATTGGAGTAAACGATTTCTGGGTCGATGATTGGAGGGGTTGTCGTTTGCGTGGTGTTGAAGTGAACAAATGGAGTAGTTGACGATCTGGGTTCAGGGTTTGTTCTGAAAATGCCGAAGGTTTGGTTTTTGTCAGAATTGATTAGCTGTTGATTATCATTATTAGCCATTCTTTGATTTAGGCTATATTTTGTCAAGGTTTTCTCATGAGAATTTTGTTTGCATGTACGAAATGATTGATATGAAGCCCCTTATGGTATTGCAAATATCCGGATAACAATGCGTTATATTTATATTTATAGTTGAGTTTTTAGAGAAATCTTGTGGGGGAGGTGTTGTTTTCTTAAGATAATGGATCAAGACACACACGAGAGTAAAAGAATTGGAGACGATTTGAGTCAAGGAAATGGAATGACAAGTGTGAATTCTAGCAAATCGGTTAATGTGGATGTGTCAGAAAGTGTGGTTGTGACATCCGAAGGTTCAAACGATAGCACAGAGAGTTGGGGTTCGAGGTCTAAAGTTGATGGAGCTCCAGAGACTGCGTTTGTAGCAAATTCTGAAAAAAACAAGGTTTATGATGGAAAAAAGGGGGGTTTTGGATCGGAAATTGATGAAATGGGATCGAGTGGTGCAGCAGTGAATGCATTTGATACTTGTGATCCGCAAGAAATTGGTGAGAGCCAAAATGATCCGGGAAGCAGCGCGAATTCTAGTAACTTGGTTGATGTTGTGCTCGAGACAGTTGTAGTGGTAAAGTCGGATCAGACAACATGTCTTAGCAGAGAAAATAGGGGCTTAGAATTTAAAAGGAATGAATTGAGGTCTAGTAAGGCTTTGGTGGAACATCTCAATAAAAAGGTGTCTAACACAGAGATGGAATCCTGTGTGATTGATGTGAAATGTGATGGGGGAGATGGAAAAGATTTAAAGGAGAGTCCAGATGGGGAAAGGGTTTGTAGGATTTGCCACTTGGGTTCTGAGCAAGCATCGGAAACTGCAGCTAGTTCTAATACTACCAGTACAACCACTGCCGATCTAATCTGGCTTGGTTGTGGTTGTAAAGACGAGCTTGGCATTGCACATAGCCATTGTGCTGAAGCATGGTTTAAGCTAAAAGGAAACAGGTAAATGTATCTTGTTTCCGTAAAAAAAATGCAACATTTGAGCGTATGTCATAAGTTTTTCTGAAACATTTATTTAAGTGGGTTGGATATAATGTGAGATTTTAACTTGCTATTGTCTTGTTTTGGTATTGATGTCAACTAGAATGTTTGGCCTTCTAAAATCTGATACCAAATCTTTTGTTTCTCAAGATCTGGACTTTTCAAAGACAATCCCCCATTCTCCTATTGTTTTGTAACTTCTGCTGAACCCATAACCCCACACACATATGAATATTTAGTTCAATGATCAGAAGATGCAATTTAATAAATTGTTTTATTTGTTTAACTAGGAAATTTTACCATGAATGATGATAACATTTTGTTCCATAGTATAAATGGAATATTTCTTTTGTTACTTTATTGTAAGATGGTTTCTTGGTCCTGATTTTTAGGAAGTTAAAGTCCATTTGATTTCAGTGCCTGAAATCCTTAGTTTTGTGTTAAACTCAGACTGATACTTGCGTCAAGTTCACCAGCACCTTCACCGAAATATAGTCTAGGGTCCATATCCGTATAATATACTTTAGCTTGGATTCTAATCTTGATTCACTGTAAGTCTGTGAGGCAACTTTTATGTATATGCATTTGGTAACGCAATGTTACTCAGCTTATGAAGAGAATCCATATATTCCTGTCATATTCATTTTCGCCTTAATATAAATGGACTTTAAGTGACAGCAACAAACTTTACAGTTCATAGTAACAAAATATCTCATGTCCAGGCATGTAGGCTCATCTCACTCAAACATATTGCCCTAGCATTTGTGTGTCTACTAAATCTATATACATGGATAGTAATCATGTGATAAAACCAAAACACAATTCCTGTAGTTAGCATTAAACTGTGTCTTGCACTTGCTGACACTGATGTGGATGTGAAGCACTTGTTAATTAGCTGTTGGATAGAGGTGTGGTCTCTGTTGCTTCATTTTTCTTTCTGGCTTTCATTTGGGAGTTTTAGATTCTATCACATTTTACGAATTATACAACATCTTAATGTGGTTGATGTGAATCAACAAATTGTTTGAAACAGATTAATTAATAAGTTTCTGAATTCTGAGTATACCATTTTTGTCTCAAAACATTAAGTGGATGCTTCCACTATTGTTCTGGACCAGTACTTGTCAGCAAAATTTTCAACTCAATACCGACATTTTTCTTGTCATGCAGATTGTGCGAAATCTGTGGCCAGACTGCAAATAATGTTACTGGTGATATGGACTGCAGATTTATGGAAGAGTGGAACGAAAGAAATAGCTCATCAGAAAGGGGTGGTGGAGGTTGGCACGGGCAGCCATTTTGTAACTTCCTAATGGCATGCCTGGTAATTGCTTTTGTGTTGCCATGGTTTTTTCGAGTAAATATGTTTTAAAAGAGTTTGAACAAAAGGGGTTATTCCCTTGCTTCATCTTGATTCTGGGTAACTTGGCATGCCAAGTAGCTCAAACAATCCTTGTGATGGTCACCATGTCCCCAATAGATACTTCATATTTTAGGCCTAAAATTTGAGGCTTCAGAACCCAGAAGTGCCACCTTTACAACCATTCTCCACATCATTCAGCTTTCTACTGCTTCCGTGATCAATGCCTGGACAAGATTGATCAGGCTGCCCTGCTGTAAAATAGTTTTCATTTTTCGGGCATTAGTATATAGGCTTTTGTTTATCATTGTTTTCCTCATTCATTGAAGGCACACACATTCCAATCATGTCTGAGCAGTTCCCATTGTAAATACAGTAGAAATTCATTACTTATCCTTTGGCTTCATGGTTATTGAGAATTTGGAAAGCTGATATTATGATTAAAATGTAAATGATGGTGACGTATATCAATAATCCTTTGTGGTCTAACCCGGGTTCGATTTCCGGTAACTGAAATTTTATTTGCATTCAAGTCCCTGAATTTGAATAATTTCTTAATTCAGATGTGTAATTTTTTTATTTTATTCAAGTCCCTGAGTTGGACATAATTTCAAATAAAAATATAATATATTTATTTATATTATTTCCATCCAAATTCTCGAGAATAAATTTTTTCTATTTGAATTAAATTTATTTTTTTATTCTATTATTTGAGTTTTCAAATGGGATAGAATTCATTAATTATATTTTCATTTAATATTTATTCAAATTCATAAGTTTTAATATTTAAATGAGAGTATAATGTTTTCATTTGGATTAAATCATTCATAATTTCTATTAAAATAATTAAAATATACTTTGATATTAAGTTAATCCTCTTATTGTAATTATCAAAATATAATATTATAAATTTATAAAGATAATTTTGATAATTCTATTAATGGACTTATGTTCCTATATGAAAAAATATAAAACAAGTAGGGACCTGGATGATATTAACCCACGTACTCCACCCGAAATTTTGTCTGTACTTTTATCCTTGGTCCAGGATATTTTCGTCAATTGATGAATCGCTCGTTCATCTTCCAACCTTTTTTCAGCTCCCTCCGTCACATCGCACCGAACAGCAGCATTGGTTCTCTCTGAAGCTCGCAGCGTTTTGCTGTTTGATTGATCTGAAAATGCATCTTTTTAGTTGACTGGGATTTGTGTGTTTTTGTGTTGATGATATGATAACTCAGGCGCCAGAGAGAAGAAGCTGTCGAACCCAATGAGAGAAATTAAAGTGCAAAAGCTGGTCGTCAACATCTCCGTCGGTGAAAGCGGCGATCGTTTCACTCGTACCGCCAAGATCCTCGAACAACGACTCAGTGGCCAAATCCCCCCCCCGGTCTTCTCCAAGGGTGTGTATGCTGACGACAATTAAATTTCTTTTTTTTTGGAAAAAAATAATTTTTTTAATCTTTGCTTTTTGTTAATAGCGAGGTATCCTGTGAGGTCGTTCGGAATTAGGCGTAATGAGAAGATAGCTTGTTCCGTGACTGTTAGCGACTATCGAGTGAGATTGAAGACCATTGTTCGTTCTTCCAGCAGCGTAATCTATTTGGGGTTGTCGGCTTCTTCTATTTCTATCAGAGCTTACGTTTAAAATAATAAAATCTTATGAGGATTCTTTTGGAAGAAAAATTGTAAAGGCCAATCTGCGGTCTCTGCCAAATTCATTAAGCTGCATCAAAGAATGACTTCTTAGTCTGTAGTTACCAAACCAAATGTCAGCTCCAACCAGAAGTTCTTCCAGGTTTCATCGCTATTGATTGCGTTACAGATGAGAGATTTTTGCTGTATCCTGAAATCATTCTTGAGATCAATTCTTTCTTTCAGGTGGCTTCCAAAGGCATCCTTCTGCAATGTTCTTTTTTAGTCTTTTCCCCGCATTTTTTAAGGCCGCCATTTTTGACAAATTGAATTGATGAACCAGGCCTGACCTGACATCAGATCAGTTTTACCTCAGTCTCTGCTATTTCTGAAGCAACAGGGAGTTGGTAATGATTATCATCTCTCTTTCCTAGTCTTTATGATTATTGCTCCAATGACAATATATTTTCTCCCCTCAGATGCTATTAAGCTTGTCTGTCTAAAAGCTGGCATGGATCAAGCTGTGAACTAAGGAAGCATCATTACTGCTGCCTTTCGCTTATTCCATTCCAATTGTGTTGACAAAGAATAATACAATATAGCATATGCAGGGAGCAACTGCCCAGCAAGCAATGCAAATTTCTAGATTAAGGAGCTAAATCCATCTTCTTCCAATCTTAGGTTGTGAAATTATTCTATCATTAATTGTTACAATTCAGTACTATCAATTTCATAACATTCTGAACACGAGACAGCGATGAGACTTTTCAGCCCTAAAATGAATCGAAATTCATTCATCTTCCTCGCAATCTGAAGGTTGTTAACTGTAGTTGCTTGGATAGGGTCTGGGGATATGCTTTACAAGTACTTCATCATTCCTTAACTAGTACAAGGTCTTTTGGAACAAAAGCTTAAAATCTTCAATAACAGGAACAAAATTAAGGGCTAGAATCAAGTCCATTGTGCCCCTGAATTGTACCAAAGTGAACATTATTGTGTTCATTGGATCGGTTAATTGCAGTAATGAATGGCTAAAGTATGTGTTAAAACTAGAGGCCTCCGTCATTGTTCTTATGACACTGATCACTGACCTCAACAAATGCAGTGTATGTGAACTGAATTCAGTTTTTTGAATCGAAAGAATCAAGAAAGTTGTATGGGATCAATTGGCCATCACTCTAACATGGCAGGTGAAGTATTTGCACTCAACAGCATCACAATTCCTTGAAGTCTCTGTTTAAGCAGCCATATCAAACTAGAAAGTTCCATTTTCCTCCCGAGTTGTCATGAGAATGGAGGATCTTAATTCTTAGAAACTTCGCTGCAAAAAGATTGAGCCAAATAGAGAAAAGAAATCTAAACAGATTAAGAAACTTGATGGCCATGGAAATTCATACACAGGGGATGGCCCACAACCATTCCATAGCTAAATGGAAGCTCGACCAAACTATCCAAAATGTAAACTTCTGTATTTGTCCTATATTAGCAATTTACATTTTCCTAAAAACCTTTCCATTTAAAGATTCATCAACCATCATCAACTTGCCCTTGGATTTTATCCCTATTTAAGATCATAATTACATTAACTAATTGCATAGAAGTCTTCTCATATCCCAACTATCCCTGTTACCCAAAAAGAACTGTAGAACTGAATACTTACTATGGTTGGGAAAGAATGCAAGGCAATGAGTATACTAACATACGAACGATTTTCAGCCGAAAACATTGAGAGAAACAAAGCTGCAGTTGTAGATGGAGAATTATAGCAAGAATGTGATATGATACAGTTAGGATTAGCAAATCACATCGACCAATAATATCCATTTACCTCCGGAAACAGTCTGCCATCAATTCAATCCACCAAGCCTACTTAATTTTTGTTCTTCTCACAGCCCTCATCAGTACTAGTAATATGAGTGGACACCATTGAAATAAAAAAAAATTAGAAAAAGAAATGATATGAGGTCCTTGTTGTTGGTTTTGCCATTGCGTGGTCAGAAATCAAAAACTAACCAAACCGGTAAAGCATACAGAATCAGAACAAAAGGCTTCACAAGTTTGAGTTTATTGCTTGTCCAAACAAATTTAATCACAAAGAAAGCACAGATAAGATGAACAGAGAAGCTGAGTTTATGAGAAGTGTGAAAAAAGTGAATGCTTGTAACTCAAGAAAGATACCCAATTCAAGATGACATATCAAATGATTTATCCCACTTTAGCTTTTAATAATACACCTTACAGTGACCACAAATAATAGTATAAATAAATAAATAAATAAATGGAAACTGATGTTCTTTCCTCGTATCGTGATCAAAACATCAAAAAATTAACACGCCAATTCAATGATATCTGGCTCTCTTTTATCTCCATTTCCAAATTTCCCTCTACAATCCTTCACAATTAAATACACATAGTAACACAAGCAAATTTCACTTCTGATCACCAATTTTTCCTGATCTAAAATCCAACCAGCCCACTGAACTTCATTGTTCCTTCAGCCACACCATTTTGAGAGGAGCACAAGAAAAACGATGAGAAAAACAATGGTGGAAATTCCAATCGCAAGACCAAGAACAACCTTGTTTGGGCCATGGTGATGGTCCTTCTGGCTAGAATCGTCGTTATTGTCATTATAATCTGATGAATCACTATAATCAGAAGAATCCATTGCCGGTGGTGGAGACATTGGCAATCCATGCTTATCACAAGGAGCAACCCCAAGCTTCAATTTCGATGACAAAACCGTATGATTGTAACATAAATTGCTATTCCCACCGACCTTGAGCACAGCTAATCTCTTTATGAAAGATGCATTAAAAGGCAAAACGCCATGAAGATTATTGTTCTGAAGATTCAAGTACCTTAACTTCTTCAATTGAGAAATGAACTTCGGTATTGTCCCATTCAACTGATTTGAACTCAGATCAAGATGAACCAAGTCTGGCAGTGATGCCATTGATTCAGGGATCGGCCCAGATAATGAATTGGAAGCCAAAGACACATTCTTTATCGCAATCAAGTTACCAATCTCAGAGGGTACCACTCCGTTTAGCTCATTTGAAGAGAGATTCAAGTGTTCAAGATTCTCCAGAAGAGAAACTGAAGTGGGTATGTTTCCTTTGAGCTTATTACCTGAAAAATCAATGTGGGTAAGGGTGGAATGCAAGTGCTTGGAGATATAACCAGGGATACTTGCATTAGAAATGGTGACTGATCTCAGCTTGTTCATGTTAGAAAAAATCACGTAAAGACCTCTAGTATTTACAGGCACATTAACAATAGTAAGATCCGTAAGATTGACAAAACGAGATAGAAAAACACCAGAGAGACGGCGAAGGGAGCGAATGCAAGAAAAGGAGTGAAGTGAAAGAGAAAGATCTTTGGGAAAACGAACGGGAGCAATAGGGCAGTTAAAAAAAGACAGATTTTGAATGGTGGAGAGATATTTGAGAGCTGTGGAGGAGAGTGCGATACCATTTGAACAGTCGGAGAGTTGGAGAGACATAAGATGGCTATAGGGCTTTGAGGAATCACATTTGAAACGAGAACAAGCATTTTTGGTGGGAAGCTTGAGAGATCGAAGAGCTTTCACTTGTTGGGGGTCCAAGGGAGAAGGACTGGATGAAGCAACTATAGGCGAAGTAGGGGAAGATGCGGGAGCAGAAGTAGGAGGAAGAGCTTTGGTGGCGTTAGAATCGGCGGAAGCAGTGGTGATGAGGAGCAGGAGGAGGAAAAGGAATGGCGATGGTAGTTGTTTCATGGTCAGTAAGCTTGGAGGACTGTGAGAAGGGAAACAAAGCGTGAAAGTACAAAGAATGCAGGAGGCTTAGATTCCCTAGCAAGTGTCGAACTCAAAGCGAATGACTGACTACTTGTATCTTGTTACACAACTGTTCTTCTCTGCTCTGCTGAGTACTTTGTTTTAATGTTAAATAAATATAGTTATTTGCATGAGTCCATGTGCACTTGGAGCTTCTCCCCAAGCGATTCAGATTGAGAAAGTAGTTAAATTTATCAAATGAATATTGAAGAATAGCTGTAGCTAAGCTGTCTATTGAAGAGTACCGAAAAGCCAATATATTTCAGTGCTGGATTTGCGTGCCATCCAGCTCTTTTCATCATGTGTTCGTATTTCTCAAGCAACTCAACCCGTTTCAGATGTTGGTAATCCATCACTGTATTTAATAGCTAGATTTCAATTAAATTATAGCAGTAGCTTTGTATGCTCTGCTCTCACAGCTAATAGCCCAAGAAATATTGTTTACCCTGAACACATAATTTATTATGAATTTTTTTAAAATATTTTTATTTAATTAATAGAATTTAAGATATATAAGTTATAATTTATATTTAATCATTATCGACGTGAAACACGACAAATTATTTTTTATTAGTAAATAATATATAATTTTATTAAAAAATAATTTTTTAAAAACTGATTTTTATGCAGTATACCAAACAAATTTTTATTCTATCAAAGACATCATGTAAGTTTATATTTTACAAAATATAGAAAAGAAGAATGTGCCGATGTGGTTGCTCTCGTAGGCAACTGTATTTTGCTTTTTATTTACACAAGCAAATATGCTATACGGAGAGGCACAGTGATAATGATTTGCCAAAGACTTGGTCTAGAAAACTGTTAATTTAATTTCTTGGACTTGAAGGTGAGGTGATGGCAACCCGAATATGAACATGTGCTACAAGAATTAATCAATGCCATATCATTGTGGTTGGCTGCCCGCGCATATCTCAAAACTAGCTCCCTTCAATCATTGTAAGTAACAGTTTTCTATAATTTTGGTCAACCAATATGTTGTTCAACAAACTTTGTGCGGGGAATAACCGGTTAAATTTCATGAGGTGTAGGCATGTGAAGGTTGGGGACTGTATCTGGTTCTTGGCAGACAAATCTGTTGTTGCCAAGTTCTTTTCACATAATATGAAAAGGGCATGTCAACTAACAGATTCAACGAATTCCCATCAAGTCAGTGCAGCAGAATGGCACTTCAAGGGAAGAAAATTGGACAATCTGTCATTAATCTTACTACTGTTTTTGTTTCCTAGCCAGGGAAATTACAAGCCGAAACTTTGCATTGCACTTCCACGTGGAGTTGAGAAATTCTTGGCAGAAAGTAAACTCACCAGTCTATAGAAATGCAGGTTTGGGGGACGGTTGCGCTGTCAGTTTCGTTCACAAAAGGATTGGTCTTCACCCAGACAAGAGAGAAGACTGAAGCCAACAGTACTGACCATAAAACAACAATGGTTGTAGTTCTGTTTTGGAGACCCATGAGATATTTAAGGAACGGATATAGATGAAGAATCACCCATAAGCAAAGAAAACTTTGCCGAGAAGGGGTCCCCAAGCTTCATATCCTTTGTTCAATGCATCAGAGAAACCAGCAACAGCACCTACCGTATTGACAATGATAAGAGTTGTTGGAGGAATTAACAGTGTTTTCCACTTGACGATATAGAGCTCCCCAAATTCTGAATCATCTGCTGCTTTTGCTGTGACAGTGAAGTTGGTGTCAAGCCCTGCCGGCATTTTTAGAAATCCTTGAAACACGGCAAACAGATGGGCTGAAACATGTCCAATCACCCAAAACTGCTCGTTACGCCACAGGTCCTCAATAATGACTCCACTCCATCGTAGTTCAAGAACATTGATCACAATGATGGAGAGGAAAAGACCAAGAAACAGGGCACTCGCACGGTTTGAGTGCTGAACCAAGTAAAAAGAATGTATGAAGCAAGTTCCCTACTTAAAGCTAAGTACACAAAAGGGTACAGTATTTCCAGGAAAGGAGATATTGGAGGAACTTACTGTTGGTATAATAAATTTTCCAGTGAGACGGCAAATGGCGGGCAACGAACAATAAGCAGCAAGAGGGAGGAAAGTAAATGGGTAGACCATGGTGTTAACATATGCCAGTCTCCATAGCAATTTGAAGCGACCTCCTCCAAACCCGAGCCAGAGGGGACAGTGTCTGCTCAGGAAAATCTCCACAGACCGAAGAGCCCAACGAAGAACCTGATGAAGCTGATCAGACAAGTTGATAGGCGCAGATCCTTTGAAAGCAGGCCTTGGCAGATCTCCATCTTGCCAGTGTGTCACGCCTTCAAATTTAGGATTTGGAGTCCAATGGAATCATTTAAGGTGAAATAACATGTTTATGGAAATTTTGACAGAAATTTTACCATACCCTACAAGCCTTAAAATTTTATAATATTTACAATATATCTCATAAAATTTTCAAATTATGTCATAATAAAATTCATCACATCAATACTTAATATATTTATTTGTCTATATACGAACAATTTTCTTATAATATTTTAATAAATACGATATATACTATAAAATATTATTTCAAAATATATTTAATAAAAAAACAAAATTTCTTTTAAAGTTCAAAAAAAAATCTAAAAAATAGTGTGTGAATCAAAAATTTTATAAATATTTATATATAATTGAGAGTTTTTAAATAAATTTAATAATAATTATACTTCTAATTAATTAAGTCATAAATAAACATAAATAATGATAATAAAACAATAATACAAGTTAGTTATCGCTATATACGATACATAATTTTGGAGCATTATTTTTAGGGATTATCGTCCAAGAAATACGTAATTTACTCATTTTAAAGAAATCATATCTAATGATTATTGACTATAATTTCAAGTTTACAGATTTTTATTATTAAACCGAAATCAAATTCATAATCATCGGTGCTAAACAAAAAATTGTAAACTATTATAAAATTTAATCACACACAACAATGACAAAATTATTTATTGATGTTATTTTACAATATTTCAACTATCAAAAGTATGATTTAATAATAATAACATTACTAAATTCTCGAAGAGATCATACAGAATAGTAATTATATTATTAAGATATAATTTACTTGTAAAAATTTAATATAAAATCCTTTTTTTTTAATTTTTAAAATAATTAAATACTCAATTATATATATGAATTACTTACTTTTTCTATGCTCTCTTTTCTTTTTCTTTTTCTCTGTGGCTTCCAAAAGCTTCTCCAAAAGTTTTAGGCTAAATCCATACTTATCCATATATTTATATACTAAATAACATGGACCAACATTTAAATTTTTAAGCTTTGAGGAAATAATAAAATATTTAGGTCTATATTTTGTTTATTAATGAAGTGGGTATTACACAGTGCATCTTGAAACCAGTTAAGGTATCCTCAGTGATTGACCCATAAATCCAACCAATCTGAGGAAAAGAAGACACAAACAAGAGTTGTAAATTAGTCAACTAAGTGGGTGAAATAGGTTTGAGATGAGACTATCAAGTGTATGTAATGCCTGAGTACTGCTTAAAGGAAATGGAATAAAACAAATGAGCATCATTTGAGCAAGAACAAATAAAAACTCCCACCCACCTCTTTTCCCCGGTCGGTCTTCTCTTCATAGCCACAGTTTATGACATGAGATAAGAGTTGAAGGATTGGCAGATTCAGGGACGACTCCATTTTCCGTTAGTGTAGACTCATTTAAGACAGAAGATAAGCCAAAAGTCTTTTCAAAACTAATCTGGGATATCAACATTGACCTCTCATAGTCATCATAATCTGCAGAAGAAATCCCAATCATCTACTATTCTTTGATAACTCTCTGAACTATTAGCCTAACTTTGATTTCCTTGAGAACTAAGACTTACTATCAATCTCCCTGAGGTTAAAGATAGTTGCATCTACTTCTTCTAGTCTAGTATCTCGGTAAACTTCCATGGGATCTTTAGCGGGCTTCTTAGCGGGGCAGCAACAGGAGCAGCTGCCGCACCATGAGCAGGATGAGAAGTCTTTGGTAAATTAGGCATTGTAGGAGGTGCATAGCCGTAAAGTGCTCGTCTATAGATCACACAGCCGGTTCCCACATAAACAGGTCCTTGAATTCCAGCCATCATGTTAACCTGAAATCAGAATCCAAAGACTAATCAGGACTCAGAAATCAGCAATTAATGCAGTTTTCAAGACCTATATTTACAATCTGCAATATTTTGTCATTTAGTTTCCTCCATCACAAAATTGTGTCCATATATTTACAATTTATACCCAGGAAGACAACTAATCTACATCAATGAGGAGACTGAGCTAGATTAAGCTTACATCGAAGAAAACTGCGTTGCGGTTGACATATCTACCACTCTTATCTATGCCATCAAACCTCCAAGGGAACTGCACGAAACATACATCTCGACCAGCTTGTGGGTCCATCATGAAGGGCATTACCCCTCCAACTGCCTTGCTATTGTTGACGTAGTGGTCACAATCAAGATTGAGGATGTAAGTTGCATTTGTGAGAACTGCTGACACCCTCACCTGTATGAAGCTATTCATTGCATTATTAACGTGACATTGAAGTGTCTTTTGAGTATCGATAATCTTGAACTGTGTGCAAATACCAGAGCATTTTCTGCACCAGCTTTTTTGAGGTGTTGGTAGCCGGGTCTCTTCTCTCTGGAAACATAAACCAGTCGGGGAAGTTCATTTCCCTCAATGTCATGGGCACCACTGTTTCCTAGGAAAACCTGAAGAGGAAAAAGAAAAGGCAATTGTGTCAAAATTCAACCTAAAAGATTGTGAAGTTCTTTCGAGGAAAACCTGTTTGTACATATCAATGAACACTGATATCAAATGCATGCTTAAGTGATTTGCTGAAAGGATAGAAGAAACAGTTTAGCAAAACAACGGAATTCATGCTTACATGTCTAGCATGAATTACTGTATTCTGCATAAAACAAGATGTATTGTGGAAAGATGTTAGCATCGTAATATTCTGAAACTTGGTATTAAAACAGCAAGCAAGAAATTAACTTTTATTTGAACTTCAAAACCCATATTTATTAAAAAAGAAATCACTAGTAATTTGTTTCATCGGAACTTCTAATGAATTGGAGAGTTATACGAAGATAATCATATCTCAGAACTATCGGGGTGAACTGCCATTGTGGATTGATTTCCCGATTCTTTTGTGCCAACATCATCCAACAAGTTCTCTGGAGAGTTTACGGCCATGCAATTAAGTTAGCACATTGAATGATGAGGGCCAAACATTAGCAGAAAAATGACTGCTTTGGATATAAAAACTGACATCAACCATATCAAAAGGAAAGGTTTCGACTCTTCCTGAAAGGTGTTCCCAGTGTTTAGAGGACTTAACATCGATGCCAATGCTTTTCTCTTTTTTACTCATTCTCTTTCTTCTCTCGTTCGTCACAAGATTCAAACAAAGCGTCGAGAAAATTGATCTTGAGAAAATAGACAAGGCCGAGATAAAAGAATGAAAATCTTGTATCCTGATCCCAGCGAAGTGCCCGAGAAATTACTGAGAGAAAATCGGCATAATATTGTCACAGTTTTGGTTTGTGTTTTCTCCAATACAAATCCATATCGATTCAATCATCCAAGATGTTCTTAATTTAGTCTATAAGTGCTCTAAATAACCAATTATTAAACAATCCTTAATATAACAGTGAAGAGGAATAACAAATTAGTAAATCCTCAAAACTTGAGCTCTTTCACTAATCCCAAACATTTTCATTTTGAAAGCTAGAGACATACCATCATAAGGAGATGCACAGCGCAAGCAAGCTATGCGGCCTTCCTTGATTTCATCATCAAAACAAGCCTTGCAAATGGGGAAATTACACTCATGGCAAGCAACAGACACTTCACCATTATCATTAAGCCCAACCCGATCACCACAAGTGTTGCATACAGGAACCCCAGCTTGCATCATCCTGACTAAACTTCACCAAAGAGCCCCAATACCAAATTCTTTCCGGGTTTCTCTCTCTGATCCTCAAAACATGTTGGAATGTCGTCTTAATAAGAAAGAGGCTAACCAAAGCAACGGTTTGGTGCCTGTTGTGAAAAGGAGGTGATGACATTTTCGTAAATGGAAATGAGGGGCTGTGGTTGGAGGAGGGTTTGTAGGGATGAGGTGTCGGTGCCAAACAATTTTGTTGCAGGCAAAAGAGAAACCAGAAGCAATGTCTCTGTCGAATCATATCACAGAAACGATTTGAAAATTTTGCGGGAAGTTGAAGGAAGGTTTCGGTTGAGCAGGGTACATCTTTAACTAACAATACTTCTCTGTTAAGTTCCCCATACAAATACGTATATGTGCCTCTGTAAGAAAACAGAATTTGGATCCCACTTATTTTCATCTTGTAATTAGTGATTATGGTTAACCAATGAACGACAGGGGACTCAGCCTGAGTATGTTTTGCCACCTTATAAAAAAATTTACAAAATTTGAAAAAAAAAGGAAATCACACGAATAGAAAGACTTACATGTATCAATCATTCTACAACATTACACCATCTAATGAATAGAACATATATATATATATATATATATATATATATATATATAGATAGATAGATAGATAGATATATTTTACCTAAAAAAATATGATTCTACTACAAAAGATGACATCGCAATGGGGTTTTTTTTACAGGTTCTGTATCCAGATAATAGCATCATAGATATATGTTAAACAGGATTCACTACGAGATATTATTATGGGTTCAGGGGTGTGTTCCATCATCAGATTGCAGCAAGTTTATCTAACCCGGATGACTAGCAATACCTGTGCATAGCAACGATTACGTTCTTCAGGTCTCCAGGAATACCAACAGCAGTTGATTGCAGCAGCTTGACCTACGAAATTGAATAGACCTTCACTACTGTTGAAGTATCACAGATAACAAGGTTTTCAGATTCAGTTGGAGTGGTGCAAAGCCAATTAACCTGACATTGTGGGAGGTCAGAGATGAAAAACTTTCAGGTAAAACTGACAAGCAAATCAGATCTCCAAGAAATCAAAGAAAAGATGCAATGAAAGCTCACCTTCCTGTTCAAATTAATGTCCATATGTAGAAGATCATCGTTGATACCAGCCTGCACTGCATGTAAAAATCTAGAGCAATCCCAAACCTTCACTGACTTATCATTACCTCCCGAGATTAGGTACTTACCCCTCTCCCCAAACATCGAAAATGCTACACAAGAAGCAGCAGCAGTGTGGCCACCCAAAGAGTAATCTAGATGCAATCTATTTCCACCATTTTGATCTAGAATTTCCATTTCTGCAGCTCGAATATTGTCTTCTGATGTGGATTGAGAACCCTTCCTGGCTTTTGTGGAACTTTTTGACCTACTTGTAAGTTCTGATCCAATATTAATCACATCAACAACACCATCGCCCTTAGCAACAGCACATATCTTGTTCGTTTTGTCTAACATATCAGTATCTGGAATTGCTATTGCATGAACAAAAGCAGGGTTATAGCATTGACCAGCATTACTATTGTTCATTTCAGGTAAGCCTGCAATAAACAAAACATAAAAGGAAAAATCTAATAAGCAAGTATAACAATAATACCAATTTAGACTCTAATTTTTTTATTTTAAGTTCATCATTATAGATTCCAAGCAAACATTCTTTATTATCTTAAACCCACAAAGGGAGAGGCATTTAAATGCAAAAAACTTGAGAAAATACCCATTAAGTAATAAGAGTAAGGCAAACAAAATTAAGACTCGTATCATACCAAAATCCACAATCTTCAGTGGACGACCTTTGGAGAAGTCCCACATGACCAGCTTTGAATCCAGACCTCCACTAATGACTGTCATATTACCCAAAAGAAACATAGTCATCAAAAAAAAATTTACCGGACCAGATGCAAGTTTGATTGATTATGTTGAACTGCATGGTAACAAAACATCTGCATTGTAACTTAGTCAAACAAACCCTACTTGCTTATGACAGAATTGTAAAAATTTCACCCTAAAACAACACAGTTCCAAACAGCTGAGCCATGAGAGCATTGGTGGCATTATTCAATAGTTTATGAGAGGCATTTGACATTAAAATCTAAGAACAACATGCTCAATGTATTTCCACCTTCAACATTCATCAACAGCAATGTTAAGAAAGTGTACTCCAGAAAACAGGAACTTCTTAGATGCAGATACAAGAGTCAAGCAACTACACCAGCAAACACAATCAATTACACATCATATAATGAATTCCACATATTTGCAGACAATAAACCGTTAGACAAGGTAGAAAAAGTCCTTATATTAAATGAGGATACTACAAGAATTGGAAGCTCTATCCATATTATTGCCATAGGGTTGTTAGTAACAATATCCTTAAGTAAAAGAACTTCAAATTTTTGTCATCACAAATGGCACTTGGGTTGTGCAGTCTTAGATTCAATTCTAACAACGGCAATAAATACTAAATACATTACAATGAGGCTGCCATATCCCAGGAAAATTTTCAATTTTTGCTCCATCTCTTATCATTGGCACACAAACGAGTAGGAAAGAGAAATTTTCATTTGAAAGAGCACAATAAAAACAGAAAAGGTGTTACCTTCCCAAGGTCTCCAGGGAATGAATTGCACACTGCTACAAATCTATAATGTATTGTTAAGGTGACTGAGTTGTGCTAAAATGTCTACAACTAAGAGCGACTAATCAGAAAATTAAAAATTGACACTAAGAATAAGGGGTACAAGAAAATATAAAAAGTCTCTACAGTATTAAGATACATTTTAAGATAACAATTAACCAAAGTTTTCAGAAAGAAGAAAATTGTCATCATACCAGATACACAGCAGAGATATTGATGAGAAACCAAGTACACATTTAATTCTTACATGGTGTATATTGACAGGCAACCAAGAAAGTAAGCATCTAACATTATGGAGGATACACTTGAATGGCCAGATCTCAGTGTTTTATATGGGCAACACTGGCGAATGTCAATGATCTGCCACATGAACTATTATCACAAATTGAACACTTCAAAGCAACAACTTTATCGAACACTAGGCACAGTGGTTTTTTTATTATTTTAATTTTTTGAGTTCCAGGAGAGAGGAGACAAAGATGAACCTAGCTTATGCTATTTATTAGTGTTTTGATAGTTGCAAGCATGAAACAGAACAAGTGAGGGAGAGAGGATCAAATGATGTAGTTTGAATAACATAATGCAACAGAGCCATGGTTAGCAATAATGCACAAACTGATGTTATTATGTCGGCTCAACAGCCTATTGGCATAAATATGACTTAAAAGTTGAATAAGTGACCTCTATACCTTAACATCACCGCCATCATCTGCGCATGCAAGAAAAGATGACTTGGAGTTGCACGCAATCTGTATTTATGAAAACAAGTTTCATTTTAAAGAGCTTTTGATGCATCACCACTGTTAGATATAAATATCAAAATCTCAAAATTTTGGCATATGATAGAAGAATAAACCAATCAACTCAAAGATGAAAACAAATAAGAAGAATAACAGAGTTAGAAAATCTAACTTTTATTGACATATTACCTGATTTATCTCCTCTTTGTTATAGTTGTAGCTCTCCAATGGCTTCCGCGAGGTAGCCTTGAAATACATGGAGAATGATATGTTAGTGGAAACAGAAAAACTATGATTATTCTGATGAATAACAAGAATGACATATTACAAACAAAGAAGAAAATAATTGACGGTTAGGAACCCATAAGGAAAGGAAATGATCAACATTGTGCTTCAGCCAAGAGAGACTTACCATGTGCACATCAAAAGATTTGACTTCCTTTCCCGAGGAAACGTAGACAATGTCTTCATTCCCTGTGTCCAAAACAGAAATTAATCAGCAGTTTTCAGTTCTTGAGTGATTCAAGGGCTTTCTGAAGTAGCAGTTCATTGGTGCCTCTTCAGAAAGCAAGTACTTTTCTAGGAAGAACTTTTACTTAAAAATACTTAACATAAAAGTACTTCCAAGAGTACCAAATCATTCAGAATTAGTTACAAAAATATCTAACAAAGCCATATGGCGTACAGCCATTTATTTACGAGCTTAACAAATCACTGATGATCAAGGAAACACCGACAATCTAAACCGAAGAAACTCACCTGAATTGAAACACAGTGAAGTAACAGGTTCATTGCCAACTTCAGTTATAAGCTGCACATCTTTGCATCTCAAATCAAACCAGCAGACACAACCATCCTGTTTTCCATAGATTAATTAACTAAAATGACTATATAATCAAATAGCAATTGAAACCATAAAGTTAAAGAAGGCAAATGGGTACCTCGCCGGAAGTGGCAACAAGGCCAGGGCGGTCACGTGAGGCGATGCAGCACGTGGCGGCAGCCTTGTGACCTCTCAACCGCCGTGGCTTCGGCTCTGCCTCCGTCATACTCGTACTGTACTCCCCCTCCGAGGCTTGGTCGGGTCGTTTCATTCAATTGTGTTGTATTGTTGGATTTGGGCCTAATTTGGACCGCACTGAGTGAGCCCAAAGTTGATGGGTCGGTTAATTAAGAATTTATTTATTTATTTTTGACAACTAGAAGGTCAAAAGTCAAGCATGCATGTGAACTAAGGTTTGGACAAGAGTCAGTTGGCAGGACATTGAAAGCCTTTCCTTACAGTGTCGTATCTTTTGAACTTTTGCAAGAAAATTTCTCCAAAAGTAGAATGGCAGAGGCCAATGCAGAGAGCTCTTGCAGTTGACAATGGCAGCCAAGTTTTGCGCCCCTCTCTCTGTCTGAGGAAAAGTAGACGAGACCTCTGATTATGATTAAAGTTGAAACAACTACCCATGCATCGCATCGATCTCATTAATGCAATTTCCTATGCATGAAAGTCACAGTTTTGAAATAATAGAGAAGACAGAAACTATCTTGAAAGAGATGCATCAGATGGGTTTTAAAGTGAATCCGTGAACTGAATTGGGTTTGCAATAATAAGCAGAAAAGAACTGAGATCGGTAAGGAGGAGTAGTATAAGATGAATTGATCAAAAGGTTTTTCAGAATTCTTATTTATGTAGATAGAATTGGTCAGTCGTGTAATATACCATGTAATAATACTTGTGTACCAAAATATTTGTTTCATGCTTAGAATTGCATCTAATGATAAATGGTTATGCCTAATTTTCACATAATTTGCAAGTACGGGAGGGACAAAGAGGTCAACAAATATTTACAATGTATCTCGAGTTCAAAGAAGCTTCTGAACAAAATTTCCGAATTCCGATATTTTTTTAAGACCAAGCTTTTGAATTTTTCAAGTTTTCGGGCTCTGCATTTTTGGAAAACACCGAGTTTTCGTTATCATCACCAAATTATCGCCACAGCACGGCGTCTCAATTTTAAAATCAAAATCATGGAAGACAGAGTGAAAACCACGAAGAAGAAGAAAGAAAAACGAAGTTATTTTTGATTCATTAGAATATCAAAGCCTACTACAAGTCATCTACTCATAATGACAAGGAAATCCCAGGATTAAACCAGTTAAACAACATCTGATATAATTAGAAATGAGAGAGAGAAAATAAATTAGAGTTAAATCTTGCAAAAATTCCTAGTTAGATCTTTCTTGACCCTCAGTTCTTTATTTTTATCTATCTGACAGTGCAAGCAACTGCATAAGCCCAGGATTTGAGATGTTCTTTCATGGCCATATTATCATTCAGTGGTGGCATCTTCATGTTCATATGATGCTGGTTTCCGAAGATTTGCTGCTCATTTCTTGCATGATCCTCGTCAAAAACCCACTCAGAATCCATGTTCGCATAATCAAATCCCAAATAAAGCTCTCCAAGAATCTTTCTTCTCTCATGAAATAAGCTTCTCTTGCTTCTTCTTTTTCTTCTTCTACTACCACCACTGCTACTACTCTTTCTCTTCTCTTCTGCTGGCTTTGAGAATTCCTCCTCCACTTTCTGCACTTGCTTTGCATGGACTTCAGCCGCAAATTCTCCACATCTAGGACATCTTCGAACCAAACTCTCAGCGCATGGAGACTCGTTAAACTTTGTTTTTTCTTCAGTTTGATTCTTGGGGTTTTCTGGTTCTTCTCGTACTGCGTCTTCGTTTACAGCATGACCGGAGCGCTGAGTTCTTAACGTCAAAACATTGGAGAAGAACCAAAGAGTGTCTAGGCTGTCTTCCACCTCCGAACAATCCATGAGAAAGCAGAACCCAACAGCAGAAAAGCTACAAGCATGAGTAAAACACAGACCGGAATGTAGTATAATCGCGTAATTTATAAGACAAAAGAGAGAAGGCTTTTGTATTTTGCAAGAACGCGGATTCTTTTCAGAGGGTAAAACCACGAAGATTTAGCACAGTATTCTCGTCCTCTGTGTCTTAAAGACCAAATTAACAACATTCTTTGCACTGTTCGGAATAGCAAATGAGGGTAGTTTTGGTCTCTTAGAATAAAACTGGCAGCCATAGTCGGTGGGCGACGTGGGAGGTCGTAATTACATCGAAGAGAGAGACAAAGTTACCCAACGGTAGACATAAACGTGGAAAGCGAAAGAAAATATTAATTGTTAACGAAAAAATCTTGGGTAGAAAACATACAGTAAATATTATGCCACACTCCCATCATCCATTCTTGATGTTTTGAATTAAAGAAAGATCAAAAGTCATTTCTCTAAAGGAACCTCCATTAATCATCTGTATGTTTAGAGGGATTTCAAAAGGTTAAAAACACTTTTGGCACACAAAAGTGGAAGCTAGTTTAGCTCATAACATGTAGAAATTGCTGCTTGGACTTCATTTTCATGCTCGCATAGTTTATGCATGGAGAAAACAATACAAACCCAAGTCTAAAACTTGAAGCATTCTCTACCTTTGACCTTTGGTTGTAGCAGCGTCGGCAAATACTGTTCATTATTTGTGCATGCACCTAACTCTGTTTAAAACAACATCATTTTAGGTTGTTTGCGGCTGCCTTTCACAATCTTTTCATCGGTTTTATAGGCTCTTGTTGTTGTCTTATTGTAATTATTGATTGTATATTTTTCTAAAAGAAATTATAGGACTTGCTATTGTCATTGTTTATTGTTCACATGTGAACCATTAGACGTCTTGTCTTCTGGCTCTTTGCTGATATTTCGGCCTGTTTGCCCCCCCTACTCTTTCTCTTTTGGTTCATATCAGATTTTGTTGTTTCCTCCATTATAAAAGCTCGAATAACACAATACTCATTTATAAAACCTTTTATATAAAAAAGATGCATCAAGCCAACCCTCAGCCGGATATGAAAGAAATAAATTTGGTAGCAAATAGTGCCCAGTATTTCCAAATTGCATCGACATCTTTCTCCAAAGAATCTGCCATATATTTATTGGCCAATGACTTGTAGACTAGACCAACAGGAAATCCTGGTGACATTGGGATTGATATGCAGGCTGATAATCGATATGGTCTTCGGCAGGTTGTCAATTCTTTTTTGTTTTAACAAAAACAAATTCAGATGTGCGTTGCATTATGGGTTGATAATAGTTATCTAATCCTCTCTTCATCGGCTAACCAAGCGGTGTTTCCCTCGATTATTTGAACAGCACACGATAATGTTTATGCTCGTCCCGAAAATAAAGAAATGGCTGACTTACTTTGTGACAAAATAAAGTTTAATCCTTTTAACCTAAAACATCTCTTTCACATAATTTAATCTCCTTCTTTATTTCAGTAATTATTATCAACAATCGTACCATTTTCTTAGTGTTTACCTAATTGATGTATGCCCCAAACTTTAAAGAGAATGCACCAAGATCTCTAGCAACATCTCAACTACCTAATATATATTCACATAACATGGCTTAATTGGTAGGAGGATCAAACGTCGATGTCATTCATTAATTCCCTGATCCCCACTAATATCAATGTGCCTTTTTTTTCGGTTGTAATTTTGTTTTTTGGGGAAGCAAGTATCCGATGGAACTTGAATAAGCAATGGTTTCTATTTTGACACGTGATAAAAAAAAAGATAATATTAAAAGAAAAAGAACACGTGCAGCATACCATACTTAATATATATATATATATATATATATATATCTTCTTCCCTTTGTCTGTCTGTTTCTCTCTCTGTCTTAATTAATGTTCCATGGTTTTGTACGGAAATTAAAGACTTTACGAAGGCTTTATTTTCTTGAACCAATGTTTTCAAATAATTTTGTAAAAAATTAATAAGATTAGATTTTTTTTTAATTTTTTAATAAAATAAGAATATGTAATATAATTAATAATAAATAATTTTAATTATGTTTTAATACAATTTATAAATTAATTTTATATTTTATTATAAAATTAAAAATTTAATTAAATTTTATTTACAAGAAAAATAGGAACACGTATTATGCCCAAAAAACAAAAAAATGAAAAAATTATTATGAATCCTGATCATCTAACTGCAGACATTACAACAGTATGAGCCCACGATCTGAGATTATCTTTCATGTCCATTTCATTATTCAACGCAGGAATTTTCCAATTCATCAATACTGGATTTTCTGTCCTTCTGCTATCCATAACCTCCCAAGCTTCAGATAGATAAGGTCTCGAAACAGCAGACTCCTGCTTATGGCCCTCAGTTTTGTCATCTGTGTTCCTTCCAAATCTTTGTAAGCCAGGAACAATCTCAACCAATCTGGAATCTTTGTTATCTTCTTCTGTGAAAACAAATCCAAGATCCATAAACCCTCTTAGCTCTTCAAATTCCAAGTCCGACAAGCTCTTACTTTCGCTGTTTTTCTTTTTTCTCCGATTTGTAGCAGCTTTTTTCTTGGAAGCATGGTCTTCAACATGAGCTTGTATTGGTTTTTCTTCTTCATCGTCTTCTGCGATTTCTTTTCCTGATGGAATGGTTTGAAGCTTTGGTGGGGACAAAACTGAGTCTGGTGAAAGAGAAAACGAATTGAAGCTTATTTCGGAGCTCAATTGAGCACTCTTGGATCTCGTATGGCGTGTTGGAATGCTAGAAATCTCTGGTTTTGATGGCTTTTCTTCGATTTCGGGATCTGGTTTCGCTTCAAAACTGGAAATACTTGATGATCTTGACTGTTTTTTCAAGATTTCCATCTCAAACCAGCATGAATCGAACAGTTTCATTATTTTCTCCAACTCCATATCAACGGCGGCTGCAGCAGAAGAAAACAAAGAATTCTGAGAATTTGTAATTTCTACATGTACGAGCTTTGACCCTTCACGAATGCTTAATTTATAAGACTCAGTTCCAGACAAAATACCCTTCAGCTTGTTCATAAATTACATAAAAATAATCATAAATCTCACTTTTTCCCCGACGCCTTGCTTTCTAGCTTAAGAAATAATCTTCGTTTACTTTTATTTTCCGAGAAAAGTTGCTTTTTCCTGGATTAGAAAACGTGTGGATATGTGATGTGGCTTTAAGCAGAAGCAAAAGAAAGAAGGAAAGATTGCGTGTGGTAATCGTAGAATAGTATTGATGTTACTAGAAAAATAATTACACCCGAGTGACCCAACACACGTGCAACGACAGATCATATGGCTGCCAACAACGATGATGATTGCACATCTTGTTGATTGATAGCGTCACATCTCGATCATTCCACTATTTGACGAGTGCACATTAAACAATCATGCACCAATCAACATGACAATAATTGGCTTCTTGCTTCTGGCTTACTCTTGAGGGTAGCACTTTTTAGATGCTACGTCGTATCAATGAATAAAATGATAGTTCACACTTGGTCAGCGTGAAATTTCCAAGCGGAAACCCAAAGTGCGTTTACAAGTCAACGGTCAACAAATTTATTGGATATGCCGATTCAGATTCTCTCCTTGCGAATCATCTGACGGCTGATATTAGGCATGGAATTTGAAGTCAACTTATATAAATCGTTGAATTGATAAAATCCTTGTCTCTTAACCTCCACGCTTCTTTTCACTGTTTTCGCGCGGAAAAAGCCTGCTTGTTACACTCCCAATAGCTACTTGCCACGTCGAAGTAAGTTTCTATACTGTCACAGTTTTCCCCACAGTAGACACAATAATTCTTTGCTGCTCTAGGTGGGCCCACACTGGAGTTGGGCCATTACTTGGGCCCATAACAAAGCAATAAATATTATCAGTGTGGTAAACGAGTTACCCGTGCGTAAATAGAGAAAACGGAAAGACGCATCGTTGGCTTGGTCGTGACCAGTGATATTACTTAATATAATAATAATATTATTATTACATTAATATAAATAATATAATAAAATTATTTAATTAATAAAATAATAAAATTAATTTAATAATAAATTAATTTTTTTTGAAAAAAAATTATACATTAAATATAAAATTATAAATTATAAAATTATTCGGTTAATGATTGCACAAACAAGCAAAATATGCAGTGCCAAGGCATATTTTATATCGCTGCCTTCGTCGGTTGCCACAAGTTCATGAACTGCCATGCCAGGGGAAATTTCCTTTTGCAGTGACCTTAGCTTCTCCGATCCGGCGGTCGATCGAATAGCCAATTGGCAAAGTAGTGATTGCCAGTAATGCATCCATTACACTTTGGCTCCCTCCATAGAACGAACAGTGTCAAATTTCTACAAGTACATCTGGGCAAAGAGAAAACTCTGACATTCTCCATGCAAACAGGATATTCCAAGCACATCCTCTTCTATTGGATAAGTGGCAAATGAGTAGTCGGATAGTGATCGGGTAACTTGGATTCGCACAGCAGCTTCAGCCATTTATCCGCATTAGGTTAAATTTCCAAGCATATCCCTCTTCTGGAAAAGGAAAAAATAGCACGTCCATGATTATCCGAAGAATAAATCCCTGCAAAACTTTGCTATCTACTACAAGTTGAGTGAACTTTTATCCCGAAACCTTCTTTACCTGGGTATTGCTTGATTATTAAACGAAAAATTATGCATTAAATGGTCGACATTGGTAAATTCCGTACCATAGATTATAACATTCCACCATTTTGTTCTTGTGGTACGAGGGATTATTCTCTCCTCGCACCATGACAGACTTCTGTGTCCATTTACTTTACGAACAAAAGAACCATATTTGCGTACACCGGGATAGATGGCATGACATATTCAGAAGTGATTGCCGTCCTCTTGATAATGTCATTGCATGACATTATGAAATATGCTTATTACAAAAGTACTTATTATGTCATACCTTGTATTAAAGTATACATTGTGTATGTCATCCCAAGCATTTCAATAAATTGGGTCAAACTGGTCGTCCCTCCCCTAGGAACTGTGATAGTTGCAATTGAAATGCTTCTATAGGTCGGATATCGGTTTGACTTGTATTTTGCTTCTATATATGTAGGCAATATAATTAGACTGCAATTTGATGGACGTCTCAATTTTCGCAGCATAAATGAAGATGTTGACGAGTCACAAAATGGTCTTCCAGTAAAGGATTGGCTATGAGGTTTGGGGACCATGGACCCATATGAATGAGAAAGGGAGAACATCTACAGAAATTGTCCTGGCATATCCTATTACTTTTCTATCGGCATATCCATATTAAGGTGCGAATAATGTGGTGTATAAAAAGGCTTATAGATTACTGTTAGAACTCGGGCACCGCTGTGCAAGCAAGAAATTCGAGATCGTTTGTGGTTGAGGAATAACAGTGCAATTCTCCTTTGGCAGAGAGATGATGCATTTTGCACACTTCTGTTTGCCAAAGGAGAATTGCCCTGCCATTCACTCTCACAGGGCCTCCTACCTCAATGTGTTGCCAAATAACAAACAACTTCATTCACTACTCTGGTTAATTCTGGTATGTAGCTTGAGATTTAATTATTTTTTCATGCCGTGCATGACGATGGACATGGTTTTGCATTTTATAATTTTTGTCAGTAAATGCTGCTGACTAGGTAATGTTACAGCTGAATTGAAACTGTGAGCATATAACTTGCGAAATTTCAGAGTGAATCTGGTTTGTATTTTATTACAAGTGTTTTGCCTCCTCTATTAACACGAGCCCAAGGACTTTGGGCATTAAGACCAAGTCTATGGTACCACTCTGAATCGTTAAAACCGACGTGCTAAGATGGCCGATGAGTTCAAAGACAAGATATATGGTTTTACAATTAAATGACTTTTCATTTGGGATTGTTGAAAATTAATTTCAAGATCAAGCAAACACTTATGTTGTCTTGTTGGTCAAAGTAGATACTTTTGCTTGGCACAAATTTTGAAGATTATTCGAGCGGCGTTCAAATGGATACGGCTGAAGATGAACACAGAATCAAAATGAAACAGGTATTAAGTCCTGAAAAGTTTTTCATTTTTCATTATTGCTCCTTAGCCTTCAAATTCTTGCCCTAGTTGAGGGTGTGAGGAGATCCATGCCCTCGGTTTCTTCATCAGCAACTTAGCAGCAAGAGTTGCCAACAATTAGAGGCATCTGCGGTGGTATTGGGTGACTGTACTGTGATATACTTATCTGCAGTTAGTCTGTTTTTGTCTTGCAATAAGATCTGCAAAACAAGTTTTACGTTTCTTTTCTTTATGGATCTGTTCTTATTTCAAAATTTTACATAATCAAGTTGTCACGCCTCTAAACTTACAAAATTGTAACTTATAACAGCTACCGAATTATAACAACTTGTAACTTATGGATCTGCAGTTATTCTGTCGTCTTGCTAATTGGATAATCATACTACCTTATTATGGCTGATAGGATGGGATTATCTGCTTGAGAATTTCTCTCCTTTATGTCTCTTGATGTGCTTCCCAATCTATACCATCAACCTGTCAATGTAACTTTCATATTTTTGGCAACTCATCAAGGAGTCCTGCAACGTCCAGTACGCCGATATCTATTCTACCGCATCAATATATACATGAACTTTTCATTCCTCTTTGGAAACTGAAGAATTTACAGATAAGTTTTCCCACTATCAATCTATATGCAGCAAGATTTCTCTATGCTGACAGCCAGCAACACAATCCTCCTTATTCCTGGAACGTCGAGAAGATCAAGGAAAGGATTTGGTAACGGAAACTCGGTTCCTTTGAGCCAAGGCTTTCTATTTATCAAGGTTTGTCAACTTATTTTACCACAGATGGTAATGAATTTCGTGATTCCAATACAAATATTTATGGTCTTGTTTACCAGTAACAACTTATAATTCAAGGGAAGAAAAAAAATACTAATGAAGATAACAAAGTTTCTTTTCACTCTACTTTCTAAGAAGGTTAGGGTTTTGCTCGTGTTATCTTCCCCTTACAGCACACTGCCACTTTGACATGTATGATGTCCCTTTTCAGTTATATTAAGAAGCTAGTTTCTCGTACATGTACGAACCTGTATGTGAGCTGTGAGTGCTACAACACAGATACGAAATCTGATCATTCGAGCAAAGCTGAATTGCGGGACACATCTTCTTTGGCAGTGAGCACACTCATCATGCTTTTGAGATAGCAAATCAATACGAGTTACCAACTGCCAGAGGAAGAATTGCCCCGTATTGCAGTTCTACTCTTCTAAGTTTTTCGCCATGAGCCTCCATAAGAACTTATAGTTCATGAGAAAGTCTTTTGTTTGCTTCACGAAAGGAATATTGTAAGTATATCCACTACAGCTAATAAAGTCATTAATTGAGTACAATGTAAATATAATCCCATTTCCAAGATCAAACAGAAGGTTTATTAAGTGCGGATTAATCCGTCAAATAAAGGCGATCAATCAATTTTGATAACTATCCAGCTGTGCACGCAAAACATATTGTTTAATTATGCTAGCTGTGACTCTTTCTTCTGAGATATGGCTAGGGCCTCCCAATCTCTGAAGGGTCACAACTATATTCGTTCTTGGCAGTCTTGAAACGGGGGAGCATCAAATCTAAGTGCTTGGCTTTTGCTCCAAGTGCAATCAAGCAGATACCCATTAAAAAAGAGAAAGAAAAATAAAAGAGAGCGCATTGAAGAAGGAAGATCCAGCGGCATGTTCTCATTCTTTTGCTGCCAGGCGACGGTGCCTCACCTATTTGGGCTGCATCATTTCACGTCTACTCATGCATGTGCCACATTTCTCAGTTCTCACACAATTGTTAGTAAAGTATGCATTCATTTTGACACACACAAACACACAAATAATTCTCCCCTAGCTTAAATTCTCTTATCTATTTACATGATTTGAAAAAACCAACTTGTGCCAGCTACATCAATCACTAGCACACTAATTGCCTCGCTCCCTATATAATTAATGAATAACATGAAAAACCCTAGTAATTTTAATTTACTTATATTAATCACAATTTAATACTGTATAAGTATTGAGTCTATTCACGTATTATTAAATATTTTTAACTAAAAGAGACCAATTCATTTAAGCAAACAGTGTATTCCTTCCGGTATTAAAAGGTCTTTAGTTGAAATTGTCCTTAATCTATTCTAATTTAAGCAAGCCCTTTCATCAGTGCAAACAACATGAACATAAACGAAGGCGAAGCAGAATGCTTACTTATTTGTTTTCGTTAAGGATGTATCAAATCTAAAACTGAGAAGGCTAAACATGAAGATGTCAGGGAAATGAGGAGATGGTGATGAAACTGGGACCACCATATTATATTCCATGATTGAGAAAGGGTGGCATATGCCTGTTCTTTCTTCAGCATATCCAAAACATTTTGCCAAATCTTATTTGCTTTTCGTGGATTGACACCGAAAATGATAATGTATTATTAGCATATCGAACAGTAGATGAAGGACGTAGGTGTCTGCAATTTGACTCAGGGATAACAGGATTTTTTGAAGCAACATAGATGTGGAGTTGAGAATTACAGAGCAAATCTCCTATAGCAAAATGTCTTTGCTTTCTGCATACTTCTATTTTGCCAAAGGAGATTTGCCCTGCCATTCACTCGCACAATCACTTTGCGTTGCCTCTTTTAAGCTGCTGCTAATTATAAATTCACTTATTACGCCGCTGAGCTTCATTTACTCTCTCTTGCTTATATATACTAGCATTCATCTTGATAAAGCTTTACTTTCATCCTGATTAGTCAAGGTTTATTACACAGACTGCTGTCATCATCCGATTAGCTTTGGCAATCTGATACAAAGGAGGTTATTCATTATTTCACATTTTATGTTGGATGCACAAATACTCACAAATCCTATTCACCAACACCATAGCACAAAGAGATTTATCACTATCAATCGAAAACATAGAGAAAAATCCTGCTCGCTCTAGAGCTAGCTAAGACACAAAAACTCACCTCCATTCTAGTATATTTGCTGCACTTGCAAATGCACTCCCTCTTCTTAACATTACTCAATTACAACCTAGTTTTTAATTCTTACTCTCCCCAGCTATGAAATAGATGGGGGTAGTTCATTAGTTGGATAGATAGATGCTGTGCAGGTTAACAGTTGCTGATTACTAAAACTGTGGAACCCATTCAAAATCAACAACACCACCCCCACCCCCCCCCCAACAAGAAAAAAGAAGAAGAAAACTTAAGACAACAACGAAGTGAAAAAGCTGTGCAGGCTCCCCATTGGAGTTTTTTAATTTTAATCTCTCCAGCTGTGAAACAGATGGGGTAGTTCATTACTTGGATAGATGCTGTGCAGGTTAACAGTTGCTGATTACTAAAACTGATGGAAATCATTCAAAATCAAACACGCCAACCAAAAAGAAGAAGAAGAAGAAAACTTAAGACAAGAACGAAGTGAAAAAGCTGTGCAGGCTCCCCATTGGAGTTTCAGAGAAGCAGAAGTAATTAAGAGTCAAAGCACGAAAATGGCTTAAGTCCTATGTTTTTTTTTATTTGAAGGTTAATATCATGCACGAAACAAGATAGAGATATACAACAAGATACACACTGAATTGTTTATGAACATCATCTGTTCCGAATATTGCCTTTACTATTCCAGTTTCCAAGTAATTAATCCCTTCCCTTTATCCTCTAGCATAGATTTTCATTGCAAAAGAAAAATAATACTCTCCAAGCGCACAACCATAATAGGTGATGGCAAATATTTTAACAGAATATTGTTTAACCAAATCTTGATAGCAATGTGCAGTGCACCCACCTTGCTCTTTCTTAGCTTTTCGTATTTTCACTTGAGGGTTCCTAGAAATTAAAGAAATTGTGACCAATTATTCTTCATTCTATGCTTTAGAAACGAAGCGAAACATGGAAACTGGTAATTAACATAAGTAGTATGAAAGCTTTAGAAGGATTATCACTGCTAAAATCTCATCCAAACCCGATACCTGCCATCAGTGTCTTTAGATTGCTCAATATAGCAAGACAAATAACTCAATTTGAGTTGATGTTGATTTTTATTAATCAAATAAATGTTATATGACCTTTTTTCTATATCAAAAAATGACTTGTTGGGATAGGAAAATAGTACTAACCTAAAATTAATAACCCATCAATTATTTATATTTGAAGTATTAATATAAAATGAAATGAAAACCCAGATCGTCCTTCTTACATGGGAATTGTTTTACCCAAGAATTTAAAAGAAAAGTGGCACCGGAAGCAGTCAGAGAGATTCAACTGGCTGTGAAGACATTAAAGCAGAAATAGAGAGGGCAGGAGTACTAACAAGGACAAGCTCGTGGCAAATACGGGGAGTTGAAGAGCCCTAGCCATCGTTTTCTATCGCCAGTCCCAACAGCTAAAAAACGAAGCTTTGGGGAAGTAACAACAGCAAACAGCCCATCGGTTGCTTCATTAAATGGAAGTAACTCCAGCTCCCTCAATGTTCTCATAATTAGATAAATTTAATGCTAATTAAGATAAATTATGAATTAAAAACAAGGACAAAATCCAAAAATTGATACCATAAACTTTTTTCAGCCCTTCGGTAAGACAAGACTAAACCTTCCATTTGCTACGCAGCCTGCATTAAAACATCAGAATCAGAGACACATATGCAATCCATTCCATAAAACGCTCTTTCCGATGGCTTTCTCTGCTGCTCCAATGCAAGCCGTAAGGAAAGATATTGCAGCAGAATTAATGAGCAAATCTCCTCTGGCACGCGGCGGCTACACTACCACGTGGCCGGGCAGACAAATGATTTCTAACGGATTAAGTAGATAGTCTGCTTGCCGAAGGAGATTCACTCAGCAATTCAATTGCAAGCTATAAAATGTTGTTACTGAGAGTAATCAATGACCTGAATTTATAATCTTAGAGAGGACTCGATGTACGTGCTCTTAAGCACAAGTACAGAAGTAGATGTAGGGGTAGATAATAGAATAATGCGTTGAATAATCTCGTTGCTAACTTTATTCTCTTATCCTCGATGCACCCGCGTACGGAAAATCTAGCAAGGATTTCATTTCGGAAACCTTCGTGGAAGTCTCTGAATAGTAAGTCGCTCGAATTCAACAACATTTAATGTAATAATTAAGTCATCCGTACAGTAAAAGAGGGAGAGAGAGAGAAATTCGATAAATGCCATGCACAAAAAGTCCCTAATGGTTGTCCGATTCACATGGCCCTTGCTATAAATGAAAGGCCAGCCATTATACATCTTACAAGTTAAAGTCGTGAAAAGATGGCTAATGATCTATCCTCTATTACGAAGAGAATCGAAACGTGTGCTTTGCTTTTGCTTGAGGATTTATCTCAAAGACAGATACACAAGTAGACACTGCAAAGAAAGGACAAAATGGAAGATTAGCAGGAGCGGTGCAATAAGGGAAGATATCCAATGGCATAATTCTTCTAAAATATCTCATCAAATTGAAGATGATAATGTTTTATAAATACAAGAATTTTACGCGGACGATGTATCGGGATAATTTTATTTAAATTTTTTTAAAAAAAATTTGTAAATTTATTTTCCATCAAATATATTAAATTGATATGAAAATACTATTTGCAAATGATATCATAAGCAATAACTACATTCAATCATTGTGTTCAAAGAAAATGCATGTTATACATAATGTGTGAAAATTAGAAGGAAAATAAGAGTTATTTAGGGTTTAACGTGCTCTGAAACATCCTACATCCGGTTCATATGCTTGAAAATAAGCCTTGAGGTTGAGGTGTAAGAAAAGGAAGCTGCATAAGGCCCTTTTCTAAGGATATCAAGGGGAACCATGAATGAAGGCAACGTAAAGGTGAAGAGCGAGATGAAGTGGAATGATCCTCAGCATATACCAGTTACCCTTTCATCGAACATTCGGATTATTGTGCGAATAATGTACCAATAAAAGTGGCAAGATAGTTTCCGGCAACACAAGTGAGATAGAAAGTGCTGAGGGTAGGCAGAATAGTCATGGCAATTCTCCTTTGGCAGAAAATACTGCGCTTCTGCTAAAGCGCTAGTTTCCGCCAAAGGAGAATTGCCATGACTATTCTGGAGTGCCACCAGCAGGTTCGCATTATGCTTTCTTTTCTTCATTATTTATTAGTATCTATCTCTATTAATCCACATATCTTTGGATGATTTACTTGCAGGTGATTATCTACGTGAAGATGTATAATGAATGGGAACCTGTGTAAAGATTTAAAATACCCAAAATAGTCACCAAAAACTTCGGGATGAAGTTGGAGCCAACTAATTATGATTTTCCCTTAAAAACATGATCTATCAGACCAAATTAAGATCGAGATAGCTATTGTTATAGAGCCTGCAATGCTATTAGTTGAATTGACACTGAAATGTTCAATATATCATTTATTGGATTTAATTAAAACCCTTAGTTGATTAATGCAAAGGATCACCCTACATGTTTATGTGAACCCTAGTTTGTTTACATAATATTGTTGAAACGGAAATATTTTATATTTATATGTCATTAGATTTTTAAAAGTCAATGATTAGAAGGAATGAGAAAAGACTCTTGTCCTATTGAAAACCCTGCTTGTGCAAATATTTTATTTTCTCCAATTCTAATAATTCATCAGCGCAAACAGACACAATGCATCAACTTGTTCCTGAACTGACCCAGAGATCATCCAGTTGGTCTTGTAGCAACACCCAATTGGTCAAAAGATAGAAGGGTCCAAAAGCAATTTTTTTCTTTTGTTGGCTGTAGTTCTTGTTAGTGCGGGGTAAGTGTAAGGACCACGTGTGCTAGAAGCGATTTCTTGTATATGGTGACTAGTGATCTCTGTGCTTCCCACCCTAATAACCAGCTTTAATGAATTACAATTACCGACTTGTTATTGGAGGAAGATGCATCAACAAATTAAAAGGATCGCATTCAGTTTACTTAAATGAGAATGAGAATGTAATTGTGATTGTTGATCCTGAAGAGCTGAGTTATGGGTGAAAATCATCAAGTCATTTCACGATTTAGAGTTACGGGCTCATTTCACTTGTCTATATACACCAGATCCTAATATGGTAGGGCATAAAAGTTTATGAAATGAGACTGGACTTTGTTACACTTGGAATGATCAATAAACTCTAGTAAATTTCTGTTTGCCCGTTAATGATGGTGATCCTTAGGCACGTTCCTATTAGAAATTTTGTTTGTCTACGGCCAACATATGCCTAGTACACACCGATTGTTGAGAATGGCAAGAACAACTTCTCATATCTGTTCACGTTTTGAGCTCGTGGATCAATCTTCAAAACTAGTTGAATAACGAATTTGATTTAACAAAAAGGAGATTACATTTTCTTAGGTTCTGTATAATCAACGACTCATGAACTTTCATTTGTGATGTAAACCTGCCAGAAGAACTGCACAGTAGTTAGGGTTTTGTTTCTTAACAAAAAGAAAATCACCTTTCTTTGCTAATGGGCATATACACAAGGGGCTTATAGGAATGATTTCATATGAAAGATTATAAAAACAAAAAGGGCGGCGACAGCATCTAAAGACCCAGAGGTGATGGCGAACAACTGTTATTTAAGCTTTCCCAAAAGAATTAAAGCATTTACACCGTGGAAATCCCTTCAATTGAATCGTGTGGTAGAAGAATTCCATAGCCCTATTCCATATAAGAAAACAACTTGTGAAAACAAGTTTTACTTAGAAATAATTCTTGAATACTTGACAGAATTATGTGCAAGTTAAATGGTCCGGAATCGTGAAGATAAGACAACATTAATTGAAAATTAACGTTCCTGGATGATGATTTAAGAATATTGTTACATGATAATGATTTATATATGTATTTGATAAGATTGCTTTGGAATAAAATCCTAAACGAGGTATATGTAATTTGCAATTTTTAATATCAGTCAACAAATAGCTGCCTTAATCAATAATTTTTCTATCATTTTTGTGTCTCTTCTGGCATAAGTAATACTAGAAGACAGTGTAATTCTCACATAGAGCATCCACTTAAGGCTGTCTAATTTCCTGAATCTTAGTTGATAAGGGAACTGAGAAAATATGAAAAGACATGAAAGAGAAAGAGATCGAACAGGCTGTAATATATGCTTTAAAATGGAAGATTCGGGAGCATATATGTTCTTGATATATCGTTTTCTTCTACATGGATGTTGCTTTCATAGCTGGTTACAGCTGCAAACCGGTCCAGTAGTTGATTATCTGTTAGCAGGAAATCGAAACAGAACTCAGATAGTACATATTTATTGATTTGATTGCTCAAACGTATGATATGAAGAGATTGCATGTGATAGGAATAAGCAAAATCAAGATCACAAGATCCGGCATCACCTTCAGAACTGAAAACAATACGACCTAATTGGAAGCAAACATCACAATCTGCCCTGCTATGACAAGAGGATTTCCAGCATCACAATTAATGGTTGATATGCAAAACAGTCAACTGAATCATGCAACACCATCAACTTCATTTGGATTTTGAAAAACGATATATTAATGAGTTAAAACGTTAGGTGATGTGTAGAGTATGGAGGTTAAAAGTGGAGCTGTTTGATTGAAACAATGTGGCAACTATGTATATTGTAGTCTTGATCTTTTCACTTCCTTTCGGATGGGTCATCACAGGAGAGAATGAATAAGCTTCGTGCTAAGAATGAACTTAACAGAAAATATATGCAAATTATATTGTTTCTAATTGTAATGCGTTTCTATAAACACAGAATGGAGTTTTCCTTAATTATCTAGCCCTTGATTAATATGAGGAGATGCATGTACTCTTTGTCGAGTGATGAGAATATATCAATGGATATATGTGGAGTAGAAGATGGCATAAATTGATATGAAATGATGCAGGTCACTGAAGTTTGAGCAATTAAATCTTCAGATTTCGGTCTCTGCATTCATTCATTTTTATATGCTAAATGTGGCATGCATTGTGAAACAAATGAGAGGGAGAAAGATACATGCTAGGAAATTGATAATGCAACGGAATTGCTGGGCAAATCTCCTTTGGCAGAGAGCACAATGAAGATCATTCAAGTCTAAGTGGCCGCCTGCCAATGGAGATCTTGCCCTGTAGTGCAACTGCACCTGATCGATTGTTGCGGCTGAGAGATGCTCTTGAGACCTGTATCAATGCCACCATAGCAGAAGCATATACTAAGCACAATACTTTCTGGGGGTGTGACTCCCGGCCCTCCGCAGTTTATTCTGTTAATAAATGATAATCACATCGTAACCTTTTGAACTTGTGCCACACTTATTATTGCACTAAAAGAGGTACGGAAAGAAATGTTACACTTTAATTTCTTTCGCTTTCTTATTGTTGCTAGGCCATGACACAATAATCCCGGCTAGTTTAGGGCAATAATTTGGTAATATAATTGGAAATTTTGCAAAATAGACAAGAAGAATAAAAAGAGCAAATTGGAAGAGCTGCTTTGAAACGGAAAATCCACAGAATGTTCTTTAAGATGTTTAACTTATAGCCTCTCTTTTCAAGGGATGTCAGGACCAGCAGCCAACTGGACTCAGAACTGATATATGCTGAAACCCGAGGCTGCATAGATATACATATGGCTTAACGGATTCTTGTAATGGCTCTTCAAACATACGAGTAGACGCTATAGGGCAAAGAACGATTGAACTTTTATTAGGAAAGAAGAAGTGAGCAAATTCAATCATGAATGTCCCTTAGTTCAAGGAAGCATCAAGCTTTTGTGCATCCCTCAATTAACAGTAATTGATGAAGGATACCTTCCTTTTTAATCATATCCTGAAAATTATTGCATGCATATTGTCTATAATCTTTTATTGAGTAATCAGCACACAATCCGTCAATTGATCGCTCAAAACATATGAATCTAATGATTTCATGATTTTGAAAACGGGTAAGAAGATGATTTGTGAAAGCTTTACACCAGAAACGGGTTAGAAGAAGCAATTTGTGCCCTATTGCCAGGATGGTCCGCCATAAACTCAATTAGAAATAAAAACATGAAAAGTTCAGTTTCGGATTGTGATTCACAAGAGAGAAGAAGAACAAAACTCGATGAAAAGGAAATGCGCGTGTTTGCAGACTCTGCTGTCTTGAAAGTTCCCAGCATATTCCCAGATTCTGCTCTAGCATATTCCCAGCATATCCAATGCTCCGGTTGAAAGTTCCAGACCAAAGAGAGCAAAATACTGGGCCGTTTAATTTTGCAGATACCTAGAAGACCTCAAATATTATTGGGCTGTTGTGTTGTGTTTGAAAAACATGTCTTCCTCTCGTTCTACCAGGTTCTGTGGGTAGAAAACTTCGCTTTCATGTGGAAACAGAGGTGTATTGATTGGCCGTGGTGCTCAAGATTGTTCTATGAACTGTGCTTGTGGAAAAACACTCTTTAAAGGGAAAAACTACTGATTACTCGGATACAGAGGTTTTAACTCAGAATAATTATCTTATTACAAAAGTAATTAGAGAAAAATTAGGTCTTGCATTCCAATCTCACACCATTCATTGTAATAAAGACTTGGTAATGTCCTAATGATTCATGACAAATGTTGCTGACATAGCTCATCAATTCAGTAGTAGCTCCATGTCTACAGAAAAATGCGATTAAGAAAATTAAGTTAATGCTGTTGAGCCTTAGCCTGATAACTTCTGTTTAACTCAACCCAATGTAAATTAGATTTCGCAAGTTACACTAATAATTTCATGCTGTGCTGATGTTGGATCAAAAGTGCTCATGTTTTCTTTTTGATCGGAAACCTGAAATTCACAATTAAGGATGCACACACACACACATCTCTGTGTGTCTAAGCACTTAGGCTTGCTAATCGTTATAGTCTTCTGGGCCTCTAATTGACTACAAATCCATGGGAATTTTGATGCAACTCCAGCAGTTTTCATCTTGCTAATATCTACTTTAAATCCGGAATCCTTGATTAATGTGTTCTTTTTGCTGGATAACCTTCAATGTGGCCTTCATTATGATTTTGAGATCTATAGACTGCTCTGAAATTTGGTTCCCTGCTGGTCCAGTTAAGTCTCAATCGATTGAAAATCTCATTCAAGAATTAAAACATAGTTTGGAATCTCCATATACAATAAGAACACTCTTCTCAAAATGATTTGTCAAGCAAAAGATCAATGTTATTTCCCTTGTAAAATCTATTACAAAGACTTTTCAAAGAAGTTTAATAAAATAAAATGCCTACAAAACAATATACTTTAAGAATTAAATTGCAGATGAACTACTAACTGGAGACTCTTTCAAAATGAAATTAAACGAGATACATGAGTTGCTTTGTTGAACACGGCTAGCTCTTCATACATGTGACTAGGTGTCATCAATTGTTCTACGATCACGCTCAGAATATTAGTATCAGTTTGGCAGGTAAGTCACTGCAATGATTCAAAATTGACAAAGTAATTATTAGTTATGTTGATCGAGATTGCAGTCATGCAGATGCAACTACCTCTACTATAAAGAGAGCTAAAAAAGGGTATTACATGTAGAAGATTACTTCAATACTGGGATGCAGAACTTTAAAAATTGTCAAAATTGATGTTCTTTTGAAAAATAAAGAACAATTATATGATCTATATATCAAACAAGATACTCATCCTGACAGAAAAAAAACAGCTATATTATTTTTATATGATTCATTGCTTACCCTCCAGCCATGCGCATGTAATATAGGGAACAAGAACAGTGACTGCTGTTAAAATGTTTGTATCTGTAAATGATCGTTTGAGACCTGTTAAGAAATTACAGAAGAATCGCTGGACAAATCTCCTTTGGCAGTGCGCACACTACCGAGTAACATACAAATCACTATTGTATGTTGAATTAATAGCGGCATGCCAAAGGACGATTCATCCTGTAATGCAACTGTAGTCAAGTCTGAATTGCTGCTCGTAAATAACTCAGCAGCACAGCATTATGTATAATTAGCTAGGGAAACTAGGATATGCTCTCTTTTCATCTCAACAGAAGTATATCCAATGGAACAATCCTTTGCTTGCAGGGGCAAAGGGTTCTCCTTAGCTTTATTTCATTTACTTTCCAAAATTCTTCGGGTACAGTTTAGTTCGTGTTGTTAGTTCTTGATGTAGGGTTATCGTGTTTGAATAACATTGCTTAAACTTATTAAATCAAGTTGAACTGAATTGCTGTTCATTCGCGTTTGTGACTCCCGAATCCCTGTTCTACCTAACATCAATCAATTAACTTGAACTGAATCACTAACACCTTATTAGTAAGATCTCGTGCTTAGGACATGATATTCATTAAACAAATCGTACTCTTTTTTTTTCTTTTTAATCCTGAACCATAGTGCCTGTGGAAGCCAGTTAAAATCAGTTCATGTGACTCCTGATTCCATTGACGAGCAGATAGAAAGGAAAGAGAGATCAGATAGCCTCGGCTATAAGACAAGAATTTGATAGAAAGTTAAGCCTCCCCTATCCATTTGAGAGTGAGGATGTGTCAGGCAGAAAGAGATAAAGGAAACAGATGAAAATAAGGGCTTGTAACATTGGAATATCAGAAAATAAGGAGACAGAAAAAGACCCCTAATTACTCTCAAAAGTGAGGTATGCATACTTGTGCACCTAATAAAACAAAATTAGATAGAGTGATTTAAGGAGTTATGCATGTACTAAAATCCAAAGCGATTTCCTCCTTTTGCCTTTTTGTGTTTGTGTGCATGCATGCCTGCCTGTACTGTGTGCTGTGTCAGAATGACAAAATTTTATAAGCGGACAAGTACGTTGCTATACCCTTGGCTTCTTCTAGCTAAAAGGGAATGAACAATGAAGAATTCTGGAAAACCTCCACACTTTATTACATCCAATGGTTATTCTGTGATTCAAAAGCAAACTCGAGAAGAAAAAGTTGAATGCGAAAGGTGAGAAGATAAAACACTTTAACCATGAGACAGTAGCTAAAATCAGGACATATGGGATTTGTTTTTCAGTAGAAAGGTAGCTTTTAAAGGGACATATGGCAGTGGCCCCAGAAGAGGAAAGAACGATAAAGAATAAAACAGAAGTGAGAGTATCAGAGCATGTGACCTACGGCCACTTAAAATACAGGAAAGAGCCGCAGCTGCAGAAGCTAGTGGCATCTGTATATATAGTGATATTGTGATGAAACCAAACGAGAGGCCCGTGATCGAATTCTGCATTGTCCCATGCATCATTTGTGTATGGACTGATTCTCAACGACACAAATGAGACGACGCTCAACCAATTCTCACATCTTCTGTGCGAAAATATATTCCACCATATATGACAAAAATGACACCCGATAACTTGTCTTGATAGGGCATGTCTTCTTTGATTCATTTGTACTATCAACTGTTGCACATTTAATGTTACTATCATTGGAAAATATGAAATTTGATTCAAAATCCTTATTAGTGAATAGACATAGGAAAGGCACCAAAATATCCATCGATCAGCTCATTATTCTTCCAAATATTTGTTCATTTGAGAATTTACTGTACCGACTTGTTTCCAATAAAGGGTCACCAATTGCATGATCTTTGATTAAAATCATATGAAATCTACAGTTTATTATTTAATTGCTACATGCCTTGGCTAAATTTGATCCATATCCTCTCCCTATATGTACTAATTTTATAGGCCATCACCATCCTAGCTTAAATTTAATGGACATTCATCAATGTATCAATTCTTTTCCTTTAAATTTCCCCCTTTGGTTCATGTACCTTACTGTTTAATGTTTTATAATACATCGCCTCCACTTTCAGCGGCTCTCCTTGGAATGGGTTCAAAAAAAATTATATAAAAAGTAAAAATTCCCCACTTTGGTTTCCACTTTCATGTAGGACAAGTGGATATGTACCATAGCTTTGGCAACCCAAGATCCCTAGAAATCATCCAGTAAATGCTCCCTCATTTCGCATGCTATATTTAAAAGCCAGGCCAGGCCACCAATCTTATCAAATATTACTTATTAACACTTAAAGCAAACGAGAGAGATAGGGATCAAGAGTGAAAGAGCAGAGATGGTGTCCACTCTACAAAGCAGAGCAGCACTGCGCAGAAAGCTTAACATTCTGCGAACCTTCTCCAACTCCAAATCTGTAATCATCCAGTTGTTCGCCTATTAGTTTCTTTACTTTCAAATCTCATTCATTGTTTTGCTTCAACACATTTCATATATGTATTTACATGATACTGCCGACTCTCTTGTTGTTTGTCAAGGTAAAAAGGAGCTCCTTAGTCATGGACGGCCTGCTTTACATTTACAAGCTAAAACTGAAGCTGGAAGCAATAAAAAGAGAGTGCTCGAACCTCATGACAATCAGAAAAGCTTACTTCGACTTAATGAAACAACACATTCAAGTTCCCAAGGTTATCTATTTTCTCATTCTTCTTTCTCCAATGGAAGTGTTCAACTGTTGACTTATTTGCATAGTTTTATACTTGTTGTGCTTGGAATGAACAGGAGGTGAAAGTTGAGAAGATTGGGGAAAAGTATATAGTAAGGGTGAAGTGCAAGAATGAAGGGAACAGGCTGGTTTGGATCTTGGAAGCCTTTGAGGAAATGGGTCTTATTGTTCTACAGGCTAGTGTTTCGTGCAACTATATCTTCGCCATGGAAGCAACTGCTGTTGCACAAAACCAACAAGCTATGGATGCAAGAGATGTGACCCAAGTTATTCTAAAGGCAATTGAAAAACAAGCAGTGAACTGGGAACTTTCAAAAGCTTATTAGAGGTTTCCTTTCAGTTGTTAATTGCTCAAAAGCTGTTTGCCTTGGTGACGATGTCATTATATTGTTTCCTGTAACGATGTACTTTAATTTCTCTTTTTCATTTCTGAAGGAAAGAAAATGACTCAAGAATGAAAACTGTAAATCGGTTGGTATCCATGAATCTTTATCTTGATTTTCTCTTGATTATCGTCGCCACCTTTTCATCAACATACAGTAAATATAAAAGTGACAACTCTCATCATTAAACCTAACCAAAATTAAGAATTAAAACTTCCTTTAATCTCAGCTAACTTGAACAATTTTATTCGTCTTTTAACAAGTTACTGTTCTAATCTTACTGTTTTCCACCTTCTTGCTAGTTGCTACAAACGGCTTTACTTTTGCACAAAAATATAATTAAGATTCAAATCCCAACATCTTGTGAGTACATAGTAACTTATTAGTAAAGAATAATAGCGACATTAGCATTCAGCATTACCTATGTTGACTTTTTCCCATCATCTAACCTAGTTTTTCTGTCTGTTCTGCTGCAAACAGATGGTTTATTGTACTATATCATATTATAAAACAGTGAAATCGTCACGGGTAGTCCTGGACATATTGCTTTGCTGTGTGACAAGGGTCTGAATGTTGTTTCTTCTTTGTCGTGCTCTTGAAATATTTTAATCCTGTATTATTATACCTTTGTGTATCCCACCAAAGCGAGGAAAATGCAACAATAATTCTCTATTTAGTGTTGTATAAGTTTGTGTCATTTTCTGCAGCCTTATGTTTCACGTTCAACCCTTAATCAAAGAATTTGGTACCATCTCTGGACTGACATGAACAAAGTCTTCTCGTAGCTCTACAAGTTTAATGTAGAAGAATTCGATGAAATATGATCTTCATGCAGATAATTGGATAACCAAATATTAGTATACACCACAAAAGAAGAGAGAAATTAATTTAGAAGAAATACAATTGTGTGATGGCTGAAACGATAGATCGAATCGAATTATGCCTTAATGAAAATTAACCAAATCAGATGACAACATAAACTAGGCCTGCATCATCGAGCAAGTACTCAGTAAATAGCAATTACTAAGTGCAATGATCAAAGAAGGGGTCCATATGCCTTTGAAAGAGCTAATGGAAGTCTAAATTTAGATACATCAATCATGGTTAACCACTGATTTTATCAACTGGATTTTCAGATTAATTAATTAATAACAAATGAAAGCCCACTGTCGAATGTAAATGGTATAACCTTTCCAAGATAGAAGGTAGCAAACAATTAAGCCTAACAATTCTGAGCCCAAAATGGCCCTTCAACTCACTCAAAGAAAGAAAGAAACTTGTACCGTAATATTCAATGGAGTTCTCTTTTACCAGCATGCCATAGTTGACTTATAAAAGACTTACACGAGAACTGATTAAACTGCCTCAAGTTTAAAAGCAATGAAGCCTCAGCAACAAATGCAGAAAACTGAAGCGAGCCATCGACCTCGAGGCTGCCTCTTGATTGGTCTTACCGCAGTACGTGGATCATGTCAACACGTGAACTACATTCCATTGGCCAAGTGCTACGATTCAAAGTTCAATTATATTTGAATCCAAAAAGCAGTGTCATGTCGTGTAGGAAAAGCATATGTTGGCTCTTAATTATCACAGAATTCCAACAGATTTATAAAACAATGTAATAGAGATCAAAACTGTGAACTTCCGAGGAAGTTTCTGATCATTGAAAACGTAGAATAACAATAATATTTGCAAGAGAAAGAGAGCTTGAAAGATGCCGTAGGTGAGGGAAGGGAAGTCATAAATGGAAACTTTTAATTAGTTAAATAATTATTATTAAAAGTCATTCAAGACTTTTATACATACACACACAGAGAGAGAGCCCCAGTCGTGGAAAAATTCTGAATCTTTCACATTGCTTCACGCATCAAGAAACTCTAGAAGAAGACTGTTGATTTTTGATATTATCATTTGTCTCGGAAAGATATTAATCCCATCGCTTTCCCACTTGGGAGCTAGCAGTAGTTGGCTTAGTCAAATATTGCAATTACATGCCTCAATCTAAAGTCTTGAACTATGACCAAATTTTAAATCCCATCTACGTACGACAAACACATTAATCAAACTAAATGATTCAAAAGATATATAATTTAAAAAATATTACGTATACAAACTTTTGTATCAATTTAATTATATAAATATAATAATATTATATTATTATCATGCGTTGTGTATTTTAACGGAAGTAAATGATAATTCATAACTTAAAAAAAATTATGTTACGATGAATTTGTATAAAAATTATGTATAATAATTTGTATATTTAATATTATTGATAAAATATATTTATAAAGTTATGATACAAAATATATAGAAAATAATACGATACTTATTAATAATAATTAATATATATATATAATTATTATTTTTTTATAATTAAAGATAAATATTAAATGAAATTTTCATTCATTTATAATATTAATTTAACAAAAATTTTACATTGACCCATATTCAAGATGAGTAATTTATCTTAAGAAATGATATTATTCTTAGTATCATGAATTTTGTTGATCTTGACTGATAAAATGGTTGAATGAATCCACCATTGACATGAAACTAAAGCAAAGCTTTGTATCATTTGTTAATGGAGAATAGTTCTAGGTTTCTGCGATTAAAAGGGTTCTAGGAACGAGATGAAATTAAAAGGGAACGAGATAGATTCCAACTTACATTCTTGATTCATTCATTCAGATATCAAACATTTAATCGTACTATAATGAGATTAATTATATTATCATTATCCCATTAAACAACAAATGATAGGGCGATGATATCATAGTGATGATATTTAATTATTTATATTATTTTATTCCTAATCCAATATCTTATTATCTGATTCTTATTCCAAGTTCTTAATTAATCTGCATATGTCACCCAAATTGTTAGATTATAACTACAGACAAAGCATAGGGCATCCCAATTTCAAAATTAATTACATGGACAAATAATCTGGAAGGTTTTTAATAACAACACCACCTACTTGTCTTGTAATTGAAATGAAAGGGAAAGTATTAAAATCAAATTGTGTATTATTGTCTTAATTGGGATTAAGAGAGGCAAATGATGAGGGCAGTTCAAAATTATGTATTAATCATTGGCTGCATTGCCATAAAGTTTCCTGGGTAGGAGGATTAAACATATAACAAAAAGACAGAATTAATTTTAATTTCCAAAGGATGCTTTAATGAGGAGTTACCTATTAATAAGAAAATGGGAGGGATAAGCAAATACTGTCCCTAATTTGGAAATCATTTGAGATCTCAGTTAGCATAGATGATAGACATTGGGCAAGATTAAATTAAATTAATTATGATTTGTCGTGACTGATTTATCTTTTATTAGCATGTTAATAGATATTAGTATGATAAAAACGATTGAATTATTATGAACAGAGTTTTAAAATCAAAGGAGAGGGGCGGCAATGGCAGGCATGATCGAGCTTTTGGGCAGTCGGAGGTATCCAGCATAAACAAAAATGAAGAGAAGTGGGGACTCAATCAGTGGTCTTAAAAGGGTTGCTTTCCAAGTTGTTTATATAATATTTTGGTAGGGATTATAGCGAATTGGCTTGCACGTCCTTTATAAATTTATCTTATAATAATACCCTAACCAATCTGTCAACATGACGGCCCATTTTTAAAACCACCATTTTCATCACCTTCCCCAATTTCTTACTCTTCTTCTTTTTCTCCCCAATCAACCAGTCTCTCTTTCTCTCTCTCTCTCTCGATCTCTCGATCTTCTTCCTCTCTTTCTTTTTTTTTAATTTTTGGAAATTAATACTAAAATTTACGACGTCGGCTAAGATTGGAGATATATACAAAGGTTGAGGTAGTCACAACAGTTGAAGGTTTTTGATTATGGAGGGCAGGTACAACAGCAACCGATTTGTGAGCTGTGAGCAAGAAGAGAATGATACTACGCCGGAGAACAGCTCAGAATCGCCATCTTCTACCGCGTTTAACGACATGAAGATGAATTCTACTTCCTCCCCTAAGAAAAGGTAAACTCCGATCCATAATCCCCATCGTTTTTTTTTCTTCTTGCTAAGAAACACAGTTCGACATGTCCCATAAAACCTAGGCAATCTACGTATCCTTTTACTGTCAGTACTTGAAAATTATGTTTACAGTAAAAACACAAAAAGTACTGTTGGTTCCCAGTTTCCAAACATAATGGGTTTAATTTGTTTGATCAGCAGACGAGCCATGCAGAAGAAAGTTATATCAGTTCCAATCAAAGACGTCGAAGTCTCCAGACTGAAAGGGGAGAGTGCGCCGCCGTCTGATTCCTGGGCCTGGCGAAAATACGGGCAGAAACCCATCAAAGGCTCCCCTTATCCCAGGTTAGTAGCATCACTTTTCCGAAAAACTATCGAAATGTCCGAATCTAATGATGAAACTTATTAGATTTTCTAGTGTAAATGCAGAGGATATTACAGATGTAGCAGTTCAAAAGGCTGTCCAGCAAGAAAGCAAGTAGAGCGAAGCAGCGTGGACCCCTCCATGCTGGTAATTACCTACTCTTGCGAGCACAACCACCCTTGGCCTCTGCCTTCTAGAAACCATCACCACCACAGCAATTCCAAACCCACTAAACGTGAACCTCAACCCGACCCGGAACCGGAGCCGGAGCCGGAGCCTGAAGAGAAGTTTACGGATCTCGGTCAACATAATACGCTTATAACCACCAACCCAGATGAATTCTCGTGGTTCGGACAGATGGAAACGACGACGTCTACCGTTTGGGAAAGTCCGATTTTTGCGGAGACGAGTAGCCAAGGCGATAGCGACTTGTCGATGTTTTTCCCGATGAGGGAAGAAGACGAGTCGTTGTTTGCCGATCTGGGCGAGTTACCTGAGTGTTCGACGGTGTTCCGACACAGAAGTTTGGGACCAGAAGTACCGATCTGCTGACACGTGTCATAATAAACTATTCTGCGGTCGGCTTTTCGTGTGCTACAAGTTAACCCCCCCACCCTCCCCAAACAACAAAAAAACGAGTATATTTTATTTTTTCGGTTTTTAAAATTTATTATTTTATATTTTTCTTTTGCTTTGATTTCAGTGTAGAAAATTAATAAAAATTAAATTCGAAATTCTGTCGTGATCTTGGTGTAGTTAGCATCACAGCCGTCGGCTTCTTGATCTCATCGTGAATTCTCTCCCTTGTATTTATTTAATTAAGTGATAAATTCAGTTCTAAAATAATAAAAATAACGTATTAAATTAATTTTATAATAAAATTTATAAATTAATTTTATATTTTATAAAATAAAATTATAAATAATTTATTATTATCACCCTTTTTGACTAAATTAAAAAAAGAAAAAAAAATCTTGATAATCGGAAAGAACTTCCTTTTCTTTGTGGTTTCCTAGTTAGTGGTTGGCTGAATTTATAGAAGGTTCCAATAACATGATTGAATGTGAACCATAGGATTCTGGCAGCCATACCATGAAGTCAAATCAAATGAAAAAGGTTATGATAATGTAGCTGAAAGTTGTACCACAGGATTGCATCTGCACCTTCAGTTTCCTGTTCAAACAAGCCGTTTATATTTTATAACAAGTGGTTAAGCTTTTCAATTATTTGTGAAATATTAAATCGGTAATCACAGGAAATTAGAAGTTGAATTGTCTTCTTTCTTATCCATTATCGCATAGGAATGCATAAATTAAGAGAAATGACAGCTAAGCCATCTGGGTTAAAGCAACCTGCAGTGTTTTATCTAGTTTGTGTTAAATCTCTGTTTCTGAAAAGTCGAGACAGCCATGGAGATTGAACTAGCTTGGTCTAATCAAAGACATGCCAAGATGAACAGAAACCTTGATTTTCACCGGTTATACTAACAAAGCGTTATTGTGAATTATTAAAATATTAATAAACATTTCTTCTGAAATTTTAGATTTTTGCCAGTCTGTTATGCTACCAATATTCAGGCTGCCATTGTTATTAGCCGTCAAATACATCTATTAATTGTTGTACTTTAAAAAGGCTGAAACATGATCATAACAAACCTGACACGCTTTATGAGGTTGGCTTTGGGAGAGATATTAGCCTGATGAAGCGACTTCTAACGAGGCACAATCCATGATATAGAACATGTTAACGAACGCGGAAGTACTTAGAACTGACTTCATCACACACAACTTCCATCAAAGACTTGGAAAGAAAAAACAAAAGAATTGAAAAGGATGCTGGATCTGCATAAGAATCTCAATGAACATATTCTGCAGTGCAAATTTGATATCCCACTCAGTACCTAAATGAAAGCAAGTGTGATTCATTGCTCCTACACAAGCTCCTAATCAGCTAGAAACAACATTCAACCTGAAAAATTTTGAATCTTAATGAAAAATTAATGCCTGCCCATCTCCTACTGTAGGCAACTCTTAAGCAAATTCTACACAATAACTGTGTAGACAGAACAGATGCAGCCAAACATAGCATCTAGATCTGTTAAGAATATATCAAGACCCCTAAGTTGAGCAGCAGCCACCTTTCTTCACGGCAGAAACATCTTTACTGACATCAATTTTCTCTCCTTTGGAGGGTACAGCAGAACCAGCTCCATCAACACCTGTTTCCATAGCTTTCTTGCTTACAAGACGGTAGATTTGAGTCAGAACCTCAGAAAATGCATTGTCCACATTAGTAGCCTCCAGAGCAGAAGTTTCCATGAAGAACAGAGATTCCTTCTCAGCAAAAGACTTCCCGTCCTCAGTGGAGACGGCCACGAGGTGACGAAGATCTGACTTGTTACCAATCAGCATAACCACAATGTTGGGATCTGTATGATCCCTCAACTCTCTCAACCACCTCTCCACATTTTCAAATGTGGAGTGCCTAGTGACATCATACACAAGAAGTGCACCAACAGCTCCTCGGTAGTAAGCACTTGTTATGGCACGGTACCTATGAAGTTGAAGAGATACCTTCATTACAAAGACATAGGGGCAAACAAAGAAACTAACTGATTGCAGAATTAACCTCTGATTTCAAAGGAATGTAAACTTAACCAAATAGGATAATTTTTTCTTCTAAAAAAGAAGCGACAAAAAGAGAACTCTGTTCATGGGAAAGAACCATTTTGTAAGCTCAGGGCATTACTATCTAAGCAACCAGTAACTTAATTTGACACTAAAGACAACCTTCTCATCATACATGCATGAAAAAGGATTAAGAATCCCACCATAAATCTACATCAACCAAATGTGGCTTAGATGTTAAAGGTACCAAAGATGCTGTTATCATAAAAGGGCTAGTATTATATAGGGCAACAATTATAATATTTGTTAATGATACAATTAGTCTACAATGAGATTGGCTTGACTGTCAAAAACAAAACAGTTTTAAGGTTTAGATGGGCCAAAAGATTAATTTATCCTGAAAAATGTCCAATTTTGATAGAAATTATGTTGTAGGAAAGTCTGGTAGTGACAAAACGAGTATGATTATTCAGTTCCAAGGTATTTTCTGGAATTTGGTGTCTGTTGTTTGTGCATAGCGTTTAGGTTTTTCACACGATTGAAATGTAAATTGTTTGATAAATGAACTTGTCAATAATGAAACGGAGATATAACTTACGTTGTTGAGCACATAAATCCAGGTTTACCATTCAAATCTATCATCAAAAACTAGGTAAGTAACCAATAATGCATACAAGTGACTGGTACAAACACACAAGCACAATCTATATTATATTAGGCATATATTAGATTCATAATTATCATTAGCCACCACATCAATCTGCCAATAATGCTGTATGTGTAAAAAGAAAGGAAAAAAAAACTTGCAGATTATACTATTACGCTAGTGACCAACGTTGGACATGAAGATACAAATGGTGGTCAATTTCTTCTTGATGACACTAAATGTCACATTAAAATGAGCAATTCACAAGCCTTTGTTTTATCCTCCAATCATTTGGTTATTCAGTAGAGGTAGGCAATGACCAATAAATAGCAGAAAGTTGCAGTCTTTTCTATTAATCCCTTACAACTGAACAAAAGATAATAACAACAATAAAGTGGAAAAATAATTCCTGTTTTGCTTTTGCATCAAATTATGATTTTTTTTGTCAGTTATTTCAGCTTTGCTATTCCTAAATCATTAAAAAATGGTATCAACTTGAAATGAAGCATCAAACATTAGGTGATGCAACATTCAACACTCAAGTTTGTAAATAGCCATGAATATACTTGCTTGAAATATTACAAACTATACACAACATGAACGCAATTTCAACTGAAACACATTAGTCAAATCCCTAATCAGTATCCATAAATCAGCCTCCAAATGAAGGGCAGACAAAACATAACAAAAAAAAATCCAGCCTATGCATAAATTTGAGGACATCTAATCCTAAGCAAGACTAAGACTACAGTGCCCAAAAACAAAGCCTGACCCTCACTTCATATGTACCTCATCATCAAGGCATCAAAACAAATTACAGCATAGATCTACCCAACAGATCTAAACCATCAACAAGGCAATTGGACAGATATAACTCAGTTCAAATTTTTCAGATCAACTAAAAGCAAAGGCCTCTCCATTAACCCAAGCTTAACATCTAAGACAATACTTCTTTTAAAAGTTCTTAGATTTCACAACATAAGCTCAAATCTTCGGAATTTCCTTTTCCATTCCATCCTACAGCTTTCTTGAGAACCCAAAAGGCAAAGATCACGTAAACGAAAACATCACAATCCAAAAGACCTGAAATTGAATATCCATCTCATAATCCAAATTACCACTAAATCTCAAGGAAACATACAGAACCCAGATCACAAAACATAAATCTATCAAAAAATATTCACATACCCAGATCACAAAAACCAGAATTACAGTGAAATAACAAGAAAATGACAAACCTTTCTTGGCCAGCAGTGTCCCAAATCTGAGCCTTGATAACTTTCCCATCAACATTCAAGCTACGAGTAGCGAACTCAACACCTATTGTAGACTTGGACTCCAGACTAAACTCATTCCTGGTGAACCTCGAAAGCAGATTGGACTTGCCCACACCAGAATCACCGATCAACACCACCTTGAAAAGGTAATCGTAATCATCTTCTGCTCTGTAGCCTGCCATAGACGATGCAATTTATATCACTCACACGCTTTCTCTAGTGCCTACAGCAGCAACAACGAAATAAAAATAGTCTTTCAGTCTCTTCTGCTGCGCCTTCAAGGGTTAGATGATACAATAGATCTGTGGTGTCTGAAACAAGGTAAAGGTGAAAACTTGCAATGCGTGTTTCTCTTGACTCGGTTTACGCGAGTTTAGAAATGTTAGAAGTGGAGGATGGCTTTTTCTGGTTCATGGAACTGTTCAAATTACTGTAATAGGCCTAGGCTTTGATTTTATTACCGTATTTTGTCCTTCAATTGAGCGTATAGTTGTCTTTTTCTAATTGTATGATCATCGGGCGTTGACAGACTTGGACACTGTAACAATGGCAATAGATTTGGGACATGATTCTTGCTTGGTAATAGGAGTAAATTTAGTGATCATGTTCAGGATTTAATTACCACATCAAATATTCAAACGTGATTCATTTACATTTGGCCCTTTTTTGTAATTTAATCCAATAAATTATCAAAAACACGTGGGAATTAGTAAATCATTGGGGTGATAACAATGTTCAAACAAGAAGCAATTTTAGGTGACAGTGAATTGGGTATAAAACAATCGATAGGAACAAGCAAAGATTGGTCCATTTGATTGGCCCATTTCCAATTCTCATGGGCACCATTGATTGAACCTCGGCCAATGTCTAACATCTATGGTCTATTGTGGGCTTGTAAGACAAGTCCGTTTCTATGTCCCTATCTTGTTCAACAACTCCAATTGACAACACTTCCGAGAAATTTTTAAGCCAGCTTCTGAATTTTGAAGTTACATGGCCAATACTTGCTTGACTTAAAAAGGGGGATTGAAATCTCGGATTCCTGGCCGGTTTTGATTGATTATGATTGTAAATAACAGTGATTCATGGGTGTGGGTGTGCTGTTATTCATAATTAGTGGTAAAGTTGGTGGCAACACTCGATTACCAGACTGTTTCTCCTTTTTTTCCTTTCACTGTAAATTGCCATGGCGCCATGATTGTTTTAACTTTGAAATTCATTCACCAACCTGTGAGGGATGGAGGGCTTGAGTTTTTAAAGCATGTTGTTATTAGATTAAAAATTTTTATGATTTTAAAATATAATTTAAATTAAAATTTAAAAATTAGAATAATGTCATTTGGAAGGATCCAATGACATTAATCATTAACCCTCGACAGGAATTCCCAAAGCAGAAGAAAAAGTCGAACTGGCTTACTCCTTTGAAGAGGGCATTAATATCCACAGGCAAAATCAATAATTACATCCAGATTATTCCTCCTAATTAATCACAGATTTTACCAAATATGAGAGTTTCTGTGTCTTGGTATCATGACACAAGAGATTCAGCAAAATGGAATCACGTAGAGATAGAGACAAGATTACAAACCATTTCTTCTCTGTACAATCTGCAGACTCCCACCAGCACTACCAAACTCTGGTCATAAATTACAGTCCCCCATGTAAGTCAACTTAATATAATTATATTCATATCATTGAGCCATGCATCGACCAGATGTTCAATTTCGTATTAATATGTGTGTGTGTGTGTGTGTGTGAATCTGGGTATACATCTTCATGCATGGTGTAAAGTATGATAAAACAGTTATCAAACCACGTCCTGTATCATACATTATTAGATGAACCCCTCCCCACATTGTTTTCTCCATAAGAAGGTGATTAAACCCTAGAACAAGAGCTTCAGGATCCATAAAATAGGAGGGTCCACATGGGAGTATATCTCTGACTATAAAACTAAGTCTTGTTGAGTGGATAACATAACACAAGGTTTCAATTGTATCAACTCATTGTATTGCCAGAAATGGTGAAGTTTCCTCTAAAATTCAAACATTAAAGTGAAGAAACCTTTAGTGATGCTACCCACGACCTTGTCTCCGATTGCATAGAGCCAGCCATACCCGTCTTTGTCCTAGTTTCCACACCGCGCAATATATTTTGCCCTGCAATAAAACCCCTTTTGTCTCATCAAATTATCTCATCAGTGTCATTATCTTATTGGCTTTTGTCTTCCGAGATTTGCTAATTTGTGTCAATGTCGAACTCTGAAGTTTCATCATCGGCTTCTCCTTCAATGCCTGAGTTTTCTCCTGGAAAGATTCAATTAGTTTCCAAGTCTGTATCAGACCGACTGCTGCAAAAATTCTTTGATGCATCGGAATATGACTTTGATTATGAACGAAGCGGATTGTGGTCTCCTCCTGTCAGAAGAAACGTTTTCATGAGCTCACCTGGAAGAATATTTACGGAAGAAGAAATGCTTGAAGAGCTCAGAAATGTGATGGATTCTCGTAGAAGAAGAGGAAAACAGAAGGTTTGTGAATTTTTTCCAAAGACTAAATTAAACACATTTTCTTAAGGATTAATGCAGTGCGATGTTGATTCAACTTTGCTCTTTGGCAGGTATTTTTGTGCTTTTGAACTAAAAGAGAATGACGAAGGCCGCCTTTATCATATTCTATGAACATATGGCTGTTATTTTTCTGGGTAAAATACAATACAAGATTGACCTAATTGTTTTTCTTTCTTCTGGGTTTCTTTTCTTTCTGCTGCTGCTACTGCTGGACGATGTAAATACCTCCATATTTTCATTGGAAATACAAAAATTAGCAAGGTTCATTTGCTTTCTGGCCCAGTTTCTCCACATTCCTTTTGGTTAATTATTCTTCTGACTTGTCATTTTTTATTATGGATGAATATGCCGGATTGTAGATTTTATAATCTTTTTCTTTAAAATTTGAGGCCCAGAATTTCTCTGCATATGCTGCAAACCGGCTCTCAAAACACACCGCTTCTCCTCTCAATCAAACTTCAGTTAACGAACAGTTCCCAGAATGTGAAGTGAAGCTGGTAACTGTTCCATTAAAAGTTGAAAATTTAGGACAAAGCAGGAACATTCTACTACAAAACTAATTGTCCTTAACAATTATTCGTCAGACTACACATATAATATAAGGTTAATGAAAAAGGTATCCTGTCATAATTCAAGATCTTAGGAGATATAATTTAGTTTTCTGACAATTGGGGTGTCATAATTATCCGTTCCTCTGTTATAATTTCTTTTTAATGCATGGTTAGCAGCCATTATTTGACTGTTTAATTATGTGTTTCTGCAACCCAGTTGGAAGAAAAGGTGCTGTAAATAACTTGGATCCATATTGAGGATTGTAATTTCTTCTGTAGGTTTCATGGTGAATGAATCTGAATAAATATTTGAAAGAGGGGAAAAAAATAAAAGCATTAATTATCCCGAAATTTAAAATAAAATCACAACTCATGCAGGTAACGTCAAGGGCCCTACAGGAGTGGAAAGTTTGCCTGCAATTACAAAGAAGAATTACAGCCAGGCAGCCCGTGGTGTCCATCAGCATGCAAAATCCAAGAACTTGTGTAACATCGATATGTCAGGATTGCATCGGCACCAGTCTCTGCATTTAAAACCAACTGTGACACTTGCTTCATATGAATCATCATCATACAGCCTTTTTATGATCCCAATTGTACGATTGCTTCATTTAGTATTACACGGCAAGGTTAAAAGGGCAAAGTCTTTGCTTTGCTTTACTTTTTGACAGCTTAGATTTTGCAGTGCAGAGAAGAGAAGAGAGATCTTTCACAGACTTCAACTTTACTGCTCTCCTTTTCACATTTGATCATCATGTAAATCCGTAATGGAGCATGGGCTTATAGCGTCGTGGTTCGTGCAGATTAGATTCCTCTGGAGCTTTGCACCAACACAGCTGTACCTGTGTAATGTTTGCGCATCTGCACAGATTCTGTGTCTTTCCTTCTTTGACTCCTTTGCCTCACATTTTCCACCCTTTTTCTTCCTCCCACATAACCCACAGTGAAGAATGGATAAGGAACAAGTAGGCTAAACGGGCTCAACAAAACAACAGACCACACAACAAATACACCTGGGAAAATCAAACACAGGAATTTTGAACAACATTTTTAATACTATTTTAAATTATAAATTGACCCATATGCTTAAGTTGAGAGCTAAAAGCTGAACAACTAAGAGAAAATTCTTGTAATAATGATGACAGCTCTGGTATGTTAAGGATAGCTGGTGTTTAATATTTCATCTGCTTCAGCTCGCTATTATTTATATGCTTCCATACGAGGAATGTACAAATCATGACATTCACAGTCTCAGACACGAGTCGTGATTTCAACTTTAGCATCTCATGTAAAACATTCAGATGGTCTTAACATTAACCTAAATGATCCACATGGACTAACAGGACTTTTCTTTGAGCCTCTGATCTTGTTTTGTTTTCATGGGAATATTCCTGCAACCAAATCAAGAAGTAACATTGATTGTCAAGGTTTTATAACAAAAAGATTTTCTTTTCTTTTTTTTGAATATGAAACAAAATCTCAGGTTAGAATCCATAACAAGCATAAAATGCACTGCTAATAATTTTGAATATAACATATGGTGTTCATTTTCTCAAATAGTTAAAGATGATATAATTGGCACTGACAAGGTGTGGTGTTACTAGACCTTCTGCACGTGAACATCAGCCTGGAACAGACCTTTGTTCCAGACTTTCTTTCCCTGTAATGCCATCCTCCAGGTTTTCGAAATATATGTTGTAATCCTTCTCAGTTGGAGGGAAAGGAAACAATATGCACTTCATGATTTTATGCTAATATGATGGCAAAACTTATATGTATGACCTCAAATGTTTTGCGATGCACAAATGAGCTTTCCAAGGCAGCAATGCATATGTGAGCAACCTCTTCCATTGATATTTTTCCCTGTAAGTGATATATCAATTAATAAAAAAAAAGGTTCCGTTAAAGGATAATTTATGTCTCTGACCCGAGAACTCAATTTGAAAGACAAAGTTACATCATCACCAAAATTACAACATATCTGGTAGAACATTCACCAAAAGCTAATACTGTCATGTTGTCTCCTTGATCAAAAATGAGATCTGCTCCAGCAGGCTTCTCAGTTAATGCACAAGGCCTTACACTGGTATATGGAATATCACTCTCCCTTATGAAATCCTCTCCCTGTCCAAAACGTGGGAATCATAAGCAAATTAAAAGGTAGAAGAGACAAAGAACCTATACTTCCTATTCATGATGGCTTGCAATAAAGAGAAATATGGTTCTAGTTGGTCATGCCACAGAGACAGGGTGAGCAACTTAAGGCCAATTATATGTATTGAAAGTTCAATGCTCAATGGTTGTGAAAACTCGAATCGTAGTTTCTAAACAGCAATTTGGCACTACTGACCATAATCAAAATTGCTAGGCCTCTTACGTAAAGGTATAATAATCAAACTGCATATATTGGGTAGAACTTAACCTTCAACTTAATTATGAGATTGAAACCTAATTCCTAGTTCAACCGTGCAGCAAGAGGCTCTTTACCTAGATCCAGTTCAGGCCTTCAGGTCAGGTAACTCCTGCAGAGCTCGCATGAACAAACCTACAAGCGTTGCGCCAGAAAGGACATTTAGCTTACATGCCTAGTATATTCACTAGGTGCAATCTCATAAAAGATAAGCTATGTAAACTCAACATTTGAACCTGGGAGTGACACTGGAAGCTGAAATGCTCTTTCCACAAAAGTGGGTTTCGGTTTCCATCATAATCAAACTTGCTGAACATGAGCAGGAAAAAATTGGTACCATGTAAGGTTTCACAAAGTCAGACATGGAGAAAATAGTAAATGCAAAATCACGAAGTCAGATAAAATAGTAAATGCAGAGGCATGCCTGCAATGATATGACATTGCTGGGGTAAAAAAGTGGAACATCTGAGACAGTTCGTACTTGAAATATAGGCCTCAAGTGTATCTGGAAAAATAAATGACAGATTAGGGATAAAATCATTCACCAGAGCCTATAGATCCACAGTTGTGATGGTACTTACTGACTGCCATTTGCATCCCACAGTGTCAATGCCTGACGTACAACCCACATTATCCCAATCACTACTATTGCAAACAATAAGTTTAAACCGATGACTATCACCTTTTGGCACAGCTCCAAACTATCATATGCAGAAGGATCCTCTGGCCAAACAAAATTCTGAAACGAAAAATGAATTATTTCTCGCATAGGAAAGAAGAACCAGTAATTAAATTTCTTTCAAAAATCCCAGAGAGAATGGACACCCAAGAAGAAAACATTAAAAAGCTCTGTTCTACTCCAACAAAATCTTCATTCTTATATAGATTTTGGTTCTGGAATATAGGCATAAGAAATTATACAAATGTCATAGTCTTTCACTAGACATTAAGTGCTATAGAAGTAAGGGCAAACACAACAGTATCTAAACTTTACAAACTTATCTAGTTTAAATAGGGTTAAACTAGACTAGTCAGGTTTCACAGGATGATGTGGTCAATCACACAATAGAAGCAGTTGACATCCAAGTGAGCAGTTTTAATCAAATAGCAAAAGAAAAAAAAGGAGCGCAGATCAAGTACGTTAAGGCATATGTAGCACATAGTGTGATGAATAAGTTCACTCATACTCGTAAAGCCACCATTTTTTGCAGTAGAAACAAGACCTGAAGGAGACAACCATCACACAAAGACCCGAATAATTAAATGTGTTCCAATACATTACCTATAACAATATTTCTACCACAACGGGAGATGTCAAAAACAAACCTTTAAAAAACTCTGTTGGCCCACCATTTCACCACCAGTTTCGTTGATCTGAAATGTACTTTCTCTAACGGCCCACCATCACAATATCATCTAAAGCTCCCCATGGAAGTTCTTTAAAACGATCATCCGCAAAAGGCATCTAGGACAACTGAAACTCAATTGACATACAAGATACAGAACAAACGTGAAACTGTTAACTACGGCTTCGCTGCAAGGACCTCTTGCGAATTTTATTTGCATGTTATCAGGTTTTAAAAGCTCAACAATCCACATCAATGAGCACTTTTATATCCTAATTGCAGAAAACCCATAGGAGCAATATGTATATAATTCTAAGTGGTTGAAATACTCAGAATTCAATGATAGAACTATTTCCTATTTTATGACATCTGTAGCTTTGCGAAGTTTTCTTCCCATTTACAGTTCCCACACTTCGTACATTTCACACTACTCAGACCAAACTGTCTATATTTGCATACATTCAATTTCAATTTAGTATAAATAAAAAGAACATCCTCTGGAATAGAACAGATGAAAGAAATTTGGTCAGCTATTAGCATTGAATAAAAACTGTAACTTCAAATCCAAATAATAGTTTCCCATTTCGAAGTCCAACACTGCCCTTTACAGCATTAATCAAATTTCTCATCCCCAAATACTCCACAATTTCACCTACATGGTTTTACGCTTTCACTACACATGCAACTAATTACAAAAAATGTAAGTCAATGAACACTACATGCAGCATGGACTTCAGCATCTCAGTCAGAGGTAAAACACGAGAAAATCACAGCAAGTGCATGCATAAAATTAGAATAAACACGATCATAATACTATTCCAACTAATCGGTCCACCCGATGATTGAGAATGCAAGGATCAGAAGGCGATGGTAGTAGTCCCAGATGGTTTTTGAAACAAAGCCTTTACAAGAGGTTTGTCGATCTTCAAAAGCTGAGCAAATTTCGGCCACACACACACGCCCACACTTCCAACAGTCGTTTTGGAAGTTGGAAAATGGCGCAACTCCCTATACAAAATTGCACAAAAAGATGGGCTTGGTTTGTAGTTGGGGTCGGGTTTGGGCTGCGCTCAAGTTGAAGCCCAACATGAAAAAAAATTTAAAAAAAACCATTTGCGTTTGCCGGGAGTCGAACCCGGGTCTATTGCTTGGAAGGCAATTATCCTGACCGTTGGACTACAAACGCCAATACATATTGCTACTGCATGTGCTTAATAACATATAATAATATTACATCAATTCAATTTATATGTATATATAATTGTATCACTAAGTATTTGATCATGAAAGATGTTATTACAATAAATATGTTTTGCATCAGAAAATTGTAGTAAAGCTAACCTTCAAAAGTTGAATCAAAATTAAATAATATTCTTATCTAACAAATTTGGTACCTGCATTGTTGTGTCTGTGTCCTGTTGTTCCAACTTTATGATGTGTAATGAGACAATGGAGCTTGCTTTCGGCAAATGGCACTGGATGATTCTTGTCTGAACCCAGATATCTGAGCGGGTGACATGGTTGAATGATTTCAGGCCCTTTTTTGCAGACATCATGCCCAGCAAATTTATTCTTTATTATTAGTTTATACCAATTCTATGCCGACGATATATTTTGTAAACTAAACCCAATTCAACCTCAGACTACACTGCATTTGGATTCCAATTTTCTACATCGTGTTGGCAATTCCTATTCCTGTCTCTGTGTATGCTTAGCTAAGTAGATAGTAATGTCTGTCGACCACTGTGTTGTTAAATTTTGTAGTGGAAGGTTAGTTGTAGATCACGAGGAGTAGGAAAGATTTTTGTTTACGGTTGAAAGCCAATGGATAAGTGTGACCGAAATTTCTCCATTGAAGCTGGCATTGGAAGAGATAATATTAAGGTTGGCATGATCGTGATTCTCTTAGTTTTTGCAGAGAATTATTAAGAAATTTAGAGGAGGCAGACGGGTCCTACAATATAAACCTACCAAACACGGGTCTTTGTGGGATATTGACCCATAAACCATGTCCTAATAAGACCAATACTTTAATCCAATTAATGCTCCTTCTCCTTCTCCTTCTTCTTCTTCTTCTTCTTCTGCTTCTGCTTAACTGTGAATTTTCAAATAAAATTCTCTTCAATACCAGGTCTGGGTTCATTTAACGACATTAATTACGAGATCAATAGTAGTTGCAATGGATATTAGCAGTAGCCAAAAGTCCACCCCTTGCTTAAATGTTAATAAATAATTAGCTGATTATGAACATAGGAACAAAGACTTTGAGCCTCAAACACCACCATAATTGGGTAATTATCTTCAATAAATCCAAAGTTTAACCAATATTGTTGAAGAGAATCCGTGAGGAGTTGCTTAATCTCCCTCAAATCATACCTACCAAAAGCAATATTCAAAAGCACTTCCAACCTCCTTTACAAAAATAGCTTTCCTAGGAAGTTCTTGATTTTCAAACTTCCTCCACTCATTACTATATTCTTCACTTTCCCGAAGGGAAAAATGGTTGACTGTTCATTTAGGTATTTGGCTCATACTTGCCCTTGTTGCCAAAATCAAGCTAATTAGTTTAATTATGTTGACATTACTGACTGCTTCTATATGGTAAACTAAGATCCTGATGATTTTAAAATTAATTCCCGGCTGTGCCTGATTAAGGTAGAGTACCATGACGACAAATAGATATCATTTCGAAAGTGAATGAGAAAACAAATCGAATCAATGACATGCTGTCGTCCTCTTGCAAATGCTCGATCAAATTATTAACTTTTCCATCCTTCATGCAATGCAATGTTGCTGGTAAACGGCGAAAGGGTCAATGACGGCAGATATGGACGATTGCATTCTAACAACCAGCAACGTGTGAGGGGCTCAAAAAACCTTGTTCTCGTATGGCCTAGCTTTCTGTTTCCACGCATGTCTTTTGGGATAACTTTAAGAATATGAAACAAACCCCATTGCCCCTTTTCCAATTTGAAGTGGCTTTAAAACATTCGGAAAATGATGGCCCATGGACTGAGATTTTGTTTGTGGAACTACTGTATTATAAGTTATGATAATTAAAGGTTAATGATGTTGAATGAGAAAGGATATTATTAAGAGTTCTGTACGCAGTCTTCCAATCAAAATGGTGGCTATAAAGGCATTAGAATTGAGGACCCATGTATTACCTTTCATGGAAATTACTCGTTAAAAATTCCAATCCAGCAAGTGTTAATTTCCACCCCATGTTTTTCCACGGGGGGAGAATGTGCTCCACAGTCGCATGGTTCTCAATCCCAAAAGACTCAAATTAGTCATGGTTATCCCAGAAAATCAACCAAGAAATCACTTTCCCACCAGGCAAACACAGATACAAGTTTTTATACATGTAGAAAACTTGTAATTCTTGAAGTGATGTAGATGATGAGATCTGAAAGAGAGTGATCAGATTAACGAAACCAAACCGCACGCTGCTACTTTGGGAGAGGGCAACACTGAAAACAAGACCATGTGTGACCCCCGAGTGTGAGACCATTAAATACTTAGGAGTTCAGTATCTGTTTAAGGGTTTACATTAATTAATTAAATGCTTTATTACAAAACGATTAAAAGGAACCCATCTTTTTTACCAAATCTAACAACGTGTGGGACCAACTGGATCTTATTATTTTAGCTTTACAGGTTTGACTTTGTCTTGCCAATCACATGTGCATCTTCGACTTCATCAACTCAAGACTCATGACTCGTATTGGTGAAATCTTAAGTGTTTTCATTTGACGGTGACAAGCAGTTTCGGTAGAAACTATTGCGGAAATCATGCATTAACCACAGTGGTCCTCGAGCTCTCATCTCTTTCAAATTAGGTCTGTGATGTAATTCATTAGCATTTGCATCATTTTCATCTCCTTTTGACCCTAAATCTTGATTATAAAGGGAATTCCGAACTAAATTTACTGTTACTGCAAATGGGTTTATATCTGATTTTCTGAACAGAGACATGGAATGTGGACTGGTTCGACAGTAATTCTGTTCAGCCACGATCTAAGCCAAGCCAAGAGTCGAAGACCAATAGTTCTTGTAACGAATGAGGCGCAAATGGGATCTTTGACAGTACACGAACCGAAATCACTGAGAAATACCGGTGGCCGGCAGCTTACCTTGTGCTCACCTAACTTAGCTTCCACGCGGCACTTGCATACTCAGTTTTAGTATACCGACTTAATAACATGCGGCAAAACGCACCAACACAAGACCACCTTGTTTCCTTTTTCTGAATTTTTCAAAGTTTATGATTCATTGACTTAGCCATCCCCAATTTTACTTGACCCCCACGCTCGCTCGCTCTCTCTCTCTTAAGCCGTCACGCGGTGACTGTAGACTGTATAGCACTATTTCCTCTCCCTCTTGTCTATATATACCGGCAGCTTCCAAAAAACACTCCATGAAGTTCTCTCTACATCTTTAACCTTAAACTAGGAAATCCAGATCCCATTTTCTCTCCGTTTCTCTTCTCTCTTTCCATTTCTCTGCATTTGGCGTTATAATAAATTAAAAAATTCAATCATTCATGGCTCGTTTTGGTTCTTTTGTACTCATTTTCTTGGTCATGTTTGCCTCAGTTGTACCGTCTTTAGAAGCAAGAAAGCTCTTAAACAAAGAGAGCGACACCATGAAAATTCCATCTTTGTTCAAGAGTTTGGTTCTCAGTGCCCTCCCGAAGGGAAATGTTCCAGCTTCTTCTCCCAGCAAGAAGACTCATGCCACTCTTGACAATGAAAAGCTCTTTGCCCGGCATCTCGCTAGCATTGATCGGATTCTGCGGTCAGTTCCCAGCCCAGGAATCGGCCATTAGTCTTCTCAAACTATTTATTCTAATCCATCAAGCCTTTCATAGCCCTTGATACATGCTACAATTTTGATTTTTTTCTTCTTTGATTCTTTTTTATGGCGTTAGATACTATCATTGTACACATAGAAGTGCATAGACAAATTCAGACTTTTTGATTTCCTTTATTTCCTCTTCATGGGATTAATTTTGTTGTCTGCATCCCATCCCTTTATATGACAAATGAGAAGTTTTTCATAGCTTATAACAGTAACATATATTAGTGTGCCAACACTGTTATCTACTTCCCGTTTGGTGTTCGAGAAAATCAACCCATCTTTGATAAAAGGAAAAGGAAAAATTTTAAATTAATAGGTGGTGTTGAGGTGTACTTTTCATGTCAAGTAGGGCACTTGCCTCTGATTTGGTAAAACAAAATCTTCAAAAATGTCGAAAACGCGTTTCAGTAGACAAATCCATCACCAGCCAATTTTCGATTGCTTTGCCAAAAAGATGTTAATGCTATTGAGTTTGCCATAAAATCCCTAGACCCCCCAGTTGCATGTATGGCCATAGCTCGATCTGTGACCCAAAACCCATTTCGTGATTGCACAATAAGCTGAATTGGTGCATGAAACTATGTATAAGTCGACTTCAACTTCTTTAAGGGACATGTTGTTCATGCAACATACTAATTCGATCTCTAATTAGAATAAATTATAGTTCAATACTAATTAATACTGCAAGCAAACGTTTGTCGTATGAATTTTGCAGTGTTTAAACAAGTTGATGGTCGAAAATCATTGACCCAAGTCAATGTAATCAGTCAATAATCACATGAACACGGTCAATTTAGCATGGAAAATTTATTATATTCAATCTTAAATATTTTAAACTGAATAGAAGGAAATTAAGATGTCTTCAAGCCATCAAAATTGACTGTGATTAAAAAGCAAGCAGGCAATTGACTGTCAATAAAATCATACTGCTTCTTCCTCACTCTTTCGGGCACAATACAGTTAGGAGCAAATTGGTTAAGTCTTGTGTCACCAAAATGTTTCTCCGTGGAATATGAAGATCTGCTGGCTGATCACAAGACTGACTAATTAATTATGTTTAAGGGGAGATCTATGATAGGGGGTTAATCAAAGTTGAAACATCAAACCATACATAGGTATGAATGATGAGATGAGACATGCTAGCGTAGATTTTGCCCTACTCAAAACCAGCACGAGGGCTCCACGATCCGCCGATCGGCTTGCATCTGTTGGTTCAGTTGCCCATCAACTTCTCCAAATCTTCTTATCCACGGCAACAACAATTGTCAAAGCCTATTCATCACAAGTCAAAAATGGACTGTAATAATGTCTCAGGTTACAGTCAATTTTACTCTGATCATTGCATCATCGATTGAGGCGATGGCTAAATTTGTATTGATTGTCGATGCATCGCATGGTGAAATATAGGGGCTGTAATTAGTGATATGAACGTTTGCCTGCCGCCGCGCCAGTCACAGTCCGCCGTGTGGCAGCCGGTGGCCTGCTCACGAGAACAACTGTTTTGACTGTTTGAATGATGGTGTTAGGATCACAGGTGTGCCATGTTAGAATCTCAATTTCACATGCATTTCCCATCCATAAGATTTTCCAGAGGGTATGAATCATGCATGTTCCACAATTTCTTGACTTCAAAGTGGTAGGTGACATTTATATATAATAAATGCAAAATTGACATTGATTTATGGTAATTCAAAGAATACTTTATTCCCATTATGAGGCCAATGCATGTTATTCTTTTGGTAGGGGCAATTTCCTATCCACCTAAAGATGAATATTGAGCTAAGCCTTCAAATTAGACTTGTCATTGCCAAGAAGCTATTGATCAATTGACCGCGCTTGCCATTGCTAATGCCTAATGCTAATCTCGTGACATTGATACCATATGGATGCTGCCTGCCTCTTCTCATTTCGAAGAAAATGTGTGGTTAGTGATTGCCCACTATGGAATAATACTATTTGATCAACTCTTTTTATATGAATTGACATGGTATATTTATGATTGTTTTATATGTTTTGTACAAAAATGTCTGGCTCGTGAGCTGCACTGATGGACTTATCTCTTAGGATTAACCAAACTTGGGCCTCTGATGGACTTGACTTAATGTAAGATCATTTGGCATTGTTAAAAGCATGTGTTTAATTAGATTAAGGTTTGGGGATCTAATTTCTTGATTAACACAACCATGTTTACGAGTGGGAAAATGCAAAAACTGATATATGATATTTAACTCACTCAGTGACAATGATTTGCTTGGTGTGTCATTGACGAAATCAGCAGATAAATTTGAGTTGCAGAAACATTGGCAATGGCAGCCATTCACGAAAGGAATATAGCGAGGATAAAGAAGATGGCTGCTGGTTGATTTTAGCCATAAGCTGTAAGGAGCGAGCTATAAGACCATTGAATTTGAAGTTTTTATTTGATTAAGCTTGGGCATGTATGCTAATCACCAAGAACAAGGTGACAAAAAAATTTTCTAATTAACTGATAATTAAGCTTGTTAATTACGAAATGAATGGTCATTTTTAGTGTTTTTTGCTGCGACCTTTTATAGATCAGATTCAGGGCACTGCATAAGCTGGTGCATGAATGGAAGCAGAGAATATCACATAAGCAACTCCACAACAGAAAATTATGGTCATGATCCATCCACATAAGAATTTCAGTAAGAGCTTCCAGTTCACATTCTGCAGACAAAATCTTAGCATCAGGAATTTTGGCACATTGCATACCAAGAAGTTAGCCAGGAAAAGAATTATGCATGGGAAATCTTACCTGAAGATCATCTGCCATCCCAACTCCGACAAGAGATCCAACAAAAGCATGAACACTTGAAACAGGAAGATTTGTTCTAGACAGTATAATCACTGCTGTCACAGTGGACAATTGTGATGCCAATCCTCTCGAGTTACTCATGTATGTCAGCTTGCCACCGAGACATTGAGTTAGCTTCCACCCACCCAGGAAAAATCCCATTGCAGCAACAAGTCCGCCGAGAGCTCTGAACCACCAGCTCACATGTATGGATTCCTGAGAACAATGAGTTGTAAAATTGTTCAACTCTGATTTTCACAGTGCAAATTCTAAATTTCTACTGATTAGAATCAATCAAACCCACCAAGTCTTCCCCATTTCCTGAATATTTTTTTCTATGATTGAAAATATCAACAATGGCTCCATATGGACTCACAACAGCTGCCATCTCGCTAAAAGATTGAATGAGACTGTATAATTTATCAGCATGCGTTAGTAAGCTCTGAAGAATGCAAGTATGAGCAAATTAACAATGTGGAGATCTCTAAAGATGCAAGAGTAAACCTACGCAAAGATGCATGAAGCTAAAAGTTGTGGACAGCTGAAACAATTTTCTGTTTCATCATATTTTTCTGCTAAAGCATGGCGAATGAGGGTTTTCCTGTCATACTCAATAACCTGTTTCAACGTATGGATGGAAATTAGCGGAACAAACATTGGTCGACAATGGTTACCAAGAGTAATCGGTTACTTACCGGAGACACTGTGGAGTTAGTGAAGTTTCTAATGAATTTTGAGACACTTTCAAATGGACTTGTCTTTTCAATCTTCTGACAGTTCTTTGCTTGAACCAAATGGTTCGGTGTAGACGCGAGCAACTCTTTAAATTTAGTTGATTGTTCTGTAGAATTAAAATGCAGGGAAGCAGATGAAACCTGCGCAGGATCTTTGATTGCGTCCGGTGAGGCCCAGCTAATTCGCTCTTCTTCTTCGTAGACTGTTTGTAGTACTCTCATCTCCATAAAGTCTCTCAGTACATCTTCCTGATCATCATCTTCGTTCACTTTTGTATCGCCGCAGGTTTGATTCTGACTTTCGACACTTTGTTCGATGTCAGAAGTCATGTTTTTCTTTGCAGGCTTGCATTTTTCAGTAGTATCAAGTTTTCTCGTGGCCAAAGGAACCACCACAATCTACAGAAAAACCAAATTCAGATAGATGCCATTTGCTCAGTAACATGAATTTTAACTGATACAAGTTCAAATTTATGCTACAATTAACTATTTACCAAAGATAAGACTGCTCCACTAAACGTGGCCAAAGCTACAGCAGCTATGACAGGCCATCTGGGAAAGTGTTCTATCCGTACCGTAACCTGCCAACAAAATATTAAAGCAGTGTAAGCAATTATTCGGATATCAGAATGCGGAAGCAAAAAAAATTTTATGTGACAACCTGATGCATGAGAAAGAGGCAAAGCAGTCCTGCAGATATTCCATAATTGACAGGCAGGAATATGAAAATCCTCCTCCTCGCATTTTCATGTCGAAGTATAGAAGCCTTCAAGAGAAAGAAGGATAGGTACGCACATATACAGGCAAGTAATGGAGCTACAGTCCATTCTAGGAATATCCAAAGCAGCCCTCCACCATTAAAGTTATGATTGTCATTCTGCATCCGACCATTATCAATTGAGAATCAGAACCAAAATTTCACACCGGGCAAACCCTTCAGTAACTAGACCATCACTTAAGAGAATATTTAGTCTGTACCTTGTTCCACATGGGAATGTAGTCAAAACCTTCAGTAACTAGCATTGTTCCCAACAAAGCACCCTGTGTTGCTTCCTGAGATGAAACAGGCAGCTCCAAGTAGGTTGCAATTGCCAGCCAGATTGCTGCTCCAAAGCATAGGCTAATAGATCTCAGACAAAAAAGAAAAAATCTATAGTAACAACAATTAAGGACTAATATGTGAAGTATTACTTGCACTAATGAGAACAACTACCATACTCCACATCAAGAAACTTTCACTTGGTTGATTTTCTTTGAGAAACTGCAGCAACACAAACTTTCATTAGCTTTTGGTATAGTGTTTCACCATATGTGCCATCCTTTATTCTTATGACCATACATCAGAAAACAAAGCATTAACAGTGCTGTTGCTGGACAAGGCTGCTCCAGGAACATAGATTAATCCCGCCACTAATGACGCCTTTAGAAGGGTCAAAGATCCTGAACCTACTGGTGTTGAGAACTGCCATTCAACAACAAATAGCAATTTCAGATGCTACAGAAAAAGCACAAGTGAAATACAAAAAGGAAATATGTTGTTATATGAATTTGAAAAATACACAAACCGGGGCTGGAATATTGTTGGCACCAGCTGAAAACGCCATAGCAATAGCAGCCAAAGCCCCAACTACTGGTATCCATCCATAAGTCTCCTTCCATTTTCCAACAACATTGATGGCAAATTCAACCGGGATCTTCTCATCCTTTGCAGGCATTCTATCAGATTATTGAGTCTCAATAAGCAAAAACTAAGTCCTAGCAGGATGGACTTAGAAAAGAATTGTAAAATTTTTCACATTGGATATACCCCCAAAGGACTGGGCTGGTTTTGTTGTTTTGCCATTGCTCTACTGTCTTTTAGTCCTACTTGTACAATAATTGCCTCGCTATCGTTCCTGTTTACCTTGTAATTTTCATGAATGAATTTCTTGGTGACTAATTGGACGATCCAATGCCTGCAACTGTCATGTTTTATGAAACAACTTCGAAGAAGACACCAATGATGAACTAAGATCCCTTATCACAAATTTTTCAGCCAAATTCATTCAAGAAATGATGGACAATGAGCATGTAACTCAACCAATCTTTAGAGTTCTGAATTCTAACATATCATAGATGTTCACGCACTAAAAAGCAAAGACATGATAGACCATCATCCAATTTACATAAAGAAAGTATTCAAACCTCCATTTCAATCAATTATTGAGTCCTTTTCTTATACACGTCTACATTTTAAAATATATGTATTAAGAATTGTTATTATTACAGTATTGTCATGCGCAGCTTTAAAAGTGGGCAACATGTCCCTCTCAACTATTTCTTCTTGCCCTCCTCTAAAACGTGTGCGTTTAGATTCCATCAATTGTGGTCAGTAAAACATGAGCCTGGCAACATGCAATGCATAGAAAGAAAAGAATATCCCAATATGGCTAAGGAAGTACCGCCCAATACCTAGCCAACTCATTGAAAAGAATAAGACAATTCCTTACCAATGGGGTGCCCACGTTTATTGTACACTTCCATTATTATTAAACAACTCATTGTTCATAAGAAATTGAATCATGGGGTAAACGCTTTTCTTTCCCCATTCTTCAGGCTTAAAATTAAAGACAATGAGTAAAAATTCGACAATAATATTTAAATTTCTAAAATGATGATAAATACATGCTCAATCAAAATGATGCATATTAGTTGGCATCTGATAAGAGAATATGGCAAAGAATGATATCTTTTGAAAGACAATGCATTGACTAAGAAGCCAATTGATTCCAATTTTGTCTTTAAATGTGGTACCACACTGGAAAACAAAGCAAGAACAGTGGAAGACATTCCAAAGATCACAAGGCTAAACTTATACAACTCTGTGCAAAGAGGAGAGAAATGACAAAAGTTGTACGGCAAAGCTTTTTGAGGTGGAGTCCACCCAAATATGCTTGCACCCAAAAGAGAACAATAAACAAAGCTTATGATATTGGAATTGGAATTACAATTGCACACGCAATAGCTTTGCTTGCTTCTCCCTTCCTTCCCTCCTATCCCAACGAAATTCATGTAAAGTAAATCCTCAACTTCTTTTTCATGTCCAAAAGAATAAAAACACAATTCTGTTTTCTTTATACCATATCAAGATCTCTCTTTTAGGTTGTATTATCTAAGCTAGATAGTAGCTTTTCTTGGGTATCTTTCACTATTAGCCAAGCAATTAGGCTAACATATAAGCCTTACAAGGTGATCTGATTATTAATTTAATGAAAAAATAAAAATAGATGAACGCAAAATCTAAAATTATGTTCATCTAAACAAAGAGAGAAAGTAATCTACAACAAATATAGTTAACTAGAAATAGACAAATTCAACTCAATTTAAATCGATTCAATTCAAAAATGTATACCTTTAATAGCAAATAATCTATTTAATACATTAATGTATACGTACATACACCCACGCACGAGCACACATACATACACCCACGCGCTCATTAATTTTAATTTTTTGGCACAAGAGAGAGTGGAATGAAGAAACTTTCTCGACCATATATACTTCATCATGTGGTGTGTAATTTCTCATCAAATTTTCTAATAATAATTTTAAAAAATAGAATATTTTCAAATACTTCTCGTGGAGTTTGACAATATAACACTTAGATATAAAGTTTTACAAAATTAACAAAAAGTACTTCTTAACAGTAATCAAAATAGTAACATGATTAAAATATTCTTATATGTAATTTTAGATATCAGTACTTTTCATAAAATTTTGAAAATTAGCAAAAAAATACTTATTTATATATATTTATATCATTTAATTATATATTTATTTATTTATTTATTAAATTAAATATTTATAATTCAACATAAACAAATAATTTATATTTTTTTTTATTAAAATTAGTATATAATTTATGTATATTTATTAAATTAAATATTAAAATATAAAAATAATTTTAAAATACTTTTTATTAGTTTTTAAAAATTTTAGAAAAAGCATGTATTAATTTTTAAAATTTTAAAAAAAGTATGTGAAAAATATTATTAATTTTTAAATTATTTTATAATTTTAATTACTATTTAAAAAATATTTTTTATTAATTTTATAAAATTTATATTTAAATATTATTTTATTAAATTTTACAAAAAAAATTTAAAAATATTCATTAAAAAAAAGCCCAAGTCACTTTCTCTGACGTGCACGAATTAGGTAAAGACATTGTGTGAGTCAAAAAAACACGCACACACCCACCATCTCAATGCTGATCAATTTCGTCACTTAATTTCTCATTATACCCCTATTATTCTATTCATCATTGAGGGCAAATTTGACATTGCACTATCAAAAACTAAGAACTGAGTAAGCCCCAGCCAAGAGTGTTCTTCTGGTCCCCTGACCGAGAGAAAAAGAAATATATTTTATTTATTTTGTTTTGAGCACACCCATGACACCGAGGCATGACCGAACCATGCCCATAATCTGTTGCCAAGAATACAAAAACCAACCACGTGTTGACACCTCATAGTTGTTTGTGTCACGAATGACGTCATGAATTGACAGGTCACCACTATTCCACCTTATCCGCAAAAGATCATCTCCACGTGGCAGAGATAAGAGCAGACAACTAGCTGGGATGTGCCCACTCCATGCGCTCAGGTACCGCTAGGACCACAGGCTGATCCGAGTCATTTTCTCTGGATGCGCGACACGTAGCCAGGAGGTAAAAGGATTAGTTGCGTGTTATTAGCTGAATGGATGGCAGTAACTAGTAAAAGATGCTTAATGAAACATAAAACTTGTTGGACAAGAACGCGATGACGTGTGGGACCAGGTGGCAAAGTTGACTGATTGACACGTAGTTGGATGCCTAGGGATGAGGCAGTAAGAGCGCGTGACCAAAAAATTCGGCAATGCCAGCTGGCATTACTGTACAGTCTGCTGGCCGACCTTATCCTCTTCCTTTTTTTCCCCCTTTTTTTTTAATTATTATTATTTTATTATCCTCAAGAAAATAAAATAATTCCGAAGGAAGAAGAGAACCATTGTTTGTAGGGAGAGAGAAAAGAAGGGAGAGAGATTGTAAATGTGAATCGGGGGATAGAAGAGAAGACCAAGCCAAACCAAACCCTAGATTTCATTCTTGCTATAAGAAAAATTAGATTTTTTATTCTATTTTTCAATTTTTGATCCCGTCCGTGCCTTAAAAAGGTTCAATTTTTTTGTTCTGCAAAGTGGGCAAAGGTTAGTTTTCTTTTTTTCGTTTTTCTATTTGTTTAATTAGTATTGGTTCAAGATTGTTATATAGATTATGTAACAGTGAATTTAATGAACTTCTATTGTATGCTTGAATCTCTTCTCTTATTTGGATCTTATTTTGTGATGATATGTATGATTTTTAATGTTTAATTACATGTTTTTATTCTTTTTTTGTGATTAGTGATTCGTGTCTAGGTGACGATTTTAATTTCTTGAGGCTCTGTACAGATCCTGCCAAGTTATAGTCGTTTCAGGACAGAACTAATTCGGGTCTGGTTTACAATCCTGAGATCTTGTGGTGAATTTTTGAAGCCGAGGTTGATAACACAAAGGAGTTAAAAATGATGTCAAAATCATATACCAATCTTTTAGATCTAGCGTCTGGTAATTTTCCTGTGGTGGGTCCAAGTCGTGAAAAGAAACGACTTCCAAGAGTAATGACAGTTCCTGGTGTTATTTCTGAGCTTGATGACGATCAGGCAAATAGTGTGAGCTCAGACGTACAGTCCTCTGTCGTTCAAGATCGTGTTATAATTGTAGCAAATCAGTTGCCGGTAAGAGCCAAGCGCAGACCGGATAATAAAGGTTGGAGTTTTAGTTGGGATGAGGATTCTTTGTTATTACAGCTAAAAGACGGTTTGCCTGAGGATATGGAGGTTATATATGTGGGGTCACTCAGGGTAGAAGTTGATTTGAGCGAGCAAGATGATGTGTCACAGCTTTTGCTGGATAAGTTTAAATGTGTTCCTGCCTTTTTGCCCCCAGACATTTTGGCAAAGTTTTATCATGGGTTTTGTAAGCAGCATTTGTGGCCTCTGTTCCATTATATGCTTCCTTTTTCAGCTACACATGGGGGAAGGTTTGATAGGTCTTTGTGGGAGGCATATGTTGCAGCCAATAAGATATTCTCACAAAGGGTGACTGAGGTTATAAACCCAGAAGATGATTATGTTTGGATTCATGATTATCATTTGATGGTGCTTCCTACTTTTTTGAGAAGAAGGTTTACTAGATTGAGAATGGGATTCTTTCTTCACAGTCCGTTCCCTTCCTCAGAGATATATAGGACTTTGCCAGTAAGGGAAGAGATTCTCAAGGCACTTTTGAATGCAGACCTTATTGGTTTTCACACTTTTGATTATGCACGGCATTTTCTGTCTTGTTGTAGTCGGATGTTGGGTTTGGAGTATCAATCAAAGAGGGGTTATATTGGGTTGGAGTATTATGGAAGGACCGTTGGAATAAAGATCATGCCTGTTGGGATTCACATGGGTCAGATTGAGTCTGTGTTGAGATTTGCAGATAAGGAGTGGAGAGCTGAGGAACTTAAACAGCAGTTTGAAGGAAAAACTGTGTTGCTTGGTGTTGATGATATGGACATCTTCAAAGGAGTTGATTTGAAGCTTTTGGCAATGGAACATATGCTGAAGCAGCACCCAAAATGGCAGGGCAGGGCAGTACTTGTACAGATTGCTAACCCTGCCAGGGGAAAAGGGAAAGATCTTGAGGAAATACAAGCTGAAATACATTCAACTTGCAAGAGAATCAATGAGACTTATAGCCAACCTGGTTATCAACCAATTGTCTTCATTGATAGGCCAGTGTCTCTCAGTGAAAGAGCTGCATATTATGCACTTGCTGAATGTGTTGTGGTCACAGCTGTGAGGGATGGGATGAATCTTACCCCTTATGAGTACATTGTGTGCAGGCAGGGAGTCTCTGGATCAGAGTCTTCTTCAGAATCAAGTGGGCCGAAGAAGAGTATGCTAGTAGTATCAGAGTTCATCGGATGCTCTCCTTCACTTAGTGGTGCAATTCGAGTCAATCCATGGAACATTGAAGCAACTGCAGAGGCAATGCATGAGGCAATTTCTATGAATGATGCTGAGAAACAGATGCGCCATGAGAAGCATTATAGGTATGTCAGTACTCATGACGTGGCATACTGGTCTCGGAGCTTCTTCCAAGATATGGAAAGGAGTTGTAAAGATCATTTCAGAAGACGTTGTTGGGGAATTGGCTTCAGCTTTGGTTTTAGAGTTGTAGCCTTGGATCCAAATTTTAGGAAGTTGTCAATTGATACCATTGTTTCTGCATTTCTAAGGTCAAAAAATAGAGCTATTTTGTTTGATTACGATGGAACTGTAATGCCTCAGACATCTATCAACAAGACTCCAAGTCGAGAAGTGATTTCAATCATTAATACTCTTTGCAATGATGCCAAGAATACTGTTTTTCTTGTTAGCGGAAGGGGAAGGGACAGTTTATGCAAGTGGTTTTCTCCATGCAAGAAACTTGGAATAGCTGCTGAACATGGTTACTTTATGAGGTATGTTAATTTTTTTTTCATTTTTCTATTTATCTTTTTATCCTTTGCACTAGCTTCTAAATCGAGTGTCTTGTCAGGTGGTCTGCTGATGAGGACTGGCAAAATTGTGGGCAGTGTGTTGATTTTGGATGGATGCAAATAGCTGAGCCTGTTATGAAACTGTATACAGAATCCACTGATGGTTCTCATATTGAGACCAAGGAAAGTGCCTTGGTCTGGCACCATCGGGATGCAGACCCAGGTTTTGGATCTAGCCAGGCCAAGGAGATGTTGGACCATCTAGAAAGTGTGCTAGCAAATGAGCCTGTTGCTGTGAAGAGTGGTCAGTACATTGTAGAAGTGAAACCACAGGTATGTATCTCAACTTTGAATTAAGTTTCAGAGACTGTAGAATTGATTTTCTATCAACTGTCATGAATTTCACCTTTTGTTGAGACTTCTTCGTAGTTGTTGCTTTGGTTGTAAAGTATCGAGATAGGATTTGGTAAACATTAGAGTTTGAAGCTTTGATCAACTGGAAATAGAAAATAAAAGACAGTCACAGATGTGACATTCACAGTTCTGAATGTTGGTGAGCAAATATGCTTCCCTTTCATGTAGGCTAGGCAACATGCTGAAATTTAATTTATTTTAAGTACTCTTTAAGTTTGTATGTACTCTTCTTGAACACAATGATGCATGCAAGAAGATTATACTCTTCTAGAGTTGGCTGTCCTTTTTAAACTTCTGTAGATTAAATGTTGGGTCCAAAATCAGATTTCATAGAAACCCTCACAGATTCGCTTGGCCATGCAGCTTTGTTTATTTTACCATTGACTGGTGGTGCAGTAAAAAGCTTCCTCTTCATATATATGCCTAAATTTAATATTAGAATCTGGTAGGGCAATCTATTCTTAGTTTACATGCGATGGCTTTTTAGACCAAAAATTTAGTTCTTGTACGGATTTGTGTCTTATGTATCATGTTTGTTATTCCATTGCTTTTAACTCTTATTGTAAAATTACGATATATGAACTAACTTTTGATTGTGACTTATAGGGAGTCAGTAAAGGTTTAGTTGCAGAAAAGATCTTCGAAACAATGGCAGAGAGTGGGAAGCAGACTGATTTCGTACTTTGCATTGGTGATGACAGATCTGATGAAGACATGTTTGAGATCATTGGCAATGCAACGACAAGTGGTGTTCTCTCATCTAATACATCTGTTTTTGCATGCACTGTCGGACAAAAACCAAGCAAAGCTAAGTACTATTTGGATGACACAAGCGAGGTTGTAACCATGCTTGACGCCCTAGCAGATGCTTCGGACAGTCCACACTCCTCGGATGCTGGATCTCCTAGGTCCCCTTGACAACATCTTGACGACTGAATCAACTTTGTCTTTCGGGAGAGAATGGGAAGTATTGGCCTCTAAGGGAATTTAGCGATCATTTCTACCAGTTTGGAAGTAGGTCATTGGAAGATGTGACCTGATTGATGGGCAATTAATAAAACATCAGTAGCTTGGATTGTTTGTGCCATAGACAAGGAAGGATCAGTGATAAGGCTCGTTGCCAGGTTATAAGTCGAGGATTCAAGAGACGGCCTAGAAAGTAAACAAATTAGCCAAAATCATCACAACATGTAAATGTCCCAAGCTTATAGAGGCAAATTGTTGCGAAAATCATGTAGGTGACATCCATCTTTACTCGCACTGAAGCCTGGTTAGTAACTTTGCTCGTGGGGAGGTGGATGGGAACACGAAAGCAGATTTCAACAGTTTGGCAATTTTTTTTTCGTTCCCTTTTGGGTTAAGAGGTTTTCTTCTGTTATTCTGACAATTCTTTTTGCTTTATAACCTGTAAATTCTATAGAAATGTTTCTAATCTAGTCTTCTAATGCAATGCATTTTTACGTATGCAAAGTCGTCAATTACTAGTCATCTCATTGTTGCACTCAGGCACTAGTACCTTATGCTTAACGCTCCATCTAATGCATGAATGGACGGGGCTAATGCCAGCCAAATCAGACAATAATCATGTATGCCCACCCAAGATAATGGAAACTTGTGTAACTATGCTTCGACCCGTTTTCTGAATTGCTTGGATAAAGCAACGGAGGCATGCTTGACGATGAGGTTCCTCGATTCAGCCGCTTTTGTTAGGCTGACTTTGTCGAAATTTCTGTCCCAAGAACCGTACAACAGAGTTGTATGTCACAAATGGTTTACGAATTTTTCACCCAATAAAAGCTCAGTTGAACTTGAAAGCCTGAACCGTAATTTCGGTTAGGTGGTAAACAGAAGCTAATTGGACACTTGTACCTGAAATCTACGCCACAGATTCCGTGGAGAGAAACGTTTTCTTCATTTTCATTTCTGTTCTAAGGCAATATACAATTGTACCCAGAAGAAGACCCCTCAAAAATTTTATGCTAAAAATTAACGACTTGCCTGCTTAATCACCGGAAACAAGCATACCTGACTCTGTATCACTGTTTTGCCAATCTTGAACCCCGGCACGAGTGTAAAATTCACTCGATAATCAACACTGGCATCGACAGTTTCGATAGAAAATATTGACTCGTCGCTTACGTTCTCCATGTGTACTTCAGAAAATCTGCAATTTCTTGGCACCTGAAAAATATTAACTTCTTGGTCGAAAGAGAATGCCAAGCGGTGCAAACGCCAGACCCGCATCGCCATTTCTGCAAACGATGTGAAGAAAGCAGAATCTGGGAAATCTCCGGCGTTAATGAGGTTTCTTTGGTTTAAATGACCAAACAGGGAACATTCCATTTTTGCATGAACAAGAAGAAGGTACTTTGAACGGATGAATTTGGCGAAAGAAGAGTTTGGTTTCTGAGAAAGAAAGTGCTTTACATTCACTGATTTGAGCTTCTTGAACTCGTTCAAGTAATGCTCACGAGAGTGCCTGTGAAAACACTGAGACACATTTGGTGGCGAGAAACTGGGGGAATTGAAACCTTCCAGAATTGTTTTGCTGACAAAAGCCTCAAAAGCGAAGTATCTGTGGCTAGGTGTGGTAAAGATTGCTTTTGGTTCAATGACTTTGGCTGCTGCGTCAAGATCCCAATGGGCAGACTCCATTTCACGAATCATCAATTTCACAAAGCTTCTAATGGATCTTAACGTGTAATGAAGAAACTGAACGAAGTGGCTTGGATTCAACGAGGAAAGCTGAATATTATCCAGGATTGAAATAGGCCCACTTGCGTTTAATCTCTTTTCAAGACTCTTGTTAAACGCAAAGGATTCTTCAAGCTGTTGCCTGAGAGAAGAAACTTCAGATCCTTTGATCTCAACATCGCCTTCCAATTTCTTCAGGGTGATTTCATAAGTCTTCATCAAACTCTGCTGTTCTTGAATCTCCGCCAACAACGTCGTCACTTGAGGAGAAAGGTCAAGCTCTTTCTTCAGAAAACTACGTTTCAACTCAGATATAGCTTTCAACTCATCAACAACGGTTTGGTCCGCAACGTGAATCGCCTCACTGTTGTACGGATTCTGAGCCATCTGTAACTCAACATAAGCAGCTTTAATAGAAGTAACCCCAGAAAACAGCTTTGCCAGAAGAGCTTCCATTACTGCCCTCTGCCTCCCTCGAGGATGGCCATGCTTGTCCATGTGATTACTTCCCTTGATCGAAAATGAATCATCGCCTTCTCCAAACGTATTCTGTGAAGTGAGCATACAAAACCCACTCCCATTACTTGAAGCAGTTTTTGTTGCAGTTCTTAAATTGATTACCTTCTGCAATGTCTTGGCTAGATTGCTTCTGTTGTTCATGGCTGATTTGGGTTTCATTGTTTCCATTCGATGAACAAACCAAACTGCTGAATCAACCGAAAGAAAGAAGGAAAGAAAAAGGGAAAAGAAAAACAGTGGAGAACTTAGCAGAAGGGTTGTCACAGAAAACAACTTTGACTATCAGATTGAAGAGAGGATGGAGGTGGGGATAAATAAATAAATAAAGAAGTGGGATTTAAAGCGCGGGAACAAAAGAAAGAGGACAGTTGCTGTCCGGTGACTAAGGGTTAAGTACAGTATAAAAATCATCCGTCACATTTTCAATCGACGTAAATTTACAGTACTCCATGATGACGATGGGACCCCACCTTTGATTTGATGTCTTAAAATGGGCCCCGCATTTTAAAACGCCAGCCAATGAGAGGCCAGAGAAATGGGACTGCTGGACTGTTTGACTACATGATCAATGGTCCGTGATGCATCTAACGAACATAATTTACTTATTTATTTTGTCAAAAAGAAAATACAATTAAGAATCGGAATTATTTGTAATTTTGATTAAAAAGTCGGCCGGTGATGTAAACGAAGCATGACAGGCAGTTGGAATTGCACACACAGTGGGAAGAAAGTTAGTGGATTGGCTGCCATGTGAGGCCGCAGCTCAGATAATCTAAGTGTTTAGATATTTGGACAGTGACATAAAACCGATCACCGCCAACCGGTAGGGGACTATACAATGAAAGAAATCAATTTACTAATAATAAATAATTTTTTTTTAAAAAAAATACTATTTAATTAATATAATTAAAAATTTTACATAATTTTTTATTAATAAATAAAATTTTTATATTTTACTAATTTAATAATTTTATTATATCAATCAAACTAACGTAATAAAACTATTTTACTTGATATATTATTTTTTTTACGAGTAAAGATTAAATTTTTTTTAATTTTATATAATTTTTATACTAATTTTTAAACTATTAAATTAATATATTTTTAATGATTGAGATTAAATCTAATAAATACATTAATTATGATATATTAATTATACAAATTAGATTTAATTTTAATCGTTAAAAATATATTAATATAATAGTTAAAAAATAATATTAAAAAATTGTATAAAATTAATAAATTTTAAATTTTTTTTAAGATGTGTGTAAATTTACATTAAAAAAAAGCCACGAATACAATCGCTGTTTTTATTTACGTAAGAATTGTAAATTTTGTAAAAATGAATAATATGATAAACGTTATTTGCTAAATAAGTTTGGTATTTAATTTGAAATACACGGAGTAGATAGAAGATTGAATGGTTGGTTGGAAATATTGAAGGAAGAGGGAGGTGGGGGGTGGCATTGAATTATATTTCTAACACAAAACATAATTTTTAGTGCTTTCTTAATGGCAAGGGATTCAATTAGAAAATCTACCAAGAAAAATGTAAGAAAAAGACATGGCCGAAAGAAGATAATGACTGAAGAAAACCACTATTGGTTCTTGAGTTGTGGGATGGGAATGGGACACCACAAGGAAATGTTTATTGTCATTTGGAAACACCCAAATGGGTCAACAATTTGTGGGTGATGTTGTCGTTTTAGAATTGTTTGAAAGAATATTAGGAAACGTGTGAATTAAGATAAACTACAGTCATACATTTATGTTTGTTATTCTTGATAGATAATACACATGTAGCATGATTGCCCAAGACATCTATAGTGTAGATCATGCTGCAATTGGGTTGCTTGGGATGATCGACCAACATGATTTTAGAAGTGGGTAACAAATAATTTCAACATAATCATGCTTAGTGTATTGATTAAAGAAGATAAGTCGGACAATAACAATTTTAATTTAAAATAGCATTTTTAAAATATATTTTTATTTTATTTTATTAATTAGATAATCTTACTAATCAAATATAAGAAATTAGGGTAGCATTTGCAGCAATCTTCTTTGAAGAGAAATGAACGGAGAGCATTTATTGTATTGTGTTGAGTAGGCGGGCAAGAGAAGAAACCAAATCCAAGCAAATTTAATGGTATTTACACACAAATTAATTGGGTTGGAGAAATATGTGATGATTACCATAATGAATTCTTGCCTTGTCAAAGACGAATCTCTTCTTGGCTTAAATGATTGCATCCTGTTGCTTCATTGCATTTAATTTCTTTTTGTATACGGGAATTTTCCAAGGGAATCAAGCAAGGAAAAAGAGAGACAATCATAGTCCTGCAAAAGCTTCCATCTTATGCCCAATGGACAATACAATACAATATCATCAAGAATCAACCACTCAAAATTTTAAAGCAAAATGTAGGCGGTCCACGGCAGGGCATGGTCCATGTTGGAAAAGAGAAAGCTACAAAAACTTGGGTATTGGTACCACTAGGTGATTGGCTTTTCAGCCTTGAGGGTGGGTCTGAGGATAGATATGGAATCCAAAGGTTGTTACAAAAGCTGCAGGGTTTCTCGTGATTCTGAAAATTTCTGCATTATTGAGACTGAATTGGTTAGCACGTTTTACACCTGCTAACATTGTTAATGGCTTCGGATTCTTTTTCCTGCTTCCCCAAAATGGCAACCATGGGAGTGAATCTTTTCAGCTAACACACACACACAAGAATAAAGCCAAAAGGTTAAATCAAAGCTGTTAGTAATCGAATTAGACCTTTGATTTTATAACTCATCAATCATAAGATACCCCATCACTGCTAAACCCACAAACAGAAATCAATAATTAAGTCATTGATTAATAGTTACATTATATTGAAATTTGAAAGATGATCTTGAATATAATCACCCCAAGGAAGATGAATCTTACAGCAAACTTGCTTTCACAGAGCAAAGAGCATATTAGTTTTCAACATACACTCTCGGTCATCAATGATTTAACGCAAAAAGAAAGTGTATATAGATTACTATGAACACATGTTAAAGAATTACTCAGAATTCGTATACTGAAAATCTGGTCTGGACTCTGCGTCATGGCACAAGTTACTTGGATGAAATCATTCTGCAGAAATTCTGTCTATCCTCCTCAGCGTGTTAAAAAATGCAACATGTTTTCGGTTTACCGGACAAAAAGGAAGAGTGGCTGCTAAACAGAGCCAAAACCTACTGACTGATCTGACTCTCTATCCAAGAGTGTTAACAACGGTGTTGCCTATGTAAATGTGCTTCCGTTTTTCCAAACCGAGTAAAAAAGCTCCTTATCGCCAATTAATCTGAATAGCAGATCATTAGTTATTTAAAAGCCAAAGAAGCCTACTTCACTGGCTCTTTCCTTCTCAAATGTTTCGAAATCGTGATATATGATTGTTACTGCAAGCAATATCCCAGTTCCTGAGACAATTGCTCCCGTGATATCTGCCAAGACTTTTACTGCACCGATGCACATTCCTCCAAAGGCAGCTGCAGTTGGTATGTAGTGGTTCAGTTCCTTCTGTAAGTTTTGAGTCCCAATGTCCAGGCACCACCATTTGTTGCTCCTAAATGAGAAGCAAAGAAACTCAAACAATATCCAAAAACACTTTGATTTGTGACTTCTCGTTTAAGAAATTGATGAGAAATCGTCACTTCAAAAAGTGTCAAATACCAATATTCCCATGCAACATACATTAAGCTGCATTGCAACATCTCTAGCAGCAGATCCTCGATCCAAGTTTTCGAGAAGAAAGCCCTGGCACAAAGCATAAAAACCAGACAGAACAAAGCATGGAATGGACTGGCCACCATGTTTGTGAAACTGCGACAGTACAGAAAAATTATGTACTAAAAATCTAAAGTGTAATGGAGAAAAAAATATTTAACTGCCCCTTGTAACAAATATTTGTGTACTTGAAACAAAGAAATAGACAATATAAAATTGAATGGAATAGAACCAAGAATGATGTGTTACCTTGATGGTGCAGAAACATAATAAGCAAGGCCACCAACAGGAATAGACTGGCCAGAATATTCAGATTCCTTCCACGCCCACAACAAAATTACAAAGAAGTTACCACTGTACTTCCTGGGGAGCAAGTGTACAGAAACGAATGGTGTTATCCTATTGGCACTCTACAGATAACTAGAAACACCAAAGTTAACCCATATCGGAAGGAACTTATGTATCTGGGTGATGAAATAAAGAATTGAGACGAGTGCAGATTGGAGAATGATGAGCATCTTGAAGGCATAAAATAGCTTAATTGGATATGAGCCCTCTTGTCCGGGGGCACTATTCGATCTAACAGGCAACACTCCACGGAATCCTTGGAAGCAGATGTTAGTGGGCATGAAAAGAGAGATCCCAGAGCCCAGATCATATCCCTTCTGGAGAAGTTCACCCAGGCATTTCAGAATGAATCCAGCGAAGCAAAGTTGAACAATTATAAGAATGGCATTCCCAATGCCAAGCTGCTTGACACTTCCAAACATCCCAGACAGCACATATGCAATAGCCTTAGCGATAGCAACCAGGATGCCCAACAACTTCTGTGCCTCATTTCCGCAAACAGATGGAAAAGAAAAGGGGCATATTATTATACAGATCATATAAATAAAATGAGCTTAAATGAAAGAATCAAAATAAATTCAATTGATATGTAGAGGAGCAGCAGTGCAAGGGCATTGAGCCTAAAACTAAAAGAGCTTAATATGCAATGGAGATACAGGTATTACAGCAGGTACTAGCAGTGGAATACTCTAAAGGTCGTATTCAATTTAAAGGTCGTATTAAATTTACGTCCTATAAGAAAACCAAAGACCTTTATCTATGTCTGGATTGAGCATCCCCAAACACACACCAGTTCGTGTTCATTCTTCATTGAATGCTTGCAGTAATGTGTTACAACTTGATCTACATACAACTAGGAAGTATGATAACATAAGTAAATGTAGGGAACAAATATATACTTAAATCTCCGCAGGAAATAAACAAAGCTCATACTGCAAAATTTGAAATTGCAGAAGCAAATGAATAAAACTGAAATACTTACAAGAGTGCACGATTCTCACGAACATTGTTGTCAACTTCAATAATCTTCGATCCAGCCAAGAGTTGCATCAACAGTGCAGAAGTGAGAATTGGGGTAATCCGAAGTTCCATCCCAATCCCATGGTTAGATACAAGAATAACACAGATCCAATAAAAAGGGATCAGTACCTGTCGTTGAGTGGATGCCATAAAGTGGAAGCTGAGTGCTCACCAGAAAGATGAAGAGAGAAATGACTGTCAGCAGTGAAAGGAACGGTTTGACCAAATGCGGCACTCTAAATCCCCCGCCCATTTTGACAAATCATGCCAAACCGGCACCCACCCATTTCATCAAAATGCTAAGTTATATGACACTTGCAAGTACCCAAGATTTGATATTTCATGAACTAAACTGGCTGGATTTCATAAAGAGCCTCGTCAGAAACCATAACTGACAAACATTAATAACTTACTAATCATTAATCTCATGAATCTACTTAATATAGAATACGGAAATTATATAAAAAAATGTTGATATATTTACCGAGGACTTAATAAAATGTTAGGAGGGATGAACTTCTAAAACGTCGTCGTGGCATTGATGCTTGATATCTACGTTTGTCGTCGTGGCGTTTGTGCAGGGAACTGGTTGCCATGACGGCTCTCCAATGAGATGTCGCCACGTGGCAAAATAGTGGGTTCACACAATGTTCGTCTACCAGTTGAGGCGTTGAAAATGGTAAATAATACATACATACATACATACACACATATACATATATATGTATTTAGATTTATTGGAAATAATATTTTGTTTTAGAAAGAAAAATAAATTTTGTATTTTTATATTGAAAATGCGTTAAATAAGGGAGCAATCTCTCTTTTATTATATTTGAGAGGACAATTGTTTCTTAAAATTAAATTGTATAAGCAGTAGAGGCCCAACTGTCATGTTAGCCAGAATCAAGACTTTTGGCCTCCCAATAGCATCTTTACAAGTAATGGGAAGGTCGATGACATGACACTTCAAAAAACATCACCTCTGTTTTCAACATGTGTATTTAATCTTGTAATCAAAGAGTAAGAACACTATAAATCATGTCTCCTCTTCCCTAAACACAGCTATCGACTTGCAGTAATCTCAACAAAATTGAATTTTCAACACACCCTCGCTTGCCTCAAGCCGGAAGCTGAAGTTTTGCATTGTTTTTCCAGCTGCCAAAACAGCAAAGAAGAGAAGCCCCATTACATCGAAATTAAGATTAGCGAGCTTGAAGGAAGAGTATGATTTAAGTATGGCCAGATTTGCTTACCTGATGAAGTAGTAGTAGAAGAAATCTGCATACAGAGCTGTCTGGACAATACCAGAGACACAAGCTGAAAAATCAACAACAGCGGACAAAGATGTCAAGAATACATATACATACACAGAAGTCAATAAATGAATCCATTCTCTTTAATTCATGATGAAGCTTACCAATCCATCGACTAAAATGTGGTTCTGTGAGATAGCGGTAGATCCAGTTGAGAATGTAAAAAGCACGATAGGCTCTGCAAGTTAACCCAAATGATTGGTAAGTACACATCACAAAGTTCAAATTGCAGGAAGACATGTCATAAAAACACGTAATTTGTAATGTACATATTTGTGTTCTCATACAACTGTGCGTGTTGACAGACTGTTCTTTTAGAAGGAAAAGAGAAACATGACACTTTTTGTGACTGTATCTCAAAGAATAAATTACTGTTGGACAAGGTATCTCTACTCATTACAAATATTGTCAGAAATTAAGGGATAGAAATAAATAAGTCACACAACAATAAATGAGCAAGGCAGGATTTTAAGCATAGCAAGGTATTATCTAGAAGATTTTGATAAAAAATATGATATTGAAATAACCAAATCTATCATTTAAAAAGCCTTGTTCACTTGACATAAAAGTACCTATCCCCATGCTGTCAGCAATGCAGATGGGGTTTCAACTGCAATTTCCATGACTTAATTCTCTTAAAATTTAACAGTATGCTTCACCAGTTGGTAATACAGGGAGTGGAATATCCCTATGTATCATACTCCTATTACGAATATGAATTTCTTCTAGACAATGTAAATGTCCTGACTTTGGAGAAAAGAAATTCTTAATGCTAACCTCTTCTTACATATAGATGTATACAAATACATACCCAAGAAAGAAGACATATTGCCCGGTTAAATTGTCAACATTTCCACTTCGCTGTAATAAGACTAACTGGGGTAGAATTGCGACTGCCTCCAAGTATATAGAAAATGCCCAGAAGATCTGCAATAAATTTGCTCAAAACTAGTCATAAATCATATGAAAAATTTTGAGATTAAATGAGCATGGAAACTGCCATAAAGTGAACATGGAAAATAATTAAACCCGGAAACCAAGAACTAATGGATAACAATTATCAGTTTTTCTGTCAAATGTTATGGACCAATGGCACAAAAAAAAACGTAATCAATATTTCAACAGATGGAAATTGTAATCTAGACAAAAACAATAGCTCTTTTGTCTCCTTGAAGAATAAACATCAAAAAGGGTGAGGGTGGGAGACAAAATAAAAATGTACATTCATATATGCATAATAGTTGTACGGCCATGTGGATAAGTATTTGGCTGTTTGGCATGCTTGAGGCATTAATTTTCATTTCCATTTTCTTCGCTTTCTCTTGAAGCAAGAATTGTGCCCCATTTTTTCTTATTTTTAAATTGCATATGATTCCCAAAAAATTTTGAACAGAATTGAAATGTATAAACAAATTTCTTGCCACTTTCCATCAGTATTGGAAAATAATTCACAATGTCTCTTCTCTAAGGATCTAATCTTTCTTTGAAGCAATTTTTTTTCAAGACACAACAATAGACTAGAAAAAAAATACAAATGGTGCCATTTCCTAGTAACTCTTGAAAGAGAAAAGGAAATAAATCAACAATCACATCAAACATATATTTGACATGACAACATAGTCTCCCACAGAAGCATACTTCCTTGCCGCAATGTAGAAGAAGATCTAAGTAGGTATGCAGCTTGGGTATGGAGTTTAGAAATAATCTCAAGAGTCCAGAGTAAGTAACTAGAACCCTTAAAATGTGGCAGAGACGAAGTACTAGCCTAATATGAACAAGGACTCAGACTCCAAGTAAAACCCCATCATTTAACCATACAGGAGAGCACAAATGATTAAATGAGAATAATTCTGTACAAATAAAGCAAATATTTTAAACTAAGTTAGCCTTCACTAGTCATATATCCTATATTTCCCACATAATCAAACTCCTTAATTATAGAACAAGCCAAAATAATCTAGTAAATTTAACAGTACAGCACCTCTTGAAATGTGAACTTCTCATTCAAAATCAGTGCCAACAAAAAGCATGCAGCAACAAGAAAGAAATGGCGAAATGTGTCAAGCTCTTTGTCATATGTACGGCACACAGCTTGGTGCATCCTCATGCACCAAACAATTGCTAGAGAACTTGCAATGAATACCAGCTTCATCACAGTGTTGTACACAGAGATAAAGTCCGTGAAGAGATCCAAGTACCGTGTCAGAAAAACCAGAGCATAGAGTTCTTGAGTCTTCAACGAAATCCCTTAATTATGAAAAAGAATACAGCACAAAGTCAATCCATAGAGCTTGTCAACCGATTACAGCCCCTTTTACGATGCAATTTTTTTGTTAATGGAGAAGATTTGAAAGAACATAAAATTTTCATCACAGAAAAAGCTAGATCGATTCAACACAGAGTAAAATATAGCTTAAAAGTTAAGATTTTTTGCTTTTGTGGTAAACATTAAGTATAAATCAAAGTTTCGCATCTCATTTTCAGTTATTCTGCTTATTTTTTCAAGAACCGAATGAGCGCAAACCCTATGTCCCGTTTATCAAATGAAAACAACAAAAATATCAAAGTAAGCTTCTTAAATTAAGTTAGAAACCAATGAAAACATGAAACTGAAATAACATATCCTACAAATAAAAATGACAACGAAATTTTCAGTTCCTTTCGTTTCTACCACTTTCTGTAGCTATTTTCTAGAGAAGCAAATAGACAAAAAAAAAGAAAGAAAGGAAAAACGATCGAAGTGAAGAAGTTACCCGAGCAAGATTTGGTAGCGTAGATTTTAAGAAGGAGAACCAATATACTGACCAGGTGAGTCATATCACCTGCGAATCTGAAGATATTCATGGTTGCTTTCTGGACTTTGCTCTGTTATCCTTTTTCTGGGTTTCAGAAGACAAAAATGGACATCGACTTTTTTGATCCCTAGATTTGAGAGAGCGAGAAGAAGAAGAAACCAGAGAATACAGGCTGACGAGGCAGCTGGAAACGGCTCTTGCCTCCACGGTGTTTTCCTCGGAATGCTAGGGTTTTATCGGGTGTAGGTCCCGATTACGAAGGAAGACGGATGTGAGAGGAGACAGCTGAGCTAATACGACGCAACGATGTCGTTCAAAAGATGATGTAACGTTTCATTCGAAATCTTCACCGACAGTTCGTAAATTGCAACTGCATAAAATAACATTAATTTGATTGATAGGCAATTCTAATACGACACCGTATTTTAGTTAAGGGATCTTAATGATACTGTTTTAAAGTTCAATTATTTCTTTACAATATATATACTTTTAAAAAAATCAAAAAACTTATATTATGTAAAATATAAGAAGATTAAGGATTGAAATGAAATTATCCAAAACGAAAAGGCCATTCATTTACGGAGGAACCCCATTAAAAGAGAGAAGAACAAGAAGATTGATGACAAGGACATGAGAGGACTGTCCTCCCGCTACAAAAGGGAAGTTTCAGAAGAAGACTAGTGGGAGTAGCGAACTCAAATAACTGTAGCTTATTAAACTCTATAAACGCCTTATAAATATTTTCACCAACTACAACTGCATCACGCATCTCTTCTCCAACCTGCCTTTCTTGTTTTTTCTTTTTTTTGTTCCACCAAAATATAGATTTGTAAACTGGGTTTTGACTTTCTCGGATTTCTCTTCGGATTCGATTGAATCTCAACAATGGGTTGCGCAGGATCGAAACAGACCAAAGGAGACGGTAAATGATACTTTATTTGCTTTTTTGCTTCCGTTATTATCCGGGGTCTTTTTTCTTTTCTTTTTCTTTTTTGCGTTATTAAAGTGATCTTTTCATGTTTAGAATAATTTTTTAAATGGATAGGAGAATGATAGAGCAATCATGGGCAAGTTGATTTGTTCATGATGATTAAAGCATTTATAAGGTTGAATCAATTTTTAAAAAAAGTATTATGTTCATGCAACTATGATTTTGCGTCATTAATGTTAATAAATGACATTTGTGCATGGTTATACAGGTGTATTATCAGAACATAATCATCCTGGTTAAACATACTAAAAGTTTGATATCTTGAATCTAGTAGTTGCATAATTTAGACTAGCTTTGATGTGAATTTAGACATTTTCTTTCGTAGCAAAATTAACTTCGATGGTGTATTTGTTATAGGTTTTGTTGCTTTAATTTTAAAACCTTTATTCAATATGATTTGTTGGTTACTCATCGCCTTGATGGAAATCTTGAAATGTAGTTCGGTCATGTTCTGCAATTTACATGGATTTCGTGTAATGCATATAGGAATTTTGTCATCTTTACAAGGGCGTGTAGAGTGAAATGGAAGGTGAGTACTTTTGAGAAAGGAATTGCGCCACAAGTTTGTAATAAATTGACTGCAAGTTTAGTAGATGTAGAACAAGATACTGGATAATCAACCAACTTTGCATCTTCACATATGTGATAGGACACCGCAATTCTATTACTTGTATAAGTAAGTTTCATCATGTCCAAAAATGTGAATGTATTCTAGATGTAGCAAGAATTCCTGAACTAAATAAAAGCTTGACAAAGCATTTCATGGAAGTCAATTTTAACAACTGTGTTATCTCTCTCTCTCTCTCTCTCCTTACCCTCCCATCATGGATGTAACTATATGTATGCAAGCACTCTTGCTACATGCATCTGATTTATGATATTTTATTTGCATTATAAACTGTATATTCCTTTCTTAGCTAATTTGTTCTCTACAATAGCATTTTGAGATAGCTTGTTCTGGTTAAAATTAGTTCAGTCAAAGGAATAATATTGCTATTTATGTGCTCACGGAAGGTCCAAAGAAAATTCGGAAGCCAAAACCTTGGAAGCATTCTGAACCTATTACTAGGGAGCAACTCATGCAGATGCGTGATGAATTTTGGGACACTGCCCCTCATTATGGTGGTCGGAAAGGTATGCTTTCCATTGCTTCAAGTTACTCTAATATCTTTTGTTACTGAACTTCTTGTGGTATATGCAGCATTTCCAAATAAGTGCGCAACATTTTGTCTATTTTGTTATTCAATTTGTACCTGGTATTGGAATTTTTGGTTATCAATCTACTTAGCCACAGATACAGGACAAACACTAGCAATAATGAATTTCACTCATTGTCAAGATACAGGGATGTAGCATTGTTTTGTTTGGATACTGTTGTGAGGAATGGTTGGCAATGTCGATTTCAAGATATGTCAAAAGACTAGTTACAAGGGGCACAACGAGATAAAAAATCGTGGGGCTCCTGCTGCCCGCAGTGTTAACTCAGAATGAAAATTTTGATTGTACCTGTTGACTTGAGCACTTACATGACTAAGTATTATTCTGAAATGTTTAGAAACCTGGAACTACTGCAGATGATCAACAACATAAATGGAAAGTAAAGAGAAATTTCAAATTGATGGGTATAATTTGATTCTAAGTTTTGTAGGTATTTATTTTCAATGTAATTTGCTTTATTCATTTTCAGTGGTTTGTTCTTATATAAGTGTATTTCCTTGTATAAGAACAAATCAGGTGCCAGCTTTTCATGTTAAGTGTGATTGTGTGCTTAACATTAGTAGGTTTCAGAGGAATCATTTACTTGTCCAAAAAATTTGAGCTAAAAATGTTTCTTGCCAGAGAAGAATAAGTTTGAAATTTAAGGGATTGTGGATTGTTACGTATGTTTCTTGCTCAACAGTACCCTTGTTCTCAGTAGAGTTTGCCTCTTTTACAAGGGAAACCATGTGTGAGGCGGCCTCTGCTTTTATCATACCGACATGTAAATGTGTACATGCACACTCTGTGAATTAGTTCCATAGGGTAGGGGAAGAAAGACTACATCTGAATCGCTTTCGTGTTCTTGTCAGAGATATGGGATGCACTTCGAGCTGCTGCTGAAGCTGATTTGACCCTTGCACAAGCAATTGTCGACAGTGCTGGTGTGATTGTTCAGAGTAATGATTTGACAGTCTGCTATGATGAGAGAGGTGATTTATCTTTCCACGCATAACCAAATTTACCTTTCTAACTCAATGTTTCTTTCATGTTTTTGTTTCTTCGTAGAATTCCTTCTAACAGAATTTCTCTTGCAGGTGCTAAGTATGAACTACCAAAGTATGTCTTGAGCGAGCCAACCAATATGATTCGAGATAATTGACTATATACAATGAAGAATAAATTGCTCCATTCAGACTGTAAATCTTGTAAATTGATCTCATCATCCGTCAGCTCCAAATTGTATCCGGCAAGTATCCAAGTTTTGGAAGGAATTTGTGGCATAAGAATTCTTGTCAATGAAAATCTCGTGCTACACAATTGAACTTTCTTGTTTTGTCCAGTTAAACAACTGCAAGTTTAATATAAACTCCAGTACAGCCACGCCTGAAAATCAACAGATAACTGCAACGACTAAACTATTGATATTTCCAGTCGCCAAAGACCTTGATGCATAAGCTCTTCGCAGTTTCTTCCCACCCAAAATCAATCCAATTCCTGCATACTTTTGCCTTTCTTTTATCCAAGAAAGTTACTGGAAACAATGTCTTCAAATATTAGCACAAGCAGTCTCAACTACTCCATTCCAGCACATTACATCAATTACTTTAGAATCTACCATCTGGGTTTGAATTTGATGGCCCAGATGCCACTTATCCACTTGAATTTAAGCTCGAAGCTGTCATTTCCTTCGTTTAAATGCTTGCAGGCATCTTTTCTAGCTTCGAAATAAAGAGCAACAATAGACCCTATAAATTAAAAAGCAGGTTTCTAAGATAGCCGAATTCTACCAGCCTCGCCGCCTTGCCAAATTGCCCTTAGCCTCAACCTATAATCCTAGACGCCGCAAAGCAGCACGTTGCCACGCGAGGAAATGGCTGTATGAATCTAAGCTAATCACTGAAAACTAATGCAAAGCAAACTGCGGGGTTTTTTTTTATCAAGACAAGTGATTGGATTGCTTCACCCCAGAAAAGTTGAAGTAGAAATATAACAGTTTGGAACACATAAACAGATCATTGTCCCTCCGGAACTAGACACACTGCAACTTTTCCAATGAATTAAAATTATGCTCTCCACTCTTCATTTCAAAGGTCAAAATGAAGGCAGGAGTCTAATTACAGTGTCAGCTTCTACATTGGATTCCTGTTTATTTTAATTCCATAAGTTTCTAAAGAAAGCAAGCCAGTCAAAAGATTTGGCCTTGGCCTATCCCCTCCTCCAATACCTATAATTATTTGCATGGGAAGAAGTTGAAAACGAAGCACTTTTTTGATAGGTTGAGAGTTGTTATTTATTAATAATAAGCACTTTGAGGATCACTAGGGTGTTGATCAATGGTGATATCATGAATCAAAGTTTGCTTTTAACTTAACAAAGCGGCTTGGCAATAATCACTTTGAAAAAAAAATGCAGAAAAGCACTTCCAACTTCAAGCGGATACATTCAATGAAATGCCTTTTCCCTCTTCATTTATAGCATCCAAACTTTATCGGAGCAAGACTTAAAATAATTTAATTATAATAATATTTATTTTTTTTGTATATATTTTATTATTGTACTAAAATTTATCATATATAAAATTCTCCCACTTTAATATTCAATTATGCATGTGGGCCAATGGAGTAACTTGACTGTATGCAGATAAGCTGAGCTGAAAATTTACAGATGGGTATATACATTTTGTAAGTTGGTGGTGGTGCTGTGATGATAGGCTACAAAATCTATGCTGTCCATACCCTCCTTTAATTTCATTTCCCGTTGAGTTGAGAAATCAGAATCCAAGAAAATTCACTTCACATGTTTGCTTCATGAACAGGATTGGTTCCATTAACATAGGCCGGTTGGCAGAGCAGGGACATGCACGCTGCTGGGTTTGGAATGTCTCTTTGTGCGTGTAATGTTCCCCACATGACTTGATGCTCTCTACAACAAGGTGTGGGAGATCGAAGCTCATGGCATCTAAGATTGGGATGGAGCAAACAGGCAGAAGCATCATCAGAATCAAAAACATCGTTTGAACAACAGTCAATCATTCACCATGCCACACGTGGTTTTCACACTGATTACGTAGATGGTATCACCCATTCCAAACTGGGATGGGCCACACCAGATCATCATTTTTAATACTAATATTCTCATGTACAGTTCTTAAGGGAAAATTCAGTTTTCTTGTATTATCTTTGGCAAAATAATAATAATAATAATACCGAGTGAAAGAATCACAAAGCCTCCGAAACTTGGTTAACTTTTAAATTGACCACAAAATTTGACTAACAATTATTATTAATTAATTAATATTATACTGCAGATCCTCAGTGCCCCACCTGCAGTTTATGTATTTTATCAATACTAGCTGTCCTGAAAGTCCAGCCAAAAACCTGTGTGTACCATGAAACGGCAAAAATTCAAACGGAATGAACTTTTCGGGTCTCCATTCATGAACCAACAGGATTAAAAATTCTAACCAAACTAGGCAAAAATTTTCCAGGTTTGAAGAAAAATGGATAAATATGGATACAGATGAACCAGTATGCATGCTGAAATGGACGGACTGTGTCCTGTCTGAAAATGTAACAGATCTCACCACAGGATATCTCCTTTCTCTAAAGATTCTCTGTTTTTCTCTCTCCGTGTCTATCTCTGAAACTGGTTGCTCTCTTTTCCACTGTGAAATCTCTGTTGTTGTATTTGTCGTTTACGTAGCCTTGTGGGTTTTGGCTGTTGTCAACTGTCGTTTTCTTTTGAAAAGAACTCCAGGTGGTGAACTGCATGCGAAGTTGCTTGGGAAAGAGCGATCTAATTGGCTTAATCGTCGAAACGGTCACTTTTCTTCTTGGGATTTTTTTCTCAGGTGATTGAAACCAAGTCAACAAGTCATAACTCATTCTTTGCCTTTTCCGAGCTTCTTGTCTTCTATCTCCTTCTGCTTTCCTTTTGATGATACATCAGCATATCTTCCTCCTCTTCCTCTCCTCTAAAAACTGTCCATTTTCTTGAAAGTTACGATCTTTGGAGTGTTTTAGTTTCAAGATTGAGACTTGTTGAAACTTATGATCTTTGGAGTCTTTTAGCTTCAAGATTGAGACTTTACCATGTGAGTATGTTACCTCGCTTGCACGTTGAACTTGAGAGGTGTTTCCATTCCTGCTTATTGAGGAGTCCTAACCGAGCTGTTTGGGACTTTAAAGCTACAATTAATGGATTTGATTCCATGGGTTGCGGCTATTTGTGTGTTTTTCTTTAGTTGCCATTTAAGTGGCAAATGGTGTTTATTTTAGCTAATTTGCTGGTTTTAAAGGAAAGTTTGCAACTTTATGCTCTAATCGTTACTAATGAGGCTATTGCAACTTTTGTTTTTGATGGATGGCCTTTGATCGCTTGAATGGTGGCATTCTTGCGGGTTAAATCAGTTGAGTGTCATTAGTCATCACCCAGTCGCGAGAATTTTGTAGCCTTTTCTGTAATCTATAATTGTGAAGATTTTTGGAGGTTTGTGAAACCAAGGAAAAATGCTATATAGTTTGATTTGTTTCCATAATTTACAAGAGAATATCTTTTGGACGCGTTAATGCTCTGATCATGACCAGGGCTGTCCGTGATAGAATTCTGAAGGATGCCAATGGTGATATTAGTGATCATCTACGCAACCACATCCATTTAACGAATTGCATTCACTTGAAAAATCATATGCATAAGCACAGCCCAATTATGGCTGATAGGTCTCTTATGAGGGACCTTATAGTCCTTCAGAGGTCACGGTCTCTTCGGGATCCATCTGCCAGTCCTCCATCTTGGCATTCACCTTCTGTTGTTGATTTGCTTCCCAAGAAAGGTGACAATGATGTTGTTATCCGGGAGGGCAGAAAGTCTGTCAGCTGGAGGGACAATAGTAGGTTCTCAGGAAGCTCACCACCATTACCAAATTTTGTTACTTCAAAAGTTGCTCCTGGTGAAGTTGTTGGGGTCAATAATGGGATAACAGCAGCAATCAGTGAAAGGAGCAGCAAGAGTGGAAATCGGGATGGTAGAAGAGTTAGGAGAGAAGAAACAAGTTGGAAGAGCAGGACTGATCTTATGGGTGAAAATGAGGAGCCCCTAGAACAAGATGGTAATGCTTTGATTCATGATGTTGTATCAGGTAACTTTGAATTTAAAGATAGAAAGAGTAGACTAAAGGGGAAGCAAACCCAAAATATTCGAACTAAGACGCTTTCCGACCAGTTGAATGATATTCCAATGAATAGTGATGATTTAGTTTCTTCTAATGTTCAATTTCATCGTAGGCGCTCTCAACTGGAGAAAACCAGTGAGCAACATGGAGCCAGCATTCGTGGTTACTCCAATGGTTTGAATAGAGTAAAAAGGCGCAAGTTTCAGGCCACCAGAAGAACTCGGGCTGCTTCTGCTTTGAGGAATGTTGGAGGTCAGAGCGAAATGTCTGTAGCTTCTAATTCATTAGCTCAAGGTTCAGCACGCCAAAAGTATTACGTGGAGGAGGAAGGAGGGTGTGAGGAGCAAAATGTTACAAGGGCTCCTAGAAATGGGTGTGGGATTCCATGGAATTGGTCTAGAATTCATCATAGGGGAAAAACATTCCTGGACATGGCTGGAAGGAGTTTAACTTCTTGTGGTCTGTCAGACTCAAGGTTAAGGAAAGCTGGTGCAGCTTCCCATGGTAGAAATGTTCCTGATATGCCTGTGGCATCTGATCGCTCAAGCTCATCTACTAAATCTGATGCGGAGGCACTGCCTTTGCTTGTTGAGGCATCTGGATCTCAAAGGACTGAACATGCAGGTTGGGTGCATGGGTATTCCGGGGAGCTAGGTATCTATGCTGATCATTTACTGAAGCATGATATTGATTCTGACCTTGCTTCTGAAGGTAGATCAGGTGAACAACACAAGTTAGGAGTGAACCATAATGGGAGACACCAAAATTTGACTCAAAAATACATGCCAAGAACTTTCAGAGATCTAGTCGGACAAAATTTGGTAGCCCAAGCTCTTTCCAATGCTGTCACGAGAAGGAAGGTTGGGTTGCTATATGTGTTTTATGGACCTCATGGCACAGGGAAAACTTCCTGTGCTCGCATTTTTGCTCGAGCTTTAAACTGTCAGTCTCTCAAACAACCCAAACCATGTGGCTTCTGTAATTCTTGCCTATCTCATGATATGGGCAAAAGTCGACATATAAAGGAAGTTGGTCCAGTCAGTAATTTTGATTTTGAGAGCATCCTGGATTTACTTGACAATATGGTCCTCTCCCAGCTAGCATCTCAGTACAGAATTTTTGTTTTTGATGACTGTGATACAATCTCCACTGATTGCTGGAGTGCTATAGCAAAGGTCATTGATCGAGTGCCAAGACATGTGGTTTTTGTTCTTGTCTGCTCAAGCCTTGATGCTTTTCCTCATATAATAATATCCAGATGCCAAAAATTCTTCTTCCCAAAGTTGAGAGACGCAGATATTATCCATACTTTGCAATGGATTGCATCCAAGGAAGATATAGAAATAAACAAGGATGCACTAAAACTGATTGCATCACGATCAAACGGATCATTGCGGGATGCAGAAATGACCCTTGAGCAACTGAGTTTGCTCGGGCAGAGAATTTCGGTTCCTCTGGTTCAGGAACTGGTAAGTTCTTTCTCATTTTTGGGACAAGAATCAGAATGCCATTTTTGTTTAATACTTGATATATATATTTGGTTAATATTTAATCACGAGGAATAAGTTCCCTTGAATAGTCTCCATTCCTTTTCTTTTCTATAAGTAAGACTTCCTCAGTCTTGCTACCCTCACCTAATTGGAATTTTTTCAATGTTTGTATGATGCATAAGATGGTAGTAGCTGGCTCTGAAACAATGTTATTGAAACATGCTCTGGGATATGGGTCCAACTTTATATTGTGGTTTAATGACCAAATGTTATGTTGACTCAAGCTTTTTGGACTAGTTGCTGCTTTTGACTCATGTCTATGTTGTTGGGGTGGGGTCTGGTTATGATTGATTGATGAAAATTTGATGACTGTACACATTAATGAAAATCAGTGGGATTTTTTTAATTTATTTGTTATTGTTGTTGTTGTTGTCATCGTTGTCATTATTTTGCTTTAGTATCTTGTGTGGATGTTTAGCCAGGCAAAAAGAGAAAAAAAGTGTGGTTATACAGGATTCTGGATATAAATTTCTGTTTATACTATCTAAATGAAATGCTTCTCTACTCATTATGACTCAGGCTAATCCACATCTCCTTAGAATCACTGGTGTTGGTATGCTTAAATGGCTCTAAATATGAATTATTTCTCAGGTTGGGCTTATCTCTGATGAAAAGTTGGTGGATCTTCTTGATTTAGCATTATCTGCTGACACAGTAAACACTGTGAAGAATTTGAGAGTGATAATGGAAACTGGTGTGGAGCCCTTACCTTTGATGTCGCAGCTTGCCACGGTTATAACTGATATACTTGCTGGTAGTTATGATTTCACAAAAGACAAGCATAGCAGAAAGTTCTTTCGAAGGCAACCATGTGAGTCCAAAAATTGTTTCTTGCTCACTTGTTACATTGACAAATCTATCTGTTCAATTTTAATTTGTGATTATAACTGTATCAGCTCCTTCTAGTGTTTTGAATACTGCTAACCTGTCATTTAACAACTTTATCTTTGCATTATTTCCCCAAAATACGTGAGCAGTTTTGACGCTGCTCGATTCTCTTGTTGACCCATCTACCTTTAATTTATAAGCTTCTTTGATCTTATCATTTTTCCTTTTGAAATTCCATCATTCTCTATAATCACTTAATCCAGCTCAATTTATACCCTTTGTCCAATATAATACAATGACTTTATTGGTTCCAGTATCCAGAGAAGAGATGGAAAAACTACGCCAAGCTCTGAAAACTTTGTCTGAGGCTGAGAAACAATTAAGGATGTCCAGTGACAAATTAACATGGCTGACAGCTGCATTGCTTCAACTTGCTCCTGATCAGCAGTATGTATTGCCGAGTTCTTCTGCAGATACTAGTTTTAGCCATAGTCCGTTGGCCCTTCAGAATGCAGGTGGAAGAGAAATGACCAGGAAGGGTGGTGAGCATGCTGAGATTTCTAATAAAGAAACAGTCATGCCAATGAATGTTAGGTTGGAGAATTTCCATGCTAAAACTTCTGCTAATTTCATTGACAGAAGTATGATGAAAGGTATTAGTCTAGATAGAAAAAGAAATGCTTGGCCTGGGATGGCTTCTCAACAAAAATCTTTGCACTCTGCTGATACAGTTAGAGTCAGTGGCAAGCAAATATCAGGCAAAAGCCGCAATGGAATTGAAGAAATCTGGTCGGGGGTGCTTAATAAAATTCAAAGTAATGGTATAAAAGAGCTTTTGTACCAAGAAGGAAAGTTGATCTCTGTCAGTTTTGGTGCAGGTACATGTGCATTATGCTTATTTAAACATCTTCTGATTGTGCGGTTGTATCATAATTTTAACAATATTTTGATTGTGTTCAGCCTTTTATTTCCATATCTTGTGCGTGAATTCTTATGCATTTAGTTGTTAGTGTTTTGTAGCATTGTCAAGTATGTTGAGTGAAAGTGGAATGAAGCCAGTGCTTTTAAATTCCATTGAGATCTCATTGAGGATTTCAACTTTATTTATCATTTTGGATGGATGTTTTCCCTTTCCTTTCCAGGTTTGGCGTGGGCAGAGGGGGAAGGATTTAGAATTTCAATTTTAAGGTTTCAATAAGAATCCTGATACTTTTTAGAAATTATTTAAGAATGGAAGTAACTTGACATTTTTTTTTCTTTTTTCCCATAACACTGTTCACAACATTGTCAAATGAGGTTGATAAAGAAGGCCTCGATCTCCCTTAATTCACTACTTATTCTAGTATCATTGTTTCACAAATTACCCCTTTGATTCTGTTTGTCAACAAAAATCAGAAGAACGGACTAACCAAAGGACTCTGTTCCTTCAGCTCACCAAGATTATATGTTTTTGCCTAAGTTAGAATGAACGAACCTGTGCTTGCCTCTTGCCAGATAATAATATCCTTTTGAAATATTATTATACCAAAAATTCTTCCATGCAATAAATTGATAAGCATCATGTCCTTATCCTCTTGAATGACTGATTCTTGGTTTTATGCTTCCCTTAAGTATCATTTCTTCAATTTGGGTGCAGTGTATACTACCATTTGTGGACATGGTTCGATTTCCCACCCAGAGAAATCGTCCATTATTCATTTCTGGCACAGTTGGTGACTGGACTGGAAGTGGAATGTAAAATGTTGGAAATGGGAAGAATTTTCTTTTCACCACTGTAATAATTTCATCACCCCTTATCACCATGAAAATTTAGTACATACTTTGATTTTCAGGTTCACTGAAGAGCTATTTAGTTGTTTTGTGAATTGGTTTGGCCAGGACCATGTTCCTTTCACCGTCAAGTTCATACTGATTGCTTGTTGCTTCTGTGACAGTTAGGTTGCACCCACTTTTCGTAAAGGTTTAATGTACCGTATAGTTTGGGCCACTTTACCAAGTGAATGTAAAACTTTAAGCTGGTTAGCAAATCTTAGTGGCCAATTGTAGGTCTTCTGAAACAGTCCCAAAAATAGTTAATATGCTTATGTCCCAAAACATAATTTCCAACACTCTTGGTCATCCAGTTGCAGGCATCATGATTGTCCATCTGTAATCTGCATATACTCCAGCTGGTCCTTTTTGAAGCCTGGCTTGTGTAGTTTACTTTTTCTGAACTATATATGATTATGATGCTTGTTCGTGTTATATTTCCTGTAATGATGCTAAATTTTTCCTTTATTAAAACTTTGTCAATATGGAAAGATATCATGCACTTCAATTGTGTCGGTATGCTTATTTTGTCTGTCATGATAATGATTTTAACGTTAATGCTGTTGTCGGGTCCTGGAGGCAGCTGGCATTTCCTTGCCATTACTGATCATTTACTTCTTTCATGAAAAGCCTATCATATGCATAAATATATATATATATATATATATATATATATTACATTTCTTCCTTGGTATTGCCTCTTGCTTCAGTACCAGGGGTGTTCTAACCATCTGATTCTCTCTTGTAATAATGTTTTATGGACTCATTTAATTTTATTATGTTAGTAAAATTGTTGGTTGTCTGATTTTTTGTCGCCATTGATAAATATTTCTTTCAGCTCCTACAGCACAGTTGACATTTAGCTCACATCTGATGAAATCTAAGGCAGAAAAGTTTAAGGATCAAATTTTACAGGCATTTGAATCTGTTCTTGGTTCCCCACTAACAATTGAAATCAGATGTGAATCAAAGACTGACCCTCGAGCAGGGTTTCATCCAACTCTTATGTTACCTGCCTCTAAAGATTCATCTCTTGAAATTAGCAAAAGAGTTCCAAGAGAAAGAGGAACTAATGGAGCTGGCAGCCAAGCTCAGCCCTTGCATGCTGAATCTCTTGAACTGGGAAGGAGTGAAATTGTAGAAATACCAGCTTCTCCCAGGGAAACCAAGGACAATGCAGACAATAAAGCAGAATACAGTAAAATAGCTTCTTTTCTAGAAAGAAGGAAACTTGGAGAACAAAGTCAGAGCCAGAGCATTGTGAGAAGCAAGGTCTCCCTTGCACATGCAATTGAACAGGCAGAAGGATGTACACAGCGAAATGGATGGTCCAAACGTAAAGCTGTTTCTATTGCTGAAAAGCTTGAACAAGAGAATTTGTATGTATTTGTGGTCTTTCCCCTATTATCATGTTACCTTTAGTGGTAGAATTACTTCTTTTTTCCCTCATAGTTAAATAACTTATTATTGAGCAAACTTGAATGCTTTGTGTAGCAATAATAACCACTATTAAAATTTTCCACATTCTTTGAATTGGCTCTTACCTTTTACAAATTTACAGGAGATTGGAACCTCGGTCAAGAAGCTTGATTTGCTGGAAAGCAACTAAAGTATCTTGTCGGAAGGTACTTTTCCACATGTTGAATTTTGTTATATTTTGATATTTCTTCTGTTTATTCTCGAAAACTCAAAAGGTTTTGGGATTATGCACGCTTTTTATATTAAAAGAAGCAAAATCGTTTGACTTTGTTCTGTGCGTTATTATGCATGCTTTTTATATGTGATAGTCATGGAGCAAGTTTACGGTGTTTCATGAGAATTAAGAAAACTTATCGGGGAGTTTTCCCTTAGAGTTTTATATGAAGGGGCAGATCAGGGTGGTCACATAAAGGTTTTAGTGCTGATTGTGTACATTTCTGGCTACATGCAACCTAATACTCAATGCTATGAGTTAGTTATGTGTAAAATGTTTACAGTGTCAACTTTTCTGATCAAAAGCAGTGGAATATCAGTAGAATGATCTTCCTTGAGGAAGCAACAAACTAGAGACATATCAATTAATGAACTTGTAATTCAGTGTCATACAAGGATTGAATTTATGGATATTTAGCCAATAATCCGTATTTCGGATAAATGTGCATTGTAGTCTATATTTATGTGGAGAAACTGAGAAAGTAAGGATTTATTTTCATCCAGAGGGAGAAACTCTTACCATTTTCTAGCGTTCTTCGGTGTCATATAGATCATTTAAATTGCATTGAATTTCTTAGACACGCGTGTTGTGCATACTGGAGCAATTTCATGTTCATGTTTGGGGCATGTATTATAGAAGCGTGAGAGAAGAAAAATATTGCAGCAGGCCTATATTGCCGAAGTGGTAATGCAACATACTGTCATTGTCTTAAAGAAGTATAGCAAGTTTTACACTGAACTGTAAAGTTTGATGATTTTATCATGGTGTGGTTCATCTTACAATGATCTTAATATACGTGTGCATGTATGTGCATGTGCAGTTTTCTCGATTCAAAATCAGAACACGAAAACCACATTCATTGCTGAAGCTTGTCTCCTGTGGAAAGTGCCTCTCTTCTAGATCTCCAAGGTAGAACAAGAAAAATTTTGGAACATATATGGCTTTGAGGGCAGTGGTTCTAACGTGCAACTCATTCATATTACTTCTGTAATTAGCCATTTTTCTTGTCATTTACAAGGTCATTTCTATCTTCCAATGCTTGAATAAATGTTTAAGTTATTTCTGATGAGAAAAATGTAGGGTTAGAAATTAAATAGTGCAGCTGCTTGTACAGTAAAGTGATTCACATATTGTTGCTGCTGATTTCGATTTCAAAATCCGAACTTTCTGGTTGCTCTGATCATATGAATGTATTCTGGGTTCATACCGAAAAATGATTCCAAAAGAATCTAAGGAATTTTTTTAATTTTTTTTAATTCCATGGTCGTAAGACAGAATTGCTTTTGAACTTCTTTCAGGCAGCAAGAAATCAAACTTCCAAGAGCTCAAATGTGAAACACCCGTGGCAGAAGTAAATGGGGCATTCAATCTCAACACGTGAACGCTTCCAATGCCGCACGTTACTATTAGGAAGCATCCCAAAAGTAGCTGTAAGTTGTGGTCATTTTCATCTAATAAATTAGCAGCAACCCAATGACTTGTTCGTTGGACAACGACCCTTTCAGGAATTCTGCTGAAGAACTTGTTTTATTCATCAATTTTGCTTTCATTCCATGGCCCAAAGCCAGGGGAACAGGCAATTTCTTCGCTATTACACAGTGAGCAATCCCAAAAGTAGTGTCGTATGGACAATACAGCAGCTGCATCGTGCAATGCACGCGGTTTGATTTTGTCGTTAACTTAATCCTCTTAATTAACTACACTTACTTCGTCTGATGTTTTGACTAAAACATTAAAACTATATGTCGTTTACGAATGAGACTTCCCCGTCGGCAACGGGCACAGGCTGTTTCAGTATGGGCAGCCGCGCTGTACGTACATTGGTTATGCATCCACGTGTCGGATTTTCAAGTCATAACGCATGTCCGAAATAGCCGGCTTTCTATGCAAACAACAACTCTCTTACGTGGCGGTAATATCTAGGATCACGGACTTATCACCCAACAGAAGTAGTCCACGTCATCGATTAAAAGACGGTCCAGGTCCAATGTAGGCCGTCCCTTTGTTTGACGCTTAACGAGTTGACCGCAGTCTGTGTTGGCGTGAATGCAACGTAGACACGGTAACACGTTCAAGAGGATGGGGTGGCGCCGCCGTCGTGTAGTTCGTCGACACGTAGCAGGTGCAGGGATGGACGCTATGTCACCACACCAAGGAAGTGGCTACGGAGAATTTAACACGGCATCCGTAGATTGAAACTCGGTGCTTTCATTGAATTGATTCACCTAATTCTTGGCTTTTAGTTACTACATTAATTTCAATATAAAATAGAAATTAAAGATAATTTTAATTAATTAATTAATTTATTAATAATAAATAATTATTTTATTTTAAAAAATAAATTAACAGTGGACAGTAAAATGCAAAAATAGAAAGCAGATTGGGTATTTTGGAGGTTGTGTTTGGTCAACTTGCGTTTTGGACGGAAGGACTTGTCGTTTCAACTTTTCCTTATTCTTAAATGCATCGAGGGGGTTTTAGTCAAAGAGGCAATATTTTTGCCAGATAGGATATTAACCGCAGAGATACCCCACTATTACTATTACTAATCACACCCACCCCACCACCTTGAAAGTTACGTGGTCCCCGCACTTTTGGTTGGTCAACCCGTCCATCGAAATTACACACACACCTTCTCTCTCTCTCTCTGTTCCTTGTACCTAAATAAAGATCAAACGGTAAACCAAAACAATTTTCCAATATTTACACTAAGCCCCCTAAGTTTTAAACATTGTTTATTTATTTATATTGAGAAGACTAACTTACCCTCATGCTATGAAACACGTAATTCAACATTAGAGGTTATTTCAGTCATTTAAGCAGAATGTTCTGGATCTCTTTGAAATAAATGGATGAAATATACAATTTTTGAAATATTATAAAAGAATAGGGACTTTTAAGTTGTTATCCAACAGAATTTTAACTTTTACTCCTAACTACAGTACAAAACCATGGCAGGTAAAACCTCGAAAGATAGCCACCACCTTAGATCCTTCCTCTGCATCTCCCCCTGACCATTTGACCCATCATCCTGATTTTAAAAGTCAAGGCAAAGTTGTTAACTGTTTCTGGCTTTTTTTGGTTAAAAAAATACAGAGTTAGTGTTGTAATTAAATACACATATCATGTCCTGTTTGGTAATGAAATTTACGAAAAAACCAGGTTTTTTAAAAAAATAATGTGATAAAGGGTGGGATTAGTATTGAGTAGTTTTAAGAGAAGTAGGAGGGAGGAGGAAGAAAACGAATGGACAAGAACCTGGATGATTATCCGTCCAAGCCATACAAGTCGTTATTATCAGAGCTGCATTGAATTTCTTGAGAGAGAGGGAGAGAGGGCAAAGCTTACCAAACCAAAGGAATAAAAAAGGAAGAAAGAGAAGGGAAGAAACCCCGAGTCTGGGAAAATTGAACCCTTTTTACTTCTCCATCTTTCTTCATTCCAAACGCGGATACGCATCCGATAGAAAGAAAATTCATTTACCCACCATTTATTTATTGAAAAAAATACCCTTTTCATTCACCGGATAGTGGTTATCTTTTTTTCTTCGTTTGAAGATTCAACTCAGCTTAAGAAACCCAGGAAAATAAGAAGAGTAAGAGACTTTCTCTGTCCTGTTTGTTGTTAGTCTGTGTTCATCCTTTTGTATGTCTGTTGTGTATTGGATTTGTGAAGAAATTTTCATTCTTTGGATTATCTCTTAGATCTGTTTTCTTGTTAAAGTTGTTCTTTTATAGCTTGTATGGCATCAGCGGCCATATTTTCGTCTCTTAGAAGACGGAGATCACCGTCTTTGCAAGCGTTCTTGGCTCCGGTTGACTTAACCGATGTGGCTCTTGTACAAACCCTCGTTTCGATTTCATCGGAGCTGCTTTCTTGCTTTTCAAATAAATGTTTCTTCTTTCAGAGAAGGAATTCTCGGTCTTTGATTCGGAAGATCGAGGTATTTCTTGTTTTATTGGAGTATTTAAGGGATTCGGGTACAAGTCTTCCTTCGACTGCTATGTTGTGTTTCAAAGAGCTGTATTTGCTTCTTTATAGGTGCAAAATACTTCTTGATTATTGCGGGCGATCGAGTAAGTTATGGCTTTTGCTTCAGAATAATTCAATTTCAGGGCATTATCATGATCTGAACCAGGAAATATCTACCCTTTTGGATGTTTTCCCTCTCGGTGATGTTGAATTGAGTGAGGATGTTAGGGAGCAAATTGACCTGATGCAGGGCCAGGCTAGAAAGGCCAAATTGTACATAGATAAAAATGACGAGTCGTTGAGGGTTCAGTTCTTTTCATTTCTTGATGAGTTTGAACATGGCAAGGTACCAAATCATGTGGTGTTACGGACATTCTTTGTGGAGAGTCTGGGGATTAAGGATGCAAAGAGTTGTAGGGCTGAAATTGAGTTTTTGGAGGAGCAAATTGTCAACCATGAGGGGGATGTAGAGCCAACAGCTTCTGTGCTTAATGGGTTTGTTGCAATCACACGCTATTGTAGGTTTTTGCTATTTGGGTTTGAAGAAGATGAGGTCACGATGGGAATTGGCAATCAGAAGAAGCCAAGAAGAGGTTTGATTACTCAAGAGATTGCTGATACCTTTTTATCGATACCAAAGGACTTTTGCTGCCCAATATCTCTGGATTTGATGCGTGATCCAGTTATAATTTCAACTGGACAGACTTATGATAGGAGTTCAATAGCTAGGTGGATTGAGGAAGGACATCGGACTTGTCCTAAGACGGGTCAAATGCTTGTCCATGAACGGCTTGTGCCTAATCGAGCTTTAAGGAATTTGATCATGCAGTGGTGCACTGCTCATGGAATTCCTTATGACCATCCAGAGACTACAGATGCATCTGCAGAATCTTTTGCCTCACCTTTGCCTAGTAGAGCTTCAGTTGAAGCCAATAGAGCCACAGCAGAGCTGCTCATTCAACAACTGGCAAATGGATCACCTGGGGCAAAGACGGTGGCGGCTCGGGAGATACGGTTGTTAGCAAAAACAGGAAAGGAAAATCGTGCTTTCATTGCAAAAGCCGGTGCAATCCCCCATCTTCGCAACCTACTTTCCTCTCATGATCCTGTTGCACAAGAGAATTCAGTTACTGCAATGCTTAATCTATCAATCTTTGAAAAGAACAAAAGTCGAATCATGGATGAGGAAGGGTGTCTAGGATTGATTGTTGAAGTTCTAAGGTTTGGACTGACAATAGAAGCTAGGGAAAATTCTGCAGCAACATTGTTTAGCCTCTCTACTGTTCATGACTATAAAAAGAGAATTGCAGATGAGGGTGGGGCGGTTGAAGCCTTAGCAGCCTTGTTGACAGCAGGAACACCGAGGGGAAAGAAGGATGCTGTCACTGCTTTATTCAATCTGTCCACACACACTGAAAATTGTCTGAGAATGATAGAGGCAGGTGCTGTTACAGCACTAGTAGGAGCATTGAGAAATGAAGGGGTTGCAGAGGAAGCAGCGGGTGCATTGGCCTTGATTGTTAGGCGGCCAATTGGGGCTGCTGCGGTCGGAAAGGAAGAACTGGCAGTGGCAGGGTTGATGGGAATGATGAGGTGTGGGACACCGAGGGGGAAAGAAAATGCAGTTGCGGCATTACTTGAGTTGTGCCAGAGTGGCGGACCAGCGGCAACTGAGAGAGTGCTCAAGGCACCAGCATTGTCTGGTTTACTGCAGACTTTGTTGTTTACTGGTACAAAGCGGGCGAGAAGAAAGGCAGCATCACTTGCTAGAGTGTTCCAGAGATGCGAGAATGCATCCTTGCATTTTGGTGGACTGGGGGTCGGATACGCATTTGCTGGAAACTCAGCTTCAACTAGGGATTCAAGTTTCGCTGTTGATGTCCCGGTGCCTGTGTCAATTTCTGTGCCTGTTTTGTAATGGTACATCCAGTCATGTGGTTTCATCTTCTTCCCTAATTACTTGTGTTCCCATTTTTTGTTGGTTATAGTCACAAATTCTTTCACTCAAATTTCAGGTTATATAAAAAAGGAAAGTTACTGGAATACCATATTTTCTGTTGAATGAATGACAGATGTTCGTCATTTAAGTTCTTTTTCCCTTTCTCAATGATTCAGCAAAATAAAATACAAAATATTCTACATACAATGTTTTATCTGTTCAAAGAAATATCAAGAAAACGACACATTTTGGCAAGTGTTCATACTTTGCTTAGTAGTCTGGAGAGCTTTCTGGCTCTGATTGTATCTGATAAGAGGACTGACTTAGATTGATCTTGGTACAATTCCTCATAAGAATCTAAGGAGCATGCTGTAAATTCAATTGCGGATATGACTTTTTCTCTAGCTCACGTCTGAGAATCAAGAGGGTCAAAAAAGAGCATGTAAGATCCATTTTTTTGCTGCCCTAAAATCAGAAGAATAAAGCATATTTCAACTCAGAAGAATTCCTTTATGAAATTCTGCAATAAAAAAAAATGGTGGGAATTTCCTGGAGATTAATCTTAAAGCAAGTGGTTGTCCTTGTCAGCGATGCAAGTATTGGACCAAGAACTCTTCTCTTGTCAGAACGTAGTTTTCACTTAGCTGGTGCCAATCACTTCGCTCCATTAGATTCCCATCACTAGTGCACGCCAGCAACCACATCATCTTGCCGATGTTCCGTCAAAAACTCTTTTATAGTTTTGCCACAGAATCCAACCGGTATTATTCTTACACGCGTTATCAGTAATTGTTACCGAGTCTCCCATCAATTAACATAAAGTTTTATACTTTTCAGTACAGTAGTTTTTGCTAAAGCTTTCGTTGACGAAGCATAGAGTCAACGGGCAAATGAACAAAGTACTTTACATTGAATAGACCTAGTGGGTTCTGTGTTGAACTCATGATAAGATGCCTTGTGAACTCTTCTGGAAGAATTTAAGAAAAGCTTCTTGTAATTGAGAGCTCTTGCAAATGGGATAATATGGTGGGGCATGAGATTCAACGGCAGGCAACCAAATTGGATGCACCAGCAGGCCATTCATTTGTGAAATAATTGGAAATCGTCAGAAAAAAAATACAAGAAATTGTCTGGGAGGATTGTAGCTTATCCTGTTATTATTGGTTGCTGGATAAAATAGGAGGATAATGAATCATTCCCATTAGAGGTGGGGCAAAAGGTTTCTAAAATTTCTTCTCGGTAGTGATGGACTTGAAAGAAAACTACTAGCATACGCGTATGTCTTAAGTCTTTCATGAATTGGCAAGTGAGCCAAGGTTTTCCTCTGTAGAGGAAGGTACCAAGCAACAATAAATTGCTTCCAGGCAACAAGTTATTGGAGGTGGAAGTCATTTCCCTTGGTCAGAAGCTGTCGCCCAACAATGCTTTTGTTGCTTTGCTTCAATTCATTTATTGTCTGCTCTTCCTAGGCTGTGTGTTAGGTTGTCTGTGGTGGAATTTACTCATATCAGAGGGCGGTTACCTTCATGGCAGAGCAAAGTATATGCATGGGATTGAGCAGGATTCATAACATCTTGGTGGACTTGAAATTTTTACAGTTTGACTACGCTGGTCCCCTTGCAATGAAAAAGTAGTAATCAAAATAATTTGAAGATTTTATAGTATTTGATCCGTTGTCATCCGGCGGTCAGGACCCGGGTTCAATTCCCAGCATCGGAATTGTTTTGCCATTTCTGCAATTTTTTGAATTGAACCAAAAATTTCATTGTTTTCAGTAAAATCTACTCTCTTTTGTCTCTTGTACCATCCCTGTTCATTGTTTTGGTACTAAGATGTCAAAATCACTAATAGTCCACTCTGCCACTTGATCAGGATCCTCATAAATTTCAGTTCCAAGATCAATGGACATCCATTTTCTTCTAACTGGTTGAGTTCCTGGATTCTAAAAGAACAATAAAAATAAATAAATGGGTTGCTGATTTTAATTCCAAATGCAGCAATCATGTGACCAACAACAAATTTGGTGCATGTCAGTATCAAAACCTGATAAAAATAAAGTGATTGAGACAATCTTCCAACATCTAGTTCCCATGTCCTGGAATCGCCTATCCAACCTTCCCTTGTCTAGTAAGATATCCACACTCTCCCCATACAGGATGTGGCAAAATCTCCAACATTTCCTGAGCCTGAGTATTGCTATATGGATCGCACAACGTGTATGGCATTTTCTAGTTACTCTGCATTTCCATGGGAACATTACAAGTAACATGCAGCACCAGGGAAATGTGCAGTGTCATTGCGAAGCACACGTGTTCTGTTTGGGAACGTGTGATAAGGCACGCATACGCTGAGATGTTCTGGTTGACACCATGAACTTTGTGTTTGGATTTATCATCATTTCACTGTATCATGTAACGTCTGATGGTACATCACCGTCCCAAGGTTTTCCATTGTTCTTGTAGCAGCTACCCGTGTCCATTAGGTAGAATTGGCTGTTAGGACCCCCAATTTGATCACATTTTGGGTGAACCTACTTTAAAAGTTTGGCGATTCTAGAATCTGCACAGTACAATATACATAGTGTTGTCAGTTGTGTAATTTAATCATTTTCCAACAAATTGCTTTGCTTGTAAGAGAAGTTTGCATGGCACATAGAATTTTATAAAGAGAGAATTGCTTACAATTTTGGACAGTGTGTTGTCAGTTGTGTAACTTATAAACATTGTCCAACAACATAACACACGGAATTTTGTAAACAGCATTGCTTACAATTTTGGACATTCCTCTGGTTGGATAGTGATGTCCACCAGAGAAGCCATGAATTGCATCTGACCTCAAGAACAGCATCAACCCTGGATACTTTGTTGAAGTTCTCGAGACATGATGAAAAATCCCATTTCCCTTACCAACTTCTTACTACCAAGTCACAGAATGATAAGAAATGTTGTTTCTCACAATTAATCCTTTACTCAAATCTGCATTCGAATCCCATGAGGCATAAAATCTTCCCTTGTATTGTTGTGTGGTCATGAAAAATCAAAGGTTGGTTCATGCACCCAATTCCAAAGCAAGGGAACCCATCCCGGGCGAAAGGCCCTACTTTGAGGCCATTTTTAGGGCACTTGGCTACTAAAGTGTACATATTACCACTCTTTAGCATGGTCTTTCAAAAATGCCAAGGATTTGGGTTGTCTCCAACTTCACATTATAGAGTTCTTTTTCTGCTGCATAAAGGTCTACATCATAAAGGGCTGTTTCCAACTCCTAGCTTCTTCTCTTCCTCTGTTACTCTATGAACCAATGCCTAGGGTAGCATGTTGCAAAGGGAGCAGTTTTTTCCTATAAATAAATTAATTACTAAAAATAAGAAGGACAAAACACATGCAACTTCTTACATCAGCTCCATGAAAAAGAAAGCCAAATCAGAAGAACCAAACCCAACAAACCATTCCAGTTTATGTTATTGCTGTTGTACTGTCCATCTATCACATGTTTGATTACATTCTGATTGATTGTGAAGAAGCTTTGTATATGTCAAAGCAATCTGCAGCTCTTGGACTGCCCATGTGAGGAACTTCTCCTCCTATCTCATCGCACTGATTCCATGACTCAATTGCCAACCTTAGGCTATCCCTTCTCATTCCAGTATCACCCAACGCCGACAAATACTCAGTTTCAGAGCTTGCATACAAACAACAATTACAAAGTGACACCACCGGCGGAATAACAGCAGAAAATCTGCAGCATGGTTTCTTATATTTAGAATTAGTCATTGATGAAAATTCAAGCTAACTTGATAAGATGTACATTTTTTATTTTTATATACAAGTTTATCTGTTATTAGAAATGGGAATGGAACTTAGTTTTCTTATCTTCAGTGGAGAAAGAGATTGCTTCAAATGTTCCGAATGCATTACAACTTACTCTGTCTTATATCCCTCGCTGAATGCTGATTACTATGAATAAGTAAAGCGGTTAGGCACTAAATTATTGTTACTTTTTTCTTAATTTTTCCCTTTTGGGTACAAATTCTGTTTCATAGACGGTGGTTTGATGCTTAAGCTTCAGGTTAGACCTTGACTTTCCCACAGAAGAGAAAAGGACAGACCCATTTATTCTTGCAGCAATCCAATAGTTTCACCTTGGAATTTCACTAACTCTATGTTAGCAATAAACACGGTTGAAAACGAAGCTCTTTTCTACTGTTGTTGGTGCACAGGTTTTACTAGGGAAGCTAATATTAGCTCTATGCTTTAACCTTACTGTGAATTGCATGAACACAGTAATTTATTTCTCTGCAGCTTTCTTTCCCCGATGAGATTATTAGGTCTAATGCAGCAAAATCAAGCACTACATTGTTACCCATTACCGGCACAAATTCTGTTTCATAGAAGGTAGCTTGAAGATTGAGCTCTTTGTTAGATCTTGACTTTTCCCAACCAGAAAAAGAAAAAGTACAAGACCAATTATTTTTGCAGAAGCCCTTATTTTCTTCTTCGAACTTTTACCCTATCCGTTAAACATAGTTTGGTGCATTGCATAGTGCTCATAATTGCCAACATATCTTCTGCTTTCATTGAAAAAGAAACACCTCTTTAGACCATAGGTGTAGTTTGACAAGGAACGTAACCAATATAGCCAACCTAGCAACAGACTACTCTTTACCATTAATTTCAATAATCACAAGATTACTTAAAACTCTGTTCATTTACATATAGGATATACCAGAAGAAGCATCTGGTGTAAGTAGGATAACTGTTAACAATGGAGAGCTTTGGGATTAAGGTATATTTGGTTGTGATGCTTGAAGATTGTTGATTCTGTGGTTGAGGGGCAATCTTGATAATAAAACAGATGCTCAGCAAAGGGATAAATGAGGAGCTGATTGAGTTATTGAATTTCACTCGTAAAAAACTTACTAGGATGCTTTTATTTAGTGGGAAATGATCAATAATTAGAAATGGAAGTTGTTTGGTGTGGTACATAAACATTGATTAATGGTTAATGCTTTGTAACCACAGAGAAGGGCAAAAAGGATAGTAATTGATTCCCCTAATTAATGAGGAATATTTGAATAATGATAGGATTATGTTTAAGCAAAACTTAGGTCATTGCCATAATTGATTTTCATACAGTCCAAAATAGTGTTATGATGGGTCAATTTGATAATCTGGTCATTTCAGCCCGACCCATCAAATTGCTTTGGTTAATGGCTAAAATACAGAGAGTTTGTACCAAAATTTGACTAAAGGAGAAAGACATAATCTAGTACCTGAAACTAAAGCCAAAAAGCAAAAGGAGGAGTCCAACACCAATCTGATTTTAGTACAAAAGGGAAAGACATGATGAAAGAGAAAACATCCCAAATCACTAAAAACCCTAAAATGTCATTGAAAGAAAATGAGAAAAAAGAGAGACTTCCACAAGCACCAAGACCCAGACAAAAGAACTACCAGCTCTAAAACTGCATCCATTTCAGAACCAAGTAGCTGTTAAAGATATTGACACAATGGCAACTTGCTTTAAGTGATTTTGTTTCTCATAAATGCAAAATAAGTTGTTCCTTAAACGAGAGAACTGACGACTACATATAGACTAGGGTCCCCTACTAGGCATAAATTTCTTCCCAAGTACAAACCATAAAGTAGAAAAAAGTAGCAAAGTGGTCACAGGATTTAGGGCGGGTCTTGCTTTTGAAACAAAACTATCACAAAACCAAGTAAGAAACCCACTTCCCTATTTAACAGCCTAACTGTCCCATAACTGCTACAACTCTTCACCATCTTCCATTATCAGTTTATTATGATCATCATCTCCTGCATTGCTACTGTGAATTGTTCTTTTAACTATTCAGAAAATTCTCTTCTAAAACAATACAAGCAAAGTCTTGGAAGTAAGATTTTACCTGTTATTTACCGCAGTATAAGATGAAGTGGGGAAGAAAGAAACTGTCTGCAGAGTCTTATTCTTATCGGCACTCTTTGATCTCTCATGTCTTTCCTGTTTCGTGGCTTTCGAGGTTCAAGCAGAAGAGTAGGGACACGGAAGCAAAACCAGTCAAAGTAAAGCAAGAAGGGAAGCGGAGCTCAGCCTTTGTAGGTTCAGCAAAAGGGTCAAGTGCCAGAGGAGGTAGATTCTATGGTGGGGAAGGTGTTGACTTCTGGAGACTATCATTTGGAGAGGAGGGTGTTCACAGGAAGGGTAGTAGGGGTGACTTGGCTTCAGTTTGGTATGATTCTGATGATAAGCTTTACGTTCCACCTTCAGTTTGCCGGACCTGTGGATCAAACGCTACAACACTAATGGGAAATGAAGAAATTGATAAGTTCAACAACTTGGTTTTGGATGCAAGGAAGACGAGAGAATTGCCAAGAGAAGTTGAAACTTTGCCTGATATAGATATGTTTAAAGTTGAACAAGCAGATACCAAGACGAAGAGAGTAATAACTGAGAAGGAACAGAAATTGAAGAAAATAAATCGAAGAGTTTCGGAAGAGAAATGTTCGAAACTAGAAACATATTCAAATGAAGCAGAGAAAAGAACAAGAAAATCAGTTGAAAAACACAACTTGGAATTTGACCCATTAGGAAAGGTTCCTGAGATGGAGAAGGAGATTTACAATTTAATCAGAACTAACTTGAAGAAACACCGTTATGTCTCTTCTACAAATTCAAGAAATTCTAATTTGGCGACAGTTGAAGAAGATGGTGAATTTGCTGTTCAGGGTTTAAGAGGAAATTATGGAATTTCTGCAGAGAAAATGAGTTCGGAGTGGGAAAGATTGAAGGAGATGAAGATCAAAGAACTAAAGTCAAAGAGTGACAACCGGAGGAAATCTCTGTACATAAGCAGGGAATTACAGACTAGAAAACCAAAACAGAGTAGCAAAGTCAAGGTTGGCTCCCCAAGAATAAAGGCTCTTGAAGACATGAAGAAAGCTAAACTGAAGATGAAGAAGGGAAAGGAGAAAACAATAGAGGGAACAGGCCTAGAGAGCTTTGCTGTTGTAAAACGCTCCTTTGATCCCCAAAAGGACTTCAGAGACTCCATGATTGAGATGATCCTGGAGAAAAGGTTCAGCCAACCAGAAGAGCTGGAAGAGCTCTTGGCTTGTTATCTGACATTGAATTCAGATGAATACCACAATGTCATCATCAAGGTCTTCCGCCAGGTATGGTTTGACCTGAACCAGGCTTGTTTTGATGAATTACAGATTGAAAAAAAATTGCCATAGTTAATCGGTTTTCAGTGAACGACAGGCAAACTTGTAATCGTATTGTTTATAGCTATTAGCATTTTAATATTACATTTCTAGTTCCATTACACTTCAACAATCAACTTCAAATAATGTTATAACCCCTGCATGGACACATGCACTGTATCATTGTATGGTGTTACGGATCAAACACCTTCCGTCAATTAAAATACTAGTCTGTTAGATGGTATTACTGCCTACTTACTCTTACAAATTCAAGATGAATATCTGTTGTACGTGACAACAGGCACAATGCAGTTGTACCATCATCTTCAATGTCAATTATAGGCAGAACTGAATGTACAAGAAGAAGAGAAGTTAAGATGTGGTAACAGTACTCTGAACAAGAGAACATCACTGCTTGAGGCTTTACCATAGTATCCTCCACTCCTGTGTTAGATGTACAGAGAGGAAATGGTTACATTCTCCCTCAGAAGTACAATCCAAAAGCAATATTTGTCATCTTTTCGCTTCTATCCAGCGAGCAAAGGCCTGAACTTCGTTTCCTCTTAAATATCACTGCATATATTTCGACTTTTTGTGCATTCCACTGCCATACAGAGTCCTCTAAAGCAAAATACTTTCATGCACAATCTACATTTCTTAAATTTAAGGATTTATCAAGATGAACTTGCACTCTTAGTTATTTTACTCGTACTGATAAATAAACCTTACTCAAGAAATAATTCCTTTACCAGATAAGAACTTGAGAACCATACCATCCACTTCTATCATGCTACAACCAGTTTCCTTATTTACTATTTGTGACCTTATCTGTCTTCTCACCTCCATAACATCGTCCCACCTTACAACAGATGCATAAATATTTGAATTGTTTGCAAGAGCTTCCGAGCAACACACTCCGCCAATTCCACATTACCATGGTTGTTGGAAGCACCCAATAGCGACTCCAGAACTACAGGAGCTTCTTTTAGTGGCATCATCCTCACTTGTCCCTCAGCCTTCTCTAGTAGTCTCTGGCGACCATGTAAATCCATCATACAGCCATAGTGCTCAACTGTTAGTTGAATCCCATAAACACAACCATAAGTCAAAACATCTTACACCCCTCATTTAGCAAGCCTGCACGACTACATGCAGATAGAATCCCAATAAAAGTCACTTCACTGGGCTCAAAACTCTCCCCAAGCATCTCAAAAAATATTTGCAATGCTTGTTCTCCAAACCCATGTGTACTTAAACCATAAATTATCAAATTCCATGTACTAATATCCTTATTTGATTTACTCTTGAATACTCTCATAACCTTGTCGATGTTCCCACATTTAGAATATATGTCAACAAGAGCGGTCGCAATAAAACCGCTGATTCAATTTCACTCTTATCAATATAAGCTTGAATACATTCACCTTGGCTTAAAGCCCCAGTACGAGCGGAAGCAGATAAAACATTCACAAGAGTGCAATTATCAGGCTTCACTTTTGCACTCTGCATATCCTTAAACAGCTCTAAAACTTCTTTAAAACAGCTCGCATGTGCGTAAGCAGTGATTATGATTGTAGCATTCCAAGAAACCACATTCTTCAGAGGCATCATATCCAAAATTTGCCTTGCTTCTTCAACTAATCCTACATTTGCATACCCCGAAATCATAAAATTCCAAGATTCCACGTTATTTTCCCCCATCTCATCAAACAAGTCACGTGCTAAATCTATCATACCCATCTCCGCATAAGCACCTAACATAGCATTCCAAGAAACCGCATCTCTTTTGGGCATCTTATCAAGCACCTTACGTGCAGTTTCGGTCCGCCCAGTCTTTCCATACAAATGAATTGAAGTATTCTTAATAAACAAATCAAACCCACTTCCAATCTTTAATACGTGACCATGAATTTGCATTCCTTCTCGTAACCCACCAAAATCAGCACACGCTTTTAATATGAACGTGAAATTATAGGAAGTTTTGGAAGTGCATTTTCCGAACCAAGTTTATGGGCATGAGCTCAATGAGAGCAGTGTAAGTGAATGAATTTGGGCTTTCCATGCGAGTAAAAAGACAGTAAGTGTAAGAAAGAGTTTGAGGATCAGGGTTCGTGGTGGCCAAAGTCATGTGCTTGCTTTGTCATGGAAATGACCAGTTTTGAGCATGTGAGCATGAACTTGCTGGATTTCCTCTAGGGAAGTTACCATTTCTATGAAAGAGGATCAGTGGCTGACATAAGCCTGCAATCATTTTTAGCCCCAAAATTTCTTGTCTTCCTTGAGTTTACAAACTCAGTGATGGCTTTCGTATCGTTACACGATTCAAATGCTCCAATGGCTGAAAGTACAAACAACGACACGACGACTGTTGTTCAGTTTCTCCGTGTTCACTGGATCACATTTTCTTAAACCAATTTAAAAAATAATAATTTTCACATAAGAAATTACAAATGTTTAATTATAATGATTATTTATTACATTGAATAAGCAATATCACAGTACAAAGCTTATTGAAATGTTTAATCTATCCAAGTCGCTTCCCGTTCCCCGCTTTCTGCGCTCGTTAGGCTAGCTAGGCTAGCAATGCATAGCACGGCTACTATAACCAAAATCACAAAGCTAAAGGCTAGGGTCGACCCCTAATGTCAACAGGCACCTGTAGCTGGACGATAAGAACATCTTATTATTCATGCTCTTCTGGACGATAAGAACTAGCCTGTAGCTGGAAGCATAAAACATCTTATTAGAGAGAAAGGAAGCATGAAAGTTTTTATCAATCAGCATCAACGAGTTAAAAAAGTCAAAACTGGTTCTTTCAATCTTCTAGATGATGAGATTGAGCCTGTTTTGAGGTTGCTGCTCCGTTTGCAACCCACTGGTCCAGTGATGTAAACCAAGGTGTTCCCATGAGGACGCCTATATAAATAAATGGCCCATCAAACTCGCCAAAAACGTATAGAAAACACAATGACCTGGATCACAACAATTGCTAACCAGACAAGCAAGAGACATAAAATCAATAATTTGGCTATGTGGCACAATGAACTAAAGGTTACCGCGTTACACCATTTTTTTCCTGAAACAAGATGATAACCATTAGCACAAAAGTTTCCTTAGTTTGAAATCAATATATCACGTTATTTAGAACAGAAAATAGCCATAAATAACAAATCAATGAACTGAGAGTTGCCAGTAAAAGATTAGGTCCTAGACAACAGAAATTTCCCAAACAGCACAAGTTACATGCAAATGGGCAGATGGTAAACACATTAAGGATCGCTTAGATACTTGGGTAACCACAAAATCAATATTGTGCAACAGTGATTTTTTGCAGTGGAAACTATTCTTTGGTAATTGATGAAATGTGACTAAACCAACGAGTCCACAGAAGCTGCATAAATCATAAAACCAACTAAAAACTAAGAAGTATAATCCCCACGTGGTGCAACAATAAATCATCAACTGTGCGGAAATTGATAAACTCAAAACACCATATCTATTCCTCGTCAGATCCAACCAATATACCGAATGTATTATGTAAGATACTCAGGCATCAAAAGCTGGAAAAACAATGAAACAATATCAAGTTTTTTCTGCAGGAGTTAGATGCCCCATCTGTTCTGCAAGATTATTTACATTCCTCATATTCCACAAAAATCTGCCATGATCAGCAGGTTTGTTTTCATTCTTTCTGTCATCAGAGTCCCTTCTTTCTGACTGAACTTCCTGGGCGTCAGTAGAACCAGGATTCTCCGTTAAAAACTGTTCCCAAAATACATCATTGACCCCAGTTGATGCGGGAGCAGTGATTGCAACCACTGGCTCCTTTGAGGCAACAGGTTCTGCAGCAGCAGTCACAGCAGGCTCGGAATTCATGTCAATTCCAGGCAATTTAGGGCAAATATCAACATTAAGTTGCATGGCAGATATAGCTGGACTATCTGCACAACTTGTAGATTCATCAAAATCCGGGCTTAAATTAGGTTGAAAGGAACTTTGACCAACATCTTGGACAATATTCTCCCAAAATGTCAAGGTGGACTCCAAATGCTCAAACTGCTCCGTATTTGATAACAAAATGTTTGCACTTTCTGGACTTCCTCTAGCTATAAGTTGGGAAGCCCCCATCTGATTGTCTTCAATGTTGGCTTCATCATAGAAGTAACCGATTCTTGGCAGCCTTCTCTTCCTATCATGATTTTCCAATTGTGCCCCAAGATTAGAGGAAAGCCCTAGTTTTTGCAAGGCTCGAGCTACAATAGACACCATTTTCTGCTGTCTCTGTTCCATATGTTGTAAACGCTCCTTCAATAGCCGCGTTTGCGATTCAAATCCTTGCCACTCCTGTTCATGCCTTCGTAACTCCAAAAGAAGTGTTTCTTTTTCATTTTTTAATCTCTCAATATCATCCTTTAGTCTCTGTCTTTCAAACTCAGTCAAAGGAGTTCCTTGTCCCTGTAGATTCTGATTAGAATGGCTGTGTACCGGCTTTCGTCTATGGATGTTCTTCATAAGTTGTGGCTGATCTCTCACAAAATCTTCATTAGCAAATTCCCATTGCTCGGGATCAATTTTTCTGAAACCCTGTTGATTTGTAAAAAATGAAGTCAATATATGAACTAACAAGAAGCTAAAATGAAATAATATAGACCAAGCTAAAGAAACCCGAGGCTTACATATGTGTTAAGCTGTCTAATGAAGCTTGAGAAGTTATTGTGCTTAAAGAATTTAGGTAGAAAAACCCTTGCAAACTCAGGAGGATTCCACACAATAAAGCTTTTATTACTTGTACTCCAGGACACAACTGAATCAGTCGAAGGATCATCAACCATCTCATATGTTTTTGCAAGGAAAGGAGGTAGTGAATTTGAACTGCCTTGAGCTTCATCCATCACAAATTATATAATATCCAATCACGAAATCCCCAAACTCAACGCGGACTATCGTAAACCAACTAAAAATCTAATCTTCAGGAAAAGTCAAACTTTCGATTTTCTAGAATGTGCTCAGCACCAAAATCTCGATGAGAAAGCTTGAATTTTTTTTAAATAACTAAGCTCAACTTCCACCAGAAGTGTCAATCTGAATCAAGAAAAAACCGTTCTATCATTTTGTGAATCCTCCAAATCATGAGATCAAATTCCAAACATCTTAAATTCCCCAAAACTGAATTCACAGGTCTACAATGTCGACTAAAGGAAAACCCCTTTACTCTCAATGGAATACCAATCACGTAGCACAAATATTACTGCGCTGTTCCAGCTGAAGGATACCAAGACCGTCGAGGTTTAAAGAACCCAAATCGCAATCACCTTGCAAGTTCCAATTTCCAGTGAACCGCGAACCATTTTGACCTCAAACCCCACACATTGGAATCATCCCAGATTTTTCAAGCTTGAAGAACCGTCATATTTAAAACAAATCCGAACCCAGATCGCATAACAAAATCCCACGTCCCTAAACACGGTAGCAGCCAATCTCTGTATTAATAATTACACAGCAAAAACAAAATAAAAAAAAATAAAGCTGTTATTATTGATTAAAAACAATAACAAGAATTCCCAAAATACCAAAAATTGAAAATCAATAAGATGAACGATCTTCAGGTCAAAGAGTGAATTTCAAGTGTTCGAGCTTTTACCTGAAAGAGGGGTAGGCTCGTTTCGGCTGTACGTTTAGTTCTTTTCCTTGCCAGAAATTCAGGGGATTCTTTTTCTGGAATCGTGTAGACCGAACTTTCTAGGATGTTTACACAGTATTTTAATAAACACACTTAACATTTTAGTAAAAAGAACAAAAGTCTTGGGATTGACTACTTCCCTGTAATTTTCTTCGTGGTTCGCCCTTCTGACAAGACAAATCCAGGTCAAGTTTCTGGTAATATGACGTATTTGCTTTGTTGGCAAATCTAAACGTTTAAGTATCTTTCCCATTTTGCCTTTGTCTTCGTTGGTTAATGTAAGGCGGTACACGTGGACAGACGCCGCCATTTTTTAATTTTCTATATCATATAATTTAAAAAATTTCAAGTAATAAATTTTAATATATTAATTAAAAAAATTGTAATTATTATTTAAATAACATAATAAAATTTTTACTAATTTTTTTTATTTTTATTAATTATATTAACTATATATTATATAATTATTTATTTTTACGTAAGTTAATTTAATTTAATTTAATTTTTTTACGACAAATATAAAGTTGTAAATGATTGAATCGGCCAACTATTAAAATCTACTGCAACCAAATATAATTACAAATTTCAACACTATTTTTTTTCTTTTTAATTAAAAATAAAATTCAAAATTATATTTTTACGGTTGACCAATGCGGTGCGAATATAGAAAGAAACTAACGATTCGATTGGATTGGATTGGATCAAAATTTCTAATGGTCTTGGTTGAGTTGACCGGAAGTCTCCGTAGTTAAAGACTTTGAGCCTATGAAATTGGACCTAGTCCAATCACACTACCTAAAATCTTCCCTTTTTGATGACTCCAAGTTGGGCCAAAGATGCCCGTTGCTTGTCGTTATTCGGAAAATAAAAAGCCCAGATATGGAATTTATAAATTAATTAATTTCCAACAAAAAATATTTCTTTAAATTAATTTTTCTATTTTTTTATATTACATTATAACTATTTATACAAATTAATGTAATATCTTGTGATTAAAATAATAATAAATTACTTTATTATGTATTGATATCTTGTCAATTTATATACGGTATAAAAATTTATTAAAAATTTACGATAAATATTGTGCGATAATTTACATATATTTAAATAAAAAATTATGAATAATTTTAAAATATTATATAAAAATTAGATTAACACTTAATTCTAGATGATTAGATTAATCAATTTCATAAGGATTAACCTTTCATTTTCATTTAGTTAATTAACAACTCAACTCGAGTGAGACAAAATTTCAACAACCACTTCAATAATTTTCTAGTGTTCGTATTTTTGCTTTTTTACTTTTTTTTTCCATTGACGTGACTAATAAAAAAGAAAACGGAAAGTAGTTACAACACACCCCACTCGAAGCAGAAATGAAATCTCCACCGTTGGAGGAGTGGCTTGCGGGTGACGGGGATATCGGGCATCAGGTGACCCTAACGGTTTAACGGATATCATTAGATTAGCCCCGGTGGCCCCCACCACGTACAACAACCTTGTCTTTAAAAGCCTTATTCTCCCGCGATTGATGCCACGAAAATTGGCCCACCTAGAGGACCCCCACAACACGCCCACCCCTAGGTAGGTGATTCAAATCCAATTAATTGATGAGCAGTTTGCAGTCCGGGGCCACGTGCGGAACGTTGAACTTTACCGCTGTGGGGTGGGTAGGAGCCCACGTCTTAACGATGCATTGATTGATGGTGGAAGACGATAATGCGAGGGATTCTTTATTTCCTTCGTTTATGCAATCACAGAAAGGAGAAGAGAACGTGGTAATTTGGCAGCAATGAGTTAAAATGACAGAGCATGTATTAGTATAACAATGGCGCTGCGAAAGTGAGCTAAAGGAGCAAGAACCAATCAGAGAGGTAGCACAAGCAGGAACCAATCTGGGAAGGTGGCGCATGTCAGGTTGGCCCACAAATAACAACCAATCAAAGACCAAACACCTAAGCTGTCTAATTATTGAAGATTAAACAAAGAAAGTCTCACGCGAAAAGCAAAAAAGGCAAGTGGCCAGGGAGCATGGTCACGTGAAGGAAGGGCGTGATGAAAGAAAGAAGGAACGAACAGGCAAGGCAGGTCAATGTATTGAAATGGAATTGATAATGATATGGTCCTGTAATGCGCAAACCAATGCACGTAGATAAGGTTATATCATGTGGGGATGGACGGATACAAGCTGACCACACTCCAACGCCCACACACACTATGTTATCCATCAACACCCCGCCGCTTACGTGCTCGTCCACGCTAGCTAGCTACCTTCCTACCTACCCCGCGTTCCACTTCTTTGATAAAAATTGCATTATTTGTTGCCGTAATTATGATTAATCCCAAATTAATAAGACAATGCACTTGTTCCTTTTAAATAAATTTTCGATGAGCGTAATTATTTAAAAAAATTAAAATAAAAATAGGGCTTAGTGGCTGGTCAAAATGTCTAGACTTGTAATGTTTTGCCCCCATCCTAAAATCCAAACACATGGGTCCAGGCTAAACATAAGCTCAAACGCTAATTAATTTCATTAGTCTTAATTAATTTCCAATTATACCCTTGTTTATTTGGTACGTTATTTGTAAATTACCTGGTTTTTCCGGGAATTAAAAGGAAGGGTTTAATATGAACTCGAAGCAACACGACACCGTTCTTTCTCCCTGTCGCTACCGCGAAAGCCACAAGCCAGATCAGGCGTCGCTTTATAAAAAGCCCAACCACGTGTTTGCCCCTTGATCCCGGAATAAAGCTCAGAATGGACCCCCTACCTCGTAATTTCTCAGGCATTTCGGGTCCATTTACGTTCACACCATGTTTTTAGTTCACCTTCCCCAAACTACTCCATTTAACCACTCCATCTGTTTATAAAATACTGCTGATCAGTCCTCTCTCAGACTTTCGTTCTTCGAAATCAGGAATCTCATGAAATCAAGGTCTTAGAACAAGCGATTTCGTTTTCAGCTTGGTGTGATTCCCTAAAAGATGACGTCGGGGACGAGAATGCCGACGTGGAAAGAGAGGGAGAACAACAAGAGACGAGAGCGGAGACGGCGTGCCATCGCCGCGAAGATCTACTCAGGCTTGAGAATGTACGGTAACTATAGGCTCCCCAAACACTGCGACAACAACGAGGTCCTAAAAGCTCTCTGTAATGAAGCTGGTTGGACTGTCGAAGAAGACGGAACCACTTACAGAAAGGTAATAACATCAACAACACCTTGTTTTCGTTTGTATAATTCTTATTATGGAGATGATGGTGTGCACGTTAGTAAATTTGTTGTAACCAGAGGTAATTTACGCCCATAGAGTTAGTTGTCCCCGGTCAGCGTCCGAAATCTGAAATTATTGTTGAATATAGTAGAGTTTTTTCAGTCGTTTGCGTAATTCTTATTATGATGGTGTACACGTTAGTAAATTTGTTGTAACCGGTGATAATTTACGCCCATAGAATTAGATATCCCCGGCCAGCATCCGAAATCTGAAATTATTGTTGAAAATAGTAGTAATTTTTTGGTCGTTTATGCTGACGTGTGCCGGTCGGTTCAGACGCACTGCAGCTAGAATGACGTTTTGTTCTTATAGTGATCGACGGTCCAGATTGTTGATTGGCTTGAATGCTTAGCACGCTTTTAATTATAAATAATAATTTTATTTCAGCTGAGAGCACCGAGCACAAGATCGTAATATTCGATCCCTGCTCCATGAACGTTTTTTCTGAGAGAAATGCAGATTTTCAGAGAACTTTCCTACATGACGATAACGCCCTTGTTAGATCATCAAAACGACTTAACTTCAACGCTTTTACTACACTAAAGTCCGACGATTGTAGCTTTCCTTGGACGTATAGTTTCGTCATTTCGTATGCAATCAATTTCCTAGATTGAACTTTCACTTTGCTTTAATGCAACCTCTGCTTTCTCTGCTCCGTTTTCTTTTTCCTTTGCTTATCGACTTTCAACGCCTTTTATTTTCTCGTGAAAACCTTTTACTTGCGTGTCATCATTCACTTTTACCTTCCGAAACTGCCACCGTTAAGTGCTTGAACACTAGGCGTTACTGTAGGTTAAATTGGTCATCCAAATATTTTCCCGAGATTCCCGGGTTATTTACTTTTGTGGGTCGGTGTTTGTTTATCAGCTGTTAAAAAGTTTGTAGGTTTAATGTTTGATTAATAACGGAGAAAAGGAGATATCGTATCCTTGGATACCTCTACTTTAATAACGACTTTAATTTAGACAGTAAAGCGTGTGGGATATCTTTGATCAAAGCAGGAATATGTTGGGAAATAGTGTTTCCAGGGTGCATTATGCATTTGTATGGTAGTTTTGTCGGGTTGTAATTACTGCACCATCCATCATTATATTTGGAATAAGAGTTGTCCTGTAGTATTAGTTACCTGTTCCACACAAGATCATGCATCCGTGATTAAAAGTTAAAAATCTTGCATACTGTTATCATTTGTCTGGAAAGGGCTTTTTCTTTTATCCACCAAAAAAATAAAAATAAAAAAAATACAAAGACGATTTGAGTGGTTTATAACCTTTATTTTGTGTTTCTAAGTACAGATCCAAAATATAAAATGACAGTCTTAAATGAGAAAATGTATTTGGTGTCATTTGTACATGCTGTTACTTTCTAGGACATAGTATAGTTTTGCCATTTACAACTTTCACTTTTAATTGTGATATAACCAACATTGACTGATGTCTAGGATGGTTAGGCTATGTTCACTTCCTACTGTTTGCTAACAATCTGTAATATTTCTTTTATGCACCTGTACAAATGATGTGCAAACAAATATACGTTGGTTAAAAGTTTTCATAGACCTATCAAAATCTATTACCAAGGGTCAAATTTTTGTGAATTTATAATTGTATTGGATGAAGATGATGTCAAATTTTGCCAGGAAAAGGTATAAAACAAAAGGGGTTTATTTGGTCTATGGTGCATTTGATAACTTTGATTTTATTTTTCCACACAATAAGATCTTTGAATTTCAATATTTTTGTAATGGAATTTGTTTGAATATGAAATTTCATTTTACTCTGCTTGCTATTATTCATTTATTTATGCCATTTTGTAGGGATGCAAACCTTTAGAACGCATGGACATTATAGGAGGGTCTGCATCAGCCAGTGCATGCTCGTCATACCAGCAAAGCCCGTGTGCATCCTACAATCCCAGTCCCGCCTCGTCTTCCTTTCCGAGCCCACGATCATCTTATTACACAGCTAATGCTAATGGTAATTCTGATGCCAATTCCCTTATCCCATGGCTCAAAAACCTTTCATCTAGTTCGTCATCTTCTTCATCCAAGAACCACCCCCACCATCTCTACATTCACGGGGGTTCCATTAGTGCTCCAGTCACCCCTCCATTGAGATCCCCAACTTGCCGAACTCCTCGAACAAAAAATGACTGGGATGACCCAACTGCTGGCTCTGCCTGGCCTGGACAACATTATTCTTTCTTGCCCTCTTCTACCCCACCAAGTCCAGGCCGTCAAGTCCTGCCTGATTCAGGATGGCTTGCAGGCATTCAAATTCCACAAAGTGGGCCATCATCACCTACATTTAGCCTGGTCTCACGAAATCCCTTTGGGTTTAGAGAGGAGGCTTTATCAGGTGGACCATCAAGGATGTGGACTCCTGGACAAAGTGGAACATGCTCTCCAGCAGTTCCTGCTGGCATTGATAACACAGCAGATGTTCCAATGTCAGATTGTATTGCTGCTGAGTTTGCATTTGGCTATAATGGGACAGGCTTAGTCAAGCCTTGGGAAGGAGAGAGGATCCATGAGGAATGTGTATCTGATGATCTTGAACTAACACTGGGTAACTCTAAAACAAGGTAAATTCAAATACATTTGTCAGAATATTGATTTGGCATGCTGTAAAATTCTTTATTTTCATTCTGGCTTTGTATAATTATGAGTTATTATGGTGGTGCAGATAGAGAAGCTTCATAAAATAGGTTGAAGGAATCATTAAGTCCCTTGATTTGGCTTCTTGTGTAAAATTCAACTTCAGTTGATCTGGAATTCTCCATGCATCAGTTGGCATGGCAGCTGAAATTAGAAGTACAGTGAGTAGTAGTGTATTTTTACTATCATTTTCTTACAAAAAAAGAAAGAAAGAAAGAAAGACTGCAACTTTAAATTATAAATTGTTTATGGTGGTGACTTTTACCCCCTTTGGTTCAAATCATTCTTCTGTTTCTTATTTTCCTTCATCACATTAAGGGAATTGAAGATTTAACTGAACGGTTACGAAGCTCCAACCACAACCGCATTTTGTGCATGATTTGATGTGTACAGTTATTCTGTATTTTGTGATGACATTTTGCCTTATTCCCAACCGGATTAGGCATCAATAAATCACGAATAACCACAGCCATGGAGTGTCAATTTACCTTACTATAACCCCTAATTGTATTTGTTGCCTTGTAAATCTCATATTCCATAGATTGTCCCCATGGAAAATTAACCCAGGATCTCAATGTACTGAGGTCTGTCAGGTCACGGATAGGTAACTGAGCAGCATGACTTACTTTGTTCACTAAGAATGGTTGGACAGCCTCAATACCGAAATTGGTCTCTGTGAGAGTTTGAGCCATCTCTTGCCAAGCTTGCTCAAATACATGACTTGACATCCATGAATATCACCCCTTGCAAAAGCACTCACTTTTCCTTGGGCTGCAAGTAACATTTCCACTACCGCATCCTACATGGTTAACTCCCTGTCTTCCTTGAGGTATTGGCCCCAACCCATGTCACCTTCAGGGAAGTACCCATCACTGGAGTGAAATCCTCTTGCCCACTCCTCATTCTCACTCTCCAATATCGGTGGAACAGACAGGTATCCAAACCCCAGTATCTTCATATAGTGGTGAGTCATAAAAGAAGTATTTTCCTTGTTTTTAATAGTTTGCTTCTGATTCTCTTGTCTCTTCATTAACTTGTCTAGACAACTCAGTATCGTGTTCTTTAGATGCAATCTTTCTTTGCTTTTGACGGCTAGATTCTGATTCTCTCTTCTCTTCTTTCTCCTCATCAAATTGTCTGGGCAACTCATTGTCAGTATCACGTTCTCTAGACACAAATCACTCTTTGGCTCTCGAAGGCAACAGCAGCCAGTGAGTTACAGTTTCCTTCAGAGTTATCAAATCCGATATCATTCTGTCATCAACATTAAAAAAAAGCTTGACTTCTACTAATGAATCAACTATTTGTTATCAAATATCCAACCATACTTCCCAAGCTGTTCAATTAGATACAACAGGAATTGATAGAAACCATTATACAGGCGGCAAATGCCCAAAAAACTCTCCTAATCTCTAATGCATTCAACACTCTTCATTGAGTGCGCCGTTTGCAAGACGCAATTACCACTCCAATCACCAAAACATAACAATTCCTGAACAAATTACCATCAACAATTTCGGATTCTCTAACAAATTCAATGCCATCACCCTATTGTAGGGACAACAGAGAACACAAACAAAAACGTGCAGCTCAATCAAAAACTCAGAACACAAATTTAACCAACTCCAATTAAAGAACAACGAAATTAAACAAAGCTGAGCTAATAACAATCATAAAACTTACCGGCGGAGAACAAGGATTCCGGTGACTGGACTCCGCAGCTCCAATTTCTTCGGCATGCGATTTGGAATTCACTTTCCCGTCATCATCAATCGGACCTCAAAAAAAAGCTACCGCATACAGAAAAAGGAAGGGAGTTTGTATTGAAGATACGCATTTTAATTATGTTGGTTCGAAATTAAATCAAAGTACGTAAGCTTTGATGATTAGAGTTTGTTATTGCGTCTCCTCGGAGTCCTCTGCTTCTTGTATAGGAATACTCTGTTTCTTTACGTCATTTAGGCCGGGAGCAACCAGAGACTACGTGGATTAATTAGCTACGACATTCAATGAGATATTGACACGCGAGCTGACAACTATCTTTTACTGCGACTAAGATCGTAGGATCAAAAGGAATTGTCAATCACGCTCTGATCACGCGGCCACGGCGACGGCCACGATTTATCCACCAAACTTGATATTCTGCTTCCTTGGAACTGTAGGACACAGATGTACGAGCCTATAGTCTAGCTTCTGGGCAAGTAAACTGCGCCGTTTTCTTTTTCACAAGCCGAAGTGGGATTCTGCCTTTGATGCTCTTTCCCTCTCAGAAGATTAACGGCAGTGATATTGGAATTTTTGCTAGTGCTCACTTCTCTTCTTTCGTTAACTGACCAGCCAACTTCTCTCTCTCATGGAAACGAGCTCTAGAATTTTGGTACTAATCCTCGTCCTCTTCCTACCTACGGTTTCTTCTTCTTTGCATCGCAACTTAGTGGCACTTAAAAGGAACAATAATCAGATCCCGAACTGTAGTGAAATGATAACGAGATCTGAGTGTTCGCAAAACCAAAAGTGTCAATGGTGCCGTAGCGATGCTCTCAATGACATGTGCTTCAGCAGAACTGAAGCTTGGAGGCTACCTCAACAGGTCTTTACTTGTGATTCATAGATTCGTCACGCTCTTCTTCTGCTAGATTTTATTATTACTTCAATATCATTCTTTTGTGTGCTTGATCATATGGATAAGCTTGTTATCGTTTACTCATCTGTTTAACGATATGGATTTCTTTCTGGTTCCCTTTTTGGTTTATAGTTTCTGTTAGTACTTGCTTATAAAAATGAACTAAATAGAAGAGAATTGCAAGTGCCCCCTCTTTCTGGATCCCTGTGAACTTGAGAGCTTGCTTTTTACTGAGTTGATCCATTATATGATATGGGTTTCTTTTCATTTATTTTTCCTTTCCTTTGCTAACTTATGTGAGTGGATTGGCAAGGTTGGTGATTCCGGATTCGATTTATGGTCTTCATTTTCTTATTTAGCTTGTGAGGCTCATTGGAAAGTTGGGTAATAAATTTAGTAACAAGCACTTCTTTATCTTAAAATCGCTAAGGTATTCATGGTCCATTTGGTTGATGAGAGAAAGCACGGATCAGGGTTTGAAATCTTAGATCCGTTTTGTCAAGGACCCAGGGAAACAAAGGACGGTCAAAACCTCTGCCTGTTCAACAATTGGTTCTGTATTGTTTCTTCTTACCATGTCCATCATAATGTTGGTAATGAGCCTGATAAATACGCTCAATTTTCGGTTTTTGTTATGGCACTTTAATATGTTTTATCAAGCTAAATTTCTTGCTCTTCATGTGACAACCATCGATTCTTGGAAATATATGATGAGAATATCCTTCTATGCAGTCTATAATGCTGTGCCTTTAGATTTAATTGCACGGCATGAACTTGCCATGTGCTTTCTGCTTGCACAAGTTTGGCTTTTATTTTTTTTATGATGTCTGTATCAGGCTCATATTCTGTTCTTTTCTTTGGTTAAAGAGAATAGCAACAATTATATTGATAGGTATTTTCTTTTCATGCTGGTGTGGAAACAATTATCTCTACCTTCAGACGAGCATGATGATTGATGTTTAAACTAAACTTTGAGACTAATGATTGATTGGTTTGATTTGAATTCAAAAATTGAGTTGTTTAAAGGTTCAAGTCTCAAATAATTGGCTGTGGTTATTCTGAATTTGGTGCCAATTTCCTGTTGATGTTGTTGAGGAACAAGGGTAGCTATGAGTGTGCTAGCTTTGGAAATGAGTTCTTAGTCTGCATTGCTCAGTACATATAACTAAAAGCAAATTGATACCTATTATGGGTGAAAAAGGCTATTAATGGGAAACAAAAGGGAGAAGCTAAGTGGTTAGTACATCATTTTTGTTGGTGTACTAGAAGGAAGCACGTTATGCTGATCTCCCATCTGCAGAAGGAAGCATGGTTAATCGCAACATAGAAAGTCTTGAAAACTTGTTATGGAGGATTTCGTACATTGAGTGGCTTACATATTACATGCAGCTGAATGCAGTCAGTGGCATGGCACCAACGCAATCTTATTACCTTGTAGTTAAACTTTACTATTAAGTACAATATTTTCAGATGATCATGCTGCCAAAAGGTTTTTGTGATTTGCTAGTGTTAGCAGACAAACTTCTGAATGAGAACATGTTATAGGAAGGAAATTTTTTCATCATGTCTAATAGTGATGCATTCCAGCTGTATCTCAGGTTATTGCTTGTATGAGAAAGCTGCAATGGAGCAACTAGTGGTGATATGTTATTTTGTTTGATTGCAAGCTAGGTGCTGTTTGTTTCTCTAGAAATTAAGAGGTCATGTTGCTAGGTAATAGTAGATATTCTTTGAGCTTCCTCAGTCATTAGTCAAAATGCAGATATATAAACGTGTTTCTTGGTGAAATTAGACGCCATTTTGAATCTACATCTATGTTATTAAGATGTTATTTTTATGAAATTAAAAGACATTTTACAAGTTTGCTGCATTGCAGCGCTTCTTTGCTGAATAACAATCAAATTTACAAGATTCCTGGGATTTGAAGATAAATAGGCAATCCCAAATTGTCAGACTGGAATACACTTCGTCGTCTTGTATCAAGAACACCCGACTACATTGCTAGATTTTCTGAACTTCTCCATGAAATACTTCTCAAGTTGTGTATATTTTCTTTTGATTCAAGTTAAAATTAACATAAACTGTGGGCTAATCATAATCAACCCATAATGATGCCCCTAGAAGCCATATCATACTCCTAAATTTGACAACAGATTGAAACCAATCAATATAGAGATTGGTAATCAAATTACAAATCAAAGGAACTCTATGTCTCAATTTCCTTTTCTAATGTAAAATTGAACAATTCTTTGATCAATACAAATCATTTCAGCAAATTAAAGGAAGAATAAAATCACATATGCATCTTATCACACCTTTTGGTCAAGAAAATAATCATTGAAAGGACCAAGCTCTTTTACAGCCCTCCCTCGTGTCAACAAAAGATTCACAATCCTCAATAAACTTGACCAACTTCCTCAATTTGATATCACTAGCATCGCCGGTAAAGGGCTTAACTGGAATTGCATTTCTCCGTTGAAAAACATAGGCACTTGGGTTATCGTCCACGATTACCGCTTTGTTCAAGTCCCTCCCCATCTCTGACAAATCCTTGATGAGAATTTCCCGTCAATTTGTTCACAAAAACCCGGTGGCATGTCGTCCCTGTCTTGTCAAGCCTGTCAAGGACCAAGGATGCATACTCTTTTGGCCCAGCTGTGAACACCGCCTCCTCAAATTTCTCGCCGATTGCCTCTAAGAAAGCATAGACACCGGGTCGTTTCAGCACGTAAAAATTGAACCAAGTCTCCATCAATTCTCAGTCTAACAACGAAATCAAATATTTCTGGAGGAGGATCTGGCTTGGAATGGATTAAGGTTTCATCAAGATCGAGAAAAATAGTTCTTTTCTCCGGAGAGATCAAAGGAGGAAGCACATTTTCATTGCCAAAGAAAAGCACTTTGGGAACCCGAAGTTCAGCATCCGATTCTCTTCCTTTTTCGCGGGTTTTCAAGATCTTGTAGCCTTTGCTTTTGTGACTTGGGGTGGTAATACGAACCAATCGGGAGAAAATCTTGGCGGCACGACGTTTGCATGTGAAATAGACTTGTTAATGGATGAAAAGATGGCGAAGGCGGTGGCCGCCTTAGCCGGAGACTTGTTACGGTGTCGCCGTTGTTGCTTGATGTTTTTTGTGGGTGTTTTAGACACAGCGTGAGAGAGTTCCGGAATAAATACAGGGATGCCAAGACGTGGGGGGTTTTAAATTTCGGTTCGGACTAACGTTATAGAGGTTAGGTTTGGTTCCGAAGCTGGATATTTAGTAAAAATTTTTTTTTAAAAAAAAAGTGAGGTGGCTTGTTATATTCTTAAAATTAGGGGACAAAAGTGGAAAGACAGAGGTGTGTAGCTGGAAATTGCCAATTTGCCACGGTTGCTGGCCCCACGCTGGATGCACAAAATTTTCCCCGCGATTGTAGCTCAAATGGCCACAGCACCGGCCCGTCAAGGCGGAAGCTGCGGGGTCAGTCCCGGCGGATGCAAATTCTATAGAGAAAAAAGACTAGAATAGACATTTTCATCTTCTATTAAACTGATAAAAATGGTCAAATTTTATTACTAATGGTATTCTTCCTTTTATTTTCTTATTTTGTTTGGATTTTTGGTCTCATGATGCACTTTCATAAATATTATTATATTTATTAAAATTAATTAATAAAATTAGATAAATTTTAAAAAAAAATATTTATTAATTATTTTTTAAAAATATATCATTTTAAAATGACATTTTCATCCTCGATTTGAAAAAAAATCTTATTCTCGACCCCATCTCTGTTAAAATGAAATAATAAAACCTTTTTATATTTGGTAAAAATTTGTGTTTTATGCATGCCCACAAAAACAGTATTTAACCAATTCATTTGTAATCTTTTTCTGGGTCAACTTAGTATACAAACAAACATGAGATTAATTAATGAATGATTAGTCACAATGATGGGTGGCTTAATGAGCAAATTAGGAGGAGGAGGAGGGAAAGACATGGAAGTTTCTAGATAAAAGGGAAAGCCAGACACAAGTGTATGGCTGCCATTACCTATAAACAAAACAAAACAAAACAAAACAAAACCTTGGAAAATTTTTAAGGAGTACTTGTCTTTCACCAACCCATTTACTACAAGTTTTAAAAGAAAGTGTGAAACCAATGTGAAAAAGCAAGAGATTCAGCGAAGAACAGAAGCATCCGACTGACAGAATAAGAAAAAAGAGTTAAAGCAAACGAAGACCATGCGATCGAGTGTGCTTTTGAATAAGTCTGGTTCTAGATAGAGTCGAGCAAGTAAAGGTCATGCAATTAATATCACTGGAGATGGTGGAGGAGAAAGAAATTTGAGAAGAGATGATGACTGTTTGTTTGTTAAAGGTGGCAATCCATTTAACGGTGGTTAATGGGAGATAACCAATGCCATCCTGCATGCGCGTTGAACATTTCAAGATCTCACTACACCGAGTGTCAGTCACTTGGGTCTAATTAATTACTGGGTCGAAATCGAATGGAATTTTTCTGAGCAGTTGCCGACGTTTGCTCGCACTAGCTTAGCTAGCTAGGGCTTTTCCTTTTGTTTCTTCTGCGTCTGAAGTCCTTTCTTTTGACAAATTATAATACGCTGTCGGAAAACCAGGACAGTTGCTTGCATTCAGCTCCAAGCACTCGTTCATAATCTTTTTTATTATTAATTTTTAAAAATTTAATTTTTTAAAATGTTTTTCGTAAATTTATCAAATTTTTAAGAAAGAAAGAATTTTGCAATCGATAATAATAAAAATAAGATTATAATTTACATGGGGTATACTTAGAAATGAAAGTTTTCATTCATTCATTCATGTCTTGTCTGTATTTCCGGTGGGTGGTTGAAGCAGAAGTGGCCTTCAATGTTCCATAAAAACACTGCAATTTGTCTGTGCAGATGTCACATTTTTTCAACGAGATCTCCGAAGAGTATGCAGATAAGCCCACCTTTATTTTAATTATAAATATCACGTAATCTTTGAGATAATAACATTTACGTCCTTATATTTCTATTTTTTCCAAAATTGAAACACAATTTCTCATTTATATCAAGTAGATCCTAACCTTTATTGAAATAATTAAATCACTTTTTCGTAATGTTGTTGTTTTTTTGTAATTATTATATTTTAATAAATAAATAAAATTTTAATTATAAAAATATTTTTTAAAAAAAATCAGGGGATGTGAATGTTATTATATTTAATTATTGAAATAAAATTCAATTCAAAGATGAAGAAAAATAGAAAGGTTGTCATCAGGTCAAGGCTTTAGTAAATATTATGTAATTATTGTATGGCGGAAAAGTCGTCATGGCCGCCTCTTTCTCCTCGTCCGTCACCGTCGGATGCTCTTTCGCTATCCTTTAAATTTGACGTGAATTTCTAGCTCGCTTCAGAGTTCCAGAACCAGAGCAGTATCAAATCCAACCCCACAGAGAGTTAATCTCTGTGTCTCTTCTTTTCCTTGGCTTTGTCTTTACTGTTCTTCTCTTTCATAGATCATGGCCGAGATTTTGGGGAGTAATGGAGTTTGTTTGACTGTCAAAGACGGCGCTGACGCAGCTGTTAGGAATCAACCTCCTCCTGCCTCTTCTTCTTCTTCCACCTGTGACAAGGACTCCTCTTTGTCTTTCTCTGTACCCTTCATGCAGAAGGTGATTCATTCGTTTGGCTTTTCTGATTCCTTCTTGGGTTTTTCCTTTTTTTTTACCTTATGTTTTTTTGTTTTGGGTGTGCAGTTGATGGCGGAGGTTCTAGGGACGTATTTTCTGATATTCGCCGGATGTGCGGCGGTTGTAGTTAATTTGAATAATGATAGAGTAGTCTCGCAACCAGGGATATCGATAGTCTGGGGACTGGCGGTGATGGTTCTTGTTTACTCCGTCGGACACATCTCCGGCGCCCATTTCAATCCTTCCGTGACCATTGCTTTCGCTACCTGTAATAGATTTCCCTGGAAACAAGTAAGTTCTTATATTACTCAATCAAATTTAACTTCTCATAGTTTTCATAAATTTCGGTAAACGAGAGAGAACAACTCCGGGCTGTTTGAGTATCTTTCAAGACGTTGATAATTCAGAACAATCCGAAATCCGCCCGTCGGCTGAAACACGACAGTTACCAATATACCCTTAATTATTTCAGGTTCCGCCGTACGTAGCAGCTCAAGTTCTGGGATCAACGTTGGCGGCGGGAACACTCCGTTTACTGTTCCAGGGAGAAGAAAATCATTTTGCGGGAACACTTCCGGCGGGGTCAAATTTGCAGTCGTTTGTGATTGAATTCATAATCACATTCTACCTCATGTTTATTATATCCGGCGTTGCCACCGATAACAGAGCTGTCAGTTCGTCCTCCTTTACCCAGTCATTAGCTCTAATCTTGTGATTAATTCTGATTTCGTGATGTAATTCGTCGGCTGTGGTCTTTTATTATATTAATTATTCTCCCTTGTAATGTGTGGTGTTGCTTCTTCTGCAGATAGGCGAACTTGCTGGCCTCGCCGTCGGCTCCACCGTGCTGCTTAACGTCATGTTTGCCGGGTATGAACTTAAACATTTCAAATTGTCATGTTTACGCGGGTATATCTATGCATACGTATCTCTCTATAGATGCATGTACGCATGCGTCAGTATAGTCGACAGTATTTGGAGCATAGAATTGGTCAAATTAAACGTGAATAAAAGGTGAAGTAAGGAGAATTTTGGTGTGGAATGGCAGGCCAATTACAGGAGCATCAATGAACCCAGCAAGAAGCTTGGGGCCAGCGATTGTATCGCGTCAGTACAAGGGATTGTGGATATACATGGTGTCACCAATTCTCGGGGCAGTTGCAGGGGCATGGGTTTACAACTTGGTGAGATACACAGACAAGCCTCTGAGGGAGATAACAAAGAGTGCCTCATTCTTGAAGGGTGGTGGACGTGCTTAGGCTTAGCCCACCCCTCTGATTAATAAAATATTATTAATGGGGTTTTACTTGACTTGATAGAATTATGATATTTTTTTTTATGTAGATAGCAGGAAGAAGAGGAAGGAGAGTTTCTTCTTCTTCTTGTACTTGTACTTGGATGTTAATTTTGAATTTGCTTGGAGTCAATAGCAATGCAATACTGAACATCTGTCGTCAGAAATTAGTTGTAATGAAATGAATCAAAGGTTTATCCGAATTCCATTCTCGATCGGTGGCGTGAATGACATGCTAGTGAATGACTTTTAAAAGAGAAACATGAAATGAATCCGCAGCCGTAACACCGGCGAAATTGAATCTTTGCCCAATACACTGCACAATATGGGTAAAGAGAGAACATGTATGTGAACAACACGTGACAGCTCACGGATAAGAAGAGATGATTTCACCAAATTGTAGTTCCAGAAATTGCACGATTCAAGCTCCATAAACTTAAAAACAGAACACCCACTTGGATAAAGTTACTGTGAAGCAAAACAGAAGGCCCGGACTTTTCAACACCGGTATGCCTCTCGAGGATCATATGCACAAGCACAGCATCATAAGTTCAGCATTTCCATCCAAAAGAATGGTAAACCATGTGAACCATTGTCGACTGTGAAAACAGAATACACAGGCTCTGGAATTTTTTTAATTTCACCCGTACATTAGGTTTTACATTTCCAGGCTAATTCAAAAACCAAGAGCTAAATATGCTATATTCAGACATTCTATTTTCAACTTGTAGATCATTTGCTTACAATATATTTGGAGTACAATTGTGAAAAAACATTAACATGGTGGCCGAAAAAGAATTAAGAAAAGTTAATGAAAATCAAAGCTAGGAAACAATTGAATGTGAATAAATTTGTAAGCAGAATTGAATGCAGATATACACATGTTAATCTTTGCTTAAATGCCATTTTATCAAGTCTGTTGATGCCGTGGTAGCCTCAACTGAGTTAGGGATGGGGGACTATTTTGAGTAGCGTTACTACTAGCAGAACCATCCTACGCCCTGGTCTCAGAAGTCTACAACATAATACTGCGGTGAACAACAGCGTTGTAAATGATGTCATGCTAATCCATACGAAAAAAGTTTTCTTCCAGTACCATATGATTCTTTTCAACAGTGGAAGTTCTGACTCGAAGATAAGGGGTGCATCATATATTTCAGGGATACCAGCACCAGGCCGGAATTCTGCTCGTTGTTCAATCATCACCTTCAAGCAGGAAGTGGGAACATCCCTTTCCACAAAACCTCCGAACTTCAAAAAAAGGTCCAGTGATGACGGGAGGAAGGAGGGGCAGTTTTACATCATAAAACTGGGAAATAATTATTGTCATACTAAAGAGCCATAGGAATGCAGACAATAAGATATTACAACTTGCAAGAAAAACCGCTCCTTCAAATACACACGTGGAATGCTGTAGAACAAATAAGCTACCAAACTACCTTGGGCCTACCAAACTACCTTGGGCCAGGACATCTTAAGCAACAGAATATTAATTGGAAAACTTAATAATCATTCCCTGAAGCTACTAGATTTCATTCCATGCAGAGAACAATAAGAATCATCAAAATGTTCTGACACTTGACATTAATCAAACAACTTAACTTTACAAGAAGTTCTATGCAAAGATAAGATGTTTGAAACAAAGCAAGGGAAACCAGAAAGATATAACTAAAGTAGTATGAGCTCAGTAATCCTGCAAAGAATAAGAACACTTGAAGAAGACCAAGTTACACCTTACATACACCAACAGAACATTTTGAATCAAATAAATACCTGAAACATCCCAAGTTTTCTGTTGTAATCCGACTCTGGCAATATCAACTTCACTGTGACCTCCAGTTTATGATCTACTGGTATAACCCAACGACCCTAAACCCCTCAGAAGTTCTTGCTTCTCTTCGCCGTTGACACCACAAAAAGCACCATCACAAGACATTATAGCCACATAGGCAACCGGACTATTCTTTGTGCAATCAAAATTCAACGTTTCTTTTATTTGAATCGGTTGCACAACCAAGAACCTCACCAAAGCCGAACTTATAACAATTGAAAAAATCAATAACCCACACAATATGATACACACATAAACAGCCCAAAACAAGCCCCATCCAAATCGTGAAACGAGCATGCATATCAATTCGTGCCCTTTTAACCACTCAGATATACAAGGACTAACAAAGCCTCAAATTAAATTCCACAAATTATCCAATATTTGTAATAAATACTCTCTTCCTCGCTTCATCATACGAAATGGGTCCATAATCAACATATTAGAGGAATATAAGACAGTCAAAGGTAACATGACGAAGCTAATTAGCAAATTAAATTGAAACCCAATTGCTTTAACCAACAACACAACAATCCAATCAAGCAAACTCGACGATTGTGGTGCCTCACCCAGTGAATCAGCTGAGTCAACAGGGTCACGAGCTCGTTCCTGATTCTCAGCAGTCACAATCGATTCTTCATTCTTCTCTTCGCAAACGCCACTTCCAAGTTCCAACGAGCCAACTCGGTGAGTATTCGACTCAGATCTGGTCAAATTAGTTTCGTCTTCTTTCGGATTACGGGGACTTTTGTGCATTCGCTCTCCACCGATCGCCTTTGAGTCACTAATTTCAGTCCGTCGAGAAAATGAACTCTCTGGCGCGGGAGAGTGGATGGAACCTCTTTGGTTTCTATCGAGGATCGATCCGATTGGTCTGCGGGAATGCAATCGTAAAAGGGGAAATTGTCTAAGGCATCAAAAAATTCGTCGTCATCGTCGTCATTTCTGGGTGGTTTCGTTAGGTCCATTCAACGATTTAAGGTTATTAGAATCGAATTATTACAATCAATTACAGCTAAAATTGATTTCCATTCCCTTCACATTCTCAAATTTTCCCCAATCCGTTTTTTTAGGGTTTTCTTTTTCTCAATTGTCTCTTCCGGCTTTGTCCACCGACGTGCATGTTCGTTAAAGTTCCGAGACAAGTGCCACCGCTAGTTGGCGCGGAAAACAAATATAACATCCTTACGCTTTCATCCAAGTGGAGTAATCACATATAGGTCCCTATATTTTAATATTTCTCAAATAATAACACAAGTTTTTATTTATATCAAATAGACCCCTGATCTGTGGCACTCCCACAAATAAAATAAAAAAATAAAAGTGAAAAATGAAAAAACAAATTCTCTCCTTTCATACTTACGTGTGACCGAATCTTTATCCCAAAAAATAATTAAAATATTAATCATATTTCTATTTAATAAAATATAAATCATTTTTAAACAATCATATAATAATAATAATAATTAATTAATTAATTAATTAAAAAACAAAGTCAAATTAATTAAGTAATCACGATTAGGGCATGCTACGTCTGCGAAGTAACAGTTAATATACTTTTCTCTCGTGTAAACCTGTAAGCAATGCGAGTGACGAAGGGTTCACATGGCTTGTGTGTGACGTCAAGGAAAATTAACCATCTTGTCGTTTGCAGGCCTCCCGACAAGACAGCTCCATCGCTGGGGCCATTTTACCAAGCAAAATGTGTTCGTATATACGGCCTTTCCTAGAGATTTTAAAACCATGGAAAGTTCAAATACAGGCAAAGCCTGCTTTTGTGTAACTAGCAGCCACGCCCCCCACCCCTTCTTTTTTTATTCAACTTTGTGTATGATGTACGATTTATGTTTAGTCAAATGTCTGTCCAAGTTGCACGTATTGTTCTTAATAGAACTTTTTGGATAATTTCGTTTTAGTCCCTAAATTTTTTAAAATTAATTATTAAATAAATAATATTTTATTTTATTAATTAAATAATTTTTTTAAAAAAAATTTACTTTAAAAGTCAAGATTGATTACTTTTATCTAATTTGCTGGGATACATGAAATTGCATCATTTTAATACAAAATGTATTGTTTAATGTGTTTTATAAAATTACTTCATTACCACCCCCTGTTAGATGGACTCCCTTGATATTAATTTGAAGCACTAGGATAAAATAAAATAAAATAAGAAGTTAGACATATTTACGATATTTTCAACTCACGGAGTAAAAGGAAAATTTAAAAACGTTAGGGACTAAAGTGAAATTAAAATTTTGTATGCATCGTAAGCTTCGTCTGCTCCCTGCAGCAAAGAAAGAATAACCAGCAGCCAGCGAGTAGCCATGTGCGTGTGAACTGGAGATTAGAATAATGTAAAATGTATACAGCACATAACAAAACAATAATATATTAACTTTTAAGTGGGCTGGTTGTATAAGCATAGCCGTACAATACAAAAGACAAGAAGGGATCGTTGAGTTTTCAGAATATCTTCATCGAGCTATTAACATAGCAGGGTTGTTAGAAGTAATCAAAGAATAGCTCAGATGTCCCAGAAACAAAGCCGGAGAGTTCAGAGCAGCTTTCATAGGTTTTCGATGGTTTTCTTCTTCTTCTTCTTCAAGCTGGTTCTCCTTGAATCGTTACTGAGTAGCTTATGGACGTCACAGATACTTGTTGCTGCTAGGCTTCCTCAAGCTGAAGGTATGGAAATCTTTTCTTCCTCCTATCTGTTATTCAGATTAGTGATGTTATTATTGCTGCAAAAGATGAAGAACTGAAGAAGAAAGTGAAAAGAAGCCATGTCCGCTGGGAAGCTTGATACTCCGGTTCCGATGAGTGGTCAACGTGTTGGTATCTTGTATTATCACGTGCGGTTTACATGCCCGCCCATGAATAACTGAAGAAGAAAGTGAAAAGAAGCCGTGTCCGTTGGGAAGCCAGATACGCCGATTCCGATTATTGGTCAACGTGTTGGTATCTTGTATTATTATCACGTGCGGTTCACATGCCCGCCTCGGTAGCTCCAATGGCGGCCGTGGGCCATACCTGATCCATGTCTGTAGTGGTCCAGCACTGTGGGGCAAGATAGTAAAGCCCGTGGTAGGACCAGAAGTTCAATACGGATCTGGGATACCTCACCCCCGCGCTCGCCCCTTTTTTTTTGAAATTGTAATGTTGAATTTACCGATGGTTGCAATATTTGTGACTTCCATTTGTGTGCAGTTGATGTTCTCAATCAAATTGCCAAAGTAATGGGAGCTTCAGACTGGATTTTCGATGCCGATACCGCTTGCGACGTCAATGGTTTACCTGCAGTACTGGAAGTTGATCCTACCAGAATCATTACATGCAGCATTGGACTCGATAATGCAAGCCACGTTACAGAATTGTAGGTTTTTCTTGATTTCAACATTTAATTTCTTGACGCTCTGAATATATTTGACGAAATTTCTGTCGTTTCGTTTTCCATTTTCAGACAATTCAAACGTTGTAATCTTTCAGGAGTACTTCCACCTGAACTTGCACAGCTTCCCTCCATCGAGAAAGTGTGAGCTACATAAACCGTTTAGATTTAGAAACTGTAATTAATAAGTCAATTGGCAGATTGGAAAATTTATAGAAAGGAAAAATTGTTTTATGTTATTGAATTTGATCAATGTTGTTAATTTTGCAGTGATTTGGCCTACAACTACCTTAATGGTTCGATACCAGTCCAGTGGGCTTCCCTACAATTGAAATTTATGTAAGCTATATTTACTTGTTACTAATCGGGTTAAGCAATTGGGATTGTACTTCTTTCACTGAGTTAATCAATCGTCGGTGATTGTTGATGCAGCTCTGTCTTTGGAAATCGATTATCTGGCAACATTCCAAGTTATTTGGGGAATATTACCAGTCTCACTTACTTGTAAGCTTGGGATTCTTGATTTAAGGAAATTTGTTCGGGCCATGATGAGATAATATAGTTCCATCAAACGTCCACTTTCTAGGCAACAAACTAATTACAACTTTTGCATTGTCTCTCTTACGAATTCCATGAACTTGCAAGCTCTCCATTTTTCTTGGACAAAGAGAAAGAACAATAAAACTGTTGTTTGTTCAGGGAGATAGGTCCCTCTCTAAGAATATGTTCAATATCTGCCTTTTTTTCCATCTGGATGGATGGTGGAACTTCAAACAATTGACTTATCATTTCATAAATGCACATGCGCAATGAATTTGTAATGCTTCTTGTTGTGCACACATAGATGTCTGCATATGAGTTTGTTGAGTATATAGACATATGTATTCAATTAGTAATCTGAAAATGTCTATGTTACCAGGGACATTGAATCAAACCAATTTTCTGGAACAGTACCTGCAGTGCTTGGGAAATTAGTTGACTTGAAAACTTTGTAAGGCACTTATGTGCTTTTTTTTCTTTTAGTATTTTTACTCCATGGTCAGTGTATTTGATCAATTAGTTATTGATTTCAGGAGACTATCCTCCAATGGGTTGAGTGGAAATTTGCCAATGGAACTAGCTGAGCTGAAGAATTTGACTGACTTGTAACCTTTTGTAATTATTATAAAATTATGCTCAAAATTTGTGAGAACTAAAAGCTGAACTCTGTTCTTTTTGCACATTACAGTAGGATCAATGACAACAACTTCAATGGGAGTGTACCTGAATTTATACAAAACTGGAAGCAACTTGAAAGACTGTACGATCCTCTACATTAAAAAGGTTTTCTACTAACATTCTGGGTTGTGATGGTTCTTGATTGGTTAATTTGAGTTGATGCAGAGAAATTCAAGGCACTGGACTGGATGGACCCATTCCATCATCAATCTCTGCCTTGGAAAAGTTAAAACAATTGTGAGTAAATATTTCTCTACTATTCCAAAGACAAGAAGGAGGATGATTTAGTTCATCAATTTATTTGCTTATTTTATTATAATGAGTATTCAGGAAAGTATCTATTTATTATGGCACTCTTACAGGAGGATCAGTGACATAGCAGGAACGAATCAGGATTTTCCTAAGCTTCAAAACATGACAGGCATTACAAGGATGTATGTTCATTGCCTATTTTATGTCACCTCGATGGAGTATAATTGTTCACCTTACAATTTTTGTATCTTACATATTAATGTTCATCTTCAGAATTTTGAGGAACTGCAGTATATCAGGAGGTATACCTCCATATATCTGGGGATTGAATAATCTACGAATTTTGTAAGTATGTTATGTTTTTTCATAATAAAATACTGTACTCTTGAAAATTGAAAACTAAACCTTATGCATGAAAGCCTGTAGTCTTGTGTATCTGATACAAAATTAATGTTCCTTTGGTTAGGGCGTAATTGATGTTCGATTGCATAAACTCTGTAAACAGTTTTTTTTTCTGCCTCTGTAGATAATCTTATCATTTTCTCATGATTTTGGAATAGAGATCTCAGTTTTAACAAGCTCACTGGGGAACTTCCCATTGTTGCAACTCCTTCGAGTTTGAAATTCATGTAAGTTAATAAAACCAAATTTTTAGATTGGCAGTGTTAATCATTTGATCTCCAGCATATTAACAGCTTGATATGGATTTGGACAGGTTTCTAACTGGCAACTTTCTGAGCGGGAATATACCAGAGTCATTCTTGAGGAAAGGAACTAATGTGTCTGTATCTTTTCTCTTTACTGCTTTGAGTTCTATTTATTTTAGAAATTTATGTGCACCTATTCTTATTTTATGCATTCTATATATCAACCTCTGCAGATTTGCTAATCTGTGAATTTATTATGTATTTGGAATTAGTAAAGGATAAGAATTTGTCTCTAGATTTGGTCACATTAAGTACATAGTCATGTCATCCTAGCAGATTTTGAGTGCAGAGTAGTTACTGGGTTGAGGGGTGGTGGGAAGCTGGGGTTTGGAACACAGGGACTAGCAAGGTTACTTGCCGCTGTTTTATTTTGCCCAATCCAGCTTAATTGCATAGGTGGAGTATCATAACCTCTCAACCAAGTGAAGGAGCTTATAATCAAATGTTTTGCTTCATTCTTCATTGCTTTGTTCATTTAAATTACATAAGAACATAGTTTTGGTTGTGGATTATTTGATTATCTATTTAGTTTTTACCTATTGAAAAGGGTTTGATTCCAGCCCTTTTTTTGAGTCTGTGTTAGATGTATTGTACATTCTACTTTTCTTATAAATCTTCTTTCCATCAGTGTTAGTACTTGAGCTCTGAATTTGATATGTAGTTGTGTGTTGTTTTTCTCTCCTGTCTATTACAGTCAGAACCCAAGACCAATTATAGAAGCACATCCTCTTGCATCTTCCAACTTCGTAATATTCACACTGTTGTTTCTTTGATCATGCAGGGATCTTACATACAATAATTTCACTCATCAAAGTCCTGAGCAGCCTGCTTGTCAAGCAAGACAGTAAGCATACTTGCTTCTTTTATTGAATAAATAATCTCCTCCTTTTACAATGTTATGTGGTAGATCTATGTGCTGATATTTGATTTCTCTTCTGTTATTCCACTAGGAATCTAAATCTGAACTTGTTCCGAAGTTCTTCACCTGAAGGCAATTTGTAAGTTGTTTTTCTTGCTTTTTTATTATTGAGTGACAGAGTTAATAATCAGTATATCAAGATGTTTGCACATATATATAGATAGTCATTTTATCAGCTAACCTTTGTTTCTAAGATCTTTATGGGTTTAGGGTAGACAGGTGCTTTGATTTATGAAAGCTTTATTTTGTACATTTGCCATGCGAGGCCATTACAATATTTCCTACCATGCATTATCATATCATTGGTCTGCAAAAGAAGAAAGATATTTTTTCTTTTATTGTTAAATTTTCATTTTTAAAATGGCCATTCCTTACTGGAGTTACATGCTGTTCCAAATTTATTTGGATCAGCACATAATTTGTTTTTTCTGATAGTCTCTCCAAAGCGACAGATTATTGATCTTAAATAATGTCTGTGGCATGCTAATCTGCATTTTTCCTTTGATTAAACCAGAAGTGGAGTTCTTCCATGCAGGAATGATTTCAAGTGTCATCGATGTAAGTATTTTTATTGAAACCCCATGTCAATAAATCACCATGAAATCTATCTATGCTTCACATTGATTGACTTATAGGTTGACTAATCTTTGGTACTCTATAATAGATATCCAATGCACATCAACTTAAATACAAACTATTGTTGTCTAAATGATTTTTAAATGATGATCATACAAGAAGGATTGTTTTACTACTATACAGAAGTAGTTGGTTGGTATGTGATAACATTATAACCAGCATTTTAACAGATCACTGTTAGATAGTTTTTGACATTCTTTTGTCTTCACAGATTTGCACTCTTTATACATTAATTGTGGTGGAAATAATGTGGAAAGTAAATGGTAGCACATTTGAAGGAGATGCAGCAATTGGTGGTGGCGCTGCAACATACTATTCGAATGATGATACCAGCTGGGGATTTAGTAGCACTGGAGACTTCACAGATGACGATGATGAGCAAAACACACATTACATTGCAAATTTGGATTCATCTGACATCTCTGAGCTATACAATGATGCACGCATTGTTGCTCTTTCACTTACTTATTTTGGATATTGTTTAGAAAATGGGAATTATACTTTGAATCTACACTTTGCGGAGATCCAGTTTACAAATGACAACTCATTTCACAGCCTTGGAAGGCGTATATTTGATATTTATATTCAGGTAAATGAGTACAATCAAGAAATATTCTTTCAGTGGAGACATTTTTGACTGAGTTCCTGAGAAACAGATTTGGTATTGAATAATTTGATGGATTGCAAGGAAGAGCTCATGATTTGGGGCAATGTCTCTAGTGAAGTTTGTTCCTTTCAGGAAATGACATACTGAAAACGTTTCACTGGTTGGCATGTTTCAGGACAAACAAGTTGAGAAGGATTTCAATATAGCAGCTGAAGCTTCTGGGGTTCGTAAGCCAGTTACAAGATCCTATAATGCCACTGTTACAGGTAACATCTTGGAGATCCGATTCCAGTGGGCTGGAAAAGGGACGACGGCACTCCCTAAAAAGGGAGTCTATGGTCCCCTCATATCAGCTATTTCTGTGGTGGACCCTTGTGAGTGCATTATCCCACTTTACTTCTATTTTTCATATCACTTAACAATATAACATGCTTTATAGTCCTGTTTTAGTAGCTCAAGTTCAAATGTTTTTGTTGAATGAAGTTTTAACTGTCTACAGTTATTGCAGCTATCCATTAGAAATCTATTGAAAAGCAGATATCTGGTTTGGTAGATTAAATGGCTATTTAGTTATATGATTTCTGGCATCCATAAGAGGGACTAGTGGCTTTGCTTCTGATGCTTGAATTGATAATTTTCATTGTTTCATCCATATAAATCATCAGAGATGATACTTTTAACAATATATTTATGTGAGAAAAATGATTTTTTTTTGGGTCGGGCTGAAGAAGCAATGTTACTCAATCATTATCAAACTAAATGCAATCTCTTTTCTGCATACAATACTAATACCTTTTGGCAGTTTTGTTAAACCTTATTAATTTTGTTTTCATTTTAGTTTCATGCTTAACCTTTCACCTAATGCTTTATAGTTGGTCTTTCTAACCATTGTAACTTCTTTATGGGTTCTCTTGGGCAGATTTCATACAAAAAAAGAAGAATACTGTACCAATTGTCATCGGTGTCGTTGTAGGATTATCTCTCATCCTTTTGGTGTTGGGTATTGTCGGCTGGAAGTACTATTTCAGAAACAAAAGGTGCAAAGAAAAAGGTTCGGGCTTCTTTCTGATGGAAAAATCACCAAAAGAAAAAAAGCTTCCATATTCTGCTCAGCATTTATTCACTGCAAAAGTTAATTATGACGAAATGTAAAATCTTTTGACTGCCATTATACATGCAATTGAAGACTTTTAATCCAAAACAAGATTTATTCAGTAGTTTTCATTAAACAATGTTTGTGGACAACTCACTTTTCTTTTGGATACTTAGAAGTCATAACTTGGATGGTCTATTCCAGCCAAATTATGGAACATATCTTGAAGTCTAGCAATGGTGGCTTGCAATTATGAAACTATATGATATTACTTATTTTGCCTATTAGAAAACAAAAAATAAATGATTCAGCAGCAACTCATTGAAAGCGTTCCCATCTCTCTTTCTTGGGAGCAGATCTTATGAAAGGGTCAGATCTCCAAACAACTTCTTTCACTTTAAAGCAAATTAAGGCTGCAACTAACAATTTTGATCCTGCGAACAAGGTTGGGGAAGGTGGATTTGGACCAGTTTACAAGGTATACTGGCCAACCATTGGCCTCCATAATTATATCCTTTTAATACAGAACTTCTTTCAATGGCTGTGCTTAAAATATATGCATTTGTTTTTCCATGACTGGCTTGCAGGGTATGTTAGCAGATGGTACTATAATTGCTGTGAAACAGCTATCTTCAAAATCAAGGCAGGGAAATCGTGAGTTCTTGAATGAGATAGGCATGATTTCATGTCTGCAACACCCAAATCTTGTAAAACTTCATGGCTGTTGTATCGAAGGGGACCAACTCTTGCTAGTATATGAATACCTGGAAAACAACAGCCTTGCTCGTTCTCTGTTTGGTAAGTTTAATCTAGTGAAATTCACTTGATTGATCATATCAGAGAAGATAGTTTAAGTGATAACCTAAGTGCAACCTACAGGTAGATAATGTTTTATTTGCTCTCCCTTGTAATATTTCTAATTGGAATGTTTATTTTAAGGCCGTGAAAACTGTAAACTGGAATTGGACTGGCCAACTCGGCAGAAGATCTGTCTCGGGATAGCCAGAGGTTTAGCCTTTCTTCACGAAGAATCACGTTTCAAAATTGTTCACAGAGACATTAAAGCTACTAATGTTCTGCTTGATGGGGATTTAAATCCCAAAATATCTGACTTTGGACTGGCTAAGCTTGATGAAGAGGAGAAAACCCATATCAGCACTCGTGTTGCTGGTACAATGTAAGCTACATATGTCCAATCTAAAATTGATATTTTTGTTATTGTTTCAGTGTAAAACAAACTATAATTTTGATTTCAGAGGATACATGGCGCCAGAATATGCACTTTGGGGTTATTTGACCTACAAAGCAGATGTTTACAGTTTCGGAGTAGTGGCTTTGGAAATAGTTAGTGGGAAAAACAATACGAGTTATGCTCCAGCTCCAGAGATTGATTACACTTGTCTTCTAGATTGGGTTGGTGACTAATTTCTATCATTCACCTTTTGCAGCTAGTAAATGTTCTTTAGGTCAGGTGACTAATTTATATCATCAAACCTTGTGCTAATTGCTATCTCTTGGTAGGCCTGTCATTTACAGCAAGATGGAAAGCTAATCAAGCTAGTGGATCCAAAGCTAGGTTTAGAATACAAGAAGGAAGAAGCAGAAAGGATGATCAAAGTATCCCTTCTATGCACTAATGCTTCGCCATCACTAAGGCCAACAATGTCAGAAGTAGTGAGCATGCTGGAAGGAAAAACTGCCATAACAGATATAATACCTGAAGCAGGAAGTTACAGTCAAGATGTGAGGTTTAAAGCTTTGAGAGACAGTGAAGGGCAGAGGCATAGTCGAAATTCAACAGCAACTCAGATCCAGCATTCAATTTCAGCCAGCTCCGGTCAAGTTTCTTCCTCCACTTCTTCCAATGAACCCTATGAAATTAATGAAGAGTCATATTTGAAGTTCAAAGCCATTAGAAACGGTTATAACCTGATTAGTAGCAACAGCTCAGTGGTCCAACTTTCGATGACTATGCCCTCTTACACTGGCTCTTCTTCAACCTCTACCCATGATTTTTATAACCTGAATTCGTCAAGTACTTAGGAACGTATAAGTTTTTTGCCATTCTTCTTATAACCTGATCGTTTGTCTCCCTTTATTTTTCCAAAAATTGTGTCCTGTACGTCACATAACATTTTAGTCTATATATAAGATTGTTTGTTTGCTTCCTAAATTTTGATTTATCTATGCAAATTAAAGGTTGTATATTTCTCGTGGGACAAACTGCTGATTTATGTAATATCTTAAGACATGCATTAATTGTTGCATTAAACTAAGTGTTATTAAGTCAAATTGTTGAATCTGTTAATTTGAGTAAAAATTATGAAGATAATTAGTATTAGTTATAATTTATTTTTAATTTACTTTAAGAGCTTGTAACTTATATTAGAATGAGATTTAAGTTTGAGCTATTAATAAAAGGGAAAGAAAAATTTTTCTCTTGAAAAAAGATTATTTTCTTTTTTTGAGATTTACTTTTTGCATTTTTAATGGTTAGATTTTAGTTTTTAACATGTGCAAATCTTGACTGTATGCAAAACAGAACAAGATTAGGTGGGTGGTTGGATTTCTTCATTACGGTTATTTGCTATGAATATTCACTCTCCTAAACATTTTCCTGCTTTGTTTATTGAATATAAATGAATAGCAAAAGATTGAAGTAACAGTATAATGATACACAGTTGATCCTGAATCGTAGCCTGAGAGTTGAAAAGGAGCAGCATTTCGATGGTGTTCTTCTTCAAACTCGTTCTCCTTGCTTCATCTCTGTCTTTGAGTTGCTTATGGATGCAGGTACTTATCGGCTGTCACAAGCTGAAGGTATAGGAAACTTCCTGTTTGGTTGTTGAAATTATGACTGAGATAAATAACAATTGAATTCTTAATTCTTTTTATGAGTTTACAATTAAGAACTTAATTTATTCATTTAATCAAATAAAGTTCTTACATCCATTCATGGCCAAATAAGAACTGAGCTCACCCCATATCCGTTTCAAGTATAAATTTTGATGTGGGAGAAGAAAAATGTAATAAAAATATAGAAATTTTGCAAAGGTGTTAATGATGTGTTTTTCCATGGTAATGTTTCTTGAAATGGTTATTTTAAGGTCTCAACCGAAATTTGACTGGCCAAATAGGCAGAAGATTTATCTTGGCATAGCCTCAGCCAGAGGTTTAGTTGAAGTAATGCACTTGCTGGAAGGAAAAACTACCATTCCTGATAGTTTCAGTGAAGATTTGAGGTTTAACAAGAGATCATCAAGGACTAGATAGTACTGAAGGTTTGGAAGGAAGCCAGGCTGAGAATTCATCATCAACCAGCTCCTGGCCTGCTTCTTCCCCAACTCCTGTTGTCTATCAAATTAATGCAGAATCATGTTTGACGTTTAAAACCATGAGAGACATCAGATTCACAGGGAAAGACAAAGGTCTCTTGCCGAAATTTTGACATAAAACTCAAAGCCTGGCCATGATATTCATCGTAGATTTTGAATTCAGCTTATCACACAGATTTGCTGTTTCAACAACATTCCAGGGCTTTCTCCTCGCAATATTAAAAATAAAATAAAATATAAATAAAAATACTTAAAATTCAAATAAAAAATTTAAAAGGATAAATACAAGATTTTACACAATCCCTAGAAATCATTATTTTTGAAAATATTAAGAGTTTTTTTGTTTAATTTTATCATAATTAATCAATCAATAATGATAATGACAATAAGGGAAAATTAGTTAAGGAAGGATAATTATTCTATGTAAAACTTTCTATTTCAGAGGAGCCAAACTCAGAATTTAGGAGTCCGGGAACTCCCAAGGCAAAGAGATGTTAATGCCGGCTGTTATAATGAATGTTGAAAATGAGGATCTGAAAGAAGGGAAGGGAAGGGAAGGGAAGACCAGTCAACTGAGAATCCATTCCAGTTGCAAAGCTAACAAAACAGAACAACGCGGTTTATGCCATTACTGTAGTCAAAAGTCAAACCCACTCTCTATTGTCTAAAGACAACAACGAAATACTCTTCGCCAACTACAAGGTTCTTCAACTTACCTACGGCAAAACACAACACATAAACTAAACTGAAAATAGAAAAAAAGACAACTTTTTTCATTTGTGTTGTCTAATTTGAGATAAATGATTTATTTTTCTTGTTTATGAATGAAACAAGAGCTGTTGTTGTTCTATGGAAAATCAGATTGTTACTACGATTTCCAACTCAATCCAGGCTCTGGGACGTGGGTTTGATGTTGCATCGGATATAAGACTTCTTTATTGCAAGGGAGCTCCTGGGTCGAGATTGGTTGACATAGATGAAGACCATTTAAGAGATCTTGTTGTTTCTGATGGTTTTGTGGTGCCTAATGTGTCTGCCGATATTGAATGTTCAAAAGGCAAGAGGAGCATTGAGAGAATACCTGTTTGCAGTTTCCACGAGGTGAACTTTTTGGGTTTAATTGACCTGTTTATAGGATGGAATTTCTGTAACTTGATGTTGTTTGTGGTTTGGTGAGCTAAAATTGTTATCTGGGCATGTCTGAATTTTGATGCTTTATTGAGATTTTCTTAATCAATTGGTGATGTTGGTTTGTTTCAATCTGGGTTTTCTTGCCCCAAATTATTGAATGAGCATGTTCTCTTTTTGTAATTCTGGTGCTTCATTGAACGCTTTGGGATTGCTTACGAGTTGGTTTGGCTTCCGTGTCATAAACTCGGCATGTGTCAATACTTTAATTTGTGCCTGAGCTGTTTTTATAGGACCAGGTAATCGAGAAACAAGATGGTTAGACTACAGCACCTTTGGAGCTCTTTTTATTACAATTCATTTGTATACTAGTTGGATTTGTAAACTACATTTTGTGAATGCTGGCTGCCTCCAACTCAGTTTTAGTGGTGTCTTTGAAACTGAAGCCAGTATGCTCTTTGGAGAAGACCTCGTGAAATTATTATTTCTCTTTTCTGCATGCAAATACTAATAAGAAAAAGAAAGTAGGGATTGCAACAACTGTTTGCAGAGAGTTCAAGTCAGGTTTTTTTTTCGTTTAATTTTTATTGTGATGGTTGAGCTTCAGTCTTTACATATCTACCTAGAAGTAATCAAGTTCTAGATGGAGATAGAATGTCCATGATGCATAGTTTCTGATATTGGAATATCATGTCTGAATTTGATGTTTGGTTCAAGTTTCCTGATTGCAGCAAAAGACTCTACATCTTGTTAAATTATTATCATATTAATCTGTCAATGGTTAATGGAGGCACTTGATGCTTAAAATTCCAGATGGCTGGATACTTCAATGAGAAATGTGGCATATCAGGCAACATTCCCCTTGGAAGCTTTAATGCTATGTTCAATTTTACTGGTTCTTGGCAAGTTGATGCAGCAGCCACAAAATCCCTTGCACTGGTTGGAAATTTCATTCCCCTGTATATGGTTAAGCTAGTGAAGCCAAATTTAGTTTTACGTGAAGAAATCAGGCATGCTGTTCCTTATTCTTGGGATCCTCCATCGTTGGCTAGGTAAACTCCTAACTGCACTATCTTTGAGTACCTATTCACTGTTTTACTTCACACATGGGTACCACATCTTTCTGTATTGTACATATGATATTTGTTTTTAATTTCCATTTGAATTTTTCATTTTTTTTTGTTCAGTTTTATTGAAAATTATGGTACCCACATTGTAACATCTGTAACAATTGGTGGAAGAGATGTGGTTTATATCAGGCAGCATCAATCATCCTCTTTATCGTCGATGGATATTGAGGACTATGTGAAAGACATTGGCGATGAAAGATTCATGGACTCACAAAACCAGTCAAGTGCTGGTCCCTTAAAATACAAGGACAAGGTAGTTCTTTTCAAAGGAAAATCTAATTTAATTTAAACCAAAACCAAACCTAACCTTGGTTTGAGCAGAAGTTGATCTTAAAACCTTTTTTATCAACCCGAAAAGCCTTATCAGTTGAACCAACTAGCACGCACATACAAGGACAAGATTGTATTATATTGCTGCCTCTTCCCCCACCCCACCTTTTCTTTTTTCGAATTAGAGCAGTTGTTGGACGCAAGATGTTTGATCTGCAACTTTCATCTACTCATTTGAAAACGTCATTTCCCTTTCCGCTTGTTGCATATGCATTGTTTTGGATTTTACTTTTGGAAAGTAAAATTCTTCTGATGCACTTACTATTTCCTCATGTAGATTTGTGTGACACTTTTGTGTGAGAATACTTGTTATTAAAAAATTCTTGCTGTAGGATATCACAGTCATTTTTAGGAGGAGAGGAGGTGATGATCTTGAGCAGAGTCATGACAAATGGGCAGAGACTGTACAACTGGCACCAGATGTGATTAGCATGACATTTACACCCATTGTTTCACTGCTTGGAAGAGTGCCTGGTTTAAAGCATTTGACCCGTGCAGTTGATTTATACCTGGAATGTATGTTCTCATCTAATTGCCAGATGTTCTTTTGGTCTAAATAGTGCATTGATTTCAACTTGCATATTAATTCTTGAAGGATTCCTTGAGAAAGTTACTCATCATCATTTATACTATTGTACAAACGAATGACTTCATGGAGCTAACACAAATGATTTTTTAACAGCATTCCTGATACATAAGAGTTTAGGAAAATCCCATCAAATTATCTCCTTAATTTTTTCCATCAAGTTATCCTTAATTGTTTCTCCTAGATGGAATAATTTCAATTTTATGCATTTCCAGCCGAGTTAGTGTTGCTTTTGATTGTCCTCCCTTTGTATTGCTTTTTGTTCCAATGGTCAAAATGGAGCCACATTTTATTGAATTATTTACAACAGTAATCAGTTTTATTGTGGAATCTAATAGGTAAATGAGTATGAATCCCAGATTTCTTTCTTTATGAAGAAATCGACAATATATCTTTCTTTTTTACAATAGATTGATTAATTGACTGTTTATTTCTTTACCAGACAAACCACTGACTGAGGATTTACAATATTTCTTGGATTTTCAAGTCTCTCGAGTTTGGGCCCCAAAGCAAGGTAACAATCAAAGAAGGGTGCCTGTCTGTCCATCCCTTCAATTCAGCTTAATGGGTCCTAAGCTTTATATCAGCACAGATCAGGTAGTCTTCATGTTTTTGGAATCAACATTATGAGCTTTAATTATTAAATTATACTGAAGAAAGATAAGTGAAATGCACTATTCCTTTATTTCCAAGTGAACCGGAGACATGAAGTGTCTCTTAACATATGAAACCCAGTTTAGCATTCAATTTCTTAACTTTGGAGTAGAATGTGATGGTTTACAATTTATGCAGGAATGAAAAAGGAAAAAAGAGTAAAAAAAGTTTAGGTACATGATCAGTTAAAAGTATAGTGGAAGAAATTGTGCTTTTATGATATGTATAGGTGGTTTCTAGTCTATCATGTCTGTGATAATTTCTTGGATTTTAAAAATTCTTAATGTTGTGTGTCTTTAATTTGATATTTTCCACCAAGAGAAGAATCCCAGAAGGAGGTGTTCTCATAATTTTGTCATTAATCAACCTCTTACCATCGTGTAAATGTACAACAATGAGATTGTAATGTTGTACCTCCTTTACTTTGTGTACATGTGTTAGAGAGAGGAGAGATTTCAGCCATATTTTCGGAGTAACAAATCAAAGGGATATTTAGGATGTCTCATTCTTGCCCTTCAAATGATGAGTACAACTATAAAGTAGCTTATAGATTTACTTGATATATGTGCAATTTCTTAGACAATGCATAAAAAAAGTTTCTAGGTGAATCAAAATATTTCATGATGTTCAGGTAACTGTTGGCCGTAAGCCAGTCACTGGTCTTAAACTTGGCCTAGAGGGCAACAAGCAAAACAGACTTGAAATTCACTTGCAGCATCTAGTGTCTCTTCCAAAGATCCTTCAACCCCATTGGGATGCCCATGTGGCTATAGGCGCACCTAAGTGGCAAGTTCCTGAGGAGCAAGACAGCCGCTGGTTTGAGCCGATCAAGTGGAAAAGTTTCTCCCATGTTAGTACTGCACCTATAGAATATACCGATTGCATTGGTGACCTCTCTGGTGTTCATGTAGTCACAGGAGCTCAGCTTGGTGTTTGGGATTTTGGAGCCAAAAATGTGTTATACCTCAAACTTCTTTTCTCAAAAGTACCTGGATGTACAATAAGACGATCTGTATGGGATCACAGTCCCTCTGTCCCTTCCACCACACAGATGCCTGGTACCACTTCTTCATCAGTTTCAAATGAGAAAACAGCTTATGATAAAAAGGAAGATAGCCTGGGTCAGCTTGGGAAATTGGCAAAAATTGTTGACATGAATGAGATGTCAAAGGGACCACAAGATTTACCAGGTCATTGGTTGGTTACAGGGGCTAAGCTTGGAGTGGACAAAGGAAAGATAGTATTGCGTGTAAAGTATTCCTTACTGAATTATTGACAGATTATTTCAGTTTTATTGTAGGATTAGTCCCCCTTCTTCCACTTACAACCATAGTCAACATTCTTTGCACAGGATATCCAGTTCTTTCTTCTTTCTGTGCATTGTGTTTTTTGTTGCTTGGCACCTTTGGTGAGAGTTACATCACTGATGCCCAAAAGTATATTCATCAGGATTTTAGCTTTAGATTTCTCAGCTAGAGGACCAGGTTACATTGATGCATGTCATTGAACATGTCGAATTCATAGATAAAAGTGATTTTTTTTTCACACATGAACAGCCCATCTGCGCATGTATTTGTTGGATGCTGTCTGTTTCAAGTTTCTTTTCCCACATTATGGAACTTTGTTGGAAAATCCCCAATGCCTCCATTTTCTTTGTGTTATGTTGGATGATGTCAGTCTGAGCCATGAAAACTTTCATATTGTCAGAAGGCTATTTTCTTCCCAATTGACAGGTTTATGTTGTATGAAATAGAGCCACAGTTTGTGCATTTGGATCAAACAGATTTCTAACTCTTATGAAAATAACCAAATTAATACTAAGAGTCTGGCATGGACTGGTTAGTTGCATAAGATATTTCAAAGTGAGGCAGTACAGGCTTGACCCGCGGGTGGTCATGGGTTAAGCCTGCACTGTAACTTTTTTTATTCAATAATAATAATAATAAAATATTATAATATTTAAATAAGTTATTTTATTAATAAAATATTATTAAAATATAAAATTATAAAATATTATGTTATATTTAATTATAAATTATTTTTTAATATAATATAAATATTATAACATAAATATAAAAATATATAATATTATTTATTTATAAATTATAATATTATAATATATTATATATAATAAAATAATATAATTTAATTTATTGAAAATAATACAATCTAATGCTAGCTACTAAAAAGAATTAAATGAGAGGTAATACTGATTCAATCTCACGTTGAAAAGTCTGGGAATTGTCTTCTTGTCCTTTTTCTGACCAATTCAGTATCTCTATTGGCCATTGTTTGATCACCCCAATGCAGGATCACCAAACTTAACGTTAATTCAAAACCTGTCAAGATCAACATTCCGTCCATATTCTGTTTTGATTTTTCTAATAGCAGAAATGGCCATTTCAATGCAATTTCTTTTTTATTCTTGGACCCAGTTCAGAACATAAATTATCTTCTTCTTAAATGGCTGGAGTTTCAGGCGCAGAGCCATCTGGTTAAACAAATGATTAGGCAGGCAGCTTTCATGTTTCATTAAGATACTTTTTTATGCATATTTTAGCTTCATAATCAACGATAGTTTATGAAATGAGTGTAGAAAGGGGCAGACGTTTGTGACCAAATGAGTCAAGACACAAGAGGTTAAGTGTTGGGATGCTTTTGCCCTAAGCACAGAATCTTTCTGCTTGTAATGTTGCTTCTGTTAAACACCAACAATTACAATCTAATATTTAAGTTTTCCTGCACTCTTTGTGAAACAAGAGTCAAATAATTTATGCGTAGATCACTTTCATGGCAATGTAAGCGTCCTGTTGGCGAAATCGTGACAGCACCTGAGAATCTGTGTGTCCAAATTAAAGCCGGCTAGAGTCAGCTATATGACAATGATCATATTCAAACAACACAGAAAGGCATTGTTTCCCAAAGAAATTGTCATCACCAATTCCATTTCCGTATGCTTGAGTTTGTACCCTTATAAATACAAAGCTTAAGTTATCTTTGCTTCCAACAATAGTAGAACTTTTATTCTGCAGCAGGAGCCAAAGGAGTTCCAGCTATGGTACCTGCTTATTCTTCATTTTATGATTTTCTAACTTAACCTTTCGATTTATCAACAAGAAGTTTCTGATTTCCTTGTAGGAGAAACCTGAGCTTATTGAAGGAAAGGTGGATTGGAAAGGACAAACTGCAGTGAAATGTAATCATGGAGGAATAAAGACTTCTTTGCTCATACTAGGTAGACAACTCTATTATATATTGTCAAATTTTTATCAGCCTTTAGGTCTGTATAATTGCCCGTCACTGATATTTTCTGGGTTTGGCTTCTGTTTCGGGTTGCAGCCGCATTTGGTTTTGAAAACTTGGCAACTTTTTCACTGGCTGTGAACTTGGTGACATACTTCAACGGGGTTATGCACTTAGAGCTAGCTGAAGCAGCTAACCAAGTGACCAACTATATGGGCGCTAGTTACATTCTCTGCCTTCTGGTGGCTATTCTTGCTGATACTTACACAGGCAGATTCAAAGCTGTGCTAATTTCAGGAAGTGTTGAGTTTCTGGTATGCTAAGCTTGCAAAACCATAGTAGCCAAACTTCCCCTTGCAGCTGATACTTATTGGTAGTTGATAATATTTCATTTCTGTATGTACAATGTTTGTCCAGGGACTAGCATTGATTACAATCCAAGCTCACTACCCACAGCTTAAGCCTCCTGTTTGTAATGTGTTTGATCCAGCTGCTCATTGTAAGAAAATTAAAGGTAGTGATGCTGCACTTCTCTTTGTTGGACTGTACCTGGTAGCCACAGGCACAGCAGGAATCAAAGCTGCTCTGCCATCCCATGGTGCTGATCAATTTGATGAAAAAGACCCGAAAGAAGCTAGGCGTATGTCCAGCTTCTTCAACTGCCTCTTGCTCGCTGTGTGTGTTGGCGGTGCAATTAGTTTAACTCTCGTTGTATGGATCCAAGATAACAGGGGATGGGATTGGGGTTTTGGCGTCTCTTCTGTCGCTATTTTATTGGGTATGATCATCTTTGCAGCTGGATTACCGTTGTACCGATTTCAAGTTGTTCAAGGAACTAGCGCCATCATTGAAATCATACAGGTTTGCATAAGTAATCATATTGCATATATTTAAAAGTTGGAAGTATCTTAGAATCAAGAGTGATTTGTTTTCTTTTTGCTCTTTTCAGGTTTATGTTGCAGCCATTCGTAACAGGAAACTTCAAATTCCTGAAGACCCTACGGACCTGTATGAGATTAGCAAGGACAAAGAAGCTGCTATAGAAACAGAATTTCTACCCCACAGAGATATCTATAGGTCAATTTTATAAAAATTTATTGTTTACAATCATCATGAAATAATATTTACTAAAATCTAATGCAGAAACCTGATAGAAATGCTATTTCTCTTGTGCTATGTCTATATTCAGGTCCCTTGACAAAGCTGCAATCCAGAAAACACCAACAGAACATTTTGAGAGACCAGATGCTCCAAATCCATGGAAACTTTGCAGGGTAACGCAGGTCGAAAATGCAAAGATCATACGAGGAATGGTTCCGATCTTCTGTTGCACCATTATCATGACTCTTTGCCTAGCTCAGCTTCAGACTTTCTCCATCCAACAAGGCTTAACAATGGATACAAGCGTCACAAAATCTTTCAACATTCCGCCGGCTTCCCTACCGATCATCCCAATCATATTCATGATCATCGTAGTTCCAGTGTACGACAGAATGTTTGTACCCTTTGCTCGAAAAATCACAGGCCACCCCACAGGCATAACTCAATTGCAACGCGTAGGCGTTGGCCTTGTCCTTTCTTCTATATCCATGGCCACAGCAGCAATATTAGAAGTGAAACGCAAAGGCGTGGCCCGAGATCACAACATGCTCGACGCCACCCCTGTGGTTCAGCCATTGCCCATCAGCACATTCTGGCTTTCGATTCAGTTCTTCATATTTGGAATTGCAGACATGTTTACATACGTAGGACTGCTTGAATTTTTCTACTCAGAAGCTCCGAAAGGGCTGCAATCCATCTCCACTTGCTTTCTCTGGAGTTCCATGGCGCTTGGATATTTCGGCAGCACCATATTGGTTAACATAGTCAACAGTGCAACCAAGGGAATTACCAGCAGCGGAGGCTGGTTAGCAGGCAACAACATCAACAGAAACCATTTGAATCTCTTCTTCTGGTTGCTTTCTGCATTAAGCATGATCAATTTCTTCGTTTATTTGTTTGTTTCAAGGAGGTACAACTACAGGCCTCAGAGTCCACTGGTTCCTGATGGCAACAACAAGAGCTTTAGCCACGATATCCCAAAGTAGAATCATGGGGCATAATTATCAAGTGCTTTCTGTTGAAGTGATTTGTGCGTCTTTTTTTAATTTACAAATATTTGGTTATAATGAAGAGACAGGAAGTCTGAAACTGTAATGTTATTACAGTATTATCCGTTTGGGTACTCAAGTAATTAGTTGTAATTAATATTAAATAATAATAATAATAATAATATTGTATTTTATAATAAAATTTTAAGTAAATTAATCTTATTATATTAATATAATAATATTTTTTTTAATTTTATTATTTCATTATATTATTATAATAATATTATCTCATTTAAGATATTTTTCTGCATTTTATATCCCGATTAAAGGTGTTAATTGGAATCGTCCCGTTGAACACCTTAAAATGCCCGAGTTTTCCTCAGACTCATCCATTTGTATCAGCCTTTGCCACCTCGTCATTCATGCACGCCGGCTGTCCTCCCTTAAATCTCCCCATGTTCTTCTACATGCACTCGTCTCTCTCCCCCACTCTATATAACGATCACTAATCATCACAGAACCGAGATGGAACTGCCGTTTCAAATTCAATGGCGTCCAGTGACAAGTCCCCGGAACCAATACCGCCGTACAACCGCGACCAGCCACCAGGGAAGCCGATGACGTAGCACTTGTTGGACTCGATGATGCAGTCTTCGAAGCCCATAAAGCAGATGAACCAGCATGTCTGCACCTTTGCCTTGTACAGCCACGACATGTCTCGCCAGATCTAGACTCACCACTTCGTTTCTAGACTCAACCAGGACTTCCTCCAGTGCGCGGTTTACGACTCTGACGACTCCAACGGCCGTCTCATCGGTTATCCAATTGACAATTATTGTGTTTACAAATTTCTTTACAGCTTTGTTGCATGCACTCAAGGCACTCAAGGGAATTTTGTGCAGGAGTGGAATACATAGTCTCAGATAAGATATTCGAAGCTCTGCCACTAGAGGAGCAGAAACTGTGACACTCCCATGCTTACGAGGTTTTAACTTTTGGGCTTGTTTTGGGTACTAACATGTGGAGGATCATTTCAGCAAGGCTTAGGGAACTGTGTTGATACAAATGGATAAATTATGTTCTATTTAAGAAAATATTAAAATTAGGAACCTCAATTTGTTGCCCCTATTACTCTTCTTATGTATACGTAATCTTCCACTGATTGATGTTTGATTACGATATCAATGAATGGAACAGATCAAATCAGGCCTCTGGGTTAATCCTCTAGTTCCAGAACTGACAGGGAGACCAGAACTTGAAAACTTGGCCAAAACTTATGGTAAGTTTTGGTGCACATGGCCGGTTGATAGAGGCAAGTAATAAATCCATGAGAAACTCTGTTAAAACAGAGAATTTGACATGACATATGGTTCTCAAGGTGATAGGCTGCCGTAGGGTACGCCTGCGCTGCTGATGTCTCCGCAGTCAGTGAACTAGGGGTTGGTGCATCTGGACGTGGTTCAGAAAAGGGGTGATAAATACAACATATCAACGGATGCACCGAGGGAGTCGAGGGTGGAAATTGATGAACCTGGGTGGATCAGTCCACAGGCTGACTACTGGAAGCAGTACGGCAAGGGTTTCGCCGTCCACATTGAGCCAACTTAAATGAAAAAGAGAGCTCCGTTTCCATGAAACAGGGTGTCTCTTCAAAGTGTTTCATCATGGTAGAGTACTGGGCTACAAGCAATAGCTTATAATGTATACGCGCCGTCTTGTAGTGTATGTGTGGACGGGTTTTAGTGTGGTTTTGATGTATATGCCATTTGTAGTTATGTACTACTGCTGTGGATGTTTGATATTTGTACTTAGTTTCTCGTATGATCAAATTAATCCTTGATTTTCCTGTGATCTAAAACTTGGACGGCCATGATCAATCAACAATGTAGCAATATCGTACTCGATTCCTAGTGATTCCTCCACTTCTTGAGCATATTCCCTCCCACGCTCCATGTGGCATCATCCAAAACACGACACAAATTTCTCGAAAACTCTCGTGGTTTTAGTTATCTCACATCGGGAGCAGTTCTCTCCTCATCTTCAGCTCAGTCAATCCCGAGTATTGCTGTTGTTAATTGATATTTCGAAGAGGAAAAAAATGGGTTCATTTCAGATAACCTGTTCTTGCAGTTGCGTGAATGTTCCTAAATATTTACTTCATTAGATTCCTAGCGTTTGTGGGTTTCCTGGGTTTCCTTTCCTTTCTGTCTTGCATAATCATGGAAGTTCCCGCATCAACGACGGAAGTGGGTGAAACGACGAAGAACGTGTATTCCGTGTGGGCGATTCCGCCGGAAGACGTGACGGCGAGGGCGAAGAAGTTGATGGTGGGTCTGCGGTCTGAATTCGGCGGGCCCCAGTTCGAGCCTCACGTTACTGTCGTTGGGGCCGTCAGTTTGACGGCGGATGATGCGATAGAGAAGTTTAAATCAGCATGTGATGGGATTAAGGCGTATAACTGTAAGGTGGATCATGTGGCTACTGGGACTTTCTTTTACCAGTGTGTTTATTTGCTGCTTCATCCGACGCCTGAGGTAATCTTTTACTTGGTTTTTCGTTTTAATTTTGAAAAAAACAAGTTGATCGTGATTATTTTGTTCATAATATGTAATTTCGTTTTCCAGGTGGTGGAAGCTAGTGTACACGCCTGTGCTCGATTTGGTTACAACGCATCTACTCGTGAGTTCCTGAAACTATTGTTTTTCTCTGTACTCTTTTAATCTTTAATGATAGCTGGGTCAATACTTCCTGCAAAATCTAACAAGCAATGAGTAAAATTTTGGCTAGAATGAAGTGATGGATTTAAGGGAGCTATATTAGGTGAATTTGATATCAAATTCCAAAGGTGTGGTGTAGTGTTTTTTTTTGTGTGAACATCTTAGCGGGGAGGAAACATCTAGATTAGGGGTATGTTTATGAATGAGGTTTCTGTGAAATGTATCACTAGCTCTCAAATGTGGGTGGGCGGTTGGCTAAACTTTAGCTGTTGTGAGAAATAGAGGTGCAGCGGTTTCAAACATACTCTATATTATCTTTGAGTTGATTATTATTAATTTGTGAAGCTGCTCGGTGACTTTAGAATCTTAGAATGTAAATGCTAAAAAACTAGGCTCTGTTTTCTTAATGCTGAGAATGTCTGTGATGTGGAATTTCTTGAAAGTTTGAATATTTCAGAGGACATAAAGGCCAAACTGATGTAATGCTAAGTTTTAGTCTTATTTGATGAAGGAGTAATATGAATGCTAAGGGGCAATTATAATTTTAGTTCCTAATTCTAGTGTTTGGGTTTCACGATAGATGGGTGCCATCTCGATCTCAAGCTAGTTGGGATTAGTTACATGGATATTCTTTCTCTGTTTGCTTCTATTGGGGGGCAATGTTTCCTGGAAGCCAAGTAGAAATAATGTTTTTCAAAATCCTCACAAATTATTGATAACAGGTATTTATTGTGTAATATCATGACAAATGAATGTTTAAGCTCAAGATTGTACTAAATAGATGACCCAATGCTTTTGTGCCGCAAACCTTGTAGATGACTTGTGCTATTACTTGATATGTTATATATGTAATGAGGTACACCCCTTGAGCCTATATGCTTGCTAAGGTTGCTTTGTCATTATGAAGAATAAAACAACGAAACTTATGTGGGAGATCAGGTGAGTACATCTTTAGGTGATGATGAAAGTTGAATTATGATATGATTTGTTATTCCAGACTTTCAGAATTGAAATTTCAAACCATAACAAAGAAATGCAACAGCAGTCTTCTGAAATGCCACTGCATGATTATTTCTTAACGAGTCATTGTTAATTATATCTTTTGTAATCTTGCAGCCTACATGCCCCATTTGAGCCTCCTTTACGGAGACCTGACAGATGATGTGAAGAAGAAAGCCCAAGAAAAAGCATACAAACTTGACGAGAGCATTGGCAGTTTGAGCTTCCCAATTACTCGCCTGGCACTGTGGAAAACAGACACTGCAGATGACACCCTGAAGTCTTGGGAGAAGGTTACAGAATGCAATCTCAGTCCCAATTAGCTGTTTCACGACTCAGCTTATTTGAATAACTAGTGATAAATCTTAACTTTGTGATCTTCCACTGGATATGTATAACTAGTGTTTAATAAAGCTCTCAGACTTTGTGGCTTAAATTCTGTTGCCAATTCAATTGACTCCAATGAATTTTGAAATTGCTTGACATGGCCAATTGGATTGCAAAAGTTGAGTTGTAAAATGTTCCAATTGAGTTTTCATGCATAAAATGCGAGTCCCTTTCAAGCTCTTGTAAAGCTATTTCAAAGTTCTATCTTATATCATGATTCAACTGCAATGCGGACGCTTGTGAAAACCTTGCTGGATTCAGATACATGCCTAAGATGAGCAAGGCCAGCTTCAGGCAGCTGTATTATCTCTTACTTCACCCTTTGTGACTCGTTATCCTTGGATTGGATATTTAGAAGAAGTAATCGGGTTTCACTTGACTTTCAATGCTAAAGTTCCACTAGGAATTATATACAATGAACCAATGATCCAACAAGTTGTCAGCCCACTTGCTCAAAAGTAAAACCAAGTTTGAAATGGTATCAATGGAATGAATCAAATCTGGGGCATCATCAAGTCATTATTAAAAATGTTTGGAGGCCAAACTTGTTCAAGGATTCAACCAACTGAGGTACAAGATAATGACTAGTTTCATTCTTCTTCTACCCGGTCTTCATTTTTGCCCCAATTTTCATCATTCCAAGATGGTCATTCCCTTATCCGAGAACTTTATTACGTGCCTATCCGAAAATAAAATTAAAAATTTCACGTAATAACGTTATTATAAATTTTTTTTAATTAAAATTTAATATTAATTAAATAATATAATTTTTATTTATTTTATTAATTAAATAAATAAATAATTTTTTAATAACACGTGCCCCATCTTATTCGTATGAATATTAAAGGCAGATTCAAAGTATCTATCACAAAAGAATTTGTCAACGTTATCATCAAACCAGATTAAGAAGTAAAGGTTAACGTAACTTTAGAAAAGAACCGGAACACATGATGGGCAAGGAAACTTTTTCAACAACCAATCGTGTGTTTTCGAACGGTTATAACGCCGCCGTTAGTGAGTTTCCCAACTAGTGAACTCGGAACGACGATGTCATATACTACATTTTAAGTCTGGAGCGACAGCAGTAACGCCCTTCTGTACAGCCTGTCTGATGCGCTGTTAACCTTGGGTTCACGTTAGTCAACCGACATTCACCTTGCGCCGGCTCCGTGTTTGCCGAATTTTTATCACGAGCTTTCCGCGCTTGTTACCACTGTTTCCCAACCCCAACTATTCATAAATCGTCAAGGTTAACAGCAACTGAAACTCACAGAACGGATTGCTCATAAACGGTAAGCAAATCGTCGTCTTTCTCCGTTAAAAGTTTAAGCTGAAAAAGGAAAATCTTTGGTTTAAGAAGAATATGGAGACAAACGCTACAGGGAGGTTAACTCTATTAAAGCAATCGTCGATGGCCCCGGAGCCAGAGGGGAAGGAGGCGGAGCTAAACGGCGGCGAAGAAGACGGCGTGGAGATTGAGCCGGAGGTCAGGTTGATGTACTTGGCCAACGAGTGTGACTTGGAGGGGATCAAAGAACTGTTAGATTCCGGCATCGATGTTAATTATCGTCATATCGATAATCGTACGGCTCTCCATGTGGCAGCCTGCCAGGGATTTACCGAGGTTGTCAGCTTGTTGGTCGAACGTGGTGCGGAGGTTGACTCCAAGGACCGCTGGGGTAGTACTGTGAGTAGCAATGAAATTTGATAGCTGTCTTTTCTTTTCTTTTTTTTTCACTTTTTTAAAGTTCTAGTTGTTTGGATTGGAAATTAGTGAAAGTTATCTGGTAATCTAATGTTGGTTAAACAGCCTCTTTCGGATGCTATATATTACAAAAACCATGATGTGATCAAAGTTTTGGAGAAACATGGCGCAAAGCCTCTGGTATGCCTTTGTCTTAAGTTTGCATTCATGGTTTGAAATCGTGCATGCTGATTCTCTGGATTATTGTATACTCCGTTTCACATTATTTATGAATTGATTTATGCAGATGGCTCCAATGCATGTTAACCATGCTCGTGAAGTTCCGGAATATGAAATTGATCCTCATGAACTCGATTTTACCACTAGCATTGAAATTACAAAGGTAGTTTGTTGTTGTTGTTGTTTATTTTTATTTTTTGTTTTATCTTTCTATAGCTGGAAAATGAAGCGTTATTTTCTTCTAATGATGATCTTCAGAAACTAAACTCTATATGTGTCTTTATGCTGCATGCTTTTGTTGCGGATGCTGATTCAGTTCGGTGGTTAATATCATAAATCATGGATTGTTATAGCTTGTATTTTTGTGCTGTAGATGATTTTTCTGTCTGCCTTAAATTATACGTATGGCTACATAGTTGTGGTGTTTAGTGTTGATGAGATGAACGAGCGATTTGCAGATATTAATTGGTTAATAATGCCCACAAGTTACGAAAAGCATTTATCAATAATTCCTCCTAAATGTGGAAGTGTAAATCCATGGGACTTATTAGAAGTGTTGTAAGATGGAATGATTGGCTGCATAGTGCTATGCTGGAAGTTTCCGTTGCTTAAAGAGAAATTGAGTTTTTTTATTCATGCAATTTGTCATTTTAATGATGGATCACCCTACACAGCTCGGGGTAATTAGGAAACTGGGAATTAGAGGAAGGTTCTTGCAATTTTGTGAAATATTGATAAAAATGAATATTAAAGTTGAGTGGAAGTAAACTAGGTAATATCAGAAAGAAATTTGTTATAAAGTTGAGATTGATCAAAGAAAGAGGCAATAAATAAATAATGCATTAAAATAAACTATCAAAATTTAATTTTGTCAAATTGCTTATGTTGATTGGTTGAGCTGAAATTTTCATGGAATGGTGAGAACTCATTTAGCCTGCTTGGTTTTTTGATATCTAATTCAATTGCTGTTAACATATTCAGGGGACCGTCATTCTTGCTTCGTGGCGTGGAATTCAAGTTGCTGTGAAAAAGCTTGGAGAAGAAGTGATTTCTGATGATGATAAAGTGTAAGTTATTTTAACTGTGAAAGTTTATTTTCTTCTTCCTTCTTTCCCGTATGATTCTTTCTATCTTCCTCTATCTTTGTCTCTCTCTCCCTTTCTCTTCACTTGTTCTCAAAGTGGTCAGTTTTGCACAGGAGGGCATTCAGAGATGAACTTGCCTTGCTTCAGAAGATACGGCATCCAAATGTAGTCCAATTTCTGGGTGCTGTTACACAAAGTAGTCCTATGATGATTGTAACAGAATATTTACCAAAGGTCTTCTCAATCTTGATTCATTGGCTTCCATTAAAGATATTCCACTGAAGTCTGAAATTATTACCTTTTGCAGAGCGATGGCTCTTATTTTTCAAGTTTCTGCTGTTGAGCTTTCACCTTGCTGTGTAATAGACTCTCAATTTAATAATTCTTGTTACCTGCTGTTACAAGTGCTGGGGATAATTAGTGCAGCGAGTTAGCAAAATATGGTTTCTGCCTAAATTTTTAGGATTGCAACGTGTCAGATTTTTGCTATTGAATCACAGTTCTGGATCATTGATTTTCTTGCTGTAATGCAACTCCCATTTGTTTAGAAAGAGAAGTTAGAGATAAAGTAGTCAATGCTTATCTTGCAGCTTTCTATAGTTTGGTTTTCTGAAATCTCTGTTTCATGTGCAGGGAGATCTTCGTGAATTCTTGAAAAGAAAAGGAGCACTAAAACCCTCTACAGCTGTGAGATTTGCACTTGATATTGCAAGGTTTGCTACTTTATTAATGTGATAAATTTCACTAGTCCTTTTACAAATAAAGAGTAGAATTTGCCTTACTAGCAAATTATAAGTTTTATCTTGTGTTAAGAAATCTTTGAATGTTTGGATGTCAGTTGTTCTTTGAGAGTTGTTATATCTTTAACATAGATTGATACCCACTCAAGGAAAATGTTTAAACATAGTCTGAAGCTGGCGAATAATGTATGAAACAGAGTGGCAACTTATTTTATCTAGTTTGCTATGTATTAGAATCAATTATTATTCTTTAATTTAGACAGCATTAGCATATGTGATTAAGGAATAGGCAATTAAGCACTTGATGGAGCCCCCTAAAATGTGTGAAACAAACAGAGAATAGGTTATGTATGATCACTCATGTCTCTGCTTCAAAGGACAAAAGGGCAAGGTGTAAATATTTGGATGCATGGAGTGAAGTATGGCACCAAATGCTAGTAATATGTACTAAATTATTTGTTGATAGGAAGGGATCCTCGAATAGAAAATTCTGGTTCTACTCATATAGCAAGTTTACAGTTTTTTCATCTAGATAATTAGTTTAGAGTTGACTTTTAGATGCTTTATTCTTTCAGAGGACATGGAAGTTGGTTCTCAAAATCTTACAAATCAGACAAATAAAGGGCCCAGCATTTCATCTGCAAATCAAACTTTTTAGAATTTTGATGAATATGTTCTACTCACCAAAATGTGTAATTTCTCAAAATATGTAACTCAAAGATCTTGCATACATAATTTCTCTGACTCAACAATTTCTGGATAACTTTTAGTGCTTCAGGATTTTATCTTTGTTTCATTGTTTCAGAAGGGCAAAAGATGCTAATACATAATTTTTAAACTCTTCTACAAACCTTAGATTTTGCTAATAAAGATTATTATCACGGAACATGGCCTTTAGGATACCAATTCAAGAAACCACTACGGCTTAACAATTATTTTATTTTGTTGTTTCTACCTTTTATTCTTTGTTTTATATGAGTTGCTCGACTCTTGGAACGAACCTGAATGATCATTGTATTATTCAAGCTTCACTGAAAGATTGTTTACCTGTCATTCATTGTAGGGGAATGAATTATTTGCATGAGAATAGACCGGCACCAATTATTCACCGTGATCTAGAGCCTTCGTAAGTTCTTTTTCGACTTGATATTATTTTTCCATAGGTAAAGTAAGTTGGCCATCTCATTTTTCTAATATTTTTAGCACCGCTCACGTTGCTTAATGGTAACATAACAGAAATATATTGCGGGACGATTCTGGACATCTTAAAGTTGCTGACTTTGGAGTTAGCAGGTTGCTCACAGTTAAAGAAGTTAGACCTCTAACTTGTCAAGAAGCTTCATGTGAGTGGCGCTTCATGTCAATATTTCAGTACTGACTTCATTTGAAATTTTCAAGTTTTGAAGTGTCACTCTTTCCCAGTATCATTATGTAGAGTTGCGCTTTTACATGGCTTATAGTAAAGCTGATCTCTTTAGTTTGTCATGTAGTTTAATGTAGATTTTCTGATTGGGATTGAAATGTTTTATATGTCATGGACAGGCCGGTATGTAGCACCAGAGGTTTTCAAAAATGAAGAATATGATACCAAAGTAGACGTGTTCTCATTTGCTCTAATTTTACAAGAGGTGAAGTTTTCTAATTTATAAAGTGTTGACTGTATCTTTTGAGATCACTTGTGTCGTCACATGTGAGATCATCTGCTTAGCTTTCAACATTTTGTTGACAAAGATAGCATGAAATCAAATTTTTATGAACAGTTCAGGGATGCATGTATATAAAATCTGATTTTGGTATTATATAGAACCTTCTGCGCTCATGTTTTAGGCATGAAAATGCCATTGATTATTGCAGGCTTAAGTATTGACTCTTGTAATGACTATACTCCAGATGATTGAAGGCTATCCCCCTTTCAGCATGAAGCCAGACAATGAAGTTCCTAAAGCATATGTTGACAGGGAGCGTCCACCTTTCAGAGTTCCTCTAAAGCGTTATGCACATGGACTAAAAGAGTAAGTCTGCATTACTTGTATTTGCATTTGGTTCTGAATTTATTCATATGTCAGTCTATCAATTTTGGTCGATTTGTTCAAGTGATATACTTAGGGTTAGTTTGAACCTATGATCATGTTTTCTGCATGCAGGTTGATTGAAGAATGCTGGAATGAGAAGCCAGCTAAGAGACCAGCATTCAGGCAAATAATAACAAGACTGGAATCGATATACAACAGCATTGGTCATAAAAAGCGTTGGAAGGTCTCTCTCTCTCTCACTCTCTGTGGTTTGTTTGCTTGCTCGTGCATCTGTGCTTATATTTACCAACAATATTAACCACATTTTTCTGAATCCCTTAACCACTGATGAAAGAAGCATTTACTGATATCCAATATCTTCACCTTTGGTTAATTGGACATTAAAGTTGTGGCCATATTTCTGATTATCTCATGGGAATAGGCATGTCTTTCTTTCATCATGTCGACTAATAATTTGTGTGATCTGATTCACTGGTTTCAAACTGACGAGCTTAACCCCTGTTGTCTTGGGAACTACATCTGGTGCTACAAAGTATTTTTTTGTTTCTTTGTTCCTGTTCAAATGCTATTTCCATCACGGTTATGCCAGAACTGATGGATCTCTTTGGTTAATTGTAACATGTACAGCTTAGGACAATGAAATGCTTCCATAATCTCGAGGTCTTTATGAAGAAAGATCACTCCAGCCCCAGCAGTCGTAGCCATTCATCTCATTCTACTGGCACTATATGAATACTAGAGCATTTTTATTCCAATTTGATTGCTGAGTTTGCTGTAAGTTTTCATTTTCCATTAGGGTACTGGACTATGGCATTCTCATCTGCAAAATCCTAGACTCCGATGCTGAAATTTGTCTACCAAATTACTTTAATCTGCCTTAGAATTTGTGGGCTGAGGATCACATTTCTACCATATATTGATTTACCAAATATTGTACATTACGTATATTATGTATTTTGCTGAGTATGGAAGAATGTTTTGACAAGTTAACTGTTAATGCACTGATGTCGATGCCACAGTATGAATATTGTTTGTAAAAGAAAGTGATCAGTCAACATGATTTCATTTTTCCAGCACATTTCCTGGAATCCCTTCGTCAAAAGCTGGTTGTGATTATCAGGAACACAGCTGGCTTGCCACATATTTAGAGCACATGCTGTCTCACAGGGGTAACTCAGGGTTTTTTGTTTTTCTTTTTTAATTGTTAAAAATAGTGTCCAAATTTAAAGCCCTGCGGCCAAATTAACTTAGCAAGTTCTTCCTGCAATAATTGACCTCTAAAAAGGAAAAAGAAAAATAGCTGTTTATGTATCCATGGATTTTATCTAGTTGAATTTTGAGGAGGATTTCTTGGACCACAAAATTGCAACTGATATGATGAATATTTGAAAATTTTAATGCAATCATGTAGCATACCATTATACTCACAGAAAATGTGCTCAATTTCCATTTGTCTTTCCCATGGAAGATGTTGACAACTCCACCAGTTGGGTTAAATTGTATTTGGGTGAATCAAATTATCATACCATTTGAATTCGTTTCAAATTGGTCTTTTGGGTTTGGGTTATTTTATTTGCAACTAAGAAACATTGCCCTATTTTCTTCTGATTTAGCTTCCCTTCAAAAATCTTACCATGTATATTGTATTTGCAGAAAACTGTTTTGTAATTTGAGAAATGAAATATCCATTACACTTGCAGGCATTCTTTGGTTCAGTTAATGACAACATCGGTGCTTTGTGGACCCATCAAAGAATTCTTTATACAAGGAGGAATCCACAGCAAACAGGAACTTGGTAATAAAGTAAAACATGAAATTAGAAACTGGGGAAAACAAAATTATTACAACTGAAAATCCTGAAAGTCAGATGTGTTGATGATTTGTCTTCTGGATTGAGACAAGTTTGTGTGTGTGTGTGTGTATATATATATATATATATATATATGTTATGTTGAGGATTGAAACAAGAATACAGAACTGAGATTTCCAGCGGCTGCAAAGAGATCAACAACTTTTTTTAAAATTGTTTAAGAAAAACTGCAGCACTTGGGAGTCATTACAACAAGTTCTTACTACTACGATGAAAATTCTGCCACTACCAAAACAAGAGACTGAAAAGGAGGGGTCAGTATGCGATTTAATGATACGAGTTATAAATTATAATTGCAGTATTTTACCTTTATCTTCAAAGGGGATGAACTAATTTGTTTGAAGCATGTTGGAAGCCACTGAGGGGAGGAAATAGTACAAAATTCCCTCTTTGAATTTGTGTTGAGTAGTTAAAAATGCTTTTGATATTATTAAAAGTGCGTTTGGAGACCACAAAAATACTTTCTAGTTGAGGGAAATTATGGTGTTTCTGAAGTGGGTTGGGTAGTAAAACTTACTAGCAAATCTAATAATATCTTTTTATTATTTTGCACATTTAGGGACATTCCCACGACAAATTTTCCAAAAGTGTGGCATTACAGGCTCTGGATTGGGAAACACCACTGCTTTCAATTGATTCATGCCCGCAAGTTATCTGCGTTTCCAGTACATAAACCGTTTGTGGCCATTATTGTCAACTCCAGCTGCCTTTGCTCACTAATAATTGTTCCAAATGAATTCATGGCATCGTGAAAAACTGAAACCAAGATCTCGTGAAAGCATCAAACTCAACTTTCGAATTTCTTCATCATGCATCGATGGATATTAGAGAAGACAATTTGCCCGATTTGGGTAAATTCAAGATGTACAAGGTAATCTGCTGCTTCTTTTATTGTTTTAGATTTGTGGGTATGATTCATGTGGGATAATATGTGCAATTCACGTGGTATATAAAAAGAGACAAAGATGACAATGAAGAAAGAAGAAGTGGCAAATAAATAAGTAATTCAAATGTTGAATGAAACTTTAGGGAGTCATTTTCAGCCACAATTGATTACAAAATTGTAAGATTATACATAAAATGATAAAACCAGTTAAGGATGGTGAGCTATGGACGCAAGCAAGCAAGCTCATTGCAGCCGGCAGCCATGGGATTTGGTCATTGTGATATATTAACACTGAACATTAATAGATATGGAACTTTTAAGGTTTTGCTTTTGCTACTTCATTTGGTAGCTTTCTCTCATAAGTAGGCAAGTTAGGATTTGATGGAAAATGAAGTCGCAATTTATCACAAAATTAGTACTACTTCTAAAAAGTTTTATCAACAAGATGCATGCATGGTACATACTCAGGACTGCATATACACACAAGTACACAATGGAGGCATGCATGCGTGCATGTATGAGATGGATCAAAGACCAATGTGCATTGCTTGCATATGAAGCGATGCACTTTTTTTTTCAATGCTGTGTATAAAACTTCTTATGTAGTATGCATAGTATAGAGCTATAGCATGGAGAGCAAAAAACATAATTTATGGTTCCTTAAAAGACAATGTAAGCAAAACCATTTTCTCCACATCTTGTTGCCAAATTGACCAACAAAAGCAAAATTACAAAGACAAGAGTCCAAACTATCTAGTCGGCTTAACCTTGGCTAAAAGTTGATGGAGTAACTACTCTTTTGTCCTTGCTTTGATGAGGCCAGTTCATTGCAACAACTAGTTGGGTTTATGTCTATCGCATGATTCATCCAACAACAACCCATTCCATGAACTTGTAACCTCTTCGTTTCTAGCTTGCAAATTCTTATCAATTACCACCAAAATACAACACATTGGTTGCATGAAATAAGCTGAATTTGATACAAGCAAGATTCAAATTTTAAATTTTGTATATCATTTTTAATAAGTATTTTACAATATACTTGTCACTTTGTTATAAAATCCACACTATGGAATCATATTCTTGGACGAGCATTAGCATTAGTTCTTGACTTCTCCTTCTGGTATATGAAAATTGACTACTCAAAATCGCATCTCTCATGGCACCCACCCATGAAATTTTTTGAGTGGAATTGTTGGCCAACTTTCCTTATTAGTACTGTTTTAGCTCAAAGAGAATTCCAACTATTTCAGTTGTCTTATGCCTTGAGTCTTGATCACTACATTAAAGACTCACATGCACGTCCAATGGACACAAATCAAAGCAAGGATTCTAAGCTTTAATTTCATAGCCTAACATTTTAATATTAATACATATTATTAATAGATTGTCATCAATAAATAATAAGATGATTAATCTAAACTAAATACGTCAGTAATTAATTAGAATCTCCATGTGAAAAATAATAGTAACTAATCTACAATTTAAAGAAGAGAAAAGAGATTGCGACTTGATTAGGTCTTACATTAAATTCATTTGTGTATCTCTTAGCATTATTCGAGAGGACTATAATATTTTTATAGAATTTTCTTTCTTCTTAATTTGATTAGATATTAACAAGTAATACAGTTAATAATGACCGATTTATATTGTATTTAAAATTTTTTTTAATTTATATCGTAAAATAAAAAATTAATTTATAAATTTTATTAAGATATAATTTTTAAAAAAAGAAAAAGATTATGTGTAAATTATAGTCATAAAACTATTATTATTCAAGAATATATTATAATCTTGTGATCCCCTTTACATATGATATATAATTTCTGAGGGTAGTTATGGGTAATTACTTTCCTTCAGCTTTTCTTCCATCTTAATCTGACTGTTCATTAATTACCATATTTGTATTTGTTATTTGCTTTCTTAATGCATCCATCTTGGTAATGAAGTCATGTCATACCAATTAACAGTGTTAATCATGGATTAGACAACCACAAAATTATAAATAATTGAAGCCCTTTCCATTTTATGCTAAACCTTTGGCGTGGATTTTCAGTTTGTCCGGACAATTTCCGTCTTCATGCCTAATTAATACTTGATGTGCGGTCGAGAAAGAGGGAGGAAATTAAGTGGCCTTCTAGCCATCGCAAGAGTTTCTATTTTTGGTATATTTTATTGGTTAATGACAAATTTTATGGAGGGTTTCTTAAGAATTTCAGAATTTGATGAGAGACTTTTGGAACTTTCAAAGTCAATTGCATGTTTGACTGAGCTTAGATAGAGAGTCTTTGTGTAATCTTTTGGTTAGAAAATGGTAAGATTTCCTCCTTGTATGGAACTGTTTCCCACTGATTAACAAAGGTTTGAGGTTTAATTTTCATTAATTACTCATTTGACATTATTTTATTTTAAAATCTCAATCCCAAACGGATCCTTAATCTAATTTATGTTACTTCTTGCAAATCAAACCCCAGCAGAAAGTACACACCCATCTCTGTGGGTCACAGATTTCACTGATAACATACTTTCTGACATATATTGTGGTAAAGAAAGAGAGGAGTGGTCCTCTTAGTAGATATGGGAAGAAATTTTCTTGTTGTAAACAATAAAGAGATTTGACCTAAGAGAAAATTTTGATAATTACCGCTGCCTTCTCCATTTCAGGAGTAATTACATTGAGACTTGGAAGTTAATTGCAGTACCAAGGAGTTTTGAAAAAGTTCATAAGCTGTAATGGTGGAAGAAGAAAGGAAAATAAAATTGAAAACAAGTTTCTTCCCTTGTAATGACTAATGAACTGCAAATATCATACTTCTGAGGTGAAGAGATAAGTGTAGGGATCTTAGAACATATATTTTGTTTCTTCCCTTGTGTTTACTGATCAAGCAAAACTTCAGATAGAAAATCTCGGTCTTCTGAGTTAAGTCTTCTTGAATTTGTAAGAGCTGCAGAGGGATTTTCCATCCGCCCGTTTTCCAATAATCTTAGGTTCTATAGAATGACTATCCCAATCGGTCAATGTAATGACCACATATATCTGTACCATGTACATGAATCATATTGTTCCATTTCCATAGGAGACAATATAGCGTACATACTTAATAATGACTTATCATTTGACCGTTTTACATGTAATGTCAAGGTGGGTATACAAATTGACATGTCTTCCAACACAAGGACTGACAAGGCATGACATAAAGCATAGAACCATGTATGTATGTATGTATGCGTAGGTGGGAGTTAATCCATAATTGCAGGTTGAATGATCAGATCAAAATGATCAAAGGAAGTGAAATGATAGATTCTGATAAGTATTGTTAGTTGGGAAAGTCAGTAAATCTCACATGAGCAATGCATGATTGCTCAAATCCATGGTTCACCCACGAACATAGGGAAACAAATTGATGTTTTGATTGCCAAATGCTGCTTCTATTAGTACTAAAAGTGACTTTAAAAGTATGGAAATGAAAGCTAGATGTGTCACATGGAGTGGCCTTCACTTACGCCCAAATGCTAGTAAACCAATTATGCTTTGAACAAGGTAAGAAGTACCCACAAGAAATTGAGAAACGAAGAGGAGGAATGGGGCCATATGAATTCATAGAAGAAGCTTTCTTGTATTCGAGTAATGCTATGCATATAAACTTGAGATAGTGATTTCATTATTGTAAGCATTTGTGTCATTGCTTGACATTAGATAATTTTAAATTACACTTCAGGCATGGAGTCAAAAAAAGTGAAGTAGAAAACAATACTTCAGAAAAACAGCAACAATCCATCACACACGCAATCTTAAAATAGAAAGCAGTAAATATTAATAAATTGAGAGGTCCTCTCCTTTGAATATTTACGAGTAAAATGAATTTAACCCTTGGAGGCAGTCTGCAAAATTAGCCCAATTCTCATTGAACCCGTTACTGATCATTGTCAAGAAGTCACTTTCCGAACATCGATCACTCTCTCCTCCCTATTCCCTATTGCCCACCGATGTTATCATTTAGAGGAAAGAAAATAAAAGTGAATGGTTAATGGAGTCTGAATAATACAAGTGATACTCATATATTTGTTTGTGATTCCCAACTTTAGCCTTCTCTTTTGCTCCATCTTCAACTCATACCACTTGAAACAAAGACAATAGAGAAAGCACCAAAAATCAGAAAACAACAACATTAATTAATTCCAAATAAACAGATTACAAAGTTTGGTGGTTTCTCTACTGTCTGTTATTTAAAGACTAATTGGTGTGTATGTGAAGACTAATGGACCAACTGTCCTTTTTTACTTCATAAATACCCACCTCTGAGCACTATCCTGCTGTTCAGATTTGTTAAAAAGAAGAGAGAAATCCCAAAGGCAGAAACCTTGGTTTCTGTCCTTAATTATCATTCTCTAGTTGCTACTTTCCTTTGTTTCCTCACACCAGGTTAGTCAGAAAAACAAAACATAATCCTTTAGTCTTCCTAATTTTCTCTTCCTCTTTTGTGTTAATTAATTATCTCTCCTTCAAGCTCAGATTCAGCTACTGTTGTTCAACTTGATCATCAGCCACGTACAAGAACTCAGAGTAGAATATGAACTCTTATAACAATTTGTCTAAACCAACTGTTATAGGTTTAGAGATGCTACCATGAAATATATTTAACTTGTTAAATATGTGTGTCATAAGCTTTTTACTGCTGCTTTTTGTTGATATTGTTATGCTTGTATCAGCTTGCTGCTATGGCGTTTCCAAACGAATCAAGAGGAGAATCTCCCAAGAGAAAGTTGGGTAGGGGAAAGATCGAGATCAAGCGGATCGAAAACACTACTAATCGCCAAGTCACTTTCTGCAAAAGACGCAATGGTTTGCTCAAAAAAGCCTATGAATTATCTGTTCTTTGCGACGCCGAGGTTGCTCTAGTCATCTTCTCTAGCCGTGGTCGCCTGTACGAGTATTCTAACAACAGGTAAGTATACATAAATATAAATAAAAGAATATTTACATATTCATAGCTCTCTTTACCTCAATTTCTCCTGGTTCTTAGCTTTTCCCCATGGCTATTTGGTCATGGTGTTCTTTATTTTTCTTCCCTGAAAACTGGAATTTTTATTTCTTAATTTCCTATTTTTTGGAGTTTCTACAAAAGGGGTTGGAATATATATATATATATATATTATAGTGCAGTTTAGGTTGAGTTTCTTCCTAAATAAGATTCACCTGTCTTTCTTCATTCTGTTTTGTTTTCTTTCCTTCTATGAGCTTTATGGGTGTTTTATTTTTTCTTCTTTCTGCTTATGATCATTCTTTGAGTTCTTGGTTTGGTGGATACTATGATCTGGTGTAATAGATAGAAATAGAAGCATTATGGTAACAGTAGTCGTAGCAACAAGTGTAGGTTTGGTAATGTACTCGGGCATATGAGATCAGCTTCTTATCTTCTCCATTGTTGTTAAATTTTCTGTTTCCTTTCTCTTTTCTCTTCCTAATATTCCTCTTGGCCTTCTCTCTTTCTCTCTGTGTTTCTTTGTCATCTCTGAAGCTACAGAGAGAAGGCCTACCAACTAAAGCTGTCTCGCTCTCATTAGCCCGAACTCTCCCCATTTTATTGACACTTCCTTAATGGCATGTCAGTCACACATGAAGAAATCAAAGTACAGAGTCAAAAGCAAAATCAATGTCAAAGAACCCATGAAAATTCAAACTAATTAGGATTCCAATCCGAAAACCCAATTGGTTTCTCTTCAAAACATGTGTAAACTTCCTGTTTCAACCAGTCAAACCCAAATCAGTTGAGTAGAAATCACAGCCAAGACCTAAACTACACGAAATTCCCCCAAATCCCAGTTGCCCTAATTGAATAGATGTATGTCTTCTCTTTACAATCACACTTAGCCAAATGAATTAAGTGTATTTATTACTAGCAGTCGAGGTAATAAACTTGTTTCATATAACTCAATAGCTAAGTATTGGATCAATTTAAAGGAAATCTTTTACAGCCAATTAGAATTCATCGCAATTTTTACTTGGGTTTGGATTTTTTTTTAATACCCTAGTTAGGGCTATCAGGACCAGACCAGACAAAGATTAGATTGCTTTGTGGTTTGTCTTAGTTACAGAATCTTTGGTCACGCCATACACGGTTTTTCAGTTTCTTACATTACTGACAAAAGAGTTTATGTCATGATTCCTAAAACTAGCTTCTCTTTTTTCTCTTCATCTGAACCCTAAATTTTCTATCTTCCATGTTGCAAAAATAAAATACCCACCTGCCCATTTTCTACTAGTTTGATTCCTCCCTTTCTCTCTCTCAGTTAAATTCTTTTACAAAGCAAGCTCTGCGAAAGAAATTGATGGACCAATAGGATTACATCAACTGAAAAATCATTATAGCAAGTCACTGCTGCCACCATAGAGTGAACTTTGCATTTGCTGAAGACTTTAGAGAGAGAAGAGGAGAGAGAGAGAGAGAGAGAGAGAAGAGAGAGAGAGTTTCTTTCTTCTCTCTCTGAGAGAGAGAAAGGTAGATGAGTTCTGTTTAGAAACCACGTATGAAAAACTGCGAGCCAATGAGAGTGTTCTGAGCATTTTGGCTTCTTCCATGCAATGAAACTTTGGCTAATCAATCGGACGGCTCTGATTACTCAGAGCTTCAGTTTCAGACAGAATGGGAAAAAAAAACTGATTTACGTTAGTTTATTTTTTAATTGTAATGAAATGAGATAAAACTTAAAACACGTTCTACAGTTTTTTTAAATGATCGAGGTGGATAACAAGGTAGGGTTTTGACTATTATCCATCGCGTAATGGGTAATTGACACATGGCACATATTTGGCCGGGGACCAGATTAAGCCAATCATTTCATTGGGTTTTATGCCAGCTTGGCAGAGACAACCAGTCACAGCTCGAGGAAATTAAGGTATCTAAACATCGAGAAAAGTGGATCTTTTATATCTCACAATGTTTCGATACATTAATGTAATTAAATAATAATTGCTATTATAATGTGATGTCATATCACACCCATTTGTCAAATTTAAGACAGGATGTTAGTGAGTCAGACAACTTAGATTTCATCATTCGTTTCATTACAGTTTAAGGTTTCGTATTTGGTTTAGTTAACTGATAGAGTTGGTTGATTTGACCGTTAAGAAAGACCCAATTTTGGCGGTTAATTGTTGCCTTTGTCTGCTATAATTAGAGGTCATGATGATGGTAACATCATGTGTGTGAGAGATTCGAATAGCTCACATAATTTCTGGTTGAAAATCTGGAGCCAGCAACTTGCGTTGAGGTGATTTGGATTACTGGTTTACTTCACTTACCACTGTTCAGAGCAGTCAACATCCAAGTATCATGTTGCATTTTTGGCCATTATAGGAAATTTTATGAACAACTTTCTCCAAGTCAATAGAAAAATAATTGATTCTTGTCCATTGATGGGTCTGTGTTTTCTTTTTCCTTCATGTTTTTAGATTTTGTTATGTCAAAAGAATTATAATCTCTTATTTTAATGCCCAATCTGATTGATCACTTGCTCAAGAAGACTCATTGAGATCAGAGACAAAGAGTAGTAGTACATATATATATATATATATATAGATAGTAGATAGATACATAGATATGTATGTATGTATGTATATGCATTAAAGTTTAGTTATCAATGAAGGAGGTTTAACTTCTAACAGAGATTAATCAAGTTTGCTGTTTGCTTATATGGCTATATCTAGTCGCCATGATACTAATTTTTAGGTGATAGCTTCTTCAAGTAATTCATTTCTTTTGGACATTTCAAAATATCATTGTTGCCAACCATGGGGACAAGAAAGCACAGCTACTTAAACCTTAGGCTCTTTCAGATTCAGATTGAAGCAATTTCTATATCAATTAGAAACACTACTAATTTAATTCTTGTTCTGGAGTTTCAGAGTTTATCTAATCATTCTATGAATTACTTGTCCAAGAGCCTAGGTCTAAATCAATATATTTGTGATCCCAATATTTTTTTATTTGTTTTGGTGGAATTAGAATTTTGCTGATGTTACACTGCTTTTCATATTTGTATTAGAAGATAAAGCAAATAATTTAGTCAAGGTATTGCTGATGGATTTCAAATAATAGTTAGTAGACTTGTGTTAGTGGGAGTTGTGATCCTAAATCTTCTCCATTGAGTTATATATTAGTTTCATTCAAGTAATCATTAGTCATTCCATTAGAAGTTGTGGTTCTTATCTGTAAGTTATGATAATGTGCACGCCCTCCGTCTTTTTTTAATATGTTTGTTTGCTTATAAAAACAAAAAAAACCCCATGTCAAGTACTTATTTTAGTCAATCAATGCAGAGCTTCATCTGTAATTTCCTTTATATGTTTATTCAAGTTCTATGTCCTCTACTTCCAACAAATATATTAGTCCTCTTCCCAGCAAAAGGATCTTGTAAAAGATCTTTGTTGTTCCAATTCCCACATTGGTATCTTGATCCTGCATAATTTATATCTAGTCACCATCTTGGAATATTGGTTGGTGCTTTCTTTCTGAACCTTCATTGATCTTTAGTAAGCGTGACTGTGTGTGGCATATTCCATTGATTCTTGGCTGCAGCTTCTCTAGTTGTGGTTCATATGCTAACTACGGAACTCAGTTGAAGTGAATAAAATTAACATAATCTGTTTGTGGGTATGTGTGTAGAAACATAGATGGGTTCCAATATGACATTTTGTAATATAATTGCAAGAGGCTAAAGCATGACATATGATCTTGGAAATTGTTATTTGAATGGTCCCTTGGACTATGAGTGCACAGAATTAACATCCTTTTAAATAACTAACACTGTGATTGCAGTATTAAATCAACAATTGATAGGTACAAGAAAACATCTGCTGATTCCTCAACTACTGGGTCTGTCTCAAAAGCTAATGCTCAGGTACAATTTTAGCTCAAAAGCTAATTGCCGAATTTTGTTGTAACTTTATTGTTTCTTCAGCAGAGTGGGAGACACATTATTCTTCTCTTTGTTAATGAATTTTGACTACAATTATTAAGCCAGCCTTGATTTAATTAACACTGGGAATATAAAATCAAACCCAAAATTATCATACCATGTCAGAGAAATCCAATACAGAAGAACAAAAGTATATATGACAATTCGATACATCATTATCATTCATAATACCTATGAATTTATGTGTAACCGACATTCTTTTCATATTTTTGATGTAATTATGTATCTAAAATAGCTCTTTCTTTACCAATATAAAAGGTTTTAACATTTTTCTAGTCAAAGTATTGCAGTGAGAAAGAAAACAGAATTTCACTGGAGTTAAATGCAGACAATCAAGGATTCTCTAGTTAACTACCCTAACACAAAAAGTTTTCAGTTTTTTTTGTTTTTTCTTTTCAGGATGTATAATTTTACTGTTTAGTTGCTATATATAACTGGTAAGCATTATCAAAATGATAAGGATAATTGAATGAGTCCTTTTTGTTAGAGAATACATATATATATACAGATGTGTGTGTGTGAGAAAGATGGCGAATTGATGAGGAATACTTTATTCAATAGAGAAGAGTGTCTCAAGAATAACTCATATATACTTGAATGGCATAAAACTTGCTAGAAATACATCGTAGAGATTTAAATGAACATTTTATATAAATACATACAATATAATATATATATGTATATATTTAAGAGAATGGTAGGAAAGGAAAGAACTGTAGGAGAATTATTTATAAATTATCATGCACTCACTGTTTTGTAGCTTTTGGATCAAACTTGAATTTATCTAACAGTTTAACATCAACATTAAAAATGAAATAGCACATGAATGATTAGTGTCTTTTAATAATTTAACTTGAGAGGGATATGTCTCTTACATAAAGTAAATCATCATCAATATGTGGCTCCAAATAGCCCAGTTCACAATGTTTCTTCACCTGATAAATCTCTTAGCCAACTGTTTTGTTGACAAAAATCTCAGTTCTACGAGCAAGAAGCTGCCAAGCTGCGGACGCAAATTAGCAATCTACAAAATTCAAACAGGTGTAAATCTCAAATGATATCTCTTAATCAATTGTTTGAATATTTTCGTTCTTAAATTGTATTTGACATTAATGCTATTAATTTCCAGGAACATGTTGGGTGAATCGTTAAGTGCTTTAAGTGTCAAAGAACTCAAGAACTTGGAGATTCGTTTAGAGAAAGGTGTTAGCAAAATCCGAGCTAAAAAGGTATGGCAATCAACATAAATGCTATATTTCCATGAATTTGATCAATATTGCCACTAACCGGAGTTTGCCTTTTCTCTTAAATTTTTACCAGAATGAGCTGCTGTTTGCAGAAATTGAGTATATGCAGAAGAGGGTATTCACTTTTGTTGCTGTTATTTCTCTTACATTATTGTTTTCATGTCAGATTACATACTTTTTCTTCATTTTTTTTGTGCAACATTGGTGCTGGATTCCCTTTTTATAAGCTTTTTATTTTTTTAATTAGTTCTGCTTTATTTGGGATTGCTGTGTTATTTTAAAGCAGATCAAATCTCAAATAAAGTCTTGATAGGCTCATCTTGACATCAATGGTAATATTTGTACTTTTATTATCTGTTTTTCTTTCAGGTTTGGATCCATAGTCGTGGGGTTGCAATGATCATTGACATCATTAATCTAACCTACTTTGTTAAATTGCATGGTTTAAGAAAGAAAGTTAATTGCCAATTGTCTAAACAAGAGAGTAAGAAAAAAAAACAACATGTAGCTTTATGAGAAAAGCCACAATGTAGGGCTGCAACCATACAACAGCCGTATTTTTCATGGACTCAAACTTACGGAGTTTTTACCTTTGTTTATAGTTTCTACCGCGTTCTTTTCCTAGAAATTTTACTTTTGACCTAAAAAATTGTCAACCGAAGATTAATGCAACTTACATTCTGCTCTGAATCCTGCAATAAATTTTATGGTTGATGGATCCATAAAACAGTATGACTGTCGGTACTTATTACTTACCATTTGTAAATGAATTGTTCCTTTCTCTCAGCTATACACAAATACAGTCTTATTGCCACATTTGGGTTTTCTTCTGAATAATGTAACTGTGTATTGCAGGAAATTGACTTGCACAACAACAACCAGCTTCTCCGAGCTAAGGTCTGTCTGTCTCTTTTTCTCATATTGTGCATGTAACTGTGCCATCGTAGGTGTAGAAGTAACTAAATGAAGCTTTTGTGGGTTGGTTTGTGTAGATAGCTGAAAATGAGAGAGGTCGGCAGGGCATGACTTTAATGCCAGGAGGGGGTAGCTATGAGTTTATACAGTCTCAGCCATTTGACTCTCGTAGCTATTTTCAAGTCGATGCATTACAGCCCACCAATCATTACCCTCACCAGGATCAGATGGCAATTCAGTTGGTGTAGGTAATAATTTTCTTTTCCCATTTTTTAATTAATTATTTCATAATCATTACAGCGAATCAAATCTCATGAATTCCATTCATTCTATTACATCTTGAATGTATAATTTGAAGCTGTTCATTGATTGTCTCATTTAACACTTAAAATTTAAGGATAGAAAGACAATCTCACCTCCTTTGATTAGAGAAAGTTATTAGGTTATATATAATAAAAATATTGATCTCAATGCCTGAATTATATACAAAATTTATGATTTCATCCTTCTTTCTGCAATACTCTTTTACAAAAGGATTGAGTTTTCAACCTAATCCACATATGAATGTCAAGTTTGATCTGGAAAATAAGCTCACACAAGCATTCATGGCTCTGATTCTTAATTGGTGACATTCTTATTTGTCTGATATTCATGTTCTTCCTACATGTGCAGTTAATATGATTGAAGAATAATTGCCCTAGCCTATCGAGGTGTATCTAGTATTTCATCCTAGGTGAAAGGTGGGCAGGTGCGCTGAATAATGCTAAGGACCATAACATCGTATTTGCTTAAGTGGTCAGGGCCTGAAATTAGTATCTTTGTAGACTATCATGTGTCTTGTCAGGGAGGGATTTATAATATTCTGTATGCCTTGCCTAATGCAAACACCAAATTTCTGAGACAGATAATGCAACTAACTCATGATTTCCTATGATATATATATACGTACATACATATATATATATATATATATATATATATATATATATATATCCTTCTTCAACATCTTTCGTTATGTATTATGTTTAGCACATCTCAGTTCATGCAAAGCCACTGGAGTTATATTGTATACTTATCAGTGTGTAAAGGCTGAAGGACCAAAGGAGAATTTCAGGCAACTGTCGCTGTTTGAAATTTTGTCCCTACTGGGAACAAGATCAGACCAATGCCTTGAGCCCTTTGACTCTGTTAATTACTTGATACCTTAATTGGTCTCACAGAGGCAGGAATCTCCTGCGGTTTTCTTCTTTAATTAGTGTTTTTAAGGCCAAATATACAAAGGATTCAACTCATGTCCCTGATTGCAACAGTTCTACTGCTGTTTCATTGAATAAAATCATGGCTACATATTAATTAAGGATGCGTAGACCTTTTCGATTGCTTACAATTGCAACCTGAGTAAATAGTATAAGCAAGAATAAAATAAAAAACGAATATATAAATGTATAAGAGTTCTGTAATTGGAAGCTCTTTTGCCCCGACTGCTCCTGGGTTGCGTTACAACAGAGATAAATCTCGAATATCCATTGGATGTGCATCGGATGGAACCATGGAACTAAACGCTCGACCGGCTTGGATAACGTTCACAATTTCTGTAGGATGAAATGAATCCCAGTATATGTGCAGTTTCCTATGTCTGCATGAAGGATTTGAACGAATGCATAGACCGAATCGGTTTACTTTACAGCACCTCAATGATGATATATTGAATCCTGAGTACATACCCACAACACATATTACAGAACTTCCATTAAATTGCATAATCCCCAGAAACATCTTAACAAAACGATAAAAGAATACTATTTAGAAAGTTGAGGATAGATAATTTACCAATAGCTACTTCTGGATCCGTTACCATTTTGGTGTTCAGAGCTATAACTTTGGCATCTGTTGCTTTTGCATTGAGTTTATCGACGAGAGAAATTAACCTGTTGTTGAAAAGTTGTGCTGCATGATTCATCTTGTCCACACATAGTGATCCATTTGTCCCATAATATGCTGTAGCATTTGGGGTACAGCCTATTGGCCCTAATGCAGACAATGCCACCTTTCTCGCTCCATGATGGTGCAAAGTCTATGCATTCAAACGCGAATTGATACAAGTATTTTGAAGTTCAATGATACACGTTAAGATAATCTTAAGAACAAAATGAAGACATCAGTTTATACTAACCTTTAGATTATCTGAATATTGTTTGATGAGGTGTTTTGCATATTGCTTCAGGGTATACAGCTTGCTCGAATTGTAGAATTGAGGCAAGAAGTAATTATTAATGTAATCGTTACTGCCTATGTTAATCGAATATAAGCACTTGTTAAGATGTCTATGAGCCAATTCAAAGCCCCCAAGCATGTCAGCAATGCGTGAGATTGTCACATTGTGATTTTTCAATTGATTATTCAAGCTGATGCAAACACCCTGCAGCGCACACAGAATTATCAGTCGTTGTCAAGTGTTTAATCATCCAATGCATAGTTTATGTATATAACCAGATTATGTACCTGCGATGAGCCGGTTTCGTCGAGAATTCCCGCCGACCCAGATGCATAATTTACCCCCTCGAGTATCTCCGGGCCATTAGCAGTTGCAAAAGGTGGAATGAAATGATTAAATCCCAAATGTTCGGCTGAAATGATAGGAAGTGAAGAACTATGAATAACAATGTATTGAGGTTAATTAATCCAAGCGACAAGTCAATAAAACTTGAGGTTAATTAATCCAAGCGACAAGTCAATAAAACTTTGTATTTGATAAAGGAGAACTAAGATTTCTTCATGCAAGAGGTATAGGGAGGAATATTATCTGATTATATCGGCAGTAGTTCTGCCGTTGCAGAATCTTCCGGTAGGACCAGTCGGAAAATCAATCCCGTATGGCCAGTAATTGACTTTGGCATCTGTTTTAAGGTCATTGTTGTTACCGCTATCAACCAGTGAATCTCCGAAGATGAAATAACAAGGTACCATTGGTGCTCCGTCTGCAAAATTTATCATGTTCAAAACCCAAGAAAGAACAAACACCACCCAGAGTACTTTCGTTTGGCACGCCATTAGCGAAGAAATTAACCAAAATATTAATGAATCTCAGGAAAAAGGAAGAAGATTTGGGAATTAGGGGATGAAAAAGAGGGAAATGCAATTAGAATGAGGTGAGAGAGATGATTTGAAGCAAATGAATTACAAGTTGGAAGAAGAGTGCAAGAAAGAATAAAACCTGGAGGAAATATAGAGGACAAGGCAGCATTGCTGTGACAATATCTAGATATAGATTACCAAACAAATTAAAACATTTGAATGGATGTGTTCGGGCTTTTGTTCCTTCGTTCACGGGACAAAAACAGCGGCAATTACTAAATCTGCAACTCGAGAAATAAGCCGAACACCTAGATCACACATCTGTTGTGCTACAATCAAGACAGCATCATAAATCTGTATCAGACAACACCATTAGAAATCGGAAAGGCATACTTGAAACTCGGACAGGAATCGGTTGGATTGTGTTCTCCTGTCATACAAAATGTAATATAAGCTTATTTCGTAATTATATTTAGTAATCAAATTGTTGGGTATGTGGTCATTAGAGAGCTTGGGGCAATAGCAACAAATTAGAGCCACCGAAATTTTTATTTTTCTAATTATTTATGAATTTAATGTGTCACTGAAACAAAGTCGAGTGTACAAGTAGAAATTCAGTAATAGATTATGTATTCAGAATAACCAGATTGTAGGATTTCTAGTTCAGTTTTTGATAACAAAATGGAAGATTATTGATTTGATTACAGACTGATTAAATGACTAATATCAAACGGGTAAGCATCAGTCGAGTTGGCAGGTCGGTGCGATCTCTCTGCAACTAATTGATTCATAACTTCTGTAGGATGGAAATCGTCCCAGAATTTGTACTCTCTCCTATTTTTGCATGGACTTTTGTAAGGAATGCACGAAAAATTTCTTACTGCTTGACAGCACGGAGCATCTATCACCTTGAAACTAGCACATATGCATTAAACAATTATATATACATTCTAGCACAAACGTATGTGTTTACTTTATAAAATGCATATTTGAAGTTTCCATGTGCAGTTTATCTTGATGATAAATACATTGAGAAAGATGATTGTAACGAAATGAGTACCTTGGGCGGAAGCATTGCCCGACATTAACCCGCGAACGTGGAGAAATATAAAATTTGCGTCAGGAATCTCCTCACTGAGTTGGTAGACGAGTAATTTGGGCCAGTCATTGAAGAATTTGACTGCCTTGTTCATCTTCTCTACGTAGGGCATGCCATATCTTGGATATTTAGCAATTGCATTTGGAGTACAACCTAGGCCACACACACAAATCTTTCTTGCTCCATACTAAAGAACCAATGAAGAGCTTGTTATCGAGACAAGAAACAAATTTAATTGAGAAAAAGAATAAGGAACTTGTAATACTAACTCTTATTTGTCCAGAATATTGGCGACTTAGAAATGCAGCAAATTTCTTTGGGGTGAATAGGTAGCTAGTTGGGGTGGATGGGCATGAAATAGTTCCTAATGTAATCGTTGCTGCCTATACTAACTGCATACAAGCACTTGTTTAGGTAATCTCCGGCTGACAGATTATTATTTCCCAGCCGAGTAGTGATGATACTAGAGATTATAAGTTGGTGGAAGAATAGCTGCCTATTCATGCTGAAATTATCACCCTGTGAAAAGAATCACAATAATCGAACTTGACCATGCATAACCAAACTTAAACATATATGTACTTATAGAATATGATGCTTTTGGCGGATTCATTTACCAGATCTCTTCCAGTTTCGTCGAGAATTCCCGCCCCTGCAGATGCATAATTAACGCCTTTCATAATATCTGAAGCCCAAGCGTTGGCTAGGGGTGGAATGAACTATCAAAAATCCAGAAGCTCGCCTGTACAAATGGCATGATATTGATCAATATACGGGTTACATAATCAAAATTTGGATCTCAACACCATATATACATAATCAGGTACCAATTATGTCGTATGCGGTTCGACCATTGCAAAACTTTCCTGTGACTCCAGTAGGGAATTAGCCCTAGCCAATGTTGAAAGTACGTTGTTATTTCCACTATCAGCCAACGAGTCTCCGAAGATGAAATAACCAAGCACTCATGGTTTTCCTCGGGCAAAATACTGAAGGTTTAATATCAGCAACAGAAGAACAAAGACCATGCACCATAGTTTTGCTTTTCGTGCCATATCTGGCGAAGAATTTACTACAAGTGAAGTGTGTTTATTTAAATTACGAAACGAGACCATAAATTAGGAGGAATATATAGAATCGTGTTTAGGGCATAGCTAGGACAAGGAGGAGGGAAGTGAACAGCAAGCTTGTAGTAAATCTGCAGCATGGCTGTTAACAGCCAATGCTAAATGTCATGAATGTGTCTGCATATTATTTTATATGATAGGAAATGAACGGCCTACGTGATTCTAGGGAGCAAGAATGGCATGGCCACTGAATGCCGTTTCACCAGGGGATTTCATCATTGAAAATTGCCCGATAATATATAGTTTTAAGTACAGTTGAATGAGAGACCAATCATGTCTTATGTGGTTGCACCATTGCAAAATCTTCCTGTTGGTCCATACTGGCTTTTCCTCACACGTTCTCCATTGCCAAAAAACCAGAACGCATGAGACCTTATCAACATGTTAAGATGTTAATACAACGAGGAAGGGAGCCTCGATCTCATCACCAGCCCTTAGATGTAATGTTTGAATTGAAAATTAAATGAGAATGACATTTGACTGTATTGCATTGAGGTTAGATTGAATGTTTCTCCTTTTGGCTGCTATTTTTTCGTGAAAGAATCAATGAAAGATCCAAATTTGTACAGACACAAATAGTATATCAGTACTCGTGTAATAAACTAGCCATTTCCATGTCTATAGCAATCTAACTAGGCCGGTCTTAGGAGTAGACCAACATAATTAAGACTACTTACAAATATATATATATATATATATATATATATATAAATACATAAATTAACGTATTACAGTTAACTTGTACATACAAAATTTTGGGTAAAATAATTTTATTATAACGATAATATAATTAATAAAATAAAAATATATTTATTAATAGTGAACAAAAAAATTAATAAATATTTTTATAAATTTCTCTTATTATATTTTTTTTTAACTAATTTTTTTTATCCATCATTAATATATATATTATTTTTATTAATTCGATAGTTCCATCGTATTAATAATGCTGACGTGATAAAATTATCCCGTCTAAAACTTTCTCGTCATTTAATATTACATTTTATATATAATAATTTTTAAATTGATAATAATATTTAATGAGGTACATATAATTTTTAAAATTATAATAACTATAAATGTGATTCAAATCTTATATTAATTATTATTTTTTATTAATTTTTTGTTTTTTAATTGAATTCATTAAAAATTTAATTGAACAAATTTGGTGTTAGCTGAATGGTTAAGTTAAATTGTTAAATTGATTAAATTTAAGTAAAAATTATTAAAATAGTTAATGAAAGCTATAATTTGTTATTAATTTGCTTTAAAAGTTTATAATTTTTACTAAATAAGATGAAGAAATCAATAAAATTAAAAAAAAAGAAAAGGATTTTTTTTTCTCTTAAAAATTATCTTCTTCTTGGACTTTTATTGCTTGCATTCTCAAAGATTAACAATAACTGTTATATTAATGGAAGACAAGGTCGTGCATGCAACCCAAAACTTGAACTTGATGTGTCCGCTTTATAAACTTCATGATTGATTAATTATCTCAATCTTCAGACTTGAGCTAAGCGGCGGATATCAATGGGGTAAGCATCTGACGGAGATTGAGCACTGTATGATCTCCTTGCAATGATCGTATTTGAAGCTTCTGTTGGATGAAATGCATCCCAAAACACATACTCTTTTCTGTTTCGACATGGAGATTGGAGAGGAAGACAAGTAATTTGTCCATTGTTTCTTCCCACGCCACAGCACCCAGTATTTGTCACCCTGAAGCCTGTGTAATCAACAAACGAGATATTAATTTCAACATCAGTGTATGTTACAATCTATAGTAATCATGTAATGGAAATGAAAGTGTATGTTTACCGTAGCCTGCAGGACTGCTTATGATATCTTGAAAAATGCCATAAACATTGATGTAGATAAACCTGGCATCAGAATTGTTGTTGTTGAATTGATCAACGAGAGATTTCAGCTTGTTATTGAAAAGTTGATTTGCGTCATTGACTCTCTTCACACAAGTTCTCCCATCTGGACTTTGAGCCAATTGATTCGGACTGCAGCCTATCTGTCCCAATCCAATCAACACAATTTTCCTTGCCCCGTAGTTGTACAATGCCTACAAGTCATAAAAATGTCAACAGTCGTTCGATCAAGAAACATATTGCATGAAAATTGACAAAAAAATAATAATAATAATACTGCTATACTGACCTGAAGTTGCTGAGAATACTGTTGAATGAGAGCATCGGCGTATTGTTCCGGTGTGTACCGACGACTGGTTGAATAATAGAGAGGTTGGAAGTAGTTGTTGAGGTAATCGTTGCTGCCTAATCCAATAGAGTATATGCACCGGCGGAGATAATTTGCTGTTGTATTTTGATCTCCGAGTAAATTCACCACTTGCTGAACTGTGTTTCGGTAATTCTGTACCTGCCCGCTGAAGCTTATTCGACCTCCCTGGAAGGAAAAATGTTAGAAATATAATAACTACTGCATGAGCATGCCTTTAATGTCATGCTGATAGTCAAAGAGGAAAGACATAACATGATTGTTAGACAACACAATTAAGGGGATACACACCAGCTGTTGACCAGTCTCTTCCCTGATACCAGCAGCCGCAGATGCGTAATTTACTCCTTTGAGTATGTCTCGACCTCTAGCAGTTGAATATGGAGGAATGTAGCCATCAAACCCCAGAAGTTCGGCTGTGTAGAATAGACAAGTAAATGAGACAATTGGCATGTAATTTGTCGTTAAAGTGCAAGTAAAATTTGAGCAGAGATGAATAGAATTGAAGGGAACTTACCAATGACATCGACGGTGGTTTTGCCATTGGAAAATCTTCCAGTCGGGCCATTAGGGAAGTCAATTCCATAAGGCAAGTAATCAGCTCTAGCCAAAGAAGAAAGCTGATTGTTATTCCCATTATCAACTAATGAATCACCAAAAATAAAGTAACAAGGAACTTGCGGCTGTGCTTTAGCCCCGTAATTCAAAACCAACACCATCACCACCACCCACCATTTCCTGAGCTGTCCTTCCATGGAGGAACAACAAGAAACCAAAACAAAAACCAAGAGAAGGAATGATCAAACAAGCTTGGAGGAAATGGTGGTATGAATGTGTGACAAATGTAAACGAGTTTATATAGACAAAGTGACAAAGAAGTGAACATGTTATTAGCTTTACAGTTGAGGAGTTAGCTCGAGGCATTAATTTCACGCGGAGATAATGTGAGAATGTTGGCAAATCAAGGCAGGCCGGCGTTGATTCTTTCTTTCCTCTGGTGATTTACCTCTGGTTAATGGCTCCCGAACATATTTTACCCTCTAAATTTTCTTCTGATTTTTTTTTATCAAAGTGTCTTTTAAATATTTTAATAACTACAATATAATTTATTAATTAAAACTTAAATTAAATATTAATAAAATTTATTAATTAATTAAAATTCATAATCTTAATTATTAAATTTTAATCAAACAAATCACATATTAAAATTTAATTAAAATGAAAGTAAACCATATTAAAAAGAAAACCCCGCGTCCGAATTTTACACATGACATTTTCAATTCCTCCAAGTTACAGTGAATAGAATGCAACTGTATGAAATGAATCATAAGTGATTAAGATTTAACTCTTGGTGGTGCCAATTGTCAATGGGTTTGGACTTTGAAGCTTAATTCTTATCGTAAGGATTACAGCAATTGACGAGAAAACATGTCCGTCTTGATAAGGAAAGCTATAATTAATACCCTGTGACTGTTGGAAACAGGTAGTGAAGTAGTGTATCAGTGGTTGTTGAGATTGCAGAAATGTAGGGATCCGACGGTGAAAACAGTAGAAATACATGTACCGACTCCGCCATTAATGAAAGTCGGTGTGACAAATTAATGCATGAAGTTAAAAGAGTCATTGACTAACATGGGTATGTAGCTTAAGACCAATTTTCTGCAATTAAATCTCGCGAGTCCATTCCATAATAAACCTCCTTCTACCGTCTCTTCTCCACCAATTACCTAACCGGCCCCCTCGCGCCAATAACATAACCTCCCAATTCTATTGCCTCTGATCTGGCGCCAAATATGGTAATTTAAAAAAAAGAAAGAAACGGATACTTGAAAAGAAAAAAAACGTACGTACAATTCCCGTAATTTCGTACAATTCCAAGTGGCTCTCTCCATATCTGAGTCCACTGTCATCGACTCGCTTAAACTCGTTCAAATCCGATACGACGCATCCAACTCCCTCTACACATAGTTCTTCGGGTGATTACACCCCACCGACCACGCGAATCTATAGAACCTTAACACTAGCCCGAGATGTCGCCGCGCTAGGCGCGTAGGTTGGACACGCGGGTGATGAGGGAGCGGGAGAGGGAGAGGATGGTGCGGCATTGCCATAAAGAGAGGGATTGAACGGGCAGTGGTGCCGTGGTGGTGAGGAGGAGGACGAAGAGTAGTAAGGCTGTGAAAGATAGCGTGACCTTGGCCATCGATGATCCGACTGTCACGCTTTTTTTTTACTGTGCGGAAATTGACCACTATGGTGTTCCTCTCAACGGAACAGCAGTGACGAGTGACTTATCAGATTTGAGCCTTGATCCAAGGGCCATGTGGTCACATAGATGGGCCTAACATGTTAATCTTTATTGGATTGGTGGACTCAGAAATTCGATTAGCATGAAGGCTCGGCCCAATATAAAACTACTTTGTAATAACATAATTAATTCATTTATAGCACGATATTATTGCTTTATAACACGATATATATATATATATATATATATAAAAGAATTAAAAGTCTTTTAATTTTATATTATTTTTAATTATTAAATTAATATATTTAAAATTTAAAAAAAACTTAAATAATTAATATATGTGTTAAATTCAATCTTTAACTATTGAACATAGATTGTGTGCACACGTGCCCGGGTGTATTTGGCATGCGTGTGGGGGTGGGGGGAGTATGGAACATGTACAGTACGGAACAATCGAAGTGATGGTGAAGATATTGCCGGGTGTATTTGCCGCCTGTGTGTGGGGGGTTAGTATGGAACGTGTACAGTACGGTACAATCGAATTGATTCCTTCTAACTTTCGGCACGTGTTAACCCCATCAAAAGCAGCCACGTCAATGAATATTGAATTCAACCGTTAAAATTCTATATCTGTTTTGAGTAATCATACAATAATTATTTTAATCTTTGACTGTTAATTTGCTGTAATTATCCCACTACTAACCATCATTAATCATGACATAGGTTGTCGAGCTGAGTATAAATGGCAATATGTGTGTGTGTGTCTGCGTGTGCGCATTATTGAATAAGGGGATACATGCATGCAAATGAAACTGCAAAAGCATATGGATAATAAATCTGAATATGAACGAAGAATACATATGAGAATGAATATGATCAGCAAAATTAAAAATGGTAAAGATTTTTGTTGGGTGTTATGGATCGTGAGTGCTGACCACAGCTCCCAAAAATATCGGCTGTCCAGATTGCTAGATCACTCGTCTACACATGGCTTGCTTGGCTATATATTTTTCATACTCGTTTTGTATATATACTGTACGTTTCGTATACTCAACCAGAGTCAGGATTTTCACTCATGAATGTGAATTCGTTCGAAGAAGAGATCTGCATTTTGCCGAACAATCCGGTATTTTATTTTTACCCAGTTTTTTTCTTGTTTTTGGCTCAGTTTTCTAATCTTTTGATTCTTGAGAACTGGTTCTTGCTAATGTTGTATTTGTTATTGGCCTTTGTTTTGTTTTCTGGATGTGAAAGAGATCGTATCCGATCATCAATTCATTTAGAATTGTAGTATTACGGTGGAAATCCCAGATGTTCTTGTTCGTTTCATGCTTAACCTTGTATCAATCTTTTCTACCTTGTTCTATATTTGTTTGATTGCCTTTCCCAGCTGACATGATTTATGGCGACTTGAGAATTGCAGCCTCTGCTGCAGACCAAGCGTATGCCAGGGAACAAATATAACAACAGTCCTGTCACACCAAGAACTAGATTAGAAAGACTTCTGAGGGAAAGAGAGTTACGGAAAAACAGGACTACCGTACCGAATGAGGGAGAACCAGAGTTCTTTGGGGATGATTCATTTTTAAATGCGGGTGAAAATTGGGGTCTATTAGATGACGAAGAACTTTCAGCATCAAGATATTTTACTGAGAAAGGCGATAGGCAAGAAGGGCGGCCCAAACAACGTTTGTTGGTGGTGGCCAACCGCTTGCCTGTGTCTGCAGTTAGGAGGGGCGAGGACTCATGGCAACTTGAGATAAGTGTTGGGGGATTAGTTAGTGCACTATTGGGTCAGTAATATCTCAATATTTTTCTGTTGTAATATCTCTTTTTTTCGGTATCTTGTTTCCGATGAGATTTAATGTTTCATCTGTTGCCTATAACTTGTCCTTTGTTCATTTTGTATTTTCAATTAATAGTGAGGCCTAACTGAACCTGGTTATTGTCTGAAGGTGTGAGGGAGTTTGAAGCTAGATGGATTGGTTGGGCTGGAGTAAACGTACCTGATGATATTGGGCAGAAAGCACTAACTAAAGCCCTTGCAGAAAAGGTTTGAAAATTTTGATTACATCTTGAAGTTCTTTTGTGATTATAACTTGTTTGTCAGCTATGATGATCTTGGATTTAGCACACACTCAATTTGATTGCAGAGGTGCATCCCGGTGTTTCTGAATGAAGAGATTGTCCATCAATATTACAATGGTTATTGTAACAACATCTTGTGGCCTCTTTTTCATTATCTTGGCCTTCCACAAGAAGACCGCCTGGCAACCACTCGTAGTTTTCAATCTCAGTTTGATGCATACAAAAGGGCAAACCAAATGTTTGCCAAGGTGGTGAATGATATATATGAGGAGGGAGATGTTGTTTGGTGCCATGATTACCACTTGATGTATCTTCCCCAATGTTTAAAAGAATTTAACAACAATATGAAGGTTGGTTGGTTTCTTCATACTCCCTTTCCATCCTCTGAAATACATAGGACGTTGCCTTCTCGAACAGAGCTTCTGAAATCTGTTCTTGCTGCTGATTTAGTTGGGTAAGAGCTCTTGTTTTTCAGCATGATATTTTAATCACAGAGAATAGTACGTTGTTGCTTTTATTCTTATTTCATCTACTTGATATGTTAGGTGATTAAACCTTCTGTGTAATGTTGCTTTATATGCATTGCCATTATTCTGATGAACCAGAAAAAGGGAAACGTCCATCAATCTGCTGCATATCAGATGCTATTATTTAAGTGTAATATCTTGAAGGATGTTTCTTAGTCTCCTAAAAGGTTAAATATCATGCTTGTGTACACAAATCAAGCAACATTTGTCCAAACTCTGGCTGGAATAATTACTTTCTTCTCTCGTATGGTTTGCCTTTCTTTAACCATTCATGTAAGTAATTGCCCTTAAGTACAACTAACTGATCCTCATAAAGAATAAAGGAGGATCAATAATTTCTCATCCCTGAATTAGCATACTTGTGGACTAATAGCCTACTGTAGTAGATGTGAAAATTCTAATTGCGTGTGCTATTGATTTCTGATATCTATTTCATACTACTGGAAATTTTTTATCTAAAGTTCTAAACCACTATCAAAATCATTTAAATCAGGTTTTTCATCTTTGCAGTTTTCACACATATGATTATGCAAGGCATTTTGTTAGTGCTTGTACTCGTATTCTTGGGCTTGAGGGCACACCTGAAGGAGTAGAGGATCAAGGAAGGCCAACTCGTGTGGCAGCAGTACATATTTTCTGATAATTTTTTTCAATCTTTATTTTTATATGTCAGCTGGAAAACTAGAAATTTAGATTGTCATGCTTCATTGGTTTGCTTAAATTAGAAATATTTCTTTTACTCTGTGAATTCATCCTAATGATTCAAATCTTTGTTTCTTTGGGAGATTGAAATTACAGTTTCCAATTGGGATAGATTCTGACCGGTTCATTCGAGCTCTTGAACTCCCTCAAGTCCAGGATCACATAAGAGAACTGAAAGACAGATTTGCAGGCCGAAAGGTGGGAGCTGCTTGTTTCATTTGAAAGCATTAAATGTACCTGTTGTCATTGAGTTTGGTTATTTTCTGTCTAAAATGGCGGCAATGTAGGTAAAATCTTAAGATGAATTTTTAACAAAAAGATTATGGATCTGCCTCCTGAACCTTATTCAATATCATTACTCTAATATGCTTCATGCCTTAACAGTGGCAGATGATTTTTATTTTAACCTGATATCTATTCCAATTTCTATTGTAATTTTATATAATACACATGTATTTTTCTTTTCAGTTTTATGTATGATATTGTTAGTATTAGATACACTATATCAGTTCTTCTGAAGAATTTCTCTGTTTCTCTCTCGCGCGCATTGAACAACAACTCTTTGATAAGATATCTTTCTACTCGTTTAAAAACTTTTTATTTCTTTGTTTTATTGTCAATGTAACCAACTCTGAGCACATTATAAACCCTTGATGAACACAGTACCATTAGTAGTTGTCACTGTTTTCATATGGTTTGGTAATGTTAGCTGTTTGTGCTTACTACACTTGCTGTTCTGTATCTTTACTAACTATTGTAACCTTTCAAATATGGGTAGGTAATGTTAGGTGTTGATCGTCTTGATATGATTAAGGGAATACCTCAAAAAATTTTGGCATTTGAAAAGTACCTTGAGGAAAATCCAAGTTGGCGAAATAAAGTGGTTTTGATTCAAATTGCAGTGCCTACAAGGACAGATGTTCCAGAGTGTATGTTCTTTCTTAAAACACCTCTTCCCTCTGTGTTGTACTCCCATTCATATGATTGTTATGCCATCTTCCTGCACTTTGTCACGCTTTTTCTTGTAGGAAATGAATTCAAATGGCTAGCTTATCACGATTAAGGTTACCTTTTGCTTTCTGTTTTGGTACTCTCAGTTCCTTCAAATAGTTTTTACCTTGCTGGACAGACACTATCCATCAAATATGAAAGAAAAAGTTTCCTTTTTCTCGTACGTGGGGTTTAAATCTCTCAGATATGTAAAACTAAGCCATCAAATCATGTACCTTCCTTTTTCCTTTTCATTTTTTTCTTTTAACAAAATTTTTTTTGCCATGCATGTCTTAAAATTTTTTTCCTTCTGAATAATAATAATTTCTTGGTTCTCTTAGCATTTATATATTTTTCATGCATTCATTATGGTTCTTATCTAATATTATATCATTTTGATGCTTATGATTGTGTGGTTTCTTCCAACTAGAATGAAAAGTTACTGCATTATTGGCCTGGATATTAAAAGCATTTTTAGTTTCTAATTTCTATTTATTATAAAGAGTTATCTATCTGCTGTATTCTTTACATATTATTCTATTTGATTTCATTGCAGATCAGAAGCTTACTAGCCAGGTTCATGAAATTGTTGGGCGCATTAATGGAAGATTCGGGACTCTTACTACTGTTCCAATACATCATCTGGTTTGTCATGATCTTGCTGTCAATACAATATCAGAATTACATACAAAGAAGGCATAACCATGAATAGTCATAAGAGTGCAATACATAAACATTCTTACTTGGTTTTTATCGTTTTCTGCAATTTACAAATTCTCCACCTTTCCCATCTCTAAAATTCTTTTTTTTGACTTTTTTAATTTCTTTTATCATGTACTACTGCTGTTTGTTGATCCTTTGAAGGTTTCTAAACCATTTTCGTCTTTATTTACAGGACCGATCTCTTGACTTTCACGCTCTATGTGCATTATACGCTGTTACTGGTACTCATTTTGTGCCGTAATGCTTACAGTTGTTAATTCTTATTGTCTTCATTGATTGACACAATCTGTCCTAAGTACAGTCAACTTTTGTCAAATAATTAGTTGATCTCTTATACCTTCATAACAAGATGAGTGATAATTTAGTGGCAACATAGACAACTCTAATTTGGAGAATTTTAATTAATAGAAAAAAATTTTCATTCTTCTGTGTTTATTGAAGAGCTTCATGTTAGTTTGGGCTTCTATTGCTTCTTAATCATATGATTTTGTTTCTTCTTTAGTATGAATTGACTGCCTTTTTGTTATAGTGTGTCCTATATGATTCTGTAAATCCTTTTGTTTTTCTTAAAAATTGTTGATAGATCAATTTATCTAGCTAGCCAAGCTTTAGAAACAGAGCACTACAACAAAAACTATCTAAAACAGTCTATTCATGTACCAATATGATCATTAAATAGAATAATTCCATTTCTGAATACCCACAAATAGATTTATCAGAGATGAGAATGGTACTTAAGTAAAAAACAGGCTAGCCATCACATCACTTAATTGGTCTACATCTGATTGCTGCCTGCAGACTTATAATTTTTGTTCTTCTTGGTTGTTTAGATGTAGCACTTGTTACATCTTTGAGGGATGGAATGAACCTCGTCAGCTATGAGTTTGTTGCCTGCCAAGCTTCCAAGAAAGGAGTACTCATTCTGAGTGAGGTATCTTAGATCTCTTTAAATAAATGTATGATTAACACTGAGTTAGATCACACAAATGATTAACTGTTGTTTAAATGAGCACACTGTCATTAAACATGGTTTGGCTGGCAAGTACTGAAGAGGAAGATACTTCTTTGGCTAGAAACATTTTCTTGGTAGAAGAGAATAATTATGTGTTCTATATATTTTCCCAGATTTATAAAGATGAAACTTCATCTCTCTCTTTTGACAAAAGGAAGTAATTTCCATTTGCGTGATATAGGGTTGTTTTATAACTAGCGACAGAGGATAGGATATTTTGGTGATTATGGGAATGGTACATCTGTGATGTTTAAGTCCAAATACATTGTAGGTTACTGCATCAAGACCTTAATTAATTTTGTGTTTGGAAGTAGAAAGAAGTTTTGATGTTAAATCTCTTACAGATCTATTTTTGGTAATCTAGCCATTAGAATATGGTGCCTTTGGAGCAATGAGCACTCACAAATTGTAGTGACTGCTGAACTTTTGGTTTATTAACAGGAAATCATTTTGGCTGATTTGGGATGCATTGCTTTGATGTTTTAATATTTATGTGGGGGTGCAAATAGGTATATAATCCCTTATAGGGCATGTTTCTGAAAAATTGGAGATACATTACCTTCATTAACTGCATCACACTAACAAGCAGTTGTTTGCATATTACAAAATTTACTGGGTTTTGTTATAAAAAAATCTATTTATTTCTAGTTTGCAGGTGCCGCACAGTCCCTTGGTGCCGGGGCTCTCTTGGTAAACCCATGGAATATAACAGAAGTCGCTGCTTCAATTGGTTATGCTTTGAATATGCCAGCTGATGAAAGAGAAAAACGACACCACCACAACTTTATGCATGTGACTACTCACACATCTCAAGAATGGGCTGCAACCTTTGTGAGGTTTTCATCATATTCTCTCTGCAATCTACTTATTTTTCAAGTGTGCATAATTGTTGTTCTCCAGATAAGAAAAAAATGATAAAATGTTTACTTTCATTTTTTTTGTCGAGACTATGAGCACTATCCTTGTTTTCTAGATCACAAATTATGAGTTTGTTCTGAATTTGTCATGGAAGATTCCTTCTACTATACCCAAAAGATGAACCTCTGTAAATTATAGTTTATGTGATTAGAGCTCGAACTCATTTCCTTGATCTAATATACTTTGCTAGTTATATAATTTCTATTTGTTGTCTTACTAAACAAACTTCTGTTTATATATTTACAGAATTTTAATGTTTTATCTTCATATGTTACTCTAGTTCTGAAGTTTCCTTCCATGTAGTGAACTCAACGATACCGTTGTTGAAGCTCAGATAAGGACAAGACAAGTTCCTCCTTCACTTCCAATCAGAGCTGCAGCTGATAGCTATTCACAATCCAAAAATCGATTACTCATACTGGTATGCTCATCATCAGATTCCCTTGTTGCTCGCTAGTAACATTATGCTTAAGATAGGCTGAGTAATGGGTATAGTTATATTTTTCTATAGTCTAAGCCATTTCCAAAAACTCATGTTCTGTTGACAAGTGATTTAGAAGAATGGAAAAAACAGGGTCTAAGGAATAATTTTGTGTCCAACAATGTTTGTTAAGATTCCAATCTCCATAATCTACATGCTTTCATGTATGTTACAGGGATTCAATGCAACTTTAACTGCACCGGTAGACTTCCTGGGAAGAAGAGGAGGTCAAATTAGAGAAATCGAGTGCAAATTGAACCCTGATTTAAAAGAAACGTTGAAGAAGCTTTGTGATGATCCATTGACAACAGTTGTTGTTCTCAGTGGAAGTGAAAGAAATGTCCTGGATGATGTAATCTTGTTTCTTAAATGGTCCATTTTTCTGCCACTTGAATAATTGTACTTTCGACTGATAACTTCATGTACAGAATTTTGGTGAATACAACATGTGGCTGGCAGCAGAAAATGGGATGTTTTTACGTCGCACAACAGAAGAGTGGATGACAACAATGCCAGAGAATTTGAATATGGATTGGGTTGACAGTGTCAAGGTTTAAATGTTAAAACAACATGAAAACTAAGTATTTTCTATGTGTAGTTCTTTACAATGTAAGCCGCTGATTGATGCTGTTTTGTAATTTCAGCATGTCTTTGAGTATTTTACTGAAAGAACACCACGATCACATTTTGAGGTTCGAGAAACATCTCTTGTGTGGAACTATAAGTATACAGGTACATAACCGTAAATGTGATATTATTCTCATCAATGATATTTGCTTTAAAAATCTGAAGATTGTGTTTTTGTTGTTTCATTTATTTCTTCATCCATCTCGTGGGGGAAATGTATCTACATATTCAGACCTCGAGTTTGGAAGGCTTCAAGCTAGGGATATGTTGCAGCATCTATGGTCAGGTCCAATCTCAAATGCATCTGTTGATGTTGTTCAAGGTGGTAGATCTGTTGAGGTTCGGGCTGTTGGCGTTACAAAGGTACATCTATTTATGTTGGCAACCAGTGTTCTATTATCAAGATTGCATTTTCTTTTCCTCATTAATTTCATGTGCCAACAGGGCGCTGCAATTGATCGCATCCTAGGAGAAATATTTCATAACAAAGGCTTGGAGATTCCTATTGACTATGTCCTGTGTATTGGACACTTTCTACAGAAGGTTTGCTTTTCTTGGCTAACAACTATATCTGCTCAACCTCCTTTTATTATTAACATTTCCACAATTATTATTTAAGCTTATAGATTAGTCTCTAGTAAGAATGTCTTATTTGCTTGCGAGCATGCATGAGTCAAATTTTCTTTCTTGTTCCACTGTGTGATCTCTATGATTTTACCAAAATGAAGTTAGCACAACGTGCTCAACAGAAATACATTTGGTTTGAAAATTTATAACTTGAGTACTTGTCATCTGTGTTAGTCATTGAAATTACAAACACGCATGGGATGGAAGTGGCTTGCTTTCATGAAAACAAGGCTTGATTTTAAACCAATGTTCAAATTTGTTGCTTCAGGATGAAGATATATATACATTTTTTGAACCAGATCTTCCTTTTGAACCACCTCCAATACCGAGAGTGAATGCATCTGATCATTTCAGGGCAGCATCCATGTCAGATTTTCCACCAGCCAAAAGTGGGTCCAAGGTAACTCGTTTTAGGAAACAGCGGTCATTATCCTCCATTGAAAGAAAAGTAACCAGTTACTCAGCTAGTGGTATTTGGCGACCTACAATGCGTGATAGAATGTCAACAAACGAGGGTTCTTCTGTACTTGATATGAAGGGTGACAATTACTTCTCTTGTGCTGTTTCAAGAAAGCGGTCAAAAGCCAGATATTTGCTTGGATCATCAAGTGATGTAGTAACACTCTTAAAGGAGCTAGCCGAGTCTTCACCGGCAACTTGAGTGAAGAATTATTCAATACCGTACTGATTTGTGTAGAAACTGCCAGACATTTCCTCATGAACATGTTAATGTCTTTTCTTCTTAAATCCATATAGAATCTTGAGTTTTTTTTTATGCTAGCAATCTCAAAAACTGTAGCTGGATGAGATAAAAGTCTCTGAATGATACTCTTGTGGGGATCTCAGTCAAGCAAATAAATAAATCAATTAAATGTTTAGGTAGATGTTCCCAGAGTTTCTTCTAAGGCTATACCTGTCACTGTGTTTTTGTTTGTTTATGCAGAAGTAATACTGGCTGGCTCTAACATAGAGAGAGGGCCAGAACCAGAAGTAAGCAACTTCTCAAAGTGGAACAGTGAGAATTTTGACAATTTCAATGGAAGTTAGAAGAAGCTATGGTTATCTTTGCATGCATAAAGACATCAGTGCAATTCGTTATCTTTGCATGCATGCATCAGATTAATTCTCTTGTCCGAAATTTACAATCCAGGGCCATAACATCGATTACAAACGAAAAAAAAATAGTTGTATCATTTTTGTCGGAAGAACATTGGAGCATTTTAACGGGCCCTCAATGCCACGGAGGACGACCGTTACCGACATGACCTAGATGGCCACGGAACCCGGACAGAATCCAGCGCTGCCGGCCAGCGTGTCCCTAATTCCTCAGGCTTAGGTGGGTTTGCACGTGGCACGGCTTCTGACGGAGCCCCATTTGCCCGCCTGGCCATTTACAAAAGCATGTTGGGCCATTCCCAATGCATCCAAGGCCAATGGAAATACATACTTTGAGGAAGATATGCCGGCAGCCATTGACGACGCCATTAGCGACGGCGTTCATGTACCGAGTCTTTTGATTGCGACGGATCGTAAGCATCCGTATAATGAAGATGGTATATTGAAGGGTGCTTTAAATGCTGTGAAACACAACGTCGTTGTTGCCTGCAGCGCTGAAATTCGTCCACATTATCGAACTCAGCTCCATAGATTATTACTTTTGGTGCTAGTAGTCTTGATCGTGATCTTCCTGGACCTGCCGTGTTAGGCAATGGCATGGAAATCATCGAAAGAAAAATTTGGTATGAATGTTTTGTGATAACGTAAGTTGAAGTTTCTGGTCACGTGTATTCCTTCTGTTTGAATGATTCCGGGGAAAAACATTCACTTCTGACGAGCTTAAGAAGATGCACCCATTAGTATCTGCAGAAGATGTTGTTATCCCTGCATTATCCCTGCACCCGAATGAATCAGAATAATTAAAAATTGGATTTTATTACTGCTTGTAAGTAATGTCTTGATCCTGGAAGTTAGCACTTGAGCTGATTTTGGTTGCAGTCAATGCCTTCCTTTCCTGGTTCTCTGTCACCTAAGAAAATGAAAGGAAAGATAGTATCGTGCAGGAGAGGGAGTGAACTTGGACTTTTGAAGGTATTGGAAGTGAAGAGAGCAGGAGGTGCAGGTTTTATACTAGCAAATGGAAATGACAGACGTTATGATCCTCACTGTCTTCCCGCAACTGCGGTGAGCTACGATGATGCCATTAAAATTTATGATTACATCAAGTGTACCGACAATTCAACGGCAATAATCAAACGAGCCACAACAGTTTCACAACCAGCACCCTTCATGGCTGGCTTCTCCGGTAGAGGTCCAAATCCGTTGACACATTCTTAAGGTAAATTTGCAAATAGATTAATTCCTGGAATATTGAAACTCATTGTAATATGAAATGGAAAGGGGATATAATTATCTGCATTTGTTTACAGGCCGACATCACTGGCTCCTGGATTCAACATATTGGCAGCTTGGAGTGAAGCTGCATGGCCTACAAAGTTAGCGGAGGTTAAGAAAAATGTCGAAGTTTAATATATTTTCGGGAGCTTCCATGTCTTGCCCGCATGTTGCTAGTGCAGTTGCTCTTGTCAAAGCCATAAACCCTGATTGGAGCAGTGCTGCTATACGATCTGCACTCATGACTACAGGTAATTAATCAAACTTAAACATTTTGCATTACTTCTGATTGTAGTTTAACGTGGAGAGTTTTGATTAACTTGCAGCATTGATGAAGAATAACAAGGGTTTGCCAATAAATAACGAAGATGGTACCATGGCTACTCCATTTTCATTTGGTTCAGGCCATTTCCGTCCGACCAAGGCTGCCGACCCCGGTCTTGTATACGACGCCTCGTACAAAGACAATCTTCTCTACCTTTGCAGCATCGGATATACCAACGTCGACCCGTCATTTGAGTGTTCGGAGGAGCCACTCACGGCCTTCAACCGTAATTGTCCATCAATCGCGATTCCTAAGATTTATGGCACTGTGATTGTGGAGAAGACAGTCACGAATGTTGGCGGCAGCAAGAGTGCATACTTGTTTACTGCAAAACGACCATTGGGAGTTCCGTCAGGGCGTATCCAGGTATTTTGTTCTTCAATCATGCTGACCAGAAAAAGAGTTTCACTGTTGCACTAAGGGTAACAAGTACAATACTGGGACAGAATCTCGGAAATCAGTGCTTTTGGGTCGGTCCAGCGGGACTGATCGACTCCACCATGTAAGAAGTCCAATTGCGGTGTCCCTCGAGAAAGCATAATTACTCCACCTTCTTCTTAAGTTTTTCCATTTTGGCCTTTCTTTCTGTTGCTTGTACTTGATCATTGTCCAAATTACTAGATATATTAAAATTGTTTAGAACACAGATTAACAAAACTCTTGTTTTCTTAGCAAATTATTACATCCCATATTATTTTCACAAATCAGTTTAAACTATATATTATATTTCTCAAATTTTTCCAAGTTAGTTTTGAATTACAAAACTCAAGAACAAACCTGTGATATACTGCGTGCTCAAAAAAGATAATATCTATTAAATTGTTGAACTCAAACTATTACAAAAATGCTAGTGTTATTTATTACATTGACATTAACAAATTTATGTACCCATTTTCATACATCTTCATAAATTGCTGTTTTTTCATTCCCTTCTCTTTAATAGGATCTAGAGAATCCCTCAAAGCAATAAGGCCTTCAGCTTGTTGAATCATGCTCATCTTCATACCATGCTTCTCTTCTAACTCTAACTCGCTCGCGGTTAAAATGGATGTATTTCCATTTAGAGAGATACTTTTTAAGAACCAGCTTCTGCTTGTCATCTTGACCCAGTCTCTGATAGGCACGTGCAACTCTCCTGACAGTATCTTCATCCGGTCTTACACTAAGCTCCTCCATGTCCGCAAATACCTGAGCATACAAATGAAATTTAGAACTTGCCCCATAGCTATGATTCTTACCAAAGAAAGCAAAAGCTCCATAAAGTCACTTAATAACAGAAATAGTAACAGAATTCATTTATGCACAGGCAGCCATTTTGATTACCTCTATAATCTTATCTGGCAAGTCATGATGATCATATAAAGAGATCATCCTTGAAAACAACCACTTTGAGATAGAGCGAGTGTGTGTGTGCAAAATCATGTTCCATAATGACTCAGCCTCATCCGCCCTGCAATCCTTGTCAAATGCTAGTAAAAGTGTGTCATATGTTCCCATTGTGGCTCCTTGACCTTTGCTCAACATCCATTTTGCAACCTGAGATTTAGTAATTGACAATATTTATTCACAGGAAGTAGCCTATAAGCATATATGATATATAATTATTTTATAAGTTTTCTTATTCCATTAACATCATTTTCTTTAATTACAATCAGCAGTCTAATAGTACAACAAGAACCTTTAAAATAGAGACTAATGATCTTGAGTGGCAAAAACCATAGGCTACAGGTTAAGGCTGATCCTACTTTGCATTGCCAGGAGGCTTGGAGACATATTGGGAACCTCCCCTTCCAAGGGTTGATAGCAGACCCATTGTGTTGACCAAAAACAAAGATATATATTGCAGTATATTACACCAACCCAAAATTCCCAAAAAAACTGTTCAACTACAAAATTCTATAATTTGATGACTAGGCAAGTGAAAAACAGAACAGAATAAGTTCTTCCATAACTTCTTTAAAATATGCATTCATTTTCAATCTATTAACAAGCATGCTCAAATTTCTTTTGCAAAAACATCAAGAATTCAGTAACTGAGGTTATCTAAACTGAGCAAGCAATCACTTAAATAGCAGCACAGAAGCACAACCATATCAAGTGAGTTAAAGTGTTATACCTGAATTACATGCATCCATTGACCCCTCTTCCTGAGAATTCTTAAGGCCTTAGCTGCAGCAATCAAAGGAAATTCTGTCTCCCAAGCAGTCCATTTATCTAGTGCTCCATAAACAGCCTCTTTTTCATTAGGTAGTTCAGAAACCTGTTATTCCAACGGTTACAATCAAACATGAAAATGTGACCACAGAGAGAAACACAAACTCAGTTTTTAGCAACTGAGCATGAAAAAACTGATCAACGACCGAAACTCGTAGCTAATTCTTAATTTAAAGAGCATTTCATCCTGCTGGAAACTTAACAGAAAGCTTACATAAAAAAGCACAATGAAATTTCGGAATACAAGAACCCCACGCAAAAAACTTACAATTCTGACAAGATTGAGGGCCTTCTGCCCAGACCCTACTGAATCCCTTTTCTTCCACAAGTGCTGTTCTTTCTTTTCCACCTTCTTTACCATTGTTCTGCATTCAAAGGTTAAAGTTTATAAGCAAAAACTAGATCTAAATCTTGGGGCATCCATTTACAAGAATACTCCTGTAAATTGTAAACCAAGAGAAAACACCTACTTCTTAGAGGCATTAGAATTATATAGTGGTTTTTTATTCTGACAGAGACAGCACTTGACATGCGGATTGCTTGTTACCTGCATCACACAGAGAGCTTCTATTGAAAAAAAACAAAATTACCCAAATCAGAAACATAAGGTAAAATCCGAAAAAGGAAAATAACTCTCGTTGCTTTCCTTGGTTGTGAGAACAGTAAAACCAGTTGTACTTGGCAATGGGGAAATTCTGCCATTTGAAGAACTAAAACCCATGAACTGTGCTACTACTTCAGTTTTCTTAATCTGGAAAAAAAATTCAAGCGTCTCAGTTAAAGCGACATGAAGACAAAATAAAGAGCAAACTTTAAGAGACTCAACGTCTATACCTGATAAATTTCTTTTGAGAAAAATGGACGAGAAATTGAAATTATGCCGCCCAAATCCACCATAAACTTCTTCTTCAACTGGAATGGATTTCAAATTCTTCAAAGGAGAGAAATGTGAGAGCCACCGAACAAATACATGATTTCTTCTAGCTCCACCATCTGTTTTAAGCTTTGAAATTCAATGCGAAACCGATACTTCTTGGAGTTCACGGAATTCACTGTCTCCAAGAGAATTCTGCGATGGAGAGCGAATTTTCAGATTCACGAATTACAGAGCAAAATACGAGATGATTTTTCGATTTTCGACTACGTCCAAACCCCAAGACCTAAAACCCTTCCAGTTTCAGAGCAGAGAGAAACAGAACGGGAGAGAATTTTATCCTCTTTTCGAGAAATTGGGCTGGGCCGCTTTTTTAAAACCATGTCCAAGCCAATATTGGGCCAGACTTCTTCTGATAAAAAGCCCACTCTTAAAGAAACTCATATTTTAAACGTATTATATATTTACATATTTCCTTATAAATGTGCACTGAAAAATATTTTTTAAAATTTTAATTAATTTAATTAAAAAAATTATAATATAATTATTTTAATAAATTAATTTTAAAAGATAATTATTTTATAAAAAAAATTTATTAATGAAACAGCATTGAAGATTAAATATTTTCTAATATATATTTTTTTTTGGGGGGGAGGGAGCAGAGGGAGGGTGTTGAGTACTAAATCAAACATGGATGGTTGACCAAATTCTTATCTTCAAGGCAATGATTTCATACTTCAAATTTAGATTAACTACAAATTCCAAATAAAAACATCACATGGATTTTCCCATGTTTCTTGCAAAGCCATCTACAAGACAAAGTTGTACCTTCTTCCTTCCTACACCATCATCCCAAGTCTTTGTATGCTTCAAGAAAGGAATAACATTGTTTATCCTTTCCATGCTCCACCCAAAATAGCAATTTTATAAGCTAATAACACAAATTCATTGTCAAACAAAATACAATACTATTGTCTACATTCAACGGTGCGTATTGTACTATCATTAAATATATTGATTGAATTTGTTTGCATTTTTTTTTATTTTTATTTTCTTAAATTTTATTCAAGTTTATAGAAAAGAAGATGTGGGGAGGATGTTAGATTCAAATTCACCATCAATATGATCATGCAAACATGCTCATTTCCAATCCCAAGTTTGACCAACACTAATCTAACTACCACCCAAACCCTAGTGCCGTGACACAAAGAGTTACCAAATTTTAACCACAATTGGAGATGAGATTGATGTCACAATCACCAATATTTATCAAATATCAATGAAATGTTAGGTGGTTTGCGTGCATTTTGCAAGATGAAGACTTCTTTTCAAGTGTCCAAACTAAGTGTTTGTGTGCCATACATACATACATACATACATACATACATATGTATAGGTAATCATATATTTAAATATTTTAAATTATTTATTAATTATTTATTTTTTAAATATTGTTATTATATATTTTAATTTTTTTAAAAAAAATATTTTAAATTTTGTATTTTTCATTTGACGTAAAATATGTACGATTAGATGTACGAATGTATGCCGGTTATTCCCCGTAGAAAAAGTTTGCAATCATTTTCTTCGAAAAGAGAATATGTACGTCAAGAACTCTGTTATTGTCACAGTGTAAGGCACGCACAAGATCACGGACGATTCTAATTCCTTTACGTGGCGGGTTTCAATTGCTTGGATCACGCCTCTTGTTTCGCTAACTTCTCGTTGGCTTTTAACCATTGACTAGAAGGGAGCTTACACGAAAACAACGGGCAGACAACGTGGCACAGTATTCATTGAGATTCTCCAATTGCGTCATCTACCACGTGGTGTTAGATAAGTGGGTTGTCGCATTCGAATTCCTTGACGTCAGATAAGTGGTTTGTCGTATTCGAAATCATTCGCCTAGGGTTGTGGGCCCTCGTCATGTCTGACGCGGCGCATGAGCCGTGGGATGCGCAAGTTCCCAGCTGATTTGATTTGTAGCTTCACACCCACGCTTTTCCATGCGAATATTACAGCTCTCAAAATTTCATTATCCGTAGTTTAATTTGATTACTGCAAGCAACTCAGCTTGTCTCGGCTCGGCTTGGATAATGTTCTTATCCTGTTCCTTAAGCATATAATTTCTTAAAAAATTAATTTTTTTTCTTAAAAATATCAAATTTAATTAATTAATCATCTAATTAAGACTGCACTTATTAAATAAATAAAATAAAAAATCGTACAATTTTCATAACAATTGTAAATTTAAATCTTCTTTTAATTTTTAATTAAAAATTAATATTTAACGATTTTGTTAAAATTAGAGAGAGAACTGAAGAGCTAATTCAAAGTCCATAGACATGGCGCCGGGGAGCCAGATAAGTCAAGTTGACAGATTTAGCCGAAGCAAGCTACAAGAAAAGGAAATCCGTAAGCCGCAAGCAAAGTAGCTGTGGTGTGTAGGCAGCCGACTACCAATTGGCCGTCCATAATACAAACAAAACCTAGCTTCAAATAAATACCAGAATAAACCAAAGCTTCCATACACACAGACACGCAGGAGAGAAACACAGAAAGACTTCCAGATGCGGGGACCGCACTCGACGGCGACGACGTCTGACAACACAACACAGTTAATCATTTAAGCAAGTTTTCTATTGTGTACTCGCTACAATTTTGATTCCTTCTATAAATTCTCTCCTCTCTTTCCGCGATTCCATTCCCTCGATCGCACCCCACATCCGAATATTTAGTTTCTCTCAGGATTTTTCCCGCATGGAGGAAGAGTTCCAAGAATCAGACATCGTGTTTTCCGATTACGGGTATCGCAATAACCAAAACGACGACGACAACGACAACGGCAGCTACTTGAGTTATCAAGAAATGGTTTTGTCGACTACGAGGAATAACGTTAACGGACGTGGGAGGAAGAAGAAGAAGAATAAATCTTCGGAGGCTGCAAATTCCGCCCCTGTTAATATAAATATCCCTGATAACATATTCCAGTACGTTAATACTGATGAGTTCGAGGAGGAATACGAAGATGGGGAAATAACTCCGCCCCATGTAATTGTTGGGAGAAGAATTGCGGGGAAGATGGCATTCTCTGTGTGTACAGGAAATGGAAGAACATTAAAAGGAAGAGATTTGAGCCAAGTCCGGAATTCAATCCTCAGAATGACTGGTTTTTTGGAGACGTAGCAAAGGAATTGGAAATCATTTCCTTCCATGTTGTTAATTACAGTAGTCAAATCCATAATCATTATCATCATCTGGTGTAATCTTAGTCTTATTGACAGTAAAACAAAAAGGCAAAAATTGATTTTTCTTGGGTTTGTATGGTGAATGAATGCTGCTGCAGATTACAGCTTGGGGAGATATGTCTGAACTTAGGGACAAAACCCAACAAGAACAGCTGTTTTTGCAAGAGAACGAGAGACTTTCGGCAGCATTTTTCTCATACCTCAACTGGATTTCATGGGTTTAATGTGAAAACTGTTGCTCAGCTCTGCTGCCTGTCAATGCTATACTCCCATTTAGACTTATATACATACATAAATATACGCATACTTTCTCAGACATTGCATGTGTTCGTACAGTTAACGGAGATTTCTTATCCATGTCGTAAAGGGGTATTTGATCTTATCAAATTTAATTTTTAATTTTAACACGTGCATTTGTAATAACAGCTAATAGTAGTAGTAGTAGAAGAAGATTAGTATAATTAATATTGTAATTAAGTTAATATAATTAATTAGGGTACAATGCAAGAAATATGTTATTGAGGATCTCTTGGGTCTCTTTAACAATTAACCAAATGACACCGAAATTTAGGGATCAACCATAATTTTCGCTAAACAAGTAGCTTAACTAGGCATTTAAATTTAATTAAATTAAATTAATTGTAGGGTGTGGGGGCATTAAGCAAATATAATGTTATATTTCGTATATTATTTCCCCAAGCGCCTCACATTATATAATATTACATATTTTAATAATATTTTTTTTTAAAAAAAATAATTTTTAAATTATAACAAATTATATCCCGCTTGTCCTTCATTTTGATGTAATATTACGCGTAACATTAATACAAAAGAAAGTTTTATGTAAAAAATATAGTTGTATTATTAAATAATTTTATTAATAAAAAAATAAAAAAATATTATATTTTTTATTATATTAAGTAATTTTTTATTTAATAATAATATAATATAATTTAAAATAATTATTATAATGATAAATATTAGGGAAAGTCTGTTTGGGAATGTAAGCAAAGGGGGATTGACAACGAGGCCACGTGGACCACATCAGAGGCAGAGATTCCTCTAATTCTTTATTATTATTATTTTAAGAATAAAATATTATAATGGGATACGCTTAATTATTATGATAATAATTTAGGGTTAATGATATACAGATCCCTACACTTTTAATGAAATGAAAATTAAATACACAGTTTACATTTTTCTCACATGAGTCCCTACGTCTGTGGATGGCAAGGCAAAGGGCCATGTCGGGTCCGAGAATGCCTTTTAGAAATGGAGCTTCTTGTCCCCGATTAGAAATGGAGAGATTTCGAATTTCAAACATTTGATGTTAAAAATAAGATTCAGCACAAGTGTCTGTGTGTACTGTGTAGATGGAAGGAAAGAAGAAACTGAGAGAAATGGAAGAGAGAACTATTCCAGGAAAATGATTATTTATTCATTCCCTTTGGGAAAGTAGGAGGGAGAAAATGGAAAGTGGGAACACTTCCTTTTACTGGGTCTTTACTGTTATCTTTGTCACAAACGGGGAAATTCACTTTCTCTACAGTTGAACAATTTCAGAATCGAATAGCGATAAGGCTTATAATGTAGCTATCAACCATCCGGAAGGAGAAGCTTTGCATTATTACCATTTGTACAATAGTGAATGACACGACATAGAGAAACATACGTGTTGGTAAGTATTAATCTCCCCATAATTTTCCCTACTCAATGTCATATGGACTCCACTCTAGCTAGTAGTTTATCGTAACATGTTGATTATGACATCTAATCTAACCTATAGTCTTCACTCACTCCTATATTAGTCCAAATGCCAGCTCAATGACAAGGAATTTGGGGACAATGAATGATGCATTCTAGTGGGTATTTAAGGTATGTTTAATCTATCTGTAACAGTAGGAGTACAGTGAATAGCGAGCGAAAACAAGAGGATTTAGGTTCACGAATTAAATGGCGGGAAAATTTCATTTTGGTCACGGTGGCAAAGCTTCTAGATGGGTTGTCTGGTCGGGTTAGGTTCAGAAAGCCTAATGGATTCGTTTCTGAAGACCCCAAATGATTTTTGTATTGGGCTGGGTTCACTTGAGCCTATATATATTTCCATTAAATGGGGATCCAAATGTCCCCAACAGTGTTGTAATAAACCTCGATTATTCTTTAATTACCATTAACTAACGTAATTAAATCAGAAACCTGCCATGATTAGGAAATTGCAGACTTGCAGGAATGCCGCAATGCATTTGTTTATCTAATATGATATGGAAAAGGGAAGTGTTCCCACACTACCGGGTTTATGTTTCAACTATTATATCTCCTTCATCAATCTGTCATGTTTCAACAATTTTCCCTCTTTCAACTGTTTATTCCAAGCAATGATGTCGGAAGAGAAACTGAACAGAAAGAACAGGCTGGTTGTGGAGGATGCTAGTCATGATGACAGCTCTGTAATATTTATGCATCCTAACACTATGCAGAAGCTAAACGTCTTCAATAATGACAGCGTACTGATAAAGGGGAAGAGGAGGAGAAATAAAATTGGTACAGCAGTCTTTGATGATTCCTGCAATGAATGTGATATCAGAATGAATAAAGTAGTACGATAAAATCTGAAGGTCAGGCTTGGTGACGTGGTTTCTCTCCAAAATTGTCGGAATGTTCTGAATGCAACGAAGATTCATGTTTTGCCTCTCGATGATGCCGTTGAAGGCATCACTGGGAATCTTTTTGATGTTCATCTGAAGCCTTATTTTGATGGAAATTATCGTCCTTTGGGAGATGGAGATCTTTTCCTTGTAAGAGAAGGAATGAGGAGTGTTGAGTTCAAGGTGGTTGAAACTCATCCTTCAGAGTGCTTATTGTTGTGCCAGACACTGAAATCTTCTGTGATGGAGAGCCTGTGAAAAGAGAAGATGAGGAAATGCTTGACAATGTTGGTTATGAAGATGTTGGCGTCGTAAGGAAGCAATTAGATCAAATTGGTGAATTGGTGGAGTTGCCTTTAAGACATCCTCAGCTTTTCAAGACAATTGGTGTCAAGCCGCCAAAAGGGATTTTGTTGTACGGTCCTCCAGGCACAGGAAAAACTTTGTCAGCTAGAGCTATTGCTAATGAAACTCTGCTTCTTTTTTCTGCATTAATGGGCCCGAAATTATGTCGAAGATGGCAGGTGAAAGCGAGAGCAACCTCAGGAAAGCATTTGAAGAAAGAAGCTGATGAGATTGACGCTGTTGCTCCCAAACGTAAAAAAGCACATGGTGAAATCGAGAAGAGGATGGTCTGAAATCTCGTGCACATGACAGTATAGATCCGGCATTGAGGAGGTTGGCAGGTTCGAGAAAGAAATAGAATTGGCGTACCTGATGAAGTTGGTCGCGTTGAGGTTCTCCGAGTTCATACAAAGAACATGAAGCTTGCAGAGGAAGTAAATTTAGAAGAGGTGGCCATGGAAACGCATGGACTTGTTGGACCAGATCTTGCAGTTCTCTGTACTGAAGCTGCAATGCATTTGTGAATGTGATTCAAATTATTAACTAAATTTGGTTGGTTCGAGTAGGGTTAAGAAAAATAGAAGAAAAAAGCTTGTTAATTGTTTCTTGGTGACTAGGTCTTAATTTTCAAACAGCATTGCGTTACAGAAGAGATGGTGGTTGATTTAGAGGACGACACCATCGATGCTGAGATTCTTAAGTCTATGTCCGTTACGAATAGCACTTCAACACTGCTCTCGGAACCAGCAATCCATCTGCTCTTCGCGAAACAGTTGCTGAAGTACCTAATTTCAGCTGGGCAGACATCGGTGGCCTATATACAGTGAAGACGGAGATTCAACAGACAATTCAATATCCCGTGGAACATCCTGAAATGTTTCAGAAGAATGGTAATGTCACCTTCAAGAGGTGTTCGCTTGTATGGCCTCCAGGTTGTGGTAAAACTTTGCTGGCCATAGCTATTTCAAACGAATGTCAAGCCAATGTCATCGGGATCAAGGGTCCTGAGCTTCTCACAATGTGGTTTGGCGAGAGTGAAGCCAATGTCAGGGTTGTTTTCCACAAGGCTCCCCATTCTGCTTCTTGGGTGCTCTTCATCGACGGGCTGGATTCTATTGCCACTCAAAGGGGAGGCAGTGCTGGTGGCGCCGCGGACAGAAAACTGAATCAACTGTTGACGGAGATGGATGGTTTACCAGCAGAGAAAACCGTCTTTGTGATTGGGGCTACCAACAGGCCTCTGCTTATCCTCATCCTGATTGTACTAGGAAAAAGAACTAATCCTTTGTTATTTTGGAATTCATATCTCGCAATGACTTGAGCTACTACAAGATTTCATTGTCAATGGGTTCAAAGGTAGTTAACTTAGCAAAAAATGAAATTATTAATTATTATATATTTTAAATATTATTTATGATTTATTTTAATATATTTTAAAATTTTATAAAAATTATTTTAAATTTTGTAAAGACGTTTTAAACCTTAGACACACAAAATTTTACCGTTATGTAGCCAAACCCTTTGTTATATATATATATATATAAATGTACAACGATAAGGTTAAAAACGTAATTTCGACATTCCTTTTGCTTCCAGCTGTTTGGATTTCCCAACGGAGCAGCAAGTGATTAAGAAAATAAAACCGAGTAGAATCGCGCGTCAACGGAAAACCAAAAGAAAAAAAAACCCTAGTAGAGGAGAGCGGAGCAGCGCACACTACACTGCCACTATTTCCGTCTCTTACTGGAATACCCAAAACCCAAATCGTCTTTGAATCTCGTCTTCTTCTTTTGGGAGGGAATTCTAAGTTCTTGTTCCCTCTTTCTCATTTAGCGTGAATCGATTGATTCGTTGAAGTCGATGAGTTTCGCCAACAGTTATTCGATTCGGGTAAGTTCTTTTAATATTCTAAACGCTAATTTTTTACCAAGTTTTTTTTCCGTATTTGTTTATGTTTTTATCTGTGATTTCGATAACCCTTCTGATTTGATGGGTTGCTGAGGTTAGAATCGAAGAAATCGAAGTTTTAGAGTTCTGAGATTTTGTTTCTTATGAAATATGTGAACTGTCGGTTTAAGCTCGATAATTAATAGGCTAATTTTTCTGGTCGCTGTTTAATTTTGAGATTTTTTTTTCACTTTGTGCTTTGTAGAACACTAAACCCTAGTTTATTTTTCCCGTCGGTTTGATTTTTAGATTTGGTAAAATTGAGTTCTGAAATTTATCATTCTAGGTAAAATAGATTTTGGGCATTTGTTTTCTTATGAGCTTTGATATAATTCGACCATTGTTATTACCTTGTGAATTTGGAGTGCTTAATATTTTTTGAGAACCTATGTCGCCTTTCAATTCTGGATTATTTGTTTCGCAGTCTGATTTGGGTGTTCGATGTTTCCTGTTCGTTCAGTATTTGCTATTTGGGTTTTTGGTGTCAATTATGAGGTTACGCTTTCTCTCCCTGTCATTCAGTATTTATAATGCATTTTTGTATCAGGGTGTTTCACTTTCACAAGACTTTTAATTGAATAATCCCAACATTTAATAGTAATACGGTTCCGGATTTAATGGCTCTTGTGAGGCTTATCTGCTGTAAACTTTTGTGGCAGATTCTTGCTAAGTGATTTGTACACTTCTTGTTCTGTTTGGAGGACACTTCTTTACCTAGTGTCACTGCATTGGAGGTCAGTGGTCATATTGCTTGAGAACCAGGGAGTATAGAAGGTTCTTCCTTCAATATTTTCAGTTACTCACCATGACTGCTACCGAAGCTGTAATAACTAAGAAAAAGCTGAAGATTAAATTTGGGACCCAGAGAATTGAAGCTGTTCCTGGGACTCAATCATGTGAATATGGCCAGAAGCTATCTCTCATTGAAAACTGGCACTGCAGTACTGTGAATGAAAGTAATCAATTGAGGATAAAGAAATCGCATTGTTTATCTGATGGCAAAAAGATGATTGCTCCTGAATACTCAAAGGAAAGATCATCTATGTTGTCAGCTAAGAAGCGTGGAGCCCAGGAGGTAATTGAGGGTCCTAAGGAGAAGAAATGGAAGATGGATCGTGGTGTAACTCATCAATGTTCTGTGATTTTGAAATTGATGATGATCCATCCTGCTGGTTGGGTTTTTAATCAACCTGTGGATCCTGTGAAATTGAATATTCCTGATTACTTTTCAATCATTTCTAAGCCCATGGATTTGGGAACAATAAAAACTAAGCTGGATAGGAATTTGTACTCTGGAACTGAAGAGTTTGTGGCTGATGTCAGACTGACCTTTTCTAATGCGATGCTTTACAATCCTCCAGAAAATAATGTTCATAAGATGGCACAGGATTTAAATAGTCTCTTTGATATGAAATGGAAATCCTTGGAAGAGAAATGGAGCCGTGAAGGATCAAAACTTGGGCTGCTGAAAATCTTGAGTGGAAGAATGATGGAAGTGAATGATACTAGTGAGAATTGTACCAAAACACCTACCCTGCACAATACTTTTTCTTCCAAGAAGTCAAAAACAAATGAAGAGAAGGCTATAAGGAGTTCCTATTGTGCAATAGCTGCAGAAGTAAGTAGTATCCATCACATAGGTGATTTATGTGCATGTTGGGCCTTTTGATTTCCAAATAAAAAAGGACGGAGGTTCTTATGATTGCTTTTATAGAATACATCTTACAGATCCACAATCAACACGTGGATGGTGGCACAAGTGCTTACGATTGTCGAAGTTTCTCCAATTAATGTTTGTATATGTAGTTTAGTCTGCTCTGACAGAGATGTTTTGGTTTTGCTCTTAGGTTGAGCATCCTAACCCAGCACAAAACATGTCAAGCAAGATTTTGGTAAAAAGTTTACACAAAGGTATGAAATGGCAGGGTAAAATTTCTGCTTTGTGGCTCTTTATAGGAGCTAATTTGAAATGTGTCTTATAGGCACTGATGGTGGTGGTGGACTTGCTTGCCACATTGTCACTGCCAAGCCACCATTGAGCCCGGTTGCTTGCAAAAGATGTGTTAAATGTGGCAGCACTACTTGTGGATGCAACCTTCACAGTGATTCAACTCATGCATCCTCAGGTACTTGATTTTCTTTTTTGCTATTCGGTGTACAATGCTTTATACTTTTGTGACTAATTGATCCTTTGCATTGGTTTAGATATCACTTCAGAGAGATCACTGGGCGGAGATCGTGCATGTAGTGCTGATGCTTCTAAATCGGTATGTATGTGGGCAATGATTTGTGTAAAGAATTTAGTCTAAAGTTACCGTTAACAATGCTTATCTTGTATAGCATGTAATTGGAATGTTATATCAAAATTTAGGATTGTCAAGCAAAAAGTAATTCAACATTACAGATGAGCAAGTCAGATCCAGATTCTGACGGTGAGGATGTATGCTCATTTAAATAATGTAATATGCTTGAGCTTATTTCCTGTTCTGAGTGCTGGCATGCTGTTGAAATGATATGAAGGGGCTGTGAGTGCTTTGGATGATGGGAATGTATGTCTTAGTTCTCAGCTTACCCCTCCTGCTCCAAATTCGGCTTCTGCTGAAGGTCAGTTTATCTAACTTGTACTTATGATGCCTAAATTTGATAATAATTCCTGCCCATTCAAGTTTTGTTTGTGCCAAGGTAGACCAAAGAGCATGGAATTGGGTTGGGATTGGCTGGTATTTGGTTCAAATATGAGCAAATTCTGGGATTTAGCTTTTCTGTTTGTTTATTTGGTGTAGAATGGGCAACCCCACTTCTTGATGTACCAATGTCACCAAAGAAGGCTCTCCGTGCTGCAATGTTGAAGAGTCGATTTGCAGACACAATTTTCAAAGCTAAACAGAAGACACTCCTGGATCATGTATGCCTCTTTTGGCTGTATATGTTGTGAGCGAAAGTAGGATAATTTAGATGCAAATTTTTGAAATTTTCAACGTGAGTTACAAGTTATTGTGTTGCCCTTTCCTTATTTATGCTGCTCTCTTAATATAAAGGGTGATAAAGCTGACCCAGCAAAGATTCAGAGAGAGAAGGAAAGATTGGAACGAAAGCAGCGGGAAGGTGATTTAAGCGATTTCTACTTTTTTTTTGGCAATGAATTTCATGCACTTTGTTTAATTGGTTGAGTTTTTTTATTTGGTTTATTTTCATTATTCTAAGGTTTTTGCTAAAATAACGTTTTTGAGAATGTGAGCAAAATATGAAAAGAAATATTGGATTGTTAAAGAATGTGTCGACATTTATTTTGTACTAGAACTGATTTGATAGTTTGGTTTTCCTGTTGTGCAGAGAAAGCTAGGATTGAAGCCCAAATCATGGCTGCTGAAGCTGCCTCACGAATGAAGGCAGAGATTGAGTTGAAAAAGCAACGTGAGAAGGAAAGAGAAGCTGCCCGAATTGCATTGCAGAAGGTAAACCTTCAGTGAACGATCTTTTTGCATATTCTTGTATAGGTTTAAGCCCTTTGATAGATTGACACGGTGAGGGGTCTTACCTTGCTGCTCTATATCATCTGCATCCAGATGGAAAGAACTGTTGAGATTGAACATAACCTGGAGATTCTAAAGGAACTTGAAATGCTAAGTGGATGTTGTTTATCCCCTCATCTGCTGAACGGCAAAAGAAGAGCATTTAAGGCAGCTCATCCTAAGAACCCACTGGAGAGGATTGGTTTGTTTATGAAAAGTGATTATTTGGGAGATGAAGATGAGGAGATATTGAATTTGGATGGAGATGGAGAGGAAGGAGAAATTTTCTAATGAATTTTCCTTTTAATGTTCATATTATTAATAATTTTTTTCTCCTAATTTTCAAGCCTATTCTTAGTACCTTGCTGGTGAGAGGGTAAGGAACAATCAGTTCAGATGTAAATGAGTATTATTTTTGATGGGGTAAGGCAACCTTGTAATCAAGTACAAATGTTTATATACATATCAAATATTGTAGAGGAACTTTCTAGTGTGTTAATATATAATTATTATGGTAAATTAAAGAAATACTGAAACAGCAGAAGTATTTGCAACCCGGCGGGTTTGTGGTTTATGTGTAATGCTTTGTGTTCAGACCAGTACAAAACTTGAATACAGAGTTTATCGTTTATTTATCGGATTTAAATGACCATCATATGCCACTAATAAATGTGATTCTAATCATTATGCAGTGATATAGATCCCTTTGCCTTACCTTTTAAAATTGCTGTCTCCATCATTGGATTGAAAGGCCAATTTTCTCAAAAGGAAAGAACTGGAACAAATGATCTTTGAAAATATTGCCAAGCTAAAATCTAGGCGGTGTAAGATATCACGCAGCTTTTGCAACTTGGAACCCTCATACAGTGCTTAATGACAAAACTAGTAATAGGAATACGTTTGAGAATCCTAAAATGAAAAACCAGCCCTACTGCCTCTCATCCAGAAAAGAAAACCATGCATTCCACCAGAGACTGCAATGCAGAATCCTGTACAGCTCATTTTGTGTAGCGATTCTTTGCAGATCTGCTACCATGCTTTGCATCCTCCTGAAAAAGCAAAACCAAAAATTAGATATATTAAGATGTGAGTACCATAAACTATGCGGCACAATCTGCAAACATAACACAAGCAAAAACAAGCAAAAGCTTTCTCACATGAAAGATGAACCCTATGGTGTCATTGTAATCAAGTAACTCCTTCCACTGTTTCCCAATGCTTAACTGCAACAAGAAATTCAAGGTTAGGCAATCCACTCACAAAATCGAAGCAATAAAGTACCAGGAAAAAAAAATCAATCAATCCTCAGGTCATGAATATCCAACGGGGATCTTATACATTGAAAAGTCCAAACAATTGCAAAGACTCGTATATAGGAAAACCTGAACCACATATCACTAACGTGATCATTTCAATAGGACAACAACAATACACAAAGGAATAGATGAAAAGGAAAAAGGATAATGATAGACCATAAATCATGCATTATGTAGTATTAAAAAAGGACAGGTAAAATGCAAGCATTGAGCTCTATTTGACAATCCCAATGTTAACATCAATGCATGTACAAGATGCACCCTTCTGACATAATTAATCTTTCAACATTATAGTAGTTATTATTTTAGGGGGTTGGACTATAGAGTAAAGGATAAAACTCTCAACCTCTTGAAATCATCATCTAAAATTCTACCCCCAGACACAAAGCCATTTACTAACATTATATTTGGCACACAGATGAATACAGGCAATGTAGTTGTTCGATTAGTTAAAGTTACCTGAGCAGCTTCATTTGAAGCATTCTTGGTCCACAGAGCTATTTTTTCCTGCCTAGCTCTGACATTTACAACTGCTCCACAAATTTCATCTCCATGATCAAACTGTTCTCCAATCATTGCCATCAACTACGACGAGTACATGTAAAAAACTTAGTTTAGGTTCAACTTAGGCATGTACACGTTAACAAACTCAATCACAGTGGCTGAGGCATACCGTGTACAGCCAACAAGTATCAGATTTTCCTCTAGGAAAGATGACAGTCCACTTCCCACCATTAGCACAAACAGGGTTCTCCCATTTTGGTTCAATCTTGTGTTTGAAACAATACAAGTCTGCTCCCAATGCTAATTTACTTGGATGTTGTATATTGTTGCAAAGGCTGAATGCAGAACAAAATATGAAGGCAAAACTTTTAAGAATCATTTCCAGAAGAAACAAAATTAGAGAAGAAGATTAACAAAAAGCATCGACTGTTCAAAAGGGTGAAGAACAGATCACGCAACACATTAGCAATCCTTTGACAAGCAATCCCCATCTCATAAAGTTTTGAAAGCATACAAATTATACCAAAGGTTCAATTGATGCGATTAATGGCGCAACTCAAAGAGAATGACAAACTTAAAATTTGGGCTACCTTCCACACTCTCAAGCCATACGGAGAGCGGACTGACCCAATGGATATTTAGAAAAGCCATTAACAAAGTAACATTTCGTTTTGGGTCTCTCTTGACAGGTACAGCGAAATTCTGAAATGCTTATAACAGAAACGCAATAAACTCTGTTTTCACCTAAAATTATTGTAAATTGCAACCAAAGCGTTCGTGATCCCTCTACATTTTGAATGCTGTATCCACAAATAAACATATATCACCGGATAAGCTAATTTGACATGGAGCGGTAGAAAAAACTGAAAACTACAGTTTTTTCAGAGTGAAGGATTCCTTTACTTTCCCTCAACTTTCTCATCAACCAAACAAAGACCATACATTGATATTGAAAACCAAAATGATCAGACAAAAACTTTTATTACCTCGATTGTCTCGTCAACCAAACAAATCGCGCGCTCTTACGAGAACAAACGAAACAACAATATATAATAAAATGTACCCCCAGAACTCTTCAACGGTAGCGAAGGTGTAGATAGAGCGCATGGAGCTACCCCAAGAGGCTTGCTTGGATTTGGCAGAAGGATTATCGAACCAGAAGGTCCAAGAGTGTTCGAGCGGATGCCGCTGTTGATCACGGCCGTTGGTTTCTTCGACGATTCATCATCGCGGACGATATCTCCTTCCTCCAGCTCCTCCTCTCCGTTAGGGTTAGCGTTTTTGATATTAGTTTGGTCTTCCGTTGAGGGGTTTTCGTTTTCTGCCACCATTTTCTCTCTCGCTTTGTCGCGGCTTCGTCTTCGGCTTTCCCCACCCCACTTTGCCCGAATAGAATTGCGGTTTTATGGATGCGGGTCGGGCGTCCCGAATGATATGTTTAGTTAAAAACGATTTGTCGTTGTTTAAAATTATGAATAATGTATGGACGTCTCTTTAATATACTGGACCAGTGAGTCGTTCTTTAAGAAAGATAGTAAACGACAAGTCGTGTATTACGACTTCAATATATATTACACAAACCATATATTACATTCATGGACCAATTTATTTTTCTACAGCCCATGTGGAAGCAAACCACAGGCAAGACAAGCCTACATCGAACTATATGCCAAATAGTAGTAACATCTGGCGTCGTTTCTTTCCTTGCATACGAATGGTTCTAGTTATTCGTGAAAACTGTGTTGCCTTCATCATTTTCAGCTTTCATGTACTCCAGGTATGATTTTCCCTTGAGCGTGCGGGAGAAGAAGCAATTGACGTATTTCTCCATCCCTATGCTTCTGAATAATGGTGGGTTTTCTGGGTTTATCAGGCTAGTTGCGGGACCAACCACGGCATCAAATTTTGGGTTGACGAAATAAGCAATAGAGATCCTTTCTCTCTCCGAATTCACTGTTGCTCTGTGCTCAACGCTCCGATAGATCCCGTTGCTTATTATCTGCAGAATTAATCACGTATAATCAGAGAGACAAACACAAGTAGAACCTGCACCACATAAACATAATATGAACAGAGTGCATAATATAATATCAGTACCGTTAAAGTTTAAAAATGATTGTTGGGTTTGTGTTTAATTATATATATCTTGTTTTTTCCTGTGATCTTTAATCTTCTTGTGTGGGAAAATAATTAAGCAGAAAAGCTTGACTGACCTCTAGAATATCTCCAACATTCACGACAAGGGCATCTGGTATAATTCTCACAGGAATCCAAACCCCATCTTTTTTAATCTCAAGACCATCGACTCCATTAACTTGGTTAAGAATAGTGATGCCCGTAGCATCTGAGTGAGGCGTAAGCCCCATAACCAGCTCTGGTTGTGGACATGGAGGATAGTAAGTCATCCTTACCGATTGCATCCCATCTTCAAACGTTTCTTCCACTTCTTTCAACTCCATTTTCAGAGCCTTGGCAATCGTTCGAAGAAGTTTCATGCCAAGTTTCTGCAATTCCAGGAGGTAAGACTCTAAAGTTTTCCTGCAATTATGGCGCAATATAAAAACTGTAAGATATATATCATGAATATCAGTGGGGACGTTGAAGTGAGAAAGACAGAGATATGTATGTATGTACTCAAAGGATGAAGGGAGCTCTGGGAGAAGGTGTGGTTTCCTTCTGTGAATAGGGTTGGTTATCATATAAAACCTGTCTCCCCAATCAAGTTTTCCATCTGATCGAGCCATGTTTCCGTAACCTTGAACATCACCTGGTTTTATTTTGTATTTCATCTTCTCTTCTATAGGAAGCTTGTAAAATTCTAGTATCTCATGCTTCAGCTTGTCCATCAGAGAGGAGCTAACTCCATGGTTCACCAACTTCATCATAAGAAGACAACATGTAACTGTTAGGCCTCTTTTCCTTTTTTGTTTATAACTATTAAAATTTAGTGTTAAATTATTTGAACATGTTTTCCATATCTTGAAACATGTTCAAGATCCAGTCTATCTAACCATCATGAAACTTTTAGTTACGTTTATTCTAACCTGGAAGATGCCCCACTCTTTGCATATTGCATGCAACTTCTCCAGTTGCAAATCTGTAGCTTCCCCTGAAACCAAACTTTCCAGGTCAATTATAGGGACTGCGGAAGAGTGACGATTTCCATTCATAAAATTTGGTGGGTCTTGATCTAAACGAAGGTAGCTGTTTGGCACTGTAATATTAGAGTTTTTAAGGAATTCCTGAACACTAAAGAAGGAGGATTCTGAGCTCTCAGAAGCTGCAGCTGGCTTTAATGATGCCATAGCACTCAGGCGAAGTTCAACTCTGTCAGAAGCTGGGTATTTATAAACGCAGAAACAAGGAAAGAAATTGAATTTTCAGAAATAGTAAGGAAGTTAATTAATGTAAAATTACACAACCAGACTGCTAGAAGCTTTGAGAATGAATAACGAACGAGGAAATCGTGGAGGTAATTAATCATTCACCATTCGCGGTCCCAACTCAGACAATTTCATGCAGGCAGACAGTGTAATTGACTACTTCCTACCCTCATCAACACATGTAAGTGATAGTTGTAATGTTTCCATGTGATAGATTTAATGTTTCGGTTACAGCAACAGCAAGGTAATAAAATTATTTAATTAATAAAAATATAAAATATTATTAATTAATAATAAATAAAAAATAATTTTTTTTATTTTATTTTTATTTAATATAAATTAATAATTTTTTTTCTTTTTGCTAATCGAATCACATTATTATAATTCATATGACAAAGCTATGTCACCTAACCTAACGATTTTTTTATTAATTAAATAAATTTATTTTTCTTAACATACAAAAAAATTCGGGATTTGCTCTAAATTATAACCGGATAAACCGGATAATTTTTAAATATCAACTATAAATAAGTAAGGATTCTCTCTTAATTTTTTTTTCTTTTTTTGAATTAGTTTTTAATTTTTAAAAGATTAAAAAAATTTAAAAATAATTAAAATAAAATCATAAATATTCGTTAATTTTTTTATATTTTTATGTTCTTAAATTTTTTTAAAAAAATTAAAAAAAATAATAAAAAACTTGAAGAGAATTCTTATCCAAAATTCAAAATAATATCCTATCTTATTAGGAAGATTGATCCAAGGATACCAATGGTTACCGAACCCCTCAAGAATGTTACGAGACAAATACCACAGGAAGATGTAAGAAAAACCGATACAAAAATTGAAGTTAGTCAAGAGCATTTTGTACTCAATAAATTACTGTAATGATGCACTAATACAAGATCATAAGCAATTAGTATCCTCTCCTCTCCTTGTCTCGATTTAATTTCTAAGGATTTATGGTTGTCCATCAGTGTTGACTTTCTTGGTTGATAAATTAAATAGCTTGAAAGCATCAAATTCAAACGCCTGGTGTATTCTCCTTGGGTTAACTGAATTGTGGACAGGAACGATGAGCTGGTACAAAACATGTTGACAGTCGAATGGAATGACACACTTGTTTCATTGACAAGTTTTAAGACAAAACATAAGTGGTGTTAGTCAAGTTAGCAGGAATCTATTGAAAAATCAATCCCGGGTAACGTGTTGTCAAAGAAATGCATTCACTTAATGCTGGAGCTAATTAAAACGTGCTTAATTCAATGTAGGGTAATGTTCAACCAAGTTGACAATTTTATTGTCGAGGTTGTGGTTGATATTTAACAACGTCTACTTTGGTACAACTTTCTAATAACTTGGTCAAGACGATTGAGGGCGACCTATAATTAAATAGTGACCTTGACTTAAGTCTAGTGGGATGTTGGATCGATTCAATTTAAATTGATTGGAATTTTATTATATATGTTGTAAAGATTAAAAAAAAAGGACGTGCATTATTAATCTTTCTCGATTGTTAGTGGCTTCGATAATTTTCATTCTTAATTTTTTTATAATTTTTTAAAAAAAAATTAATATATTTTTAATTTTATGTTTTTATAACATTTATTTTACTAATTAATGATAAAATACAATTCTAATTATTATAGTATTTTGAAAAATAATGACTAATGACGCATATGTTGATCACAAATATTTTTAATTTAAATTCTTACAATTTAGCATATACATAATCATTGAAGTAAACAATTCCATTATCAAAAATAAATAATAATTTAATTCATTAACTTAATTGATCGGTCTAATAGAATTAAAGAACATGGTTGTAAAAATCAAAATAATTATTTTAAATTAAAGAAATTGATATTACAAGATTACATTATATAATTTATTAGCCTTGTTGCTTTTGTAAGTCCCATTGAAAACCAAACAATAATACAGTTGACTCAACTCCCTCGTCATTTCAATCAACCACCTAATTATTGATTTTAAAAAAAGTTCATTAATCATAAATATTATTAATACAATTGACTCAACTCTCTCGTTACTTCAATTAACCACCTAATTATTGATTTTAAAAAAAGTTCATTAATCATAAATATTATTATTTAAGAGTAGATTAATCCGACCTTTGTTGACTTTGTTAGGATTATTAATAATCAACGATTAATGTCTCATTTTAGCCCCATTGATTCCATAGATTCAATGTACCACACCAATTTATCACTAAAACCTTTTATATAAGTCGTTTTCAATCGTTATAATACAATAAAACTTCTCTACCGTCATAATATTAAGATTAAAATATTTTTATTAATATAAAAATTTATATCTATTTTAATAGAAGTATAATTACAATAATTATTATTTTCACTTAGTTATTTTTAGTGTAAGTAACATAAAAATTGTTGGGTTGGTTTTTTTTTCTTATTCATAAATGTTTTTGTTTTTGTTTTATCATTAAATAACGCTTCTAAAATATAATTATGTAATACGAGTATTATTAAAATTATCATTGATGTTTTAGTTGTATACTTTTGAAAATGTTGGAAGATCAAGTCTTGGAATTAATAAATATAAGTGCCTGATTAATTTTAAATACTATTTTTGTATGGATATTTGACATGAAGGCCAATGATTTAGATAGTTAGGAATTTATTAATACTAACGCACAATATATATATATATATATATATATATATAATTTATGAAAAAGATGAAAACCTAACCTAGAGATCCATATATACTACTATCATCCCATTATTTATAATAATAAGAAGGGAAGAAGCGCGGATAACTTAAACCCTATATTAAACATAATTTAACGATAGAAAGCAATCATAATCTTACAGTGATAGAGTTATTTGTAATATAATTTCATGTTAAATAAGAATAAAATATACTTAAACTTTATAAAATTAGACTCTACACACTTTAATAAATATGTAAAAAAGTAATGGTCCAGTCTGTAATGAACATATTTATAAAGGGTTCATAAATTTTGAGATAAAGTAGAACGGATATATATGAAATCGACTGTAATAAAAATGTCACAGAATTAAATGGAATAAAATATAATATAATCTCATATTGAATAAAAATAGAATATTTTAGATTGTATAAAGTTGGGTTATTTATACTTTAATAAATATATCTTTTAAAAAGAATATAATAACCCAATCTGTAACATGTAAACAAATGCAAAGCTTGTTTCCTTAGCATTTGGCACAAGCTAAGCTAGCTTTGCTTTTAACTTTGTCAAAACCTAGAAATCATCTCTTTGGCAGATTAGGTTTATTTTGAAATGCTCCTTATTGCCAAGGCATGTAATTCGTTTTTACCAAATTTTCAATACAAAACGTGTTTGATTTAGATTTCTATTAATGGATTTGGCAATGGGGTTTGACCAGTTTGGGATTCTATTTGTTTAATAATAATTAACAGGAAAATCACTTTGTGTAATTGATATTCTATGTGGAGTTGAGAGTATTTTTCAATACAAAACGTGTTTAATTTAAATTATTCAAACACCACTTTTTTAGATTTGAAATGGAGACTTAGCTTGGCTATCGCTAGAACGAACCCTTGCGGTCAAAAATTTTTATGTATATAAAATAAAAAAAAATTAAATTATATAAAATAAATAATAAATAATATTTAAAATATAAATAAAAAAATTTTAAATCGATAATATAAAAATTATATTATTCTAACAGTTGAAATCGTCACTGATGATGATAATACACAATGATTACCGCCCATTGATGACGGTAACTCGTGCATCAATTGTTTTCTTACTTAAAACTATTCATTTCATTGAAAAAAATACAAATTAATAGCACCTTAATTTTAAATATTTCTTTAATTATGCATAAAATAGTTCAAATTATATACCGAGATTAGAATAATCTTGATAATTGATATTTAAAATAGTAGAATATTAAAGTAGATAAGATCATTTGCTAGAATTAACTAAGATGTGAATCATGACTATTACACGAAGGTTTAAGCTACATAAAAGTAAAGGATTTGATTACAATACATTACGCATTATATATATTTGATTTTTTTATAAAATTTTTATGTTATAAATTTTAAATTTTATTTTCATATTTTAATATTTTTTATATCACGTGTTTTAAATTTTTTACATTAATCTGCCGTGGTCGGCCAACAAATTTTTTTTAAATATTTATATATATATATTTAATTTTTAAATTTTGTGTTTAAGTTCGACCTAATTTTACAAGTTACAGATTGGCTTGTAGTGTCATAACCTATGACAACTTTATTATTTTTATACTAACTTCATTTTACGAGTTTACTTGGTCTAATTAACATTTAAATTTTTAAATTTTACTTTAAAAAATATAAAACATGTTATATATATCTGAACTGAGTTCAAAAATAAATCTTACTCGAAATATAATACAAAGTAGAAAAGGTTCATAATGGATGTATTTGTAAAACTCCAGGAGTTCAAAATCAATGAACTTGAGAAGATGATTAAATTCAAGCATATTAATGTATAACGTTTTAGATGCCTGGCTCCTTAGCCAAAGCCATATGGTATGATATTGCAATTTAGCATAGAAAAACTCTCAAGTTTGTAATTAAATAAAGTTTATGGTTGTATGTAGTACTGCTTGCAAATATCTTTTTACCTCGGAAATGGTCACGTGGCCTCGATATCTTAGATTATCTAAAACGATACCCAAATGGTATAATAACATTGAAATCACCAAATTTTAATAAAATTACACATAATAACAAAATTTATAAATTAATTTACACAAATCCTAACCTTTACCAACCATTATAAACCTAAATTGGGGTTATTTGATAAGAATTAAGGTAGTTTAAAATTTTCTCTTATAGTAAATAATAAACAAAACACGCTAAAATTTGAAGTAATCAATGCGGTAGTATAATTTTATGTAACATTACTCGGTTGTGGTAAGGATTTGTGTATAATGATTAAAATTCATGTTGTTATTTGTAATTTAAATAAAATATAGGGATCTCTATGATATTATCTCTCTCCTTTTTAACTCCTATTTTCCGTCAGCCAAGTCAATAGTTTTAAGTCTTCTTCTAGTTTACGTCGGGTCTGAGTAATGGAGTTTCAACCAGCAGCTGTAAACTTTGGGAAATCTATGATAGTACCGAGTGTACAGGAGTTGGCCAAAGAAGCCATTACCGATATCCCATCTCGATATCTTTGTCCCCATCAGGACCGTCCGGTTGTTCCCCGTGAACCGTGGCTTCCATCCGTCCCCGTCGTCGATCTTCAGAAGCTGGTTGCCGGAGATTCTATCGATAATGAACTGGAGCGGTTGCACGCAGCTTGCAAAGATTGGGGATTCTTTCAGGTGAGCAAATTTTAACTCAGCTTGATAGATGTCGAGGAAGCCAATGCCAAGGTTCCCTGATATCTTGTTTGCTATGTGAACGGCATGTCATCTGTTTATTGGGCGAGGAAATTATTGTTTAGATGGTTCAGATAGGGTTATCCTAGCATTGCTTGTCAAACGGGTTAGACCAGTTCCGTGATGGGCTGACCCAACCGAATCTTTATGGGCCGATCCTAAGATGAAAGGCCTGTTGGTTAATGGGCTGCATGCAATATATTAGTGGGCTTTTAATTCTTTACGCCCATCGCGATCCTACCAGTTTGTCATTGCAATTTTACTGAGATTTTAAACGACATGTCGTGCCAGAGCCAGATGTAAATGTGACAAATCATTTATGGATTTGAAGACAGACATTTGCCATGCTCTATGAATTTTGATGAACGAAACAAATGCATGCAGGTTATAAACCATGGAGTTGGCACTTCATTGTTGGAGAAAAGCAAGTCAGAAATTGAGAATTTCTTCAAACTTCCCTATGAAGAAAAGAAGAAACTGTGGCAGGAACCAGACAACCAGGAAGGATTTGGGCAGCTGTTTATAGTTTCAGAGGAGCAGAAGTTAGACTGGTCAGATATGTTCTATCTAACAACCCTTCCACTCAATTTAAGGAAAACTGAACTCTTTCTGAAACTCCCTCCGAGTCTCAGGTATCGTACATTTACCTTTCGATTCACTTCATTAATAGATCATGCATCATGTGTTGGGTTTTGTTCAAATATAAATTACTCATGGAAGAAGACATGATTATATGTGTTTCAGAAGCCATGGCGCTGCAGCCCAATGTCGAACACCCCGTAAAAACAAACCCAGGGCAGAAGCTTAGAGCCACAGCCCCAGCCACCTTATGCCTTGGAGCTACAACTCTAGTCGCGACCCTAGGTCTTCTGTTATGATTTTTTATGGACTATACACACACAGTTGAAGCGTAGAGCCACGGCCTGACTGAACAATCTTGACTCTTGAATGTGTTGTTTTATATTTTGATTCAATTTATATCATTGATTAATTTTAAACTTAATTCAATGAATATAAATGCAAAGTTATCATAAAAAGAAATATGATGACTTCAATAATATAAATTAAAAAAAAACACATAAATTTCTCTCTTCTTCTTGTTTTTCAGGAATAAAAGAATTTGTGTTCTTATTTCTTTGTAAATTCTTTACTGTTATTTTGTACCGAATTTATTAATGCTTGTCATAATTTGGAAGTCATTTACGAAACAAATCTTAATTAGATAGGGAGCAAATAATGCTTGAAGGAATGCATATTTTAAGTCTCTGTCAACAAGACTTTCCCAATACAATGCATATGATTTCTTATTTCATTTTTACAAATGTGATGCAGAGAGACCTTGGAATCATATTCTGCTGAATTGAGAAAGCTAGCGATGACTATCTTAACTTGCATGGCTAAAGCTTTGAAGATGGATAGTGAAGAGATGACAGTGTTGTTCAGCGATGGAATACAGTCAATGAGAATGAATTACTATCCTCCATGTCCTCAACCAGATAAAGTCATTGGTTTGACACCACATTCAGATGCTGATGCTTTGACAATTCTCTACCAGCTCAATGAAACTGAAGGCCTTCAAATTCGCAAGGATGGGAGGTGGGTTCCCGTTAAGCCGCTTCCGAATGCTTTTGTTGTCAATATTGGAGACATCATGGAGGTACCTTTTTACTTGAATAAAACAGCATACATGAAATTATAGAAGGTTGTTTCACGCAATAAAATTGTATAGTGTCGGATTCGAATTTTAAAAACTGAGGACTTCCGCAGGACAGAAGAAGTATCTCTTTATATGTATACATGACAATGCAACTGCTACTAACAATCTTTCATATTTTTGCAGATTATGAGCAATGGCATTTATAGAAGCATCGAGCACAGGGCAACAGTAAACTCAACGACAGAGAGATTGTCCATTGCTACATTCTACAGTTCCAAGTTAGACTCTGAGTTAGGCCCTTCACCAAGTCTGATTGATCTGAACAACCCAGCAGTTTTCCGACGAGTGCCTTTGGAGAAGTACTTCAAGGAGTTCTTTGCTCAGAAACTGAACGGCAAAGCTTACCTTGATTTTATGAGGGTAGATAATGAGGGTGACGCGGGCATGGCTTCATCAAGGCCCGGTTAATTCTCAACGACCATGTTTCTGTAGTATCGTCCAGGCTTGATCGTGAATTACTAATGATTTTATTCAGCTTTTCAATGGCTAGAATGTAGTCAAGGATTTATGCAAATAAGAATTTTGTTAATGCAATAAAACGCCTTGTGGTTTCAACATTTGAGAAGTGGCCGACTTAATTAATGATTTATGTGCCCTTCTTTTAGAAGGAAGGCGATGTGTGCTTTACCTTTTCAGGAAGCACCCAACTTGCTTCCAATTCACCTCTTAGAAAGGCCCTTGCATGCAAAAATATTACTAGAAGTATTTTGAAGTGTACTATATTTTAATATACAGTTTAATTGGTAGAATATTAAGAATAATTTGTAGATTATACAAATTTAATTATCATAATATAATTTTTTTTAATATTATATTATGAAGATAGTAATTAGAGTTAATGAAACATATTAAAAGTGTTTGAAAATATCGTTTTTATGAACAAAATTTAGTTAAATTTTTTTCAATTTTTTATAAAAATCCTAATTCATGAACCTTAATTTAAGAGGCTGTGATAGAATGCCCACGTTCAAGATTTCTTTAAGAACAACATGTTGCTGCAATGTAGTTTGTAAGATAAGTCATGGGACATTCTCAAAGTGAAATGGTTAGCATGTTATGTTTCAAACACCAAATATAAGCGATTTGTGACGAGAGTGCACCCAACACACATTGTAAAAGTATTTATGTGAATAAACTCGAAATTGGATGAAGTTACCAGATTATCCACAATAATACAAACCAATTGAGTATACTACTGGAGAGAAGAATGTTACAACAGACATTTCCCACATCAGGCAGGAAGAAAATGGTTGTTTACAAAAGTGCCAAGTGGAATATTTATCAAACTGGCGACGTTGTTATATTTCTTACAGCTGCGGTGATCAATGTAACTGACGCTGAATGTGATAGTTAATTTTGTTTTTGCTCAAACGACACGGCTTGCTTAAAATATTAATTTGTAAACTTGGTAATGTTTTCGCTGACAACACGGAGATAGTATTAGAGAGAAAACAGTACGTAAGACACGTTAACGACCGGTAGTCCTCTTGCAGTGCCTTGTGTTCAGGAGGTGGCGAAGGACCCGCTGACCTCTATTCCACCGCTGCGAGATGAGCTTATTGATCAAGACCCCCCCAAATCATATTTGATAACAAGGGCTATAAAAATGGAACCAAACGATATGTAACTGCTGTTCAAAGAAGGATGGCAGGAAATAAGGACAAATTACTATCCTCCATGTCCTCACTAAAGCTTGCAATCGGCCTCAGTCCTCATTCTAGTGTCATCGGTCTCACCGTCCTCCTCCAAATGAGTGAGATGAAAGGTCTCCAGATCGGGACAAATGGGATTTGGGTTCCTGTACTTGAACCACTTCCTACTGGTTTTGTCATCAACAGCGGTGACATTTTAGAGGAAAATATGTGCAGGGAAAATATAATTCGAGTTTAATTTAATTTAGTTTTTAATGTCACATTTTGACATTTTATTAAGAATTTGTTTATAAAATCAATAATTTACCTACTAGATTCCCGAAAATTTTAAAACAAGTCCATGGACATGCTAACCATCCATTGATGTGGGAAGGATTCAAAATCAAGTCAGTCAAAAACAATTTGCTGGATGTTAATATTGTGTGCTAATTTTTCAAGGGCGCTATGATTAAATATACAAAAGAAAGTGATAAGAACCCACCAAAATGTTTTGTCTTAAACAATAAGCAATGCCAAACAACTGTCTGTCGTTTACTTTATTTATTGACTATGATATATAATGTGTATAAAAATGTATACAAATCAATATAACTCAAAAGCTTATCTCACTTGCAGGGTCTGCTTTATTTACATATAATACAAACGCGTACCAGAACGGGTAACTAAAAAAAAAGAATCAGGTAGAAGGAAGATCTATGGAGCCAAGTCCAACAGCCTTGGGGAGTTCTCTGCCGGTGCCATGGGTTCAGGAGCTGGCAAAGAAGCCACTGACTACAGTTCCACCACGATATGTTCGTCCTGATCGAGACCCTACTTTCATTTCCAACGCCGATTCTTGGCCACAAGTTCCGGTCATCGATATGCAAAAGTTGCTATCTGGAGAATCCGTGGATTCAGAACTGGAGAAGTTTCACCATGCCTGCAAAGATTGGGGTTTCTTCCAGGTATCCAGATATATTCGATCATATCTGCCATTAATTTTGTTTCTCTTACTTCAAGTAAAGATGGGAAATATTTTATATCTGCAGTTGATAAATCATGGAGTGAGCAAGTCATTGGTGGAGAAAGTGCAAGTGGAGATTCCAGAATTCTTCAATCTTCCAACGGAAGAGAAGAAGAAGTATTGGCAGGAACCGGGAGATATTGAGGGATTCGGACACGCCTTTGTTGTGTCCGAAGAGCAGAAGCTTGATTGGGCAGACATGTTCTATATGGTCGCCTTCCCAACTCACCTGCGGAAACCCCATCTGTTCCCCAAGCTGCCTCCTCTGTTCAGGTTCTCTCTCTGCCATTTATTTATTTTTTACTTTTCCATTTTCAGCGACGTAATAGTTGGGGGATTATAGGCTTAATTAGCTTGAATTATGACTCTACAAATGTCACCAAATAGTAAACTATAAACTTAGTTGACCGGTTGAATATTTAATTTTATTAACAAGTTATTAATATTCAATTAACAAATATCATATTATTTTATTTGAGATAAAAGATTTAGAATGGTTATTTACTAGAATTTGGTTTACAAGTTATCAGGTTCAGACTCCGAACAATCATTGAACATCTTCCAATTTATCACAAGACAAAACTACATTAAACAGGTTCAACACTGTGTCATTCGGATCGAGTATTGAGTGAACAGTTTTTCTTTGCATGTAGAGATACCATGGACGCTTACTCAGTAGAACTAAGAAGTCTTGCCCTGAAAATCCTAAACCAAATAGCAAAAGCTTTAAGAATGGATCCCAATGATATTAAAGAATCGTATGAAGAAGGAAGACAGGGAATAAGAATGAACTACTATCCTCCGTGTCCGCAACCGCAGCTTGCTATAGGACTCAGTCCTCATTCCGACGCCGGGGGACTCACCATCCTCCTCCAGCTAAGTGAGGTGGAAGGACTTCAGATAAAGAAAGATGGAATCTGGATTCCTGTTAAACCACTCCCTGATGCTTTTATCATCAACATTGGTGATTCTTTGGAGGTGACTAATAAATGTCTACAATAAATTTGTTTTCTTTTTTAATCCAATAGCTTAGTAATTTTGGTGATTTTGCAGATTTTAACGAATGGCATTTACCGTAGTGTGGAGCATCGAGCAACTGTAAACTCAGAGAAAGAAAGAGTGTCTATCGCCGCATTCTACTGCCCGAAACTAGACGGAGAATTGGGACCCGCCCCAAGCCTTATTACGCCAGAGACTCCGGCATTGTTCAGAAGAATTGGCGTGGCAGACTTCTTCAAGGGATACTATTCACGAGAACTGCGCGGAAAATCATACGTTGATGCCATGAGAATTCAAAATAACAATAGCAAAAGCTGATGATTGGTTCTACCTACTATACTTAAGATGTGAAGAACCTAGATTAAACTATCAAAGAATAATGTCATTGAAACCTCCTATGTAAACTGACGACGATCAACGAACGACCTCCATTGTCTTCCGATCTATTGTCTTGTGCCTTGTTATCATGAAAGCTCACTGCAATAATATTTACCTCTTTCAACAACTTGCTGATCTGTAAGTCAAATATAACAGATATAGTGACAGGAAAAATCAGGGAAATTCTACAAAGAAACAGTATGGAAAGTAAAGACGAGAACATCGGTAGCTCTCTTGCGGTGCCTTGTGTTAAGGAGGTGGGGAAGGAGCCGCTGACCTCTGTTCCACCGCCGCGATACGGGCGTCTTGATCAAGAACCTCCGATATTTGATAACACTCCATCATCGACATGCAAAAGTTACTTTCTGACGATGATAATGATAATTTCATGGACTCAGAGCTTGACAAGTTGCTCCATGCGTGCAAGGTTTCTTCCAGGTTTATCTGCTAAGCATTGTCCCGTGACTCACAGCCCTGGCCACTCTATGCCCTGTAGCTACTGCTCTAAGTCGCGGCCCTAGGTCCTCTTATGATTTTTTATGGACTATACACACAAAGCCGCAGCACTTAGCCAGGGCTAGACTGAAAAATCGTGACTCTTGAATGTGTTGTTTCATATTTTACTATAATTTACATCATTAATTAAGTTTAAACTTAATTCAATAGATATAAATGCAAAGGTATTATAAAAAGAAATGTCTGTATATCTATAAATACGAAGTAAGTGACGACTTTAATAATATAATAAAAAAATAAATATTTTTTTTTATTTTTTAAAAATAAAAAAATTTGTATTCTGATTTCTTTGTAAATTCTTTACTATTATTTTGTACCGAACTCATTAATACTTGTCATAACCTGAAACTAATTTATGACTAAAATCCCATAAGCAATCTTAATTAGATAGGGGCCAAATAATGCTGGAAGGAAAGCATATTTTGTACGCGTTTCAAGTCTTCGTCAACAGGATTTTCCGAACACAATGCATATGATTTTTTATTTCATTTTTACAATTGTGATGCAGAGAGACCTTGGAATCTTATTCTGCTGAACTGAGAAAGCTAGCGATGGTTATCTTAACTTACATGGCCAAAGCTTTGAAGATGGATAGTGAAGAGATGACAGAGTTGTTCAGCGATGGAGTACAGTCAATGGGAATGAATTGCTATCCTCCGTGTCCTCAACCAGATAAAGTCATTGGTTTGACACCGCTGATGCTTTGACAATGAAACTAAAGGCCTTCAAATTCGCAAGGATGGGAGGTGGGTTCGCGTTAAGCCGCTTCCGAATGCTTCTGTTGTCAACATTGAAGAAATCATGGGGTACCTTTTTACTTGAATAAAACAGCATACATGAAACTATAGAATGTTTTTTCACGCAACAAAATCGTATAGTGTCGGAATCAAATTTTAAAAAGAGAGGACTTCTGCAGGACAGAAGAATTATCTCTTTATATGTATCCATGACAATGCAACTGCTACTTACAATCTTTCATATTTTTGTAGATTATGAGCAATGGCATTTACAGAAGCATTGAGCACAGGGCAACGGTAAACTCAACGAAAGAGAGAATATCCATTGCTACATTCTACAGTTCCAAGTTAGACTCTGAGTTGGGCCCTTCACCAAGTCTGATTGATCTGAATAACCCAGCAGTTTTCTGATGAGTGCCTTTGGAGAAGTACTTCAAGGAGTTCTTTGCTCAGAAACTGAACGGCAAAGCTTACCTTGATTTTACGAGGGTAGATAATGAGAGTGACGCGGGCATGGCTTCATCAAGGCCCGGTTAATTCTCAACGACCATGTTTCTGTAGTATCGTCCAGGCTTGATCGTGAATTAATAATGATTTTATTCAGCTTTTCAATGGCTAGAATGTAGTCAAGTATTTATGCAAATAAGAATTTTGGTAATGCAATAAAACGCTTTGTCGTTTCAACATTTGACAAGTGAACGACTTGATTAATGATTTATGTTCCCTCCTTTTAGAAGGAAGGTGATGTGCTCTTTACCTTTTCAGGAAGCACCCAACTTGCTTCCAATCCACCTCTTAGAAAGGCATATAACTCCCCTTGGATTTATTTGTGAGAAAACAAAAAAGAAATTAAAAGGATTTTCATGCAAAACATCTTTTAATTTTTTTAATGGTTGACTTTTAATGAAATGCTAATACAGGATTTATAAATTAATTTTGAGAGTGATGCGGGCATGGCTTCATCAAAAAGTCAAAAACAATGTGCTTGATGTTAATATTGTGTGCTAATTTTTCAAGGACACTATGATTAAATATACAAAAGAAAGTGATAAGAACCCACCAAAATGTTTTGTCTTAAACGATAATTAATGCCAAACAACTGTCTGTCGTTTACTTTATTTATTGACCATGATATAAATGTGTGTAAAAATGTATATAAATCAATATAACTCAAAAGCTTATCTCAGTTGCAGAGTCTGCTTCATTTACATATAATACAAACGCGTAGCAGAACGGGTAACTAAAAAAAGAAATCGGGTGGAAGGAATATCTATGGAGCCAAGTCCAACAGCCTTGGGGAGTTCTCTGCCGGTGCCATGGGTTCAGGAGCTGGCAAAGAAGCCACTGACTACAGTTCCACCACGATATGTTCGTCCTGATCGAGACCCCTACTTTCATTTCCAACGCCGATTCTTGGCCACAAGTTCCGGTCATCGACATGCAAAAGTTGCTATCTGGAGAATCTGTTGATTCAGAACTGGAGAAGTTTCATCATGCTTGCAAAGATTGGGGTTTCTTCCAGGTATCCAGATATATTCGATCATATCTGTCTTTAATTTTGTTTGTTTTGCTTAAAATAAAGGTTGGAAATGTTCTATATTTGCAGTTGATAAATCATGGAGTGAGCAAATCATTGGTGGAGAAAGTGAAAGTGGAGATCCCAGAATTCTTCAATCTTCCAACGGAAGAGAAGAAGAAGTATTGGCAGGAACCGGGAGATATTGAGGGATTCGGACAGGTCTTTGTTCTGTCTGAAGAGCAGAAGCTTGATTGGGCAGACATGTTCTATATGGTCACCCTCCCAACTCACCTGAGGAAACCCCATCTGTTCCCCAAGCTGCCTCCTCTGTTCAGGTTCTCTCTCTGCCATTTATTTATTTTTAAAATTTTCATTTTCAGCCACGTAATAGTTGGGGGATTATGGGCTTAATTAGCTTGAATTATATTCTACAGTTGTCACCAAATAGTAAACTATAAACTTAAATGACGGATTGAATATTTAATTTTATTAACAAGCTATTACTATTCAATTAACAAATATATTATTGTTTTATTTGAGATAAAAATTTAGAATAGTTATTTGCTAGAATTTGGTTTACAAGTTATCAGGTTCAGACTCCGAACAATCATTGAACATCTTCCAATTTATCACAAGACAAAAGTACGTTGAACAGGTTCAACACCGTGTCATTCGGATCCAGTACTGAGTGACAGTTTTTCTTTGCATGTAGAGATACAATGGACGCTTACTGTGCAGAACTAAGAAATCTTGCCCTGAAAATTCTAAACCAAATAGCAAAAGCTCTAAGAATGGATCCCAATGATATGAAAGAATTGTTTGAAGAAGGAAGACAGGGAATGAGAATGAACTACTATCCTCCGTGTCCGCAACCGCAGCTTGCTATCGGACTCAGTCCTCATTCCGACGCCGGGGGACTCACCATCCTCCTCCAGCTAAGTGAGGTGGAAGGACTTCAGATAAAGAAAGATGGAATCTGGATTCCTGTTAAACCACTCCCTGATGCTTTTATCATCAACATTGGTGATTCTTTGGAGGTAGTTAATAAATGTCTCTAATAAATTGTTTTCTTTTTACGCCAATAGCTTAGTAATTTTGGTGATTTTGCAGATTTTAACAAATGGAATTTACCGTAGTGTGGAGCATCGAGCTACTGTAAACTCAGAGAAAGAAAGAGTGTCTATCGCCATATTCTACAGCCCGAAACTGGACGGAGAGATGGGTCCGGCACCAAGCCTTATTACTCCAGAGACTCCGGCATTGTTCAGGAGAATTGCTGTGGTAGACTTCGTTAAGGGATTCTTTTTACGCGAACTGCGCGGAAAATCATACGTTGATGCCATGAGAATTCAAAACGACAATCGCAAAAGATGTTGATTGACTCCACCTACGGTACTGATGAAGTGAAAATCCTCGATTAAACTGTGATAGAATATTGTCATTAAAACCTCCTATATAGATTGGCGAAGATCAAGGAACGAACTCCATTGTCTTCCGAGCTACTATATTGTGCCCTGTTATCATGAAATCTCACTGCAATAATATTTGCCTCTTTCAACAACTTGCTGATCTGCAAGTCAAATATATCAGATGTAGTGAAAGGAAAAATCCGGGAAATCCTGCAAAGAAACCCCCAAGTATCTGGTAGTGAGTAAGATTTCGGGGAAAAAACCAATATTATAAATAATTTATGGTAAACGGACAAGAGTAAATAGTAGCTGCAGAAATGCTCTGTGTCATCACTATTGTCTCCTGACCTAGAGAAACTGGAAAGACGCCAAGCGAAGCTCAAGATCGAGGTGTCAAATTGGTTGTCTTGTGGTTTTTGAGGTTGGGCTAAGCGGGGCCTAATGAATAACTGATCAATGTTATGCGGGTTTGTAAATCGGGTCGGGTCGTGACACATTAGCTGGTATTATAATCATTATCCCATAAAAAATAAATATTTACACTGTTCAAGTCTAAATATTTACAATTATATATATATATATAATTCGTTGGTCTTTTTTATTTGAGTAATTTATTTCATCATATTTGATAAAAGAAGTCGATGTTATTAGGGAATAATCACTGATCAAATTTATCATTGCTGGCAGCCCAAGCTCGCTTGATTTGTAAACTTGGTAATGCTTTCGGTGAGAAAACAGAGGTAATATTGGAGAGAAAACGGTATGGAATGAAAAGACGTGTTAACGATTGGTAGCTCTCTTGCATTGCCTTGTGTTCAGGAGGTGGCGAAGGAGCCGCTGACCTCTGTTCCACCGCCGACATACGGGCGTCTTGATCAAGACCCTCCCATAGTTGATAACACTTGTTTTCCACAAGTTTCGATCATCACATGCAAAAGTTACCTTCTGACGATGATCTTGATAATTTCATGGACTCGGAGCTTGATAAGTTGCACCATGCGTGCAAAGATTGGGAGAGCTTTACTTATTGAGTGCTTGTAGAGACTGTCTACTATACTATGGATCTTTTTTTTTATTCTTTTATGGGATTTCGTTTCAGAGTTCAATGAAACTTTTAATAGGGATGTTGAAAATCATAATTATAAGGGAAATTTGTATTTGGGGTTGACTGCAAAGGATTCTATGACCAAGTATACAGGGAGCACTTCAGGAGTTTATTCTATGTGCATCTTCCAATTGACTTGTTACAAACGACCTGCTAAACCTTTACAAACACTTTATGTCCTGGCAATTGAAGTTTATAAATGACGAAGTGAGCAATTCTTTGACGGAAAAAGTTAATAAATCAGAAATTCAAGACCTGTTCATGCTCTCAATGGGAGAGAAGAAGAAGAAGTGTTGGCAAAAACCAGGAGATATTCAGGGATTTGGCAATGCCTTTGTTGTATCGGAGGAGCAGAAACTTGATTGGGTAGACATGTTCTTTTCAACTACACTCCAAATTCATTTGAGGAAATCACACCTATTCTCCGAGCTCCCTCTCCCTTTCAGGTTCCCAATTTCTCTCTCTCTCTCTCTCCCAATAACTGGCATTTTATTATTATTTGTTTTCTTTTTCATGGCTACGAATTCCACTCATTGATAGAATATTTTATCTTTGGAATCTTCAATTACGATAATATAAAATATAAAAGAAAAGGAATAGGTGTTGAAGATGATCAATTATTCTAACCCAGAATTATTACTAAGAAGCAGCTTCTTTAAAGACTAAAAAAATTATAAATTCGCAGCAAGAATGTATGAATAAATTTCTAGAGTTAATTCACTCTATTTCTAGTGTGTTTTTGTATTTAAGAATTGTCTATAAATTACAAGTTTTTCAGACTTTTATTCGTACTACAACAAGAATTAAAACACAGAATTTTATCAGCCATAACAAAAGGTAATTAAACAGCTAAGATGTCAGCTCATCATTCCTAACTACCCCTGCTTCTGCATTCGATTTTCTTCCCTTCTGCTTCAGCCATCTGAGTTTTTTAAAAATGCCCAGAATATTGAAAGAATTTAAAGCACGGATCCACAATAGGGTTTATGTTAGTTATGTTAATGCTATTGGTATGATCATTTTGCAAATTGCAACATATAAATATTCAAAATTTCAACTTGTAAACAACATGACAAAATCCGAATAGTTGCATACTGATCACTACATTTTTCTGTGGAGCAGCAGAAAGACCTTGGAAGCTTACTCAGCTGAACCGAAAAATCTTGCCATGAAAATTCTCAGCCTAATGGCAGGAGCTCTAAATATGGAACCAAATAATAAGAAAGTGCTGTTTGAAGAAGGTAGCAAGCAGTCCGCAACCGGAGCTTGCAATCGGCCTCGGTCCTCATTCCGATGCCATCGGTCTCACCGTCCTCCTTCAGATCAGTGAGATGGAAGGGCCTCCATATCAGGAAAAATGAGACAGTTTCAATTTAATTTAATCTTGTTTTTGTGGTCACATTTTGAAATTTTATTGAGAATTTGTTTATAAATTCAATAATTTACATAATAGATTCCTGAAAATTTTAAAACAAGTAGGTCCATGGTGGGTATGCTAATCATACATTAGTGTCCAGATGATCCAAAATCAACAAGTCAAGAACAACAGTACCCAAAACCTACATCCTGTGATTGATGAAAATTTTGTAAGATAATTTTTCAAGTGTGCTATGATCAAAATAAATAACTGAAAGTGATGTCAAAGAATAACCTTTATAAAATTTTTTTTGTTTGGCGGGGATTTTGATGGCATGGAAAATTTATAAATACAAAATGTTATAATTAAGGACAAATGAATTCGAGATTTCTTTAAATTTAACATATAATATTTAAATATAATTTAAATTATTTATAATATAAATTAAAAATTTTAATATATAATTTAAATTATTTTTTATTAATTATATTACATAGTAATATCTGTTTATGTTTAATATCTGATTATGTTTACGACTTTTTATTTTATTGTAGGCTGTGATTGTCGGGATATGGTTGCTTGCGACTCATGGATATGTATAAATCTAATTTAAATCAAAAGCTTGTCTGACTAGCTAGGTCTTTATTTACTTATAATCCAAGTGAGCGGCAAAGCAAGAATCAGGTAGAAGGAAGATCTATGGAGGCAAGTCCAACAGCCTTGGGGAGTTCTCTGCCGGTGCCATGGGTTCAGGAGCTGGCAAAGAAGCCACTGACTACAATTCCACCACGATATGTTCGTCCTGATCAGGACCCTCCGTTCATTTCCCACGCCAATTCTTGGCCACAAGTTCCGGTCATCGACATGCAAAAGTTGCTATCTGGAGAATTCGTTGATTCAGAACTGGAAAATTTTCACCATGCTTGCAAAGATTGGGGTTTCTTCCAGGTTTCCAAATATATTCGATTATATCTGTTACTAATTCCGTTTCCTTTAATTCAAATAAATACTGGAAATGTTTTTTATTTACAGTTGATAAATCATGGAGTGAGCAAGTCATTGGTGGAGAAGGTGAAAGTGGAGATTCCAGAGTTCTTCAATCTTCCAATGGAAGAGAAGAAGAAGTATTGGCAGGAACCAGGAGATATTGAGGGATTTGGACAGGCCTTTGTTGTGTCTGAAGATCAGAAGCTTGATTGGGCAGACATGTTCTATATGGTCGCCCTCCCAACTCACCTGAGGAAACCCAGTCTGTTCTCCAAGCTTCCTCTTCGGTTCAGGTTCTCTCCATGCCTCACAATTTCATTTTCAGGCACGTAAATTAATTTAAATTATGATCTTAATTTGTCACCAAATCCTTTTCGAAGGCTAAAAGTAAATATTGTTTAGTCAATGATGGATGGGATCTTTTCACTAAATTAAATTGTTCCAGGAAGATTATTGTAGATTATAACAATCTAAATCCATGCCTGATCTTAACAATTAATTTGATCATTAAATTTAATTAACAAGTTATTACGATTCAGTTAATAAATATCATATTATTTTGTTTGAGATAAAAGATTTAGAATAATTACTTGCTAGAATTTGGTTTACAAATTATCATGTTCTGACACCAAACAATCATTGAACATCTTCCAATTTATCACAAGACAAAAATACATAAAAACAGGTTCAAACCTTTGTCATTCGAATCCAGCATTGAGTGAATAACTCGTCTTTGCATGTAGAGATACCATGGACGCTTACTCTGCAGAACTAAGAAATCTTGCCCTGAAAATCCTAAACCAAGTAGTAAAAGCTCTAAGAATGGATCCCAATGATATGAAAGAGTTGTTTGAACAAGGAATGCTGGGAATGAGAGTGAACTACTATCCTCCATGTCCGCAACCGGAGCTTGCTATCGGACTCAGTCCTCACTCCGATTCCGTCGGACTCACAATCCTCCTCCAGCTAAGTGAGGTGGAAGGACTTCAGATAAAGAAAGATGGAATCTGGATTCCTGTTAAACCACTCCCTGATGCTTTTATCATCAACATTGGTGATTCTTTGGAGGTGACTAATAAATGTCTACAATAAATTTGTCTCCAATAGCTTAGTAATTTTGGTGATTTTGCAGATTTTAACGAATGGCATTTACCGTAGTGTGGAGCATCGAGCAACTGTAAACTCAGAGAAAGAAAGAGTGTCTATCGCCGCATTCTACTGCCCGAAACTAGACGGAGAATTGGGTCCGGCACCAAGCCTTATTGCTCCAGAGACTCCGGCGTTGTTCAGAAGAATTGGCGTGGCAGACTTCTTCAGGGGATACCTTTCAAGCGAACTGCGCGGAAAATCATACGTTGATGCCATGAGAATTCAAAATGACAACAGCAAAGAGATTCCACCAACGGTGATGTGAAAATCCTGGATTAAACTACGATAAAATAAAGCTTTCGCATAAACTGACGAAGAGCATGGAGCAAACTCTATTGTGTTTCGAGTTATTATATTATACCGTGTTACCATGAAAGCCCACTGCAATAATTTTTACCTCTTTCATTGACTTGCTGATCTGTAGGTCAAATATAACAGCTATAGTAACAGGAAAAATCAGCCAAATCCTGCAAAGAAACCTCCAAATATCTTGTTGGTGAACAAGATTTCCGAGACAAAACCAATATTATAAATGATCTATAAATTGAAAATTTGAAACACGAAGAAATGTTACGCCACATCCTGATTAATCTGGGTCTGGGAGATGATCAGCGAACATGATTAGACTCGTTTGTTAGGCATTTCGTAATCCAAAGCTTAAACCACGAGGTCTGCTTTCTTCAGAGAATTATAAAGCCGACTGTGTGCATTGCAAAGCATAAAAGAAACTATAGGCAGAAGAAAGGAATATATTATCTATGGAACCAAAACAGCTAATGTTTGGGAGCTCTCAACCAGTGCCTTGACTTCAGCAACTCACAACAGTTCAGCCACGATATGTTAGCTCCGATCAAGAACCTCCGCACACATCCTACGCCAATTCTTTATCACAAGTTCCAGTCATAGACATGCAAAAGTTGCTAGAATTAAGATGCCAATAAAAGGTGCAAATAAAAATAATAAAAATGATCAAGAAATGAAGAGATCGAAGAAGTCAACCCAAAAAGCTGAAGCTAAAGTTCCGGCTGAAAAAAGTCCTGCTACAATATAAAGGTGCAATTAAATCCTCATACATAATATATTTGAATTATTTTTCGAAGCCTTGTCAAAACGCCCAACTTTTACGGGTGTACTTGCTCTGTTATCCAGCAAAAGGCCACCTGCAGGAGGGGTTAGGGATGACTCTTTACCGAATTTAACAGAAATAACTACCCATCTTCTTTACAGTTATAACCTTCATTACCCCATGTCAATTACCTCAATTATTGAAGGTTCCTATTTGGCGCCTGCTCTCTCTCTCTCTATCTGCATTGTGAACAGAGTCTTTTCATTCTTCCTTGGTCTAGGTTCATCAATGGCAGAGAGAAATCCGATCCAATGGACAGAAAAGTTAGGCATTGGAATAAGCAACAGAGTTTTTGGGTTGAATTTCTGCCTTGAAAAATTGGATGAAAAGTTTGCTTACCTTGTGAGGGTTACAGAGAAGGAATACACTGCTTTTTCTACTTCAAGGATAGAGCTTTTTCTGTTGAAGACGGAGCTGCAAGATGTGAAGAAAGGGATTGATAAAATCTTAGTACAATATCGAGATGCTTGGGAACAGAATAAAGAAGAAGAAGAGGATGACAAAATAATGGAGGAGTTGAAAGATTGTATAATTAAAGCTTATAAAATCAAACGTGTCATTGATCTGAAAATCAAGGGCTTAGGCGTACCTGATCATATTGTAAATGAACGAGAATCAAGCCAAGATTTGTCGGCAAAGAAAGGTGGTGATGGCGAAGACCATGATCAGAAGGGAAAGGGTTTCATGATCGATGATTCTGCTGATGATGATGCGATTAAATCTCAAGAGCGTGGCGAAAGTAGTCAAGCTAGATCTTTTACTGAACTGAAAAATGACGGAATTCTGATTCTATCGAGTAGTAGTACCGAGGAAGAATTAACTGATGAAGTTCCGATTAAAGATAGAGACGTGACGGAGAGGTTTCCAAATACGGCCGCAGAGGCTTTGCCTTCATCTGAGAATGAGAATGACGATGTTGAACAGCAAGCTTCTGATTCTGGACGTGAAGACGTTGCTGGCGGCGTTCAGGAATTGGAGCAAGATTTGATGGAACTGATAATCGAAAGCGGACGCATTAGCCAGAATAATGAAGAGGAAGCGATCAATTTCTGAGATAAAGATTTCACATTCAAAAACAAATGAAGACAAAGAATGAATATGAAGGACTAGATTTCAGTACCCGTATAATGTTGGCAGTCAGAGGAAGATTAAAATTTTGTCATTGAATGTGACTACAGGTAGTAAAAAAATTGGTCTTCCATAATTTCTCTGTAAGGTTTTCTGATTTCCAGAAATGAAGGATTACAGTTGTTTTCTTCACTAACATACTATGATCACAGTAAAAACTCAAGAAATTTGCCCAACAAACAGAACCTGAGTATATCCACTACTTAGACAGTGAAGTTTACAACAATGGTCAAAACCAGTAGCTGCATGTATAGAACAGAATATTGCCTTCTTACTCAAGCTTGGAATGGGATCTACCCTCTAACATAAATACATCTGTAGGATTAGATTAAATCACAATAGAACTTATTTTCTTCCTGATCTTACATATTCTATGTAGCATTAAATTTGGTGGAGCAGAGCAGCCCAAACATCATTGCTTGCTATGACAGCTTCGATCCCCTCAATTTTTCATCAGACGACTTATTAATCATCTTTTGCACCTTCTCTCATCATCAATAATGAGTAAGTTAACATCTTCATCTTCAATTATCTCTAATTCTTATCACAATTTTATTCAGACTCCAAAATTTTCAAATTCAATCCTCCGATTCCTTCTCTGCACATGACCTCTCCCAACTGAATCAGTACTGATGATTACCCACTCCAAATCTTCAGTCATTTCTTCAGCGAAGAATTCAATTTTCTCTTTTCTTTATTGCCAAAAGAAAAGACTTAACTTGCTCAGATAAAGGGCAAATATGAAGGTAGTAATTCTGCTGTCTAGTCACAGAGGTTAGAAATCTTTTATACGGCAAGATTCATGATAATGCTACCAATAATCCCCACAAGAACAAATGCCACTTCTGAAGTGGTGAAAGCGATTAGAATCTCTTACAACAATCTCACGCCCAACAATCTTTGAGATAAGCTTAATGGCAAAATGGCAATCCCCACATACTCGAAGATTTTTCATCACTGTTATTGTTCTGCCCTCCACTGAACTAATTAAAGCAAATCCAATAGCAAGCCTCTCGCTATGATAGGACAACATTTCTTCCTTCTGTTCATCCTCAACATCATGCAGAGAAAACATTTTTTCTGGCATATAGCCAAACTCCTTCAACTTGCCACCCAACCAGTCCAGTTTTTGATATATTTTTTCACTAAGGGGGTGTGACCTATCTCCGGAACGGAACTCATGCCTTATGCCCTTTAAATTTACCCAACTGCATCCTGGCTGTTTCATTATTCCCCACTGTTTCATCTTCACTCTCAATCTTGAGACATCGCTCCATTTACCAGTTGAGGCATATAAATTCGACAGTAAAACATAAGCAGAACTGCAGTGAGGGTCTAGATCAAAAATCTGTTTCGCCGATCTTTCAGCCACTTCTAAATTAGAATGCATCCGACAAGCACTAAGCAAAGCCAACCATATCATAGGATTTGCTTTCGCAGGCATATTTTTAATTAACTCCTCTGCTTCCTCTAATTTCCCCAATCTGCCCAAAATGTCTACCATACAAACATAGTGCTGAGGCTTCATCACATTGGATTTGTACCTACTAACATACTCAAAAAAACGTCTCCCATTTTCTAACATCCCAGAATGGTTACAAGCAGAAAGCAAGGCAGTGAATGTGATTTCATCTGGGTCTACACCCTCACATATCATTTGGCAAAAGAGTGTCAAGCTCAACCAGCCAAATCCATGTCGTGCACTTCCAGTGATCATTGAGTTCCAAGAGACAATGTTCTTCTCATTAATTTTCCTAAATATGGCCACAGCATCACTTGCATTTCCACATTCACTGTACATGGCAACAAGAGAATTACCCACAAAGACGTCAATTACCAAACCTAGCTTGATAGCCACTGTGTGGATCTCTTTACCATGATCAACAGTCTCTAATTTACAACATGAATTCAAAACACTAGTGAATGTAGATTGATTTGGAAGAACACCTATGTTCATCATGTCAGTAAAAAGCTTTAATGCATCTTCATGCTTACCATTCAAAACTTTCCCTGTTAAAAGAGCTGTCCACACCACTACATTGATATGCAGTTTGGCATTGAAAACCTTGCTAGCATCCTCTATCTGCTTACAATTTGCATAAATGGATATAAGTGAAGCACAAATAAACTCATCAAAACAACAACCTCTCTTAATGACACAACCATGGATCTGCAGCCCTAAACATAAATTCAGCACATTTGCACAGCCTGTCAATACACAAGCAAATGTGCTTGAAGTGGGCAAAATACCTAAAGCTACCATCTTCCTAAAAACAAGAAGAGACTCATTAGTCTTTCCATTGCTATCAAGACCGCCAATCATCGAAGTCCATGAAATTACATTCCGAGAAGGCATCTCCTCAAACAACCTGTTGGCATCATCAACTCTCCCGTTGCAAAAATACCCATAAATCATTGAATTCCATGCTGCCACATCTCTTACAGGCATGTCAAAAAACAATCTTTCAGCCTTATCAACTCTTCCAAATCGCAAATACCCATCAACCATAGTTGTCCAAGAAATGACATTTCTTTCAGGCATTTTAACGAACAGATTTTCAGCCCTAGCTAAATTGCCACAATCCAAACAACCCTTTAGCATTGAATTCCAAGAGACAGTGTCTTTAATAGGAATTTGCTCAAAAAGGTTCCATGCATCCATAAATCTATGGTTTTGTGTGTAACCATTGATCATCATGGTGTACAATTGAGTGCTAGGTGACCGGATTTCATCAAAAAGCGAACGAGCTAGATCTATTCTTTGGTTCTTTATGTGATTGTAGAGTTTATTTTTATAAGAGAGAGTGCTCTGATTACTGAAAGACACAAAACCCATTGATGGCTTGGAGAAAAATTTGGGTGAAGAAGAGAATGTTTGAAATATGGCGCGAAATGTGTACATGTTTCCTCGTCACTGTTAACGGTCCCTAAAGCAAACCGCCGCACAAGTTGTATAATGTAACCGCATGGCTGCTTCTAAACGCGGCGTTTTGCTATTATTTGGGTTTTTATCCAATACATAGGTTCTCATTATGTATAACATAAATCTGTACCTCCAATTCCAATGTATAAAAGCTAAAGAAGAAATTTTCCATCTAGCAAATGAAACGGGTCCAGATGAATTGGCACATCAGCACCTCTCTGACTAGCAAAGAATATCACTTTCCTCCTTCCCAGAAGCCTGATAGCACAAAGTATGCTATGGGTATAGAATGTACCATTAGAAAATTTGAGTCATAAAGTGTAGACCAAGAATCTGGTTTTTGTGGGTTTGCCTTGAAATTGAAGCATGCTCTTTACAACCCACGTAGGAAATCTTTGGAACCAGCAGCCTTATTAGCAAGAAAAGAACCAGAACCCAATGCCATTTATAAACCTTCACCTCTCTGCACAAAAAACATGTACTAGCAGCTTGTTCTAATCCTTCCTACATTCTACTTTTGCAGTCTTGCAAGATTCTTTTTTCTTTCTTTTTCTGCATTCAACAGCTTTTCGCCTTAAACCAAATCCGAAAATGGCAAACACTCAATTGAAACCAGTGGCAACTCTGCTTTTAGCTCTGAATTTCTGCATGTATGTCATAGTTTTGGGCATTGGTGGCTGGGCTATGAATCGAGCAATCGAACATGGTTTTGTCATTGGTAAGAACGCGTAGCTTTGTTCATTATAATATGGCATGCAGTTACGTTGCACGCTAATGCTGTGTAAATATTTGTATATATGACTTGCAGGTCCAGGATTTCAACTTCCCGCACATTTCTCGCCCATATATTTCCCGATGGGCAACGCTGCCACCGGATTTTTCGTGACGTTTGCTTTGATCGCTGGAGTTGTTGGTGCTGCATCAGCAATTGCTGGTTTCAACCATATTCGTGTTTGGAATGCTGGCAGCATGCCCTCTGCAGCCTCAGCTGCCGCCATTGCTTGGTCTCTCACTCTCCTCGCCATGGGGTAAGCTTAGCTAACTATTCTGTCAAGTATACATGTATCATGTAGCAGCTTTTCTCAGCAGAAATATTAAGTGTTTTCATACATATGCGCAGCTTTGCCTGCAAAGAGATTGATCTCCACGTCAGGAATGCCCGTCTGGTAAGAATGAGAAAACATCTTTCTTTCTACATGCAATCCTAAACAATTTTGTGAATAAGCGAATACTGGATTTTGCGGGCAAAGTTGAGACCCCAATTATTATGTTTGCAGAGAACTATGGAGGCTTTTCTGATCATTCTCTCGGCCACACAGCTGCTGTACATCGCAGCCATTCATGCCGGTGCAAGGGGATAAAATCTTTCAACATTTGATGCATGTGTTGTTGTGCGCCTTTAATTCTCTAAATTTTCATTCCTTTTTCCCAGTTGCTGCCAAGATGTTGGCAGATTGTTGTGTGATTGGTGTGTTTGATATGATTGGATTTGTATTAACTAATAAAAATGAAAATGATTAATTAAGAATATGATTTCATTTACTTCTGACTATGCTAACTGTTTCCTGATTCTGCTAAAAACATCAAAATTACACAGATTTTCAATCCATCCAAACCAGGCAGAAAAGAAAAATGTCCCATTTGATTTCCCAATTGTGTATGGATTGCACAAACCACGGAAAGAAATAATTCATAATACAGGCAAACCACAAAATTTGCTCAAGAAGCTAGTATCCAACGATCACAGAATTGAGCCAATAATGGCATGAAACTGTTCCATATCATGACAGCAGTCTAGCAAACACTGATCTCATAGTAAAATCTGTAAATCGAAGGCCAGCAATCCGCCCAACCTGATGGTAAAGGGAATAGTTACAACATACCCCAAGTAAAATACTACACCGCAAATTCAATATAAAAGTAATGAAGCAAAAGCCAGGGACATTGAGCTGTCTGCCCATGTTGACATTATAAGTACTGTATTCTTAAGATGATTTGCGCACTTAGGTCACTTTCCCATTATTCTTCAGAACATCCTTGAAAAGATTCCAACTTGAAACATCCTAGACTTCGACAAACAAAACCCCCTTCATCTTTCACAACATGATCCACTGAAGCACTCATCATGCTCTGTTTCTGCATCAAAAGGAAACCGTAATATTTTCAAATTCTTCAACATTATGAGATACTAAATTCAAGACATTATAAATTCATATAAATTTAAAATGGGAAACACCATAATGATTCAGAACTTGAGGAAGCGTGATGCAGATCTCTTAAAGAATATATAGTGGAGCGGATCTAATGCATAGCAGCCAAAAGAGATCTAGAGACAAGATAAAGCATCGTAAGAAACTCAAAAGCCAGCCGCATTCCAGAATGAAAATCCAAATAACATGAACAAATCAGCTAGCATACAACATTTCATTTTAATTCATTTATTCAAACCAGTCTTTGTATGCTCTCAGCCGGTTGTCCTTTTCACAGCTGGAAGATGACATTTTTAACCTTTCCCCTTATGAAGGCAACTGCTTCAGCACTGCCTCAAACAACTCTCTTTCTAACACACACAAACTCTTGCACCCACTTTCACATAAGAGATCACAAAATGCAATCACTACCTTTGTTTGAGGACAAATGCCATTGGAAAATGGCACATCAATCCACCTCACCCCTCCCAACCACGGTTCATCTTCAATAGATTTACCCCTTTTTCATAGTTAATAATTCTAAAGTGATGGTTTACATCATCAAGCAATTGGCATGTGTCAACAGGGTTTTCATCCAAATCCCAGTGCCCAAGATTTGCCACTTCTCTTACAAAAAGGAAATGGAACCCAAAGTGAGATGGCCACAGATGATTTGTAGCATAGCATCCATTTTGACTAAGGAGACAACTTTTCTACTGTAATCCATTCTGAATCCTTATAACAACAAATTCTTCAAAAGTGTAATTAAAGTTGCTGAAATAAATTCAAGTCACAGGATGAATTGTAGCCTATACTGTATAATACAAAAGCAACCAAAAAGATGAGCAATAACTTTTGGATATCAAATCCTCCCGAAAAGACTTCAGTCTATTTAATTTCCCAGCCTTTATACAAATGTCAAAAGAACTTCAAAAGTACTTTAATTTTACAAATATTCCCACCTTCAATTATCTACTGGAGCCCATTAGCACATCAAGCAATCCACAACAACTCATCCAGGAGGTTCTTTGTTCAACTCGATGAGCAGAAGCTATAAGAGGCTGCATATCAATTTAGTCTGTCAGTGCAAATTTAATAAAATGGAAGATAACTCAAATTAATTACCAAGACAAGAGGCAATACCTGGTTTTCAGAAGAGTCAGCAATCTTGGAATCTCTTGTACTTTCTACAACATTACTAGTTTGAGCAGGAGTAACTGATGTGGGTAAAATCTTACCCTCATTTTCATTTGCAAGAGTTTCCACTACAGTCGAAGTTGCCCCAACATTCTCTGATAAGATAACAACTTTTTCCTCATTTCTCTTTGATTCTTCACTTTCATTCAAACTTGATCCAAGCACATTAGAAACAATGGAGTTCTCAACTGAGTCACCTTGTGTAACATGAATGACCTCCTCCGACTCAACTGAATGAACAAGGGGGGCAGTTTCCACAACTGAGTTATGAGCCTCTTCAAACAATGCCTTTTCAGTACACTGAATCACCTCTTTGGGAAAAGAATCAGCTGCCTTGTTTTCTCCATTATGTGAGGTATAGACAGCCTTCTTCGATGTCTTCTTGACCAGTTGAGACTCATTATCCGAACTACTACCACTAGAGCTCCTATCATGCAACTTCTTCACAAACTCAACATGCTCAATGCTGATATTTTGGCTCGCTGAGTCCTCTTCAGCTTTCGATTCTCTTTCTATCTTAATAGCACCATCATCTTCTACTCCTAATTTCTGTGTACCTTCCAATTCCTGGGCAACTTCATCCACGGACTTGTTCTGAGAGTCAGATGGTCGAACAGGTGATGGATCTCTCATCTTCGACTCTTCATTCCCCTCTTTAAATGCATGTTGGTGATTATGGTGGTCCCGAGATGCAGGGGAACCAACCTCACCATGATCCCTCTCCCTCTCATCTTGGCTTTTGCGATCATCATTGCCTAACACCACTTTTTATTCAGTCCCAGTCATTTTAAACAAGACAATTAAAAAATTCTTAAGCATATTTTATGAAAACAAAATTTCCAAAACATATACCAAGTAAAGTATATTTGAACTGAAGAGTTCCAACAAAATTCAAGCAAAACAAACAAAATCAAATAATAGGTGGCCGTCTAGGCAATTCCACAAACACAATAAAAACATGTAATAAAAATCAAGCAAAACGATGAAATAACAAATATCCACCAACTCAAATTGACAAAAACACAACAAAAAAAAACAAATTGTTTACGCAAGTAGAGAGAGAATGATTTTTTCACACCAGAAAACAATATATATCAGCAAAAACCCATCAACCCAAATGGATAAAAAAGAAACAAATGAAAGACTAAAGGATTAAGAAAATGATTGAGCGACAGATTGATCTGATGGGCCTACGTACCAAACAAAGGGAAAAAGTAGAACAAACAAGGGCAAAATAATAAAAGAAAATATACCTAAGGATTTGCTGCTACTGCTGTTAGACGAAGAACCGTTGTTATTCTTGTTTGCCTCTTGTTCCTTCTTTTTCCTGGTAGCTTTTCTCTTCTTCGCACCTGACGGCATGATTGTTATTCTTGTGGGGAACACTCCAAAATCAAATTTACACGTTTAAAGTACCACAGATCGTGGCCCCTGGGTTGTCCCTTGAGAACACTCTCTCTTCCTAAAACCCCTTCACCACCCTTCTCTCTCTCTCTCTTTGCGTTTAAAAAAAAGGGAAGCCGGACTCAAAATAGTATGAAGACGACGCTGACAACGACAACGATCTATTGGGATTCTTCCATTATCCCATATAAAAATTTTGTTATGCCATCGTTTGTGGAAGTGAACACATCTTATACTCTCTCTTCCTGTCGCTCCGTCCTCTGTACACTGTATCTGTCCGCGCTTGCTTGCTTGCCAAATGTTTCCAAAACACTGGTTCTTATCACGGCTGGCTGTACTATTTTAATGGCAACTCTTCGTTTTGCTACTCTGTATTAACATTTTCATTTCCACTATTTTAATTATTGTTTCAACAAAAATCATTAAAAACCCCATTTAAATCCCTAATGTCAGTAACTAAATCCGTTAATTTTTTATTCAGAATTTATTTTTGGAAAAATCACAAATAATTCCGCTGGTTCGACATTAAATCTAATTCTATAGGGCAAGAAAAAAAATTATATTTATTAATAACAAAATTTTTAAAAAATAAATTAAATTTAATTATTTAATTTTTTTTATTCTCTCATTTAAATAAAATTTACTTTAGTTATTTAAATTTTTATTAATAAGTGTAGTTGTCTCGTTATAATTGAGTAATTTTATTTTATAATAATTTATTTAATATATATTAATAAATTTTTTATTTTTAATAAAATAATAATACTTAATATAATTAATAACGAATGATTCATATTATATTTTAATAGAATTTTATAAATTAATTTTGATATAATTTAAAAAATTTAAAATTTAATTTAAATTATTTATTAATAATTATATTACGTATTAATATTTATTTAAATTAAAAATATAGAAAAAATTTTAATTTATTAATAAAAATATTATTTTATTTACATGATTTAGATTTAAATAAAAATGAGGAGAAGAACGGCAAAAATGACGGCAAGTGGAGGGAAAAATTGGATGGTGGGGAATCGATTAACTATTTTTGACGTCATAAATATTGGGGATTTTTTTATTTATCAGATAATCCCCTTTTTTTATTATTATTATTGTTATCGAATTAATGCGCTTGTTTGTCAATTTATATCCAGCTAGGTCCCTAATTCTGTGTAAAATGACCGAAATGCCCTTCGGTGTTAAATTAAAATGTGACATTACAAGGGTAATCTGTTCAAATTGAAACAGAACTTGGGACCTATTTAGTATAAATAAATAAAATATGTGTCTAATTTAAGAACATAGAAAATTTGGGGACCTGAAATGTTGTTAATGTTATCTAATTAATTATTTAAGTAAACGATCTTTAAAATAATATTATTTTAATTTTTTTATTGTAAATAATTTTTATATTAATTTATTAATTATTAAATTAATATAATTTTTTATAATTATAATTAATATATTTATTATATTTATTAATTATTTAAATAAAATTAATCTAATGATATATAAGCAATGAGAATAAGAAGCATGTCACTGGCAAATTCGCGACAATGACAATTTAAGAACTGGTCATCAATTGGGCCAGTTCACATTTGCCCCGATTAAGTTCAATGGGCTAAAATGGGCCCACTAAAAAGAATAAAAGGGAGTTCTCACGACAAACTCACAGTTAACAAGAACCGACGAAGGTTTAGTTCGAGGTACGAGATGGAGACATAGATTGGAGTTTCACTACTGTTACCCAGCTGTCAGATCTAACCCACCACTTCGACATCAAAAGTAGAGGAATTATCTGCTGGCTTGAAGGAACAGAGACTGAAGAGGGACAAGTCAATATGGAATCTTTGAGAAGGCAAGCCAGCAAATTGAAAGAACAGGTTGCCAAGCAACAACAGGTGATTCCATTATTTACCTTGTTTCTTTCATGTTCTGATTCCCGTGTTTTTTGATATGGGTAGTGGCTGGTGTTTTGTTTGGCAGCTGAGCAAATGTAGGAAAAGAAATGATAATTTGAATTGAAGGAAGCCTATCTCGACTTTCTATCTTTATGTCTGTAAAATGGACAAGAATGGGGAAATCAAATACGTGTTGTAAAGCCATAAAAATTTGTGGCTTTCGTGGTAGTTATTTATTACTTCAAGTATGGAGTGAATTTGTCTCTTAGCCATAAATGTGAATTGATGAATCTTTAATTCAGAAGGCAAAGGGCAGTTTCTTTTTGCATGAAGTTTTGGATTAGTGAATAAATTTTATGTTACTGGATATATCTAAATTTATTTCTTCTTACTTTAATTTTAAGTTGAATATTTTTCATTGAATCTCAAACAAGGTACGTGCTGATAATTTCTATTAATGCAAATTTGTGTTATTTTACTAGTTGTATATTGCCATAAAAGATAAATGACATCTTTTGTCAATTTATACGTTTTGATTTCAGGCTGTAATAAAGCAATTTAGTGCCAGTGGTTATGAAAGCTCAGATGTCATGGTTATCGATGAGGTTGAGATGCAGAGACATCAACAGTTGGAGAAACTTTACAGGTCCACTCGTGGAGGAAAGGTAGAGATGCTTTGCTGTTTATCATTGCATTCTCTTTAGATTGGATTTGGTTATTAAGTTGATTTGATATCTGGATGCGAGTTCATGTGCTATACTGTCTAAGTTCTCTAATTCATGCAATTGCTTCTGCTCTCTTTATAAAATGTCAGATCTGCTTTAATTTTACAGGAAAACTACATATATCTGTTGCATTTACTTTTTAAATCCCAACTCCTTTCAGGAATTCCAGAGAGATCTTGTTAAAGCAGCAGAAGTATTTACAGCCATAGGGTATAAGCATATTGAAGCAGGTGAAAAGTTAATTATTACTCTTTAGAATTGTGTTGTGCTATCAAAGGAAGTAAAAAAGTGGATTGTGATAACTATGCAGTTGGCTTTCATAGTGTTAATTTTTCTGATTAATCATTAATCATTTCTAATTGTTATTTTTAAACTTTATGGTGGTTAGGGACAAAGTTGTCTGAGGACTGCTGTAGATATGGAGCCGAGAACAATCAAAGCATCAACGAAAACATTCTCGCAAAGGGTGCAGCCATATATGGTGATGCTCGTAAACATGTAGAAAAAGAGCAAGAAGACTTCAATAGACTGCTATCTTCACAGGTTAAATTTTATATTTGTCATATCCTATTGTCTATAATTCAACATTACATAGTATTATACCATGCTTGCTATAGCCTACAATATTGGTGTAGTAGATGTGTCATGTTTTTTATATTAAGGGTTTGAAGCACTTGATTAGCTTATTGCTTCATTTAGACAATATGTAATCTATACTTGATGAACAACTAATGGCTGTAAAGTTTCTGCCGAAACTAATTTAGTAATATCCCTTAAGAGACAAAGATACCAACATGAATTTGGTGTTTCCTATATTTTCAGGTGTTGGATCCCTTGAGAGCAATGATAAATGGAGCTCCTTTGGAAGATGCTCGCCATCTTGCTCAACGCTATAGTCGAATGAGACAGGAAGCAGAGGCACAAGTAATGAAAATATAAGCATTTTTTGTGTCCATATTATATTTAACTGTCAATATGCTGTAATCCCTTCTTCAAACTATCCATTCTTGATTTGCTATGAAAACTTGTGATTTATGTTGAATGCTAAAAACAAACAGGCATCTGAGGTCTCTAAACGACAACAACGAGTAAGGGAAGCTCCAAATCCTGAAAATGTTGCAAAGCTGCATGCAGCTGAAGCAAGGATGCAGGAACTTAAAGCAAACATGGCTGTTCTAGGTAAAGAAGCTGCAGCTGCATTGGCTGCTGTTGAAGCACAGCAGCATAGACTGACTTTTCAGAGGCTAGTATCAATGGTATGTGGGCAAATGCCTTTCAGCATGTAAGTTTCAGTGTTGATGCATATCATCATCTTTTGAATTTGACAGACCTTACATGTTTGAAGGTTGAAGGAGAAAAGAACTACCATTTAAGAATTGCTGCTATCCTCGGCGATGTTGAGGCTGAGGTTAGTTGCAGGTTTCAATGGATTCCTTTGAAAAAACTTTTTTTCCATTTAAACAAAATAATTTTATTTATGGGCTTGATACTTTTGTTAGATGGTCTCAGAGAAGCAATGTAAAGATTCTGCCCCTCCAGTGATTCCAATGGAGAATTCCTCAGAGAAAACAGTTTATTTCTTGTCAGAAGTAAGTTTTTTACCCTTAAACTTTGACGGGTGTGTTTATAAATTGCTATATAGATTAAAAATTCTCTATAACCTAACACTGTTCCTAAATAACAAGTTTGAACAATGTCTGTGCCAAATTGCATTTGGGGCCTAGGGTTGACCCAATAGATTTAACTGAAAAATTAAGACTTACAAGTGCTTTATTCTGAAAGTGAAAATGCTCATTCATAAGAAATGTAAAATTGAGTATTGACTGATAAATGCTTCATAACAATTCTTACTCCTGTGCATCTTGACATTGGCTCACTCTGAGAGTTATCAATCCCAAATATTTTCTCTCACGTGTTGCAGGCAATGCATCCTTTCACTGCTGAATCTGAGAAGGAAATGAGCTTGGCAGTAGGGGACTATGTTGTCGTGCGAAAGGTTTGTTATATTTCCTTCCCAAGGGAAATGGCATGATTGCATCTCGTTTGATGGATTCGTAGAGATCCAAGATATAAGACATGTATGTTGCTCATGATCAAAGCAGAACAGAAGAACGACCATTTTCTTGACAGAACTATCTGAGTGGAAAAATTCAGCCAGGCGATGTCCTTATCCAGTTGTTGCTTAACTAACAAAATTTCTACCTATGGATGTTTCTATTATCTGTGTGAAGTATGACTAAACTTCCAGCTCCATAGTGTTTTAAACAATGACAGGACTCTTTTAAACATGACTTTGTGCTCCTTTTCAGCCTCAGTATTCTATAAAGTTCCATTTCAGGTCCATGTTCTTCTTGTACTGTTTTTTTGGTGTTACAATATCAATCTATACTCAATGAATTTCTTGTTTTCCTCTTCACAATGTCTCCCTCCTCTTTTTGGAGTTCACAAGTTTTGTCTGTTCTGGAGCTGGAAGAACATGACATGTCTAGTTGTTTTCCATACAAGTGGAAACTCTCTAAAGAAACTGGAAGAAAGACGATTTAATTTTGTGTGATTTGGTCTGCTTTGATTTTTATGTCTAATCTACTTTTAAGCTTATTTTGTTTAGCCAAATATATATTATTTTTCCTCCTTTTGTGCTTCCATGCCATAAATTAAATTGACAAATAAACTTCTATATGTAGCAATGGAAGACAAGCTTGGTTGACATTCTATTATGAGAGGAAAATAAATTATATTTGGAGTCTTAGGTTCTCAGTTGCTTGGATTTGATCCAATTTATTGCCTCTTTGGTATACTCAGGTGAGTCCATCTGGATGGTCAGAAGGAGAATGTAGAGGTGAAGCAGGGTGGTTTCCATCTGCATATGTAGAGAAGCGCCAGAGGATTCCAGTGAGTAATGTGGCTGCTGAAACTTACTAGTTGTGCTCAAGTGTTTATCTGGTAATCCAATCTGCAAAAAGACACCTATGTTTTTTAACATCCAGGTAATCATGGTCTGGGATCAGTTGTTTATATTCTTTTCTTAGATTTTAAAGACCATAGTTGTGTATGTTCAGCAAATAAGGCTTATCCAATCCATGAAAATTGAACAGTTTTCTTTTTCTTTCAATTTTTTTTATTATCTTTTCATGCATAGGTTCCTAGAAGACATTTTTTTTTAAAATTTTTATTCAAGGTGTGATGTGCTCAATCATGAAAATGAAGTTACTGCCATCCAAGAAAGATTAATCCTCATTAACAAAGGATATCCATGCCAAGAAGAATTCCAGCAGCAGTAAAAAATATCACTAGGCAAGGAGTTTGAGATTAAGTAGGATTTTACACGTAAGATTTTAAGTAGGATTTTACACGTAAGATTTTAAGTAGGATTAGGAACCCGATATATTAGGCTTATCTTCATAGAAATATTACTTAGTAGTCCTTATTTACTTACGAATCCTTATCATAGCTGAATTAGGCGTTTTAGTATAAATTAGATATGGAAAGACTGTCATTACTATAAATACGACATTAGTGCTTGTAATTAAATAATTTTGAGGAATAAGTGGAATTTTGTTTCGTTGCATCCAAATTCTTATCTAAACAAATTCCTTGTTTAGTGGCGAATTATCTATCGATTCTTATCACTCTTCCTTCTTTCTATCTTAGAGTGTGGCGAATCAACTTAGTAATCTTGTTTGTGGCGATTTGATCTTATCAAACTTGATTAATTAGTTTTCTCTTCTTAACTTTTCATAAGCTATCCCTATCACATTCCCATTTGAAAATTCGTACATAATCCTTCCGCTTTTTTAAAACACCCCTACAGACCCATTAACTTACTCCAATTACGAATTTTCATCTACTCAACAACTATACTATATAACAACACCTCTTTCCATCCACAAAAACCCAAAAATATATACCCATTAGATCTTGATTCACCATTAAGATCCTTCAGGCATATCAAGGTGTCAAACATGTAAACAGACATTTTGGTCCGGTGCATTAAACCTAAACCATTTGTGTTTCGAGCTAGGCTTGTGCTATGCCTGAATTCATTTGGACGGACATCTTGCTGTATCAGCCTTTATTTTTTGTGTCAGGCACATGTCGCATAACCTCAGCCTTACCGTTTGACATCTCTACTTTTGTGATTTAATGCTGTTCTAAAAGTTTGACAGACAAGTCTTTGTGGAACAAGTTACTTGATTAACATGAAGACTTGGTACCCTGGTTTTAAAAGTTAGGGCCTAAGCAAAATAGATGTGTGTATTAATTGGAGAATCTTGAAGGCTTGGCGATTGTCTTCTTTTGTTTTTTATTTTTTCAGTTGAGATTTTATGCTGAGTGTTCAACAAGCTGCAACATCAGGTATCATTTGCTTACATTGTTTTGTGTCATGTTTGTTCTAAATTTGTTTTTCTAGTAACGTTTGACATCCTAATTAAGTGATCTGATTAGCCATTGTTCAGTATAGATGACAGAACTATGACTCAATATACCATTTGCACGGCACATTAAAACCCCATTTGAATCATTCTCAATAAAATTTTCATTCCTTAGATCTTTCTCTCCGATAGCCACAAAGAAAACTGATGATAAACAGTATTCTTGTCCTTAAGATGAATTCATGTGAGATGCTTCCAAGGATGCATAAGCCGCATTAGTGACGGGAATCATGTTTTCCCTTCACTGCATTCACTCTATTGCTCGCTGCAGCATTATGTCGGGCCCTTTTTTTCTTTAATCGTTGTTGGCAAGCGGGTGATCAACAACGGTCTATTCGTTCGGATGGTTGCATTGAAGAGTATTGGTTCTTTACTGACCAAACCCATTTGTTGCCCCAACCAATTTAGTTTGAACTTAATTCTAGATTATACGGAGAGTATACGGCTAGAATCATGATTATGAAACTATCCTTTAGGATTTCCGCATACCATGTATGATTGAAAAAACCGAGAGCCTATATGTATCTGAGGAACACATTACTTTTTCTCCCAAGGCTTCCGGAATGAGGATTGTATCTCTGGGCATTCTTCCGATGACCTCTTCGGTTGTTGTTTCAGAGTCAAAGAAGCCAATGTCCTGTCTCAATATTGTTTTCCAAGTACGAACCTCGAATTCGTGCAGCCTGCCTCTCTCTGGTCATCATCCAATCCAACAGAACACCTTCAAAACAATGCGGAACAAATGCAAAGAATTTGAGCGTGCGGAAACTAATTTTATTCAGAATACAGCTGAGTTTCTCCGCTCAAGACTATAAGCCATTGCTTAAGGATTGCAGGCTGACTAATGGCTCTCCTGCAATTGATAAAGATTGTTCAAACACTGCAATCATCAAGGGCATTTTGTATTGATTATAGAAGCTTCTTAGGATAGACTAAGAAGAAGTATTGTTGTTATCCAAGTCCAATGGATGTCATCACCATGCATGGATTTCGATTGTACAGCTACTAAATGCACCGCGATCCTTTTTTAAGCAATACCCAAGTCACAATTAATATGAAACCGTCCGTTAGGAGTTCAAAAGTGCTTCAGGAAAAAGCGCTTTTCGCACTAAATATGTCATTATGTCATAATTTAATGCTTTTCAAAAACTAAGAATCGTGTTAGGAAAGTGTTTGCGTGTCTGTCTCTCGTTTGGTGGTCCCGAGGAGTCGTAAATATTTAGGTTCCAGTGCAAGGAGAAGAACAGAAGGAGCAATACCTATTGTTTTATTGTTTCTCAGATAAGGATATAGTTTTTACATTTCTACCACATAGGTCCGAAATCTTTCTCTGGATGGTTTTAATTAGAGTCGGCAATTCAAGTTATACGCTCGTATTTGTACCGTATTAATAAAGAAAATTTTAAATTTAATTTATTTAATAATTATATTAAAAATTTTAATTCAATATAATTATTAAATAATTAAATTAATTATAATAATATCATTTATTTAATATTTTTATTTATACTTTAATAATAATATTTTAATTTTAAATATAATTAAATATTTTTTAAAAATAAATAAATATAACTATAAATTTTTTAAAATATAAAATTATGAAATATATTTATTAAATTATAAATAAATTAACATAATATAATTTTTTTAAAATAATTAATTATGTCAAAAATAAATTTACATATTGATAACTGTTAATCTTAATCAAATATTATTATTAATAATTGTCATATTATTTATTTAATAATTATATTATTTTATTTTAATTTAAATTTATAAATTTTGTATCATGTTCGTGTTGGATTTGTAATTTATGTAAAAAATTATCAACTCTAATTTTACGTGTTAGAGTGACAAAGACTATTTTAGTCGTATCAACAAGGATTAGCGGATTAGGGGCCTGTTTACAAACGGAAAATTAATGTACTTATGTGTATAAATGTAAAGATATTGGGACCCATATGCAATTATCCAAAATGAACAGAAAGAACAAGCGCGGGGTTTCATTTTCAAAGAAAGATTCAAAGAAGAACAACAACAAAAGACCTCGGATACGCAAACAAATCCCCACCCACACCAAAACAAAAAAACCAAACACTCTCTCTGTCAGTCACTGTTGTACCTCGATCTTCGTGCTATCTGTTAGATCAGTTTTCTATCAGCCTATTCATCCCTCTTCTGTTCTGCTCCTATTCAGAACCTTGCTTTCTCTTTTTCAAAATCAAACCCTTCCTCTCTTTTTCTTTCTTTGCAACCTTTTTCTCTGTGTTGAAATTTAGGGTTTATTGAGATGTGCTCTGCAACTACTATACCTCAGCCTCTGGGCTACGCTGGCCTTGGTTTTTGTGAACAAGGTAGCATTTGTTTCTTTAAAGTTTCGATTTTTATTTTGTTTATGTTGTTTCTTTGTTTGTTCAGCTAAAGGTGGGAGTTGTGGTTATGAAATTTTTGTTGGTGATGTTGGTGTGTGATTGTCTGACCCTTTGGGTTTATTTTAAGGGTGGGAAAGTGGGTAGGTTGAGATTTTATGAAATGATGTTCTGGAGTTTTATGAAAAAATATTACATGTATTTATGGTGGTTATGTAATCTTCGTCTGCTGTAATAATTTTTGTAGATCTGTGTTTGTATTATGGTGGTTATCTAATCTTCGTCTGCTGTAATAATTTTTGTAGATCTGTGTTTGTATTTACGCTATTGCGTAACAGAAATAGGATTTCTATTCCCGTTAAAGTCTTAAATGACTTGAGAGGAGAAGAAAGAAAGGATTCTTGGAGTTTCCATATTGCATGCTTGGAGAGAGGATTTGTGAAGAACCCCATTTCCCAATAGTAAAATCCTTAAGGAGAAGAGAAACCAACTCAATAGATGCATATGCGATCTCAAAATATATATATATATATGTTGCATGGATAAGTTTAGTGTTGTATGAAAGAGATTAAGGCCTATACTATGGATTTGTGGTTAATCTATGAGTTCAGGACATGCTTTCTGTGGAGAAGGTTTTTTTTGTAGCAATCATTTGGACTGGTGTTTCATTAGGTCCATAGTCATATTTTAGTGGCGTACAGGCAAACTTCTGCAGTTTTAGAAAATAAATAAGCTGATGAGCCTAAAGCAGCTTTTAGTGGATTTAGGAAACACAAATTATTGGAGTTTAAGTTCAATACAATCGAAGATTTTTATTAGAGAATGAATAGGACATGCTTGGCAAACAAATGGAGCTGGAACAAAAAGTTGATTAAATATATCTTGGAGGGGGAACACCCAAAAATACTTGCCAAGAGTGGATTTTTGGAGAAGAGAAAGGGAAAAAAAGAGTGAAATAAGAAGGCATAAAAAGAGTGGGAGCATGAAGGGACAGAGAAAACAGAGCTATTACTGGCTGTGTTTTTCTGTTCAACTTCTTATTTTGACCTTCTGTGAAAATGCTGGTGAAGAAAATGAGAAAGTTGGATCTTTTGCTTATCTAACATGTATCTTCTGCTTATCAGAAAACAACATAGCATTGTTAGTTACTTTTGTGATTTAGACCATCTCCTGGAAAATTTCAGACCTTATTACTGTTGATTCTTATCTGTGGTGAAGTAAGTGTGCACTGGTTGGAAGTAATTTATACTACCACTAGTAGTGAAAAAATAAATGGATCTGTGTCTCTTTTTTTTCTTTTTTCCTGAAATTTTACTAATCTTCGCTTGTCAAGGCATTGGAAAGAAAAAATTTTGAAGATGAAGAAACATAAAATTTACCAAAAAGTATGCTTGCATGGGCATGTAACTCATTCAGTTAAAAGATGCAGATAAAACTTGGCATCAGTGGCCCTGTTATATGTGATTTTCTTTTGTTAAGTGACGATGGAAACCACTGTGACCCTCTCCTTCATTGTGTGAGGCCTTCAATTCCCCATTTTGGCTATTATCTCCTCTTTCCTGCTATTGTTTTTCTTCCTCATCTTTTATATATTTTGTTTCTTAGTGAGGCTGTTAAATTATTGTGTGTTGAGTTGTTTTTAATGCATCTTTCTAATTTCTTAATGTCAGGCTTGGAGACAATAGTGATTTGGCTTATGCCTCCTGTAAGGATTGTGTTCTGTTCCAACATTAACTGCTAAAGATCTATCACTTTCTAGTACCGTGGGAATTTATGGATTAATATACTTAAGGTATGGATGGGATAGGGAATGAAGCCATTGGTCCGTGTAGCATAGGGTAAATGTATTATATTGACATTTACTGTATATTGTTTATCTATTTTTAAATTATTGGGATAATAGAAAACAATGTTGCATTTCAATTTGTTTTACTTTTCATCTTTGTGCCATTGCCAAGCAATACTAAGAGATCTCACTCTTACTCTCTCTTCCCCATCATTCATTTCACAATAATCTATTACGTCAAGTTTCTCAGCAGGAATTTTTCCGAATTTCTTGTTCTTTGTATTTGTTACATTTGATATACAGATCAGCTAGTAACTGAAGAGGCTCAGTTCCTGCAGTGACCTCTGATGATGATATGTAATAGCTCAAAACAGTGGAAAGTGTTAATGTTGAAAGTGTTTTCATTTATCTATTGACGGGTCCATATCTGGCATTATAGAGCTATTCCCCGCATCTGAATGTGAATGCCTTAATGGAATTAAAAGCTGATTGGGTTGAGTTCATTAAAATCGTGGTAGTTCTTCAGTGAACTGAAATTGATGAGAAAATCCCATCTGCAGAGAAAGACAGGTCTTGTGAAATGATGACCAATCTACGAACAAGTGCAAGTGCAATTATAAATATAGTACAAATAGGTGGACATGTGATGTTATATGACAACATGCTCTAACAATGTGTCCTCAATTAGGTGGAAATGTGATGTTATTTGACCAACATGCTCTTACAATGTGTCCTCAGAACAGTTCATATATGATTTTTTTTTATCAATTACCCAAGTGGGATATACGATATCTGTACAAACTCTGAAGAAGAGGATTTTGTTATCAGACAGTTCCTTGTCTTGTATTCTAAAAATCTCTCCTGGTGGACAATGCCACTTCTAGTTAGGTTTCTCCATACCTAGATCATATTTTACGCTAGGAGTCGCACATCTCTTGATGGAAGCAATCAACAGCTTTTGCTGCTACTCGTTCTGAATTCTCATGAGATCAACGTATGATTTTCCACGCAGTTCTTGTGGAAAATAACACCCCATGTAGTCCGCCTTACCAATTCTCGTACACGCTGCCGGAGCTGGTGTAATAGAACTTGGCACTGGACCCATTTCTTCTTCTAGTTTCCGGCTGTAGCATGCAGCAATAAACAGCCTTTCTTACTTCGAGATTGCAGCTGCTTGATACTCGATACTGTAAATTTCATTGGTAACAGTCTGCAAAATGGCAACAGATTGTGCACATTCTACTATTAGTTAAGGCCATAATCTTACGGAAAATAACAGTGCCTCCTATATGTCACCGATGCCGATGATAAAAGCATCAGGCAGGGGTTTAACAGGAACCCACCATCCATCTTCATTTGAAGACCTTCAATTCATTAAGGCATGTAAGAAGCCCCGGTTGGGGACATGGAGGATAGTAGTTCATCCTCGTTCCCTGTATCCCTTCAAACAACTCTCATGTCATTGCAACCCATTCTCAGAGCTTTTGCCAGTTGGATAGGGATTTTAGGACGGGATTTCTTAGTTCTGCTGGGTAAGCTTCCAAAGTGCCTCTTCTCGATAAAATTAGTAATAAAAATCATTCAATAGATGGAGGGCAAAATGTTTTCATTTTTGTCTAAGGGGAACTTCATCAATTGTCTTTTGTTGAAAAAATTTGAAGTCCAAACCTTAATAAAACATCGATGTGGGCATATAAAATTCTTTATATTAATCCTGCAATCACTTTTATGAAGGAGCAGCAGAGAGAATTACCTGAGTGGGAGTGTCAGTTTGTGGACTAGATAAGGTTTCCTCAGGTAAGTTGGGAGGGCGACCGTATAGAACATCTCTGCCCAATCAAGCTTCTGTTCCAGAAATACAACAAAGGCGTGTCCGAATTACTCCATATCTCCCGATTGTTGCCAATACTTGATCTTCTTCTCCTCCATAGGAATATTGAAAAAAATATTGAATCTGTTGCTTCACTTTCTCCACCAATGAGCTGCTCACTCCATGATTTATCAGCTGCAGATATGTATCAAACATTTCCCATCTCGATGACTGGAACTCGTTGCGAGGAATTGCGTTGAAAATGGACGGAGGGTATTGATCAGGGCGAACATATCGCGGTGGAGGTGTTGTAAGTGGCTTCTTTGCCAACTCCTGAACACTAGGCACTGGAAGAGAGCTCCTCGGTGCTGGTGGCCGTGGCAGTTACTAATACCACTTTTTTGTCATCATTTCATCAAATGATGATCATGATATCAAACGAATTTCTATTTTTCTATAAAGAGATTTTATTGATGCCATCGTTTACATATATTTGTTTTTTTCGTTGATAAGTTTTTTTTTAACCTGTAATTCTCCCAAATCTTGTCCCAAATGGCTTGGGAATGATCAAACCGAATTCGCCAGATTGATTACACAAACTTCTACAATACTGGTCAATCGACAATAAGTATTTCGACAGAGTAATTTGAATAATCATCAACATGTTATATCATATGTCCTGAATCGACGTTAGTGGCCACTGCCCCTTATTTTATGATAATATGGAAACAATCAATGGCTTTTGCTGTCGTCGTTCTGAATTCTCATTCCATCAACGACAGACATCCAGATGTCCTTACCTCTCAAACATTGGCGGAGTTTCCGGTGTAATAAGGCTTGCCGTCGGACCTATTTCTGCTTCAGGTTTCGGGCTGTAGAATGTGGAGATTGACCACCTCTCCTTCACTGAGTTCGCGGTTTCGCGATGTTCAATACTAGGGTAAATTCCATTGGTAAAAATCTGCAAAATCACAAGAGAAAACAATAGTAGATATGCTGCAGAAAGTACAGAAAACAAAACCAATTAGGATGCAGAAAGTGACGAGCATTAATTACCTCCAAAATGTCACCAGCGTTGATGATAAAAGCATCAGGGAGGGGTTCGGCAGGATTCCACATTCCGTCTTTCTTTATTTGAAGCCCCTCCATTTCATTGAGCTGGAGGAGGATGGTGAGTCCGGCGGCGTTCGGAGCGAGAATTGAGGCCCACAACAAGCTACGGTTGGACCCGGAGGATAGTAGTTCATTCTCATTGCCTGCGTTTCGTCTTCAAACAGCTCTGTCATATCATCGGGTTAACAAACGTTTCCTCGTTGGTCATCTGCGAGATTAATCAGGAAGTTAAAAATTTATCTTTGAGGGAAATAAATGTTTGTATTGTATGGAAATAATTATTTTTTGAAAATATTTGTAAATTTGAAGGGCAACAGATGAAAATCATTCAAGCGAAAGGTATTAGATGGGCCGGATAGCCCCAATCCTGTGTTGAGTTCGGTGTGAGTCTGCCGCGTTATTTTGCCGTGACAGTCTTCTCTTTGGCGTTGCTATTCCAGCCACTCAATCGAGTAGGAATGAAGATGAGACAGTAGGCATAAACTTTCTCATTGATAATTTGGGTGAATTTGCGTTAGGAATCAAAGATTGGTTTTGATTCTGATGATACATTTCCCTGTTCACTAGTTCTTGCATGATTAAGAACATGACTGATGCATTTATGTTAAGAGAATATATCACATCCCAAGCTTGAGTAAAAAGGCAGTACGCTGATCAATACATGCAGCTACTGGTTTCGACCATTGTTGTAAACTTCAATGTCTAAGCAGCGGATATACTTCAGGATATGTATGTTGGCCAACTTTCTTGAGTTATCATAATTGAAACAGATGAGCAAAGGCCTTTTTCCATGTGCTTCAGGAGCCTCCAAGTCAAGTCCAACCTTCTTCCTTTAAACATGCGATGGTTACAACCATTGTCTCTTCTTTTTCTTTCTACTATATTCTAAGAATCACAGTTGCCATCTCCAGCGCATTTCATTGTGTCTATTGTTTGCTATCTGACAAAACAATTGTAATCATTCATATCTGGAAATCAGAAAACAATGCATAGAAACTGTGGACAACCAATATTTTTACTGTGTAGTAGTCATATTCAGTTCTTATTATCAGTGTCATGTGTCAAAATTTAATCTTCCTCTGACTACCAAAATTATACTGTCTGTCTGATGTGGGGACTGGAATCTAGTCCTTCATGTTCATTCTTTGTCTCAGAAATTGCTTATGTCACATATGCTGCAGGATCAATTGGAATTAGTGATTAATGAATCCCATTAGAAGTCACAAGATTGATTTCACTGCAAAATATTATCTGAAATTCCATCAATTTTATAATATTTCCGAAAATTCCAATAAAAGTGGGCAATATAAAGTTCGAATAAAAAAATTTAGAGGAACTTAAGGAAATAATGGAGGGGAAGATAAATGAGATTTGAACTATTTTCTATTCTGTTTCTGCTAATGCATGCTGCTATTAGGAACCAAATATACTGGAGAATTGAATTGTCTTGCCAACAGAAGTCATTTTTTGCTAAGTTTGTACAATCGATGAAGGTCTAGCTGCTCTAGGAATAGATTTGAGAACTTGTTCTCTGTTTCGTTACTTCGCTCAGATTACTTCAACCATTTCCTTGTGAATAAAATGTGTATGTGGGTAATAGTAAATGGGGTAGTTACTGAACTTAGAATGGAGTACTGTGAATTTACGCTAGGAGCATGAACAAAATAATCAAAAAATTACCAACCAATTTCCAGTTAGTCGTTGCTTAACCAGTTCATGTCTCTTAATTTATAAGAATATTTGTTTGCGTTAGAACAGATCCCCAATCACAAAACGTTCACCACGCTTGTGCCAAATCTTTCTTCATTTAGTGAAATTTAGCAATACGACCTCAAGTAATTCACTACAAATCAACACTTTTAGAGTTAATTAAGAACAAACACAACATATCTAAGTCAGTGCTCCGATCCATCCTAAAATCTATTTACCCTGTAGCGGGAAAACAATTGCAGCGTGATTTCATTAACATACAAGCTTGGAAAACGAATGAAGATGTCACATAAGAACTGACAGGCAGAAAGAACAAAACTCATATGATGTCTAATCAAGAAAGAAATTCAAGTGAAAGAAACAAACCTTGTAGAAACTAAACCAACCCTGTAGAAATCAATCCAAGTCATTTCGATATCTAACGAAGCAAGAAAGATATCCACCAAATATTCCACTCTGCAGTGACCATTCCCTTAACCCTGGTTCTTCCATTATCGTCATAAACAAGATTGTTTACTTGCTTCTCAATTTCAAGAAAATTGAAGACCCTCCCCTTTAAACTCTTGAGTTTATTGGAGGCCTTCGACAACCCCTTATTGACAGAACTGAAAGCAGATCTGCGGGGTTTGGCCTCAAGAGGAGAAATCACCGTTCCCAGCATCGAATCCAATTCGTGCATCAGATGTTTAAATTCATGCAAAATCTTTTTCATTTCCTTGCGTTTGTATTCATTGCTGTTGATCCATGGGTTACCTGGCTTGTTTCGGTTCAAGATTTGAAAACGGGCCGTGTTCATAGCGTGGATCAGACGTTTTGTAATGGCACATTCAGCATTTTCTTGGGCGTAATTTTCCACGGAGCTCATTAAATCCTCAAACACGCCCAGATGGATATACCCTTCGGGGACGGTGTAGGTCAAGTCCGCCACTTCGCAGATCACTTGCAGCGCATAATTATGAAAGCGACTTCTTATAGTTTTGATGGACCTTCCTTCGACGCCATTAGTGAAACAATCAAGTAGAGTTAGTCCCTCTGGCATTGATGAATCCTGTAAACCAAGAAATGATCAAAGACTATTTCCGAATACAGACAAAGAAAGATAAAAGAGTCACCGCAAATAGGAAATGACAGAAATTTATGAGTACATGGGAGTAATGAAATGACGGTTATAAGGACGCTGGTTACTTACCTCTTCGCTACCCACCTGCAGGTTACCTTCCATTGACTAGCAGTCAACGCGGGCCATTGATATATCCTAGAGAAAGCTCCAAGGTAGTGACAGACAATTTGGGCCACAACGCAGAAGATCAAGTGTAGCTGCACTCGAAGAAGAGAAGAAAAATGCAGTGGGTCAAGTATTCGAGTATTTATTCTTACTTTGCAAAAATGGAATACCCAGCATATATGCACCAGTTAAATGGAGAGCAAGCATGCTACGTACAGGAGTAAAAACAAAACAAAATAATGGTCATTGGATGCAATTCAGTTACAACTGAATTGCTCCGTAAAATGATTCGTACAAGATGATTTCAGGCCATTATCTAGAATGTTTGTCCTTTCTGCAGGTACTGCTGAGGTGTGGGTGTGAGTCAGCTTCCAGCTTATTACAGTAAGCTTCATCAGAAATATAAGCATCAGGTCTTGGGGGTTGTCTTTTTCAACATGTACAACAATGTTAATTTCGGAAAATAATTAAATTACAAATAGCCAGCCTGATTCATGATCTTGTAATGTTTATACCCATTTGTTCGTTAATTCCCTCATCCAACAGCATAGCCAAATCCAATGAATATTTATGATATGATAGAAATTGGTTCAGTCAGATAAACCATTCAAATGGCTAATTGAAGCAATCCCAATTTTCCAATTTTGACATTTTAATTACAAATGACTTGATAAGTCAGCATGATCAAAAACCAATGAATATTCTGGTCATTTCAATAGACTCTGGTACTGTTCAAGATAACCTAACAATCAACGAATCTTTTCTATCCTAAATGGATTACGAACAAACCCGAAGCTGAATTGTGGGTAATGAAGGCTATAAAAATTAAAGTTCCCATTTGAATTACCAAATTTTCCATTTTAAATTATGTGCTAAGCTTGGATGATCGCAAATCAATCAATATTGCAGACACTCTTTTCCTGTTTCTTTTCACCCTTGTTTATAGTTCAAATGATGGAGTTGTGGACAATTGTCATTTTTGTTTTTTCCTCGCTTATGTTAATGATGCATATTAGCACTCAATTGCCTTAATCAATTAGGCATATTAATGCACATGCTGGAGAATTAATTGTTGTTAACATGAATCAATATTAGCTAAATCTCGGATAATTGATACCGGTGACACTATTTTATTATTCGTGTAAACATAATTAAGATAGTAATTTATCTAATTAATTAAATAAAAAAATTATATTTATTAGTAATGAATTTTAAAAAATAAAAAATAGTATATAAATTTATCGTATTATATTAAATTAAATAATAAAAAATTTAATTTTTTTATTTATTATAAATTAATAAAAAATTTTAATTTATTAATAAATAATTCTACCACATTAATTATGACACTAAACACTACGTTATACGTAAATAGTTAAATTGGGATAATAAAATGATGTTCTTATTTGTTACAATTGAATAAAGGTGAAATAAGGTAATGTAATGGTAAAGGAAGTAAATGAATTATACAAATCTACAAGCACAAGTTAGTAGCAATCACATACCCAAACATCCGAAATTTGACTACTATCACGGCACTTGTAGGCAATATGGTTTCATGAATTTTCCTCCAAATCAATACGTGAGTTAAGACAACAACAATCTATACACTACCCTAATCCTACAACTTATTAGCCGAACAAAGAAAGAAATCAGGTACCTCTTTGTAATTGTACGAGAATTATACATGGACAGACCCGACATGCGAAAGATGAACTTTCAAGGATTAGAGTTAATTGGAGTGGGGAGGGGGTGCTAATCAAGGCTATAATTACAAAGAAGATGGGTAGTTATTTTCTGTTATATTCGGTAAAAAGAGTCTGTGCTAGCCCACCTGTAGGAGAGCTTTTGTTGGATTAAAAGATTTAGGGCGTCTTCAAAAGCAAAATATTTGGGCTACAACTCAACACTGTGTTGAGTTAAGACAACAACAAACAATCCATAAACAACGGTGTCTCTGTAACTCAAAATAAATAACAAAACAAACAAATAAAAATTAAAGACGGCGGCAATGGCCTCTCTCTTCTAAGTTTCATATCTGTCAATCAATTTCTGCCAAACCTTCTTTGCAGATGATGCCTGCAGATAACGTTCACCCAGTGGCGGCTCCAGATAAAACGACATTAGAAATTTTGCCATAGAATTTAAACGCGTATGTCTTTCCAACTCTTCTTGGGGGTAGTTGATTAAATTGTTTTCGATTGGGTTCAACGTATCCGGGCTCTACCACCTCCCACAAACCCTTGGCTTTAAATTTACGCTCCATATTAAATCTCCATCCCTCAAAATCTTTTTTCCTTCCACCAAATACCACTGGAGGAGGAGGAGGAGGTGCTACTGCTGGTCGTCGCCAAGCTGATCGCGTTTGCCAAATAAGTTAACAAATCAAATTATCTATAACATAACAAACAACGTATTAATCAAGATTTTGCAAACTTAGTTCACTACATTACCTTTATTCCCTTCATACTGGAGACTCTTTTGTTTCTCTTCAGCTTTAGCCTTTTTCCTTGCCTTCTTTTCCGCTCTTAGAATTGCCTTCTTCGACTTCTTCTTACAATCATCCTGCTTTGCATCTTTTTTCTCTTTCCTTGTCCGTTTTTCTCTGTTGATTATCGGCATCTCAACGTAACTGCGAATGAACTACGAAGATACTACCTAATATTAGTTTCATTAACAGAAGAAATCAAAAACAATTAGAAATCAATTGCAGATCAATTCAATACTCCCACACACACAAATTATACGAGCACGCAAGCTTCTACCGTCTCAATAAATAAATTATATACGAGTAAGCTAAATCTCTATCGTCTTAACTATAAATAACTTACAGTTTTATATATACAGACAAAAACTCAATTTATTACTAAGCTTAATAGGATTCAAATTCTTAAAGTACTGTGTTATATACAAATAGAAATTTAATTTAGTACTAAACTTAATAGGATTTAAATTTTTAAATTACACTGATAATTAATAATTTTATTTATGAATAATTAAAATTTGCATGCCACAAATTAATTAATTTTTGTTTTTAGTGTTAGATTTGATAACAGGATTACGAATTTTTGTAAATGCTCGGCATTTTGACCAAGCTTCAAGTTAACGAACGAAAATTCGGAACACTATGCAGAAGTATTTAAGTACATACAACAGCTTTTGCGATTGTCGTTTTGATTTCTCTTGGCATCAACGTATGATTGATTTTCCGCGCCGTTTGCGTGGATAAAATCCCTTGAAGAAGTCTGCCACGCCAATTCTCCCCAGCAATGCCGGAGTGGACGGGGGTGATAAGGCTTGGGGCCGGAACCTTTTCTCCGTCAAGTTTCGGGCTGTAGAATGTGGCGATAGACACTCTTTCTTTTTCTGTGTTTAAAGCTGTTCGATGCTCCAATAAAAGGGTAAATTACTAAGGTATTGGAGTAAAAGACAAAACAAATTTATTGATCACCTCCGAAGAATCACCAGTGTAGATGATAAAAGCACCCGGGAGTGGTTTAATTGGAACCCAGATTCCATCTTTCTTTATTTGAAGTCCTTCCACCTCACTCAGCTGGAGGAGGATGGGGGAGTCCAGCGGCGTCGGAATGAGGGCTGAGTCCGATAGCAGGCTGCGGTTGCGGACACGGAGAATAGTAGTTCATTTTCAACCCCCGCAATTCATTCTTCAAACAACCCGAACGTGTCTGACCAATCAACCTTCTGCTCTTCGGACACAACAAATGCCCGTCCGAATTCCTCAGTTCCTCCTGGCTATTGCCAATTGCCAATACGTTTTCTTCTCTTTTCCATTGGAAGACTGAACAACTCTAGAATCTCTCTACTTTCACTTTCTCCAGCAATGACTTGCTCACCCATCCGTTTATCAACTGCAATTATAAAATATTTCGCACCACAAGTAACAACGTTAAAGACAGATATCATCGAATATATCTACCCCAATCTTTGCAAGCGTTGTGAAACTTCTCCAGTTTCGAATCCATGAATTCTCAAGAGAGCAACTTCTGCATGTCCATGACCGGGACTTGTAGCGAAGAATTTGCGTTGAGAATGAACGGAGGGTCTTGACCAAGACAAACATATCGTGGTGGGACTGTTGCGAACCCAAGGCACGGGCAGTGCACTCCCAAAGGCTGGACATAATAATGCTTATATTGAAAAGGATTTTATGCCTCCACGTAATTAATTATGTGAACTTATTTGTCAATTATGATATTAATTCATATATTTTTTTTAAATATATATATATATATATATATATATAAGCGATTTAGATGAATAAATTACCATCACTCAGTTAACGTTGACGAATGATGGACACTATGCAAGGTCTTTAGTGATTAATTTTGAAAGTTGAAGGACTTAATTGATGAATTTAAAAAACTTATGATATATTTTTTAATTTTAATTTTCTATCAAACAAAAAGATTTAACAGTAAATTAACATGAAGGTTAGAACACGCTTTTTTCATCCATCCACTCATACTTTTCGAATTATATTTGCTGATAAATTATCAAAAGGAAGATAGAATAATTTTAATGATTTTTAAATTATTTAAATATTTTTAAAATATTATAATAAAATTATCTATTTTATGATACACTCTATTTATGAATAAGATAAGGGAGGAAACTAATTTATAATAATATATATTTATTTTAAAATAATTTTAAATAAATTAGGTAAAAAAATTAATTTATAATATATATTTATTTTAAAATAATTTTAAATTATTCATATTTATTCCATTGATTATTGAGTAAACATTTAACAATCTTTCATTTTTAATACTTTAAACATTTATTTTTTTATTTTGGCACTTAAATTTCTATTTTTAACACCTAAATTTGATATCTGTCAATGAATTTCTGCCAACCTTCTTTGCAGATATTGTCTGAAGATAACGATCTGCGTTTCTTCCACCGATATAGTCACTGAAGATTTACACGGCGAAATTTGTACTCATAAATCTATCCAATTTATATTGGGGGAGTCTATCAAATTGCCTCTGTTTGGGTACATTATATCCTGATTCTACCACCTCCCACACACCCAGAAATTTAAATTTACGTTCCAATCTTCGTGCGAGAGGATTATGAATCTTCGGTAAAAAAAAATTTTAATTAAATAAATAAAAAAAAATCTAATTTTGCATAAAATATTTATAATTTAATATTTATAAAAAATTATTTGTGTTATGTAATTTTGTAAGTGTTAGTTAAATTTTTTGGCAAATGTTGTTTTATTTGAGATTTAAATTTTATTAACATTTAAATTTTTTTATTAAATTTATTGATAATTGTTAATTAAAATTTTTAGGCACATTATTTAAGTTAATTTAAATTTATTAGTAAATATTAATTAAAATTTTTAAAGATTTTATATTAAATTATTATTTTAATTCATTTGTGATCATTATTTAAACTATTATATACTTGTGCTTGACTAATGTTTAATACGTTTTTTTTTCTTTAAATTATTAATTATTTAATATTAATATTTTTTCAATTATTAATTGTTTTATTGCTATATAATAACCCTTTAATGCAATAAAATACAACACATTGATTTCAGAAGATATTTATTCAAAACTAAGGATTAGGATTTAATGACTTCTATTTTCACAGAATTAAGAGATTAAAAACAATATTTAATGACACTAATTTTGATTATTTTCCAATACCGGAGACATTTTCAAAGAAAAATATAGTTTAATTTACTTGATCATACATTTCACAGGGTTCAACAAACAATCGATATTTCAGCGATCGAGGGTGTAGAAATATTTGTAGTAGCGATCCTTATATTCGATTATCGAAATGGTCGAAAGAAAAAATCTCTATTTGAGAGGGCTTCTTCCTATACCTATGAATTCCATTGGACCCAGAAATGATACATTGGAAGAATCTTTTGGGTCTTCCAATATCAATAGGTTGATTGTTTCGCTCCTGTATCTTCCAAAAGGAAAAAGATCTCTGAGAGCTTTTTCCTGGATCCGAAAGAGAGTACTTGGGTTCTCCCAATAACTAAAAAGTGTATCATGCCTGAATCTAACTGGGGTTCGCGGTGGTGGAGGAAACTGGCTCGAAAAAAAGAGGGATTCTAGTTGTAAGATATCTAATGAAACAGCCGCTGGAATTGAGATCTCATTCAAAGAAAAAGAGAAGTCAACATCAAAGTCATGAAATGAAAACTCAAACATTAACTGTGTTATCATTTAACCAAAACATCCTGTCATTTTTTAAAACGTAAGAATTATCAAAATTTAGACAAAAGCACAATACTGAACAAGGCTCATTCCTAAACACAATGGATTCTACCAGTTTAGGCTCATTCATCCTCCTGGCTCCGCAGCCTGGCCAGCTTGTTAGTCACAACAATGTCAAGCTGGGCAGCTCGCTCCACTATCTCTTTCCTCTTCTTTGTGGACACATCATGTGCAATCTCATCCTGCAAAGTAGTCAACAATGTTAGAATTAGCATAAAAAAGATGAATGCCACAAGAATCACCACATATTATTCACAGTTTACCTATTGTGCATCATCAACAATTCAAGCTCTGAGACATTGTGGACAACAAATTTCTTGAATTCATTTGGAAGATAATGGCGCGTCTTCTTGTCTGTTCCATAACCAATGTTGGGCATTAAAGTGCATCCCTTAAACTTTCATCGCACTCGAGAATCAATACCCTTTGGTCTGCGCCAGTTAGTCTGCCACAGATAAATGCAGTTTAAATAATCAAAACAAGATACTCTTGCCAAGATATAAGAAGAGGGAAGAGTTAATAGGCCAAATTACAAATGCATGTGAGGCTACAAGGATTACAAATAAGCAAATGCTAAACAAAAATCAGTCTTAAACTTTGTGATCTTGACAACAAAATAGATTGAGAAAAGCGGACACTTAAAATTCAAGGATTGACAAATATCAGATGAAGAATGTGAGCAGGGATAAAGTAACAGAAAGCTTGTGAGAGATAAAGCTAACTGTGTCGCAAAGACCTGTTCTTTCATTTCTGCCCTAAAAACAAAATGTCCAGTTACAAATGAAGATCTGGACATCAGATACCATGGGCAAGAGACTTGACATGAAAAATATCTCCCAACCCACCACAACCCACCCAAAAAAGAGGAAAACTGAAATGGAGGGTAAATATTGAAGCACAAGCAAAAATATGTAAACTAAACACTGCAATCTAAGCCGAAAGATGGTGATTTTTATACAACAATCACAGGTAAATCAGAACATAATACAAAATTCATCACAGATTGCAGCAAAAGAATTGCAAACACTACATGTTCTAAATAAGGCATAAAAAAACTGTGGGAAAACTAAATCAAAATACAGGAAGCATAATCAAGCAACAGAGATCAGATGGCAGTGCATGTTTGAAATTCATCATCAAATCGCAGAATTAATGGATTAATATCATCACACCTCAGTGCATATTCACTGACATCACAATTACAGAACAAGGAAAAAATAAATTCGGAAATAGTGTTTTTATACACGGTAGGATAAGATAAAATGTCGATTGCATCACCATCTTCCATCTATTGATAGAAGTATGACTGGGTGTCAAGAAGTAATCATCGTATCCTGTAGAACTTTCATAAAAAGATTCAGAAATGATTTTTCTTCAACATTTACACGCAGATATTAAACGGATCAGATAGTCAATCGCTTCATCACCATATTGCATCAACGCAAAAGAAGCAAGTGAGACTGGGTGTCAAACGATATCATCATATCCACAATAAAACAATCAATAACAAACAGCATAAATGCAATGAACATCTTTAAAAAATTGACAAACAAGTTTATGGAATCAGATAAAATGTCAATCACCACATTGCATCTTTATTGGATGATGCAAATAAGACTGGGGCGACAAATACACATCATCATTTTCCCCGTAGATCCAAATTGTAATATACGAGCACATCCTACAAGTTGATAACTCAATCACTACCCTAAACAACAAGCAGCCATTTCAATTATATACCTTGACGGAGATTTTGCGGTCGCTCTGTGGCCTTTTGAACTGCTTGACCCTCTTCTTCACTCACTATCTTCTTCGACAGTAACGGCACCGCCATATTCTCCTTCTACTTGCCTCATTCCTCTGCACATTTGAAACCAAACCTAATCAATGTAAATAATTAAAAGAAAACAGAGCATCGAAAGAGTAAAAGCAACACACCGATGCTCACGGCTGTTTGAGCTGTAGTGCTGCTTGGCCGCTGAGCTTTGAAAGTCTAGGCCGTATGGAAGCGAGAGTAGTTACCTAGGGTTTCATTTAGGACGACCAATCGACGGTCGAGATTTAGCTAACGGACTCAAGATCATCGTTAAGTGAGCCAATATTTGAAAGACCCTTTTAGATTATGAGCTGGGTTTCCGTAAGTGGGTCTAACGGCCCACCTTGAAGTTTTGTCGAAAATTACAGAAGTCTAAATGCATCCCTCTAAATTTCTCTATACACCCATTCCTGCGCAACGACTCAAATTAGATGGAAGCATTCTCTATGCCTGTTATTATATGAAAGTCGTCCATTCTTAAAAGTATTTATATTATGAATTATTTTAATTTTAATTCATTTTTAATTTTATTATAAATTAATAAAAAAATTAATTTATTGACCAAATAATTCCATAGCGTCAATTATGCACACTAAGCACTACGTTTTAAGTAAATTGTTAAATTGGGATAACGAAATAATATTTCTATTTGTTGCAATTGAATAAAGGTGAAATAAGATAATGTAATGGTAAAGGAAGAAAATGAACTATATAAATCTACAAGCACACGTTAGCAGCAATCACATACCCAAACATCAGAAATTTCACTACTATCACAGCACTTGTAGGCATAATTTTCACCCGAATCAACAGGTGTTGAGTTAAGACAACAACAAACAATCCATCTGTAACTCAAAATAAATAACAAAACAAACAAATAAAAATTAAAGACGGCGGCAATGGCCTCTCTCTTCTAAGTTTCATATCTGTCAATCAATTTCTGCCAAGCCTTCTTTGCAGATGATGCCTGCAGATAACGTTCACCCAGTGGCGGCTCCACATAAAACGACATTAGAAATTTTGCCATAGAATTTAAACGCGTATGTCTTTCCAACTCTTCTTGGGGGAGTTGATTAAATTGTTTTCGATTGGGTTCAACGTATCCGGGCTCTACCACCTCCCACAAACCCTTGGCTTTAAATTTACGCTCCATATTAAATCTCCATCCCTCAAAATCTTTTTTCCTTCCACCAAATACCACTGGAGGAGGAGGAGGAGGAGGTGCTACTGCTGGTCGTCGCCAAGCTGATCGCGTTTGCCAAATAAGTTAACAAATCAAATTATCTATAACATAACAAACAACGTATTAATCAAGATTTTGCAAACTTAGTTCACTACATTACCTTTATTCCCTTCATACTGGAGACTCTTTTGTTTCTCTTCGGCTTTAGCTTTTTTCTTTGCCTTCTTTTCCGCTCTTAGAATTGCCTTCTTCGACTTCTTCTTCTGTTCATCACCTTTTCCTTTTCCCTTCTTACAATCATCCTTCTTTGCATCTTTTTTCTCTTTCCTTGTCCGTTTTTCTCTGTTGATTATCGGCATCTCAACGTAACTGCGAGTGAACTAGGAAGATACTACCTTTCATTAACAAAAGAAACCAAAAAAAATATGATTATATTAACAAAGAAAGCAATTAGAACTCAATTGCAGATCAATTAAGTACTTACGGACAAATTATATAAGCACGCAAGCCTCTACCGTCTCAATAAATTATACGAGTAAGCAAGCCTCAAACGTTTTAACTATAAGTAACTTACAGTTTTATATATACAGACAAAAACTCAATTTATTACTAAGTTAATAGGATTCAAATTCTTAAAGTACTGTGTTATATACAAATAGAAATTCAATCTATTACTAAACTTAATAGGATTCAAATTTTTAAATTATACTATTAATCAATATTTTTATTTATTAATAATTAAAATTTTTTATTTTTAAAAAATTAATTAATTTTATTATTAGTGTTGGATTGGATAACAGGATTATGAATTTTTACCAAGCTTCAGGAAAATTCGGAATACTATGCAGAAGTATTTAAGTACATAATATTAATTTCCGAAAACAATTAAACATTGTTTTAAACAGGAAGGTGGAATCAACAACAGCTTTTTTGCGATTGTCGTTTTGATTTCTCTTGGCATCAATGTATGATTTTCCGCGCCGTTCGCGTGAATAAAATCCCTTGAAGAAGTCTGCCACGCCAATTCTCCCCAGCAATGCCGGAGTCGCCGGGGTAATAAGGCTTGGGGCCGGAACCTTTGCTCCGTCAAGTTTCGGGCTGTAGAATGTGGCGACAGACACTCTTTCTTTCTCTGAGTTTGCAGTTGCTCGATAACACAAGGGTAAATTACTAAGCTATTGGAGTAAAAGACAAAACAAATTTATTGATCACCTCCGAAGAATCACCAATGTAGATGATAAAAGCATCTGGGAGTGGTTTATTTGAAGTCCTTCCACCTCACTCATCTGGAAGAGGATGGGGAGTCCAGCGGCGTCGGAATGAGGCCTGAGTCCGATAGCAGGCTGCGGTTGCGGACACGTAGAATAGTAGTTCATTATCATTCCCGCATTCATTCTTCAAACAAACCGAACATGTCTGACCAATCAAGCTTCTGCTCTTCGGACATAACAAATGCCTGTCCGAATCCCTCAATACCTCCCGGTTCCTGCCAATTGCCAACACTTCTTCTTCTTTTCCATTGGAAGACTGAACAACTCTAGAATCTCTCTACTTTCACTTTCTCCACCAATGACTTGCTCACTCCATGATTTGTCAACTACAAATATAAAACATTTCCCACCGAAAGTAACAAAATTAAAGACAGATGTCATCGAATATATCTGTATGAACCCCAATCTTTGCAAGCATTGTGAAACTTCTCCAGCTCTGAATCCATGGATTCTCAAGAGAGCCACTTTTGCATGTCCATGACCGGAACTTGTGGCGAAGAATTTGCGTATTGAAAATGAACGGAGGGTCTTGACCAAGACAAACATATGGTGGTGGGACTGTAGTCAGTGGCTTCTTTGCGAACCCAAGGCACGGGCAGAGCACTCCCAAAGGCTGGACATAATAATGCTTATATTGAAAAGGATTTTATATCTCCACGTAATTATGTGAATTTATTTGTCAGTTATTATATTAATTTATATTTTTTTAAACTATATATATATATATATATATATAAGTGATTTAGATAAACAAATTACCATCACTCGGTTAATGTTGACAAATGATCGACATTATGCAAAGACTTTATTGATTAATTTTGAAAGTTGAGGGACTTAATTGATGAAATTAAGAAACTTATGTTATGTTTTTTAATTTTAGTTTTTTATCAAACGAAAAAGATCTAACTGTAACTTACAATGATGGTTAGAACATACCTTTCTCATTTTGGTTTTGTATCTACCCACTCATACTTTTCAGATTATATTTGCTGATAACAAATTACAAAAATTGTTAGAATGAAGATATAACAATTTTTATAATTTTTAAATTATTTTAATATTTTAAATTATTACAATAAAATTATTTATTTTTCGAGATATTCTATTTACGAATAAATAAGGAGGAAACTAATTTATAATATATGTTTATATTAAAATAATTTTAAATGAGTTAGGTAAAAAAAATTAATTTATAATATATATTAATTTTAAAATAATTTTTAAAATTATCATATTTATTTTATTTATTATTGAATAAATATTTAATCATATTTCTTTTTTAAATTTTTAAAAATTTATTTTTTTCCTTTAATATTTAAATTTTTATTTTTAAACACCTAAGTTTTATATCTATTAATCAATTTCTGCCAACTTTCTTTGCAGATAATGCCTGAAGATAACGAACTGTGTTTCTTTTACCGATAAAGTCACTGAATATTTACACGGTGGAATTTAAACTCATAAATCTATTCAATTATGTTGGGAGAGTTTTTCAAATTACTTCTATTTGGATACAACATATCTTAATTCTACCACCTTCCACACACCCAGAATTTAAATTTACACTCCAATTTTCGTGGGAGAGGATTATAAATTTTTGGTAAAAAATTTGTTTAATTAAATAAATAAAAAAGAAAATTATAATTAATATTTATAAAAAAATTATATTATCTTTGTCTTATATTATTTTGTAAAGCGTTAATTAATTATTTAAAATTAAAATTTTATTAATTTTATATTTTTTTTTAATATTTTTAAATTATTATTTTAATTTATTTGTGATCATTATTTAAACTATTAGTATATTTATACTGATATGTTTAATATATTTTTTAAAAAATATATATTATTAATTATTATATATTAATATTATTTTTTTAATTATTAATTATTTTATACACAATAAAATATAACATACAGATTTTAAATTAAGAATTAAAATTAATGACACTAATTTTGATTATTCACAATAATGGAGGCATTTTCAAAGGAAAATATAGTTTAATTTACTTGATCATACATTTCAATAGAGATTAAAATAGGCTTCTTGCCATAACAACCTAAAGAACCGAACAAAAAATATAATAGTAAATTTTTTAATTAATGACTTGTACTGGTGGAATATTAAAACTAACACCAGACACATGGCCTAGGTAGGACTAGGAGTTTAAAAGAAACCCCCCAGATACAGGAGAAGTTAAACATTTACTATGTTATCATTAAACCAAAACATAAAAAAATAAGAATTATCAAAATTTAGACAAAAGCACAATACTGCTGAACAAGGCTCATTCCTAAACACAATGGATTCTACCAGTTTAGGCTCATTCATCCTCCTGGCTCCGCAGCCTGGCCAGCTTGTTAGTCACAACAATGTCAAGCTGGGCAGCTCGCTCCACTATCTCTTTCCTCTTCTTTGTGGACACATCATGTGCAATCTCATCCTGCAAAGTAGTCAACAATGTTAGAATTAGCATAAAAAAGATGAATGCCACAAGAATCACCACATATTATTCACAGTTTACCTATTGTGCATCATCAACAATTCAAGCTCTGAGACATTGTGGACAACAAATTTCTTGAATCCATTTGGAAGATAATGGCGCGTCTTCTTGTCTGTTCCATAACCAATGTTGGGCATTAAAGTGCATCCCTTAAACTTTCTTCGCACTCGAGAATCAATACCCTTTGGTCTGCGCCAGTTAGTCTGCCACAGATAAATGCAGTTTAAATAATCAAAACAACATACTTTTTCCAAGATATAAGAAGGGGGAAGAGTTATAGGCCAAATTACAAATGCATGTGAGGCTACAAGGATTACAAATCAGCAAATGCTAAACAAAAATCAGTCTTAAACTTTGTGATCTTGACAACAAAATAGATTGAGAAAAGCGGACACTTAAAATTCAAGGATTGACAAATATCAGATGAAGAATGTGAGCAGGGATAAAGTAACAGAAAGCTTGTGAGAGATAAAGCTAACTGTGTCGCAAAGACCTGTTCTTTCTATTTCTGCCCTAAAAACAAAATGTCCAGTTACAAATGAAGATCTGGACATCAGATACCATGGGCAAGAGACTTGACATGAAAAATATCTCCCAGCCCACCACACACCCCACCCAAAAAAGAGGAAAACTGAAATGGAGGGTAAATATTGAAGCACAAGCAAAAATATGTAAACTAAACACTGCAATCTCAGCCGAAAGATGGTGATTTTTATATAACAATCACAGGTAAATCAGAACATAATACAAAATTCATCACAGATTGCAGCAAACACTATATGTTCTAAATAAGACATAAAAAAGCAGGGGTAAATCTAAATCAAAATAAAGAAAGCATAATTAAGCAACAGAGATCAGATGGTAGTGCATGTTTGAAATTCATCATCAAATCGCAGAATTGATGGATTAATATCATCACACCTCGTGCATATTCACTGACATCACAATTACAGAACAAGGAAAAAATAAATTCGGAAATAGTATTTTTATACACCGTAGGATCAGATAAAATGTGGATTGTATCACCATCTTCCATCTACTGATAGAAGTATGGACTGGGTGTCAAGAAGTAATCATCGTATCCTGTAGAACTTCCATAAAAAGATTCAGAAATGGTTTTACTTCAACATTTACACGCAGATATTAAACGGATCAGATAGTCGATCGCTTAATCACCATATTGCATCAACGCAAAAGAAGCAAGTGAGACTGGGTGTCAAACGATATCATCATATCCACAATAAACAGTCAGTAACAAACAGCATAAATGCAATGAACATCTTTAAAAAATTGACAAACAAGTTTATGGAATCAGATAAAATGTCAATCACCACATTGCATCTTTATTGGATGATGCAAATAAGACTGGGGCGACAAATACACATCATCATTTTCCCCGTAGATCCAAATTGGAATACACGAGCACATCCTATAAGTTGATAACTGAATCACTACCCTAAACGACAAGCAGCCATTTCAATTATATACCTTGACGGAGATTTTGCGGTCGCTCTGTGGCCTTTTGAACTTCTTGACTCTCTTCTTCACTATCTTCTTCGACAGTAACGGCACCGCCATCTTCTCCTTCCACTTGCCTTCTTCCTCTGCACATTTGAAACCAAACCTAATGAATATAAATAACTAAAAGAAAACAGAGCATCGAAAGAGTAAAAGTAACACACCGATGCTCACAGCTATTTGAGCAGTAGTTCGGCTTGGCCGCTGAGCTTTGGAAGCCAAAGACGAGTTTCCTTATATAGAAGCGAGAGTAGTTATCCAGGGTTTCAATTAGAACGACGAATGATTTAGCTAACGGACTCAAGACCTTGTTAAGTGGGCCAATATTTGAAAGACCCTGTTAGATTATGAGCTGGGCTTCCATAAGTGGGTCTAACGGCCCACATTAAGTTTTGTCAGAAATTACAGAAAATCTAAATACACCCACTCTTGCGCAAAGGCTTAAATTAGACGGAGGCAAAGGTGTTAAATTTCTTCATAACTGTTATTATATAAAAGTCGTCGATTGTTAAAGTATTTATATAGTGAATTATTTTAATTTTATTTTATTTTTTATAATTTTATGTTATTTATTTTAAATTTTAAATTAATTAATTTAATATAATATTAATTAAGTTAATAATTTTCAAAATCCTGCTGAAGATCTCACCGATAATTGTGCCGTAGACCCCCGACAACTCATCTGAGGATCTCACCATTACCTCTACTCCCTTCAAACTGGAGACGATTTTGTTTCTCTTCAGTTTTAGCCTTTTTGATTATCTTCTTTTCCGTTTTTCGGATTGCATTTTTTTATATTTTCTTCTATTCATCGTCTTACGATAAGGGTATTTAGGTACTTACACACAAAATTTGGGATAGAATTGCGAGGTAAGATACAGGATTAGTTTGCTGAAAACATTATAGTTGCGAGCATGTTTGCTACAAAGTTTAAACCTTCAATTAACGACATGCGCGTACGACTGACTGCACGCACAGATTCCCTCTCTTCTTGTCGCCGATCGCATATTTGTGCCAATTTTACAGTTACTTTCTCGAGTTCACAGCTTAGCAGAAATCGATCGTCTAAATTTCCGGTTCTTACCAATTATGAAATTGGAGAATTGATTGTTTCAGTTTCTACCGTGTCATCAGGCGTTTAAATTCGAACGACGAAGAAAATGGGCAATTGTTGCTTGTTCACGGTGGCGTTTGTTGTCATTACTGTCGCAATAATCGTAATTCGTCTGTTGCACGTTCTCTGTTTGACCGGAAAACCTCGCCGCACCAATTCTCCGCAGCCGCTATCTACTCTCATCGTTTTAGGTTCGGGTAAGTCAGAATTATATAATTAATAAAAATTTTTTGGTTTATTGATTGTTATTTATCTGTATTTATTGTTTATTTATTGTAAATTTTCATAGGCGGACACACGGCAGAGATGATGAATCTCTTGTCCGTGTTGCAAATGGATCGGTTTACACCGCGGTTCTACATTGCTGCCGCCACTGATAATATGAGTCTCCAAAAGGCTCGTGTCTTCGAAGATTCATTGCTTGACAAGGTAAAGCTTCCATGATTATACTGTGTTTTTTTCCCTTAATTGCGATTTTCCATGGTTGTATGTTCACTATTTCAAAACTCTGAGATTTTTGTGATTATTGAATTGAAAATGATTGGTCTGATTAAATACATATGGAAACTTAGTCGTTGATCATACCGCATATGCGAGGAAAATATATCTCTAAATTTTCAGCAGTAGGATGTTTATTATAGTTTTGCAAATCATTTGAGCTGAAATAGTTCATATGTCAGAATGGTGTCTGTTGAAAATTGCAAACCGTTTGGAAAGGATCTATCCGTTGAATTTTGTTTAATGTGTAAGTTGAGCAAAACAACTGAATTTAAATGAGGCAAGAAGCCATATGTGGTCAGGAAGTAGTTCGATTACAGTTTGTTGATGGATGCTTCACTATCCATTCAACCTCCTTTCTGTCTAGACTCCCAAGGCAAAAGATGTTAACTTTTACTATTTGTGCTAACCTGCAGAATTTTGGAATGAGAACCAAATTTCAAGTTAGTGATACCTTGAAACATTACAATTACAGTTTATTATAATATTGGAATTGGCGTAGAATGTTCTCCTTTTTTGTTTCTTGCTTTCTTTGTTCCACAGATACTATAATAACAGGTCTTCAAATAGATCATGCATATCCTTTACATTTTATCTATGACATTTTAAACTTTGTGTGAGTTAAAAGTGTAATGATGGAATGAAGGAAAAACATCTACAAGATTCCAGACGTGTTGCATCTAACCATGGGCTCATGTCTCTTTAGACCCGATGGTGCAAGATTTATTTAATCTTCTTTTTTTTTCAGTTATTTGTTTCTCATTTATCTGGGAGGTCACCAAATTGGTTGTTAATGCAGAATGGGATTGAGGGAGCCTCTGCACAATTCACTCAGATCTATAGAAGCAGGGAAGTTGGACAGTCGTATGTGACCTCTGTTTGGACAACTTTACTTGCTACAGTTCATGCACTGTGGCTAATGATTAAAATCAGACCTCAAGTGGTACTAATTTTATCCTTTTATCTTGTGTTTTCTTTTGGTGTAGTTGTTTTACAACATACTTAAACCTAGTCATTAATTATGAAGTTTCTTCTTACTCTAGGTTCTTTGCAATGGCCCTGGGACTTGTATTCCTCTATGTGTCATTGCTTTTTTATTTAAGGTGGGGAGAACTTTCATCTGAGCCCTCTGTTTTACTTTTCTTCAACCTTTATCAATGCAGAATTGATGACCTTGGAGTTTCTCACTTAACAGTATCAATTTTACCTGCAGGTCATGGGAATTAGATGGTCATTCATCTTTTACATTGAGAGTATAGCAAGAGTAAGAAGACTTTCTTTGAGTGGCTTGCTACTATACAAGTTGCATATAGCAGATCAATTCTTTGTACAATGGCCACAACTACAGAGAAAATATCCGCGGACACACTTTGTTGGCTGCCTCATGTAGCTGATTTAATTTCTGCTGTTATGTTACTCTCTAATATTTTCCCAAGTTCTGCCATTCAACTTACACAAGATTATTTCAGTTGGATTATAGTTGATTCACAATGTAAAGTTGCATGCAAATTAGCACGTGTGAGATTCATAAGTCTGTGGTAGAACTAAGAATGGTTCTTTTGCTTGTAAGTTTGTTTTTCTGGTAAAGATGAACTCAAATAGGTGGAATTACAAAACACTGATTTTGTTCATAAGTTATTATCTTGTTTAAGTTGTCCAGATAGTACTGATAGATGTGTGAAACAGAAGTCCCAAGTGGCCACGACCTTCCTTGTCATTTCTATTGTCAGTCTTGGACTTCCGATCATTGAGATAAAGCTGATAGACAAATGAAACAAGGCCCCATAGAGCCAACACCACGGCAATCACAGGCCATCCATTTTGTCATGGAAACAAATCACAGCCAGAACCTGAACAGCGGGGAATCCTAAAAGACTTATGGCATTACAGAAGAGTGAAGACATTTCAAAAATCAACCCAACAGCATGAATAACAAGAAGCCGCCGAGCTATATAACATCCCAAGTAATAGGTAATCTTCCATGGTTCACAGTCTTCCATCTCTGCCTTTAATCCTTTCCACTCTCCCGTCCAGAAAAGTCTCTCCAGTGTAGCACTTCTTGTAACTTGTGCTCGACCGCTTACGAAATTTATGATCTCTGCTAATGTTCCTCTGTTGAAAACCTTCCAAAAGCTGAGCTGAGCCAAAGCAGGGACCAATCCGCAGCCGGCAGAACCAGCAATGGTGCACGTGAATCCTACAGGACACTTCATCTTGGACACTTCTGAGGAATTTGCAGAGCCGGGTTGAGACAATTAGGATTTTATAAAATCGTATAAATTTTATAGAACTTACTTACCATTATTGTGAAGATGCACTTGCATTTGTTGAGCTTCTTCCATGTCTATATTCAATAAGTTTCGGAAAGTTACTGAAAAACTCGAGACGGAGTAAGAGAAACAGCAATTCTATCTTCATATGGAAGTCCGATAACGACTTGTCCTCAGCACGATTTCTTTCCTAGTAACGGCCATGGGGAGACACAGCTAGTAATTGCTCAGTACAATTGAAATGCAGAAGGAAGAAGACAAACATTGTTAATCAAGGACATGAAGCAGCTGGCCGCAAAGTGTTCGTAATTTGGATTTCAATTGATCTTAAGTCCAAAAAGGGCGCTTCGATTTTCCTGCCAACTTGCAAGGCCTTTCGTTTGACAGGAAAATTAATAATTTTCCTGTACATATTTTTACAACATAACATATATATATATAAACAAACAAACTATTGGTTTCCTTGTACCAGAGTTAGAACTTAAACAGGGGATTTCATGTCAAAATATGAACAATTAATATAAGATGAATTGTAAATTTCAAAAATATCTGCCATTGACGAAGAAAGTGAATAAATTCTGAGCTACTGATACTTTGAATGTTTAGGGAATGTGATTGTCCTAGAGCAGTCAAGAGCAGTAAACTCGTGCATCAAAGAACCAAATTTGACTAGGAAAATAAATTTCAGTTGGGTAGACCTCTAATTTACTTAAAAAGAGTAAATCATAAATCTTTGAAAGTATTACTCCGGAAACCTTAGTTACTGAAGTAGAGATCTTAAGATCCCGCAATACATGCCTTAAAATGATTAATCAGTTTTAATTATTGTAGATGATCTACAGAAACTTCTATTCTTCGAGTTGTGGATCCATCTTCTTCAATCTTGGGACTTACAGTCATCCAAATACTGCTGGTACACGTAAGAGACAAAACCCCAAATAGCTAAAAGCATGGAAATCACCTTCAATCCATTCATTGTATCGTGGAAAAATACCACAGCTAGAAATGGAACAACAGGCAACCCCAGAGTACTTATCACATTGGAGAAAACTGAAGAAACCTCAGCAATCAATCCTACTGCTCCAATGTTGAATATCTGCCAGCAAACAGCCGTCCAGATCAATGTATTTAGGTAAGAGACTTTCCCCAATTTAAACTCTTCCATTTCTGTGCTCAAACTCTTCCATTCTCCACTAGCAAATAACCCCACAAGAATAATACATGATGAAACTAACGATGGGTAGATTATGAAATCCAAAATCACCTTAAATGTTTCCTTTTTGACAACTTTTTCCATGAGAAGTTGTGTTAGGGAAAGCATCAATCCATAACCGGCTGAGGCAGCAAGGGTACAAATGAACCCAATAGCATACTCTCCTTGTTCGACGTCAGTTGATTCTGTGGAGTCATCTCCAAAGACTAAAAGGACTGAAGAGAGGATGAGAAGGACAAGAGAATTGATTATGAAAGGAGTGAACTTTTGGGAATTGAGGAAGAAGGAGAAGAAAGCATTGAAAGCTAACTGAGAAGCACAAATGAGGGAATAAGTAGAGACTGGAAGATACAAGTATCCAAATGAATACATAATGCTGACTGCTGCTTGAAGTATGCCAATTGAGATATAAGCTGAGGCAAGAATTAAAATTGATGGTGGTTGTTCATGGAGATTGTTTGCGGTAGGACGTTCAGGTGCTGAAAAGAGATACAAAGGAAGGAGAACTGGGAAGCCTGCAGGAAGCACAAATCCAGCCATCCACTTGCTGTTTCCTCCTTTTTCATAGTATAATCTTCCGAGAAGTGTTGCCACAGACTGACCAGCAAGGAGAAAAACAGAATAGACAGCCAGTCGGATCCACCAATACAAATTCTTTTGGCTAGGGATTAATGTTGAAGTATTGCTTACATTTATATCAACTGAGTTTCCTTCGTTGGCTTCCTGGCCTGGTATCAAGAACAAAAACAGTGATTTCATAGTACAACAACTTAGAATTAATGTATCCATGAATGAACTTTCTAATGAGTTCGTTGACAAATGGTTGTCTTATGATAGCTTGAGAATTAATTTTCATGACCCCCTTTTGCAACATCAATGAATCATACTACTTCTGGAATTTTCCAATACATAATAGGATTGAAATTCTTATACTATAGCAGGATTTCCGGTCACAAGAAGCATCTGAGAAAGGGGAAAAGAAGTAAATTATCTCCTGGAATAGGAATTGGAACCTGGACTAACAATTGTTTTTGCTTCATATGACATGACAGATTGCTTCTTTCTTTTTGTTGGTATAAGTTGATAACCTACTTACCAAATTATATGTTGGAAGGATTATGTATGTATATATATATATATATATATATGGAACAATTCAAATAGCTAGACGGTGATAAAACCTGTGAACTGTGAGAGAAAGAGAAGAAATATTTGATGACTCAGAGAAGAAAAGCAAGCCAAAAGGCAAAATTCTATGGCAATTGATCTTCGTTTACCTATGATTTGATGGGGAGGTTGCAGTACTTTTTGATCTTCTCTCATGTCAAATTGAAGGCAAAGCAGATCCCAAGAAGATCAAGAGGAGAGAAAGAAAGAGAACAGTGAGCTTCACACTCGAGTACGACATGCAATCCGGCTTTCTTCGGACTTTTATTAACTGACACGTCGTTTTCCTTTCACAGCTTCATTGGATTGGGAAAAAAAAGGAAAAAGGAGAATTACCAACAAACCGAATTCATACAATTAAGCATGCAAGCATTTGTGAGAAGTCTTAAACTCTTAGGTGGGTCCCACACATCGATATGATAACGTGTTAACTAAAAAATATATGAATTAACAATAAAAAAATAAATAATTATTTTATTTATTTATTTTGTTAATTTTATTTATTTATTATTAAAAAAATCATAAATAAAATATTTATATTACATTAAAATTTTTTTAAAAAAATTATTTATTAATAATAAATTAAACATTTTAAAAATATTTTTTAATTTTTTTAAAATTCGTATCAATTAATAATTTTTTTTTATATCTATTTAAGTTAATATAATTCATTTAAAATTTTTTATTATTAATTTATATTTTTATTTTTTAAAATTAAATAATTTTATCGTATTACTAATATTAATACAAGAAGTATGACTTACTAAAACCTATCCCCACAAAAACATTGAGCTCTTAGTGGTTTTTTTTGGTGAATACATCGGTTTCCGTCCATTTCGGGGGGATTGATTCGATTTCATTTGTCGTCCGCCCAAGTTACATACATCCGAGCGTCTTTTTTGTTTTACCTCCCCCATTTTCTTTACCAGGACGCAAAGTTAATATTTTGAACACCAGGAGATGCAATGGTTGAAGAAACTACCATTAGCATTACATTTGGATATTCGCGAGTGAGATATTTCCGGACCATGCTCCATCCATTTTCTCGACCATGCTCTGAGATAAACAGACATCAAGGGATCGATTTTTGGAATCGAATTGCATTTCATTCTCTTGAATGTGATGTCCAACCACGACAACGTGATTGCGTTTGGTAGCTTCTAATTGGTTTTTTTGGTGATCATTACATACAATCCAAGATGCATTTGGATGCAAATCATACATTAAAATAAGCAATCGGTCTTCCCATACCCATATGCGAGATAAAAGTCCTGTTTGTGTATACATGCTTTTGTTGCTCAACATATGTAACATGGGAAAATTCACAACAAAAGTTGCAGTAGTATTGAATCTTCTTTTCTTTGGATGACAGACAACAAATCTGTCACAGGAACCTACATTTCCTTCATTGATTAACCGAAAAAAAAATGACATATTGAGATTCACAACATTCTAAGATAAAAGAAAAAAAGTTGTCATGTGCCTGCCTCTCTCATTTCCAACATCTAATTTTGGCTTTGCCATGGTAATGGAGGCAGTCTTTCCTCAAAATTTCAGAAACATTTTCCTAGTAAAAGATATCCAAGTCCCCTTATTTCACTCCACTGCTACACAATTTTTCATTTGGGTAATAATTTGGCAGTCCTGTATAAATAATTTGCATCATGAGTTGTTATGCACACATAACATGAAATGCATCATCACAATTTTAGGGTATTAACCATTAAGTAAATTATGTGATCACTGTTCATAAAATTCTTTCTCTTGCTTGGGCACAGAAACTTACTGGTCAATGAGGGATCTGGAGAAGAATGAGTGAGAAGCAATACAGGCACAAGGAAATCATAACTGCAGCGAGAAAATTACACAATAACCGCCGGTCGTCTTTTGTGGGTACAAAAACAGACTTGAGCGTGTTGGTTAATTCAAAAAGTCGATGAGATACCTGCATAAGCAATTCAAGATAGCAAGACAATGCAAGAAAACAAGGTTTGGTAAAACTATCGACTCTTATAACACTAAAAATTCAAGAAATATTGACTTACCAGGACATAAATGGCAGTTGTAAGCATAAAGTTTAGCAATGGGTATTCTGGGATAAGGGAAAGAAGCCACTTAGGCTGTCCATTGGGCATGTTTGATCTGCATATATATAAGTTAGAGAGTTCTATAGGATATTAAAATCTTTGCTTTCTGGGCAATTCAAGAGCATGCTCAAATGATGCCGTGTTCATGTTCGTGTAGGCCAAAAAGACAAAAATCTTGCTGTACTTATGGTTGAAGTTCTTTTCCCATACACTGTAATGGAGAGCGAAGGTAAACAGAACTAGAACATTTGTTATCTTAAAACATTTAGTTTGAATTAAGGTATTACACCAAAGAAAAGAAGAGGTAAAAACAAATATGGAAGTGCTAAAGATGCATAGAATTAATTTAAGTATCAAAATGAAACATGCATAGTTATAACTCTAGCAAGAAAATGATATTAAGAGAGCAAACTGAAAAGGCCAATGGTTATTTATATAAATATGTATAATACTGGTCAAATCATGAAACGTTGCAAGTAACGATAGTGAGAAGGAAAAAAGAATGGTAAAAATTGGCCTACCAACCTCAACCAGATATGGAACTGTGAAATGTAAGTTTCCAAAGTTATCTTGCCAAGCCACCTAGTATTACAAGGTAGTGCAGTTAGACAGAGCACAGAATATGGTTAAACCAAATAGTTAACCACAAAACAATCATATTTAAATCGTAAAACAAGGTCACATAATTAAATTATAAAGTTACATAATTAAATTATAAAGTTTAAAGAACATACGCAAAAATAGTCAAAGAGAAACACCGAAGCTGCTGAGTGAAATTTCGCAGACAAATGTACACACTGGAATCACAACATAGCATAGTTAAAAAGTGAAGCAAAAATCCTAAGGGATCCGCTATTGCTACAAGCCAACTTGCTTAAACTCTGTAATAAATGCTTCACCGAACAAAAAGAAATACATACGTGATAGGAATCCAAGATGTGTATGGATGGTACTTGTTGTATGTAACTTTGTCCAGCTTGTAGATACATTCATACCACAAGTAGCCAACCTAGAAAATATAACCGAATGTGATACATTCACAAAACAACAGAAGTACAAAACAGTAGTTAATCATCTCCAAGCATACAATAATATTACAATATCATAAAGGCATGAAACTCACAAATAAAGCAATCGTTACAATGCCTGCTTTGATTGAGAGTTTCTTCTTGGTTTCAGATTCCTCCAATTTCTCCATCCATTTCTCAACCTAACATATTAAACATTTAAGGATTTAGTAATGAGTAGCCAGGCCAAAAGGAAAAAACCAAAAGTTCAAGATCAGAAAAGATGTGGGAAGTTACAGTGGGATGATAATAGGCATATATCATTCCAACGATCCATATATAGCGATCAAGTCCAGATCTAAAGTGCCACTCATGCAGTTGAGGGAGATCCGGTTTTGCAGGATCAGTATATCCTGCCACAGGAGAAAACATAGTGTTAAATGTACCTGGGTAATCCCAGTCAAATAGAATATATTCAATGTATTCAACTTGAGTTTAACCATATCCATTTCCATTTTTTTTTCTGGGTAAAATTGAAGTATCATCAAGAAAGGCTGTTAAACTTTATGCCAAAGGTATGCAGAAAAGTGACGGAGGCCTTAAGCTCTATCAGAATCTCCATAAATTGAAGCACTGAAGTAGAACTTCGGAGTACAAAATTAAGTGCTCTATGGTGTATGCTAGGATACTAACCAAGCAGAAATGACAAAGGATGCCATAAGATTTCAAAGACACCCGGAATTTCCCATATCAAGATGACCACAAGAAAGCATACAAGGATCTTCACTGCCATCACCAATCCTATCTCATTGTACTTGTTAAAAATACCAACAGCTCCATACACCATTATGGTGAAAAGGGTGTGCATTGGACAGATATAGTACAGCATATAGTCATTGTTGAGAACAATACAGCAAAATGCCACAAAGAAATTTAGCCGCCACATCATCTGCATAAAATAATAAATATTCACAAGCATTTTAGATTTTTAATGTTAAACAAACAACAAAATCATAACTTGTTACAGTGAAATGACATAACACTCCAGCATAAAATTAATCACCTGAGCAAACCGTGCAAGGCTAAAATCCTTCCTTATGTAATAGTAGGAAAAGTTTCCAAACCCAGTCATCCAAACATATGCAGCAATAAAGACACGTATTGCATTGTATATTTCAGTTGCAGCAAAGTAATGGTACATTAAAAACAGGACCTGCCAAAATAGAAAACATTTGTAATGCAGCTGTGAAACCATTCAAAGTTATCATTCACATTTAATATATAATGTAGTTGATAAACAGAGAAAAGCTGTGCACTGCACATTTGCAATCAATGACATCCAACTCGATATTGAAACAAATTGTTTTCATTTGGTGGAAACCAATTTTGTATTAAATTTGAGCTCATAGTTTGACAAATTCTTGATATAGTTTTCTCAAAATTACAGTGCATTTACAAAAAGAACAAAAGTGATAATGCATTGGTTTGAATCCTGTGTCTCCTGCTGTCTGAAAAACAGGAATAACATCAACATCAAGAGGCAATGCTTGTTGCACAAAGATTAAAATACATAGCAATATGAACATTCCCTGATATATAAGAATGAAAATGAAAATACAATTCATCATAGTTCAAAATAATGCAGAATAAGAAAAGCACAATAAACATATAATTCTTTCTTTTTTTTGTGTGTGTCATGCTCAAGATTACACTAAAGGCATCATTTCCTTATCAGTTATGAGTTCTATCAAGAAATACTTACCTGCATCCATCCTCTCCACTCCTCAGTCTGATGCCGATTAAGGTACTGTATTGTCTTTCCAGAGAAAGGTGATTTGTCATTATGTTTCTTCAAAGAAGTCATTGCTGAAAGTATGACAAGAAGAATGTAGAGAAAGAGAAAAAGGTCGCGATTGTAGTTCTGTCAAAGAAAAGCCACATAAAGGGAGGGAAAAAACATATTAGATTCAAAGTACAGATGTCAAACTTATTATCATGCTCAAGCGATGTAAACCATGAACCTAAGAACCGCATCTATTAATAAACAATTCTTTAAGGAACACCAAAATCTCTAAGATATCCGTCACTTAGGCTTCATATAATTTCAAGACAGGCTGCAACCATCATGCTTATTACTTTCACTTGTAATAAATTGCAGATAAAACTCTCTGCTGCACAAAAATTAAGCTACATATCCCTCCAAAATACAAAATATAACAGGACATGATAAAAGATGTCCATCAAGAAAAAGTAAAAACAAAATAAGTAGTCAAGGAACAGAAAAAAAGTACCTTTGTAGAATTGCCCAGTAAATCAGTACGGTCACATATATAGAAATAAAACAGAATTGCCCCGAACTCAGCCCTACATGACATAATAGTTTTTATATACATGAAGCAGAGAACAGCCAGAGATGTATCCCCTCTACAAAATAATATGACTTACATTGCTCTCAAAGTTGCCCGATTTTCCAGCAAGAAAGTATCATCCATAGTCATGAACCTAGAAGACCAAGAGGTGAACAAGGTGAGAAAAGTTTTAAGACAACGATCATAATGGAACTCCATCATAATTTTGCATATCACAAGAAGTGACCTAATCATGTTTGTTTTGATGGATAAACTGTGAAGCCTAGCAGAAGCTGATCTTGTAAGACCTCCTTCCAATAAAACAGCTCGGTCATCTTCCTTGGTAGTCTCCTTATCCAGTTCAACCAGACTGGTGTCTGAATGGCTGCAATCAGGGAACTCATTCAGCATTAGAAAATGTTTATGTCATTTCCTTGATAGACTAGATTCTACTTTTCCCTTTCTTTTCCAAACATACAGGTCAACTCATTCTCTCATGGGCAAAAATATTTGCCCACAAACACACATCACAAGATCAAAAGCATTTATTGCTAACAAGAAAAAAAAATCCATTTAAACCACAATTCTTACCAATATTCTCAGGATTTAAGCTATATCTTTCATTAGAAAGAAATATACTTTCCACCATCATACACAATGTAAACACAAGCAAGTGGATTTCAATTGATCAATGCAAATATAACAAACTGGCCCCATCCATTAAGTCCACAATTTTCTGCGTGAAAGGAAGAAACTTACACTTTCGAATGGGCAGAAAATTTTTTTAATTCCAACAACTCTGAATATATCCATGCAACAAATACTGGAATGATTCCGAGCAAAAAAGACACCTGAGACAAGCATCAAAAGGGTTCATTATACACATCAGGCAACCTTCATTCACACCAAAAGAAAACTCGAGAGATAGTATACTATTAAAATTATACGAAACATACCCAAGCCCCATCAGACACCTTAACAGAGGATATAAAATCACGATTTCCTCACTAACCTAAAAGCCAAACAGTTTAAAACTTTCATTAACTCTAACAGTCTCATTTTGCTAGTGTGCTCAAATTGCTTCACCCACAGATTCACGAGAGTAATGCTAATGTAACTAGGTAATATAGAAATTTAATCATCAATCATTATCAGTAAAAATGAAACAAAATCTGCAAAAATATCAAAACTTACTGCATTTAAAAGATCTAAAGCGAATGAAATACATTTCACTGAATTACAACGAAACCGTACCTGTCCGGGCGTAATTAGCCCGTAAACCCCCATTTTTGGATCCAAAAACTGCAAAACAATGCATGCAAAATAATAATGCCAAAACAGGAAACAAAAAACTTACATTACGAAATTCGAATTTTAGATCGATAAACTAGAAAATTTCAAGTTGGAAGTACCAGAGAAGGAGAAAAGACAGGAGAGGTAAGAGAGTAATCTCTAAGACATGCTCATAAATACGAGTCGGAACTAAATTGAATATAAACCTAACGTGATAACAGATAGCTAAGAAGCAGGGATCCGCGGTGAATTAAGAAGAACAATGAGTTTGCTTAAAGAATAGAGAAAATGTTCGACAACGCGTCGTTTTCAGTCCTCTCTCTGCTCTCTCTCAGACGGTCTATGGTTGTTGTTGCTATCGCCATTGCCGGTGCTCTTTTGCTTTCGGTTCGACCACTCCATTTTATTACAAATATTTAACAAATCCATCCAATTTACTTATTTATACAATAAACAATCGAAACTTCAGATTTTTCACATGGGTCAGAAATTTATTTGATATATATTTGTACATAACGATCTTTAAATGTCAAATTGTCATAAAATTGGGATCTGTATGTAATTATCCACAATTACGACTATAAGGTGTTGGACGAACATTGATCGTGACCGTTGATTTTGATTACTTTATTGAATGTAGTTGGCTGGCGTAAGATATGCTAACGCCGAGGATTATTTTCCAGCTACATTACATAATTAATTGAGGAGTGCAGAGTAAGGTAACCACTTAATCATTCTTATCAAACACATCTTTCTTTTAGTTCCTAGCTTTTAGTTTGGTATCCAACAAGGATGAGTATCACTTTGGTAACCGGTGCCATGACAAATAAACCCACGTGTCATATAGAATAAAGACGATAATTTTTAATATAATATCTTAATCTGATACGAATATAATATAAAATTTATAAATTTGTGTCGTATAAAATCGATATAAATATATCACATAAAATTAATTAATTTTTTTTTAATTTTATAATAATGGTTAACTCTTTGTATTTATTTATTAGTGTATTTTTGGCTAATCAAGTTTATTATCGTTATTAATGAGTGCAAAAGTAATATTTGTTCGACATATTATATACTTGATTCTCTCGAGAAATACGACACCATTTTCAATTTTTGTTAGTTGATTATGATGATGACTTGAACCAACAATTTGTCCATGATTTAAGCAAATTATTATAAGATTTTATTATATTTTAATGTTAATTACTTCCAAGATAGGAAGTAATTCATGCATAATCATTCATATTCTTAGTATTACACACTTTAAAATTAAATTTTAAATATGATTATATTCATATATTAACTTAATAAATAAATGATTAAAATTCGATTAGATTCTATTATTATTATTATTATTTTTTACTTACAAATCTAAGTTTTCAATTATTACAAATATATCGAATCATTAAGTATATTTTATCGATGTCATACTAATAATTACTTTTATCTAAAATTTATGGAGCTCAAGTTAAAGTCTATGGATTCATTTGCGCGCGTAAAGAGTTCTTCATCTAAGAAATCTAATCTCTTACAGTAAATACTTGCTCTTACATATTTTATAAAAACCTTTAATAATTAGAGGAGATACACACCAAATATGATAGGTGATTAGATGATGAATAATTAACAGTCTATGGACACACACTGAATATGATGAGTGATTAAATTAAGGGCTGCTTTATAAGACATGATTACACATAATTAGGAAGGAATATTGTTTCAAACTTTGAAGCTACCTTTCCGTTTGGGTTTATATTTTCATGAGTTAGGAATTGAAAATCGGAAAGGGTGACAAGTACCAAAGGCAGATGGTCAAAAATACCTGCATTTCCTGCTCTTGATTGATTGAAGAAGTCATAGAACTCATAAGTGGACCAGAATCCTACGTACATGCAACCTAGTTAGCTAGGAGACCACAATCCTGCGTACGAAAGCCGTCCACAGAAGCTTTTTCTTGTTACTTTTGGAAACAAATTAAACATTGATCTTTTGAAAATTCAGTCGTTTCTTCAATGTGTAAGATCATTCAGTTAATTAGAGATCAAAGAAATTGAAGAAAGGGAAAAAGCTCTGGCAATATATTCTTCATAAATGATAAAACAAATCCCACATCGAGGATTTGTATACATGGTCTTTCATAAAATAGTAGTACAAGCATACAATCTTCTTTAGGTTTTCTCTTCTTCTTCTTCTTCTTCATCATCATCATCGATCATTCTCTCTCATTTTAGAAACTAAAATTCCTCTCAAAGAAGCAGCAGTACAAGCATATGAACCTCTAATTCAAGGGAAAAAAACAGTGTCTCTCCCACATCGAATTTGAAGTTGGTTCTTTGAAATAAAAAGAGGATGAGATAGGTTGGAATAATATAAAACAAAGTAGCTAGCAGGAGCCTAGTAATTCATTAAGTATATCTACAAATATGGAGAGATCTGAATAATTCATGGCTCTCTTTTGAACATGGAGGGAAGCATGTCTTGCAGAAGTCCATAGTCAGGAAGCTGCTGCTGACGATAATATTGTTGATCAACAAGAGGGTTAACGTTTTGTTGATGCATATAGTTAGAACCTGCACCAGCAGCAGCCTGGTTGTGAATGGAAGTCATGTAGTTATTACCTAACCATTCTTGAGGAAAGCTTGAGAAATTCATCGGCATCGTCGTCGTTAGCATAGACGAAGACTGGAACATTCCCGCGGCGTTTCCTCTCAGCGTCGTGGGAATCGGATGGTTGTGTTTTCCTTCGTATGTTGTGATCACAATCGATGGATCCTGGAATGATCTCTCCACTCGTTTCTTCACAGTACATTTCTGAGTGGTGCACCTGTAATAACTCCTGCACATACATTCAAAGGCAAATTACTCAGCACAGATCTGATGAAGATTCTGAACTCTGATCAAGTATAGTTGATGGGTGAAGAGTTTTTTGACTGTGTAAAATACGACTAGAATGCTTAGTTTGCGTGTAAAGTTGACAAACTAACCTCGGATAAAGACTGTTTTTCACAGCTTTTTGTCCATATTTTCTCCATCTATATCCATCTTCGAGATGATCAACTTCACTCTTTGTCATGAACGCAAATCGCGGCTCTTTCTGCCTTTTCTCTGCTCTCTTATTCTTTGCTTTGCTTCTGCGATATATATTGATTACACACGAGAGTTATATACTATAATTCAACGATTGTCAAAGGAAATCACCATGGATTTGTAAGAGGAGAACTCAGAGCTTACATTTTCTTAGAGCTGTCTCCTCCATCTTCTGACCCTTTTGGTGGTGAATCTTTCTTACTCTTGCCAGAATCTTCTTCAGCACCAGCCTCGGTAGAAGAAGAAGAGATGGAAGAATTTGCAGTCGCCATGTTTTCACTGGCACCACACAAATCTCCAGGACCAACCTGTTTTTGATTACCTTCAATTGAAGAAAACACCTCGGACGAAGAAGGTGACATGCCGAACGCTTTTTCAAGTGAATTATAGTGCATGAATCCATGTAAATAGTCGGTGAAGTTCATCTGTGAAGAATCAAACTGCTCTGGATTGTAATCTGGAGATGAACCAGCATTGGTAACATCCACGCTGGTTCCAGTATTACTACCAAGTTGGTTGTCATGACATAGATCACGACAGTAAAGGTTTCCAGGATCGTTAGACATGGAAGAAGAAGAGGAAGAAGAAGAAGAAAAGAGAGAGCTCTGGTGTTGTGTGGTGTAGAGTACTCTAAGTGCTGTTTTTAGACTTTTAATTACATGTATGCATATATATATATATATATATATATATATATATATATTTATGTTGTCTGAAGAAAGTCTTGAGCTTTGAATAAGACTTTTCCTGCACCACTTTATAAAGAGAAAAGTTGACAAAAAATGCAAACCTCTCCTTCCAATTAGATGACCATAAAAGCGGCTTTCTTATCTTATGGAATTCATTCAACCAACTCCCATCTCCTCTGCCCACTTAATTACACGATTTTACCATCACAAATTAACCATAATTTTGATCACATTTTATTCTACGCAATGAAATTGAACGGTGGTGAGTTGAGGGTTGAAGGTAAAGAGACAAGTAGTGAAGAAGTCAGCGAAGACTACAAGTTACCGGTTATTGCCAGCCGGTCATTCATTCATTCATTCAGTCAGTCACCATAAGCAGTTCTCTCATAAATTTTGGTCAAACTTTCAAACTTCACTATTTATCTTTTGGCTTACACGTGTATTTACTGGCACCGGCATTTGACCGTGGCCGACACCTTCATCTCGCACGTGGGAGACCTTTAGCGGGTTTCTTACACGCATGCCCCACTTGCTTATGCCTTGCCCACGTCAGCAATCCCATCTGGATTTATGCTCAACGTTTTGGTCTCACAGTTTTAGGTCCCACTCCCTGTCTGCAGTCCAAAGACTTCTGGTCTGAAACGTTAATTTCCACGTCAGCAATCCCACCTTGTAATTAAATTTCAATCAAGCAAAGGTTAATTAAGTAATTTAACAGTGAAACAGACTAAAATTCCAAAGGAATCAATCATCAATAACAAGAAACTTTAACTAAAAACGTTTATTAATTAAATAAAGGACCACTTTGAAACCATGACACAACTTGGTCAAACAGTTGAATCCTTTTTGTAATATATTATTAATTATTGTATTATTATTTAATTTTATAAATAATATTTAATCTTAATTAAATTCTTTACACATTAATCCATTGTAAGAATTCGCTACCATACATCAAATATAACATTACATTAAATTTTTATAAATTAATTTTTTTATTCGTATTTTAAATATTTTTTTTATTAAATATTATAAATTATTTTAAAATTTGTGTTAACGTTTTTAAGTTAATCCTTTCCTTTAATCGAGAGCTTCCAATTAATTTGTTAACTAAAATGAAAAAGCAATAGTGCAAAATGGTGAAAGAGAAGGGAGATAAGACTCACACAAACCCACAAGACATGCCCGTTGATTAAGGCTAATTGTTTGCAATGGAGGACTACTTGTCCTGCCCACATAGTTCAAATACTACTTTATGCCATCTTTCTAAATTATATTATAAAATTTTAATTTAAATTAATTAACTAAATTAAAATTTAATTACAATTATCACATTTCCCGTTATGCCATGCCAGAGGTGCATACTACCTTCTTAAAATGTCGAGTTGTTGCCACGATAAATTTTAAAATTCAAAATATTTGTAATATCTTATATATTTATATAAAAATTCTACATTATATTATAAGATAAAATTTATCGTTATATAAAGTATATTTTAAAATGTATGCGACATCTACTATAAAACAGTATTACATTGCATATTAATTGGATAATGCAAACAAATGTATGCAAAATGTACATAATAATAATAATAATAAAACAAATAATTATTATTGGATAGTTCAAATAGATATAGTTAATTCCTTGCTGGGGTTTGAATGAACAAGGGAGCATGAAATTGTTGACTTTTAATATTTTAAATTCATTAAAGTTATAAGAGTTTAATTAATTTTGTTAATTAATATTAATTAGCAAGTCTTAATCAGCATACAAAGAGGGTAGGTCTTTGGTTAGGTGTGTAGACCGAACAAAAGAATCTAAAGATGTTAACACACACAATATAATTTATTAAATTTTAAATAATTATTTAAAAATAATTTAATTAAAATTTTAGATAATAAAAAATAATATTTTTTTTAGTTGTAGATGATAACACGTTATAAAATTTTTATTTTACGTTATAAATTAAAAATATATTATTTTCAGTGTAGCATTTAAATTTTAGAAAGTAAATAACCCTTTATAATATAATTTAATAAATTGAGTTGAAGCACGAACCAATAAAAATTCAACACGTGTCAGACGAATGCATCTGTCAATAATTCTTTTGACCCACTAAACGCCATGAACTCAATAATTCAGGGGAGACCGTGAAAATCACTGAGGAACAAGACTCAGTCTGCACGAGACTGAGCTGGTCTTCAATCTCTGTGGGATAATAAATTCATTCATCGTGGGTTCGTGTCAAAACTTTTTTTACCCGAAAGAAGAAGATTAAAGAGTGTTTGAAGATAGTTCTCATAGGCTTGGAATTCCAAGTAAAGCTTTTAAGGATGATTAATCAAGTAACGAATTACCGTCCTCAACCATGGCGGCTTCCTTGGCAGTATTCAGAGGTCAGAGTTTTCTACAGAGAATGAAATGAAGGGCGGCAGGTTTCACTTTTGGCGTGGAATGTTAGAGGTTCCATTATCAAGAAGACGAGGCAAATTCACTACCCTTTTTAACCAAATTTGCAACTTGGAAGATGTAATGAGAGGAACACAATAGACAACATGTTCAAAACACACTCAAAATCATTACGCAAACACAGTATTCCCTTTGATGGAATCACCAACTGCCATTAATTATTAAACAACATGACAAAATTTGACTTCATCCCTTACCCGAACATTATTCTGTATTTGTTGTTTTCTTTCCCCCTATTCTTCTGTAAATCAAGTATCTAGAAGAGACCATGATCAACCACACCCAGTCAAGGTCATAGAAAGACTGCCTTTTTTCACTTCAATTCAAAAAAGTTTGCCTTTTGATTCCTCGCTGCTGACACTTCCGTTCGCATATGGATAAATAAATACAAGGGTATGACTTCTGAGAGCATGAATTCAGGACTTGAGGAAAAATACTTGAGGGATTATTCCGCAAATTATGCAAGTAACCCTTCATCAATAAATGACAAATGTTTGTGCAAATTATCTCAGACAACTATTGAGCACAAACAATCCGACTGTTGTCTCCTCTTTGACAGGCCTGACACATACACCGAGGGCTCAAATTTTCTTAAAACTTCGATAACTGGGAAGATGGAGGGACTGCTCAGATTAACAAAACCAACTCCGAATCCAATGATACGTATTAAACACTCAGACATAAGATATAATAAGAGAGTTGAAATCATGCAATTTACAATTGACTTACACTCTGCTTAGCTGCCAAAGCTCACATGCAGTATTTACAATCTACAACCAACACGTCAAGTATATAGAACTTAAAATGAGTCTTTTATCCTTCCCGCATTTATGAAAGAATAAATCCAGTTCGTATGTACAAGCAAAAGAAAAATTATACTTTTCATCAATGCCCTTTTACTGACGCAGTCACTTATCCCCTCTGCCTGAACAATTAGAAATTTTGCCATCGTGCATATTTGGATTCAAGACCTGCTTCGTTGTCTGTATATGGGCAAGGGAATCAACGGATCAGTCATAAGTTTAAAAAAAAACATTATTTGAGTGCAAGCTGGACACTGACCTAACTGTTTCTTCAATAAACACTTGGTCAACTTGTAGAAATTGTTAAAGCAAGAATATTTGCATGTCATTGGTGACCCTCCATGAGATCTGCAAGGGTTATCTTCCCACAGTTGCCCGTGTCTAGCCTTTCAAATTTCTTAGAAATCTGCAGAACGTCTTTCTCTGATACCTTCCCCATCTCCTTGAGTTTGTATATAACATATTCTGATTTACTGCAAGAAGAATAAACGGAATTAATGAACTAACAGTCTAATATTCCACTTGATCACTTTGTGTTGGTTTCATATGGGAGGGAACACAGAACAAATGATGGGAATGGAAGTGTTAAAAAAAGTTGAGCTCTAAAAAAGCAAAAGAGAAATCAGAAATTATGAATCCTTGTAAACACTGTCAACCAACCATCTATGTCAAACACAAGATGGTAAGCAAAAGCAGACCAGTATCTGCCATATAAAGTAACTGAAAGAAAATATTATACATGTAGGTAAGGTAGCAGCTAAATTACTAAAAGGTGTCAGCACTTGGTTAAGTCAACCCAATATAGCATCACATGATACGATTCAGTCCCCACATTAACTCATGGCTGTAACTTACTAGAAATACACATGCGTCCCAAATTCTGTAACAAAAATAGATAATAATCTTACTCTAATTCAAATTAAAATTCAGTAGATGATAGAAAGAGAATATGGTAATGGGCAGCATACATGATGCACCAAAAAACAAAGAAACGTAAAACAAGCAGCAAAACTGGAAAAAGAATTCCACAGAGGGGGAGAGGAATATCAAACAAATGCAACTCACCATTGAAATGCTGAGTTTAAGTTCTTGAAAACACAGTCAAATCCTTTCATGCATACAGCAAATTAAAAATGCCATGCAGTACAAGCCCAAGAGAAATTCCACAAATCACTAAAAAGAAAAACCAAGAAATAATGAAATTGGAAGTTGAAGGTTTACATCCAATTTAACTCTACTCTCATTACATAAATCTTTTGGGGCTACTATTTTCTGATCTAGAAGAGTAAGAATGACCTGATTAGAACTAATTGAAGGCTTTCAACTGATGTTAGATCTCACATTAGTTCTCCTTTCAACCATACCAAATTGCTTAGCATTTGCAGATCAGAGAATCACAAGCATTGGACACTTTGTCAAGTATTACCACACCTAATACGAAAGGACACAGAGGAACTCACAACCTTTTTAAATGCATGTCACAAGAGTCCAAAAGCAAGCAAATGCAGTAAGACCTCATGACTGTGCAAAGCACTTCTAATTACCTTACTAAATTTTATATAGAACAAATTGAAATTCACAGATCATCATTGGAAGTGCTGAAACAAAGTCCTGAAACAATTTTCACTTACTGAATTTTTAAATTGTTGAATCTAAAAAGAGACAGAAGGCACTTAAGTTCTGTGATATCAATATAACATGTTAAAATAGCTGAGCAGAAATGTCATCTCATATTGAAACTAACGTTATCTATCCAAAAACCTTCAAAGGCATCTTGACACATTTATAAATATATGGTTTACGAGGTAGAAGTCAAAAAATTGTCATTGCCTATCATATCTTGATATATGACACAACATATTGTGCAGCATGTGTAACTTCAGTACACAGCAACAAACATAGAATTTTACTAATTTTGGTATATCAGAAACCAATTTACACAAGACCATGCAACTGTGAGATAAGTTTACAGGAAGTATGCTTAATCATTGAGCTTCATGCCAGCAATCCCAAATAATTAATAAGAAAAAAATGAACAACTACAACATGCAATTAAATTTACTGCATACCTCACAAAACCATTGTTGTCAATATCCGCAGCAAGAAACTCAGCCACAGTCATATCATGACCAAGCACCCATTTTGCCATCTTCCTATGCCGCTTATCTACTCTGGCCTCAGCCAGATAGAGAAATGCTCGTGCAACTGCAAGTGTTGATACAAGCAACCAAATAGAAGCAAAAATTCGACCTGGCATCGACTTAAATGCCCTGTCACCATATCCTACTGTAGTTACCGACATAACTGAAAGATAAAAAGAATCCAACCAGCTAAGAGTCTCAACAAAATGCATAACGCCAACGCCAACTCCAATACAAAGAACCACAACACCTAATGCCAATGCCACCTTCATTCTTATCCTCATTCTCCCTTTTTTCACATCAATTATATAAGATCCTGGAGTCTCCTTATTACCACCATTCTTAATAGTTCTCAATAAATAATTCTCTTGCAAATCAAGCACATAACTAACCATCCCAGTAAGCAAGATATCAATAAAACCAAATCCAATCAACACAAACAATATAGAAAACAGCTTAGTTGGAACACTATTAGGTGTAATGTCACCGTACCCAATTGTGCACATTGTGACAATACAAAAATACAAAGCATCGACCACAGGGTGAGTCTCATTTGCAGCAAAATTATCACGATTAAACCAATAAATAATCACACCCAATGATAAATATAACACCAAAAGTACGACAGCTTGCCTAACAATAGATTGAGAACCAAATTTTGGCTTGGGCACAACCTGATGATTCAAATCATTGATCACAGCCATAGCAGGTGCAGTTTTCGACCGGTGAAGATTTCTCTTGGAAAATGGATATTTGGGGTCAATCAACCAAGAGTGAGGCGATTGTACTAGTGAAGATTGTAGCTGCCGATGGGGCAATGACACAGAATCTTGAATCATAGATTCTTGCGGAGATTCCCGGGAAAATAAACAAGGGTTAGAAGAAGTTGGTGATGAGAGTGAAAGAGTTAGGGCATCAACAATAGTAGAAGATTCGTCAGGAGAAGGAGAAGGTCCAAAAATGAGCCTATCTTTGAACTCTGAAGGCGTTAACGACACTGGAATAGAGACTTCTTCCTCTTCTGGAAGAGGAAACAGAGGTGGCGGAGGGGTTGGTTTCCTCCTCGGACTAAAATACGATAAAAGTGGCTCTTTTTCCATCCGCGTCCAGCGGGAAACCGCTTCCGCTTCCGGTTCCAAAAAGAAACAACTTTTACAACAATTGGTGGTTTTAAAGAACTGGGTTTGTCAGGAAAGAAAAGATAGTTGGGTGCTACGGGAAACAAAAAGAATCAAAATAAAAGTATTGTCAAGTTTAAATGAAAAATCGGCGACGAAAGTAAGGATCAGGAGATCACAGTGGTTGGTATATATTTTCGTGAAACTGCTTTTAGGAAGTGCTTTTAAGGGATCAACTGACGAATATCCATAGAAACATACATAAAGAGGTAACCGCAAAGATTTGCACGGGGTTGATTCTCCTTTGGGAGTCCAGTAAACCGCGAATAGGGTGTAGCAGAGTTACTGTACCTTATTGAGTCAGCAAAGCCGCAGACTACAGCCTGGTCGGGTAGTAATAATCGCTGTAAAGTTTCGGTTTTTTTATTTTCTTCTGGGTGCTGAGGAACGTTATTATTAATTTGACTAATAAATAGAACATTCCAATCCTTGACATTCTGAGTTTTCACAAAGAAAGAAGTAGTTTTTCTATTTGTATCGAATATGTCCCGGACCTATTGTCAATGACCATATTACTCTCCATTTACCCGACCCGCCAATTTTCTTTCACACCGAACAGACAATGGCCTCTTCATAATATTGAAATTTCGGAAGAAATAAAATAATTGAAATGGCTACCAGCCATACAAGTTCCTTGTACCAACGTGTATAAATTTATCACAATCATTGAAATTTGCAACAGTTTCCCTCAAATATTTAATTGTTGCCAGTTGGCACAAACCAGAATCTTGTAATAATAGCAGCTTTTAATATGCAAATGGAAGAACAGATACTGCCAGCGAAACCATGACTTCAGTCCTGACCTGACTGTTCTACGGGGTGCTACAACAGACATGATGCATGAAACGGCAGCTTCGATTGTCTTTCAATAATTATGCAGTTTTAAGTTACTAGAAAATCAACCATACATAGTTATAGAAAAGTTTATCTTCAATACGTAATGGAAAGATGATGCAAAGCATGTAGGGGCAACGCAGGTAGAAGAAAAAAAGGTGCCATGGGATGGCCGGTGAAAACCATGATTATACATCTGACTGTAGGGTTGTATCATGTAATATGACATTGAAGTTAATCATCATCTTCCAGAACACTCCTGCGTCTCTGGATCTGAATTATCGAGTGAAAAGTGAGGAAAAAATGGGACGGTAGAAATTGATGAATGTAAGCAGTGGATGGACAGCAATAATTCAGGAGATTACTTACAGTGACTTTGGTCTGTTTGGTGGTTTGGGTGTTAATTTGTTCCAGCAATGATATGAGCCTCTCTTCAGAAACCTACAAATAAGAAGACATCAGCAAAGCATGATTGTGATCTCATTCCAAATTAACAGATTTTTGAATAAATTATCTGATCCAACACCAGGTAGAATCATACGAACGATTACCTTTTCGGTAATCTGACCCATTTGAGCAGTTCTCAATATAATATCCTCAACTCCTCTAGCTTTTTCAGGTTTCACCAAAGCAATTCGAAAAACTGTCCAGATGACCATTAGCATAAGACAACACATGATGCCACAAATTTATCAGCATGAAAACATATTTATTTTAATTCCTTTGCATATGCCCACACACACCACCTGGTTCTAACCCAAAATCTTGACAAGTTTCACGTACTTGTCAGGCCAAGACTAACCTAATTTAAAATTTTGCAAGAACTTTCGATCCAGAGAAATATCATCCGTCTGCTAATTTTGCAAGAGCTGATGGGTTTATCAACTATCCTACAACTTCAACATTTGTAGTCTAACTCTTCTCATTGAAAACTTATGCTAGCATTCTGTTTACCCTAACCTAGCATTAAAATTCTTTGTTACAGCATAAACAAGGACAAGAACAACTACCCTGCTCAGTTCGTTAACAGCTCAAATTACTTACGCCTTTCACGTGCCTCAGATGACAAAATCTGGCTAAGCATCATTTGCCTTCGTTCATCTGCCTCCCTAAATAATCACTCAAATTTCAGGATCAATAATTGGAATTTAGAAAAATATAATTAACAATCCACAATGTCAAATCCCACAACTGTAGAGAATATGTGAGCATACAGATTCAAAAACCCACCTCTTGGCATCATCTTGAGCTTTCTGCTGCTCAGGATTTTGCTGATTTCCCTGTATACAAACAAGATTTGTTGAATAGCACTTCTTTTGAGAAATGCCAAAAAAACAAATCATAAACCTAGAAAAGAAACAAAGAAGAGTTTCAATTACCATGCCATGCTGTGCCATGAGTTCTTGCATTCTTCTTTGTCTAATTGCTTCTAATTCAGGATCAGCCTAAAACAACAAATGGAGGAAAATTCAAACTCCAGAAAAACCAGTGTGGCCAACAAGATCAACAAATAGAGGAGTTCACATGGCGGCTAATTATGGGCTTTACAAAACAAGGAAAGAGAGAAAAAAATGATTAATCTAAATACCAAAGCTTCATGAGCTAGAAACAGATCAGAACCAAAATTAAATTTAAACGATTATTGAAATTATTTCCATAACAAAATTTTGCATCCAAGACAAAACTTGGCAATGCTCCAGAACGTGGCTCACATCTTTTGATAACTTGATCAGCAGAACTTTGTCACACTTCCTAGTCACAGACACACATCTAAAGAGTTCATTTCAGAGATTCGAGCATGCACAAAATAAATTTTGACGAAAAGTATTCCACACAGAAATTATCAGTTCAAACTCCAGTAGTTCAACAACTTATGCAATGCACTAGGAAAAAGCAATCATCATAAACTTGTAAACTCCTGCAAGAGCAAGAGCATCCTTGCAAAAAACAAAATGATTACACTTCGATTTTGCTTCAGATATTCTTCTGTCAGATACAAACACAATAATTCAAGTCATTCAAAACTTAATTTACACACCAAAAGAATCATACAATTTATCCAAAAACAGATCATAAAGTTGACCACAGAACAACAAATTGAATTGAAATTAAGTTAATCAGAAACGAATTGAACTAATACAGCAGCCAATCGAACATGACGAATCGGAAACGAATCAAGTAAAGTTTCGATTTTTCATAATAATTTACATATTCTTCGGATAATCGAACTAAACAGATGCTAAATAAAACCCTAACGACTGTTTGGCTAACGAGAAAATATAACAAAGAAAATAGAAGAAACGTACCATTTGATTGGATAGATGAGCAAACGCTGATAACTCTCTTCTGCTTCTTCGGGCTTTATGACGATGCGATCGCCTTGTCCTCTTAACAGAATGTAGGTTTGGTGACGCGGCTCAGCGTTAGTCGGACGCCATCCCTAAAACCCCGATCTAATCATTATATTATGCCGGACTGCTTTTTGAATAATAATATAGTTTATTGATTTGTATCAAATAGGTACCCGGCTCTAAATTCATTGACTAAATTATCCTTTCTTTACTTAGATTTGACACGAGACAATAACATAAGGATTCCTAAATTATTATCTCATTTTGACCTTATGGGAGCATTTTAGTCATTTCAACAGATTTCGGACCTTTTTGATATGAATGAACAAATTATATCATAACATGATAAATCATAAAAAATTAAGGACCTAAAGCTTATCCTTTCTTTTCTCAGCCAATCAAATTTATCCTCGGTCACTACGTGAATAAAGTGCTTATCAAAACAATTAAAATAATTATTTTTAACATGAATTTAAATTTTTTTAATTTGTAATTTTCCCCCAGTTCACGTGCCTTCTATTTCCCCTTAATTTTTATGAACCCTCAAAGAAGAGAGTCAAGGGACTGGAAAATAATAACATAAATAATTTTGGGTCGTAGTGAAATTATATAATTACAAATGCATGCAAGTTGCTGCAAATTTTTCTCTCTTTTAGATCCAAACAAAATCTAGATCTCGCAATTAAGCCATCCAAGGACTCACTAACTAGATCAACGGCCACGATTTCCCACAACAAACCTCAAATCTATGTCAACAGGCAGAGCGTTCAAACTCACCCTGGTACAAGAAGATTAGAGAGCGACTCACTTGCCCACGAGCTCCAGCGCCAAGGCAAGAAGTTAACCAACCAGACTACTTAGATCAAGAAAGAAAACCAAAGAAACCAAATGGGGTTCACAATGGGCTTGAACTTCGTTCTGCTCTTAGCCATGGTGGCCACCAATATTCTATCCCTCTACCACCTTACCTCCACCACTTTCCAATCCCCAAAACCTCCTGCTCCACAGCAAGTTCCTGACTACCTTGTTCATCAATTACAAACCATACGCGCCACCATCAACCACCTCACGCGCCACAACCCTTCCACCACTGCTGCTTCCACACCCACCACCACTATTCCTCAAGATCTCCTTCTCTACTCTCACTTCTCCCCCATTGCTTCTTCTTGTCATAACCATCCTGACCTTCTTCATCGTTACATGAACTATACTCCATTTTCTCTTTGCCCACATGACACTGATCTTCAGGAAATTCTTATTCTCCATGGCTGTCACCCCCTTCCTCGCCGCCGTTGCTTTTCCAGGACTCCGGCGAAACCTTCATCTTCTCTTTCGACCAACCCGTTTCCTTCATCTCTCCCCGACTCTAATGTCATCTGGACCAAGTACAACTGCAAAAGCTTTTCTTGTCTAGTTCAGAAAAGCCCGAATCTTGGGTTTGATCCAGCTAGTGAAAAAAGTTCATCTTTTTTAGCTTTCAAGTCTGAGCTTGATCTCCCAGTTCCACAGCTACTACAGTTGGCTAAATCAACTAACTCAGTTATAAGGCTTGGGATTGATGTCGGTGGTGCTACTGGTTCTTTTGCTGCTCGAATGAAACTCTATAACATTACTATAGTTACAACAACCATGAATCTTGGCGCACCTTACAGCGAGGCAGCCGCGTTAAGAGGGTTAGTGCCGCTGCACGTGCCATTGCAGCAGAGATTGCCTGTGTTTGATGGGTTGCTTGATCTTGTGCGATGTGGGCACGCAGTTAACAGATGGATACCTGTAACAATGATGGAGTTTTTGTTTTATGATGTGGATAGGGTTTTGAGAGAAGGAGGATACTTGTGGTTGGATCGTTTCTTCAGTAAGGGATCGGATCTTGAGAAGGTATATGTACCGCTGATTGGGAAATTGGGGTACAAGAAGGTGAAGTGGGCGACGGCTGAAAAGACTAATTCGAAGAATGGCGAAGTTTACTTGACTGCTCTTTTGCAAAAGCCTGTCTCAAAATGAGATTTAGTATTGGAATTTCAGGTATACTAGTGAACTATGTGCCTTTGTTGTTGGATTATGCCATTTACTAGATGTATTGTGCCAATTCTGAAATGTGGATGTATGCGAAGTAGATCTGCAATTTTGATGTTGAAATGAATTTGCTTAATTAGCACAGGGGCAGGTCATAATATATGACTTGTATTTAGTTCTTTCTTAGTTCAAGCTTTTGTGGTGGTTTGTAGTGATGTGGGTTGAAAATGGTTAGGCTGATTGCCAGTGGTATTATTCCACTATTGTTTACAAATTTCAGTATCCATCAATGATTTTGAGCACTGAAGCTGGGATTTTTCATTCGCCTGTAATGTGCTGTGACAATCTTGCGTTCTATTGCAAGTTTTTCATTCAATTTCCTCACATGTGCCCCATTGCACTCATTTTGAGTACCTACGTGTGAATAGACCATAGTTCACTCGTATTAGAGTATCATCTAGTTATAGCAAATCATCAGAAAATTTACGGAAACCAAAGTCCTGCTGGAATCATCAATCCCATCAATTTGGCCAGACCTTTCATACTGTTAACTTTCATAACTTTCAGATTTTGGGGCTAATGTTGAATATTCGAAATGACCTTGTAATGGTGTAACTCCATCTAAAATTCTTTCAGATATGATTGCCTCTTTCTATCACAACAGGTACCCAGTTTGAATTGAGTTTGCACCCAGCTATTTTCTGCGTTGGTGTAACTAGAAGTCATGGGGCTATCTAACACGAGGGAGCTAGTTGTCTAAATTGGTGCATATCAAGATTACCTTCTTCGGTGAAGCATCCAAGACCGAAACTCGTTTTATTATGTGGACAGAAATCCAAGTCAACATCACATCATAGCATGGTTACTTGGCCTCACCCTTTATTATTCGTTCTAGTGCATTGTTATCAAACATTTTTGGTCATTTTCTAGCCAGTAGTTATGATTTGGATGATCTGATGACTTCCTTCTAAGTTTTTCTGATTTTAACTTTCAGCAATGCTTCGCATATTACCATTTCCCTTCATACCATTTACAGCACATATCAATTGAATTTTCAGGTGTGACTACTATTGAGGGCCTGAAAGAGTTTTTTGATCTCAACTGCTCAAACGACACTTGGTCAACATTCAATTTCCCTGCTAAAGATGGAGCCCCTCGCAGTGGACGAGGAAGCAACTTGTCAATTAGGTTAGTAGCAGGTTCTTGAAGTTGTAAAGACTGGAACTGCAAAGATCAGTAGTAATAGGCGGCAGGGTTTATCATCACAAGGAATGTAGGGAGAGCACGGCCAGGAAGATTGCTGCTGTTCGTTTTAATCTTATTTGTTTATGGATTTTAAACTTTTAATTTTATCCTGGTATGTAATTCCAATTAATTCTTTACAAATGCTCTCCGGTTGGCAAACTAGTCTATATTAGGTTGATCATTGAAAAAATGGGTATGTGCATATGATGACTCAAAGCTAAAAGCAAAACCCTGGGATTCCAACGCTTGTTGAAAAGCAAAGAAAAAACGAAAAACTGAACACTCATTTATAATATTTTTCTCTGCTATGAAATCTGTATACTTCACCTTTTCTGCCAAATGAGTTACCTGCTTTACCAACCCTTTTTTTTTCTCATGAAGTACCCACAACCTTTCTGGCAATTAGAATGCTTGATCTCAGTTATTGGATGACAGACCTACAAGTGGAAATTTTAAACCAGACTGAACTAATAAGATGTCTTAAGTAACTGGCAGTTAAGTTTTGCGGTTGCATAGGATAAATCATGTGTCAAATCTGCAAGGATTGAAGGCCAACGCCAAAGAGATCAGAAATGATGTCAGACAGCAATCAAGTTCCAGTAGTGGCAATGCAACAACTGTTTTCCTGCATGTTTCTGCAATGGGGGAGCAACCACGGACACCCTGATGTGGGCATATGGGTTCGGATAATTGCACTGTCACCCAACCACGCAAAATCCTCAAAAGGAAATGAAGTTGAAATTCTTAAGGGAAAAGCAATGAAAGCCATTATCAGAGGTGCTCAGGCTCAAACATCATAATAAGAGGAAAACAGAGAGGCTAGCTACCCACATTTTCTTAACAACCATCAATATAGCACATATATTCTTTTAACACATGGGATTCACTGCATATCTCATGCAGTTTATGATAATCTCTCTTGCAGATGCCTATTTCCTCGGAAGGTGGTGGAGATCAAGCCCATTGATCTCGGCAGCAAGTATGGTTTCATTTTCTGTCAATCCATCTAGCATGTTAAAAAATGTGTCATCATGTCTTGACACAACTGTGTAGGAAACAAAACGTAACCCTTACATAAACTTTGAAGCGAAGTAAACATCTTATTTTTATAAGAAAAATATTTAGGAAGAACTATACACACTGCCTTTTCACAGGACTATGACACCAAAACTGCAGACCATTGAAGAACCAGAAAAGAAGGACAGATAGAGAAAACAGTAGTTAATGAATGATTCTTGCCAACTGCATGGGTCTATATCTCAATTTTTATTTGTTCCATCTGACAAGATGGAGGTCTGGATGATGACCTACACTGAGCAAACTATTGATGCTTATCAAAGTGAACACACACACACACACACACACACACACACACACACTTCTTGAATTACACACTACACACACACTCTTCTTGAATTACACACTGTAGGTCTGCCAAATATGCTTTGAAAACCAAAATCGAGTCATAAACAAGGTGTAAATACCTTCTGCTTCATCCACATCTGTAACAAGCTTAAATAACTCCAACCCTTCACTTTCCATGATTAATTCAGCTTTAAAATTATAAGAAATTTTGTGATGAATACGATGAAATCTCCATAACATGGAATGAAAATACTGTTGCATAGATGAGGTAATTTCTCTTGGAGAAAACATAGATGGGAGAAGTTAAAGACTTCAGAAACAAAACCCAACATAACTTAGCAACAAAGTCAAAAACCTCTTCCCCAACGGAATTCAAAAATTTTATATATTTACCTCTCAACTTTTCATTTGAATTCTACTCAAAATCCTTCCTTTTATGAAGACGTAAACTTCTGTAAAGTTTCTCACCATCAACCTTGTACAACTAAAATGCAATTAAAAATATCAACCTTAAACTGAAAATGCAATTAAAAAATGTAAATGAACAATGCAATAATCCCACATCAACATACTAACACAAAAAGACAACTCAGATTGGTGCCCAGAACATAAAATCAAAAAAGCAACATCCAAACCCAATAAAAAGAAAAATGGATAATGCTTTTATGCTCTAAACTGAAAGAAATTTGCAACCTAACAGATAAAAAGCAAGAATATATATGAGTATGGCAGGAAATTACCGTCCATGACATGAAAACAGGGTTTCGAACAGTGATAATAAAGGCGCCCGGAAAACCCAAAAAAAAAGCAAAAAAAATATAAATAAATGTGCAAAATGTTGCAGAGAAGAGAGAGAACGTTGTCGAGTACCTGAGCTTTTGAGAAAGAAAATAGGTGAGCCGGATATAACCGATGATCCGGAGAAAAATTTAGCTACGACGGGGCTTAACTAAACTGAACTGTTGGTGAGCGGTTGCTATGTCTCTCTTACGGTGAATGGGCATTTTGGTCATAACGTATTAAAAGTTGGCTAGAATGACAAAAACCTTTAGAAAGTGCTGTTTCTCATTTATATTGTAGAAAGCGTTATTTTGAAGAATTGATTTTCATCGTTTTAGTGTTCACTCGGTCTTGATTAGTTCATGCCAATTCCACAATTCATCTCTCGTTTCCACTTTCTTCACTCTTCCTGGTCTTAACGCTGGAAATTAACTTCAGACTACAAAGTTTTCTTTGAACAGCATACATGGTCAGTTTCTTCATATTGTTTCGATGTCTATGGTGCAGATCTAACTTGGCTTGTTTTAGATATGAATTGTGTTTGTTTTGTTTTTTGTTTGATGTTAAGAAATTTAAGGAAGATCCCGGCTTTTTTAGCCAAAAATTGTAGATCTTGTATGTCCCATAAAGGAACTGATTTTAATGTCCCAAATAAGGTGTCAGTTTAGATAAACTGTTAATCGTTTGCAGAATTTGGGATCTTATTAACACATGGAAATTTGTGTAAGCAGAAAATTTGAGTTTGCTGGTAGTTGGTAGTATGATGAATCGGAGATACGAATTGCGAACTATAATTAGATCTTGATTGTTAACGGTAGCTATTACGTGGTGTTTGAGCTGTTATTTCGATAACAAAGATTTCATTTACAAACTTCTTGACTGATCTGTTTAAAAGTGTGTGTTGGTGTTATGAAATTGGTCATTAGGATTAGCAGACCACATTTACATGATCAGGATTTGGGTGAGAAGTAAAAGAATAGATGTGAATTGATTCCTATTTGAAGAGAGATTTGAATGTGTTTCGTAGGAGACCTGTCCGTCCATAAAGAATATCCTCCTCCTGGATTCCGAAGGGAAACGTGTAGCAGTCAAGTATTACTCCAATGACTGGCCAACCAATGCCTCGAAGGAAACTTATGAGAAAGCTGTGTTTACCAAGACCCAAAAAACAAATGCCCGCACTGAAGGTAAAGTACTAATATTTAGTTTGTTGATGGAGACACTTAGTTTGTTTTGTATTTTCTTCCTTTTGTGTTTTGTGTAGTGTACTCGCCTGTCCTCATATGTTTGTATGTATTAGTATATTCTTCTCATCAGATCAGATCCCCTCGTAGGTGTGTACTTGTAGTGTATTCACCTGATATAATTTATCTTGTGTTGGGCTCTTGATTGTATTACCTTTTTGTGTTTGTAGGAAACCATATTTTTATACCTCTGACAAACTACCAAAAAGGAAATAAAGCATATGTATGTTAATTCTATGGAATGTTGCATAACTGATGCTGATGGAGCACTGTTTGGTTGTTGACATTATTCTTTAGATGTCTTTGTTGGCTGGAGTATGTTCACTTCTGAGAATGAAAATTGTTTGCTGTCTGTTCATCGTTTGATTGTGATGGACATCTATTTCCTCACAGAGATCTTAGATTTTGGTTTGCCATTATGTTTTATGGTTTGAACAGAAAATGTTGTGAGTTTACCTTTTATAACCTTAGAATTTTATGATTTCTGTATTAACATGTTGCGAATTCCACATCTACAGCGGAGATAGCTATGTTTGAGAGCAATATTGTTGTTTACAAGTTTGTTCAAGACCTTCACTTTTTTGTTACTGGAGGTGAAGATGAAAATGAGCTGATCTTAGCCACAGTTCTTCAGGGATTTTTTGATGCAGTTGGCCTTCTCCTTAGGTTATTTCATTATACTCATTATCATTTGTTCTGTCCAGATATCAATTTAGAAATTTTTATTTAAGTATTATCCAATTTTGACTTCTATTCTTATTATTCTGTGTTCCAGAGGCAATGTTGACAAGAGGGAGGCCCTTGAGAACCTAGATCTCATTTTATTATGCCTTGATGAAATTGTTGATGGAGGGTATGCAGCATGCTACTTGTTTTGTTTAGTCCTTGTGCAATTTCTTTGCATGACTATGGGAGGATTATATTGTTTGCTGCAATTGCATCCCTGGATACCAAGTTTGTAAAAATATGTGGGATATAGATTTTGTTTTTGAATAACTTAAATAATAGCCTTACTTTTCATCCTGAAACAATCATTTTAACTTACTCATCTGCAAGATTCACCATTGGGGTTACTACTACTTGCATTCTTTGTTTAGGGTATTATCACTCTTCTTTCCATCAATCATACCCTGAACTTCTCGTATCACTTTTAATTAATTTTTGCATGTCCTCTGCAGTATTATTCTGGAAACTGATGCAAATGTCATTGCCGGAAAGGTTGCAAGCCATAGTGTGGACGCCGGAGCTCCTTTGTCTGAGCAGGTATTTATGGTTTGGTCTTTTTCATACAAAAACCAATGGTCATTACTGCCACCAAATCTTAATATGTGAGTTTGTAATATGTTTTTGCAGACAATTAGTCAAGCATTGGCAACTGCCCGTGAACATTTGGCAAGATCGCTTCTTAAGTGATGATTTCACCGAAACAAAAGGAGAGAACAATCCTCCATTTTGTATTTTTTTTTCCCAGTTTTACCGTATTTGATTTACTGGATGAGCATGTTCAATGTGTCTTTAATTAATGTCAAAGGAGGATGGTGCCATTTGTGCTGTTAGGGGTGCTGGTCCTCTCCCAGGTTTGCCGGCATTTTTACATTTGAACTCTTTTTATAATGTAAACTGGTATCAAAAATTTATTCAGACATGGGGCTTCTAGTTCTAGATAAGCTTTTTGCATATGACATGAATTGGTTCATAAAATAGTCCTATTGTAATTGATTGTTTGAGTTTTTACCTCAAATATTAGTGGTGAATAAACCAAGATCTTGCAATTTAACAACAATATTTTCCAGGATTTCTTTTCCTGGCTCCATTAACCATATCAAAGACCCTTTACATTTAAGATGTTAAGGCTAAATTTTGATTTTCCGAAAAAGCTTGCAGAAATACGTAAAATTGAGGAACAGGAGACAAAGAGGGCCTCAAACAATTGGTAGGAATACTATCTTCACTGGATGAGAGTGTTGTCGAAGTACTCGGAGAATGTTTTTGAATCTGGGCATGAGGCCCTGCCTCATGCTGAAACCTCTCAACTAACTCTTGCAGCTCCAACTTCCTAAGCTTTACTTGCTCTTCAGTGATGGGTTCTTTTAGACCCAGGTAAAGAAAGCCAGCTGATATTAAAAAAGCTCCGGTGAAGAAGAGTATGGTTGTAAACAATCCAAATGCGTATGGTGTGTTCTCTGCTGCGGGGATTCCATCAACATGATTCCAAAAAGCCCAGTGCCAACAGCAAGGTCAACGCCGCAGCCTCCAAAAACTGCTAAATTATGGGTTACTCTTAAGGCTTTTGTCCTGGATGATGAACATACTAGATCAATTGAGGCAAAAGCTATACTTTAGCTTGGAAATTAAAGATACGATTAGGGATTGTGACTTTTGTTTTATTTTTCTGTACAAACCTGCAGCCATGCACGAACAGTGTTTTGCATAACATCTTGAACTGTAAACCTGCGGCCGTGAACTGCTTCTTGCTCCTAAATCCTTTCCCCTTGTGCTCTTTCTTATTCCTTCTAACAAGCTTCTAGCTACAGTTCCTCTCAATTGTTGGAGAAGCTCAAACTCTTGCATGAAGTGACCATTTTACTCTGATAACCTGCAATGACAAATGAAAATCAAAGAACATACATACTTAAAGTGCCTTCATGAACCTTCAAAAGTTTTAATGTGACAAATAGTAATAGTGAAGAACAGAGTGAAAGGAGGAAAGAAAATGATTTTTGGTTAAAGAATTGAGGAAACAGTGTATCAGCATGGTTAAGTGAAGAGTATATCCCCGTCGGAAAAACTACGCATTCAGTGTACAATGCAAATCAGTGTCTATGATTTATATCTCTACTGAGTGAGCCAAAAAAAAAGCAAATTCATAACCAATGGCATGGAACTTACAGTGTTTAGTGTCACAGTGACGGTCAAATTCCACCTACAGCAATTATAACAATGTGAATATGATAGACTATATCATTTCTGCAATTATTTTATCTCCTCCTATCAATTCAATCCAATAATAAGAGCTAACGGAAGCACTCGTATTACTAAAATTTTAGATATAAAAAAATTTAAATTCCTCCATAAATATCTTCTCCCATCTCTTTTGGCAATCTGAAGAACATATGCATCAGTTTGCACATCCAAATCCTCTGAAATCACATATTTATCCAAAAAACCCTATCTTTTTTCCTTCCCTCAAAGAGTGAGAGAAACCAAAGAAGCACACTCATAGAAAGACATCATCCTTATCACAGCCATGGGTCACAAATATTCTGTATACCAATGGATAAAATGATGATAGTTCTGCAGTAAGATTAGTCTACATTGTAGCAGATAAATACGTAACCGTCTTGATAGCCAGTAATTCTGTATCTGTTGCGGATGCATTATGAGAATGTGGGACAAAACTGTACACACACATGTACTTATCATACGGACATATTGAGACCAGTCCATCAATAAACTCGTGCTATCACATAGAATTTCCATATTTTGGTATTGTCAAGCAATCTATTAGATATAAGATGAGCAATTAAACAATCCCAAGATCATGTTAAAAATCTCAAGCGAACAAGAAGATGATTTCGCAGCTCATACTGTAGAAAGCCATCCAATATGAATGGGAAGCAAAGGGAAGGCAATCAATCACATTCGGTGGAACATTTCAAATTATCAATCCCCTCTAAAAGTTTTTGAATCAACATCAAAAGATCAAAAGTCCGCAATAGAGGCACAGTTTGAATTATACTGATTATGAGCAAAACTGGTAACTCGTAGTTGGCACAATTTTTAGAACTACATCACAAAATTTGAATCCAATTTCTTTTAGAGCTTACATCATGATTAATTTCTTTAAAAGTAATTTAAAACAGATGCTCGTAAGTATATCATTCACAATAACATAAACATGTGAACAAGTCTAAGCTCTTCAAACAAGAAAATAAATTAAAGATTGCGAAAAGATTACCATGGAACTGAATAAACCTTGCGAAACGACAGCGTTAGCAGCAGCTAGCTGGCCTTACAATCGAAAAGCAGTTAGATGAGAGGATGAGTGTGTATACTTACATGAAAACCAAAGAATGTTGAAAATCTAGGGTGAATGTTTCGACAAAAAGAATAAATCTCTTGAAAGGAGAAGAGAATGATATTTACTGAGAAAGAGAGCCGACGTCTTAAGTTCGGTAAGATGCGCGCGGCTCCAGCATCATGCTAGACTGCTGCTAGCTTGCGCCGCCGGATTTATAAGCGGAGCCTAGGACGTAAGCAAACATGTAACTGGACGCTCAACTCCGTCGATCGTGGATGATAGTCATCGCTGTAAGACTAACTCTTGTTTCAGCTTTCAGCCACTACTCTTCTCCGAGAAAGTTTCGGGCGGGAAAGCGTTAATATAATTAACGTAATCAATTATGTAATTAATAAATTTTAAAAAATTATTTATTATTAATAATAAATAAAAAATTAAAAAAATTATAATAAAAACATATATCCTTTTTTCACTATAATAAAATCGTAAGCCCTTCCTCTTCCTTCATTGGCTGAATGTCATTAAATTACGTAGAGCTTTGCAGTAGCAAGGCATGACATGAGGGGAACGGTTAGATGGTCCTATAGCGTATATCGATTATCAAAATTACAAAAGGGCTCGTACGTCCAGAAAACATAACAAGGGGGAACACGTAAAGCAAACGAAAAGAAAAGAAGATCATGAAATAGTTCACTAACTCAAATTAGCACACGTTTTGTTCCTAAGTTAAACATGACCACACGAAGAGTACTAAGAATACAACCTCATGGTACAGGGCAGTTGCCAGTCAAGGTCTCTTCGGACTATCCATCATCAACTAATAAATTAAATATATTATGAAACCCGCATGAATGCCCCCTTGGTTGGCCAACTTTCAAACTCGCTACAAGACCCTGAAAAAGCAGGAGGTGGTACGATTAGTAGCTATTTTGCCATAGTTGCTGGGTCTGTTTGGATGGTTGTGCTTGAGAGCCACCCAGAGCTGATGCATCTCGAGGGCTTTGCTGTTGGTGCTCCAGAGACATTCCCCCCTGTGAGTGGTAGAAATTTGGATAGCTGAGTGCCCCAAGATTCTGCGACGGCTGCTGACCTTGCCGGAATCCGCTAGGTTGCTGATTCTGGCCCTGAAAGCTGTAATATGTGCTCGCTGGAACAGCTGACATAGTTCGCGAACCAGGCCCATGAACCCACATGGCCGAGTTATCATTCTGGCAAGAAAACTAACTTTCAGTGATGATTCCATTAAAAATAATAATAATAATAATAACAACTTTCTGTTTTAAATATCCACTAGGATCAGATGCCAGTTATTCAATTTCCTTATTGAAAAGGCAAGTACATTACCTGTTGAAGTGAGATTAAATGATTGTTGTCCTTGTATTGAGAACCTAAAACATCATCATAGCCAATGGTAGTGCCTGCAGGGGCCGCAGGTGTATTCAAAGCAAAATTTCCTCCCGGAATACTGGTAGAGCTCCCAAACCCATAGCCAGAGGCAACAGCAGCAGATTGAGGCAAGCTACTCACAGAAACACTATTTTTGTACTGAGGGAGTACTGCTGCCAGAGACTGATGGTATGTGCTATTGCCAGCAAATGCTTGCTGGAAAGCTGGTGGCATATATGTGTAACTCTGAGGCAAGAAAGGATACCCAATCATATTGGCAAAGTGACCCAAAGGAAGGGTAGGTTGTGAATAGGGATGCACAGCAAGATGTGGTGGAAGAGTAGGTCCAGTGGCAACACTGGCACCAGGCATGGTATGTGCAGTAGGCTGAGGTGCAGAAATATTACTTGCTCTCAGTGCCTGAACATGCAAGGGAAAAATTCAGAACAATGAAAAGTAATCAAATCTCTTAACACTGCAAAAGGCTTTCAAACTTAATTTCCTAAAAATCAGTCACTATTGTCTCTTATCATAAATATCATTTGTAAGAACAACATAACAAGCTTCAGCATATGAAGAAGGTTCAAACAGAAGAACAATGAGGCCATCAGATTTGCTCTCATATGATGAAAGGAAGAACCTTGCTGGATATCAAAAGCACATATGATAGCTACTCCTGACAAGGCTTTAGATTTGATAAATTGGTTTACCTTCTTAGCCTATATGATTTTCAGCATATGAATGCATGTCCTTCAACAATGTTATAGAAATACTTGTCTTCAAAAATTTAATTCATATAAAGTTCTAACCATGCAAGTCAAACTGATTCTCAAAAGTATAAACAATTCAAGAAGTTTGATGAGATAGAACAAGAGAGGCACCTCTGGCATGGACATTGTTGGACCACTAATGGAAGAAGCCGTATTGCTGTACTTCATTGGCATTGATTGTGTAACAGGGAATGGTGAATACTGAAGGTCAGGCTCCCTTGCAGACTGATCAGTTGATGCCAACAAGGTGCCGGGTAGCGAATTCGTATATGCCTGTTATATTAAAAAATAGCCTCACAAGTTTGGTTATCATCATATATATAGAACACAAGGCAACATAAAGGCATAACTGTATTCGCATAGATAATATTATCATAAATTCATCAATAGTATAGATAATATTATCATAAATATGATCAACAAGGATTTATTTTCCCTTATTATTTCTTTGCCACTGACAATCTCTAGAGAATTACAAGAAGATTCTTTTTTTTTAATGAAAATGTGTTAATATTCTCAATAATAGTTTGCTTCACAAAAAGTTTAAAGGAATACAAACTTAAATCAGACAAAATGAGCTTTTGTCAAAAATTATATAAATAAAATATTCATTGATTCAGAATCAACTCCCTGCTCTGAACACCATTTTTTTTGACCCACCCTTAAATACATAGCTTTGCTCCACAAACTAAAAGTAACAAGTTTTACAGGACAAAAATATTAGGTTGATGATATATTACCATCATGCTTGAGAAAGGAGCAAGATTCTGCATCTGAGAGCTTGCCTGTGGATGAGCAAATGCAGCATTCAACTGTTGGGCATTGTCATAAGTATAACCAGGGGCAGATGAAGGAAATGAATATTGATTGTCCTGCATAGCTTCAGGAGTTTCCTGTTTGAACATCTCTGAAGGTTGTGAAACAGACGGAGAATCATAATCCCCAGTAGTCACATCAGGTCTATGAGCTATATTTGCATCTGAGGTACTTCTGAGATGCTCATCCCCATAATACTCAGGATTTCTGCAAGAAAACAAGCCATGATAAAATAATTACAAGGAAACGAGTAAAATACAGCATATTTCAGCTGTACAAAGGACATACCTGGTGTCAGAGTGCCCAATTGATGAAGCATCTGCTGGTTCAGATGTCTCCTCCAAGTTATTTTTCAAGGGCCTAGATGCAAATGGCACAGAAAAAGTAGAACCAATTCCAGATCCAAAACTTCCAAAGCTCAGGTGTGAGCAGTCAGAAGTATGGACTTGGAGGTGATTTGGTATTATTACAGAAGGTTTTTCCTCTTCAGCCAGTGCCCCCCTATCATCATTCTGTAAATTAAGTTGCTGCAAGTTTTCAGTCACTGACAAAGCGCCATCTTGAACTGACACAAAATAAGACAATAAAAAACTGTAAATTGTTGTGCACTTCTTGAAATAGGCAACAATAATTAGTATAAATAAACAAACATCCATTGCTCTGTATTGTTTGAAAAAGATAATATCAAATAATCTCACAAGTCATAAGGACATTAATTCTACACACCAAGGCAAAACGGATGAGGGAGAAGTTTTGGCGTATCAAATCGAAAGATGAACGGGGTTTAGTACACAAACAACTTACCGATTCTCCTGGATGTGATATTATCTCCAAATGTTCAACGAGTGTTATGAATAAATTAACCATGATTAATAAACTTCATGTCTTTGCATTATTTAATACAGGCATAGCAAACCACTTCATATGAAGAACTAAAGAATAAATCACAAAATGCTTAACTAAGCTTTCAACGTTCAAACTAGCCTTTATTGTGTTTTAAAAACTACAGAATAAACCTGTGAGATATACAAATTTACAAGGAAAGGACAAATGGTGGACACAAGCAGGATAGGAATCAAACTCACCTTCATCATGATCAAAAGCATGTCTGTGAGGCTGGTAGGAATTCATATTACTATACAGGTTATTTTCAAAAAGAGAAGACCCTCCAGAATTATCCTCCTGTATATTTCTACTAGAAACAGAAGCAGATGCCACATGATTTGTGATAGGAGTTTCATCAGGACCATCGTCTTCTTCCTCAAGCTCATCCAAATTGGAATTTATTTGTTGTTCAGTTCCATCTAAGGACAAGTTAGAGTGCACTGGTCCCTCTAAGACAGATGACACAGTTGGTGGCTGCTCAATAGAGGGCCATTCAACATCAGGAGGAGCATGCTGGCTTGCAGCAACTTCTGCCTCAGAGCTTAGCTCCGATGCCTTGGGTTGACCTTGCGATGGATGCATATCATGATGTGATCCTGCTGAAGGGGGTGCCACTGCATGATGATTATTAACAATTTGATGAGGTGGAGCCTTGTTGTGTGGCCTACCCATCTTCACAATATCAGCCATTGATACTTGACCTGGGACCCCCGACCAGGCAGACTGAAATCCAGAAGATGGCTGTGAGGATGAAGAAATTCCATCACTTGATAGTACTGACGATGTTTTATTTACTGTGGGAACAGCATCACTGCAATAGATGCAAAATACAAGTGGGAAACATATACCACCAAATCATTGGAAAACATAAATAACACATTTGTCATATCCATCACCAAGCATGCTGGTATAACATGCCACTTGAAGATAGATGCTCAGCCACAGACCAAACAACATAAAAGATTCTGTCTGTGTAACTGAAATCAAGTACAAATCCATTACATGACACGTATCTAGATTCAAATACAAGAAAAGTGAGATATACTGTAAAATATGAATCTAGCATGATGGTATCATATCCACAGGCACATAACAGACAAGTATCTCAAATCTAGGAAAAGAAATTCCATTTTCTCAACTCGTTTTTTTCCCCCATAAAGGAACAAACCCACAATATACAATTTATTCCCTCACCCAAAGCAAGAATTGCAAATTCAACAGAGAATTTTCCCTCTATAAGCAACAAGTACACCCTTGATAAAAACTAACAAGCAATCTCACATGGTCAAGAAACATGCTCTCTGTAGAAAGTAGAAAACATTGAAGTAGAAGAACCAATATTAGTGGTATGGCATTTGTGGCAACCTAGAACAGGAATTAATAAATAAAATTAACTCTGATTTTCCAACCACATGTGAGAAAAATAACTTCACAAAAGAGTGTTCTATTAACGTCCTCGAACTCTACATATAAAGTCAATTGTCTATATAAACAACTATGTTGGATAACCATAATCATTCACCATAATGTGAATATTGTATTGCATGTCAACTCCTAAATAAATCAATAATAATACCAATAGTAATAAAAGACATCTTTGAAGTTTTAATAGGACTCACCCATGGGATGGCAGTTGTCGATTCATGTTATTTGCCAGCATACCAGATGCAGAAGATGAAGAACCAGCATAACCATGTGTTCCATTTTCCTTCTTATATGTAGGTTTATTGTGCAATGGGCCCGACTCTGAAGAACAAAGAACAAAAGAAATTAAGTATATGTTTATCAAGATATGAAAGTTTCCAGCCAAATAATTGCAGGTCTATTGTGCAAAATTAATAGGGTGCGCTCATACCATTAGAGCTGAAATGAGCTGAACCACCACGTCCATTGTAACGGTCTGTGCCACCTCTACCACCACGGTTTGAGGTGTTACTAGCACCACGAGACCTAGAATCTGCTGTATCTTTACTCTGAAGCAATAAGGAAAACACAAATGAATAAACAATGAGCAGAATTATAACAAGTAATTGTTATGAGAAGGCAGAAATGCAAAGAAGCTAAAGATAACTCCCCATCTGTCAGAAAACAAACAAGCATATCAATCCACAAAACTTTACAATGGAAACAGGTCAACTTTTATTCGCCACTTACAATCCAAACATTGCAAGCATAAACAATACATAGCTTGTATTTAAATGCATTGCATTACAGCAACTACACTCACAAGAAACATAAATTAAACAAAAGTCATGAAGTCATCAAACAAAAAATGAACAATTTGAAAACACAAAATTACATGAATTTACATATTAGAACAAGCACCCACCCCTTTTCTCTTGTCTCGTTTGCTCTTCACCTCGTGAAAAGGATCTACACAGTTAACAAACTTCATGTTAGCCAGTAGAGTACAATATATGCCAAATAAAATTCCAACATCCGCGTACCGACATATCGTAGGGTACAACAATTGTAACATATCGAATACACCAAGAATAGGTGATAAAATCATGAATACCCACGCAAACACATTAACAACTACTCGTTCCACTAAAATTTACAAGTCCATGTAATTTAAAGACCATAAAATATAAAAAGGGCGCGTAAAAACCCTAAAATTTTGCGAATGATATATTAGTTCAGGAAAAAAATAAAAAATCTTTCGACCTTGAGAAAGAAGGCGATTAACGGTTTCGTTAGGGTCCATGTTGCAGTCTTTGAGCATAGCATAGATCTCGGTCTCCGGACAGTTAACAATCTCCTTCAAGCTCTGGACTATCTTCCTCGACCCCGCCGGGATTGACGAAATTCCATTACCGCCCTTCCCGACTCCGACCCCTCCCCCACCTCCTCCTTTGCCACTCATTCTCTCTCTCTCTCTCTCTCTCTCTCAGATCTGATTACGATTGTTGCTCTTGCTTTAATAGCTTTTAGCTTCCGCTGCGACGAGAAAGTAGAAGATTATATGTAAAACTCTCTCTTATCTCTCCCTCTCTATGCAGCGTAAACCCTCTCTTTCTCTCTCTCTCTCTCTCTCTCTCTTCGCTTTAAACTCAACACTCACTCTCTCTGCGTAATTTCTTTTATTATTATTATTTAGCATTTTTTTTAGCTTGTAATGCTTTTAATTAAAATTTTATTGTTATATTAACTAAAATAAAATTTATCCAATTCACAATTTTTTTTTAAATTTTTAATATTATATTATTTAAAATAAATTTTGTTACTATTGATTTTATTAACAATTTAATTTATTTTAATTCATAATAAAATAAAATTCATTAATTTATTTAATATTTATATTCTTATCATAGAGTGAGAATACGTTTTTGTAATGATGTCTGTCTACGCCCACTCTCAACTCGAAGTTCCAACAAAAGCACGCGTGTACTTCACTCCCTCCTTCAAAGTACATGCCCTTGCGCTTCACGACGAATCGTCTGTGCAACGTACATGTATTATTATATTTATTTATTTTATATATTTTATTATAAATTTTTGATTCGAACAGATAGGCATAAAATAAATTAATAAATAATTTTAATTAAAATTTAAATTTTAAAATTAAATAAAATTGTATTTTTGAAATTAACATTTATTATTTTTTATATTAACAAATATTTATTAAATAAATAACGATGATACGTTGGATGCATATTTAATTGTTCTGTAATTATGATTATTAATGGGGGAGATTAACGTAATGTTGTAGTGCGATTAAGTTGTGAGGGATTAATGATAGAGATGAGCGTGTAGTCACCGTGTTAAGTGGAGAAAACGCGCTTTGAACGCGAGTGGAAGTGTACAGCGCACGGGGGTTGAAATGAAACAAAATGAATTGTTCTATCCAAAATTAAAATACTACTTAAGTGGCCTCAAATTGGGTATACATACGAACTTTGTTTGGGCTGGCCCAATTGGACTTGCAACTGCAATTTGTAATCCATCCGCCAACTCGACTGCTCACACTACCTTCAACTTCTTCGCCGTCTGAGGTAAAAGACCTTAGATTCTCCAACAGATCGCAAATTACGGTACCAATGACTGGGCCACGAAAGCAATTACCAATGTTCTAACAAGGATCTCTCCCCTTCTATCCCACTCCTTGCTCCCTTCACCGTCGTCACTTGCGCTTGAGTCTCCGTCCGTACAATAGCTGTCCCCTGCTGTAGCCGTTCCGTTGATGAAGTCTTGTCGCGAAGAAGACGAGGCAGAAGCGGCAGCTGAGACGGAGCGTGGAGCGGTGACTAATGAAGGAATTGTGGAGGAAGCCTGGCAGATTGTTAATGACAGTTTCCTCGACACTGGCTGTCATCACTGGACTCCGGAAAGCTTCCTGGTAATATTTTATAATCCTCTTTAGCAACTTTATAACTTCTTTATCCATTCATTTATTATTATTATTGCTTTAGTTTCAGCAAAGACGGGAGGATATTTTAAGTACTCCAATTCAGACTAGATCTAAGGCATTGTGAAAAGTTCTGGAGCATCTTACCAGTGACAATTTGAGCAGAATCTCAGGCTCTTTTTGTTTCTGAATGTGATTTGTTTATGTACATATCCAGTATTTTGCTGACAGATTCTTCATTTTCTCATTCACATGGCTTGTATAATTTTTGTCACTGTTCCTTGAATCTTTCATTGATGCACCCAAACTGAGGTAGTGCCGGTTGAAGTGTTAAGTTAGAAATGTTGAGTTCTTTTCTTAGCCACCAACAGTTTCTTCTTTTACAACAGAAGTCAATATACAGTCTTTGTATTATTTTATTGTAGAATGACTCTGCATTATTTTATGCATATATTTTAGTTACACGACTGACTCTGTTTTGGGTTCTATGTCTCTTATAATTGATATGAACAGATCACTTACACAGTTGGAAGGGATATTTATATGTGCTATGTCGGAAGTGGGCCGCGCCTGCAAGTCTCGAGAAAACCTTAAAGACTTATGATAGATGTAATTTCCTCTATGGTTTAATTGGGGGCCATCATGAATAATACCTAGTTGATCCTACCAATATTTGGTTCGGTGAGGGAGCCGAGGTGCATGCCGGAGTTTAGCCTTTTGCTGCTTTAACTTGGGCTGTCAAAATATGATAATGGAAATCCATGATGTTGGAAATCGGGAGTTAGGCATTGCTCTCATTGTTTGATTAAAGAGGCCAAGCTCATGCTTAAACCTGAGCATTCTTAAAGCGTAATTTTTAATTGAAAATCAGGCATTTATGATGGCCAGTGGAAATTTCTGCGGCCATCTCTTCATTTTCAGCGTGGATGAAGGGTTTTGACCTTTTTAAACTCCTTGGACGTGGTTACAGCGTCTATGTTCAGAATCCTTGCGGACCTGATGTCACTTTATAATGGATTTGACTGATTAAGAAAATAGGCCATGGGTTTAGGAGTGAGTTTCTCTTGTTCTGTTGGATTGTTTGTCTGCTCAAAATTTGATGCTTTCCAACTCACTTCCATTTTGAAATATTGGTGTCGAGAATGATTTCAGAGCATATCTTATATTATATATTTAATCCAAGTTTGTATTTTGCAACAGATTCTAATACATGATTTTGATGTTGTTGTGAATGCGGCCATTATAAGGCTCTTTGACTCCCTTTGCAGGTTTTGGTGAACAACAAAACTGCTAGTGGAAGTGAAATTATGAGTAGCTCAGTTGATCAATTTATCAGTGTTTGCTTTCAGCATTTTACAATTTTAGTATCATGAATGGCTGTTCCCTTCTCAAGTGGCCTCTGCACTTCATGATAACAACAGAGCTGTTCTTGCGGGAGAAAAACTTTTGGCAAGGTTCAAATTTTAGCTTGTTTTTGCTGTCATTTTATTCCATATCCAGTGTTCCTTCATTCTACACAACGTGACTGCTTGATAAATGATCTTGTTACATGATAAATCTGACTGTATATAAAAGCCTCCAGAAAAAGAACAGACAAAACCACAGGTCTAAGTAAATCCTTAAAGAATAATGCTTGTTTACTGAATTAATCAAGTGATCCTCAATTGTTGAGCCGGTGGGTTGAAGGCTTTAGGTTCACCGGATAATAAGAGAAACTACCTAATCAACTGTTGCCTTGCCTTTACTACTTTTAACAGGATTTGTTTTAATCTCTTGTTTGAACTTCATGATGGATCTGGGGTGGTTGTCACCATAGTATGTCACACCAAATCATATGGACATAGAAGGCAATGGAATTAATCCTGATTCCCAAAATCTTCCAGGTAATGATCTTCATTATTTTTCAGTGAATCAAAATGGATCCTCTTTGTCTGAAAAATCCTCTGTATGCAGCTTGTCACCCACCATCTTTCACAATGCAATATGCATTGGCAAGGGTAAAAATACATCTCCTCAGACAGCAACACATTCCCTCAAAAATTATGCCGATGAAGATGAGGCACAAATTGCTCATTTATCAATGGTTTCTGATGCTCAACCCCGGACATACAAAAGTTGCTCTTAGACCATTGACATCCTCTGACAGTTGCAAGGATCGGGCAAAGAATTTGACAGGTTTCCATGTTCTAGTTCCAGTTACTTGATTCAACACCAACTGCGCCAACTCTCAAAACATTCTGCGGTCCGAACCCAGTTCTGAAGAACGTAAACCAAGAATCATGCAGAAAAATCATGTGCTACTACAGGAAAAGTATATTGCAAATCATGTTCATACATAGCACATACATTTGAATCGAACCCATGGCTTCAAATTGTGTATGGCCATTCCATAGATTCTTTCGATATTGGTTCTCACCTTCATTGTTAAATGTGAGGAGAAGTTTTGCTAAAGATGTCTTTTTTATTTCACTATAATTAATCGAGAATCGATATGTCAGTTCTGGTCCATTGTAACAAGTGACCTTCAACCAAAAACTGTCCAAAGATTACGAGATAAAGCAGCCATCAAAATGAAGAAGTACCCATAAAAGCATTAGGTTTCTTGTTTATTTGTTAATAATATTCTGATCAGTAAGTGTCAATTGAACGGAGATCAAAATCTCAATCAAACACCAAAACAAGTTACACTAAACTCGGGAAATCTTATAAGTTAAGCAAATTTGGAACCAAAACATGTTCCATATTTGAACATGTAAAAGCCACCCCACCAAAAACCAGTTTGTTGTACAACAAGTTATTCTAAAATTAATTATTAACTTAATGAGGGTAATATTCCATCTTTAATCTCTCTCTAATGCAGACCATTGGCAAGACAATATCAACAAACTTTATATGATTCCTACTCCTATATAAGGAATAATTTTTTTGAACCTCAGAGCAATTGGCATCTGTACCCAAAACTTGAATAATTTTTTATTAATAGAGTAAATGAAAGAAAGAATCTATCTCTACCCACCTTTTACTTTTGATTCAGTCCCATAAAACAGTAGAAAGAAAAGCATAAAAGTGAAAGGAAACTGCCACAGCATCACTGTCAAATTAAATGATCAATATCAATACACAAGTACACCTGATTTAAAATTCCCAACAGATCATTCTTTAAACTTTTCTGTCTTCATATACTTTTTCCTTCTTTTGCACCTTCTCTTGCTTGCTAATCCCAACTATCCAATGCCTCCTTTCTCAAGTTTTCTTTATTCTCATTTCTTTCTTTTCTTCTCTCTTCGACCCAAGGAAACCTTTGATTCTTCCGGTTTTATTTATATAACAATTTTTGAGATGAAGGATAAGCTCTTGTTTGCATTAATACCATTGGTGCCCTCGTCTTGTTTATATATCTTAGCTTAGCTTCTATGTCATTGATCTTAACCAAGAATAATTGAATTCGCCACATTATAGAAGCAACTTGGAAACATGGGTTCAATAGTTCTTCAACGTTTCTCAATTTTCCTTCTGCTTCTCTTCGTCACTTCAGGTGATCTGCCATGTCTTTTACATTTTATAGCTACTCGCTTCTCAAACTTGAGATTCATATGCATAAAAATAGAAAGATACGATTGCATTGCATGCTTGGCATTGTAGTTTTACATAGCATGCAGTCTTTATTTTTGAATTGATTTACTAAAAGTTTAGTTTTACGTGCTCTTATCCAATCAACTATTCAATCATGTAGTTTCTTGACCATGGAAATTTCTTATTTCTGTCAATATAACGGTATCAAACTACAGTTTTAACTTGTACCAGTGCTACAACATTAAACTTATAACATGTTACAAGTTTTTGCATGGCAGCATTACAGTCAAATCTCAGTTCTAACTGGAACATAACGATGTTTGTGTCTTATTATCTTTGTTCTGTATCTTTTTATCTTGGTTTTGTGCTTCCCGGGGAAAATATTATGTTTTCTGCTATATGATACGGGCGGGAACACTGGTATCTCAGAAAGCTCGCAGTGAGATTTCTGGATTTGCATTATTCTTTGCCATGAAACTCAAGTAACTTCTTTCCTTTCTTTTGTCGTACCCATGAAGAAAAGAATATAAGCTGTTCCAGTTTTTTTAATTTCTTCAGGCTCGAGTGTTGCAGAGAAACCTCAGCTGGAAGCAACCCAGGAAAACAGAAAACTAGAAAAGCGGATGCTCTCATCACCTTCACTGTTCACTACACAACTGGACACAACTGTTCCGATTATAAACCCAACAACTCCAGGCACAGCAACTCCAACACCTCCAGCAACAACAACTCCAGAAACACCTCCAGCAACAACAACTCCAGAAACACCTCCAGCAACAACAACTCCAGGAACAACTCCTACAGTCAATCCAGCAACATCTCCACCGCCACCAACCATCACAGGGCCAGGGGTAACTCCACCTGCTCCCACTGGCACTACAACAGCTCCAGGATCATCAGGTGGTTCGTGGTGCATTGCGAGCCCAACTGCGGCTGAGACTGCCTTACAAGTAGCTCTTGATTATGCTTGTGGGTATGGGGGTTCAGATTGTTCCACAATTCAACCAGGAGGAACGTGCTATAACCCGAACACTGTTCATGACCATGCTTCTTTTGCATTCAATGACTACTACCACAAGAATCCGGCTCCTACTAGCTGTGATTTTGGAGGAGCAGCACAACTTACCAACACTGATCCAAGTAAGATGTGTTCACAAGCAAAGAACAACAAACTGCTAGAATGCAGTCTTCATCTGTGTTCTTGAGTATTTTCCTTGATGTGATTCAAACACATCTTGATACCTTCCTTGAACTGTTGCAGGTAACGGAAACTGTCACTACCCCTCGACCACAGCAACAAACAGGTAAATATTTCAGGACAATGTTTTGTCAATTTCTTGTCAAAAATGGAATGCACGAAGAACTCATTTGTCTTCAACTACAGCAGCACAACTCTGGCTAATCCACCGCCAAGTCCAACTATGACAACTACTCCGCCTACAACTACAACCCCAATGACACCATCTATAATGACTCCTGATGGATCAACAATTTATGGTGCGGGTGGACCAACAGGGCTCCCCAGCTCAGCCACCTCGGTATCCTGCAGCATACTGCTACTCTTCGCCACAACTTTTGTTGGGCCACTTCTTGTTGAAAATTATCTCTAAGCAGATGAGAAAATTCAGTTTCTGCAATGACATGCCAGTTCCTTGCCTGCCACCACACCTGCTGAACTTCTACGCCAGCACTGAGAATCGAAAATGAGATGCTGTCTCATGGCCTTTTTTTTCTCAGCATAAGATCGGTTACCATAATTCTATGTATGCAAACTAGTTGATAAAGCAGGAGAAAGAAGAAGACTATAGAATCCTTTAGGATCTTGTACTCCTAGAAATTTTAATATAGCTACCTTGTCTGCAGTGATAGTTGAATAAATTACTAGACAAGCAATTCCAACTTTAGGACTGCTTTATCAGTAAAGAAATATGTAGTTAATGTTAGCTTTTGAAACAGCTTCAATTAATTCAACTTCAAGATGTTCAATAAAAATCTGTTCAAATATATCTACTACAGAAAGATACAAAGGTGGTATTTTTAGATCTAACCAAGAATGGGGATATTGAGTAATTGGCTTTACGTATAGACTGCAAGTACAAAATTTCACTCGTCTATTGTCTCTACCATGGTGAAGGACTCCAAACAATACTGTATTGTAAGCAATTGAAGAATTAATTTCATTCACAAATGCAGGAAAATACACTATTCCTTTCAAAATTGCAGATACAATATAGTCAAATTACCTCAGATTTGGGCAAAGAATCTAGCTAGAAAATACCTTGACCTTCTGATTTTATTCATTTCTTTATACTGATACAAAGCAGAATCAGCTTGGCCAGTCATAAAAGACAACAGCATAGAAACTTCGGACGCAAGCATACGCTAGATAATAATAGTTCTACATGACACATTGACAGCCTATGCATATTTTTTCTATTTTTTCATCTTTTAAACAAATTACACATATATCTCACAAGAGCAAGTGAAGGTCCGGAAATCATGATTATTCTCTTGTTTTGTTAGCCTTTTGAAGCAGAATAATTTACAGACTGATGAAACCACTCATAGTGATTTTATAATAAATTTAGATCAAGAACAAGCATGAAACAGCAGTGATGCAAATGATGGCTATGGTGGCAATAACTGAACCTTGGTCAAATGCTTTCTGCAAGCTTCCTACACGTGAAAAATGCTGGAAAGCCATATAACCAGCAATTACCAAGGAAATAATAGCACCTTCTTGTGTTCCCCTGCGATACCCAAAATAAAAATGCAAAAACATGAATATAAGCAAACAAAAAACAATAATTTCATTAATTACACAATGAATCTACATGCCTCAGGTTAACAACTTGATAAGGAGCCACAATAACCAAGAGTAATGCCATGAATGGCAGCTCGAGCTCACCTACAAACAAAAATGACAGAAATAGGAACTGATGAAAATTTCATGTTGTATAGAGATGAAAAAATATCAATCAGGAATCGACAAGTTACTATTGGCTAAGCTCTCAGTCAATCAAAGAAAATAAAACCTACCAGGAATAAAGAAGAAGAGACGGACAAGAAGTGCCAAGAATGCAGCCCAAATACCATATTCACCTCTGCAAACATCAAACTATAAGTTCACCAAGGCTTGAATGCATTGAAGCCTTAAAAGGGTTTTCTTGATTTGTGAGAAAATAGTTTCTGGTTACTCCAAAACAAATAAAGAGATGAGAAAGGATGAATAAATTAACAAAACAAAATTTACTAGTATAACTTGGTGACAATAACAACAAACAGCTAATAGGATGGCAAAACTTGATATTGTTGTTCTCCAAAATACTTACTTAATCCATGAGATAATAGTTGCAGGAGCTTGCAAAGCAAATAATGGAACAAGAAACGATTTTTGAACAGCAGTACCTTTTGCAAACATCAAAACCCTGGACAATTAATTCATATCCATCAGTGCATACTTTCCTGTATTGAATAAGTTATCAATCATGAATATATATATATATATATATATATATATATATATGTATATATTGGTTAATCAATCTCCTTTGATAAAAGTTCAAAGAGCCACAAATCAAAACAATAACATAAATACAATTAACCCAAAATTAAATAAAAATCTTTGATACGAACATCAAACGTTAAAGCCACACAATTTCTTAACGTTAGCAAGTAGTGCAAAAATTCTTCATAAATAACACGTGTGTAGATATAGAGATAGTGAAAGAGATGAATACGCGGAAGAAATGGTCGATATCCACTGGAGATTACGTGCCGTTAGAGGTGCTGCGTAACAAACCGTACTGAATCCTCTTGCATTCTGCTTCTTCATCCTCGACATTCCTTCGTAATTGCCAGAAAATCTAGAACACATAGATCGAAAGCAAGTAAAATGCAAAACCCGGCGTTTAGGATTCCGAAATCAGCGAATTTTTCATCGAAGTGTAAGAAACTGAATTTACTAACCTGAGCGGATTAAAGGCGAACGAGCTTGAGCTTGAGCTTGAGCCCAAGCTTGAGCTACGCGGGAGAGCGGCAAAGAGCTTCGTCTGGTGCGCGAGAATCGGCCGTTTGATATTGTACAGAGAGACAATGCGAGTCGACGATGACGATGAGAACGAAAGAGACAACATTGTCCTCGCGCTTTTGTCGCTTGTACGTCGACGTATTTCTCCTCTTGCCTCTGGGAGAGACCAAGAAAGCTCGAAGCTCAGAGCCAAAGGCTGTCCTGCCATTTGATAACCGGAGTGAAAACCGAGTGTGCATGTTCGTGAATCCCTACCGTTGATCGGATCTTTATACGTCGAAGATCAAGCTGCTACGTGGATACAACAATTCTACATGGACCCACGTGGGTCCAGTTTCCTGACGGATCAGGGAGTTACGTAATCCAAAACTATCCTCGTGGCGAGCAATCATTGGATAGAAGCCTTTGTCGCAGGCAAAGGGTGAAACCTCCACCGTTCATTTTGCTCTTCTTTGTTCCTTTCTTAAAGCTAATAACCTGATGCCACGTGGGGGTCCACAGATCTATGTCAAATCTGGAGTTTGCTCATTTATTTTTCGGACAGTGCTTGCAGGCGAAGCACCTGGACAAGGTGTGGTCCCTTCCTTTCTAAACGCAATGAATTAAAATTGAACTAAAAATTGACGGTTTAGATGATTTGGATGGATTTAAAAAAAATTATTAATTTTATTTAATTTAAAATAAATAAAATTCACAATTTTTAAAATTGATCTCAATTTTAAATCCACAAAATAAATCAATTAAATATAAAATAATAAATTTAAATAAATAATTATCAATTTAAATTAAAATTAATCCAAATTAAATTTACCCACTTGTTGAGGATGATTGATTCAATATACAGATGACTAGAGACATGAATGTAGTTGTAGGACTCCTGAACGGAGCGCACAGTGTTAGATATTCTAAAAATCCATTGTTTGATGCAGTATAGCCATAGAGGTCAGGCGAAATCGTGTATTCACGTCACGTCGTGTAATGGGTCAGGTTTTCACGACCCATTCTATTTTTCGGTTCCTATGTCCACAGTGCCGGTCCGTTTCTACGGAGTTCGCACATTCTGAAAACTCGAATTATTCAAACTAAATAAAAAAAAACAAAATTGCTTCTATCTCTGCAAGGATCTAGCAGTATTGCGACGCTAAATTGAGATTGGTAATTTCATGGTGATGGAGTCAGAGGTTTTAAACACCATGTCGTCGTCGGTTGAGCGAAAGACTCTAGGTAAAACACACACAGAAGCAATCACTCTGACTCAATTCAACTTGTAGTAGAAACAACTGTAAACGCATTGCAGAGAAAGGAGTGTCGATTGCACGTGAAATTGGCAATTCCTTTGTATTTTATAAAAAAAAATTCTGTTTGCTGCTGTTGGGCGTTGCTTCCATTGCTACTCATCGCCAACTTTTGCTTTTTCTGCAGCTGGTTTTGATAAGCAGGGATTTCAGGAAGTTATTGCGGACGGTTCGTTGGATTTTAATGAATGGACTTCGCTCATATCAGAGATTGAGAATTCATTCCCGGTTAGTGCATTTAAGGACAATTGAATCTACACTGCTAACTGTGGCTTTGCTTGAGTTTTTATGACATTAAGTTCTTATTAACAGTCAAGGACTGTTCAATGAATGCCTATAGTTGTCTGCCACAAATTCAATTAGTTTTCAATGGTTTGTTTATGCTTCTGGGTTTATTGGTATGTTAAAACTCATATAAGGGCATTCGTTGTTGTGACTGCAGGATGACATAGGGATCATAGATTTGGTGTATAATTCCTTCCTGGCAGAGTTCCCTTTGTGCTACGGCTATTGGAGGAAGTATGCTGATCACAAGGCACGCTTATGCACTGTTGACAAGGTTGTTGAAGTCTTTGAACGAGCTGTGCAATCTGCTACATATTCTGTTGATGTTTGGTTTCAATATTGTAGCTTCAGCATGTCAGCATTTGAAGATCCTGATGATGTCCGTAGGTAATATGAATACCAATGAGGGACTTGATTTTATTATGGTAAAAACAGCATACAAAACTTTTGCCACACTTGCATATTTAAAGCTTTGGCATTCTCATTTCAGCCAAAGTCATGTTACCTGACAACAGTTGTAGGCCTTGTTGTTGGTACTCCATTTGGAACTATCTGTCTATGTTGAAATAGATTTTGTGTCAACTTCCCCTTGCATGATATGAATAGGATGGAATATGAACATGTTCTGTGTCTATTTTTACATGCAGAAACTTTTAGTTTCTGAAGGATTCACCATAATTTTCAGTAATATCAATCTCTTAAATGCATTTAGTAGTTATGATAGAGTTCCAGGAGCAATGCATTTGAGAGTCTTGTTGCTTAGATACTGTTATGTATTGATTGCATCATTATATTTCTGTTACTTTTGTAAAGCCTAGTTTCTTTGGGACTAAAGTGTATTTATGACATTGAATTCAGAAAATTATGGAAAACTCAAATATATCCAGTAACTATATGTAAAGCTCACAGCGGTTTATTTTGAAAATATTTGACCCATGGTTGCTAAAATTTTTTTTTATAATGTCACAGTTTATTGTTAATTCTATCAGGAGAGCAGAGGACACTGAAATTACTGTATGGTTTCTGTGTAAGAAAAGAAATTACTTTGAACTGAAACCTGTTGTTAACAGTGTTGAGATTGAAGCTTCTTTTAAAATAGAGTCCAGAGCTTTACCTTAGCATTTTGATGGTTATAGAAGTCAATAACTGTGAATTGTACCATCTGACAGATTATTCAAAAGAGGCTTGTCCTTTGTCGGAAAGGATTACTTATGCCATGCCTTGTGGGATAAATACCTTGAATTTGAGTTTTCTCAGCAGCGTTGGAGTTCTCTAGCTCAGATATATGTCCAGACTTTGAGATTTCCGATCAAAAGGTTACATCATTACTATGATAGGTATAGCAGTACTCCTTGCTAAAATCTATGATATTCCAAGCAAAAAGTTAACTCTCTTGCTTTTTCATTACCATAGGTATGCCTCATCTTCTTCAATTGTACTGCTCCCTTGGACAACTTTCTTTATTCTTTCTACATCTTGGTCTCTGCTCATTGTACCATATGGTATTGCTTTTAGTTATATGATTAATGGATGTTAGTCTCTTTTCAGTTTTAAGAAGTTGGCTGTTGCTTGGAAGGAGGAGTTAGAATCTCAGAGTGATTCCAGTATGGAATTCAAGTCAGAGTTTGTTCCTGATAGTGGAGTACCTACATATTACAAGGATGATGACATCTCTAGTGTCATCAAAGACCTTCTAGATCCATCTGTTGGCTTGGCTAGATCTAAAGCACTGCAGAAATATATATTCATCGGAGAATGGACCTATAAAAAAGCATGTCAGTTGGATGAAAATATAAATTGCTTTGAGACTCATATTCGAAGACCTTATTTCCATGTCAAGCCACTAGATGGCACCCAATTGAAGAATTGGCATGACTATTTGAACTTTGCTGAGAAGCAAGGAGATTTTGACTGGGTATGACTTATATTTTCTGGTGCTTGTCTGGACATTGCCTGTACCTTTTTTTTTCAGGGTCCCTCTGTTATTTTATTTTCTTTTGAAACTTTTCTTTTTTGATTTTAATTTTTAACCACAGGTTGTCAAACTTTATGAGAGGTGCTTAATTCCCTGTGCTAATTATGCTGAGTTCTGGATGCGTTATGTGGATTTCATGGAAAGTAAGGGAGGAAGAGAGATAGCAAATTATGCATTGGCTCGAGCAACTCAAATTTTTCTGAAGGTGTTTAGCTTCACAGTGGCTACAATTTTTCTTTCATCCATTTCAAAGAAACTGGTCTGATTAGTTTGAAAGCTTATCTGATTCATCAGAGTTGTCACATAATTTAGACCATAAAACTATGGAACTTTTAATCTTATGAAATTTGATGGGTAGATTTTGACTTGATGGTAGTTATAACTTTTCTTTTGTTTAGTTTCTATAATGTAATTGACTGAGGTGTAAATCTTATATATACGAAAGTACCTTCTTTACAGCAACTGAAGTTTAATAACTGTTGCATAATTAACCATCTTCTTGGTTTTTGAAGAACTTGATTATTTGGCCATCAAACAATAGACTAGACTTTTTAAATCCATTCAGAAAGATAATGTGTCACATATCGATCTTGTTTTATTTGCACCATATTGTTTTTGGTTTGATAACTATGACTGATTATTCCAAGGACTTGCTGTGTGCAAATTATCTCCATTTACAATCTACATGTTGCTTTCTTAGACAAGTGGAATTATGCAGGTGAACCTAGATTCTTTCCCTGTCCTGACATTAGTTTTGGTAATTGTGAGATAAATTTGTGCTATGTCAAATGTGGTTAATTGCTGCCTCTTATAGGATGCTTGGACTCCTTTGTTTTAACATGAACGAATCATATTTATGCCCCTCTTGTTATGTTAACTGCAGAGGGTTCCAGTGATCCATCTATTCAATGCCAGGTATAAGGAGCAAATAGGAGACACATATGCTGCGCATGCTGCCTTTCTTGAAAGCGATAACAATTCAGATTCCAGCTTTATTGAAAATGTAACAATTAAAGCCAACATGGAAAAACGTCTGGTGTGTAATCAATTTTTAATCATTTTGATAAAAAATGTTGACTCTTTGTATTGTTTGAATTTGGAATGATTACTTATATTTGCTATTTTGCCTAATTGTTAGGGAAATTTTGTGGCAGCTTGTAATATATACAAAGAAGCATTAGAAACTGCTGCTGAGAAGAAAAAGATGCATACACTTCCTATATTATATATTCATTTTTCACGACTTACATACATGGTAAGATATTCGTGCACATTCAAGTTTTCTAAATTGGGATGCTTGGTCTATTTGCTTTTATAATTCATATCATTACAATATTTATTTTCATTAATTGGCTATCTATTTAATTTCTATTTTGGAAACATAGTTTGTCATAATCATACAATCGCACATGGTTCAACCTAATTCCCTAAATGTCACTTCCCTCATCTCCTCACACGAACAGTTTCAAATTTATAAAATTATATGGTAGGCTATTCATGTGAAGGGGTAATGGTGAATTAGAGCAATCAAACTCCTTCTAGCTTTCTTTCTTTTTCTTTTCTTTTATCTTTAGATTGCCAAAGAACATCTTTAGAATGGTTTTAACCAATTGCTTTTTACTTATTTTGATATAGAACTTGTCCTGAGGGCAATGTAAATATGTACCTTCAGTTTTTGTTCTATTTAGTGCTTCTGTTCCTCTGATACTGCTGCCTTTTCTGGATTCATTTGATTTTTGGAAACTGTTAGTGGTATTGACTATATGCTAGTAGTGTTTGCATTTTGGTTTGTAAATGCGGTTATAAATTGTCGTACTGACAACTTCTTCCATTTGCAGACTACTGATAGTGCGGATGCTGCCAGAGACATTTTAATAGATGGTATCAAACACGTGCCCCATTGCAAATTACTTTTAGAGGTACTCTGTCATGTGGCTAGTCATAGTGATTATTTTTGTAGAATTACGTAGCTGGGTAAGATTGACGTGGTCTTCTAGTTCAAAGGTTGTTAAGTTATGAAACACCATGTTGATAATAAATCTTGTTAGTGATTCTAACTTATGCAGGAACTGATAAGATTCACAATGATGCATGGAGGTGCTAGGCATATAAATATTGTGGACACTGTTATCTCTAAAGCATTATATTCAGGTCCAGATGTACTTCAAGTTTTTAGTTTGGAAGATGTTGAGGATATATCAAGCTTATATTTACAGGTCAAATTTCCTTTTTGAACACACATACATCACTTTCCATTACAGTGGTTTAGGGAAAGGTGCCAAAAGTAGGAAATCTTATTTCTCTTTTTGGCTTTGTCTGATCGTGTCACTTCATTCTTTGAGTGACAATGCTTTTATTTACTGGTCAAATTTTCTCCAACTTTTGGTTTCAGTTAAAATGGTCTAGGACAAAATCTTTTTTACCTCGTGTGATTTGCCCTAAATACTGTTCCAAGTTTTAAAGGAGGAAAAAGAAGCCCATGATTTGTGGTATTTTATGCATCGTTGGATTTGATTTTTGTTGATTTCAGCATGTCTTTTCTGTGCTAAGATACTGACCCTTTACTTTATTGCATCTTCACCTATACTATTCTGCCATCAAATTCATTCAGTACTGATTAGCTATAGTAGCAGTTTGTTGACTTGTGTGGAACCATCCGTGATGTAAGGAATGCGTGGATTCGGCACATCAAATTGTTTCCGCAGTCTGTGAGGAATGCTTATGAGTGTTCACCTAGAGAAATGAAGCCCATGAGAACATTTATGAAAGGAAAGCAAGAGAGTGGTGTTGTTTTGCCCTCTCAGCCATCTGGGTCCCAATGCCCTCAGCAATCACCTTCTCAAGATAAGAAACTTACACCTCCAGAAAAAGATGATGCTGAATCTGACCATGCTGCCACTAATCTACTATCAAATCAGAAATTACCATCACCAGAAAATCATGATATTCATTCAGATGGTGCTGCAATTGATATTCTTCAATCAGGAGAAGCTGACAGCAGTCCACAAGAGAGGATGCGGCAAGCACCTCCTGAAGTTATGGAGCAGCAGAATCAAGATGCTTGCAATCCAGAAGTGTTATCTGTTGATTTACTACATCAAGTTACTAATGAAATCGAAGCATTAGATGCATCGGAAGAATCCCCAAAAAACAATGATGTTCAGCAAGAGTATGGCCATGAGTCCAAACAAGATCAGATGCCACTTTCGTTGAAGGGGCTTTCCTTAGATCCTGGGGAAAATAATTCTCCAGGTTCTGTGTGTGCCACCTCTCATGAGAACGAAGCTCCTCAAGAAACCAATTTATCACATGAAAGGATGCTGAAGGATGAAGTTCCACGAGAAACCGGTTTCTCAGATGGAAATATGCTAGGGGGTGGTCAGAATACTCACTCGGCATCCAGTTCAATGGGCTTTCAAGTGTCTGGTTCTGCCCAAACTCAAACTGGAATGGTTAGCCCTTCATCTTCAGCAAGTCATCAAAATTTTATACCAGAGGCACATTCACGACCACATACGCCTGAGGATAGTGGTCAAAACTGGCATCGAAAGCAAAATTCTGACAAAATTCACAGGGATTCCAGATTTGGGTTTCGAGGACATTCACACAAACGACAGAATCAGTGGCGAGGTTCTTCACAGCAGTACCCACGAGCTGAAATTGGTGTTCAAATGTCTATGAATCCAGGTTATCCCTCTCAACCCATGCCTTCACCCAACCTGCAAGTTCAACAGGGCAGCCAAGCACAGAGTCAGTTCTTGGCATCTGCTAACCTAACAGCACCTCAAGTCTGGCCTATGCAAAATGTGCAGCAGCAGAATTTTGCCTTAGCATGCCAGTCTCGACCACCTGCTCCACCTGTTTTTTATCCTCATACACAGATGTCTCAGTATGCCTCACAAAGTAGCGAGCAGCCTGGGCATCTGCAGAATAACATGGCTTATGATCAAATGTGGCAATATTACTATTATCAACAGCAACAACAGCAGCAGTTTTTTCTGCAACAACAGCAGCTGCAACTGCAACAACAAGAGCAACAAAATTTGCAGCCACCTCAACAGCAGCACCCCCTGCAGCAGCAGTATTTTCATCAGCAACAGCAGCAGCCACAGCCTCAGCAACAACAGTTTTTACCACAACAGCAACATGTACTATACCTGCAGCAGCAACTGCAACATCAGCAGGTTGAGCAGCAGCAAGAACAACAGCCACGGCAGCAGCAGCAGCAGCGACAAAAACAAGAACAGAGACAACGTGAGCATCAAATTACCATATCAGAGACTGAGACGTGGAATGACACAGGCTCCAGACAGGTTTGCTACTAAATTTAACCATAAGGTTTTAATTACTTTTCAATACTACTTTTAATTGCAAAGAAAATTGTTCTGGAACTGACTAGGCAAACTACCTATATGGAGCAAAAAAAAATTATTTCAGCCAAGAACCATGCATAAATTTTCACTTTAGAATAGTAGCTGGAATGATTTTTAAGAGAAGTTTGCTATAGATAATTATTATTTGTATCTACTAATGGGAAATTCAAATTATACCTCCACATGAGATAATGAATAACACAACTGAAAAACCTCCTATGCCACATTCCCATGTTATCATTTTTCCAAGTTTATTCATCATGGCCTCCAAAAGGACCTAATCATTAGACATTATTCCTGTTATTTTATTAGAATAGAGAATCCTTATGGAGTTCTTGTGGAGTTAAGGGAAAAAGCAAAAAATAAGATGTGTGTGTGTGTGTGTGTATTTTATATGCACTATTTCAGTTGTATATAAAAATAGATTCACTGTCAAATGTCTTTTATTCAAAGACTAAAATATTGGAAATGGCTTATTTATCCTTGGATGTTTGTGGATTTGATTTATTTTCTTTTCCAAATAATCACACAGGATCAACGAGTAACACCACAACATGCTACGGGTGCATTGGCAACTGCTACATATGCTGCATCTCCATCACCACATTTCCAGTAGCAGTCTCTACAGGGTAGATGATATAATGTAGCTGCATTTTAATGTCCTCACTGTCCACTTCAATTGAGGTATTAGCTTTGTAATCCTTTGCCTAAAGATTTCTTTGCTGACAAGGGGGATTTTCATTCAGTTTAATTCCCTCTAATATTTTAAATGTTCTCTGTTTACATTGTCAGGAAAATAAATTAATTTTAAAAAGACATAAGAATGTCACACCTATGCCGAAAAGAAAAACAACAATAAAAAGTGCGAGTTCAATCCGTTGAAAATATTCATCTTATTAATTTATGACATAAATTTGTTTGTAACAGAGACAAATGTTAAATGCATGTGAGATAGATTTCTTTTAGAAATTCTGTACTTGATAAGAATAAAATGTATTTCAAATGACCAAACGAAAAACTTTATGAATATTTGGTCTCTGCTCTTTTTCATCTTCAGTTGTAGTTGTCATTTGTTGGCCGGTGGTCTCCAAATACTTCCTTGTGAGGTAATCTCTGTAACACCTTCATGCATGAAATGAAACACAGGCGCATATATAATCTCCAGCTTTCTTCCATCAAAGGCTGGAATAATGTTCTTGCTCTCTCGCTGCCATATTTCTGTTGATATTTATCGGAACTTAGCTCATAGCTCATACGCAAACACTCAGTCTTACAGACGTATATATATAAAGCAGAACAGCGTTCAGGACTTCAATTCAAGGGAAGGGAATTATAAATTGTATTAGAAATATTATATCAAAAGAAGTTTTATGTAAAATCTCACATCGTGTGGGAGTAAATTTAAACTGTACTTTATAAGTGTTTAAGCTTTTTAGCAAGTATCAAATCTTTTCAGTCCAATTTTAAGTGTCAGAAATAAAATAAAATCGTAAAGGACCGAAGTTTGGACTTGTTGAGCCATAAAACTGTCAATAAATATTGGCTATGTCAAGAACAAAACTTGCATGCTTACTGCCAATTGGTTCTAGTTTCAACACTTTGAATTTTTACAGAAACAAATAATGGAGGTGGGAAGTAGACTTTTAACAGAGACCTGGCTAAGGGTGTACAAGAATTAGATAGGGATTTTTCAGTTCAGTTAAAAGTAGTTAAGGCTCTTGCCTCAAATTGTTCTCTCAAGTAATTTGATTATCAGAAATTCTAAAAACTAGCAATTTAACCTTAACATTTAATGGTGATTATTAAGCTGCTGTGTTTCAATCACAAATAGAAGATAGATCTCACTTTCTCAGGCATGCAAACTACAAGCAGTAGTAACTGCAGTTTCTTAGTTTTTTCTTGACAAGAATCATACAGCAGAAGATTTCAAACACTAGTGTTACAAGAGGAGAATGAACTATGGTTATTTTCTTATAGAAAAGCATCACTGCATCACCTCAAAACAATGTCCTAATATCTTCAATATCTTCAAATGTTCTTCTACAGTTCTACTCATGAGAAGTGCACCGAGAATAGAATGGATACAAAATAATAACAGGGCTACGTGACATCCTCTCTTTCTAATACTGAAATGAAATTACATAATCTTTGCAGTATCCATTTCAGAAATCCAATGATAATAAGAAATAAAAATTGTCACCTGGGAGGATCAAAGAAGCAATATCAACAAAGTTGACAAATATTACAGAGTACCGATTAAATTCTACGAACCTATTCTTTGCCCCAGGCAGAAAGTCTACACAATCTGCAGATAAAGGCATGCAAAATTGTGAAATTGCACAAGAACTCTGAGATTCAAAGGATCTAATTCTCCTTCAAAAGTCGATGCAGTCAATTGTCTTCAAATATGATTTATGGAATCTTCCTCTGTGTGTGTGTGTGTGTGTGTGTTTTTTAATTTATTTAACACGTAATAACAAGAAGTAATTGCTAACTTCTAAAGTTCACAACCCATCACCCATTTGCTTTAAATTTTCTACACTCAGCTCGTGGATAAACTCTAAAACAGGACATACAGAAGGCATGTAACTAGGAATCACCAATATAATGTATTATGGATGATTAAGCTTAGCAGTGATCCATCGGTTTATACAGTCATAATTTCAACCTTAAATCGTAACAGTATCATGCAGTTCTTGTACTTTTTTAATTTGAGCATTTAAAGCTTAATTGCTAGCTCTTGCATGATTATGACAACTTGACACTGCATTCTCATGGATAAATTCACCTATAAGACACAAGTATGCATCCCAAAAGGCAAGTGAGCTACGCAACTATCTAGAGATTGCAGCCTTTATCTCCTCAAATTCAACACACCACAGACCTATACACTCTATGCAATAACTTATCAGTTTCCTCTCCGATTAGATTCGATTCCGACCCTAACATCATCATTCAACTGAAATAGTGAGCTAAAGTATCCTAAACATAGACTGCAGACAATTGAAATTCTATAACTATCTTCTTTCTTGACTTATGGTCACGTCTCTCTTTCCCACCTGTAAAACTGATAAACTGCCTGAGAATGTATGCACCAAAAGTAATAACAAGAAAGTTGTTGTTTTCATTAATAGAGATTTAATAGTCTACTTGAGACATATAGGAGTACACGCAAGGAACTGCACTCCTATGAAAATATAAGACTCTGTTGGAAACAGTTTGTACATACAAGGAAAAATATCGAATGTAAGCAATCAGAAGCCAAGAGAGGAAGATAAGGTATAAAATAAGCAGAATTTTATGGTTGTATTCACAATGTTAGTCATAAAATACAAGCTTCATGAAAGCAAACTTTGCCATCCACTTTCCTATCTGCAAATTAATGGTTCACATTTGAATTTAAATCGCTTACAATTTTTAATGAAGATCAGCTTTCTTTTCAATTACTGAACTGCTTCTGTGCTTCCGTGCCTATACCACAGTTTCATGCATGTCTATGATTTTTACTTACCAAACTTTTTATTTTCTTTTATCCTAGTTCATTCTTCAATGCTTTTACAAGTATTATCATTTCTTTATTGAATCTGTATAACACAATTGGCTGATGTCAAACTTTTTTCAGTCAATTCATAATAAAAGACTCATTAATTTTGAATTTCAACTGTCTCTATTATATCTGATATCCATGCACTAAATTTCCTGTTAATAGTTACAAGCCAGTCCCTTGTCTTTATCTTTAGTACTTATAACTGATCCCCGCATTTTGCTGATCATGATTTGCTCATCCAACTATACCTTCACAAAGTTCTTAAACATTTTAAGCTTTCCATCATTTATCGACAACAGTTTATCCTTCTGTGATATACTAAATATCCAAGACAGAGAAACAAAAATCTGAAGTCCAAACTCTTATTTTGAAGCTTGCCTCTCTATTGTGTTTATGGAATATAACAATCAAGCAATGATCGAAGCTCGAACAATACTACAAGAGTAAAAGACAGGTAAAAATGTTAACATCACCTTCAGAAGTTTCAAGTCCAGAATCAATTTCATAGTAGATGCATACATGCAGCTTACTTTTCACAGAAAGAGAAAGAGCCTTGACAAAGGTGATTGCAAATAAGTCAAAAAAAAACAAAGAGTAAACATAAGTCTGAAAAATTATATTTCACAAGATAAGTATGTCCCATTATACTCCTGCAAACTTCAAATGTACATGAAAAATAAACACACTCTAAAACTACCTTCTGAAGGACTAGATAGGGCACTCCACATGGTAATCAGCTGAGAGGACAAAAGGATGGAACAAAAGCTGACTCAACAATAAGACAATCAGTAGTTTATTTGATCATTAATTATCTCAAGAGCTAGAATAGAGAAGAAAAGTGAGTGATAAAATAAGAGACCAATTTTATGCTCAAAAATAAACCAGATGGACAAGAAGCTATATTGAAACTAGTGAGGTAAAACAATGGACTTTATTCCTTGTTACCGAATCTGTTGGCAATATGAGGGCGGACATCCTCAGCATTCGCCAGGGTCTCTAAGAAGGGTAGTAACGATATCAGTGAGCAATCTGATGGATCATCAAACCAACTGTTTATAGGAATCCCATTGTCCACTTGCAGCCTGAAAACCTGAAATCACCAATAAGTACAAGGCTCAACCAATCAGGTAAGTATCTGATAGGGGCAATATATCTTGTAGTTATGCTATTTGGTCTCTCTATAGCACTTTATTTTGGCAATATATCTTTAAGCTATGTTACCATCTGAAAATGCAACAACTCAAGACACTTACCCCTGTTGGTAACCCATACTATTCAATGTTAACTGCACAGAGCAAACTATGTGCTTCCTTTCCAACATTTGAACCTCAAGACTCACAAAGGTTGGCATTATTTTCTGGTTCATCATGATCATGTTAAGAGGCACAGACTCTTACAATATACTTGTAATGAAAACCAAGACCTTAACAACTCAATTCAAGTATGGAAGGTATGCCCTGGAATACTAAGCCATGGTTCCCTTCTCCTATCATTTTAGCTTATTGAAATCACAAAAGAAATAGCAAACGAATTTTTATTTTACAAGCTCAGATACCTAAATAGAAAACATTAAAATATATATATTGATAAAACTAACAAAATTTAAGATAACGCTAGAATTAAAGAACAAAAGAAAAATGAACCCAAAGGAAATGGAAAGGCAAATCTAATGTTGAACAAAATTGAATCTCATAATTCCAGATATACCTCTGGAGAATTATCAATTATGGCAACTTTTGCAAGATCAACACCTAAAACTGTTAAATCTTTAGTGTAACTTCCATCAGAAAAAATGCATGATTCTCGATAAACTCTTCGAGATATAAGCTTTCCATCTGGATCCAGTACATCCAAAAGTTGTGCTGCATAGAAGCTTTGGCTGGCTGTAAAGATAACAACTTCAAACATTTCAGCAACACGCTCCAAGAATATCTTAAGGTAAGGCCTCTCTTTTACATACACAGTGTTCTCTTTCGTGTTGAAGAAAACAGTAAAAGTGAAGTCTGCATCATCACAATGTTCCAAGGTAGAGTGAACAAGTGTTTCTGCACCATATTCAACAAAAGTTAGACAATCAGTTGTAAACATCCTTTGAAGAAAATAAGAAAAGAAAAGAAAATAAAAGGGAATCATGCTGCATAAATATATCAATCATAGATTTAACTTACAAGTCCCAAGTAAATGCAACCACAATACATGACTAATTGGGACTGTAGATCCAGATTATACTGTTTCATAGCTCACTAGCAATATCAAGATTTTTTTTTACATTTCCTGGAATGTCAAAAGGTTTGTTGATGAGCTGATCCTAACCTGATACCAGAAACTATTAATATGTTCCCATTCTGCCAAAGTTCTTAATTCAGATACATGGTAGAATAATTAAGATTTGGTCACCAGTCAGGATAATATTAGAAAAACCAGGCCAACAGTAATTAAGCGTATCATATTAACATTCTAAAGTACATCCATCCAAAATATCAAGTTTCAGTACCATCAGTCCAACAATATTGTTCCAAACAACGTGAAAGCAACTAATGCAAAAAAAAAGGAGAGAAAACACAATGTTCTTACCGTCCAAATCTAGTGCTAGGGTCACAGACTTCCTTCTTTGAGTTTCCTTCGGAGGTGTAGTGGGCCGAAAATTTGATACATCTGATAGTTCTGGTAAATATTTTATCAACAAATGTGGATCAAATTGTTCTGCTTGATCTGAGTTAGCATTAACATCAGATCCCTGGTTGGAGGATTTCATCTGATTAATTGCCAGATATAAGGTACCAGTATCTGGTTCCATTGTGGCTACTTCATGACATTTAACATCATTGGCATTGCTGTTGTTGGCAGTATCCTCAAGAAAAGGCAGCATCATATATTCGTCAGCCACATTGAATAGCATGTTTGCCCCGGCACATTTGTTATTGGGAAAAGGATTGGACTCAGTGTTAGCATCTGCATTCCCAAAGGGCAAGCTCGCAATAATCATTTCAGAAACAAAGAAATCCGATACATTGCAAGTTTTATAGCCATGTGAACTTCTGTTGTCATCAATGTCATCAGTCCCCAACCCCAGCACACTTGGACTCTTGTTGCTCCCTGGAATGAATAAAAAAGAAGTTGTTTGTATCAAATATGATTACTAAACTAATACGTGTTACATCATGAACTCTAACGAAAACCAAAATTGAAGTTACCTGCATCGCAGGTGATATTTGGTCCACTGAATACTTCAACTGGCTCGAGAACCGAAGAAAAAATTGTCTCTGAGTTTGACGAACAGGTGTGAGTAGATTCCTGTCATTTATACATAACAAACAAAATTAATCAAAGAGAAAAAGATAACAACTGTACATCCAAAGAAAAGATCAGGTATTTTCCATCTTTGTTTCTCAGTCCCTTACAGGAACATAATTACTCAATAGCATGATTAACCTATAATATTAATAGTTCATTAAGAATGAAAGAAGCCATTCAACAAGTAACAGTGGATAAGGTAAATTTCATATCTGTTCCCGTTGCTTTATACAAAAATTAAAATGGGATTGGCTTAAGTGATTTTATAAAGGTGTAAAAGTCACTTGTAAATGATCAATCTACCTATATTGCTCACAGTGCATCAACTTTATGCCATAATTTCTGAAGTGGAAATTTGATATGGCAACATTCAGTCAAACATAGGAGTGCCGAAAAATGAGCGTCTTTCAATCATATGCAGTAATCAGTATAAAAATATCGTAAAATGACAGACTGAAGAAACTAAAATTATGAAAAAGAAAATGTCATATCATGCACAAAATTTCAGTGTCTTTAAAATAAAAGTTTTACTACTCTTACAATGGTTGTGCAATCAGAAAAAATTGATGGCTGCACCTGAAATTGGGAATTTTCTTCATTCACCAATTCTTGCTGCTCAATTGCTTCATTGCAGTTAAAGCCCCGAGTAGACAGTCCCATGCTTGATGAAACTACCAAGAATAATTAGTTGGTGCATTAAAAAGGAAAATCATCCAATAAGATAATTATTCAGAATCAATTAAGAAACTAGAAAACCAACAAATAACAGTGCACGAAAAATAATACTTATTTTTCAGGTTGCTCTTTTGGATTCATTTTGAAATTGAATCAATGAATTTCAAAATATAAAAGGGAAAATCTTGATCCATTTTTCCCCAAAAAAAAAGAAAGAAAGAAATCAAGTCTTTTAGATATATATGTTGAAGCAATAATTTCAAAATTAGAACAGCTGAAAACAAAAATAATCACTTTAAAACTTTTCTGGAATCTCTATATTCATTTTTATCTCTTTGAAAATGGTATATATCCTTCCACTGAGTTAGATAGTTCACAGATTTTGTTTTTGTATTTTCTAGCATCAAATGGAGACCAATGACACAAATATATATCAATAACAATCCCTATTAAAAGTAAAAGACATTAAGTTGAACTTCAAACAACTAAGCTGGAAAAATGCAGTGCGTGTAACATGCATGGCATAGTATTGCAGATGATGAACTGTACAATTACACGGAAGACATCAGAACTAATAGAAAATGAAACTCCAAATCTGTTTCATGCCTGACATGATTGTGCCTTTTGCCAGCATGGCCAATCAACAAAATGCAATCACATATTTTAACTCAAATAATCCAAACGAAATCTATGTGCATAATGGAATATCAAAATACAAATACACAACATGGGACACAAGTCGGAACCCTCATATTAGACACACGACACTACCACTAATGCTCATCTAAGAGACCCACATCAGCATCAGGCAATTGCTTACCAACATGACAATTTTCAGAACACGCATCAAATTCAGCTGTTTGTTGGGAAATCCTAGCATGAAAGCATGAATGTTTGGAAATTATACATGACTTTAGACAGACATGAAGACCATATTTTTCTTTTACAGATCCTTTGCATGAATTTGTCTTCATTTTTAAAGATGGCATTTGATCTGAGCTGGAGATATTTGCCACAATCTTGATTCCAGAACATCAGTGAGGAAGTAGGAGCCTCTACAGATAAAGGAGAAGAATCAAAAGTTAAATTCTCAAAAGCTTTGCTAAGCCTATGTTCTTGAATTTTCTCTGCCGACTCCAGATATAGCAATGAAACTTACAATTTGATAATCCACTTAAGATTTACCACTAGATAACAAAGAAAGTACAGAAGCTAGGAAAAATACCCGCAGAAGCCAACTAAAACACAAAGGACTAGTTCGATGATGAGCAGAGAAACAAAGAGAAATCCGGTCAAAGTGCTGTACAGATCACCAGGTCTTCAGTCAAAATCATAGCATTCTGTAGGTAAACTTGAAAACAAATAATCCACCCGAACAAAGAGATTACATCAAGAACAAATTTATCGTTAGTTATGGTAACAAAATGTTTAGCTTTTTGTATAAAGGAATTACAGAGCAGAGAAAGAGGAACATACCCGCTTCACACAAAGCACATAAACCAAAAACACGAAAATATGGCAACTTAACACCAAAATGAAAGTCAAACAGGTCATGAATCACAAAATGAAATCCAACACTCAAGCCTGAATTACACAGCAAAACTACACAAACACTCACAAAAACAAAGTACCATTCACGACAGCTTGTCAATTGCAAGTTGCAAAACTACACCAACCAGGTCAAGCGACAGTTATACAGTTCAACTATCAACCAACCAAACAGTTAATAACCAAATATATATATATACATATATAGTAACCAAGGCAAACAGACATACAACACAGCTGCAGAGTTGCAGAAATTTAGTGAATTTGAATAGCCAGAAAAAGAAAAACATTACGCTAACCTGTTTCAATAACAAGCTATGACTTCTTTAGTTCTCTGTCTATGAAAACTTAGAACTTTAACTAAACTAAACAAACGAATAAAAAAGACTCCTGTTTTGTTCTGTTCTATATCACTTTTCTTCCACGAGCGGTCATGACATGGTGGTCTTGTCTGCTCCCGTTGGATCGTACGGACGGCTGTGATTGAATATTTTGGAGAAGAGTGTAAACAGGTAGGAATTTGCCACGTGGTCTGTGAGAACAGCTCAGACTTATGCGTTGACACGTACCCGTTCGCCGAACCAGAGGACGAGGAGATTCAGTAAAACACCAGTCCCCAACAAATGGGCTCCGTCCACCACCACCGTAGATGTTATTTTATTTGTTGCCACAGGTGAGGAGAAGAGAAGAATCCCATTTATTAAAAATCTAATATTAAATTACATCTATCTTTTCGCCAAATGATTCCCTTCCTCTTAAGTGCTGCTGCATTGTGGTAGATTTTCTTCCAATAGAGAAGAAAAATCAAAGGTGAATTCCGCGTCTGAGACAACAATAATCCCAGTTGTGTCACCAGTTTGAGTATCTCGACTACTCTGCATTTTAATGCTTGTTAACATAACCAATGGGTCCTGTTTTCTCAGTTTTCCATTTTCGTGTCGACAACACAAAATATCCAAACCCACTTGTGTGGCTGATCTTTTGTTTGTTTGTTCATGCCTGTACTAATAGGGATTACGTCAACAATGTCTAAGGCTGTGCTTTGTGGTCAAGACATTACACGGGAAAACGTTGTTATGGATAAATTCAAATGCTTGCTGGGGGATTACGAAGCTATCATACAAAGTCTTAATTCGTAGATTCCACCAGTATTTGCTTCCGAATGGAATGCTTGGAAAAGCTTACTGATTGGATGAGATATGAGATGATAAGTAAAATGCTTCCAAGTGAAATCTTTGTAAGTTTCTGTCGGCTTAAAGGTCAGGATAAAATCACCAAGTTTATGACTCTGTTGTATCAAGGAATTATTATTGGTCAAGACGCCAAGAAGTTCCATTTTGGATTTTCAATAGAGGAGGAAAGTATGTTGAGGGAATGCAAGTGGCTGCTTCTGCTTCATGCGAATTAATGTGCCTGCAACCAGCCCCAAAAGGGCATGGGCAGGAATGATTGAGAGATCTTTGCAAAACATAAGGAGCTAGCTTGTATATGCCAAGAGGTGAAAAATCCTTTGAATGTCATTCGATTTGTTCACAAACTCTTGGAAACAACTGCCATTTCAGAAAATCAAAGGGAATTTCTTTAGACTAGTGATGCATGCAATAGACAAATGATGACGAGTATTGGAGATCTGGATTTAAGAGATATAGGAGGAGGACAAATCCTTTTTGTAAGTTCTTGACCTATATAAATTCATCCTTTCAAACTCTAGACCTCTTGTCTTGGTTCTTTTCATTATGTATATAATTACAATGAGTTAAAATCTTGTGTTTCCAAAGAAGGACCTCTTACAGTCTCAGTTCTTCATTCTCTCGGGAGATTTTCTAGGGTAGCTATGGTAATGATAAATTATCAGTGACTTCTTCATATTACCATTTTCTTTTGTTCTATGGTGTTTATTAATCCGTAGGGCTAGGATGCACGTCCTCTAGGCAAAATGTTGCATACTTTAGGCTGCCAGTTCACCGAATCACCAGTCACATTGGTCATATTATTTCTCCATGTACCTGTATGGCAATCCTTAATAGTGCTGAATAAATCATCTTGGTTGTAACAGCAGCATGGAGCTAAAACCAGAGGAATTCCTTCTCTGCAATACCTTGGATGCTATTGTTAGTCAAGTCATGGTCTTACTAAGGAAAAGGAATTTACATCTTCTTCATCGGATTCCAGAGGAAATCAAAATACTATCGCGATATAGTGATCGAATTAGGCTTCATCTTATATTGTCAGAGCCTAGTGTGGTGCACACCTTCTCCAGATGGCGGGGTAGAAATTAAGGTTTTGCCTGATCTGAAGCTGATAAAGAACGAGAACGAATTTGACCATGTACATTCATCAGTTGTGAACTCTTGCTACGTCTAATACACCATGATGCTACTATAATTGTCTACTGGTTTACTTATTCAGCTTGCTCGTTTAAATTAATTGCATCTTGTGTTTGTTTAGACCTTACATTCAGGTTATTTCCATACTATTTGTGTTTATTGTTGTCATCACGAACCCTAGTTTATGAACCAATCGTACTGATGATCTTGTATTCATCAGACATATCTGGGAACGGCTATGTAACAACCCAATTGTACTTGTAATCTTGTATTCATCAGATATTTGGGAATGGCTATGTTATAACAGATGTACCATATATTCATATAAAATTTGTTAAACTTGTAACCGCAATGTAAATTTTCAAACCCTTTGTATCAAATTTAAAATAAATAATAAAAAAATTTTAATATAAATTTTAAAAAAAAACTTAAATTTATATAAAATAATTCTTACAATACAAACAAAAAATTTGAAAAAAAAAGAACACAACACTCGTAATTTGGTTATGTCAAACAGTTCATGCACTAAAATCGTTTCTTTTTTCTTGTTTCTTGTAGATTGACTAACCCCGACCATCACGTGGAAATGAGCGGACGACGCCGGAGGGCCAAGGTTTAGACCTATCCCGGAAGTTCTCATGATCATGAATGGCAAAGTGACAGGTTCTACGTTTTTCAATTTTCCAATAAATACCACAGGTCTCTCTATAAGCACAGGAAAGGATGAAAAGAACTCTGTACAATTACATGGCATTACTTTGTTCCATGTCATATATGCTAAAGTAAGATTAATGGAAATAAGATATTTTTGCTGGCCTTACCAACCATACAATGCTGTAAATGATCCCCACCTTCATAACCTCAAAATTTACAATTACCCACACCCCAGATCACGTTACCCAACCAAAAAGGAGGTCAAAATGATGAGGGAAGGAAAAATCGTGCACAAAATGGTGATTCATGCATCTTGTTCGTATGCTTCCTAATCCGGTTATTCTTCTCCTCTGTGTGCAGAACCACCACAAGACAAAATGATATCGCTGCAGCCTCTAAAGAGTTGTACTAGATACTATACAAAATCAGCATACTGCTTCGCCAGGTTCATCTCTTCCTAGATTTTTACACTTGTATATATACGCATATGTTAGCACTCACATCCCCATCAATTTGGGCAGAGAGCATCTCCATCTACTACATTGTCAGCTTTGCACTGGCTTATCACCTTATTGAAGAGCTTTCCAAGGCTTCCCATGGTTGTGACCCATTTGATGGAAGAACTTGGATATTCAAACTGCTGGAATTGAGATGTTCCTGTATGACCTAACCAAAGAAACACAAGTATGAAATATCATTAATATGGATCTAGTATCTGTATCTATCCCAACATAAGAACTGAAAAAAGAGAATATCGATAGGGACGTGGTAGTCAATTGCATTACCTGTTCACCAGCATCCGGGCCCTCTGAATGAAACAGGATTGGGCGGCAGCGCTTATCTTCATTCATCAAGCTTGAATTCTGGAAGTGGGTCACAAGGGCTGCCTTTCCCTGAATACGGGCATATGCCAGAGAAGCAACTTTCTCGCTGTTAAACTTCTCCCACTTCTTTCCATTAAATGCCTAAAAGAGGAAACTATAAGTAGATCTGGAAAGGAAAATCCGGTACCTCATGAACAGAAAATGCAAGAATGGTGCTTGGTAGCTAGTTTCCCAAATGACTACTATAAACAAATATATATAAAAGAAGAAACAAATTAAAGAATTCCTATAATGAACCAGAAAGTAAAACCTCATAAAATAGAATTATTTGTGAGGGAGACAGCATATTGATAAAAGCATAGCCCACATTGCATTTATTCTGCATCACAAATGAAAATGTCAATCAGCATCATTTCAATTTGAGAAAAATAGTCAAATCGCTCCCTCAAAGGCCAGATCCAATTACCTTAAAATCAATTGGCAAATAGAGAAAATCATAAGTACCCCTGCGATTTTCATCAATTGCAGCAAGCAACATCTTTGAGGTGTATCTGAGGACAGCAATTGACAAAATAGGCAAAATAGAAATCATCAAGATTGGGCATTTTCTTTTCAGTATTCAAATACCACACGACCACATGAAGCTTAGCCTTACTTATTTGGGATATTTTTAATCATTAAGGTTGTTCGGATATCTTCTCCACTTTTAATCTTATCCAAGTCAAGCTGAAATTGCTTTTTGCTATCTAGCTGGTTCCCATTATTATTCTCACTCCGCCTGCTCCGTCCATGCTCATATAAACTCTCCGTATTAGCAGGTGCCAGTCCCGGGTATTGTCCATTACCTAGAAATACATGACTGAGCCTGGGTGAAGACATCACACAGAAACCTGAAGAACCATTTTCAGAGATATTTCTTGGGGTATTAATGCCAGGATTAACAGACGCAGGAGGACCCATATTCACCATGAAACTTCCATCATTCTGTCCTATGCCCATGCCTCGAAAAGCAAGAGGATTCATGAATGAAGTATCAGGTGACTCTGGAAGAAAACCAAAGTTCCTCTCTAAAGGAACACCGGATGGTGCAGATCCAACATGATGGTGATGGTGCTGGGATGAGCCAAGGAAAGAACCTTGCCGACCTGAATATGGAAGACCATGGCTCTTCCCACTGGATGAGAATGGATGTCCCATAGATGATGTCTGCCAGGCTGGAGAACTGCCATGCTCTGTATATCGGCTTGGACTCCCCCAGAGAAACTGTGGCCCCAATAATGTCTCCACAGCAGATCCATTTGAATTTGAGGGACCAAATGAGGACATGGTTCCAGGATATTGGCCCAGCTTTGGCTCCGGAAATGAATGCGATTGTTGAAAGAAAGCTTCATTGGCTGAATTTGTGTAGGTAAATGTATGCTCCATGTGACTGCCCCTTCCTAGGTCCTTGCCAATAGGTGCAACTTTCACAGAGTTTGATACTTGAGGATGCAGAATTGAAGCCAATCCAGACATATGATTGCTCATCATGGGGCTAATGTTCTTGAAGACAGGGGATTTACAACTATTTTGCAATGGATTATGTTCAATAGGGCTGTTGAACTGTCCCCAGTTACCTGCCAGAGAAGTTGCAACAACATTGGCCTGTTAGGGAAACTATAGGCATGAATAATAAACACTGAATCACATACAGCATGACAAAGAAACCAACCAGGCGGAGAGTTGGCTATTGGTGAACCAACTTGATGGGGCAAAATCCTAGATTCATCTTGATCGAGCTCTTGGTTCAATTGAAGCATCAAACTAGAAGGCAAAGGTATAACCACTCAATATTTATTAGTATTAATAACGTGAGAGATTGTTAAAACCAAATTCTACAAATTAGCCAACAGCACGAAGACAGACCACATTTTAAAACTTAAAACAAAAAAGAATAAAAAAATTAAAGATGAAAGCCAAAATTAAAAAAAAATCAAATCATTTAAACTATAAGGGTCAAGTAAATCAATATACGCACTTTCGACGAGCTCCACCCGGGCGGCTAGGTTCAAGCTTTATGCGTTTTCCAGCTATGTCACTCCTATTTAATGACTTAAGTGCTGCTTCTGCAGCTCTAACATCATAAAATTCAATAAATTTATGGTGTCGCTTATGTGGAGTTTCCCTTATCTGTTCTTGCACACAAATACCATATTGCACGGATGTCAAACATACAATTGGAAAAGACAGAACTGAAGTAAATAAGGAAAGAATAACTACACAACAAAAAGAACATCACCTCTTTGACCTCGCCATAGGCACCAAATATATGACGGAGATCTTCATTTGAAACTGACGGATCTAAATTGAAAACTACCAAAGTACCTTGATTCAAATCCTTGTCTGACGGATTATCCTAGTATGATGCCAGACAAAAAAAAACCAAAAAAAAAGGCTAAATAAATGATAATTTATAGTAGTAAGGATGATATCAACAACTAACAAAGGACAAAAAAAGTATGCAAATGAAGCATATGCCTGCAACCTTGGGAATTGAGAAATGAATGTCAAGCTTTCTCCGTCGCAATGGCTTGTTCTGTAATGCACGCATAGCAGTTCGTGCAGCCCGAATATCATAATAAGATATCATCACAAAGCCCCTATGTTTACATGCAGTGTACAGAGTTCTAATGGCTCCATATTGCTTCCAAATATAACCATTAGCACCCCTTGTTAAAAATGTAATTGTTTAAAACTTTTCAGTCATCAACAAGAAGCTAAGCAATCAATATCACAATGTGAGTTTGCCTAATTTCAAATTACCTCAAAGAGAGCTCTCAACTCTGAATCCTCAACATTACTATTAATGTTCCGAACAAACAATGTTCTGGAAGGATGCTCACCATATGGATGTTCCCCGGCAACAGTTCCCACACCATTAGAAAGACTGCAAAGAGACAACCCATTTCCAACACCAGTATCAGATATATTTATTTTTGACAAACTCATGCTCAGGCTCTCCTGAGGATTGCCTTCTAATTCCATGCCCCCTCCACTACCAAAAAGATCATAGTCTTCCAAGTCCTCAAGTGACGAAGGCAACCCACGAAGGTCAAAATCATCCATTATGCCAGCCAAAAGCTCATCCTCATCATCGGGAAGTGGGTTCCCAGTAGCAAGTTTCCCAACACGTTCCAGTGAATCGTTACCTGTCAAGCCTTGGTGGTCTTTACTTAAGCCCGATGAAATATCATCAACAGATTGACGATCAAGCCCAACACCATTTAACTTCACTGCATTCAGGTCATACAGGTTAGAACTTCAACAATACTGAAAAGGCACATGAAACCATTAAACAACAGCTCAACATACACTTTTCATGAGGAAGAACAGGTAATGAGCTAGAGAAAAGGGAAGCATCATTTGAGGCAAGATATGCATCAGAACTGGCTATACTTCCCCCTGCACCACTGCCCACTTCTTTAGGTATATTCAACTGTGGACTCTTCGAAGCACCTGCCACACATCATTCATACAACAAAGAAACTATAATGAATACTCCAATTTCCTTACTTTTACCATCCCAATTCAGGGAGACTGAAAATATTACCTGAAGAATGGGCAAAAAACTGATTCATCACGCCAGCTTTTAACTACAATTAAAAAATTAAGAAAAAGTAAACATTACAATTTTAGGGACAGAAACAATCACGAATGATTTCAAACACAAGCACGAAGACCTTTAACAGACCCAATCCACACAGTACTTCACAAAAACAAAACGCAGCACTTCGAAAACCCAAAATTCAATGCAAGTATCATCGACTTCACTCCCATAAAAGATTGGATTTTTAGCCAAAATACACAAGAATTTACTACCACTCCGTACAACCAACAATCTACACCCTTAAAAGCACTTATTTAACTTTAACCACCCCATAAAATTAATACAGCTATAACCCCAGCGAAAATATATTCCAAAAACAGTAGTAAATTTTCTCTTTCCCAAAAATAATAATAACTAACACCGCAAGTTAAGAATGTGAGAAAGCATCCAACTTGGTCTCAAAAAATAAATAAATAAAAACAAATTCAAAACTCTTCCACTCTTTCGAATCTAATAAAAAGGGAATTCCAACTGCAGAATATTTGAGTCTATTTGCATTCACTAATCAGCACAAACAAACGCAAAACACAAGACCAACAATCAAAAACAGAAGCAAAACGACAACTTCTACCAATCAAAATCGAACTTGGATTACCAAATGAGTTGAAAAATTAGCAAACCCTAAAGCTCGAACCAGTAATGGACGAGTTACAGACTTCCTTCTGGCGACACTTTGAACGATAACCGGATATTTTTGGAAATAATTTTATTCTTATTTATTTTATAATTTTAATTAATTTTAATTTATTTTTAATAAAATAATTATTTTAAATAATTTTATATTCAAACACTCTACTTTAACTTATTCTTATCAAAATAATAAATGAATAATCAAAACTCTGAGTCCTCCGACTTTGGGGTTCGCGAATCCAGAGTAGCAAAACTCCCTTGAGTCTTTGATTCAGAGCAATTACTTTTTCCCTGGGCTTACAGTGTTGCTTTGGGGTGTGAACAGCACAGCTTTGGGTTCGTTGGGTGGCCTACAATGCTGCCCTGTGGTGTGAACGATGTTATTCTGAGTCGCTAGGTGGTGTCCAGTATTATCCTGAATTGATTCGCCAACCTAAGATTTCTTAATTTTTTTAATTATTTATTTTTTTTAATAAATCATAATAATATTTTAATAATAATAAATTTTTACATTTATAATATTACTTAATTATTTTATAATAATATTTTTATATTTTAAAATTAATAAATAAATTAAAATATAATTTTTTTTAAATTCATAATTAAAAGTCGTAATATATATATTTTTTATTATTATATAATTTATTTAAAATAATAATTTAAATTTAAAAATAAAATAGATAAAAAAAATAAAGTATATGTCTAAATACAAATAGTAAGATTTGAAAATAAAATTATTAAAAATAATTATTTTAATAAAAATAAATTATGATTGATTAAAAATATAAAAAAGAGTCAAAATAAAATTAAAATAAAAAAATTTTATAAAAAAAAATTTGTATTTATTTATAATTCAAAATTAAAGTTTAAGAATAAAATTGTTTAAAATAATTATTTTAATAAGAGTGAATTAAAATTATAAAATAGAATAAAAATAAAATTATTTTTAAAAATTGTAAAAAGGAGGTCGCTGGAAATGGAAAATGGAAGCCATAGCCATCGCCGTTTATTCAATATCATGTATCAATGGAGTACATCTTACAAAAATTAACGTTGAATCCAGCATTTAACTTTTGAATCGCATAGCATGTATGAATCAAGAACACAACAGAAGCAAACTCTAAAAGCAAGCTTGGATGATCACAAACTGGACTCATCCTGCGAAGCACAGCAAAAAATCTGTTTCTGCAATTCATCGTCCATGGAATTTTTAAGGAAGCTGGCAACGCATTTTCTACTGTACATGCAAAGTCGTTTGAACCACAATCAAAGATGAAATGAACAACAAAACCAAGAGACCAGTATTACTCAAATCAATATGAAATCAATGTGACAACTATTAGCAGTAGCATGTACCATTGACAGAACCAAAAACAAGAACTAACAGAACAGAAAAATCAATCCAAATCTACCCATTTTGTTATTTGCATGGATGACACAGAATACAGTAGCCAGCAACTTCATCAATTCTGATACTCTGTCCCCAGTTCAGACTCAGAATTCCAAATTTCATTAATCTTCTCCTCCATAGCTACCTTCAAATTCTTGAAATCCATTGATTCAAAGAACACAGAAGAGTAGTTTGCCCAAAATTGTTTCACTTCCTCCTCTATTATCTTGGAATTTTTCTCACATTCTTGAAGACCATTTTCCATAGAAGAAACATCAGCCTCAGTTGGATCTGCCTCACTGTAATCCATCATGATCAAGTTCAAGTTTAGAATTTCCGGGCGGAGTGCCTTCAAAATCTTTGTAATTTTGGAGTCGTCTGTATCTGCATCTCTTTGAATACTTTCATACTGGCCAGCAGGATATGACACAGGCAGCACCGCTGGTATATTCATACTTGTCAATATCCCTTGTACTATTCCAATAAGACTGAAGAACTTGTTGATTGCAGGTGCGTCCTCACCACTATCATTCTCAAGTGAAATTTTTAAGGGTTGAAATTCTCTTTGCTGCAGCAATGGATCTCTCTCCGACAGCATAATCATAACATCAACGAGCAGGCGAGAAATCCGAGCCCCAACTTCAGTGGCTCCTTTCCTTATTGCTTCAACTTTTTCATTCAGAGTCACAGAATCGTCTTGTTTCTTGGACTCTCCGGCCATGAAACCTCGGCATACCAATTCAAGCATGCTTGAGACCTTGATGCATAGCTCATTGACTGCTTCAGCATAACCTTTTTCTTCCTCACGATTGATCTTTATCATCAAATTATTCAGCCTATTCTCAAAATGAGCTTCTTCTTCTTCGATCCCTTGAATCCCTTTCTGCAGTTCATCAATTTTCAAACCCTGCCCAGTGTTCTCTTTTATGAGATCTTTGAATGACTTCTTCACATTTTCTTGATCCATCTTCAGCGATCGAACTTCACGTTCAACTTCATCTTCACTTGTCAGCTCATCTTGATTGGTTATACTGTCTGCTCGTTTCATCAATTTGATAATCTTTCTGTCCAGTTCTTGAACGGAACGCTTCAATTCTGTAATTCTATCAGCGATCGCCATTGTTTGTTGTTCCTGTCTCTGAGGAATTCTTGGCCGGAAACGTGACGCCATTTCTTGATTTTCTTTGTTATTAATGTAGCTCGTAGATAGTCAGAGCCTATCCATATATAGAGACTGAGAAACAGAAGTTGGCGCCCAAAAGTAGTTTCTCAATAACGGATTTTAGTTGCAATCAGTTACCACTGTCAAGCCCTTCATCTAACCTCACCCGCAGGTGATGTCAAATGGAGTTTCCTTGACCCATGCTCAGCAGCTTCACTTCAAGTTCACCCCGCAGGTGACATACATTGGAGTCAAGTTACAATTTTTAGTTAAGGCACTCCAAAGTCCATCAAATATTTAATCCCAGTTTAACGGTTACAAATAATAAATTGATACAAAGACTTGCATACAGCAGCATTCCGCGTCTAGGACAGAAACCAACTCTGAAACAAGCTTGGATAGTTCAGCCACGGTTCATCAAAAATGGGGCTTGTTTTGACAGTCCTCTATACACATCATTGTCAAATTGACAATTTATTACATAATAATTCATTTTTTCCGTAAATCTTCAGTTGCCTGGATACATATCAGGAAACACATGGATAATCCTCAGAGAGGCATATAACATCAAAAGTTACCCCTTGACTGGCATGGTGTTGTCATGAACTATCAATAGAAACCTGTTTGGCCGTTGAGCCTCATCATAGCTGCAATGGGTTCAAATAGGATGATGATTATTAGTTAGGAAATGTTAAGCTTAAGCAGAAGATGAAGAGCTAAAAAGAGGCGTATACCTCCGAACTGGGTGCAATAACCAGTTGTCTACACTTCTGTTTTGGCCGAGGACTCCAAATAAACGTTTGGAACATGAGCTATCTTGTGCCAATCCTGTCCAGTTTCCTTCTCACATCGCTTCACCAATGCAGGGATTTGGGAAATGTCCAAATTCTGTAGTTTATTGAAGCTCTGAATGCTTGCCGGAAGAGATGACAACTTTGGGCAATCAAAAATTTGCAAAGAGTGAAGAGACGTAAGGTTACCCAACCGGTAAGGCAGAGGTGCTAGATCAGGATAGCAACTAATACTCAAAGATTGCAGTGCACGGAAATGCCGTAAGGCCTCAGGCAAGACTGTTAACTTAGGAAAAGCAACAGCTTCTCCAGCATTAATTGGCAAAACTGTCAACTTATGAAAACCAGTGGGATTTCTCGTAAAAGATCTAGATACATCAATAGCCGTGGGTCTACCGGACATGGTTAACTCCTGGAGAGAACTAAGGTGTTCAACACCCTCTGGCAAAGACACCAACTCTGGGCAGCCATTAAGAATCAACTTCTCTAGTGCAGAGAGGTGTCGTAAACCCTCTGATAAAAATGTGAACTTTCTACAGTTGGATAAATGCTAATACTGAAGTCCAGTCGAGCATTCCAGGCTTCGCTCTGGAAAAGACTCAAGCTCATGGCAGTCGCTAATACATAATGATTGAAGAGCATTGAGTCTGACTAGCTCTTGGGGCAACATCTTAAGCTTGCTAAAGTTTTAAGTACTTAGCAAACCAAGAGAGGTGAGTTTTTTCAGCATGCCATGTGGAAGGTAAACCAACTCATCATTACCGGAACAATTAAGGCTCCTGAGATTTGAGATTGATCTTAGCAATGCCTCCTTGCAACTTGTCATGCATAATAATTTGACTGAAGGAAGACATAGCAAACTCAAATTAGGACAATTGTTAATAGTCAAGGAGGTAAGACGTGGAAGTAGCCCCCTTATATCCTTTCTAAACAACCTCCGCAAACTTGGCAAATCATTAATGGTGAGCTGCTCCAAACATGGGAATCCATTCATTAATTCACGACCATCCAGATTGTTGTCAATATACTGCACATGAATCATTCCACTTATTTTAAGATATTGAAGTGAAGGTAGTTGACATAAGGGAGGAAGTTGGAGACAGTTCTTACAGTTCGAGAGCGTAATAGAAACAACATTACTGAGAATGTGACCACGCATCCAAGGTGGAAATGTCTCACCTCTATAATTTTCTATGACCAACTGCTTAAGGTTTGGGTGAGGTTCAAGGGCTTCAAGAATTTTTTCTACGTTTTCCTGTGGTTCAAATTGGCTTCTTTGGCATCCTTCGGATTGGCAACTCTCTGAAGATGTTTTATAAGTTCAGCCAACAGACAACCTCTTCTCTTTCCCACAACAAAGAGAGTTAATGTCTTCAAGCAAGTGATCTGCCCAATTTTCCGTGGCATCTGGGATAATTTATTCCAAACATCGAGGTAAAGGTGTTGCAGATTTTTCAGGCATCTCATGTGCTTAGGTAGCTCCGGAAGCCGCCAACATCTTTGCAGTACCAAAGTCTGCAAATGAACTAAGCTACAAACTAATTCAGGAAGCATTTCGATGGAGATTAAATAAAGCTTCAAATATCGTGGATGTACTAAATGGCTAATTGAAGATGACAACTTCACCGTTACTCCACCCCACTGTGCTTAACACTCTCAAAGAACTCAACTCTGAAAAGTCAAAACAAAGCTCAATGGTTTTTCTTTCAGTGGATATAGATGGCACTAATAATAATGTTCTTAAGGTTTCAACTTCATATAAAGCTTTAGAAATGGCATATGATTGCCACAAATTAGCCTCCAGAGCAACATGTTGAGACATTGTTTGAACTTTCGCCCCCTATAATACAACATTCACCTGCCATAATAGATCGTGCAAGATCATAAACGAGGTCATGCATTTTAAAACTTACAATATTGCCAAAATTATCTTTAAAAAAGGAACGCAAATATAAATTGTTGCATATCTCATCACCTGTATCTTCTGGCTTCATATTCCCAATGGACGGAATAAATCCATAGGTCATCCAACTATGAATTAACATTTGTTTATAAAGTCAAATTCTTTGGCTGTATAGCACAAGAAAGAAAACATTGCCTCAGATTTGATGGTAAATTAGAGTAACTCAATTGTAGGGCTGGCAAGATAGAACTTTCATCCTGGGGAAATTCCAAAGTTCACTTTCCTTGACAGAAAGCCGCTCTTTCTCGTCCCCGCACTTCTTAACTATCTCCTTCCCTATTGCTACAAAGTTTGGACGTTCTTCTCTCTCGTGTCCAAATGCACGCTCCCTGAATAATGACCAGCAATCATCTTCTGCTAAATTTGACAAGCTGTGCAAGGGAAGAGTTCCCATAATCGATGCCACCCTTTTGATACGAGTAGTGACAATGATCGAAGCACCTTTCGATCCACATGCCAATGCATACTTCAATCTATCCTATTTCTCTTGATCCTCATTCCACACATCATCTAGAACAAGCAAATACCTTTTCCACTTCAATATGTCTTGAAGGCGTGTTTCCAAAGGCTCTAAGTCTAAGGCTTCAAAAGAACGTCCGGTAGCAGATTCAACTACAGCTTTTATTACCCTTCTCAAATTGAAATCCTCAGAAATACAGACCCAAATTCTCATTGCAAAATGACTCTTCACCCTCGCATCAATGAAGACCGTCTGAGCAATTGTTGTTTTTCCGAGCCCTCCTACACGACTATAGGATATACTGAAATCTCATCACAACAGGCAACATGCTTCACTAAATAATCAACAATTTTTTCTTTATCTTCATCTCTTCCATAAACCTTAGGCTGAGTAATAATGGAGCCAGTCTGGCGTTCTTCTATGACTTCACCTCTCTTCTCTGTAACTTCCTGATTCAAATGAAACTTCTTCTGCTCTTCAGCAATTTCATCTAACCTCTCTCTAATCTCCCTCATCCGATTCCCATCTTGCGACAAAACATAATATTACTTGGACTAAATCTATTCAAGAAAGAATTCCTTACCTTGTTCATCAATCTTCGTGAGGCTTCTGTCGCACAGACATCCAAGATGTCTTCCACCTTATACGCCGCATCTTTGAGCTTCCGCAGCCAATTCTGAACTGCCTTGTTCATCAATCTTCACTGGCTTCTCCTCAGCATCTTCAACCACAGCTTGTATAGTTGATAACAAGCTTGAAAGTCGTTTCATTTCTTTGTCAACACCCCAAAGCAATCCAAGTTCCTTTCGGATCAGTGAGTTCAAATTCCCCAGCAAAATTTGAACAAAAGCATCAGCCATTTTCACTCACAAGCTAAGAAAATCCAAAGTTGTCAGAGAAATTTGTGTTAGCAAACAGACAAGAGTATCCTGAGAAAATTAATTTGTAAGACTTCGGCGGTTGGAAGTCAATATATTAACAAAATGTCACCATCCATGGTATCTTGGAGGAAGATGGCAATGAATTACTGTGGGACAACATTGTTCGACTATCTGGCTTTTGCCTTTTCCAAACTTCCACTGTTACCAAAACTCAAATGACTGTTTTTCTTCAGGAATTCAAACAAATCAAATCGTCTAAGGTTAAAACTGCGATATTGAGAGGCTTCGTAAACCTTCTGATAAAAAATTGAACTTTCTACAGTTAGAATAAATGCATATGCCGAGGGCCAAACCAAGCCTTCCAGGAACGAAGGAGTAGTCAAACTATACTTTAACAGTTTTAATTTTTTATTTTAAATTAATTTAAATTTATAATATTAATTGAATTAAATTTTTATTATTTTATTAAATGATTTAAAGCAGGTTCGTTAAACCCGCGGGCAACTCTCGTAGGCTAGATTTAGGGACCGTACTGGACTTCTTTTCTTAAACGAGCGGGTGATTTGGTGAGAATTTCTTTTACCAAAACTTGGAATTCTCAATTTAATCAAAATCCATCACTCAAAGAATTTATTAACTTGTGTTTTCTTTATTACAGAAAAATTCTTCTCAAGCTTAGTTACTCTATCAAATAAAAATTGGCCGAAATACCCTCCAATATTTTTATATTATAAGAGTAATTTGGTCATTTTAATAGAAATTAGGATCTATTTGATAGAAATACAAAAGTATGTTTTTATTTAAAAATATTTAAACATAAAGGATCCGCATGTTGTTAACCCCTTTCAATTATTTATAAATTATCTGGAGTATTTTTCTCCTCAAACGAAGCTATCGCATTTAAAAGATTGCTTCAAAGCTTGGAAAGTGCTGGGCCTTGGATAAAGTATCAGGTCTGGTTTAATCAAATTCAAACATGATCCATAATGTGGCCCGATCCACGTTTCATTAACCCGTTCGACCATGCTCAAGCATCTCTGGTGGGCTCCACATTCCATCCGCCGTTCGATGAGGATAACCTTAACGGCGCGTGCTTCGCGTCTGCCTTGTAATCGTGTACACTCGCACGTACTGTGATTTTATTCTTGCAAACGACGAAAAATATCCCATGTAAGCGGATAATAAAAAGCGCTTTTTTGAAAGTCATTGCAGCGAAGAAACCGCTTATTCTCGCTATTAGGACAGAGAGAGCTCAGCTTCTAGTTCTTGATAAAGTAATTTCGATGGCTACCAAGCTTTCAACCTCTTTCTTAAGGCCCTTCGTAATTGACTTCAATGGTAAAAGCTGTAGCAATAACAATAAGCACTTAAGTGTACGACTGCTTCTTTCTTCTCATCGGTTACTTCCGGCTTCTTGCAAAATGCGACGGCGTAGTTTCAGGTATTTTTGCTCCTTTGAAATCTATTTGTTTGATTGGATTCAATTGGCTTGAGTTCAGGTTATTTAATCAAAATTTAATGCAGAGCGCAGCAGAAGAGGCAACAAGTGAAGAAAAGCTCGCCAGAGCAGTCTCCAGCAAATGCAGATTTAGTGCCAAATGGTGATGAGAATTCTGAATCTGAAAATTCTTTCGCAGATAGTGTTTCAATGGAGGTGGAGCATACCGAAGAACAAAACTTGGCTGGTGTAATCGTGCCTGAGCTAAAGAAATCTCTGGTAGTTCTTTAATTGCTTTTAGAGAACGCGCTACCACTTGAAAGTGCTTTTACAAAGCACCGTTAATTTTTGTTGACTGTTGATTATTTTTAGGCAATGTATGTACTGTTTTATATCAGTGAAGCCCAGTCGAAGGAAATCCGAATGTTTTTTCTTGATTGAGTAATTGAGTTTTGCAGCGTGTATAACGCAAGTAATTCATTTCAGGAAATTGACTGGAAATGTTTGCTTGTGGAAAATATTTTCTTCTTATTTATATTTTGGAGTGTAATTTGGTTTGTGGCTATATTTTAATTTGCTTTGATGGGACACTGAAAATTTGATGAGAAAAACTGAAAATACCAATGAATTTTCTTTCTTGCAGATCTTAAATGATGAAGATGGAGAGCTGCTTTCAAATACTCAACTTGATAATCTGATAAGCATGATTAGAAATGCAGAGAAAAGTAGGATGCCTTTGGGCTGTAATCTTGAATTATTTTAATGTGTTTCTTCTTCAGTTTAGTTATTATCATCACTTTATAGAGAAATTATATACTTATGATTGCTCTGCATGTATATATTTCAGATATCCTTCTTCTCAACCAGGCACGGGTTCAAGCCCTTGAGGATCTTCACAAGATTCTTGGTGAGAAGGAGGCATTGCAAGGAGAAATTAATGTTTTGGAGATGAAATTGGCTGAAACTGATGCACGAATTAAAGTTGCTACCCAAGAGAAGATACATGTTGAACTCCTGGAAGGTCAGTTACAGAAGCTGAGGAATGAATTGACTCAAAGGGGTGCTTCTGAAAATAGTGAGCTGGATCTTTCTGAAAATCAGAACAAACTTCTGAATGAGGACTTTGTATCGGATAATAATGGTATTGATTCTCTTAACAAGGAGCTTGATTCATTGAAGACAGAGAATTTGTCCTTGAAGAATGATATAGAAGAACTTAAGGCAGAGCTTAAAAATGTCAAGGATACAGATGAGCGTGTGGTAATGCTGGAAAAGGAACGCTCATTGTTGGAGTCGTCTCTGAAAGAATTAGAATATAAATTGTCAACTAGTCAAGAAGATGTTTCAAAACTTTCTACTCTAAAACTTGAATGCAAGGACTTATATGAGAAGGTAGAAAATTTGCAAGGATTATTGAATAAGGCAACTAAACAGGCAGATGAAGCAATCTTGGTGTTACGGCAAAATCAGGAGCTGCGAAAGAAAGTGGATAAACTGGAGGAATCTCTCGATGAAGCTAATGTCTACAAGTTATCATCAGAAAGAATGCAGCAATACAATGAGCTAATGCAACAAAAGATAAAGCTCTTGGAAGAGCGTCTTCAGAGATCTGATGAAGAGATACATTCTTATGTTGAATTATATCAAGAATCTGTGAAGGAATTTCAGGACACGCTTAATAGTTTGAAAGAAGAAAGCAAGAAAAGGGCACTAGATGAACCTGTTGATGATATGCCTTGGGAATTTTGGAGTAGTTTATTGCTTATTATTGATGGTTGGCTGCTTGAGAAAAAAATATCAACTAGTGAAGCAAAGCTGTTGAGAGAAATGGTGTGGAAGAGAGATGGACACATTCTTGAGGTGTACATGACTAGCAAGGAAAAGAATGAGCGTGAAGCTATATCTATGTTTCTCAAACTGACATCGTCACAAGCAAGGTATCAATATTTTGTGTTTCAAACTTAAGTGAATTATTTCAGTTATTTAATGTGTTACTTTGTTGAATTATAGTTCAGGATTGCATGTCATTCATATTGCAGCAGAGATGGCACCAGTTGCTAAGGTAAGGTTTATTAAGCTTGGTACTTTCTTTGCTTTCTTGCATAATTTATGAACTTTATACCCATATTCTTCTTCTTCTTCTTCTTCTTTATATTGTTCTTTTCAAAATTGTAATCTTGATTTGATCATAAGGTAGTCAATCTTATTTGATGTGTTGAGATCACTTTTTAATATGTTCGCTTTTTTCAGAAAAATTTTCTGTATGATATATTCTGTTCCAAGGAAATATAATTCAGGACATCTTTGGACTTCGCATATTAGCTTTTACATCTCGCTTCAAATCATGTTGACTTTTTGCTACCTGCTTCTCCGATCTTAACTGGTCATTCATTATATTTCTGCAAATTGTAATTGGATATTTGTGTTGACCTATTCTAATTAGTCTCTGTTTGTCCTAAAAAGCTGGTGTTATTTTAGCAAAAGGAATATAGATATAATTGAAATTTTCAGAGAATATTTCGTCCTTAACAGTTACATTCTCCTGAAGTTCTCATGTTACTTTGAAATGTAAATTTCTTTCTCTCTTCAGGTTGGTGGTTTGGGAGATGTTGTAACTGGTCTTGGAAAAGCATTGCAAAAGAGTGGTCACCTTGTAGAGATTGTCCTTCCAAAATATGATTGCATGCAATATGATTGTATTCAAGACTTAAGAGTATGTTACTAACTTGATGATTTAAATAGCTTGGGCTTGTGAATGTTGTAGCTAATTTATATGATAAAATACAGGCCCTAGATGTGGTGGTAGAGTCATATTTCGATGGCAAACTATTCAAGAATAAAGTCTGGGTTGGCATAATAGGAGGTTAGCAATCTTGTGTTTAATATGTATCTTTTCTCTTTTGGTGATATAACTTAGAGTTCAATTCTGATTGCAACAGCGGTTTTGCAGGTCTTCCTGTTTATTTTATTGAGCCTCATCATCCTGATAAGTTCTTCTGGAGGGGACAATTTTATGGAGAGCATGATGATTTCAGGCGTTTTTCATTTTTTAGTCGTGCAGCTCTTGAGTTGATTCTTCAAGCTGGCAAGAAACCAGATATCATTCATTGCCATGATTGGCAGACAGCTTTTGTTGTATGGTCAATTTAGAATTTCTGTTGATTAATGCTTTCTTCAGCACCCAAATATTTGTTTCATTATGGTACATAAATTTTTGTTGCTTTTCCAGGCACCGCTCTATTGGGATTTATATGTCCCAAAAGGATTGAATTCTGCTCGAGTATGTTTTACTTGCCACAATTTTGAGTACCAAGGGACAGCACCTGCATCAGAATTGGCATCTTGCGGTCTCGATGTCCAGCAGCTACATAGACCTGATAGAATGCAGGACAATTCATCACGTGAAAGGGTCAATCCCGTTAAAGTAAGAGATTATTCAGCCAATGTAATCTATGCCATTCCCTGGTGAAACATATTGTACTTTTCTTTTTCACATCTTTTCCTCATTTTACAGGGTGCAATTGTGTTCTCTAATATTGTTACAACAGTATCGCCCTCCTATGCACAGGAGGTGCAGACTGCTGAGGTGGGGATGTTTTCTTGTGGCTGTACATTGCAAAAATTTCTCCTGAGTGCTTTTATAGTTGCTTTCACTTGTGTTCAGGCTTCAGAGAGAAGTTTATCATGCATAAAATGTGAGTTTATGGATTAGATAGCTGCATACATCCTATTAAAGTGACCTTTTGAAGACATTAAGGGTATTAGGAGATTCAACAATTGGATCAATGAAATACGTGATACAAACTGTTACCATGTATTGTGGACTAAGACAACTTTTATACTTAGTGTAATCTAGATGTCTCTTCTTTTTCTTTCTCTCAGTATAATAATGTAGACTATAGTGCATCTAGCAAGAATTGTTATCATATGATCTCCTCCACTAAAAGATTCAGCACTAACCTGGTTCTTTTCCCAGCCTTATATCATGCTCCCATGTTCTAGTATTCAATGAAGTATCTTATTCTATATATGTCCAACAGGGTGGACGGGGCCTTCATTCAACACTTAATTTTCACTCAAAGAAGTTCATTGGCATTCTAAATGGAATTGATACTGACGCATGGAATCCTGCCACTGATAATTTTCTCAAAGTCCATTATAATGCTAATGACCTTCAGGGAAAAGCAGAAAACAAAGTAGCCTTGAGAAGACATCTTGGGCTTTCTTTTGCAGATGCAAGGCCGCCATTGGTAAAGTTTCTGTACAGCTTTCAACTTGGGTGTAACTTATATTCTTTGGAAATTTTTGCAGCACATTAAATTTTATCTTTGAACAGGTTGGATGCATAACAAGATTGGTGCCACAGAAAGGTGTGCATCTTATTAGACATGCAATATATCGAACATTGGAGCTGGGAGGACAGTTCGTACTTCTTGGTTCAAGCCCAGTGCCACACATTCAGGTATGTTTAACTTTTTATCTTTTCTATTTCTTTCCTTTTCTTTTTCTTTTCCAAAACAAATATTCATGATTTGCACTCTTTCAACAAATGTAAGAAAGGGATGGGAATCTTGCCCTACACACAAAAGTAAAATGTAGCTATGGAAGTCTAAGATGTCACTCTTTTCCCTTTTTTGACTCATTTTCCCCTTTAGTATTCATTGTAAGTGTTGATGTGCATGTAGAAACATATATTTAACTAGATATTCCTTTCCTTAGGAAGCTTTCATCATAGGACACAATGTACATAGTATTCCAGCTCCAGCCTGATGATTCCTAGTAATTTTTTTTGTACTTATTGTTAAGATCTGAATATATATGACATATTCATTATTTGTTTCTAAGATCTATATTGCTGCTGTAGTATGCCAATTAAAAGTTGCTTATAAATATCCAGTTGAAAGCAAGCCTTCCCCACTTTCAGCTTACTTCTATCCAATCTTCTGCCTCTGATTTTGCATTTCCTTTTTATGTGCTAATATGTATTGTCTTTTTTTTGGGTAGAGGGAATTTGAGGGCATTGCAAACCATTTTCAATATCATGGACACATCCGGTTGATATTGAAGTATGATGAATCTCTTTCCCATTCTATTTATGCTGCATCAGACATATTCATCATCCCATCTATTTTCGAGCCTTGTGGCCTCACACAGGTACTATCTCTCAATTCTTGATTAAGCCTATTTTTTGTGAGCAGTGATTTCATTTGTAACAAACGTACTGATAGATTGCATCTCCATTGAATATTTAAACCTGGAAAGGCAGATTATTTTGTCAAGTCCATTAAACCTTACTGTATGGATGATATTGCTTAAGGTCTGTGGTCCTTTACTTCCTCAGTGGTGATGTATACAACCAAAGACCTTTATTCCGCATGTACATGCGTCAAATATAAATTTGAATAACTTTTTTGAACTCCTCATTCTTTTTATTTTTTCATTTTTGACATAAACCTTTGGTGATTTTCTCCAGATGATAGCAATGAGATATGGCTCTATACCCATTGCCAGAAAAACTGGTGGTCTAAATGACAGGTAAATTACTTGGCGACTGGCATATAATGTTGGTGCTGCTGATTGTAAGTTATGAATTCTGACTCTACTACCTTAATTTTTTCTTCTATAGTGTATTTGATGTTGATGATGACACAATACCACTTGAGTTTAGAAATGGATATACATTTTCGAATCCGGATGAACAGGTAAATGAAATGCTGCTTGATGTCCATAGACGTTATTGGGCATTTATTTTGTTCTGTCACTGCATGTAAAGAACTTCATGTTTGTTCCTCCACTTTGGATTCTTGTCCAACACTATCATCCATCAATCCTATATTTTTGGGCTATCTGCAATTCTAATTTTTCGTTATAACTTTGAAACTTGACAGGGAGTAAACAGTGCTTTGGACCGAGCAATTAATCACTTCAGAAATAACCCTGAGAGTTGGCATCAGCTTGTTCGAAAGGACATGACTATAGATTGGAGCTGGGAATCTTCAGCATCACAATACGAGGATCTATATGCAAAATCTGTGGCCAGAGCAAGGGCAGCTACAAGTCGTGCTTAAGCTAGTTCTGTTATATGAATCTGTCCGTGGTGTTGCCAAAACGGCATTTCCATGGCAGATCATTTTCGGGCTCATTATTATTTTCAGACAAAGTTATAATCAAATTTCTGAGAGTACCTTCTTGTAGTTCGGATTTCTTTATGGGACGCAAAGCTGCATTAGTGGGTTTACATTCCACGCACCTTTGACCCATAGCGAAATCTATCAATTCTCACAGCATTCATTTGTTTGTAAATCGAAGCCTCTGCATCCCAGTCGGTGTAGATTAGGTTTTCACAAAGGTTTATTACTCTTAACTTATACCAAATCCATCGGTGTAAAACTATGTACAGCATACATACTCACGTATTGGACAATTCATTGTTGAGTACAAGCAAATGTATTATCCGTACTCTGGTAATTTGCTCCAGTACTCTTAATATTATTCAAATTCATTATCACTTGATTGCCCATTAAATTATGCTCAGGGGTTAGTTCTTTGTGCAGAATGATGAAAGTTGTCGGGAAAAAAACCCTGACAAACAGAAAAGGTACAGTACAATCGAAGTGAAGTGCGTGTTTCGGCGACCGCAAATCAAATTAAACTTCCATTAGTTCACGACAAATTTAAATAACAATCCACAAACCGAACAAAGTAAAATTCTCTTATCCGAAGCTCACTTTCCGGGGACAAAGTTGGTGGCATATGCCCAGGCGTTGTTGTTGACAGGGTCGGCCAAGTGGTCGGCCAAGTTCTCCAACGGTCCCTTTCCTGTAACAATAGCCTGAACGAAGAAACCGAACATGGAGAACATAGCCAATCTGCCGTTCTTGATTTCCTTAACCTTGAGCTCGGCAAAAGCTTCTGGGTCATCTGCCAAACCCAATGGGTCAAAGCTACCACCTGGGTACAGTGGGTCTGTCACTTCTCCGAGCGGTCCACCTGCAATTCTGTAACCCTCAACTGCGCCCATCAAGATCACCTGGCAAGCCCAGATTGCCAAGATACTTTGTGCGTGGATCAAGCTTGGGTTGCCCAAGTAGTCAAGTCCACCCTCGCTGAAGATCTGGGCTCCGGCCTTGAACCAGACAGCCTCACCGAATTTCACACCGTTGCGGGACAAAAGCTCGGGGAAGACGCAGCCTAGAGCTCCCAACATAGCCCATCTGCAGTGGATCACTTCCAGCTCACGGTTCTTGGCAAAGGTTTCAGGGTCAGCTGAAAGTCCAGCAGTGTCCCAACCGTAGTCACCGGGGAACTCTCCGGTCAAGTAGCTTGGTGGCTCACCGGAGAATGGACCCAAGTACTTAACTCTGTCGGGACCGTACCACGGGCTGCCTGAGGAAACAGGCTTGGTGACGGTTTTCCTCATGGAGACACGGCCATTGCCCATCAACTCAGGGGACGATGGGGCAAGTTTTACCGCCTTGCCGGCAAATGAAGGGGAAGAAAGAGCCATAGTTGAGGCTGCCATTGCTGTAGGATTGTTTTTTTTATTTTCTTTTTTCTTGTTGTGAGTTGAGAGAGGAGAGTAGTTTCCGGGAATGAAGACTTGGTGAGTTTATATAGGATTTAGCGAATGAGATTTCTTATCTTTGCGGTATCTAATACTCTTATTTCATTGGAAGTTGAAGATTTCGGGTTTGATTCTTCGTCTAACAGTTGGCAATCTCTAGTCCACCAGGTTCTTGGATTCATTTACTGTAAAGACAAGCAATGCGCGTGTTCCACGTACGAGCTAAAAAATCCTGTAAGGAATAATGTTTGCAAGACTTATTATCTTCCTTTGAAACTAACTTTTATGACGTCTGCATGGATCGATATTTAAACGACCAGAACATCTTGTATTTTCATGGCCGAAAATATTAACAAACTGAAAGGTTTCCATCAAATTTCGTATTTACTTGTGCATTTGTCACGACAGATAACAAGAGAAGAAAGCACTGAAATGTTCAGATTCTTAATGCGCTGTGTTTCTTTAACTTAAACGGACAAATCCAAAGGAAATGAACCTATGAGGATACATTATCGTGATCTTGGAGCAACATCTAACGAATTTCGTACTTCTTTCTTCAGTTTATACTCTTGTTTGAAACATGAAATCTTTGTCGAAGTATTACAAGACGAGGTCGGTATCTAGGATTGTTACCCATTTTGGTTTAAGAGACAAGTTAATTATCTCGGTTGTTCATTTCATGCCTATCAATGTCACAACAATTTACACTCATACATGGTGCTAGGGTTTACTCATACACAGTCTGAATTTAATTTCTTTCCCAGAGGCCCAAAGTAAGATGGATACAAGAACGAAGGTCAAAATCTACACTGTTCATGGACTGATAGCGCTATCCGATGTCACAATTGGCAATACCTGATTGGGAGGGGAGGGTGATACAATTATCTAAACGTTGCATGAGATTTTTTAGACGTTAGGGCATTAAAAATAATACAAGGTTGGTAAGTGGTGTAGAATTTGCCAAGTAGACTTGCAAAATCAAACATTCAAAGTGTCACCAACCAATAGAAATTGAGATGTAGATCTCCTCAGATGAGGACTCCTTTTTCTCATAGTCCATATTTATTCGAAACCCACCACCAAGCACATTCACAATCGAAGCCATCAACTTTTCTGCCAATTGTTTCTTCATTTGACAGCTTTTCTCACTTCATCCAGCGATGGCAGCCTCAACCACGGCTCTTTCCTCCCCTTCCTTCGCCGGCAAGGCCGTGAAACTTGCTTCCTTGTCCCCTCAGTTGATGGGCAACGGGCGTGTCTCCATGAGGAAAACCGTCACCAAGCCTGTTTCCTCAGGCAGCCCGTGGTACGGTCCCGACAGAGTTAAGTACTTGGGTCCATTCTCTGGTGAGCCACCAAGCTACTTGACCGGAGAGTTCCCAGGTGACTACGGTTGGGACACTGCTGGACTTTCAGCTGATCCTGAAACTTTTGCCAAGAACCGTGAGCTTGAAGTTATCCACTGCAGATGGGCTATGCTGGGAGCTCTTGGCTGTGTTTTCCCAGAGCTTTTGGCCCGCAACGGTGTCAAATTCGGTGAGGCTGTCTGGTTCAAGGCCGGAGCCCAGATCTTCAGCGAGGGTGGACTTGACTACTTGGGCAACCCAAGCTTGATCCACGCACAAAGCATCTTGGCAATCTGGGCTTGCCAGGTCATCTTGATGGGCGCAGTTGAGGGATACAGAATTGCAGGTGGACCGCTCGGAGAAGTGACAGACCCACTGTACCCAGGTGGTAGCTTTGACCCATTGGGTTTGGCAGATGACCCAGAAGCTTTTGCCGAGCTCAAGGTTAAGGAAATCAAGAATGGCAGATTGGCTATGTTTTCCATGTTCGGTTTCTTCGTTCAGGCTATTGTTACAGGAAAGGGACCATTGGAGAATTTGGCTGACCACTTGGCTGACCCTGTCAACAATAATGCCTGGGCATACGCCACCAACTTTGTCCCCGGAAAGTGAGCTTAGAATAAGTTATGATGTAATTTGAGCGAGGAATTGAGAGTGATTGTCCATTGATGTGATGTGCTGTGACTCAGTTTTTACTTGGACATATATGTGAAATATGTGTACTTCAACTATGAGTGGATCTTCTTATGTTTAATGAACATTCTGTTTTTAAGGTTTTTAGTTTCCAAATGGTGTTGCGTATATATCCTTGCAAAAGAATTAATGGGTTTCCTAATGATTAAAATTTGAGTATTTCATTTTAAGATAATTAGAATGCCAAAATTTGGTTTCAGCCAAAACAATGCGCCACTGAATGTCAGAATCAAAAGTATGTCTGGATTTTTAATTGCATTGTGTTGTCTTGTCACTTCTTGTTCATGAGTGCTTCATTATGGAATCAGCTGCCACTAGAGTCAATAGATCATCTATAGATATTCAATGATGATTTTGTGAATTATAAGCAGAGTGTTGGTATTTGAATAAATTTATCAGTAATTTTTCACTTGTTACTTTGTTACGTTCATGTGTTCTGTCATTCCTGATTTGCTTCCAAAAGGATGTTCATATGATACAGAATATAATGTGATTCTGTTAAATCATTGAGGTCCCATAGAAACATAACTCTAATGACACATTTTTCAGTTGTAAGACTGGTGTGTTTTAAAGTTGTTGCTTTTCGGTTCTGATGAACAACTCCTGTTGTTCAAATTTTTAGATCAGAATTTCCATTCAAGGCTCCAATAGCTAAACCAGATTGCTGCAAAGTACCACTCATCAGTCACGGACAGTGGGTAACAGTAAAATATGAAGCTAATCTTTTGAAGAAGAATATTGATGTAAATACAATCAGACCCTGCTGATATTTCAGTCACCAGCTAAAAAACTCTAGGCTCTGCAATTATTCTTCCCTATAAAGTGCTTTACAGTTTCGTGATTCTCCTTGATGTGTTATTCCTCCGCAGGAAGATATTCCTCATCCTTCTCATTCCCTTATCTTTCTTAGGTTCAGAAGGATAGACATATCTCGTTCATATTGGGACGATCCTCAGGATTTGGACGGGTGCAAGCCAAGGCTAATTTATATAGCTCATGTAATACATCCACATGCTCTTTGGGAGCTAGTGTACGATCTGTGACTCGAAGAATCCCCTTGATTCCATCTGCGACAGCTTTCTCCACGAGTTGCGCAGACTAATTGGCAATCCATCCTCTTCATTGAGTCCTGTTGGCCTTCGTTTTGTCAGAAACTCGATCACTACTATCCCAAAGCTGAACACATCAACTTTAGTTGTGGCTTTCCTCATATACGCGAACTCGGATAAGAAGATAGGCACGATTCAGTGAACTGAGCGAAGTATAAGAAATATTATATAGATTAAGGATTGGTGAAAGGTATACCAGGGGCCAAGTAGCCAATATTTCCTCGAAAAGCTGATGATGAGAGAGTACTTTTCTCTTCCAGATGAACATCTAACATTTGAGCAGTTCCGAAATCACTTACATGAGCTTCCCAGTCTTGATCTAGAAGAATGTTGGAAGGCTTCAAGTCACAATGAACAATGGGGAAATCATAACCAGAATGCAAATAATCCAACCCTTTGGAAATCGAAATGAAGGCATCTATTCTTTTGGATAGCGTCCACCTTGAGTGATCATCCTCAGATCCATGTATTATGTTTTCGAGGTTCCCGTTTTCCATGTATTCCAGGACTAAAGCCTTTAGTCTCCCACTCTCCCAAGCATAGCCAACTACCTTCACAAGATTCCTGTGTCTCAGCTTACTTAAGGTTTTGGCTTCACGGTAGAAGCTCTTATCAGACTCTTCAGAGAACTGTTGCAAATTGAGGCTTTTTACTGCTATGATCTGCCCATCTTCTAGTCGACCTTTGTACACAGTACTCAAACTGCTGGAACCAAGAATATTGCTTTCACTGAAGGAGCCAGTAGCATTTTCTAACTCACTTCGATCAAATCTTTTTAGTGTTAATGCAGAAGTGAACTCCGGTTCTGGATTCTCTACTCTTTCTGATTTTTGCTTTCTGGCATATCGACTAAGTATTGAAATCACAAGCACCAGAACTAGAAGAAGAGAAATAGAGCCAAGTACCAGGAGAATCAACTGTGCCTTGGATAAATGGTGTGAACTTGTGCTGCATGTTCTGAGAGTTTTTGCTCCACAGAGATCAGGGTTTCCAACAAAACAAGAGATGCTCAAGTTTCTGAACAGGCCAGTTTCAGGAACATGGCCTTCAAGTTGATTGAAGGAAAGGTTCAGTTGCTTCATGGTAGACAGATTGGCGAAGCTCTCGGGTATGATGCCTTTCAACTTGTTGCAAGAAAGGTCTAGTGAGCTAAGATGCTTCAGATTTGCCAATTCATTAGGGATTTCACCATCTAAATTATTTTTCGAAAGGTTCAAGCTCGTAAGCACATCCGTTCTTCCAAAAACTTCAGCTGGGATGGCCCCTGAAAGTTTGTTTCTTGACAGATCAAGAGAGAACAAATTTCTGCAGCCTGCAAGCATTTTAGGAATTCCCCCTGAAAGACTATTGTTTTAAATGTCAATGGCTTGTACCATTTCCAACTTACCAACCTCGTCTGGAATACTTCCCTCCAAGAAATTGTGTGAGAAGTTCAAATATAACTGTACACTCTTCATACTTGCCATCATAGATCCAGGAATTGACCCTGTTAACTGGTTGTGGGATAGGTCCAGGGACAGCAATCGATGTACACGCTCCATGCTTTGCGGAATGGACCCATTAAGCTTGTTTCCCTGGAGGTTCAAGTATGAAAGCGACTCAAGTTTTGAGATAGCATTTGGAATCGGACCAGTCAACTTGTTTTTCTGCAAATCAAGAACAGTTAGCTGCTTCAGCTCAGATATTTTCTCAGGGATTGCACCATCCAGACTGTTGTGATGCAGAGAGAGTCCCTGGAGACGGGAAAGCTTGAACAACTCTGGTGGAACAAATCCTCTGAAATTATTTTCAGCAAGGCTTAAGGTGATGAGCCTGCTTAGATTGCCAATCTCTGGTGGGATTGGCCCTGCCAAGGAATTTGTTATGGCTTTCAGAATCCTGAGACTACTGAGTTTTCCAATTCCTGGTTTCAGCAATCCAGTGAAATTGTTCTCACTCAAATCAAGAGTTTCAATATTTGAGCAATTGAAAAGGTCATCTGGGATTTCTCCTGACATTCTATTCGATGAAAGAGAGAGGAACGTTAGATTTTGCAACTGTCCCAAACCTGTGGGTATTTTCCCTGTAAGCCTGTTATATCGAAAACCTATGGATGCAAGATGAGTACAGTTTGTGATACTAGATGGAAGGCTTCCCTCAAGAAGATTGTTATTCATAGTTAGATTTTTCAGCTTATATAGCAACCCAATACTCGATGGAAGCTTCCCCGTTAGGGAATTGAAGCTCATTGACAAATACGTTAAATTGGTCAATTTCGTCAGTGAAGAAGGAATCTCCCCGGTAAACTTGTTGGAATGAAGGGTTAGTACTTGTAACGACTTTAAAGATCCGTTCTCAGGGGATATTGCTCCAGTCAACTCATTCTCTGATAGTCCTAAACGAGTTAATGATTTCAATTGAAATAAAGAAGGTGGGATTGTAGAATTCAACTTATTTTTGTATAGATGCATTGATTCTAAGCTAACCAAATTCCCAAGCTCAGAGGGAATGCTTCCTGTGAACTGATTGCTGTATAATTCAAGGGCTAGAAGCTTTCTACAATGACCTAGCTCAGCTGAGATTTGTCCTCCAATAGAATTTTCAAACAACCGAAGATATTCTAAGTTTGTCAGTTTCCCTATAGGTGGAGGTATTGTTCCTGATAACATGTTTTGACTCAGGTCTAAAGCTTGCAAGGCTTTCAACCTACCAATGGAATCTGGTATTGAACCTGCTAACTTGTTGTCATATGCCACAAATAGTTGAAGATTGACCAAATTTCCTATGTCTTTTGGGATTGAGTTAGTGAGATTGTTGAAAATAAGCGAAATTTCTGACAAAGATGTGCAGTTGCAAATGCTTTCAGATATACTTCCATTCAAGAAATTATTACCTAAATCTACTGACTGCAGATTCTGAAGGCTTCCTATTTCCACAGGAATCAAACCTGAGAGTAAATTATAGTATAAACTAAGTTCAACAAGCTGGAAGCATTTGCCCAGCTGAGCTGGGATATTCCCAGAAAATGAATTGAACCTTAAATCAAGAACCTGGAGAGCTGAAAGGTTTCCGAGGAATGGAGAAATCTCCCCTTGAAGCTGCTTGTCGACAAGTGAAATGGAAATGACACGATTCGAGGAAGAATCACAGGAGATTCCAGACCAGTTGCAGCGATGCACTGTGTCATCTGTGATGCCATTTTTGAAGGCCTTCAAGGCTTCAGTTTCAACTTCCAAGCTTTGTTCTGTGGATAGAACAACGAGTGCAAGAGAACAAAATAAAAAGAAGATTAAGCTCACACTTTGAGAAACCACCATTGCTGGAGCAATCTTTGAACTTGATACCAAACCTTGCATTAAAAAAAATATTTATAAAGAAAGTTCGATCACATCAAAGTGCCCCATAATCTTTAATAGATCACAGAAAATGTGCTCAAGTTTTAAGTTCAAACCTTCTGCACAAGTTCAATCACATAATGAATTAAAATATGGCACCTTGAACCTCGGCTGAAATTTTTCTGCATCTACTAAGACATTTTTAACTCTAACCATAATGACAAAAGCTGGTGGGCCATGATGTAGAGATAAGGCTTTCCACCTAAGAAATATAGACATTCTAATTATATTTTACTTAATTAACAAGTGGTTTAGGGTTCTTAATCATTTAGCAAGATGTATTTTATTTCTCCCTTGACTTGATCAAAGGGGAGTGCAAACCTGGGACAGGCGAAGTTAAGTAACCCTATACATACATATATGTATATATAGATAGAGATATAGAAATACATAGTCAAAAATTATCTAATATTCTACAAATTTTAGGTGTTTATACAGCTGGTTTCTGAAGCATTTTTGTGAAAGTTGCATAGAAAACAGGCAGAGAGCATGGGTTTGGCTCTGCCGACGTGCTTGGGGGCCTCTTTTTTTTGTTCTGTCTTACAATTTTTATTATTCGTTTGTTAATGGTTTTGTCTGATGATCTGTGGGCAAAACCATTAACAAAAGAAGGTATTACCAGACACAGCATGATAGGACGATAGGATTATTACATTGAGATCCCTGTACTTTCTTAAAATGATATAAAAAAACACTATTTTTTTCTTAATTTATTGTTATTATTGAATAATTTTTATTTATTAAAAGTTTTAAAAAAAATATTAATTTTTTTTGCAAAATATAATATAAATTCTTCATTATTATTGTTTATGACTATATCCTTAAAAGTCAATAATAGCAAAGATTAGGAGAGAGTTCTTGTCCAATAACTATACATTGTGTCTTTACATGTGATTGTCTTAAAATTTAGGGACCTAAATGTTATATATTCACTCTGCGTGGCAACAAAGCTTGCGTGCCTGAAGGGGCATCCAACTATAAAATTGCAAGTGCATAATTCCAAAGCTTTGCATTTCCAGTTTTGTCTCAGTCCCCCTTGCATCGATTCCAGTGTCAATATCAACATCGGAATGTCACATTGTTATAGTGGCATTCACTTTATCACACTGGATTTCTGTTTAGCCTCACCAGTAATGCAGTTTTAATGCAGCATTATTTTCGAAAACCATGCAAGTTATATACTATGTTTATCCATTTTGTTGATTGTGATTTTCCACCAGAAGTCCTAATCCAAGTTTACTCACTGTGGCATTGCTGTAGTCTTTAGCTCTCAGACACCCTGTAATTTCCTGCAAATTACTACTCATTAATTTATCAGAAACTCTATCTATTTATGCTTACTTTTGGGCTTATTATGATCCTGGCTTCACTAGATTCTACAAGTACTAGCGGCAACAGTCATTTGCATCTACGGATGTTGATTATTTACCGAGGCTCCTCTCCAATTATTATTGGCAGGAACTTTTGTGGCTGCTTCCACGCATTTGTTACTTTCTATGACCACTGGAATTGTTTTGAATGGCCCTGGAACAAAAAGCATTCTCTACAACATGAGTATGAACCTGCACATCTCTTGTTTTTATTTTTCTCACAACAATGGAAGTGGGCGCTTCCACCTCCCTTTATCAGTCTCCTGCTTCTTGCTTTCTTCTTCAGTTCACGTATTTTCCTGATTCTTAGAAATGCTAAGAGCAATTTCTTTGTCGACAGAATAAATTAAAGAATGCATGAAAATTTGAAATGGTTTGGACTGATCATTCTTTTTTGCATAAATTTATGCAGGAGAAATATTGAAGTTGGGAGAGATGGACAGGTAATTAAATTCAAGACAATTACGAGACTCATAAGTTTTTACAAATGAAATAATCTGGTTGGTGGCAAAACCATCATCAAGCGAAGCAGAATTGGCAGCAAACCTTCAATTTTCCTGTGATCAAGTCCAGGGAAGCTGCGAAATAATACAAGAAGATGGTCCTTGCTTCTTCCCCAACACAGCGATTTACCATTGCATCGGTTGCAATGAATGTTTCACTACCAATTCATGGACAGCAATCAATGCATTGATTTCCTTCGTTAATTTCGATATATTATCTCTCTTGTCTTGCCGTCCTATTTATTACAAATTTGACTCTATTGTGTGCAGGTAATGGCGGCTAACAGTATGCATAGAGATGCAATATATTGCAATGGGTTACGTTACACTACTCCGAAGGATTTCCTTTATATACATTTTTTATTTTTCCCGTGCTGCATAAATTTTACAGAAAAATATATGAGATTGAACGAGTCATTCGAATTAAAAAGTGATATTTATGTCAAAATTTTGTAATTACTGTAAGTTATAAATTATGAATTTGTAACATTTAAATTTATTATAAAATTTTTTAATATTTAAATTATAATTTTTAATTTTTATTATATTTTTATAATTCTAAAATTTAAATTTAAAATATATAAAATTATAATTCTTTCATTAAGTATAAGAATTCTTTAACGAGAATAATTTTATAAATTAAAAATTATTTTACTTTTACTGAGATCCTTAAACTTGAAATTCTTATTAAATACCATATCAAGATGGTTTAAAAAAATTTTAAAAATTTAACAATTTTAAAAAATGTTAAGAAAAGTAATTGCAAAAATTATTTATTTATTATTTTTATATTTAAATTTTTTAATTTTTGAGTATGTTTTAATATTATATGCTTAGCATTACTGTCTTAATAATTTATCCGAGTTTTAATTCATTTGTAATTTTGCCCAAATTCTAATCAATGAGGTTAATATCCCACAGCCATGTAAAGCTATTCAAACTTTAATTCCACTGCCAACAACATTAGTGTTTGTGCAATCTTTTGCTTCAATTGATTATTATGCATTAACCCTCTCAAGTTAATAACCAGATTTTATGATTAAAACTCTAATAAACTTGGGTCAAATTGATCCAACATTCAAGTGAACTTGAACTGGCAATACCATATCATAATCCATAAAATATATCAATATAATTCAATGACCTTTTCATAAGAAGTTGCCTACAAGCCCTAGTAGGGAGGCACCCTCCAATTGCTTACCCTTGTATGTATTATCTCTCGATTATCAAACATGAGACATGGAATTAATAATATATTTTTATTTTAAAATAATTTATTATATTATTTTATCACTCAATATCACGATACTAATTTTGGATTTTTTTTAAAAAAAAGAAAAAAATTTGACTACATATATGGTTACTCATTAATTTATTAACCCAAATTGAACTATTAAAATTTTCCTAAAATTTGAGTTGCAATAAAGAATAAAGAATATAGACGGGGACAAATTAATGTGATGAAGTATGATACAACCTAAACTTGAAAAAGGTAATGATAGAACAAATTATAAGAGAATTTCGACCCACTTTCCTTGTAAATCTGCTGTCAAGGGACCACATAGATTGTTCTTTTCCCTGATCCAGGTCCACTTCCTCTTCTTCTTCTTCTCCCATAAATTAAACCCACTTACATCCTCTTCTCACATTACAGAAAAGATAATTTTTGCAATCATCCGGCAGCAAGTAATGGCTAAATTCGCTCCATTGTGTTCTGTTCTATCCATCATTTTGCTTTTCTCTTTCTACTCAGGTATTTCCCAAGTCTCTCTTCTGTTATAAATACATCGATTATAGATTATGCTCATTTCTGATGCATTAATTCATGAATTTCCAGGAAAATGCTCAGTTTTGGCAGATTTGCAGGTACTAAAAAACTATGTAATTGTCATTATATATAGTAGGCCTTCTCTTATACGACGTTTTTTGTGAAAATACATTATATTCAGTGTTCTGTTAAATCCTCATGGTGTTTGCAGAAGACTTGGTGTGTGGCAAAGCCCGCGGCAGAAGACAAAGAGATGCAGAGTGGTCTAGATTATGCTTGCGATCATGTAGATTGCGGTCCAATCAAGCAAGGTGGTTCGTGCTTCGACCCAAACATACTGGTGCAACATACCTCCTTTGCCATGAACGTTTACTATCAGACACTCAGCAGACGCAAATGGAACTGTGATTTCGCGAACTCGGCTCTCGTTTCTTTGACTGATCCAAGTAAGACAACCGCAGCCTGCAGAGAGATTGCGCTCATATATAGGATTGCAAATTTGAAACACTTTCTGCTTAGGGTTTCTTCTGATTAATGAATCTTTTGGTTCCTTGTTGCATGCAGGCTTTGGCAGTTGCTCTTACTTTGGTATTAGTACATACTTTGCTCGAAAAATTAAGTTGTATACAATTTAAGAATTTGTCAATCTTTGTTTTAATTCTAACATGATATCTAATTCCCTCTTATCGGCTTGATTCATTACTCAATTGCAGGGGGTGACGCAGACGTGGATGCATCGGTAATTTGATTTATCTCCTTCTATGCACATTTATGAAATTCAGATTTGAGGCTAAAAGTAGTGTACTCGTATATGACTTTGTAGAAAACATGGTGTGTGGCAAAACCTGCAACAAGCAATCAAGTGCTGCAATCAAACCTAGACTTCAGTTGCTCCATGGTCGACTGTAGCCCGATAAAAAGTGACGGTCCCTGCTACAACCCTAACACTCTTCTTAACCATGCCTCGTTTGCCATGAATCTTTTCTACCAGGACAATGGCAAAAACCCTGCAAACTGTGATTTCAACAAGTCTGGTCTCATTGTTGTCAGCGATCCCAGTAAGACGAATGCTTTAAACAGACGGAAATTCTTAATCTGTTGTTCTTCTTTATGTTGCCATAATTTATACTTTCTTCTTGTATTCTTTTGCAGGCACTGACTGTTGCGTTTATGCTTCGGGTTAATCTGAAAGTAGTGAAATCACAGCAGCTATGGGGCTGCTGACTGTTAATTAGAGAAGCATTAATCCTCCATTTTTGTTGACAATAACCTGTACCTGTACCGGGTTGTACCTCATTTATAATATCTACATGGATTATATGTTTTTGGGGTTATAGATTGAATTATTGATTGCCAATTTTTTAATTGGGTAATTATGCATGTTAATTTTTGATAAAATATTACACGTACTTTGACATAATTAAATGAATATTGCCGACAGTAAAATAGATAATAATATTAATAATACACTGACTATTCCTTCCAAGAATTAAAAATGTTCTTAACAAATTTAGTCGAGAGACATGATATTTATTCAGATTCAACAAACTTTTAGCATCTAAAACAGCGAATTTCAGAAGTGTAAAAAATGGTTCACATTCCTTCAGTTTAAAGATTATCTAAAAACTCATTACTTTATTGTATATTGATTACAATTTTGGTGTTCAAAGTGTGATGAGTCTGTTTATGTCTCTTTAGTTGACATCCAAGATGCCTTATCAATGCCACCAAAACTGAATTTTGCTTTGTCAAATGGGTTTGATGGCACTAAGATTTAATTGGCTATTTCTGTGGCTTTCTTTACCAATAAATTAAATTAACATGCCTTTCTCTTTAGATTTATTTGATTCAATGTTTATTCTTCAATCCTGATAATAAATAGTCTGATTTCATTCTAACTTGGAGTTAGAATGATTTTAAGTTATTCTGCAGTCGTTGCTTTCACCATTACCATACTTCCGTCATCCTCCTCTGCTCGGGCTAGTCATGAGGAATGGCTAAATTCACCATTGAAAGTTACTTAAAATGTGCATCTGTTTCGGCTTTTGCAGAATAGCCTGTCATTTAGCGAAGCACGATGTTCATGTTGCAAACTTTTCAGTAACAGAGACTGCATTTCGGTGTTAGATATCCAATGAAAGTTCACCAGCAGGTGAGGAACGGACCAACCCAATTACCGGATAAAACTGAAATAACCAACCAGTCATTATGGAGTCTATATATTACCTTGAAAATCAGTTCTTGAAAGATCATATTTGCAGCCAAGTCTCTCTCTGTCTCACTCTCAAGTAAACAAAAAACTTTTACCCTTTTGATCTTTTTCTTGGGTTGTTGTTCAAGTCTGAGAAAGAATCATCAATGGAGAGGAAGGATCGTGATTTCCATGTTGATCATGAAACCGGCTCCAAATCTGCAGAGCTGGCTACTTCCATGGAAGAATATATCAGCACGAATAAAGATGCGGAAACCGTGAAGAATAGGCTGGCTGAAGTTTCCGCAGAGTATGATTCCTTCAAGAAGGAAGAGGATGCCTTAAAGAAGCGGTTGGGGGAAACTAAGGACAGGTTAAACAAAGTCAAAAAGAGAAGGAATGACTTGACAAAGAGATTGGGGGAGTCAAGGGAAAGGTTACATAAAATCGAACACAGCTTTCGTCTTATTGTTGGTACTGAGTATGGAGCAGGTAGTAGTGGTGCCGGAGGATCAGGCCAGGAAGCTGGTGATGTGAAGACGGGGGAGCCACAGGGAAAGCAATCTGGTGAAACTAGGATTGAAGGAAAGGGCGGAGATTCGGTTGCTCCTGGTGGTGGTGATTCTGGAGAAAGTGAAAAACAGAAGAAACGGTGTGAGACTGGCGACGTTTCCGGAAAAACTAGAGGGGCTAGTCAAGAAAAGTACCCACAATCTTACGGCTAAATGTTCAGATCCAAGATCGTATAGCTAGGTCTTTCTGCATTCAATAAACAATCCAAGGGGATCCAGAGTAATTCTTGAAAAATCTCACAGGGCTCTGGTTTTTCTGTCGTCTGTTCTTGTTGTTGCTTTCATATCTGTTTCTTTCTTTAAAGAAAGCATCTTTGTTTCAGGTGCTTGAAGATCATATGAGCCCTTGATTTTTCTGTTGCCTTGGTTTAGTGTCCCTATTTTCTCTTTGCTTTCAATCATCTCAATAATAATAGTTCATTGTCTTTCTTCAGTTGGAATCTATTCGTTGTTGCTAAGCTCGCTATGTTTTGAAAATTTGTATTGTATGAATTGGTGACCCACTGGTGACCCGCAAGGAGATAGGGCTGCAAAGCTCTAATAATGGAAATGTTTCACTTGGGACTCCCCCCCAAGCACATGTCAATATTTCTGGTTCCTGCTAACTGAAAAACCACAGGAGAACTGAGTTTCCTGTTTAGTTGGTCCACAATGTCTATTCTTTTGTTCAGTCCTGCTAATACTAGTTAGCTTACTTGGGATTGTTTGTTTACTTTACACCATTACCGTCTCTCTACTTCCTACTCTGGCCTGACAAGAGGAAGGAGCCAGATGTCTACCTTCACTGTAAAAAAAGCTTTTAAAGCATGTAACTATTTCACATTTATGTCCTGCATTGCTTATAAAAAGGCATTAAAGAGCAGCTTAGAATTTAGGCGTTGGTAAGTGAAATAATAGTTGTGAAGTAAAAGGCAATTAATTTAGTTTATGTGCTTCGAGATTAAATTGAATTCAACCATTACAGCGGCTTAGATTAAGGCATCGTTTGAGATTGCGGTGATTCCAATGTTTTGAAAGCAAAACTAAACTTAGTGCTTCCATTATTATGATTTTAAAGTAATCACACTTCAATATCAAAGGAAGCCTAAAAGTCTTAAAGAAGAAGCAACAATAATGGTGATATCTCACTTTAAACTAAACCATGTCATAATTGAGACTACAGAAGAAAACTCTTGCTGAAGTCACACCCCCAAGGAGCAATCGTGTTAACACCGGTGGGATGGACAATTAGTGGAATTGGGCAATTGTAATATGAGCTGTTTTAGCTCACAAATTGTTTGGGAAATCAAGTTTGAAAGTGAATTTGGTATTCTTGGTTAATTGAAAAATACGGATGTGGCCTGTTATTTAGGAGAAATGATTTTACGATAGCAGGAACTAATCTTGACTTTAAGCAGATTTACAATTACGAGCAAAAGAGACCCCAACTCAGAGTTGAAGATATTTGTGGCCTCCAAGGGAGTGACAAACCAAGACTGCATCCACTACTATCCCAATGAAATGTCACCTCGAGGGGAGACAGGGACTAACCCAGTTACCGAATATAACTGAAATAACTAACCAGCCTTTCAGAAGTCTACATGTTACCAGAGAAGTCAGTTCTCGAAAGATCGTATTTGGAGCCAAATCTCTCTCTCTCTCTCTCTCTCTCAATTTCACAAAACTTTTACCCTTTTGATCATTTTCTTGGCTTGTTGTCCAAACCGGAGAAAGAATAATCAATGAAGAGGACGGATCGTGATTTCCATGTCGATCAGGAAACCGACTCCAAATCTGCTGAACCGGCAAGTAACATGGAAGAATATACAAGCACGAATAAAGATGGGGAAGGTGGGAAGAATAGGCTGGACAAACTTTACGAAGAGTATGATAACCTCAAGGAGGAAAATAATGCCTTGAAAAAAAGGTTGAGGGAAGCTAAGGACAAGTTACACAGACTCAGAAAGGAATGGATTGCCTTGATGAAGACATTGAGGGAAACTGGGGGCAGGACAAGTAAAATCAAACAGGGCTTTCGTCTTACTGTTGGTACTGAACCTGGAGCCGGTAGTAGTGGTGCCGGAGGATCGGGCCAAGAAGCCGGTGATGTGAAGATGGGGACACAGGGAAATCAGTCAGGTTAAAGTATTGATGTCAAAACTGCGGTTGAAGGGAAGGGCGAAGATTTGGTTGTTCCGGTTGCTGGTGATTCCAGAGAAAAAGAAGAACAGAAGAAACAAGGTGATACTGGAGATGTTTCTACTTATTCTGAGGGTTTGAAAAAAGGAATGAGGGATTGATGCTAGGAAGTGGAAAAACTGAAGGGGAAAGTCAAGATAAGTTCCCATAATCTTGCAGCTAAATGTAAAGTTCCAATTTGACATTTTTAGGTCATTTAGCATTCAATAAAAAAAAATCCAAGGCAACCCGGAATGCTTCTTGAAAAATCTCACAGGCTCTGGTTTTTCCGTCCGTCGGTTCTTTTGGTTGCTTTCATTCTTGTTTCTTTCTTTAAAGAAAGCATCTTTGTTCCTGTTTTTTGAAGATAATACGAGCCTTCGATTTTTCTGTTGCCTTGGTTTAGTGTCTGTATTTCTTTTAGCCTTCAATCATCTCAATGATAATAGGTCAGTGTCTTTCTTCAAGTGGTTGCTAAGCTCGCTAAGTTCTGAAAAAATGTATTGTATGAATTGTCGACCCACAAGCATGTGATTCTTCACCATGCCATAAGTTCAGACTAAAGAAAAAACTCTTACTGATTTGACTCCCCCAAAGAGCAATTGTGTCAACAATCAAAAAGAAATACAGTAGGATGGACAATTAGTGGAATTGGGTCAATGTCATATACTGCTATTATAGTCCTTGAATTAACTGGAATTTAAAGTTTGACAGTAAATTTGGTATTCGTAATGAACTGGAGAGTGTATATAGCCTGTTATTTAGCACAAATGGTTTTGCAACTTCGGAAACTAATATGGATTTCAAGCACGTTTACAATTACGAGCAACGAACACAAAGAACTCTGGATCGAAGACGTTCGTGGCGGGAGAGAGTAATAAACCAAGGCTGCATTTATTCTGTTATCCAATGGAAGGTCGCCTGCGGGCGAGGCAGGGACTAACGCAATTTCCATATATAACAGAAATAACTAATAAGTTTTTCAGAAATCTATATTACCCTGAAAAATCAATTCTTGAAAGATCGATCATATTTGCAGTCATCTCTCTCTTTCACAAAACTTTTACCCTTTTGATAATTCTCTTGGTCTATTGTTCTACGTCTGAAATTCATCAATGAAGAGGAAGAATCGTCATAACTATTTCTATTAGAAAGTGGAGGAGAAAGTTGCAGAAATGGATGATTCCATTGAAGAAATGAAAAGCCAAAAAAATTTAAAGAAAAAAGAAGAGGAAGATGTTGAAAATTAAGATCTAATCGAATTTACTTAATAAGTTGAATCACATTCGCATAAGATTTGATGTATAAGCTGGTAGATATTAGGAAGCAAATATCATCTTCGACCAGGTGATAGCAAGAAGAAGAAAAATCGCACCTTGAAGAGAGATTGAAGTAGTTTACCGAGTTTAACAAAACCGCAGAGAGCATTGGTTTTGCTTTTGGAATTCCTAGTGTCGGTAGGAGCAATGCCGGAGGATCGAACCAACAAGCTGGTGATGTGAAGATGGGGACAGAGAGAAACCAATCTTCTGGAGCGTAGTAATGTTAGAACTGGGCTTGAAGGAAAGGCAAAGAATTGGTTGTTGCCGGTGGTGATTCTGGAGAAAGTGGAGAAAAGAAGAAACAAGGTGATTTGAAGAGTAATTCTGTTGAAGAAGGAGGTTCATCTGACACTGGAGATGATCGCTATGGATTGCAACAAGGGATGACTGTACTGAAACAAGGTGGTGTATCTGATTGGAGAGTCTAGATAAATGCCCATTATCTATCTGCTAAATGTTAAATTTCAAGTTTACATCTTTTAGGTCTTTCCGCATTCAAATAAACAATCCAAAGCAATCCAGAGAAAGAAACTTAAGATTTTATATTTTGGGATTAGTATAATTTGACGAAGGGATAATTATAATATTAGTTGTAGTTAGTTAAAATAGTTAGGCAATTAGTCTAGCTGGCAAGATGCAATTGCAGAAAGTTAAGATTGGCATCAAGATTTCAAGATCAAGAATAAACAAAACTCAGCAATCAAATATAAATAGATACTTAATGTGTACGAGTGAGGGTGAGCATAAGAAAAGGGAGTGATTTTCTTGTGTTCTACAAAAAGGTTGTATTCTTAAGTGTTTTTGCTGAAAATTACAATAAAGAAAGGAAATAACTAGTTCAGGAGATTCTTATACATTTCTTAGTAATCAATCAATAAAGATTCTACTTGTTTTTGTTCGTAAATGTAGACATGGTAGTTGAACCATGTAATTCTTGTTCTGTTATACAAATTATCATCATTTCTTATTCATTTCGCATGCTTTACTTCTGTGTTTCATTTGTTGAAGTTAGTGTTTATACAACTCTTGATATATTGAGCAATTTGAGTGTGTAGTGCATAATTTGTGTTTCATTTCTTGAACAATATTAAGAAAACAGTTTAGTTTATAATTCTTCGAAGATCCAACATTTGACAAAACAAAATTTCTTTCTTTCAAAGTTAAGAAGTTTATCGTTTTCTTTTTTTGACTATCTCGCTGTATCACAATTCAATTTCATTCTCTGGTGGCATCTATTTCTTTCTGCCAAACTCGCTATGTTCGGGAATCATTCTCTTCACATTAAGCAATAAGAATGTATGTAATCTAGTAATCCGCAAGAGCTAGGCTGCAAAGCACCGATAATGGCAAGTGTTCACCTGGGACTTTTACCGAGCACATTTCAATGTCTCTTCTTTTCTTCACTTGCTCGTAATTATTTTCTACCTAATGGAAATTGTTTGTGCTGTATGCTTGCATGAACTGGGATCACTCAGCACGTCTTTCCTCGCACGATTACCGTATTTTTCTGTTTTATCGTGGTTCAATGTGAGTAATATTACATCATTTGAGCCTTCTTTTACCTGTTTAGTCCGTTTCTATATGTGTAATCAGACTCGGTGAACGTGGAAAGTGACAATTACCTAACTCCTTCCAGAGGAAATGAAATTACCATGAATATACCAAGGCCCCCTTCACACATTTCCATACTACAAATCTTAATGCTTTCATTCCTCTTCACTTCAATCAATTTTCTCTCACTATTCTTCCCGTACTATCAAGATGGGTAAACCAATTCTTTCCCTTCGCATTCTCATCTCCCTTTTCCTTTTCTGTTTGTCATTCGGTTCTGGTAAGTTTCATTCGTTTCCATGGTAGGATTTTGACAGTTGTAGATCAACGCAGCACATAATTTATGAGTTTTTTGTGCAAATTTTCTACAGGTGGCTTTCTGAAGATGGCTTCAGCTCAAGTAAATCACTGAACAATTTTCCAAATTTTGATTAGTTCCACACTGCAATATTCTTCCTTTACTTACGAACTTTTCTTGGTGTTTGCAGAGAAGTTGGTGTGTTGCGAAGCCATCGTCCAACAATTCTGCCTTACTTGCAAACCTTGATTTTGCATGCAGTCAAGTCGATTGTCATTGGATACAACAGGGCGGTTCTTGCTTCTACCCAAATACTCACATTCACCATGCCTCTTTCGCCATGAACTTGTACTTCCAAACTATGGGCAGGCACTCTTCAAGTTGTGATTTCAGAGGCTCTGGACTTATTTCCTTGACTGATCCCAGTAACCCGCTTAAATTTTACTCTACAAAATGCATTATTCTTTTCCAAAATTGTCACCAGAAACTAAATTTTACATCCTGTGCCACCTGCAGGTTATGAAAGCTGCAGTTTTCAGAGTGGTAAGTATCCTGTATTTCAAATTCATTCAGGAATTCAAGCTTGGATTATGATAAAAATACATTTTTGCAGGAGGGGATCTAGCAGAAAAGCGACCATCGGTAATGCAAAAGAAAAATCCCTTGTGCGTACCATGTGCTATATAAATAGTAATATTGCTGATCTTGAAAGTGTTTTCAATGTGGCAGGAAACATGGTGTGTGGCAAAACCTGGAACAAGCGAGTCTATGCTGCAGCAAAACATCAATTATGCTTGTAATCATGTGGAATGTAGTCCTACACTCGACGGCGGCTCATGTTTCAACCCAACAACTCTCATAAACCATGCCTCTTTTGCCATGAATCTTTACTTCCAGAACTCGAACAGAAGCAACACAAGTTGTAATTTCAGAAACACTGGCCTCATTGTTGTAAAAGACCCTAGTAAGCAAATTTTATTTTCAATATCTTCCGAAGTCTGTTACTCAGATTAATTAACAAAAAAAAAGGAAGACTGAAAATCTATTCTTGTTTCTGATTCTGCAGGTTATGGTAATTGCACCTACGGCTACGACTCCGTTAACTATGGTGCCTGAGTCTGTGACGAGTTGCTCTAACATGTTTCAGATGTTGCCGGTGTTTTTGTTTTTGTTGCCAATAATGCTTGAAGCTAAGGAGTCATCATAATTATTTTGATGTTTCAACCATTCAAAACTCAAAAGGCTTGGGATCCTCCCTTGGCTGATCTATTTGAATCCAGACACAAATTTATTAAATTTTATATAAATTTATTAATTTAAATTAATATAAAATAATATAATTATTAAATAAATATTAATTAATATAATTAATTATTTTCGTATATATAATTTAATAATTTTATTTTTATATATTTTATAAATAATTTAATTATATTAATTATTTTTAAAAATATATTTAATTACATTAAAATAAAATTAATTAATATTATATATAATTATAAAATATTTTTAAAATATATTAAATAAATAATATAATTATACGAGATTTAAAATTTAAATTCTTTTAACAAATGGGTATATCTGCTAGGCTCATTGTAATTAAAGATTTAAAAAGAGATTAAGACACGTTTAACATAAATAAACAATAATTAATGGGTTTGATTAGACTAATAACAAAGAGTCCATTCCACGATAGCCCAAATCGTCAAGCCTCGTGAGCCCCACACTTCACTTTCACGCGTGCTCAATCCAACGGTGCAAAATCCCCACGTTTGACGACTCCTTGCCTGAAAATCGCACGCATCCCAAGTTTATCATACTCCCGAGCCCCCACTAAAAATTGATTAAAAATAGGAACTTTGCATAGCACAGAACAGCTCTCCCAAGGCCGAAACGACGCAGATTCATTACTCTCTCTTTCTTCCTAGATCTCTTCGACGCAAATCTAGGAACTTACCTGCGGATCTTTCGTAAGCTTGGATCTTTTAGTTTTGTTTAGAATCTTCTGAGAGAAGAGACTTGTGTACGATCTGAACTTGTTTTTTTTTAACAAGTTCTTGTATGCATACTTTGATTCCTTGCTTTAGATTCAGATAAACTTGGTCTGATTCTGTTTTACTATGTGGGAATTTAAGGTTGTTAAGTCTGTTTCTTAGAGTTGTAAAAAGTTTCAATTTTTAGTTCGTGTACTTTCATTTATCATAAGATCTGGAAAAATTATCGTTGGGTTGCTGAGAAGTCCATGTTTTCTGATTTAGTATGGTGAAGCTTTTTCTGATTTAGTATGGTGAAGCTAGGCTCCGTTTTCTGTACCCAAGTTTGCTTTTTTGTTTTATCTCTGCTTGTTGTCATGTAGGTTTGACTCTGCTCATTTTTTTTTCCCTTATGATTGAAGTGTTTTTTAGTAGTTAATTACTTTTTTATTTGTACTTTTGCAGCACTGGTGTTTAAACTCATGTTATGGTAATTTGGAATTGAATGAAAGAGTTCAACATGCCGTGGACATCTTCTTTTGTGAATTACAGCAGGAACATGGTGGTGTTCTTTCGTGTTATACTGTAATTTGGATTTGTTCAGGTTACATTTTTGCCTCTTAACTATTTGTCACTGTTTACTTGTATCTGATTTGCTACTATTTTAATCAAATCATGCATATGACTGGAGATGAGAAATAAAACTGGAATATGTAATGAATTAGTAAACATATTTTCGATTAGACTAAATATCTTTATGCTTGCTGCAAAACATAAATTTCGAAGATGTATTAAAGAAGCTGCTTTCCCTGGTCCATGGAGATCACGTGCAGAGTACCTTGCAGCAATTAAAAGGATATCATTAGTTGAGTGTATGCTTGGGGTTTTGTACTTGAAATAACAGAAGATGTATTACTTGATATTTGAAGTTTACATTGCTTACCAATCTAGAATCAAGTATCCATGTTATGTGTTTTTTTCTTATTGTACTTGTTAACTTAATCTCTGCATAATCCAAAATTTCGCATGACAGTGAAAGAGCCATGGCATGAAAGGCTTTTGCTGCTTCATTCTCATTAGGAACAGAGCACTTAACAAAGATATAGTATATGTGTTGTTTATGTAACCTAAACAATAAAAGAAAGAAGATTAAATACTACCCTTCTAAGTAAATGTATATTACAGTAATAACACCTTCCTTTCAATTGATGATAAATTGAAGATTCTTGTTCACTGCCATAGGTAAAATTTCGTTGGTTTTGAAGGGGTGCATCTATCAAGTGTCTTTCTAATTGCAAACTGGTTGGAGAGTGTGAGAATGTACATTGCGGTAACTATAAAGAGATATCGAGCAGTGAAGGAAGTCAAGAAGATTATAATGATAGTCAGTGTCATTGCATATTACCAACCAGTGCAAGTTTGTCAGGTAAATATGTCCTTCATTTTTGCAATTTCAGCATTATTATAATTAGTTCATAGTGCCTTCCACTAGTGCTCAAGTTCTTGTTTCCTTGTTTCTATGAGTTCTCATGACTTTGATATATTGGTTGTACTGTTGCTCCATTCTTGCATAATGCATCAATCTTAGGAAAATAAATATTGAAAAGGCAAACAAAGATACTTTATAATCATTTTCAAATCCCATGTGTTTGGGTTCTGGCAATATTATTAATGTTGTATTAATCTTTCATATTGCTATTGGATTAATCAATTTTTTGTTTGTGAAATTTTCATAAATGCATCTCTGCTTACGCGGGCTTGTTCATCTTGCATGTTTTGTGTTTACTGTACCCATGCATGCGCATGCACACACTAAATTGCAATACATATTTAGGATGTTATGAGCTAAGAATATTTAATCCATACAAGTAGAAAAAATTGTGTTAAAATTTTTTGTTATCGACAAAACTCCCTAATTTTTTTTTCTCTTTTCCTGTCTAATTGCTAATCTTCAAATCCTTAAAATAGCTTGGTTCATGATATTATCATTTCCTTCATAGGTTTGGCTCGTTTTTTTCTGCAAATCTTGGCATTTGAAAACTCTGTTGGCTTTCTAAGATTATAATATGATTTGAGCCAAAATATGAAAGTTTTCCTGGATATATGCTAAAATTCCAACCAAGTGGAATATTGATGTTTCTGTGTATATCTTTGTTAAATGGTTTTGGATATTGATCAACATTTAGATAAATTTTCTCTAAATATCTTGAAAATTCTGCATGAATTTATCTAGTGTAATTCTTGTATTACCATATCACATATTCTTAATTATTGTGTGTTTGATATTACCACTTTGGACTGAATGACACACTTGGTGTTAATTATAGTTCCTTTGCATTTGCTATTACAGGCTGAGTATTTCCGTCAGTTGCTTAAACCTGTCACGTAGTGTACTAATATGAAGATCTAGGATATTGGGATTTGGGACAATCTACCTTCCGGTTTTGTTTGTGTGTAAGAAGGCTGTGACAGAAAGTAACCAATTGATTGTGTTAACCGTGGGATTGACAGCTTGCTTGATTTCAACGATGGCCAAAATACCTTAAGTTTACTGTAAGACATGTTGTCATTGTAGGACCTTCATCCAGTTGATATTTGAATAATTGCCAACTTATAAGGTGAAAATCCTTCTTTCCTTTGAACTTTTTCATTTTGGTTAAGTAGGACTTTAGATGCAGGGAGACCAACACTTTTACTCAAAAAAGGCCGTACCCCCTTTTGCAACTCAAGTGGGTAGTGATTACATGCCTATTCCAGTTGCATCTGCCTTTGATGCAGTTTTACCTGCGGCTGCAAAGCCACCAATGCCCTTTCATGGTGTTGAATTTCAGGCCTCTGAGGTTTGCCCAAAGAATTTCATTGTCTTTGATCAGACTGATCATAGAAGTCAAATCATGTTCCATCCTGCTACTGCACAGAAATTCAATGGTCCTAGCTTGAACTTCTGTGCAACTTATAGCCAAAACAATTTTGGGCAGAATGATGCTACTAATCTGGAAAGAGAGATATCCTCTTCTCTAAAAGAGGATTCAGATGATATTGATGCATTGCTGAGCTTGGAAGATGTAGGAGAAGAAGAAGAAGAATATGATGAGGAAGAGGTCAGCACTGCACGAACCTGTGGATATTATGGAGGCAACTCTCCTGACTCTAGTTCCTCTTATGGCTCAGAACTACAAAAGAATAAGCCATCTTTGATGCTGAAGCCCTCTGGCAGTGGTAGCAAATGTAACAATGAAAGAAAACGACAGAAAATGAGGAAGATGGTGAAGATGTTAAGAGGAATTGTGCCTGGGGGTGAGCAGATGGATACTGTTGCTGTTCTAGATGAAGCTGTGAGGTACCTCAAGTCTCTCAAGGTCGAAGTGCAGAAGCATGGAGTTGGGAATTTCAAGAACTAGGCTCGGTACCATGCCGTGGTAAACAAATGTTTGGGCTCTTTATTTAAATCAAGAGTTTACAATTTATTAGTAAGGTTGCACTCTCAATAATGTTATCATCCCAAGATTGCTGTTGTTTTAGAGATTCCCAGTAGTTTCTGTATTGAGTTTGTTAGGATGGTTTTGGTGTCTGTGAACTTTGGAACTCTTTGACAGTAGGAAGTGTGGGAATGAGTCCCAGTTGGCTGAGGTTTATGCTGTGTAATATGTTTACTTTTTATCTATTTGCCTCTTGATCTGTATGCCATATTGGCTTTATATAATGTACTCTGTTGTGATCAAAACTGACGTGCTCCTGCTGTTAATTGTTTACTCTGGTTTTATGTCCCAATGGGTTTATGTTGTTCCCGTGAGGATCCTGTCCAGTCTACTTCTCATATGTTGGATAATTTGTAATCATCAAAATAATGCCTGCACATGACGTTATGCCCCCCCTGCAGATGCAACAACTAAGGTGTCAGTGATGTATATGATTTAATATTTTCAGGTTCTAGGTCCAAACGATTATATTATTATAATTCCGTTGGTGCATGTCACTCTATGCAAACATGACTTGCTAGGATCTAACTCATTGCGGCGCGTGATGGCTCTTTCCCCTGCTGCGGACCCAATTGTTAGTGCTGTTAGTCGCGCACCATTGGGAGTATTTTAGCTGGCACTGCCCATACCTGGACAATTATTGCTTCTTTCGATTGGCTCCACTGGCTTGGAAATGTTGCATCCTTGTATGCCCTCCAGTTTCAGGGCCACTATGGGTTTTTTAACCCGAGTAGAGTAATAATATCTAGGGGAAAGGTCTAGTGATGGAACATTCATCCAAATGGACATTGATTGGAAATAGTACTCCTGTATCGCCTACTAGAATGGTGTGGCTGCCAGACAGTAGCAGAGTCCAAAATTTGTAAAATTATGCAAACATTGAACTTAAAATTAGACTTCTCTCTTTCTCCTCCCTTCACTTAACACTCTACGGTAACCAATCGCTTGTTTGATAGGAGCTGCGGCTATTCCATCTGGGGGTGCTGTGTAAACCATGATCACCTCACTGCCCTCTCTCTTGCCAGCATTCTCAACGTCAACTTCAAACTCGAAATGTTGATTACATTTCAAGTCGTCGACTTACATTGAAGGGCATCGGGGCCTGTAGGCCGCCACAGGTGTGGTTGAGGTTGCTGCAGTGTTGGAATTTGTTTAGTTTGACGTGGATGGATCTTTCCGAAGTTGTTAAACTGTAGCTGAGGCCATATCCGAATGGGAAGACCGTGGAGCCATTGTAGAATTTGTATGTTCGTCCTGGATAACCTAAGTTTTCAACTGGTCTCAATTGCAAGGATGTCAAAGGAAGCTTATCGACATAATCGGCTTCATAACATCTAAGAGGGAATCTTCCTCCTGAAAAGACTCAAAATTACAAGACAAAAGACATTGAAATCGATTTCTGTAAATATAAATACGGCCCGAGTGTTTCATAATTTATCAATACATAATTTACTGAGACAAACCTGCTTTTAGGGTTTGGGCAGCATCATCTTCTTTTGTGTCTCCAAGAAATTTATGGTGATCCACCATTGCTTGTACAGAGTCACAATCCGAGCCATTAAGTACGTGAGACTGGACCAAAATCTAGACCAGCCCGGCTCTTCTAAACACTTCTTCTTATACAATTACCACAATTTGAATATGATTAGGTAAGAACAATAAATAATTTGATTGGATAAACATAATAAATACATCAGAAAAATATAAAAACCTGACTGGAGAGGATATGATAATATTTTGGATTACTAATTATTAATATAAATATAGACGTGTAATTAGTTGTTAATAAAAGTAAATACAATAAAAGAAATCTGGATGACGATGATGATAATGACATAATTCAATAAATTTATTAAAAGTAGCCTAACTGGTGCTGTCTAATAACTGTGATTAGAGGATGTAAATCGTTAAATAATTACGAGTTATCCCTTTAATCAGTTCATCTGTTAAAGATAATGATGAAACGATGCAGAAGGTTGCCCTTCAGGATTTATAAATTTTGGATTTTGTCAACACGTGTCTTAAAATAATTCATTACAGGAAGTGCGTCAGCGGAATCGGAAAGCTCCGGGTTAAAGACGTCCTTGTCATGCAACTACTTGCTTTGGACATGGTGTAGAGAGAAGGACAAGACTGGGATTGGAGTGAGAGATCGTCTAAGCTTATTCATCAACTTTCTCCAAGCAAGGATTTGACACATCCCTTCTGGTGGCGAAATTCTTCTGCTGTTTCCGTGTCATCAACACTTCTTTTTTCCTGCACTCCAGCACTTGTGGGCAAAAGGATCACTCGCTTAGAAAACACTCTCTGTTTCGTTGATGTTCCATAAATTTTGACGAATGATCCTCTGTTTTACACTTACGGTCCCAGCATGCTCCTGACGCTCTACCTGACTGGTGATGTGGTCTTGGCCAAGCGGATCTCCCCCAGGCTTAACAAAGTGGCCCCCGGAGATGTTGTTCTTGTGCGCTCACCTGTGGTTCAGAGGAGAATGATGACGAAGAGAGTCATTCGAATGGAGGGAGATCGTGTAAGCGACGTTGTGGTTCCTAAAAACAATGACAGATTCGAGACTGTTGTGGTATTGTTCCGTTCATGCCCTCCAAATTGGTTATGGGTTTAATGGGATTTTAGAGGTGAATGCTGTTTAAAGTTTTAATTTTTTCAGGTAATTTGGGATGTTGTAGTTTTAAACTGCCTAACGGGTTTCCCTTTTGCTAATTGAATTTTTTTTCTTGATTTTTTATGATTGTGTTTTGTTTGATGTTTTGCTTGATGGAATTCAAAGTTTGTGTCTTGTGGATCATAACAATTGTTAATGGGGTTTTGGATTTTGCTAATCTGTTGTTTATTCTATCTTTAGGTTCCCAAAGGGCATATATGGAGAGAAGGAGAAAACAATTATGAATCCATAGATTAAAGAAAATTTGCTGTTCCTTGTGGTCTTGTTGAAGGCAGGGTATTTAGGAAGGTGAAATCATCTTCTTCAATTTTTGATCTAATAGTTTGATGGTATGAACTGTTCTTCTCATGGGAAATTGATTGATTTTACCCGGGATGGATATGAACTACAATCCATTCCGGACAGACTTTCTGATGTAATTAAGTTTTATATGATGTCAAAATTGCTGAAACATTTCTGGAACTTATTTGCTCAAGAATTGAAAACAGTCAAGCCTAAGCTTTTGGACCAGTATCCCGACCATGTGGGGTTGGATATTCTTAGCTATCACTGATAGTTGCATAAGGCCTTTGCTATTGTTTCTCTTCGCGGTTCCTGTACTTCTAAGCTAAGTGACTTGAGTGAATATTTCAAGTTGATATTCTCTCTTCTAGGACTTTACTTCTTATGTGTACATCTATGTCATCTTGTGACTCAGAAACGAATCACTTTTTCCTGTTTATTTTTGATATGAACACAGTTAACTAAACTTCCATTCCGAGCAATTGACTCTAGGTTCTCTTTAATTCATTATATAACATACTCAGTTATGATTTCAGGGAACAAAATGAGTTCTTGTAGTCACTATTGGTATATCAGTTACTGATTCTAATTTCGCTTTCCTGCCCTCTTAATAGGTATGGCTGCCTAAAGATTGTGGTTCATTGGGAAGAAGGGCAGAATAAGTGATCCATTCTTGTAAGGTACACATTTGAGTAATTTTCAGCAGTGTTTTTCAGGATTAGAGAAGTTGACCTGCTGAACTATAGTTCTTATATTGACTGTTTTTGCCATGCGCTGTTATTATATTTCTTTACTTAAATTTTATTCCTTGACACGAGAGAACTTTGCCTTACAAATTTAAAAAATATTCACCGCAATATTGCTTTGGAATTTCGTTGCTGGTTACCATCTAAGCAAGAATTCTGTTCTGGCAAATTTGCCTCATTTTGAAGCTTTGTTGGTGCTTTTTGACCCCAACTAGATTAAAAAAATGCTTTAGCATACTTGCTATCCGTGGAGTCAAGTTTATGAATTAACAATAGTATAGTTCAACCTTGGCTGAGATAACCTTCTCCTAAAGGCAACTGTGTTTCCTAGTTTAAACTCTGTTTTGTAGCACTGACAGAAGATAATAGTGACAGTGGTTGTTGAGGGATGTAAATGGATGGCTTACCTGACAGGGACTATAGATTGGGATTTTGAGAATGTGGCCATTGGCACTTGCAACTCTGTTGCCAAGATAACGGCTAGGCACCAGGATAGCATGACGAAGTGTAGTGGCGGGTTGTGGCTCCGTACCGTATTCATATTTGCTACAGGAAAACAAGGCAATGGAGAAAGTGGAGATTTCTGAAAGGAAAATGAAGTGTCTCTGCTGGCTTGAGACTGACAGAAAGCAACCAAACAGGGCTGAAGGAAAGGATTAGCACAGGAAGATTTGTTATGCTAAAGATGATCGAATTTTAGATCCCAGCAAAATGTTTTGAACCAGCTATACATTTTGGAACTGGAGAAAATAATATAAACATTTCAAAGATGTTGATAACAGACTTAGGTCTACTAACAAGCAAAATTTCAAAATCTCAAAGTTGAGCTCAGAATAAAGCATAAAGAAAAAGCCTAACTTGTTTTCCATTTGGGAATGATATTCATCAGCGAATCTTAATGGGGATGATATTACTGCCATTTGATTTGCCTGAATAGATTGAGTGTACGAATTCAAGCTCGTTCTTTAAGTACTTGGTAAATTTGTCTGAAGCTAGAACTTTAGCTATACAACTCACAATTGAAAATAATTATGTCAGCTGGAACAGAAACTTAACTCTAGGGTATAGAACTAAGGAATATGGCAAATCAGAAGGATGATACCCTCCAGAAGTACCAAAACATATGATCATCATTTGGTAATAGGGGTTGCGACATAATGAAGAATTAAATCATCAGATACCATCTGGGATAAGTTAGCATCTCAAAAGTTGTTGAAGGCAAAAGAGAGAATTCATCGAGTATTTTGCTGCTATTTACATTGCTAAAGGTATCTAAGATGGGCGATGGCAACCTTACGGCTGTACTCCAAGTGCCCTGTCAAAGTGTTGCAATTCATCAGCCTCTTTTGAACTCCACTCATTATCCAATTCCAACTCTTTGATTTGTTCAGAACTTCAGCCCACATCAGATATGAGTATGCATATGTTGTACTGAAATGCTACTTATATAGGACTAACTCTCGATATCTGCATTCATAAAGCTGAAAGCATTAGAGGTTCCTTGTCTTAAATAAATGTAGCAGTTTGCATTGTTGCAAAATTACTATGAAATTTACAGGAAAAACCATTCATGAAACAAGCACAAATCATTAATGAAATCTTGTTACGGTAAGACACTAGGAAAACCTGAGACATCCCAAATAGAACTAGTGTTGAAAATAGGATCAGGAGTATAAAAGAGGCGCGCGCGTGTGTGCACGTGTATGTGTGTGTCTATAGGAGTGTGTGTAATTAGAAACATGAAGGAATAAGCAATTTTAAGTAGATACGATGAGTTAAATAAGCGATCTTTTTCAATGGGAACAACAAAGAAAATAAGAAATCTGAACCTGATTCTGTGCGCTTGATGCAGTAGTCCAGCACTAAGGATGATGTGATGTTGCTGGACTATCACGGATGAAAGTTATTGTTCTTGAATCATCTTGTCTGTCAGCTTCTACCAAAGGTGGTAAGTCTCTCATGACCCATAATACAAACACTGAAGGCACTGAAGAACCTAGAAAAATGTTAAGGTCTCACATTTACGTTTTCCAAAAACCATCTTTATTTTTCATGTAACTTGGGATTAACTATATGAAAGCATCAGTGATTTCTTAATCATTTTAAGAAAGTAAATTCATTGCAACCTTAATCATCAAACTAATATTATATGCCTTGCATATGATGCGAATGCAACAGGAGTACTGAATCCATAGCAGGTGATTATATGTCTAATATGGCTTGCCTTATATAGATTTAAGGATATGATTTGCCAAAGTTCTAATCAAATTGAGATTAGTGCAATCTACAATTGTTTCCGCTATCAGTAAATTTCAAACTTTCCTGTTAAATTGAAAATTTTGAAGGATGCTTACCCACAAAATAATACAAAATCAGTAAAAGAGCAGTATAAACACTATGCATTTCCGGTCGATGCCAGTGATAAAGGACCTGCAATCAAGATTTTATAGTTTCAAACAGTAAAAAATGAAAATATAGAATTTATGACCAACAGAAATACATACTGGAATTTCAGTTAAAAGAGCTATGAAAGCACTCAGTGTAAAGCAAAAAACAGATACAGCAGCCAATCCAGCAACCTGCACATAACAATGCACCATCACATCATCATGAAGAAATAAAAAGAATTGAGGGATCTATTTATCAGTTGGCCATAGATAAAAATTGAGACAAATGCTTCAAACACTACCGTGTAATAGGCAGTCAATCAATACAATAATGGTGCTAGCAAAGTTAGGTCAGTACCTTCCATATTTCAGACGAAGTTCTCTCAGATATAACCGTCCTCATTTTCAAGCACAACATAAGTCCTGGACACGAAACACAGTTAAATGTATATTAAGTAAAGAGAAGGATGACATCTACTAATTCTGCACGTAATGCAGGCAACTTAGTCGCCCATATAGTCAACAAAAATCTTATCCCACCATTTCAGTGGGTAAAATTATATTACTAATTAAATGAAAGGTAATAGTCACTTAGCCGACACTAGCCATTATCTGTAAAAGTGGTCCACACAGACTAATTGTATTGCAAATGAGGCTCTTCATTGCATCAAACTACAGTAATTAGGTGCTAATACAAATGCAATTCAGAGTGTGTGCATATGGTGGGTCATAGTTCAAAGGATGGCACACATACAACCAGCAATAACAGACTCAAGTCAGATTCCATATGAAGTTGAAACTATTGACACAATCTTAATATTGCCAAGCATCAAACAACCCTGTTGTCGATGTGATAGTTAATGCTGCAATTTACAATAAATGCAAATTCTCAAGATTGTGACAAAGAACCCAAAGGAAAAACAACTATTAATCTACCCAACAATAAGTTTCTTTTGACATAAAAAATTTAATTAACTTAACAAAATTCAGTAGCACTTGAAGAAAATATTGGCACTGAGTCTAGAACCTACAGTCAAAAGCACAAAGCTATTACTTCAAAGGAGAAAAGTAGAACAAGATAAGCACAACAATGAAATTATACCCAAAAATTGACAGTTTAAAATGATAGATGCTCACCATAACATGCTAACGCCCCTCCTAATAGTAGTATTGCTGTGGCAAAAAGAGATATATATACCTGCATGAGATTATAATCACTGAGCTATGGCTGCACTAACTATTACTTGCTTAGGGAAAAGAAAGCCTCAAACAACATTGGAGCATCCAAAGCCTACGTTTTATTTTCATATTGATGAATTCATATATTAGCTGTGTCCTTCAACCCACTTATATGCCAAAGGATTACCAGCTAGTTTGCATATATTCCTTATGAAGAATGAGTAACGGAACAAAAACTCACGGATGTAGATTGTGACAATTTGCACACAAACCATATTCAACAACTGTAGACAGAATAATGTAAAAACAGTCAATCCTCCTTGTCACACTGATCAGAATATACAGTAGCCAGAGAAAGATGAATCTTAACCAAATAATGAGAGAGAGCACAGAGACATGCAATGACCACGTGAATGGGTAAATTGCAAACTAATATTTTAATGTCCATACCCGAGCTACCACTGATGAAACAATAGGATTTTCTCCCATCCCAATCCACATTACCACGGCAAATATCATCATTAAAATGAATACCAGAACAGTCACCTGGTGATCAAGTTCAGAGTAAGTGGATTTCCAAACATTTAGTTATCACATACGTGACAGCATGGATAATAAAGGGAAAAAGGACAAAAATAAAAAATAAACAACATGCATGCATTCTTTGTGGAAAAAGAAAACAGAGAACTTTTTATCATTCTCATACCAAAATCACAATCTTTTGACGGCTCCCCACATGAATTGATTGGAAAGGGAAACATATTCGAAGAACATCGGCATTCGATGAACCAGGCGTGTTCAGTGACCTTTTCAACAAAGTTTCAAGAAAGCCATGCTCCTCATCCTCTTCTTCTTCATCATTTGGCTGATGGCAAAGGTCAACCCTACAAAAGGAATTCACAAGAAACAGTGTATAACTTACGGAAAAACAACAATTTTCATTGGAAAGAAAAATATAGCAAATTATAAATCATAATATTTATTACAAAAAAAAACATAAAACAATTTTTTTATATAGATAAAAGAAAAATAGCAATACAATGTATTCATTTTAGTAATTAAGATATGAATATTTAGTGTATAGCTATCAGTAACTGACAGAAGATCCTGTGTTAACCAAAAATTTACTCTAAAATTGAAACATCCGTATCAAGATTGCTAATATCATGAAGTAGCAAACAATTAACGAAATGCAAATTAAAAATCGAAGATAAAATCATTATGAACCCAAAAAGTTAAGTATTAACCATGTGCTCCTTTGTAAATCATAATTTATTTTCAAATAAGTGATATTATAACTCTCAAACTAAAGCCAGTAGCACCTCAAAAACAATGGAATGAGTAGCAACCCGTCCAAAAATCAATAATTAAACAGCTTAAATTCTGCAAAGACTAAAGTGGACTGAAGTAGACTGAAGATCTCTGACAAATCATGTCACATTTACTACTACAGCATTTAGCAAAGTTGAAAGATTAAGCATCTGGATTTAAGGATCCTTTGTCAAAGTATCTGTAAACTTTTCTCTCCAAATAGTGTGTTAAGAGCTCTATGATTAATTATGAAAAACAAAAATAAGAAGAAACGTACCAGAATGATAAAAGAAGAAGAAAGGCTGCAAGCAACAGAAGTCTAGGAAAGGCTGCAAAGCAGAAATTCACAAAACTCGAAAACTTTCATTAAGCTCTTAAAATGAACATCTAAATATGTCGGAAACAAGAGGCATACCCATGGCAATAAAACCACAAGAGTAAGACCAGCATAGCCATCGCTCGCAGGCAGCAACAAGATTTAAAACAAAATAAAGGAAATAACCTGCCATGTCAGAACAAAACTTATCAATTTAGTTTGATTCAAAATTAAAAAACTACCATTAACATAGTGACCATAATTGGGTCAGAGGACCAAAACAGTTTAATGAGATAACATGGAAGCATACTCTGACATTAAAGCATGGAACAATTGACATATGACATTAGTGAAAAATAAGTGATCTCGTCGTAGATAGAGTTGCAGAATGCCTGGTGAGTGACCCGCAACAGCTATAGATGTTACCTAATTTCTTTCTTCAGCCAAAAACAAATAAATAACAAAGTTTGTTGAAATGGAGAACTTCTAACTCTAACTGAGTAAATAAAATGCATCTTTTAATGAGATGCTGCCCTTAGGCATTTTATAACATTCCTAATTATTTATGACACACAAGCAAGCAGTTGTTTGATCCTAATAAGCAGCATGAAAACTAAATATTAAATGGCTAGCGACCCATTATAAGTTATAAATCAAGAGGCAATGTTACAATATTAATTACTTAGCGATGAAAACTAACAGAAACTTATGAACTAGAAAGGACCACTCACCACTGTTAACTGATCATGCATGTAAAAAGCCAGGAAATACCAAAATGCAGAATATGAATTCTTACCTACATTAGAAGAACCAATCAATAGGTGAAAGACCTGTAGGCATTCACTTTTATTAGTACAACATTAATGCATTTGAAATAAGAGTAAAGGGATAACTAGTTCACACAGTAAAAACAATCATCCTTAATGATATATATATCATTAGCAAGAAACAAAGGGAAAACTATCAGAAGCAAAAGAATTATTGTTGATTTTCTGGAATTGTTCTTAATTAGATCTTCTTCCTAAGGTATTACTATTGATTCATATGACCTATAATTTCCAAATAAACCTGCAGGAACCCCGGTCCCCTTAAATCAATGCAAAGTCAGACAGGGCAACAAAATACCTTCTATTACACAAATTTTCAATGAACTCCTGCTTAATAATGATATCACACATCCAGGTTGAATCGAGGCAAGAGTATTTCATTTGACCAACTGGCCTGAAAATAACTGATTCATCTAGCTAACTTATTAAGTCATTAGTCAACATTTACAAAGTCGTTTGTAGGACATGTAGCACTTACTTTTTGACGAGTCCAGCCAAGTTGTGAATTCCTTGAGTTAATCCTTTTTAGCTGGTGCAGAGTGTAGCAACATAATTAGTCAGTCTACACAAGAACATAGGAAAAAGAACAGGGGAGGGAGCAAGTGAGAGTAAATATTGCAGGTACACAAGCAGACACATGTATTCCCAAACACACATATGCATAAGTATGTGAAACTGCAACACAATGAAGAGTTCTATCACGGATATTGAAACGTGTCATTTCTCTTTGGTCCAAGCCCAAGTACACAAGGCTTGATTCAGGTACTTGACTCAGTTAAATTGAGCATAAATTCAGAACAAGTTCAGTTCAAGCTATAAAACCAGTTTCACCCAACTTGTAACAAAGACAACTTAAGTTCATGTCATGATTGCTCATTCTATGCTCCTACATTGTATGGAAAGTATCCAAATATGAATGCGGCAGCTCAGTTCCACCTACTGAACAGCAGACAAAACCAACTATTATTTAGTAATCACTTGTTGATTTTCCTTTTTGTTTTCTCCTTCCAAGTAGGCTTTTTGGGTAGCTCATTTCTTCTCCAACATACCGTTGCATCATCTTCATTCCTCATATTTTCACAAATGCTAGTAACTTGTCAAATTCACAAGCTTCACCGTTCCTTAATTCAGAAACCTGATTTCAAATTCTAATACCTATATGCTACATCACACATTGTAATTATACTTTGCTTAGGGATATCAAGCAATTGACTCAATAGGGAGCCATTATTAATACTTCAAATAGGACAATATAATCTCCTTAGCAACCTATAATGCCAATTGTACATTTTCAGATGAAAGTTACTGCTGAACATAACAGGATGCCTTCCATCCAAACTCAAATGTCATCAAACCAAAACATTCCAATCCAATCACTGCCGTCAAGAAACAAATTTCCCTTACAATCAGTCATTAATCAGAACAGAAATGAAGATAAGATGACAGGAAATCAACGAGAAATATTTCACACATAGTTCAAATATTCTTTCCAAACTATCAACTCCTTGGAACTCCATATAGCAGACCACATCCCATAACATTACAGAACCAAATTTCTCATCTGTTCTGTACTGCACTTGAATAGACAAGAAACAAACTTCCCATCCACAATACGAAATCGAAACATACCAGCAATACATTAATTCAAAAACAATCTGCTCATTCCTAAACTCCCATTTATTCAAATTCACATAGAAAACCCACTACAAACCTACATTTCTCATCTTTTATCAGTACACACAAACGAAACAATCAAAAAAGTTCCAAACCAGACCAAGTAAACTAAGTCAAAATAAAAGCCAGCTCCAACCAAAACCAGAAACAATAATAACCCACAAATGAAAACAAACCTGAGTAAAAGCAAGACAAGCAATAATACCATCAACACAAGCAAAACCCACATTCACACCGACCAAAAGTCCTGAAAAACAAGACCCTTCTCTCAGTTCAGACATCTTTTCTATCTCTATTAACACGTTTATAAAAAACAAAACACATATACGTATTTATTTATATGTGTTTTATCACTTTCTCCCCAGTAAAAGTGTGACAGAACGTGAGCCAAAAAAAAACAGCTTTTGGGTCCAAAACTATCAAGTGTACGGCCTCTAAGGAATCCGTTTCAGGGTTTCTCCATGTACGATCTCTTGCTGATTTTCTTTACCAGGTTGGAATTCCTGAGAAAGAGAAGGAAAGATAAGTTTTTCAGGGAAAAAAATTCTAATTTGTTAATTTTTGTGGAGGGTTTATGGTAATTAAGTAGATCGTATAAAAAAAATTATGACGATTATGGGAAAATAGACACGATACGCGCGTCAGCGCGCGGCTTTTTGGGCTGAGAGATTTCAAGGAGATTCCGTGATCCCATTTTGACCTAGTAGTTTGACCCACAATAACAATGAGGTTAATAACTTCCGGGTCCCTAAACTTTTATATTTTTGATAATTAATATAAATATAAGGATGAAATTCCTTTTTAATCAAATTTTAGAGAAATTAAAGCTTCAAATCTCGTGTTATTTAAAAAAATTAATTTTAATTTATTTAAAAAATATTAAATGAAGAAAACAGAAGCCTAGAGAAGAAATCAAGAACTCCATGGGCCAAGGCCAGCTTGTCTTTTATAGCCGCCTTCACCTAACCTTTCCAACAGACCCATCAGCCACAGAATTTATAAACTCTAAGCTCAATAGGAAAACTCGTTTGTTTCGACTGAATGAGAGTACAGACAACTTGGACATGATGATCAAGTGAACAATTGCAACATGTTTCCTAGTTAACTTCAACTTATGTCTTGTTTTTTGCTTGAGTCAAACTAGAACACTTGTCTAGGAGAGATCGCTGTGTGTTTCATCCAACCACAGAATGGCAATGGCTATTCCCAACTAGCACAAGTTGCTATATTAAAGTTTAACCAGAGGAACAAGAAGTTTGATAATTTTAACTAACTGAAGCATGGATTACACTGTTCTTGCATTGCCACATTCTGGTTTGAACACTAACATCCATGCTCTAGCTTCCCATTCTGGATTTAGGAACCCCATGACCCCCAAAACAGGAAAAAAAAAGACTGTTTAACCTCTTTGGCACTGTTGACTTTGAACAGAATTTAAATTGTGAACCTGGAATCATCTGGCATTTCCATTTTTGCAATTCTGTGCAGTCAGTTTTTGAGTAATAATGAGTTGTCAATACGCCGGTAGTTAGTAAGACAAATGTTGACACAGTAGACAAATTGGTATGGTAATTAGATTGTAGTTTCAGATTGTGAAGTTTTAGATATGCAGACTTGAAATATGCAAGCACATGTACTTTCATTACTGATATAGACTGCACCAGGGCTTATTATTTTTCACTTTGTTAAAAAGCAATAACTTCAAATATAAGATAATAGAAGTGTTAAAATTTACTATCCAATGCTAAGAAGGTATTAAATAAATAGGTTTTATTTCATTTTTTTACTAAGTATTAGCATAAGCAACAATAATTACTCATAGGAAAGTTAAAAGTATACACTGTCAAAGCAGCTCATTTTTGTAGAAGTTTTTAATGGTAACTGTGCAAACTGTTCATATGTAGTATATTTCAAATTTTATTGATTAATGTTTACTCTTCCACAAATAGTAGTCCTTGGAGGGTAGATAATACGGCGCAACACATTGTGCTGTAAAAATGAGCCCTAACACACCATTGATCCTGATCGCAATCGAGCCCCAACACTTTGATCAATGAAACAAAATCTAGCTACCACCTGATTGGAACAAATTTTAGTTGCTAACTACATTGGAATAAGATCATTCTGGATTGAACACAGGACAACCCCATTCCAGTTTTCCATTATCTAGAAACTTCAGGAGGGACAAAATAGGACATTGTCTAATTACTCTGGATTTTTTTTACAGGTAATAGTCCATAGGATAGAAGAATTAGATTTCTATGTATGATTGCTGACTAGGAAATAAAATGAACCTGGAATCATCTGGCATTTCCTTTTCTGAAATTCTGTTTAATGTGGTGAATTTACTATATTAACAAATATATGCAAGTAATGATGAGTTTTCAGTACACATGTTGTAAGCAAGACGAATTTTGTCTCAATAGACAAATTGGTATTATAATTAGATTATAGTTTCAGATTGTGAAACTTACGGTTTACAGGTCTTCAAGCAAGAGAGCAAATGTACTTTCATTGCTGATGTAGACTGCACTAGGGCTCATCATTTTGCATTGTGTTGGAATGCAGTTACTCCAATTATCTATACTTGAATTGTGCAACTTACCTTCCAATTCTAATAGTGGTCTTAAATAAATGGTTTTCATTTCATTTCCACATTTGAATTCAGTGCTTGACTAATACAAGTAGGAATATACACTGGAAAGTGAAGCTCACACTGTCAAAGCAACCCATTTTTGTAGAGATTTTTAATATATCTTTGTTTGCATGCATAATTTTAACTCTGCAGACTGTTTATCTTTAGTATCTTCTAATTTATCAATTAATGTTCACTCTACCACAAATAGTAGTTCTTTTAGAGGAGATTATACAGCTTAACGCGTTGCGTTGTAACAATAAGTCCCAACATGCCATCGATCACGATTGATCGCCTTGACACTATGATCAATCAACCTAAATCTACCTATTTGCTGATTTGAGAAAGTTTGATTCGTGAACTAGGAAGATCAAAGATCATATGTAATTGAACGTGGAATGAGGCGCATATGAGTGTACCATGGCTATGAATACCATGTCGAGGACAGAAATACATATAGTCTATATTTTGCATATTGAACTCTGAAATTAAATTGCCAACCAAAAATACTGAAATTTTGTGCATTAAATTGTGTAAATATATGGTAAGGAGACAACTTATAACAAACAAATCATTGGCCTTTTACACTTTAATTCTTAGTGTATTTCCCCCAATAAATACATCACAAACCAGACAGTACCAAACCATAGAATTAAAATATCTGTAAGCCATAACATTTTGGCAATGGCGGCCAAGAAAACCAGAGGCAGGCAAAAGATTGAGATGAAGAGGATCGAAAATGAGGATGACAGGTTGATAACATTCTCCAAACGTAGATCGGGGATCTACAAAAAGGCGAGTGAACTTGTCACTCTAACTGGTGCTGAAGTTGGTGTTGTGGTGTTCTCACCGTCTGGGAAGCCTTTCTCCTTTGGCCACCCATCCATTGAAGCTGTTGCAAATCGCTTCATGGGGGTGAACCCACCACCAAATGAGAACACGCATCCCCTTATTGAGGCTCACCGTCAGGTGAGGATTGATGAGCTGAACCAGCTGCATAATGAGCTCAATCGCCAACTGGATGCCGAAAAGGAAAGGGGAAAGGTGCTCAAGCAGATGACGAAAGGGAAAGAAACTGAGGGCTGGTGGGAAGCCCCAATTGAGGATATGAACTTGCAGGATCTACAGAAGCTTGATGCTTCGTTTGATGAGTTGCACAAGACTTTGTTGCAGAAACTCGATGAAAAAGCTGCTGCAGCTGGCGCTTCTTCCTCCATGCCTCCAGCTCCAATGAATCCCGAACAAGCAGAAGCTGACCCATTTGTTATCGACCTTGATGAATTTGATCCGTCAGAAGCATTTCCTTTTTCCTATGGCTTTAAGCCAGGGCAATTCTAGATATCAATTGTCATATTTTTAGTTATTCAGTTGTCATGATCTTTTATTTTTAAGTTTTCTCCTTCCCCTTTTAGTTTCATATCCTGAACTCTGTTGTTCTTCTCCATTGTTATCTGTTAATAACATGACAACTTATATTTGATGCAGACTAAATATTATCTTTGTTATTTGAATAACCATCTGCAACCATCATGGATGAAGAAGTACAAATTTACAGATAACAGAATTTATTTTTTTTTAAATCGCATTTAAATATTCCTTTTTAAAATTTATCCATAACCAAAGTAGATCGATAATAATTCGTGTCAACTCTTTGTAAAGTTTTTATTATATTAATTCGATCTTATTTTACGATCATGATCCCGTCATAATTCAAATTCTCGCCCCTAATCTTGGATCACTTTATTATTAATCCCATCAGAGTTTTCAATATATATAAAAAAAAAGTATCATTCTATCTCAAAAGATCGATTAATTAATTTTAAAAATATAAGTTAAATTTAATTTATATAATAAATATTAAAAATAATATTATCTAATTACTCTAGACTATTAAATTTTAATTTAAAAAAACAAAAATTTATTCTAAATTACTAAAATTAAGATTAATAGATTCTATTTAGCAAATTTTTATTTATCTATAATTATGATTTTAAAGTTAATTATTATACAATCAAATTCATAAATATCATATAAGTTTTATATATATATATATATATATATATATATAAAAATACGAATGACGTGATTAAAAATTGATAATTACAAAATTTTAAAGTAGAATATCATTCATTCATTATATTAAATAAAAATTTAAAGTTTTGGTTGGGCTTTAGAAATATAAGGCAATGAAAGGGAGGATTTTAGTTGTCTTCTAAGTGTAACGCATGTCCCAATAATGGTAATTAAACCAGCAAACGGTCTACTAATACTTCGGATGAACTATTTGTCTTTGGTTGCAGTCACCAATTAACCTAACTGATCTTTCTCTTCGGCAACTGCACATGATTGTTGACGATGGCCGAGTGAGTGATGGCATCTCTGCTGTTGAAAGCAGTGTTATCGGCATGCTAATAACGAATGGACATAAAGAAAGAAATAGCAAATTCAATCTGCTAAATCCTCACAAATTCACAGAAAAACGATCCCATTATCTTGCTTCCAACTCCTCATTGCCACATGATTTATATTTTATAGTCATATCCTATTCATGTTATGATATATTCATATTTTGTTAAAAAAAAAGGAATCGATACTTAAATTATTTTATAATTATGTTAAAAAATAAAAATTTGTACAATTATTAAATAATTAAACAGATTTTAATCGATTGTTTAAAATTATAATTTTTAAAATTCTAACTAATTATTTTATTTTAACTTATTAATAATATTTGCTCTACATCAATGAAAAAATTTAAGTAAAAGAAAAAAAAATTAAAATTTAATTTTGAGTTAATCACGTTAAATTTAATAAAATTTTAAAATATATATATATTAAAAATTATTTTATTAAATAGCGAGTATATGCGTGTATGTATACGCGTATGTGCATATTATTGTGTATGTATATATGTGTGTGTAATAGATTGTTAAATTTTTTAAAAATTACTAATTAAAGCTCTGAAAGTTACTATCTAAAGCTTGTTGCCGACATGTGAATTCAATATTACCTAATGAAGAACAAGAGCTAGAACAATAACCAAGGAAGATGGTGACTGTGTGTGGATTTGAATGCACAAAGGTAAGCTCAAGGTAACAAGACTAGAAAGCAAAGCAAAATATTCAAAGATAATTATATTGATGTACAAGCCATCTGTTCAATAATTCAAGATCGCAACAATGGAAGATGGTGTACATTTTCATTTTGGTTTTTATAAATTCGGTAGCAATGAACTCTACTCATTATCTTCTCCAGCTGATTGTTTCAAAAGCAACAAGGACGACGACGCCTCCATCTCGTTCACGCGTCCTTTCAGATTCTCACGGAGTTGCTCCAATGATGTCTTCATTTTCAGTAGTTCATCCAGGTCAAGTTCATGGATGGATTGTTTGTTTTTGAACAACCCATTTGCTTTGATAGCCTTGTCGAGATCCTCCCCCCGCTTTTTCTCCACATGGAGCTGTTTGAGCAAGTCAGCGAGTTCCTCGCTCAGCCTCTCCACGTTAGCCTGTTGGTGAGCATCAACACGGCCGTGAGCCTCGCGTTTTTGTTTCGAGTCCTCATTTAGAAAGCGTTGAGCCACATAATCAACGCTCGGGTGGCCAAACGAGAAAGGCTTCCCGCCTGGAGAGAAAACAACAATGGCAACCTCCACAGCACATAGGGTTGCGAGCTCGCTTGCCTTCTTGAAGAGCCCATTCCGGCGCTTCGAGAAAGTCACTTGCCTGGAGCTGCTATCCTTCACCATTTTCATCTCTATCCTTTTGCGACCCATAGTTGTTCAAGAACGAAAGAGGAGATGAACGAGTGAGTAAACACAACATTTGCCAAGTTTAAATAGGGAGAAATTTGGGAAATTGAAGTGGGCCTGGTTAATGATGCCAGAATCAAAAGAGTTTACATGTTTCTAATATTGGATTTTACTCTTTCATTACTTCCATATATGAATTATAATTTTGCTAATTTGGTAATGTTTTCAATGTCTGCCCAATTTGCCTAACTCATGTAATAATGAAACTTTTAGACTTTTGGTTGGCAGCATTTAATCTTTAGACATGCCCGTATCAGATTTTGAAAAGAAATTTAATCTTCAACCATCTCTTACTTCTAAATATTAATTTTGTATCGTGTTATATTATTTACGTCATAACTCATCACTGTTCCGATAAATATATATATATATATATATATATAAACTTTTGTAACCGTCGCTTTGAATTCTAGAAGCCACGACAAAACATTTAAATGTGTGGCTCTTGTGAATATAATATTAGTTTGAAAAATGACCTAATTTTAGACATTTCGGATAAATAATCTGAGCGCACACAGAATACATACAGCTGCACCGCCCCAGAGCAAAATAATGAAACTGAAACACATATGGTAATAGTGAATCTAATTTAAGGTAATGTTTATATGCAAATATGGGTCATTAATTAATGATGGTATTTGAGGTTGCTTAACAGGAAAGCAAGCCATCAACCTTCCGCTTAATTATATGATCTCGTTTATGTCAATTATTCTACGTAACTAATACGATAAAATTATTAAATTAATAAAATAAAAAATTATTTATTAATAATAAATAAATAAAATATTAAAAATTTATAAATTTTATTTATTATACTGATTAAACAATAAATTTTTTATTTTATTAACTAAATAATCTCGATATGTCAATTATTTTGAAGTATGAACATCATTTTATTTATTAATTAATTTTGTATTTTTTGGTGAGTTATTTTTTTCTTTTTTTAATTATTAGTCGTAATCGACCATTAAAAAATAATTCAAAGCTTCTTATCAGTATAAATATATGGGCAAAATCTCTTTCTTCGTCGAAAATGACCCAATCTAGCTAGCTATATCTTAGTATCGTAATATTGGAATTGGTATTAAAATAGAAAAAAAAACTAGAGAAACCCCGGCTTTTAAGCCCTTATATGTTTTATAATGCCTGGTCATAGCATCATTGTCCGATGAAAAGATATAATTGGTGTTCCGAAATCATGAACTTACACATGGCTTGGTTGCAAAACCGTTGTTGTCTCGTGCTTTAAAAGCAACTGCAGTAATAAGAATATGAACTCCCTTTCCTGCAGGCAAATGGGAGATTGCCAAACCAACAAACAATTCATCCAGTGTTAGACTTTAGACCAATTTAAATTGACAGACAGACAAGACGTGCAATATATATGTTGCCATCTGTTTAAAATTCGTAAACTGTGTGCTTTTCGGCAAAAGCATGCCAACTAGAAGTCGACAGAATGATGGTGCAGCAGGCCATGGAAGAGCGAAGCTCGTATTTGAGGCAATACACAAATTCTGGAAAGTTAAAAGTTGGCCAAGATTTTTTACAGAGAGATATTATTGGTCCATCTGCAGGGGCTCGCATGGGAATATTAAAAGTGTTTGATAATTGTTTTCAACTTTGTTCTTCAAACTGTTGCCGAAAGTATGACCAACCCATCATGGTTCTGCTTCGATGGCATGAATTATTTTACAGTTATGCATATCTATCCCTCTTTTATCTTGTCATTGGACCACCCCTTAGCCTCCAGTTATCCAATGGATATGAAGCAACCACCACCACCATGATGTTATATATTCTTCACAGTCTTAATTTGTATGACTTCAGGTAAGTTCAACTCTACAAGAACATGGTTTGCTACTTTTACTTTGCTTTGCCTGTTGTTTTTGCCAAATTGTGCAATTGATTCTGAAAACTGATTTGGAAATCAGTCTTTCCATACTACTTTATTCGGAATAATAGCTGGTTTTTGATAACAAATACTCTGTAGGAGATACCTTTTGGTGGATTATTCTCAAATCCTGAAGGGAATCTCCAAAGAAAAATATATTAAGATAGCCGACTTAGTGGGGTGGGAATTCTCCCGCACAAAGATCGTTTTCTGAAAACTTTTTAGATTAATTCTCTATAACTTTAAATCTTGGAATTAATTAAACCAAAATAATAAAGTAAATTACACCAAAAATTAACTTTAAATTAAAGTTAAACATGATCATAGCATTAATTAATATCAAAGCTTGTTAAATTAAAGATTTTTATAACCTAATTTGATATAATCTACGAGGGTTTTTAAATTATTTAAATTTTTTAAAATATAATTATAATGTAGATATTTAAAATAAAATTATTTAAATTATTATTTACTCGTTCAAATATTTAAAAATTTTAATTTTAAAAAGTATCAAATTTTTATAAATATAATATTACGTATCTTAAAAATTCAATAATTATTAAACGATTTTTAATATATGTATAAATATAATATTATTGTTTCATAAAAATATACGTAAATTCAAAAAACATGCATCTTAATCATCTAAAAATGCATGTATAGAATGTCAAATCATTCTCAAACATGAACAATGAAAATCATGCAAGTATATATCCAAACTTCGACCTTTCTATACATCACATTACAAGGCATAACATCATTATGCGTAGATTGAATGGAATAAATTCCTGACCTTTTACTTTCGGTATCAATACAACCCACATGCACAAATATCACACAAAAACATTCAAGCTTTCAAATTGCAAGCCCTTGTTTAAAATTTTCTCGGAAACTACTTTTTACTTACAGTTTATTGCTTGGATGCTGTGATTTTCTAGCATTTTCTTCCTGGACTTTTGCATCAAATTTATGTCTGTGTGCGTCACAAGTAAAAGAAACTAAAGAGAAAGATGATATATATATATATATATATATATATATATATTCATATGCTTATTCGTGTTCATGGAATTCGAATCTGCCGACTCCGACAATTGGCCACATGTTGCCATAATATTACTTTGGTAATCTTCGATCACTTTTAAGGAATGAGAATTTATTGAAAAAAGAACGATTTATTATACGAAAGTACTATCGAGTTAAATAAATCAAAATTTTTTAAAATTTTTTTATTTAATTTTTAATAAAATTAATAAGATGTGACATAATTAATAATCAAATATTTATATTATATCTTTTTAACTTTTCAATCCTCCTTTTAAGTACGGAAGCAAAACAATAGTAGATTGGAAGAAGTAATAAGAATACCTGGAAATAGCGGAAATTTGTTTCTAGATACGCACGCATGTACGAGTTAGTGTTGACTCCTCAACTTTAGCCAATACCTGCCATCCTTTATTTTGACTTGCGAAACGCGGGACAGTTATCATTCCTCTTTCTCCGCACCCACCATCTGAAATTACCAAAACCACCCCAAAATCCCAGTAAATACCATTTCTCTTCCCATTAGTGAATTATCAACCGTGCTCCTTAACTGATCCAACTTTCCCCCTCTTGCTTAAATACCCACCTCTATCTTTCCTTGTATACCTGCAGAAAAATACAATTATCGAGCCAGAGAGCAGAAGCAAACAAGTTCTCTTGAGTTCTTGTCTGAATCATCATATGGGAAGAACAAGCACAAGCAGGAAGAGTAAGAGATGGGACATGTTTAAGAGGTTGTTAAAGAGAGAGTCGTTGAGATGGAAGTTTTTGGGAAAGTGGAAGAGGATAAATTTTCAGATTTCTTTCATTGATGATGTTCTTTTCAAGATTGTATATGTATTTGAAGCTGTTGTCTTGGTAGCAGCTCTCTGTTTCTTCTTCCTTTGTTGTGGTTGTCACTTCTGACAGTTTTTTAAAAATATTTTTTGTCGTTTAAATTGTCACGTTGGGTCAGTTCAGACATTATTAATCTGTTTAAATCTTTTAATGTTGTTCTGTAACGTCTGTGGTTTAACTGAAAATCGTGGTAAGAGGATGTTTTTGCGTTGGATCTAGTTATGTGATATGAAAGCGGCTATGGTGGCGGCAGAAGTTTCAATGCAAGCTGTTTTCTGTGAAATTTAATGGCGGTTGTTGCTCTTGGAGAATGAGTCGGGCAGTGAAAGCTTGTGGGTTGGTTGATGGTGAAGCTAATTTGGTTTTCAGCTTTCCACAACACTGTTGTTGCTGTAGTTTACTCATCAATGTATAGAGCTGATGCTGATTAATTACTGCTCAAATGTAACTTAATTTTTATGAACTGATTCTCTTTTTCTTAATAACTTTTCAATTTCAGATTGATTTACTCTTGTCTCTGTTTTGGCTTGATCATTGCCAGGCAGAGAAGCAAAGAAATAGCCTGAATAAGTTAAAATGTCTGCCAAATTCCATGGAAATCTCAGAAACTAAAATGGTTAAATATAAATGAGTGAATGGTACATGAAGGTTAAATGGGGTAATTCAGTGAGACCGGGCAGTTCATTTCGACTTGCTGAGTGGGAAACGATGTACAATCTAAAACCTGAAACTCAATATCCCAGAGTTTGACTAGGCTGTCAGATTAGAATCTTTCAATCCACTTGTACACTATACATATTTGTGATTTGGATATTGAACCCGGTAAACGCGTCCACTAAAGTCCAACCGGGTCCTGCAAGAAACATACTCGGCCACCGCGTTATGGAGGACCATGATCACGTCGTGTATTGGAATGTTGACGCTTCGCAGTTGCTATTATTATTCAAGTAATCATAGAACTTGAATCTCCTTCCCATGAACCCTTATTTGCTGAAAGTCGATAGGGATATAACAATTGGAGTTGACGTTGAATGTCAATTAAAAATGTGATTTCTCCGATCCACGCCATGATTCAATCCATGCCAGCATCTCCCTCAGCGTCAGCATATTGTTGTAATATTAGAACAGAAGCACTTACAGAATCTGCAAAAATTAACAAATCCCCCATGGCCCTGATCTCCGGTCAGTCACACCGTTCTAATAGACCGTCCGAGACCGGTGGCGCCGTAACATCTCTTCCAACAATGTATAAAATCAACCTTCTCTATGATCTCTAACTGACAAGCCAGGTTGCCAGAGTAATTAACGTTGTTTTCGCCGGCAGTCTTCTGCCTGAACTCGTTTACACTCATCGTCAAGCCGGTTTGGTCATTCATCACCGTAGGCATGATTAGTTCCTTTTTACATTTTTATTGTTTCCGGGGAGGAGCCGCACTACGGTTAGTTGAACAAACCGGTGGCCTGACATTCTCCATGCGTATGCTGGCGCCTCGCTGTCGTCCGGACCACCGATGAACAGCGAACAATGTGGAACATGCAGCGGTCAGACATTTTATCCTCTGCTGCTGGCTCGCCGAGTCCGTTGTTCCTAAAGATACCCACAGAACACGGCGCATTTACTAATATATCCGAGTTGACCTCGCGAAAATAAGAGTTGCCATCCGTGGTACAATACAGTGTGTTTTGTTTACCAAAAGGAACAATCAAAACGCTATGCGTTTGTCTTCTGCGAGACTGCAAACGTCCTTGTGCATGGTGAGGAAAGTGGACAACGAAGTGAAGGTTGAACTGAGATGCGGAGTTTGTCTTCAAAATTTTCTAAGGCATTGATGATTTGATCCGACGAGGAGTTGTCAATAGGCCTTGCGCAGAGCCGCCGTTCTTGGCTGTGTTGTGGACAATAAGCATATCAGATGTGGTGCCGGTGAGCTCAACAAGGTGGAGGCCGAAGACGTAGATAGGAGACTGCTTATGCCTGATACATTGTCGACCGAGTGGGCGCATGCGAGGATTCAGAGTTCAGCGCCTTGTTTTGCACATCGTATGCTCCTGCGCTAGTATCGGGGTTAGAGTGTTGAGGATCTGTACATGGCAGTAATGATCGATCAAAACCTGCAAAATTACATTTCAGGATGTCAACTGATGAATCAATGAAACATTACATGAAGTATGAATACCTTTGTTTGAGTTCTAATCTTAAAACTCAAACTTTTAGTTAAAATGATGAATTTAACATAATATTAAAGCAGACTTCATCTAACAATTGTGTTTAAACTTCTCGAATGCCAAATATTGAAATAAAATTATATGAATTCACGCGACAAAATTCATTAAAAACCTATTTGCAAAATTTCATATGTTAAGACACTAACCTTTTCGTCCCAGCCGATGTTAAGGATTACGACAGTCAAGAGCCCTTTGGTATTCATAAGCATTCCAAGAGCCAAACTGTCATGGAATGGCATGGGATAGAATAGAGAAACCAATAGAGTACTTCAAATCTTAAGTAAACAAGTCAAGAATACAATTATTCCCGCCAGGAGCCAGTTGTGTACTGTATGAACATTGGTTATTATCCCAGAAATTGCGAAGAATAAAACGGCAGCTTTATCCCGGAAACAAAGTCTGCAAACCTATCAATAAGAACAGCTCCAAGCTCCCTATTAGGCATTATAATCCCAAAAACAAATGCTCCAACAATTGAATACATGCCACACGATTCTGTCACAAAGGAACAGAGCACAATCCCGATTAAAACAAAATAGAGAAAACGATCGCTGTAAACGTTGTTTTTACCTTTAGAAATGCGGTGAATAATCCACACAAGAGCTGGACGGACTTCGTGAGATGCATATTACTATGAATGCAATAGTCTTCGTGAGAGCAGACGGTGCATTTTTCGGACTTAAACGTATTGGTAAAACAATTGTCACTAAAATCCAGGAGCAAATACCGCGGTAGACAAGGCCAATCGTCCGGTTTCAGTATGGAGGAGATTGAGTTCGTTCAGAATCCGAGCGTCGATAGGGAAGCCTTTGACGGTGAGCTTCAGCCCCAAAACAGGCAACAGCTGGGATCAGTAGGGAGATGCAAGAGACGTGCAGTGAGGAAAAATAAGCCAGCGCCTATGCCCATTGGAACCAATGCACTAGCAGCTGCAGTGTTGAGTTGTCTCTTGGTTGCATGCTTCATTGAGGCTGTGTCCTTTTCTAAACCAAGCAAGAATAAGTAAAAATCCAAGGCCATGTATGCCAGTCTCCAATGACATAACCGATCTTACAGGAAATAATTTGTAGAAATACTTTCTCCCCCCAAAACACGATGAACCTAACAACAAACCACCCTATGTAAAATGAATAAGAAATTTCATCATACACGTATACGAATCAGATAAATAACGTATGAATAAAAAATATTTTGCAAATTACAGGCGTTCACACTTAAAAATTTTCTTACAAGAATATCCATGACAATGAGGGGTTGATGCAGCGGTAGGAGAATGAAGTGGGGAGAGCGAGTGATGAAAATGATATAGGCAAGCTGCGTCAGGAGAAGAGGGAAGGATTGATTGAGAGGGTTTTGGCCGAACCAGACGTCATTTGTGGTGGTTACATTCAGAATCAAACATGCATGAGAATAATTTTTATGGTTTCATAAATTTGCATGCCAATTTTTCCTTTACTCCGCCTTTGACTTGGGGAAACGAACACCACCGTTCAAGCCGCCGTGAAGTTGGCGCGGTAGGAGTGAACAAATTTACGATTTTATTTTCTTGAAAAGAAATCAGGAGAAAGAGGACAGAAAAGAAGACGTGACTTCTGTTAAAGAGGACACATTCCCATTTACCCATTGATGTGACCAGATTTACGATTCCAATTCCACTGGCACGAAATTTTATATATATATATATATATATATATATATATGGAGGAGGAGTGACCTGGGCGCTGCTCTTCAAGATCCAGCTTCCATGGTTGCATCAATTGAGTTTAAAGAGTTTCTTACAATACCGCCAGTCGAGTTTTTCTTTCCACAATGATTGCTAAACCATGTAAGAGAGCAGCTTCCCCAATCCCCTCATTCCAAATATTTAGACATTTTTGGTTAGATGTTCGTTCTGAAAAATAAATGATGGATTTATACTTGAGAACGACAATCAGCAATGCTTGGATTCGAACTTATGCCGCTGCTCTTGAATAAGGTGAAAGCAAGCTCTCAAATTCAAACATGAATAATAATCACATTAGCTGTACACAAATGGCACAGACAAACACAGATTGAACACACAAGTCCATTCATTAGTGTTCCATAAATCGATATACAACAAGTAGACTCTCTACTTTCTATTTCTACTGAAAATAGTGTTCTACTACATCAACAATCCTTAATCATACTCATCAAACTCAGAGCCGTCTTCAGTTTCTTGACCTTCGCCACTTTCCTGCATTCATTGAAGATAATCAATCAGCTCAATGCATCTTAACTATGACACAACGAACAACAACGAGATGAAAGCAAAGCTTTTAAAACATGTAACAAGTAGTGCAGGTACCATTCTCTTTGTATAATCTGCCATGGCTCTGTCAAACTCTGCTCGTTTCTCTGTTGCAATATCATAATATTTAACTTTTTCCTAGAGGCAGAAAATGTAGATTAAGTGTTAGCTCTTACAATCATCCTTCTGTCTTAAAAAATTATTGAATGCTATATTATCATATTTGACTTTGTCCAACGCAACTGAGTATGTTTCAAGGAAACATGCAAATTAACTCAAAATTGGAAAAGCATGTTTTCAAAGTCAAGATTACTAGCACATGCATAATCTAAGAATACACATCCAAGAAGACATGCAAAGCAATTACTACATCCATATATCCACAAAACTCCTAGTTTGTTCACCTAGTCTGAACAAAATTTGCTGCACCTTTTTAGGTACATCACAGATAATCTAAAATTGGCACAGCATAACACCACATCCATACTAAAAACCATTTAAAAATTATAAGGAGCTAATACAAACATGCACAAACCTCATAGGTCATCATTTTCCACTTCTCTCCACATGCCTTGCCAATCTGAAACAAAATTTATCACATAAGTCATTTACCATAACACCCATATACAGAGAGAAAGAGAAGAGTTACAAGCTAGAAGAAATAATCTAGTACATACATCACGCATTGACTTGACATCCGGATTCTGCTCTTGAAATTCCTTACGAAAATCCTCCCTTCATTATTGGAGTGGAATGGAGTTAGGTTATGCAATCCTAATAAACTTTGTAGTTTCACATATAAGAGAAGTTATCTTCTAGGCTAAAAAGCATTGTGCTTAAGTTGAGCAATAGCGATAGTTTTCCAGTATAAGAGACAAAAGCAGAACCAGGAGAGTAATTTTAAAAGCAACAAGGGCATGTGTGTTAAGCCTGACAATTATCTCCACACTTCATGACTAAAAAAACTGGGGAGCTAACTCATTAGGCTCTAACTATTGCACATGAAGATAAAGAGTGGTCTTATAGATGCATTAATTTAACAAATTTGTATGCTAATTAAAAAGTTTATGACACTTCCAAATCAGTTGAGAAAACCATCAGGGTTCATCCCCTACAAATGATCATCCAACTCTAATTCGATTTCTTTCCAGTCTGAAAAATTATAAGCATGGACACTCTCATCAATATCCTTCCACTACCTGCCCTCTTTCTCCAAAACAACAAAGGGAGTAGAAAGCCCGTTTGGACAAATTCTCCTATTTACATGCAAGCAATAATAAACTAATCAAACAATCTGAAAAGCCTAGAGAGTGCGTCAGAGAGAAAATGAAGGATTACTACAAACTTTAGACAGATATTTAGCTCATGTATTAAATGTGAGCAAATGCGGTGGTAGTGTGATAGAGATGCTGGAATATCCATCACTCCCCCACTGCCCCAGGCCAAACAAGTTGTGCCCAATATGCTTCATGGAGAATGCAAACAATAGAAATTCAAAAGCTCTTCTTGTTAGACACCACATAATTGCCAAATTTATTTTTGCATCAATCGTAAGCAAAAATGAAGTTATCACAGATTTTGAATAGTACATAAAAACAGATGATTAGCAATAAAAAGAAAATAGAAAATAAAAGGCACATACAAGAAGTAGAAGAAAGCAGTAGGGGGTTTCTTGGGCTTCTTAGGATCAAGCTTCCCCTGCTTCTTCTTCTGCTTCATGGTCGGTTTCTTTGCTGAGTAGGGTTTCCCCTCTTTCTCGCTAGCAACTACACTCTGTCGACAAGGCCTCTTTCTCAGCCCCATTTTCCTAATAGAATTCAAAGTAACAAACTGTTGGGTTGCCAAGAAAATCTTACAGTACATAAAAAGAAAAACAATTTAAGCCATAATTGTCAACTCCTCCTTTTACTGGTAATTAATATCATAAAAACACCAAAACCCTTTTCCCACCCGAGCCTAATACCGAATATTTTGCATATTCGAGCCCTTAAGTATCCTCCGCCATTTCAAATGACACTCAATTAAATCGCCAAAAACAATCCCATAAATATCAACTTTCCATTATTGAATAAGAGCCATTAAAGGGAACTAACGGCAACACTCTAGTTAACTCTGAATCGTTTCATCGATTTTCATTCTTCTTCTGCTTTTAATGGTTATTTAAGCAAACAAATTCAAACACTTGTAGATTAATAACTATATCAAGAAGGTGAGAGAAGAGTACTGGTTAGAGGCTGTTTCGGAAGCAGAGGAAGACTTTTCCGTTGCTTTCTTCGCCATTTTTCCTTTCTCTTAGTCTCGATAGCTTTGCTAACTCGTGCGACCGCTTTGGCCCCTTGGAGACTAGAGATTGGAGAACACACAAAACGATGCGTATAACCAGGGGACTCGTTATCTAAAACGCGGCGTTTTGTCTCGTCGTTTTCCCTTTTTGTTAGGGTTTCAATAATAGTGCAAAAAGTACGGAAAGATGGAGAAAGTTTTATAAAACGTTATTTATTTATAAAATTAAATATACACGATATTATTATATTAAATAATTTTAAAACAATTTTATTATCTTAATAATTATTATAATTCATTAAATTTAAACTAAATACATATATAATAATAAATTATTTAATCGATGTATTAAATTCATTCATCTCGCCTAAGACTTTTTTCTACGAATATTAAAAGTCTTTTTTTTTCTCGTTCATACAATAATTATATACAAATTATAATAATAATTATTATTATATTGTATAAATCTCGGGTGGGATAAAATTACTAATTACTTGTAAACTTACGTGAAAACATGTACGACTTGATCGTGTATTTTTTTATTTTTTTATGTAAATTTTAAAATAAATAATATAAAAAATTAAAATTTAAAATAATTAATATAAATATTTTAAAAATTAATTTATTTCATATTTAATGTATTTTAATAGTATATACACATATGTATATGTATATGGTTAACTATAACACTTATGGGCATGGTTGTTCGGCTTTTTTTTTGTTATGTTGGGCCAAGTTTTGCAAGATTTAATATAAAAATAATATTTAAAATATATAATAAAACGAGAAATTTTAAATAAAATAATTCTATTACTGACGTGATAAAATTGTTCAACTAAGAAAATAAAAAAAAATATATATTTATTAATTGTAGATAAAAAAAATTATAATTTATCTCTTTATTTAATTAAATCATAGATTTTTTTATAAAATTTTTAATTCATTGATAATAAAAATATATTTTTTATTAAATAATTTACTATATTAGTATTATTAATATAATAAAATCGTTTTATTTAAAATTTTTTAAATAAAAATTTAAAATATAAATAAACTGTATTTAAAAACGATTTGAATTTTTAACATTCAATTATATATTACATCGAATTCTTGTGCGTATGCATATATATATATATGTATGTATATATGTATATGTATATATATAGATACATATGTATATATATAGATACATATGTATACGCATATAAGTGTGTGTATTTATAGCGGAGAAATAAAAGGAAAGATCCATGGCGGCCGATGATTTTTCAAGAGAGAAAGGAAGTGTTCAAGTCAAATACCACAATTATTTAATTCACAGGGCAATGCGTGGTACCACAAATTTCTTTGTCCTACTTATTTATTGCTCAAATAATTTATTATTATTATTATTATTTAATAAAAATAAAAAATATTTATTTATAATATATAAAAAATTTTAAATTTATAAAATTTACTCGTTATAATAATTAAATATTAAAATTTTTATTTAATTTTTTTATTTAATACAAATTAGACGATATCATAATATTAATTATGTTAATGTGATACGATAATTTTATTTAAATTTTTTTAATAAAAATATATTAATTATAAATTTGAGTAGGTATTGTATTTAAGGTTTAATTTAAGCCAAGGGGTGATATAAATACAAGTCATAGCCCGTATCCATTTAAATTAATCCAATTGAAGAAGGTCTGGATGTTATTTATAAATATATTTATTACGGTCCAATTCGGTGCATTATTTTATTATGTAAACAAGTTGGACAGGCAACTTCGTGCACGCAGACATTCAAGGCATCGGCAGTTTATCGTTGAATACCTTTTACAGCAGTGAAACGGTGTCGTTTCCAGATCCGAGCATGATGAAAATAATACAAATGGATCCTTGTATTTGTATGGGTTTTCAAATATGTGGATACATTTTTCATTCATTCTGTGGGAGGTCCTGATTCCGGGATTCTGGATTCATACCAAAATGACTGTTTAGTTTTGGAAAGTATGATTGGTTGGTATGGGAATGGTGAAAATTAAGTGGATAATTAGGTCATTTTGGTAGGAAATATGGATTTATTTGATACAAATGATGAACTTATCTCATATTTTTTATAAAGTATGAAATGTAAGGGGTGTGGGTGCTATTATTTTGAAAATGAACTGAAGGATTTAGACCGTCCGATCTGATCACGTGGTTTATACATCACATGCTAAAGTCCACACGACACACAGAGCAGTAGCTCAACCACTGTGGCCTACTTACAGGCAAAGCTAAGCACTGTAACGTTTCCTACCCACTGTGGCTCGGTTTTTTCAAGCAATTCAATTCCCACTGAACTCCACGGAACTTCTTGTTCCCTGTACTTAAAGGCAAAGCTAAGCACATCGTTGTCGTCGCCTCTTATTCTTCCTGTTCCAGACATAAACACGAACACTAAGCATGCAGTCTCTTCAATCCACATCTCTTCATGCTTCTCCGCTAAATCCACTCCGCAAGAAATCCAACTTCAACCGCCCCCACAATGCCAGAGCCACTACCAGGAAAGTCTCGTTTGTTACCGCTTCTTCGACGAAATCGGCTCCCAAACGAGACACGGATCCGAAGAAGCGCGTGGTGATTACTGGGATGGGTTTGGTCTCCGTATTTGGCAATGATGTCGATGCTTATTACGATAAGTTGTTGGCTGGTGAAAGTGGGATTTCGATGATTGACCGGTTCGATGCCAGTAAGTTTCCGACCCGGTTCGGGGGCCAGATCCGGGATTTTTCTTCGCAGGGGTATATTGATGGGAAGAATGACCGCAGACTTGATGATTGTTTGAGGTATTGCATTGTAGCTGGCAAGAAGGCTCTCGAAGATGCGGATCTTGGCGGGGATAACTCAAAGAAGGTCAGTTAATTAACTTCGTTTTGGGTTATTTTGTTGGTTTTGTAAGGCTTAGCGTGAATTATAGGTCTAAGAAATGTTCATTTGCTGATTTGTGGAGAAAGTAATTCTTGCACGAATGAACTCTTTGGATGCCATGTCTATTTGTTTTCCTTTTATATATTAGTTGAATTTGCAGCAGCCTGGTATTAAATTAGGAACTCCTGTACCATTGCAAGTATCATATTGAGGATCTTCAGATCTCCCCACAGAAATATGGCTGATAAGTTTTAATTCCCATTACTTGTTTTCTTCCTTCCGTCAATTTCGATGAGAATTTATGTTAATTGCAGATGGATAAGGAACGGGCTGGGGTTCTTGTGGGAACAGGAATGGGTGGTCTCACAGTGTTTTCCGATGGTGTTCAGAACCTAATAGAGAAAGGTCACAGGAAAATAACCCCATTCTTCATTCCATATGCTATTACAAACATGGGCTCTGCTTTGCTTGCAATTGACCTTGGTTTCATGGGTCCAAATTATTCAATATCAACTGCCTGTGCTACCTCCAATTATTGCTTTTATGCTGCTGCCAATCACATCCGTCGAGGAGAGGCTGATTTGATGCTTGCCGGTGGGACTGAAGCAGCCATTATTCCTATCGGATTGGGGGGTTTTGTTGCATGTAGGGCGCTGTCACAGAGAAATGATGATCCGCAGACTGCTTCAAGGCCATGGGACAAAGGTCGAGATGGGTTTGTTATGGGTGAAGGTGCTGGAGTATTGGTAAGCTTGCATTTGTTGGCACACTAGGCATACAAGATATACATATTTGTTCTTGCTAAATTTGATTAGAATTTTTGGGGTAATTACGTTGACACAAAAGTTTTGTGAGAGTTAATATTTTTTTGATAGGTGATGGAGAGCTTGGAACATGCAATGAAACGAGGTGCACCGATCATAGCAGAGTACTTAGGAGGTGCTATTAATTGTGATGCTTATCATATGACTGACCCTAGAGCTGATGGCCTTGGAGTGTCTTCATGCATTGAGAGCAGCCTCGAAGATGCTGGTGTGTCGCCTGAGGAGGTAAATCCTTTTGTTCCTCTTATTTTGTAGCGTTGTTTACCATAGCACAGTCTTAGTGTGAAATGTCAGGGTAAGGACCATTTGATACTAATTATTTGCATTGGAGTTGAAGTGACTGATTATGCATTCAGGCTGAAACTTAAAAATTGATTATTAGGCAGAAGCAAACTCAAATACAATTGTAAAGCATTGTGTAAGCATGCATCAGTTTGAGCACTTGAAGTGATTATGGGCACTGTGGACTGTAAGAGGCATTGCAGTCGTATGCTTTTGTGTTTTGGCTTGCTCACTCAGTCTGATCATTGTTAATGACCATGTGATTACTTTATCATCTTAAGTTCTATTAGTGATTTGCTAGCCACGAAGCTGCAAATTGAACTACTCCTTTTCAGGTCAACTACATAAATGCTCATGCAACTTCCACTTTAGCTGGTGACTTGGCTGAGATAAATGCTATTAAAAAGGTTTTCAAGAACACATCAGAGATCAAAATCAATGCCACCAAGGTGCTCCTCCTCTCTCTTCTGAATTTGGGCAGAGGCTAAGGAGTTATAATACTATATTGCTATTGGCTCTGTTCTTTCTTCTAACCTGTTTTCAATAATTATCAGTCCATGATAGGGCACTGCCTCGGTGCAGCTGGGGGTTTGGAAGCAATTGCTACCGTGAAGGCTATAACCACAGGATGGCTGCATCCTTCCATTAATCAATTTGTAAATTTTACTTTCTAGTTTACATTTTATTTGCTTCAGACGGTTTAAACTATCATGCTTTATGCAGTCCAAACCTAAACTTGGTTATTAATTTTTGAATGTAAATAACCCCTAGGGGTTGGGTTGACTGATAAAAGACCCTTGGATACAACAAAGGCATAAAGGTGGTAAAGCTCAACAGTGTTCCTAGTTTTAGAAGGATTTCTTAGTATAAAAATAATGTAAATATCTATAATTATCTATTTTTACAATTGTTCTCTAGGACAACTTAGTCTTTTATATTTGATAGGCATGGGATAAGAGAATAATAGATAATTAATTTCTTAATGGAAAAAATTCAATTAATTTCTTAACGGGAAAAATTTACATTTGAAATGGTATGTCAAATGTTGTTAGCTCATTTTTAAGATCTAAAGCATTTTGCCCCGGCATGATCATTGTGATGTTTATTGTATTCTCTTCCACAAATGCAGGACCCAGAGCCTTCGGTTGAGTTTGACACTGTGGCCAACAAAAAGCAGCAGCATGAAGTGAATGTTGGTAAGATGCTGAAATATTATAATCCATGGCACTATCCTTTACAATTTTTGTAAGCTGGAATCCAGAATTACTCACTTCAATATTTATCTATTTCAGCCATTTCAAATTCATTCGGATTCGGCGGGCACAACTCCGTTGTGGCATTTTCTGCATTCAAACCCTGATGATTTTAGATCATTCAAGCTATTCCTGTAGGAGAGAAGTCTTCAAGGTCTGGTCACTAATTAGTCATGGAGCCGCTTCATCCCAGTTCTTGAGTAGGCGCTTATTTAGTTCCACTCGTGTAGTAATAATTATATGTTGAATTGTAGCCTTAAAAAGGATTTTGAGCCATTTTTAATTTTGAACTATTAGACTGATGAGGCTAGCAGCCAGGCGTGGAAATTTTGTCAGTTTATAAATTACGTTATGCTGTGGATACAGTAATATGCCGCAAGGCACTTCCATTTTAACATCAATCTTGAATCTTGAGAATCTGTTGTTGCTCACTGTATGGTGATATAGGATTTTAAATAATGGATTCTTGAATGAATGAATCAGTTTCTGTTTCTGGATTTTTGCCAAACCACCTAGGCTCCTCCAGTTTGGCAGGTAGGCCACCGGATAATAGGATCTTAAATTTTAATTCATTTTTTATTAAAATTTTTAACCATTCCAATTTCAATTATTAGTCAATCGACCATTTGCATCCTATAAGAACCCTAGGCGATGATTTGCTTCAGTATTGCGTTTCAATCTTATAATTTATTATAGGAAACGAAAAGCATGCCTAATAATCGGTTAATATATTAGGGTAATTAGTCCAACTACTTTACCACTCCCTCCCTCATTTCCCGCCAAAACAGAGGCAGTCTAGTAGCTCGTTCCCGCCAAAACCACAACCTAGGGTGAAACGAAAAAGACACATTAGCCACCTCGCCTTCATTCTCTCACTACTCTTAATCTTTTCTCTTACTCCCTATCAGACAACCGGAGTTGGAACCAGAAAGGCCAGAGGAAAAAAAATGGATATCGGTCAACAAGAATTTCAAGAGCGCAAGCGAGAGTTCTATGATTTCTTGGAATTAAGTGTACGTTTCCGTTTCCTAAAGCCACTTCTTCTTCTTTTTTTTTCATTTGTTATGTATACTTTTAGCTTTAATGAGATGATTTTTGTTGGTGTTGGCGACATTTAGATTTACCAAGATGAGATCAAGGCGATGATCAATCACAAACGCCGCCGCCTCATCGTCAACATCTCCGATCTCTACACTTTCCGTGAAGACTTGCCTACCAGGTTTTCCTTCCTTTCTTCCCAGAAAACCAATTAACCAGTAGATTGGACGACATATTTCATTATTGGACGATTGGGTTAATTTTATTAATTTTTGGTTTCTTATTTCTTTTGGATTTTCATACAAATGACACCCCACCCTAATAATAATAATGAAGAAACCCTTCTCAGTTGACTAGAATACTGCTGTAATTGGACGTCTGATGTTGATTTTATCTATTCTGAGGGGTTTTATCGCGAGTCTACTTGTAATTTCTTGTTAGGTGTTTGATGGTGCTTATTATGTAATTTTTATCATATGATTTTTGCCGAGCTTAGGCTTCTCAGGAATCCGGGTGAGTACATGCAACCATTCTGTGATGCAGCCACAGATTGGGCACGCAATATTGATCCTAAGTACTTGAAGGAAGGAGAACAAGTTCTTGTGGGTTTTGAAGGCCCTTTTGTTTCTCGCTGTGTCACTCCAAGAGAACTTCTATCTCAATTCATCGGTTCCATGGTCTGCATCGAAGGCATTGTCACTAAATGTGTGCTGGTCTTTCAACTATGCTATGTTAGAGTGTATACGTTCTAATTATATAATATATTTAAGTTATGATCTTGATGATATATATCTAACCTGAGCTTCTTCTCATTTTTAGGCTCTCTTGTAAGGCCAAAAGTTGTTAAAAGTGTTCATTACTGTCCTACAACTGGAAGCTTTACTACTCGGGAATACCGAGACATTACATCAAATATGGGTTTGCCCACTGGCTCTGTGTATCCCACAAGGGTAATCTCAGGTTTCTAGCATTCATGATTATCATCTTATTTTTGAAGAGGCTCTCTCTTATGGACATTAGTGTTTCAGGATGAGCATGGTAACTTATTGGTGACTGAGTATGGGTTGTGTCACTATAAAGATCATCAAACTTTATCAATGCAAGAAGTGCCTGAAAAAGCTGCTCCTGGTCAGCTTCCACGAACAGTGGATGTCATAGTTGAGGATGACCTGGTTGATTCCTGCAAACCTGGAGATCGTGTGGCTATTGTAGGGATTTATAAAGCTCTTCCTGGAAAAAGCAAGGGCAGTGTGAATGGAGTGTTCAGGTATCTCCAGTCAACTACTCGTTACACTTCTTTTCTTCTATATGATGAATGTTGTCTGCCTTCTGAACTCGACAGTTTTTTTTACCTCTTATGCAGGACTGTTCTGATAGCTAACAATGTTTCTCTACTCAATAAAGAAGCAAATGCACCTATCTATACTCCCGACGACTTAAAAAACATAAAAAAGATTGCTGAGAGAGATGATACATTTGATCTGCTTGGTAATTCACTTGCACCATCTATATATGGGCACTCATGGATAAAGAAAGCCGTGATTTTATTGATGCTTGGTGGAGTGGAAAAGAATTTAAAGAATGGTACTCACTTACGAGGGTGAGTTAACTTTAGTTCTTTCATGTCAGTGTACGTTTATGATTGATATCATGATCTCAATCTAGCTACTCTGGCCATGCGTTTTAATTACATGAACCCAACGTTCCTTGTTCTAAATTTTGCTATTTTAAGGTATATATCTTAATGCTCCTCACACGGTGAGTCTTGTTCTTTTTAGGGACATTAACATGATGATGGTTGGTGATCCTTCTGTCGCAAAGTCTCAACTTTTGAGAGCAATAATGAATATTGCTCCCTTGGCAATATCAACCACTGGTCGGGGTTCTTCTGGTGTTGGTTTGACAGCTGCTGTTACTTCTGATCAAGAAACAGGTAAGGCAACTCAATGGGCTCTAGCAATTTGGCTATTTATGTTTACTTCTCACTTACCACCAACCCAGTCCTCCTAAGCACAAAACAATAAGTAATTTAAATCTCTTGCCAAAGAAGATTGATCCAGAGCTCATGCTCCATTGCAAGAGACTATTTCCTTTTAGACATTTAGCTTTGCCTGTTAGCTTATCAGAAAATCAATATAATTGTCAACAGGAGAAAGAAGACTAGAAGCTGGTGCCATGGTTCTTGCTGATCGAGGTGTTGTCTGCATTGACGAGTTTGACAAGATGAATGATCAAGATCGTGTTGCTATACATGAAGTAATGGAGCAGCAGACTGTGACCATTGCCAAAGCTGGTATTCACGCATCTCTGAATGCTCGATGCAGCGTGGTAGCTGCTGCTAATCCTATCTATGGAACTGTAAGTGGTATATTTATAGCTAATCATAGTTATATGTTATAGTCCAAACAATGACATTGCTTCTTATTGATGCTTCATTTGCTTGACTTGATTTTATGCTGGTTGTTGGTGGCATTTACAGTATGACCGTTCATTGACTCCAACAAAAAATATTGGACTTCCAGACTCTTTGCTTTCTCGTTTTGATTTACTGTTTATTGTATTGGATCAAATGGACCCTCATATTGACAGCCAAATCTCGGATCATGTCTTGCGGATGCACCGTTATCGATCTGTAGTGGATGGAGGTAGATAGCTGTTTTTGTGGTTAATCATGTTATGGCCTCTGTACGGTGAAAGCATTAGCTAATGAAACTTAATGATGCAGGAGAGGCAGGACTAGATGGGAGCTCAAGATATGGGAGGGCAGATGAAGCTGATACAGACTCATCTGTCTTTGTCAAGTATAACCGAATGCTGCATGGGAAGAAAACACAAAGGGGACAGAAACGTGATACTCTTACCGTCAAGTTTCTTAAGAAATACATTCATTATGCAAAGCATAGGATTCAGCCCGAGCTAACTGATGAGGTTGTGATTCTTATGTACTCGTTCAATGTTTTTTTAAAAAAATTTGTTGATCTACTTGTTTTATCATGTCTTTTCAAATTTAATATAACTCATAGGCTTTTTCATGTGGATTCCTTCATAGTCCTTGCATACATCTCTGCAAGCATTGTGTAATTTGACTGTCTGGAGCTCATACTCATGTATTATCCACAGGCATCTGAACACATTGCAACAGCATATGCTGAACTCAGAAATGCTAGTTCAAATGCAAAGGTCAGTTTTGTAATTAGCTAACAAGCTATCTTGGACACGATCACTACCATGATAATTCTGTTAATCATTTGCTGTGTTGCTTGGAATTTGTAGACTGGAGGAACCCTTCCTATTACAGCAAGAACATTAGAAACCATAATTCGTCTCTCAACTGCTCATGCTAAAATGAAGTTGAGCAGGAAGGTACTTGATTCTGTCATGTTTTAATATGCTTTTGCACAAATGTGATGAATGATGATATCATTGAATGTGTGTTCACTGTTGAATGATGGTTTTCAGAAATTAATTTCATCCTTTGAATTTCTTTTTTCTTTTAAGAGATGGTAGAGGGAAGCATTTCATGCTTATAGGGCAACTACCTGTTGCACGTGATTAGAGTTTGATATGCCTGGTTTCCACGCAAAATAGTGTTTGATAAATGTATCTTGGCAGGTTTCGAAGTCTGATGTTGAAGCTGCTCTAAAAGTTTTGAATTTTGCAATATATCATAAAGAATTAACTGAAATGGAGGAGCGTGAACAAGAAAGGCAGAGAGAACAAGAGAGAAATCACAGAGTTGAGCGCCCAGGCAGAAATGAAAGAGTAGATCGTGGCACTGATGATAATGAACAGTGAGCATAACAACCCACTTTTTTCTATGGACAATGTCATATACCTCAAGAAGCATTGTCTTGGTTTTAATACATCAATTTTGAAAGTTAGCACTTACCCTATGGTCTCTTAGTTTTTGTATTGTAAATCATAGAAAAATTTGGATGAGTAAAAATGATACCATAGAATTGAACCTTTTTTTGTTCTGGGCTTAGCGTAACAGGTACTATTGCTGATCTGAACAATCAGGCTTTTCCTGCTGCCTGAATGTATGTGGCAACTTTATGCAAAATTGCTGAGGGTTAGGAAAAAATTTTGGTCTTCTTTAATTTGTTTTTCTATGCTGGAATACTCTTCTCACCAGTAGCCTGAAGTGTTTCTATTTGGCATGTTTCATAATCAACAACAGATGCTTTGGCAATAGATCAAATATTTATAAAATGTGATTGTATTTGTCATAAGTTGATCAAGTTTTTATATCTTGCTTTAATTAGTTCTACCAATGCCATGGAAGTAGATGAAGCTCCTGCAGCTGAATTGGGTATGAATGTCTCTCCTCAAAGGTCCGTGTGCCAGCAGGCATTTGCTTTATCATATTATAAGTTTTTCCCAATTTATCCATTTGTTTTGCAGTTACATCTCCCTATGTATAGTTATCTAACTTTTCTATATTTCGCTTGCAGAACTGAAGCATTTAATTCAATATTTGGTCAACATATGAGGGCAAATCGCTTGGATTTGATAACCATTACAGAACTAGAGGAAGTTGTTAACACCGGCACAGATGCACACTATTCAAGGGCAGAGATAGTATTCCTACTAGAGGTGCAGTTGATCTTTTGTAAATTCATCAGAATGATATGATTAACACAATTTAGGGAAGACATAAAATTTGAAATTCAAGAGAACATTAATATAATTTTAGTCCCACAAATCCCATGACTAACTTTGCTAATTTGCTTTTGAGTCCTGACTAGCCTATTTAAGGATTGCTAAATTATTTAAAAAGTTCCATGTAATTGTTCAGAGACTGCAAGATGATAACAGAGTGATGATAGCTGATGGAATGGTACATATGATATCATGATATTTAAGAGCAGCTCCCGCCATAGCAAAATATAAGAAGGTTAGTCATTACTTTAATTTTTTCAACTGGCATTGCTTAGATAGATCTGGTTCGGCTTTGCTCTTAGTGAACCGATTCTTTTTGTATTCTTGAAAGGCCCATTTTATGTTATTTATATTTTTATTTTCTGGTGTACAAGCTTTTGTCAGCAATTTGTATTTGAAGCCAATAGTCATATCATAGTTCAGATGGTGTTTCAATCTGGGTGAATTTGCTTGAATGTTGTTTTATTAGAATTATCTTTCTAATCTCATTTGGTTCAAGAGAGTATGCTTTTCAATTATTGGTAACTTACAGAAAGTAATGAACCTTAGGTTGGCCGAAAGTCGCTGGCACAGAGAATCTTTGGAGTGAATACAGGGCTTGAAAGTTTGATCAACTGCTGAACCTACGTTTCCAATTAATGAAAACACCTTTTTTCCTTGAGGAAACTGGAAGCTGGAATGGAGAATTTGCTTGGACATGTTAGATCCCTGTAAGCAGGGAAGAAACTATGTATATTTAATTTCTTATACGTGCTTGGTAGTTCACCTGTTCCTGTCGTGGTCCCTCCTGGAGGTGAATCAAAGATGACAAACAAAAGATTGATGATCCGCGTGCAATTTATTTATTTCTCAACGAATTTTTCATTTTTCTTTTAAATGCTGAGGGATATGCTGAAATGGGTTTTTCTGCTAGGCTATTGATCGATTGTAGTCCTAGGTTATGTGATGGTGGTTACCAATTTTGATTCATTTCATGTAATCTTTTATGCAAGTAGAAATTAAAAAAAAAGGGGGTGGTGGGGGAGGTGATGGTGGTGAAGTCGTCACAAAGTTCTTACCAGGAATTGAATATATACATATATGTTATGGAAAGCAGTCTGAGGTTTGGAATTAAAACTGCGAGCAAAGAAGACAACAATAATGAAAATTTATGTCAGATTATTTTTTTAAAGAAACATGTTAAAGGGTAGCAACGTGGCACAGCCATGGCTTTGTAACTAGAGGAAGCCGTATACAAAGAAAATAATCGAGTAGTGTGTGTCTATGGCCACTCGTCTTATTCTGGGAAATTCTCGAAGTCTCTGTGCTCCAAACTCTCTATACGCCTGCCATTGCCCTTTCTCTCCCACTCACTGTTTATCTAATCCCTTCTCTGTCTGCGTCGCCACCAAAACCAGGTCTTGTTCACTGAACTCCACTAAGGTAACACTCCAAATTTCTTTATTTTTTTTATTCTAGTTTTTCGTTAGTTGGGAAATTCTTGTTCTTGATGGGCAATATAATGTACACGTGATTTCGTTTCCAAGAAAATTTAAAAGAAATATAAATTTTGGATGTTGGGTACCCAGAAAACACTGGCACTTTACGGCTAGCAGTGATAAGAAAGATCTCAACTTTATTTTCATTTCCTCTGATTTCTCAGCCGCCAAACAGGGCGTCTCTGAATTCCATGAAATGAGTTAGTACTCATTGTGCCCTTGTAGCTCTCCTATGTGAAATTGTCATTTCTCCATTTGTTTGTTGTTAGATGGAAGGAAGTGAAATAACGGTGGAAGTAACAGAGAATACAGAAGAAAAGGTAAATGTGAAGAAGAAGATATTTGTGGCTGGAGCAACAGGCAGTACTGGGAAAAGGATTATTGACCAGCTGCTGGCAAAGGGTTTTGCAGTCAAGGCCGCTGTTCGTGACTTGGACAAGGCCAAAACTACTCTTTCCAAAGAGAACCCAGCTCTTCAAATTGTTAGTTCTTTCGATTTCTCAAGTACATTACTGCAGGCATTTAGTAGAACCTGATATTCATATTTTATTTTTCTTAATTTTAGGAATTATGTCGAGGGATTTTTTTTTGGTAGGTGAAAGCAGATGTGACCGAGGGTTCTGCCAAACTAGCAGAAGTTATTGGTGATGATTCAGATGCTGTTATTTGTGCCACTGGGTTTCGACCTGGTTGGGATTTGTTTGCTCCTTGGAAGGCAAGTTGGTTTTGTGTCAATTCAGCAGATAGAGGATGCTTGTTTTTACTCACTTCTGTCTTTATATAGACTCATATTCATGTCGTACAACAAACTTTTGATAATGCTCACACAACTATGCCTTTACCTTGTTTCTTGCTACTCTATTACCTGTATCAATCCAATGGGCAAAGACACCCGTGTTTTAGGCCTAGGAAATGCCGATATACTTATCTAACATTTATTGTGGTTTGGGGTTACAAATTCATGAGAAGACAGGATATCTGGTTTAGCTCCCAGCAAATTTTCTGTTTGAGAATGTTTGCTTGATATGCATACCTAAAGTAATGAAATCAGCTTCTGTAAAAACTTTTTCATGTTAAGTTTAACAGTGCAGTTATTAACATGTAAACTAGTAATCAATCCTCCGTCTCATTTGAATGCATGAGAGTTCATTGCTTTTACTTCTTGATTGTCCTGTTGTTATTTGACCGCACCTTTCCTGACTATTTAGTAGTTCATGTAGTGCAGTTATATTGAGCTAATCTTGTTGTTGCAGGTAGATAATTTTGGCACAGTAAACCTTGTTGAAGCATGCCGGAAACGTGGCGTGAAAAGATTCGTACTTATAAGTTCCATTTTAGTCAATGGTGCTGCAATGGGGCAAATACTTAATCCAGCTTACATTTTTCTCAATGTGTTTGGCCTCACCTTAGTGGCAAAGCTTCGGGCAGAGCAATACATTAGGAAATCTGGTATTAACTACACAATTATAAGGCCTGGTGGATTGAGAAACGAACCACCAACAGGAAATGTTGTCATGGAGCCAGAGGTGAAGGCATTCATCTAAGAACTTCCAACTTTTGGATTTCTTTTTATAGGCAGTCATGCTCCTCAAAAGTTGACGCTCTTTGTCTTTTTCTCTTCAGGATACTCTTTATGAAGGTACCATTTCTAGAGATCGGGTTGCAGAAGTTGCTGTTGAGGCATTAATCCATCCCGAATCTTCTTACAAAGTCGTGGAGATCGTCTCTCGTGCTGATGCTCCTAAGCGTTCATACAAGGATCTTTTTGGTTCCATAAAGCAACGATGATATTTAGAATAAATATGTGAAGTGTGACAAAGATCTTTTGTGACATGCCAAATAACATTCAGGCTTCAACTTCTGTATGCAGAGCGATGTTTCTGATTCCTGCAATAGAACTTGCATGTTCTTCAGAGTTTGGAATAGTCATATAGTTTGAAATATTAGTTTTATTGATGGTTTCATGTCTATAATTATTGTAACTTATTCCTTTGAACGAACAGAAGAAACTATATATTAATCATTCTCTAATGCGCTAGGCAATTAAAACTTCAGTTTTTGTCAGGATTCCTTGCTCTGACAGGGAAAGAAAATAGAAATGGATGTCAGGACCTGAAGCCAAACTTCGTCAGAAACAAGAAATTATTTATTGAGGACCAGAGCAGCCGACGTTTAGCAGAGGTCAGGAAATCATGAAGGACTATCAATCTCTTATTGAACATAAAAGATAATCACTGGGTAAATTTAGAAGGTCTGAGTAAAAAATTAATCACTTCAAATGACAATGAATCTTTGCGTACTCTAAAGCAGAAATCTCTTGGAGGAGACACAAGTGAATAGACAGTGAAAGAGTTCAAGTGCATAAACATTCACCAAATAACCGAAAATTGACGGACGAAATTTAAAATAACCAAGCCAGAAGAGATGCAATGGCTGCAACAAGTGTAGTAGGAACGACCAGAGCATCCCAGCGCTTTCCATTGGTGCGGGCGCGATTCCTCCCAATTCTTCAGCCGCATTCGTGGCGCTGAAAGTGGCGAAAGCCAACAAAACCATGATGTAGATGGTGAAAGCCATGCTCATCTTGCAACCCTCCATTTCTCACTAAGTTCTTGAGTGGTTAGGCACAAGTTGGAAACTGATTTGGTGGGACGGTTGCACAAGTGATTTTGTTTACGCTCTGACTAAAATGGAGACTGCAGATGGATTTTATAGGACTGTTTTAGCATATAATTAAAACTTCCCAAGTATTTTGTGTTGTGGTTTATCCCCGCAAACAAAATGATTTGAAGGTGGTGTGCTTGCTGTCATTTTGTTACCCCACTGAGCTCTGAACCAGTCTGGAATAAATTGGGTGGTGGCACATAAACCATGTCACAATTTATCTTATATGATGATAATCAAACACTAAGGCTTGAGATTACATCCAGCATCATTGTGGATGGGTGCGACAGATTCCAGCACTGGTATTATACCAACACACTGATTTGAGGGGTATTTTCGTAATTTAGCCCATCATTATCGACCCGAACAGCAACGACCGTCTGCCGCTCATTACAGTTCACACCTCGTACTTCACTCAGAAAACCAATTGCAACTTCGTAGTCAATGGCTTCACATGATCATGACCGCCATCATCATCATCATGACCATGATCATACCCACGAGTAATCTTCCTCCAATTTTAATTTATTTAGTCATCTGGTTCGTGTTATATCTTCTCTTTTCTGGAAAATATTACTAATAATCTGTACGCAACAGCAAAACGCATGGCGATTCAACAGCAGCATCATGGGTAGGCGCAGATGGGAGGGTGTACCATAGCCATGATGGACTGGCACCACACTCGCACGAACCCATCTACTCTCCAGGCTACTTCAGCAGAAGAGCCCCACCTCTTCGCGGTAGAGATTTCAGAGAGAGAGCTTTTACGGTTGGTATCGGTGGCCCTGTTGGTACTGGGTATTTTCTCTTCTCCATCAATTTTAAGTTTCTTTCCAAAAAAAAATTAAATAAGTAGAAAATGGTTTCAGTTATTCTCTAAATCGTTATAACAAAATGATTCATGTTGCTAACTTATAAGCTCTGAATATAGAATTTAAAGTTGTATTTAAACCATCAATATTATTTGGATTAGTGGGTAACTGTTATCTACAGTTTGTTGATATTACTGCTGTGTCTGCCATGAGCTCCTGCTGAAAGTAAACTGAATTATTCTGGCATCTGCGATTATGTTAGATAGACTTTATATTTGCAGTTTATTCTGCAGACATATTTATTTGAGTCATTGCCGTGAAGATTCATTGTTGAGGCCCCCAGTTTATTATGCTTTTATTTGACATACTGGAAATTGAAGATACATGTATTTTTCCATCTTCCACATATAAAAATGACATTTTTTCTTATGTTCTTCGATACCATCTGGCTTTTTCCTTGCGAATTTATGATTCTTGTTGCTAGTTTCAAATATAATATATATATATATATAAACATGGGTGGTGGTGTTTCATGCCATACAGGAAAACAGCTCTGATGCTGGCTTTGTGTAAATTCTTGCGGGACAAGTACAGTCTTGCAGCTGTGAGTATCATTTATAATGAATTCTTTGGATTCCTTTTATGCATGACTTTTACATAACCATCTATCTGTGGATTTCATATTTAAACCGTTGATTTTAAAACACAAATGCAAGTATTTGAAATGTTAACAGCCTTGCTGCCTATTTACCAATCTGCTGCTGTTCTGAGCCCAATAAGCAAGCCGAGTTTAAGCTGTGCAAAGAACTTTTTTAAATTCTTTAAATGGCACAGATTGATAGATGAGATTGTATGTTTAGTACTTTATATAGTGCTATTTTTCACATTAAGTTCAGCCTTTTACTTTGAGTTCTCTTTAATTTTCCAAGTAATGTGTTGTATGTCTGTATTATTGAAAAAAAAATTGCTTGTCAGTACAGCAACATCGGAAACCTTGATTTTGTGTTTTAACTTTTTATCAGTTCTCAATGGAATTTCTAACTTATGTGCCTGACACATAATTTAAGTGTAAATGCTCTGTTCTTAGCTGCTTAAGAATCCTGTGTATTCTTTTGGAGCTACCCTTAAAAAGCACCAACCTCTGTGTATACCATTTGCATTGTTTAAAACGTTTCGAAGGATCAGCTGCTATCTCCCAAAAATTAACTGAAAAATGATTTAACAACATTGCCTTATTTTATTTTCCTTTTTTTTATCATTACAATGATTATTCCAGTAAATGATAGACTAAGAAGCATATCATTACTTAGGTGACAAATGATATATTCACAAAGGAGGATGGTGAGTTCCTGATGAAGCATGGTGCTCTGCCCGAGGAAAGAATACGCGCTGTAGAAACAGGAGGCTGTCCACATGCTGCAATTCGTGAAGACATCAGCATCAATCTTGGCCCTCTTGAGGAGCTTTCTAATTTGTTTAAAGCAGACTTACTTCTTTGTGAATCTGGTGGAGGTAATTTGTTGTGGATATTCTCCTGGAGTGGTCTTTCTAAACTTTCAATTGAACTGATGCAAACTGATTGATGGACTTAGCTTATTTTAGTTTACCAATTGCACATATCAGAAATATACTATAAATGTTTCAATAAGTTTGCTCCAATGAAGGATTCTGATGGGTAAAAATGATGAAAAGTGTAATCTAATGCAATTTTTTCAAAGGGAAATGCAGACCTATTTTTGTAATTTTTTTTGGTTTGACACTTAGATCCATTTTGGGACTTGACAAACAATTAAGCACTTATTTGTAATGCTTCCAATATAGCAGCTCCAATCATAAATTCTGCTTATTCTAAAGTTGTTTGACTGTTGTGTCACATGAATGTCATCTCAACCGCAACTAGGAAGATTCATAACTCACATAATTTTGTTTGCAGATAATTTAGCTGCCAACTTCAGCAGGGAACTTGCGGACTATATCATTTATATAATAGATGTTTCTGGTGGAGATAAAATTCCTCGAAAAGGTGGCCCAGGCATTACCCAAGCTGATCTTCTGGTATGCAGTTTCATAAATCAATAGTAGTTGCTGTTTCTGCTGTGGCATCCATAGTTTTTTAATAAAAAATGAGTTTTTGCTTTTGGTCATAGGTGATAAACAAGACCGACCTTGCACCAGCAATTGGAGCTGACTTGACAGTAATGCAGCGTGATGCACTCCGGATGCGCGATGGAGGGCCTTTTGTCTTTGCTCAGGTTGGTTGGATCAATGGTGGCATTTTTTACTTAAAACTTGATATTTTGACTTGTGGAAGTTAAAAAAACAATCGTGCAAATTTTTACGATTTAATATGATCTGATTTCTTAAATGCAAATTTTTTTCCTGTCTTATGTTTGTCCCATCTGATTTTTGTGCTTGAACAAGTGAAATACACTATCAATTCTTTTACAAATAGTAATGTTGGTGTATCTTGACAATCAGTTTTGTCATGACTTAGCCTATTAAATAATAGGAAAAAAGAAAAGTAGGCAAATGATGTCCTCTAGTGGATGAATTATGAACTGTGCTTCCTTTCTTCAAGTCATGCATATGATTTCACATGCAATGAACTTGAACTACCCATTTACTACAAATGATTAAGCAAATGTTTGCAAGTCGGGTGGTATTATTTGATAACTTGAAGTTTGCTATTCTTGTAATTTTATCTTTTCATCAGATGGACTCTTCCTTGAACAGGCAATGTAATGTTTCTTTGGATCTTATATCTAGTCGGATGCTTTGAAGCTCCAGTGAGGAGCCATTGGCCTTGTATATCATGGCTCTTGCGATCAAATCAATGTTTCATGAGATTTCTATTCATACAGGTCAAGCATGGGCTTGGTGTGGAGGAAATCGTGAACCATGTTTTACAGGCTTGGGAAGTAGCCACTGGCAAGAAGCAGCGTTGATGTTTCTTCTCCGAAGCTGTTTGTGTTTCTGTCTCATATTTCGTTTCAGCGGAACCTCCAGCATCAACCATCACCCTCCCTTATCATTATGTTCTTCGTCTGCATTTCAATTGCTAATAAAAAGTTTTAATGAACCTGACCCTGAGCAGGTTTCTTGTTTTATCTCTTCCAATAATGCACTGGAATACTTCTTCTCATCAGAAATTGTTTGCAACTTTATGTGCATGTCCCTCTGAAATTTTTGAGGCGTGTTGGTGTATGTATTACTCCATGGTCATGCTGGAGATTGTCGATTCAATTACTGCAAATATTAGACCTAACAAATTAATGTTCATCCAATTATGGAAACAATAAGCCGATGGCCCGCACTGCTCAATTAAAACATATAGCAAACGTTTATCCGAAATTTGTGAAAGGTAAGTCTCGTGTCATTCTCATCATACTCCAATAGAATCAAGAAGCTGACGATAGATCAATGTGAGCCAAGAGAGTGCTTGGCCACCTAATCTGGGTGAATAAGTAATCTGTGAGGTATATTAACACTTTTTTTGTAGCCACTTGGACCGACATGCGAGTGTGTTTCGGGCTAAACACCAACAAGTTATCTCTACTCGTATTGTTGGACTCATGTCATGCTGTTTACAAGTTCTATATAAGCGATGGAATGGATGAATATGTAACGAAAATATACGACCTTCCTTCTTGATTCGCATGTCCGTCTCCGTATTGGTACATACACTGAGCCATCCTCGCAATGCCAATAAAAGTATTGGACAAGTGAGGGTTTCCAAGTCGATCTGTGTTCGTCTTCATCCATGTTGCAACCATCAATTCTCCAATGTGTTCCCGAGCTTCTTCCTTAGAAGCTCCAGTTTGGTGAAATATGTTTATTTACTATTTGAATAGCCATTTAAGAAGATTTCTGGTTCTAAGTGTTACCATGTGCTCACATACATATACACAATCTGTTTTCAGATCATCAAATGGAAGAAAAAAAAATGAGAAGCGGCAAAAACAACACTAACATGCATACATACATACATACATCAAATGGAAGAAAAAAAAATGAGAAGCGGCAAAAACAACACTAACATACATACATACATACATACATAGTAGTATTACAAACTTGACAGCTACAAAATAACCTAATTTTCTTCTACCCAGAAATACCTAGTTTTCCAATGGCCATTTCTAGATGCATATGACCTAAAATCCATGTACTTATCACAAGAAAGTGATGAACAAATCAATTATTCATAATCCACTTTTTGATGCATATGTCCCACCAGTGTAATATTGTAGCTTGTCACTCTTATTTGCATGGAAGAGAGGCATCAAAAACTGGACCATGAAATTAAAACCCATCAGCAGCCATCACATTGACAAGAATCTATATGGTTGATCCCAAAAAGAAATTGAAAATCATCTGAGAATCCCACGTCAGAAAAAGCTAGCTAGTCAAACAAATTACTTAGTGCATTTCGTTTTCCACAATGTTCAGCTGGAAACAAACCCTTTTCATTGTCCCTTTCTGTAAGCACTTGAGTGGTGGTCACGACTTGTTCAACATTATTGCCTAAAATTACTCCTTGCTTTTTCATATACTCCCATTTGTCTTGGAATAGGTAAATGAAGGCCATGAAAAAAATCTCAGCCGTGAAAAGTATAGTCCAAACTGTAATGCTTCTCGATGTTTTGTTATGGTAAGCTTTTAAGCCTGTGTATATGCTGATGATCCCCACAAGAGAAATTGCAGTTCCAAGTAGCCAGTGCACGAAGTACCATGTAATTCTTCTTCTATTTCCTCTGCAGAAAAGAGAAAACGTGCAGAAGTTTTATGCAATCTGATTTTTATTTGGTATTCAGGAAATTGATTCAGCTGTGTGTACATATCAGAGAATCATATAGGATTACCTCGGCGGCTTGAAGAATCCAATCGAGGCTTGCACCCATATGGCAGCATAAAGTGCTAGACCTAATCGTTGATGGTTGTTATTGAATGAATTATCGAAATTCTTGATGGACATTACAGCTCCAACTGTTGCTAGAATCACTGAAAGCATCTGTTTCAGGAAATGGATGTAATTAAGAACGTCCCCGTACCTTGTTTAATTTGTCTGTTGGCTATCATAATTTGTTTAGCACACTTAGAAAATAAAATTCTGGGAAATTTGGATAACTGAGAAAGACTATGTCAATGTTAATTTCCAATAAGCTTTAGACAAACTCGGGAAGGAAATTATAAACCATGATTATGCACTAGGTAACATCTAGAACGAAATTAATTACATAATCATTCTCTTTTTCTTGCTACTCATCAAGGATTTACCATAAATATGGTTACTTAATCATATTAGGTTAACTATGTCAAATAATAATCATAAACTATTTACAATGTAGAAAGTTATACTTAATCATATTAGGTTAACTATGTCAAATAATAATCATAAACTATTTACAATGTAGAAAGTTATGGGTGCAATCATTAAAGGTAAAGTGCCTAAAATGATGATGAATTAGGGTAATATCAAGATTCACGATAACATCCTGGGTCTCTGAAAGGAGAATGGTCTTTAATTAAATTGAATTCTTAATCACATATTTTCTCTTTTTCATCTTCTTTCTTTTGAATGATGGGAACAGATCATGCATAGTTTTGCAGAAGAACAAAAAGAGCATACCTGCAAAGTAACATGGAGATAGAAGAAAAGTGTAGTCTTTCTCCCATTAATTTCCTCTCTCATGCGGGACATTCTTATGGTTAATATCCCGACAGGCATTAAGAAACCCACAGAAGCCCACAAGAGAAGACCATGAACTGCAATATGAGAGATCACCTGAGGACTCAACTGCAAGAAAAATAAAAGCTTTATAAATTTAACAGTCGAATCATATGTATACATACACGAAGGAGAAAGATGTTGAAATGTTCATAACAAGAAACTCAATACACTCGAAGAGAATAGGTCAACACCTTGTGTAAATTTTCTTTAATGCTCTTGTGATTACTGGATTTGCTGAACTCTTCATGGGAAATGCCTCCAACAAATGGTAGAAGAATAACAAAATATGCAGACATAGAGTAAGATGTTACAAAACAAAATATCTGCATGCTTCGATGGACTCCAAGCAGAACAGAAATAACAAAACCAGCACTGATGTCTTACTTCTCTCTCTCTCTCTCAGGCACTCACAAACCACGTTAACATTCAGCTCTTCATCATTCTTTATGTAGGAAGAAAGACCTTTTAAAATATAATCAACTTTATTGGATGGCAATAAGGAACATTTGAAGATAGTAAAATATGCATCTGCTTTTTGTATAAAGAAGCTAAAGGGCTATGATTGCTGAATACAAAAGGCTACAGCTACAATCCTGTGATGGGTTGTAAATTTGTAAGTATATATGGGCATTTCATGGTGGTTTTTTGTCTTTTTGGAAAGAGACTGAAAAAGAAGTAAAGAGGGGAAGTTATCAATAGTCAATCCAGATTTTCAACGATGTGGGGTTGACATTGCTATACCTTTCGGTTTCATAAAAGGGAATGTAGGATGGCAAAGCAGAATTAGGTCAAAGTTTCAATGGATTAAGGATAATTGAGAAGGATTTATAGTTGGTGATTACATCCAAATTATGAAATTAATAAAGAAAATTTGTAAAATAGAAACCCTAGAAGTTAAATTAGATCGCCTTGTTTGTAAATTATATTGACATGTAACGAAAACAGTGTGTCCAATGAAATTGCCTGATTGATGAATGCTTAAACAAGAAAAGAAAGAACATCTCTATATACATGTGAATATTGAAAAGACAAGAGGATCGCCAACTGAAGTATAAATCCAAGATTAGAGAAAGTGAGTTATAATGATAAGCAGTGCATGTGTATTAGCTTGGATTTTAGGAAGCAAGAAAACACTCTACACTAGCTAGGAAGGATCGTGGGATCGCTCTTCTACACGTTAAGTTATAATGATCATGAGTTTACAGAGAAAAAGTTTGCTTACATGGAAAATGAACACTTTGTAAGTGTTGGCATTGCAAATTCTGGAGCCATGTGTTGGCAACTACTTCACATTACAGTAGCTACATTTCATCATGACACATACATAGAAAGGAATTAAATCGATGGTAAACGACATGTGGGCTTGATACATCATGCATATAATTGATTGAAACAAGGTCCCATTTGCAATCGAACACAATTGCACTTGATTTCTTCATATTCATGATAGTGAGTGATACTGGGCTTGAGATAGGAAAGCTGGTAGATCTACATAGCCCTCATGCTTGTTTCTCATTCACATGATCGTTCACTTTTACTGCATCATTGCAAATTAATACATATAATATAGTTTAAGGGTACATTTGATGTTAAAAGAATTCACGGTTAAGCATGTAGGTAAAACCTATGATCTATCATCAACCACACAGAGAAGCATAACTCGCTGAATTATGAGACTGGTATGTCTTCCTGATTCTCAAAAGATTAATGCTAAAGAAGTGCTATAAAAACAGAAAGATGGTCAGTTGCTGTAGTCCAGTGGGATGATTACAGAAATTGCAAAGTCGTTGTGATGACTTCAATTGCATCACGTATTGGCTGAGAGGTCGAAGCCTAAAGGATACAATCACAGGTTCGGTATGCAGTCAACATCAGCATGTCTGATAGATTTTAGTAAACTCACAATTCTACCACATACCGACGTCAAATACTAGTTTAACTTTGAGCATTTGAGGGACCTAACAAGCGAGTCTTTAGAAACTTCAAATTTACCTTCAGAATTACTTGCCTCAGTGAGATTAAAATTAAATCATTAAAAAATTTCGGATAAGGTAACATACCATAGCAACAAGAGTGGTAAGCAAAACATAGAATTTTCAAATCCCAAAGAGGTTCACCGAGTCTTGTAACCTAATAATGATATTCCCAACAAACAGAGGTATCCGAAAACCCAGAAAAGAACAGCTGACATAAAGGTTACTACCAAAAATATCCTCAGAAATTGATCCACTCTTAACTCTCTTTTAATCCCTCGAATTATCAAATGGATAGTTACATAAACAAGTTGGGCCTTGTTGCCTTGTATGTAGTCTTCAGCTTCCTGGATGGTGGTCTAACCTTCCTGAACACCAAGGGGAACTTAATTTTGGAGTTGTGGAATTGCTTGGTGCTTTCTCTCTTGCATAGCTTGGCTGGGATGGTGGCAGTCTTGATAATTTGAATGCAAGGAAACCTAACCCTATGGCGAGAAGCCATCTCAGTGTACATCTGTTCGACAGCCCCATTCAGAGTGGTGTCACGGTATTCCTTGTACATATTATGGTAACCGGTTCTGCTCTGATAGCGCAACCAAATGCCATAGTTTTTGATCTTGGTTGGGTTCTTCTCAAAAATCTGCAAATGATTCAGAATGTTAAGAGCCCTGATATGTATACATTTCCATATTTCTGACAGAAATTAAAAACCATCAATTAATCAAGGCCAAAAGGACTCGGAAGGGTATAAGATATTATATGCCTCAAAACAACTCAAGAGAATGAAAACAGAGCATAGTTAGTTTTATCATATCAAAGTTGCAACTGAACATCACATAACAAAACAACACACTGACTACAAATTCAGTAAAAAATGATAATAGGCTTACAATTGCATACTAACAGGAAAAATTTTATCAACTGGAAACAAAAGACAAGTCAAGAGGAAAACCTGTCAGTTGTGTTGGTTATTTATAAAACTAGACATTTACAAAAAGACTGCTCATTTCTCCTAGGTTTAGTTTACAAATCACTAGAATAGGCAGTCAACCTTTAACCAGAAAATAAGCATCCAAATTTATTATCCAAACAATGCTGCTTAAAGTTTAGTGTGTAATTAACCAAGAAAAAACCAGAAATATAACATTTAAACACTAATCAACCATTAAGAAATCAAACTAAGTTGGCAATAATAATACTTTCAACATAGAATATACAGAATGCATCCATACCATCAGAATACATTTGTAAGTCAGACTATACAAATATACTAGAAGCAGTTCAAAAATACTAACAGAAGTTATCCACAAGACAGAATAGACTTCCTAATCAAGAGCAGCAACAGCAAAACATGTGCAAGTACCCAACTTCATTGTGCCAAATAGTATCCAATAAAGTAAGTAGAATGAGAAGCATACCTCATTGATAGCAAGCACTTGGCCATTGCTCTTCTTGACTTTCTTCAGCTTCCTAAGAAAGTACCTGATCAGAATCAAAGATCAAGAACAAACAAATGTTACCAACCAAAAGAATCTCACTTCAATCATTCCATTAAAAATACTAGACACCCTGAAACCAACCACCCACCAAAACTTGGACTTAGCCCGAACCTCATTGGTGGCCCACAGCTTCATCCTATAAATCTTAGGATGTTCATCAGATTCTGATGGGAGAGCTCTCCCAACAACCTGGTACTGGTGAAACTGCAAAACCCGAAACCAATTACCATCAGCACAAAACCTTAAAGTTCTGAACCTCTGTTAACAAAAAAACACAATAATAACAAACATACGTTGGCCAAATAAAGCAGCGAATTAGTTCTAGCTACAGAAAAAAAACTCATAATCACCAAAAAGCTCAAGCCATTTATTCCACGTTGGTTTGTAAAAGAGATACTTTTATTTAATGTTAGCTGCTCATTTCAAGTTTACACGACAAATTTGTATATCAACCAACCTATATAGTTCTCCGAAAGACCGAACTGAAACAGATCATAAAGAGTAGCGAATTATAAACAGCTAAAAATAATAACATCCCACGCGCTGATCATAAACCTAGTGTTTCGGATAATTTCAACCTATCTCCGCAACCAAACAGAGAAAAATAGAATTGAAAACAAATATATATACTAGAAAGAACAGAAGTAGTAATGAGTTTACCATAGATCTAGGAAGCAAGAGATATATAGACTTACCCTGAAAGTGACCATTTTCAAGGAAGTAGAAGACGTACGATCTGCGCAGACAAACTGTCTCTCACTTTCTCTGTTTTAGAAGAAGAAGAAATTAGGGTTTTTTCGGTTTTATAGCGGGGGAAAACCCTAAATGAATACTATGTTACAATGACGCGGGGCTGGATACTGGATTGGTGAAACCCGCTTAAAAAGTACACGTGGCGGCTGAAGGAAAATTATTATTATTGTTTATATATTTTGCTGGTATTGAGAAAATATAACATTTTGAAATATTATCATTTCGTGGCAATTTTTAACACCCACAGTCATGAATAAAGCACCATAAATATAAATAATATAATTATTAATAAAATGTCATAATTTATTAAATAAATAATATAATTTAAAATTATCGATACGTAAATTATTATTTAAATAATTATATTATATTAATTTATTTCTAATTTAATAAATATTATTTTATAAAAGTTAATTACATTTACTTTTAAAAGATACAATTTAATTATATTCAAAATAAAATTAATTAATATTTTTTAAAAAAATATATATATTAAAATATAAATAAAAATATTAAATAATTAACATAATTATAACTCGTTTAATTACTTAATATTATATCAAATTATAATTTTTATTTTTTAACATAGTTATAAATAAATCGAATTTAAGTTAGCCTTTATTAACAGTTCACAAATTCAATTCATCTGATACAAATATAGGACAATAATTTGAATTACTACCTCTAATAGGGTAGAGGATGTGAATTAGCACCAATGGCCGAGGCAAATAACATCATACTTCCTCCGATCTCTCTTGCATTCCTCGCTTAACATTTCTATCTCTGAAGTATACCAGAAATGACCGGCTGCAGTCCATAAGAACAAATATATGCAGAAAAATGAACATCTAATAATTTCAATACTTGACTTTCAATGTTAAAATGTCATAACTTCCACTAAAAAAATACAACAATCAACCATTTATATGTTGGATATAATGAATTTACAATCGATTTCACAGCATGGATTAATCTCCCCAGGTATGAGCACCCCTTGTTGTGCCGAGAGTTATGGCAATCAGTGTAAGAATCGACTGCACAATGAAGTAAAGTTAATCAGAATGTAGAAAAGATAATGGAAAGTTTGCTAAGCACAAGAAAAGACAAAAATCTCCGGTTCTTGGCAAGTAAAAGAACGATGATCGTCTCCAGACAAGAAAAAGAATTCACATCACTGTAGTCATATGAGAAACAATTCTGAGGGTAGACGATCTGTTGACCATAAATGTAAGCACGTATCTTTGTCTCAAACAGATAAAATAGTGTTATGCTGCCAGCAACTAATTACATCCATTGCTAGCATAATCTGAGAAAATGTGCCTAGCCTATGCACTATGCCGTAAGATTGAGAAAAATAATGCAACCACCAATAGTTTATCTTAAGCAGCTTATAAATATGGTGTACTTGGGGCCATTGAGCAAAACAACCAAACAATAAAAGGATGGCACATGTTTAAGCAAATGAAAAGTGAACTGGCAAATAAGAGAGCTTACAGCAATTGCACAAGCAATATATCCAGGTTTTTCTCGGTAATCCACTTTTGCACAAATTGCAATGAAAGCTCCAACGTACCAGGGAATGCCACCAAGGAAGAAGCCAGTTATAAACCTGGAGTTCAACTTTGTTAATCATTATGCATGGCAAAGACAGCAATTTAAGTTAAGCCATAGATAATGGTCATAGGCTTATAGCCTTATAGGCCAACATCTTCCTCTAGTTTAGCTCAGTATGGCCATTAACATGCATTTGCGCTAAATTTGATTAGCACTTGGTGCACAGTTGATAAATTCCACTCGCCTTTTTTTCTCATTCAGTCAGTCAACAACTACAATTCCACAATCCATTCCTTGTTTACCTTAATATTCAAAACAAACCTTGAGTTGACATACTTCCCCTTTTTCTTTTCTTGTCTTTCTTTTTTCTTTTTCTTTTTTTCCCGAAGGGAAGGAGAGTAGTAAAGAGACACCAAAGAAAAAACCATAAAAGCTAACAGAAATTTCCATGCATTTATCACATTCAAATGGCATGAACTAGTGTTCTACATAATGCAACTAGGTCCTAAATCCCAATGAATTACACTTGTTGGCAAAGAGAAATGGCCACAACAATGCAGTAACAGCAAGTGAAAAAAATGTAAACTTCTGCCTCCAATCTACTCAACCGCCACCATGCAGACATAAACACATATTGTGTATTACAATTATTGTATTTTACACCATGAGGAATTATGAAAATAAATCCAAGCGACCGCATCATATTCAAGTTCCCGCTAAAGTAACTGAAGAAAACACTAAAAATATTTTATCATCTGTAATACAGAAACAATATAATAACAATCAATGTATAACTTACAGAAACCATCCCATGCCAACGCCACAGCAAGGAAGGCGGCGTTCTCTCAGACTCACAGGTCTTCCCTCGACAACAGCATAACCTTAAAACCAGCAAATACAAATAAGAACAACATATATCCTTAAACATAAATTAGTAGACACCAAATTTAACATACAGATGACAAAAGTAATCGTTTCCATGTAATGGGTACTAAATTAATCTCTTGATTAGGAATTATTCATAAAACAATCAATAATTTATATTATCAGTAAAATTCCCAATCGAAATTCGCACAAATCTCAAAGGTATTTGCAAATATTATAAAAATCATATACGAATTTAACCTGTAACGGTTTGGTAACCGTGGCCATATAGCTGGGGATGACCGGTGTTACCGGGAGGAGGAATAGGCTGAGGCAACCCGACGACCGGCTGATGCGGTGCCTGTGGGAAAGGAGGGTAGTAATTCGCGACACCTTGAAACGTGCCGTAGTAATTTTGACTCTGTGAGTTACCAGATAAACCTCTGCTCTTCTCTTCTTCGTTCATTTTCGATTGGTTAATTCCTTTCTTTTTGCTACGATCCAAATGAGAAATGGTGACGGAGGAAGACGGTCAAGTTGTGTTTACTATCTCGTTGAATTTTGTTCTTTCTGAAGCCAGGGGACGTCTCTAGCGGAGCTAAGCTGGCGACATCCGACCCGAGTTGAATCCCAACTGGATGTAGACATGGGCTGAGCTTTCTGCGCACGTGTGAGATATTACGGGATGCAAATTCTAAACTCACCCCATTCGTATCCAACTGCCCCCAATCGCATTTAAATCGATATCATAGTTAACGAAGAACGTGGGTCATTAGCAGCCCAACAGTGGCATGAGCTTATCATCACCCTTGTTGTGTTCCTTCATTTGATTGACAAATGTCAAAAGGTGGTCGAGTTTTAATGAAAACGGCACGTTCTTCAAACAGGTTGCATAAATCAGACATATGATTTCGTGTCAAAGGTTCTTCCTTACTTGGCGGTTGCCGCTGTTTACGACCCACAATTAATGACAAATAAAAATTAAAATCCCCCACGTAATTCAGAGTATCTCGTCCGCATGCTCAGTTGACCAGCGTGCAATGGAGCCCAGACAAAAACATGCGGGGCGCGGAGGCCAATGTACTTGACGCACAAGTGACATTTGCTGCTTGGAACCAAGCTTCATTGGGAACAAAAGATTAGCTGTAAGCCTGCACATTGTACTTTCAAGAACAGCGATCAGAATGTGTATTGAACAGATTAAAAACTTGGCCAAGTGGCATACATGCATATGCTTGCATGGATCGTCGTAACCCAATTGGCAGTTACTTTTTGACCATCTATATCAGTATATTCCATTACTTTGGACCACATTAATTTTTATTCAGTCCATGCTATCAAAAGAGAGAAAGAACAAGAGAAAAGTACGGCGATAATTTACTTATCAAGAACGTCTCGATTTGTTGGCACGCCACTTGGCAGATTTGTGATCCTTTGATGTATATTTTAGGGTGGAATCAGCAGCAAGTCAACTTCAAAACACGCCATTGCTCTTATCATCCTAACACTTTCTAAATTAATTAGCACTCTTAAAATTTAATTTATTTTTAATTTAATATTAAAATTAATAAAAAGTATATTTTTAAAAAATATAATTAATTAACTAAACCAATCATTTAGTCTCTCACATGCTAACAAGTAACCAAAATCAAATCAATTTTTATTTTAATTTAATTTATTATTTAAATTATTCAAATAATTTATTAATCCATATATATATATATATACACACACACGTATGTGTGTGTATTATTTTTTATTAAATTTTTTTATACAATAAATTATTATTGTATTATGAAATATTACATTGTTTATTCTTTGATTCTATTGAAAATTCAAAATTTCACAACATTTATATATATTTCATTGTAATACAATAAAAATTAAATATTTATTTTTTATTTTTATTATATTAAATTTATATATTTATATATTTTTTAAATATTATTTTAAAGATATTTATTAAATTAATATGACTTAAATTATGATATAACTGGCAATAATCCGAAAAATTATGGTAAATGCGGCATGCTAAAAAAGTTAAACGGCAGTTAGCCAGCGGCTGTCTGAAACTTTAAATCCACGTGGGTTTACCGAGAAGCAAGCACAGAACAGATCAGAACAGAACGGGACAGGACAGAGCAGGACAAGAAAATATGAAACGTGTCCCACATCAAGGCCAGACAATCTAAGTTGGAGACGAGAGACAACTGTACTACGCAAACAGTTGCAATAGCCAATCAAAATTCAAATAATTACGTCACCGCCAACGAGAAAATGACTATCTCGTTTCATTGTTTATTGTCCACCACACTGATTCGCAATTATCCACCAATCATCAATTTTTCTAAATTATCCTAGCCGTCCATTCAAAACTATGCACACCCATGGGAAAAAAAAATAATGTAAATAAATCAACAAACGAACTTGCAATCGCGATGCCGACCAATGTAAAACAATTCTTTAGGGGCAATTCTGTCATTTTCGGGACACGTTTGGATACCGTGTGCAACGCTTAGACAGGTACACCTTGCATCCGTCTTGGGGACAAATCGTCGGACTGTACATGAACTCATCACAACCGTCGGTTCTGATTCTCTTGAAATCGAGCAACGCGGCAAACATAGCGATGAAGAGCACCAAATGATTCAAGGCATACCTCTGGCCAACGCACTGATGAGCCCCAGCTCCGAAGACCATAAAATTTCTTTTGTAGACCTGATCCTCCTGCCTCTCATCACTGAACCGGTCCGGGTCGAACCGGTCTGCTTCAGTGAAGCCTTGAAAGGACGACTCGTAAACGGAAGGAAAAACAATGGTACCTTTGGGAATCGTGTATGACTTGGTCAACGGAAAATCCACAGCCGCAATGTGCGGTACCATAGTCGCCGGTGCACGGTACCTGAGAACTTCACGCGCCACCGCCTGTGTGTACTTCATCTCCCTGATCTGATCAGCTGCTATCAACTTATCGGAATCAGGTGACCATAATTTCAAAACTTCATCGCGAACTCTGCTTAATACTTGAGGATGCGAGTCAAGGAGCGTCACAGCCCACAAGAGAGAAGAAGTTGACGCATCTTGAGATGCGAAGAGGAAGTCAAAAAGGTGGCCGGCGATTTCGTGGTCCGAGGAGTTAGGTGGCGGCGCGGTTTCACCGGCCGCCTCGATCTCTCTGGCTTGTTCTTGCATCCAGAAATCAATCAAACACGAAGGTTCCTCGCCTTTGGCCATTCTATTTTTGCTCTCTTTCGTGCAAACAGTGAGCGTTTCCACTAGCCGTCCTACGGCAAGCCTAGCGTTTCGAAACGCGAAACCTGGAAGATCTATTGGCAGTTTCATTAAACCAACATTGAAAAGATTGTAATCGCAGTTGAATTTCTCCCTCGCTTCCCCACCTAAATAAGGTCCAACAAAAACAGTCTGCGAGGTTTCAAGATTCATGTCCCGAACAAGAAGACGGAGAGAGATCGGGTTTTGGTCTCCACCCGAGTTACATAACATCTCCCATTTCTTCAAGTGTTTGAGTATAATGATCTGCTGCAGCGAGATGTAGGTAGAGAGAGCTTTGAGCGTGAAATTAGGAGCGATCCGACCGCGGAGATCTTTATGTTCTTGACCGAACATGTAGATGAGATTATGTTCACCGAATAGCTTTTTACCAAAAGGATGACCCACCAAATGGAAAGCGTCCGGCCGAACATTGGCGAAAATAAGATGAGAAAGCTCAGTACTCCGGATGAACAACACGAACTTACCGATTATAAAATTGGCCGAGAAACCAGAACGAGCAGCAAATGCGGCTTGTTCTTCCCAGAACTTGGTGGGTTTACGAACTAAAGAAACAGCGTTACCCAGAAATGGCAACACAAAAAGGGGACCAGGAGCGTGACGCTTCTTGTTCCAGTAAGCGATCTGCTGAATCACGAACAGCAGAGCTAGAAAAGAGAACAAATATTGAGACAGCGTGAGAGAAAACAAGAAAGAGTAATCCATTTTCTCTCTGAGAGTAAAGAAGAGGAGCAGACAGCGAAAAGAGACTGCATCCGACCGCATTTATAGTGAGAAGACAGATGGGCTACGGCGTCGTTTATGTGGGTGGTGGTTTATTTTTATCTTTCTTTTAGTTTGTAGTCTGACCAGCAGTGAGAGAGAAGAATTTGTATAAATAGAAAACGACGGCGGAGAAGGGGACTGAGTGGGCGAGGAGGTGACGTGGAAACATACAGCAAAGATCGGTTAGTACCAAGGAAGGCGTTGAATTGTGTTAACTTTGCAATGTTTGACGTAACACTTACCTCAACAAATTCATGTAAATATTTAATATTATAATTATATATATATATATATATATTAATTATTATAGTGCAAAGAATTTTTAAATTTTTAATTTTTTTTTGTCATTGTTCATGAATTATTATTAATAAAATAATTTTATTAAATTAACTATATTTATGTAATAAAATTATTTTAATTAATTAATTTTTTTAATAATTAATAAAAATAATAATTACAAAAATCATTGTACATGTAATCGAATCAGTGACCTATTATTTTTGACCATGGTTGTAAAATTATTTATTAAAAAATAAATACTTTTTAAGGAAAAAATAATTACGACGACGTTTTGGCAAATAAAAGTGGAAAGATTGTCTGTTCGGAGTACTTATCCTCCAACGGTGGTTTATACGAGTGTCGACCGAATCCTTTTGTTCTAAACGGGAATAAAAGGAGGGGGGAGATAACACCACCCAACTGCTCACACCTCCAATTTGAATTCATAAAATTGATGATACCAAAAGAAAATTGTACACAGGCCCTGTTTGTTTCTCAACATTGGATTGTAGTATAATTTAAAGGCTTTAACGCAGCACATGAAACTCGTCAAGTCTGGTTTATATTATAATATAATATCATATAAAATAAAAATAAAAATTTAATAATATAATTAGCATAATTTTTTTAAAAAAATTATTATAATATAATGTGAGTAAACTAAATACTGTGTTAACTTATAATATCATAAAACACCACAACAAACAAACATGATATAAATTTTATCTTATCCATTACAATGTAATTCAATCTGTTTAAAACAATACAGTGTAGTACCAATGACACCAATAATGTATAAAAAATCATCAATACAACCATATTAACACCTGCTCCATGTGTGTGTACCGATTTCTGTCCCTCCTGCCTTATAATGGATAATAAACTCTATACAGAGAATCTATCAACCTGGGAAAAGTAATGCTTTTCTCCATGACTGAAAGTGGATGGGCAATAACTTTCAGTGTTTATCAACCTCAACACTCCAGTCTAAACCAACAGCAACGCCATATTGCTGTTATCCATTTAATGCCGAGGAATTGTAGCTTAAAAATGCATTGGTTTCCGTAATCAAGGAACAACACTAGGGCACTCCAAGCCCATCAAAATACAGTGCAAATGCATTTTCCTCGGCGGTGGTTCGAGTTGGGAGTTGAATTTATTAATTGAAACAGCCCATGCATAGATTTCAGAATTTAACTCGTAGCATTTCATGCAGTGCAAGAAATCAAATAGCCCAATATGCTCAAAGCCTATTGTTTTTACACAATCTTTCATCAAGGCAGATAAAAAACTATAAATTGGTTCCAAAACTGAAAATTAGTTGCAATTGAGACATGAACAACCATCCCATTGAGAGTGCCAAAATAAAAAGAAAGACAATCAGACAAAAGACACAGCTTACAGCCTTCTTCCTCTTCTACCACTCTTTCTGCGAGTGCTATCAGTTGGAATCGGAGTCACATCCTCTGAAATACGCAATGAAAAACCCAAGATCAACAAACATGCAGTCAATAACTTAGCTTCTCAAATTCAGTTTCATAAACTGTTCATGCAATCTCAATATTCACCAAAGTTGACATGATACGAGTACACAACTAATTAATGAGCAACTTGCATAGAAAAGATGATTATGGTAGTAAACAACCTGGCAATCTTCACACATCTAAACAGATTAAGGCCCTCACCTATGCGACCAATTTTCATTCCAGAACGAGCAAGAGCACGAAGGGCAGACTGGGCACCTGGACCGGGTGTTTTGGTCTTATTGCCACCAGTTGCACGAAGCTTAATGTGAAGAGCAGTAATTCCAAGTTCCTGATTAAGCAGAATGTAACTCAGCCATGTAAGTTGGCAATAGAAAGAAGATAATGATTATCAAAGTCAGAAGGTAAACATAAGAATGATCAATGGGTCATTCATAAAAGGAAATGTGTTGGTCATATCTAACACCATAAAAAAATGATGAAAATAACAAGAAGAAAACATGAAAAGCCAATAGGCAATCAAGACAAGAAACAAAAACAAAACACATTCATTATTAAAAATCTGATGAGAGTAATAAATTCAAAGAAATGAAAACCTTGCATCTGGTAGAAACATCTTGTGCTGCAAGCATGGCAGCATAAGGAGAAGACTCATCTCTGTCAGCTTTCACCTTCATACCACCTACACAACACAAATAGAACTTACCAAAATATGCCAACGATAATACCAATGAATTTACATTAACCGCAGCATTGAAATATCTAATGCTTCAACATTTGGTCATGTCACAACCAGATTATTAGAGCATCTGAGATGAACTAACAAACCAATGTAGGTCCAGAAGAAATTTGAATTGCTTACGTTTGAAATTCTCTTTCCAGTTTGTAAAAATATACGTATTATTTGGTGATATAACAAATTCCACCCTCCACGTATATGTGCAAGGACTTTGTTTTGCATTTATCCAAGTCTTGTGCACGTTGACAAGCATTTAGATAATTGGAACATAATAAAGTGTATGCCCATGAGACAAGAGGGAAAACTATTCAGACCACACCAACAGCAGCAAAAACTCTAATGCACATAGTCATACAATAAAATGGAAAGGATTAACTTACCAGTTATGCGAACAAGGGTTTCTCTGCCTGACAGATCAGTCACATGCTGTAGTTAAAAACATACAAATAAAATTACAAATGGACGTCAACAAAAGCTTATTGTGAGAGTTACAACACACTTTTCGCACTTACAATAAATGTATCATTAAATGACGCAAAGATGTGAGCAACTCCAAAAACATGCTCTCCATCTCTCACAGCAGGTCCTAGTCTCACATTCTCTTCCTTTGGCTCTCTAGTCTTCTTCCTCGACTAAAGAATCAGAAATAAATATGGACAACAAAAATAGTTAAGACCCAAGGGAAATAAAGTTTAACATTCTCATTACAGGTCACGAATAATTTACTGCTGAAAATCGTTGATGATTATATGCTTCGAAATGAAAGATAAAAATATTCTTTTCCAGCATTTAAAGGAAAGAGACTAATGGCAAGCAATTGAAATATATCAAAATATCACTTCCCAAACTGAGAATGCATTTCAAAACCCAGATCAAATCAATCTATCAAACAGATTCAAACCCTAACAAATATAAAACCACCGTAAAGCATTCCGTAAACCTAGACCTAATAAGAGAAAAGAAATCAAATTCTCCAATACTCATAAACCATAAACCTAACGAATATACAGATCGCAGACTCTGCGACTTACATATAGAGAGAGACCGAAGAGGCCGATAAATAAATGAATCAGTTTGTTTCAGATTTGTACGTACCATGGCTGCGAAAAGATGATAAATGAACCGAGAAGGCTAGGCTTTCGTAGTTTTGTCGACTTGGAAAATGCAGAAACCCCGAAAAAGAGACTGAAGCCCGTGGTGGCTACTGCTATTTATATGACAGATTGGATTATTAGGGGGTTTTACGAGGGCAGACGATGGTTTTGAATTTACATATTAGACATGTATTTTCTCTAAATTATTAAAAGGCCTATTAACCTTTTTCTTTTCGTCCTTTTGTCCCCGAAGTTTTATTAATTGCCCTTCCTCTGTTCTTTGCGAAAAGATGATGACAGTAGTGATTATGAACTTGAAAATCTTTCCTACTAAATGGTTACAAACGATTCAAAATTTATTTTATTTACATAAAATGTTAGTTATCAAATTACATTTACATATGAATCAAGTTCCATCTTAATTCACGTGTTAATACCCAACAAATAAAATTACCACACATACACCCATATCATAATTCAAAAAAAATCTCATTATATTAAACCATGATTATATAATAAATTTTTTTTAAAAAATATTTTTAATAATAAATATTTTTTTATTAATTAAATAATTCTATTATTTCATTGTATTGATAAAATAATTTTTCTTTTTTAAGTCTACTGCTTATAATAAACAATGATTGTGTTGTGTTTAGGCTTTTAGAATAAAGTTCCACTTACAGCAACACTCCAGCCAAAAAATGGAGTACACAACGGGTATATAAGTCTACTGCTTTCCTGCCTGTTCACATTTACTAAAGCAAATGGTAAAGAGATTTAACTGAATGAAACCATTTGAACTAAGAAGCTGGCAATTTGGGAGAAAGAAACTAGAAAACACTATTTTGCTGATCCTAACTACAAAAATAATTGGAGATGGCAAAAGGTTGCATCAGGAGTTATGCCGCTACAAGACCTACGTAACCGGCTAGCAAAGCCAATGCCGATGATAAAACATAAGCACCTGCAACAATTACTGGCTCTTTGATCCCACGTAGTTCCAAGTGATGATGAAAGGGTGCCATTCTAAACAATCTGCGTCCGGCTCCCTGCACATGTTTGGTTATCTTGAAGTACAGCACCTGAAACATAATTAAGGTTAATTATTGAACCCAAGACAACTATGCACCCAGTAAAATACACAATCTATTCTCATTTCCAGTAACTTCCGGCCAAAGAATATACTGAAACCTTATCAGCTAAAGCCATTATGCTTATATGCCAAAAAATAAAAAATTAGGAACAAAAAAGTCTGCATGCACACGAATTATAAGCACTTCATAAATAAACATGGGTCTGGGCAAAAAGTAGGGTATAAAAGAAGCATCGAATTAGATATAATGTACTAACCTAACGAGGATTCCTGAATGCATCAATTCTAAGACTTCAGATGACAAAAAGAGCAATCTTTAAATTGAAATGAACAGGCAAGCATCAGCTATAGGACTTACCTGCATAATAACTGATGATGCTTCCACAACAAAGATACCAGATGAAACAAACAATGGAAAGAACATTCCAGTACAAGCAGCCATCGCAGCTAATGCACCACCAAGGGCTAGTGATCCAGTATCACCCATAAACACAGATGCCCTGTACCGATTGTGCAAAAGAAAACCGACACATGCTCCTGCCATTGACACTCCAAATATGGAAAGTTCTGGATAAAATGTAAATTAGCAGTTAGCAATAAAGAAGTACCCCAAGAAGACTAGTTTAAAACTTGCTACTTTACAGACAGCAAAACAATATTAATACTTGTACAAATAATTTTCTTCTTCTTTCTTTGGTATAAAAGATACAATATATGACTGTTTGTAATATATGTTAGCTTCAAGGTTCAACCAAACTGACCGGATGAAAGATTGAGAAAGAGTTACAACTTCTTACAATATATGTAACTGTTTGTAAATGTAGCAAATGATCTCACCAACAACATCAAATTCATCCCCAAGGTACACAAACTAAACTAAATGTTGGCTGCATTCTCATTCTGTTCCGATCTTTAGGCATATAGAATGCATGACCTGACACAACTGTTTCTCTAACATAGGATTCAATATCAATCGAAACCATAAAGCAGAATTGCTAATCATACAATGTCAGGTTCGGGCTCCAAGAGGAGAGACTCGTTACAAGTCTTGTAGTAAGTTCAAATACATTTTTACTTACCAGAGCATATTGGAAGCACTGCAATTGACATCCCAATGAAAGCCAGGGCAGCAGTTCCTCCAGCCAGCCCATCAAGACCATCTGTTAAATTAATCCCATTTCCCATGGAAACAAAAGTGAAGGAAGTCAACAACAGATAAAATTTTCCCAAGAACAGAAGGCCTAACGGTGCAGGTAAAGGAACCAACATTTTCCTGCATTACAAAATGAAAAACTTGAATTCCAATAAAAGCGCCATTCAAGCAAAACTTCACAAAAATCCACACAGAAATCATCGTTGCCTGAATTGTAAACTAAATTGTTACTGTCATTCCTTCTCTAGGTCCATCACCTCCTACTAACTGCACACATAGATATTTTAAACATTTAATCCAAATGTAACAAAAATTCTACTTGAAATTTGTTATTGCAGATACACATTATTTTTCTCAAAACTTTCCTAGTATCATTCTTCCTTACCCTGACACTCTCACTTTAATTTTTTCTGGCACCAATTGTGTTCCTGTATACTAAATTTTCAATCCACATCGACTCATCTTCTTTACACTTAAAATTATGAGTATTATAAACTTTGAAACATGCTAAGCTCAGCCCATCAAAAAAGATCCTGAATTAGCATAGTGGTGCCTAGAATTAACCTTGCAATATCTAACAAAAATCAGTACCCTGTTGCAAACCTTGCAATATCTAACAAAAATCAGTACCCTGCTGCAAACGAAAATAGATATGTGAGTTACCATCATATATGATCAGAATAGATACAAAGAAGTTATACATGCCATAAGGTGACGATATACTTGTAGTATCCAACCAAAATGAAAACCATGTCCCAACTGCTCCCTGTAAATTAACATTAGGATTACTCACAAAATTGCTATAAGTTGCAGTAGGCCTGCAAATTTTGCAAGCAAGAAAGCAGCAATGCAAAAAGTTTACCTCCAAAATTAATCTTTTCCATGCTGATAACCCACTAGTATGACTCTTGTTCAGGCATGACATGTCATCAATAAGCCCAATTACAGCAAATGCTAGAGTTGCTACTGATGCTCCAGAAACTTCAATGGAAGAAAAACCAGTTATAGCATTTGCAACAGCTACTCCGATTGGAATAAAAAAAAGTCCACCCATTGTGGGGGTTCTTCTTTTCCTGGAGTGCCTAGCAGGTCCTTCTTTCCTGATGATCTGATGTACCTTCAGACTTCTGAGAAATGGTACACATATATATCCTGCACAAGAGACTAAAACTGCCGATATAAAAAAGGGACGGGTCAGGTAAAAGGGTGCCAAAGGCAGTCTGACAATCTTCCATGCACACCAATCCACAAATAGAAGCAGCAAAGTCAAGAACAATATCAATCCGAGATTGATAAACAACCCAAGTTTGATCCTGCCATTACAGTGAGTGAAAGACCAAGTCATACAAAAGAATTAAGAAAAGGATCATGCTATCATAACATACATAACATTGTAGAAAAGGGTGCTGACTTTCCACATCAAAAACCGAAAACTGTTCAACATCAGAGTCAAAACATGGCTCATCCGACACACTTGCCTGTGTCTTCTTCTGCGTGCTCTCCCCATCATAGCAAGCCTGTGAGCAGTTACTGTTAGAGCTTCATTATTTGACACAGAAATGGCAGGCAAATCAGTATCTGTAACTTGGTATACTACAACTTCTCCATCACTTTCTTCTCCACTGGAGGAAACCATGTACCCAGAAGTCCCCTCATTGTCACTCCAGTTATCAAATGATGGAACATCAAAATCCTATATAATCAAAGGAAAAAATGAAAATAAAAGCCATAAGAGAAGTTCACCCAAAATATGGTGATGTACGTGAAGCCTTATTTAAATTACACTTAAGTAGTTTTCATTCTGCCCAACTTACATCGTTAAGTGCAAATCATAACATTGGAATCAAGCTTTCACAAGCAACAAAAGCACTTCGGGACTCTAAGCAAACTTCACACGTCATTGTGAAACCGTACCAAGATTTGACCAGTTCATAACCAAAAATATAGAAAAAGAAAAACAGAGATGATCAATTTGATCTTAGGAACATAAAGTACCTCACCAAAAGCTCTAACTTGAACAGCACTACATTGCAACTGGCAGCTGTGCTTTAGAACATTTGATCCATTTAACTACAAAAAAGCAGAAAACTAATAAGCAGCCATAAAAAATTAGCCATACGAATCTTGAATAAAGGACAAATAACATACATAAGGTCAAAAATCTGATCTTCTAAAGTAATAATGATCAACTTCATCTGGGTAAAATACAATAAATTGCTCGTTATTCATATCCATGCCGCATTCAGTTTCAAACCCGAGCCTTTTCAGAAGAACCGATAAATTCAGCCCCAATTCTTCATATTTGATATTAGGGATACAGAAAATCATTTTATAATAAAAATTACAGCATAAATTTTCTTCAAATCATTTTTGCTGTTTCCTGCGAGAATGCAACCAAATTATATCTTAGTTGTTCAAAACTGTTTTCCTCATTTTCAACTGCCTGGAACTAATCAACCGTTTTCTAATAACAAAAGCAAAACAAAACATAAAAAAAGCACTTGACTAATGATTACGTTAATTACACAGGAAAAGTGATCAGATCAAATGAATAAAACACCTTGAGTCCATAATACAAATGATAACGGCAACAGCGAGAAACTAAATCGAATCGGCGAAAAGCATTTGTTGTGTAGACCGAGGAACGATGGCGAATTTGAAAGTGACCGAGTTGCGAGAGATGGTGAAGATTGAGAGGCGATGAATTAGATCGCATGACTACTGATTACTAACAATCAACAACAGCTACTGAAAAGAAAAGTAGAAACCGAGACGTGAAAGATCTTGGGACCTTAGAGAGAGAAGGCCATCGAAGGAAGGAAAGAGCAAGCTCGATCGAAGAAACGGTATTTATACTCCTTCCCACGTTAGGAAACAAAAACGTCGCGAAAGGGAAGAGGAAGGAGGGTGCTTGATTTACTTTGAAAATCGTCGCTCGGGAATGTTTTAAGAAATAGTGAATCACGCGCCTTCTTGGAGCGTGGCAAAATGCACCGGTTTCTAGACTCTGACTAGGGACCGGCCCGGGTCACGCAACAAGTCGCCAGATGGTTTCCCCGCGGCTGTTGATCATGGACCACGGTGAATGATTTTTGTTAATATTAATTATTTTAAATTTTATGTTGGTATTTAGAAGTCTTTAAAGGATCAAACTGATATTTAAAGGTCTATAACAAATTTGAACCTAAATCTTAGGAAAAAAAAACACTGTTTGATGGAAAATTTGAGAAATTGTATGCTTTGTCCCCTAAAATATTGCCTTTGTTACTCATGAACTCACAACGTTGCCCCATAGCCAAGGAAAATATCCCAAAGGTTACAAACTTTGTCACTGCAAGGACAGTCAAACACAAGCCCGTTTCCTACACCTATACAATGTATAAAACACAAAGATTACTGTAGATGTAGAGATAATATTACTTGCTAATTTTGATTTGAAATGGAAGGCCGAAGGCGTCCCATTGTTAATCCTCTGGTTCCATCAGGCACTCTAGGGCCAGGAGGTGGCTTCGACAGTTCTTGGGATGATATGCAAAGGACCATGGCCTACGGAAAATGGGAATATAGTCAAGATGAAAAATAGCATTTTAAACACGTGAGAGGAACAACAACCAAGAGCAAATGCATTGGTTAGTTTAAATACTCATCCTATTGGTACCATCACGGTATCTCTGTCTCCTTGATAGTCGTTGGTTTCCACCTATCTGCCCATTCCCCTCCTGCAGAAAATGAAGAAGCAATGCATAAAGCAACCCTTCTTATACAGCATTACAATCTTTCAACCAATAGAAAATAACGAGTACACAAAAATAACATGTATAATATAACTTGCCTCTTCATCACCAGTATCATCGTGATGCTCGCTTAAATTATTGTGTTCCTCGTCACCAGCTGGATCAGATGTTCGACCACTGTTATTCTTCTCAGAATCAGACCCCCACCAGGCTTGCCTTCTGTGGCCAGACATTCTCTGAAAACGATAAACTTGAGTTTTTCTTGTTATTCCGCAAAAGTTCATAAGGGAAAAGAAGGTTCAACTACCATTTGTTTAAGAAGCTTGACCCTCAAGCCATTTCTCCAGTCCTGCTCGTCATTCAAAGTAGCCGCCTGATACAATCACCAGAAAATTCAAGAACTAAAATTGACAAATAAAGCATCATAAACCAAATATAATGAAATTGCAAACATTTAGTCAATATTCACTGCTTTCTCAACATTCTCCATGGTCCCGTACTCCACGAGAGCATGTAACAACAGAAAGAAGCAACCATTTCATCAACTTCATCAACAAAATCAAACTATTACAATCAACCTTTTTTTTTCAGATTGTGACAATAATTTTATCTCTTGTTTCCTCATTATTTGTTTTCTCATTCTTGTCAAGGGGCAAAATACGAATCTATTACATCCGTCATCCATTTCACAATGGTTACACTTTACCATCAGCCAAAACTCACCTGTGGGAATCTCCATGACAGTGTGATGTCTCCAAAACCCCAGAGAAACATATTGCAGTCAGTAATGATTCATTTTTCAGTGAGGAAAGATAACAAAGTAAATCTTAATCATGCAATAAAAAACCTTCCTAAAACATTGTCTTTTTCAGTTCCATACCTTACTACTAATCAGGTACTCAGCTTTGCCACCTTTCTTTGATTTATCAACAGCATGTGGATCATGAGTGGATATGATTTTTATACTGGAAATCAGAGAACCATACAATTAACATATGAATAAAACTAATATAACTACGTTCTAAAGAAAAACATGGTTTTTTTGAAAAAAACATGCGTACTTTCCAGCTCCTGCAAACATTCAGCTGATGTTCTCCACCGAGTGATCTTCAGGTAGATTTTCTACCAAAACAGAGAATAACTAGGGTCTAATAATTAGCAAAAACTTCTCAAAATAACATATCTGAGTGAGACAATCAAGTTCCCTAAAATTATTACCTTTGGATCCCTGACTTCAGTGACTGGAAGAGGATTAAGGCGTTTCACCTTTTTCCCATTTGAATTCACAACCTGTAGGTTTTATTAGAAGAAGAGGAAATTAGAAAGTAATTAAAGATCGTAAAATCTTTTACATTTTTGTTAATTGTAATTATAGCTTTGTTAAGAAGTTTGGTAGTTAACATCATTAATGTCTGTCCCATTGTAGACGCTACATAAGATATTATAAGAAAAGAAGCAGCTTACAAGCAAGGATGATTCCCTCAATGCAGCCACTATCACTGAAACGTTTCAGGTAAGCTTCTTTATTTTCCAAAAAGAAGCAATAACTGAGATAGGAACTGCAAGAAAGACATACCATAAATATGCAGGTGGAGTCCCATAGAAAGAACTCAGCCATCAATGGCATGCCAGAATAGGGTGCCTATGACTTGACCCAAAACAATCCAAAGACAAAATGCTTATTTAGTAAAACCTGTAGAGATGCAGAGGAAAAGGAACCTATCAATTCTGGACAAAAGGATTCCACAGTTAGATGACAGTTTGTGCACTATGAGTTTAAGTCTGCATTTAATAATTGACAAATTGATTTGCTGAAATGTACTGTTGAGGTAGGGCAAGTTCACAACAAAAATTTGACTTGTTGGTTAGTTTCTGAAACCATCAACTGCATATTTTAAAATGCAAGAAAAACCACCACAACAGATGGGCTTACTAAAGTACTTAAAAATTTGATAGAAGCAATCCAGGAACAAGAGTATAGACACTGTATAAAAATTCCTGAAATAGAGAAAGAATCAGACAGCGGTCAGTTGCATAGTCATTCAGTTTGACCCCCAAATGCTCGGCACTGCAAAATGGCTGCACCGGGAAAACATCCAGGCTAGTCAATCTGTCATAAGTACCTGCTTTAGTTCATCACCTTCATCATCTCTATTCTAAAAAAAATTCTGGATTTGTTATGTACTCAATGCCATATTGATCGCTTTATTGGTCCTTTTTTTCCCAAATTAATTCATTAGTTTACACGGTTTCACATTTTGCCAAATAAAATCACTCACGATTGCATGTTATTTATACAGCATCAAGAATCTCACTATTTTCTTCTAACAATGTACATGTGGCAACTTTCCTTTTTTGTGCTACACATTAGACAAAAAGTTGGAAACATAACCAATTTATTGGTCAGCAGAATATAAAACCCAATTCCCCCAATAGAATTCATATTCTTGCCACATAAGATACTCCTTTATAGACCATATGTCTTGCTTTCGTTATAATTGCCAATATTTAACCCTTAAACTCATTAAAACCTTTTAACGCAAGAAGGAAAGATGAGATGAGAAAACTTGATAAAATCTTTTGGTTTCCACGTGCAATAATGGAAAGCAAAAACGAAAGGAAGCGAGTGAGAATCCAAAGCCCTACTGCCCACTAGTGAACCTCATTTTTCAAGCTATTCTTTAATTCCCCCACTCTTGCACCAGCTTAATCATTTCTACAACAGAGAACTCACAGGAAAACCCAAAAAACAAACACCTCTTCCAGTATGGCTGTCATCTTATTTGAGCATAATTTTAGGACCAACACACACATGCATAAAGTAAAAATCTTTACACTAAATTTCTCATTACATACAGTTTGATGTTTCAAAAACTGAAAATACAACTCTACTGCATAAAGCACTTACCGAAGCCTTCTCTGTTCTTCCTAATCAAGTTCATCATATACTGCAACTTTTCATCACTAAAATAATATTCCACCTGCAACATCATAAAAAATAATTCTTTAAGTTGCATTCAAGTGCAGCAATATATTCATTCTCCATAGCAATACAAAAATAGTAACATGGAAAACCACAGGTTAAGAAACCTTTTCATCAGTAACCAAATGTAACTTAAGTTTAAACTTAGAGAAGGAGATGTTATTCCAATTAGAAAGATCCAAATTACTATTCAATTTCAGTTGCCAGGCTTTCTCGTAATGGAAACTGCGCTCAAAAGTTTCTAGTGCTCAAATCGAAATCAAGAAAACTCAAGTAAGAAATTATAAAAACACATCAGTACTTAAGTTTATCAAAAGTGGGAGATTGAGAGAGGAAAGGATTGCCTGCTTAATGATTTTTTGTTTCAGATCATCAGTGAGAACAGCTGCAGTTGACGGTTGCTCATGCTCTTTAGCCTGATCTTCACAGTTTTCACGTTCCTGATCGTCATCTGAGAGCGGAACTTGAACGCCGTGCTCGGTGATCCAACGGGAGAGAAATCGGTATCAACCGGTGGAGACAGTGGGTCGGAATCACCGGACGGGCTGGTGGTAGAGGTCCGACCTTCTATGCCGTCCATTTCAAGGACGTAAAGGAGAGGAGAGAGGACGAAGAAGACTATCGAGGCAAGAAATGTGTAGAAATTTTCCGATCCTTAGTCTCTCTCTCTCTTTCTCTCCCTCTGGCAGCCTCCAAACTAAGTCCCTTTTATAGGACGCATGGGCCACACTCATTCCGTATCCATGCATTCAACTGACTGATACGACGTCGTTTCACTACACCATTCAAACGACTTGTCGTTTAAGCTGGAGCTAGTTGAATTTCAATTATTTCTATGATTGACCAATGGCGTTACGTATTCTAAATTTTGGAGTTCTAAGTGAACTTTTAAAATATGATTCTTATCAAATCTTATGTTAGGTCAAAAAATAAAATCAATTATGTCTATAATTATAGGAGAAGCAACGCTTGACCATGTGATTTACAATTCTTCACAAGCGTGTCTCCGGGAGCAAGCATACTGCGGTCAGCTGCAAATTGAAGAACTAATCTTTACCAGGAAGGAAAGTACAATATCATTTCTCATAGCAAAACTCTTAAGCAGAGCGACATACAACACAGACATGGGATTCTTGTTTACCAACACTTCCCATTGGAAGACCTGTTAAACCATACTAAGTAACGATTCATAACTTGCTTGCTAATCTAAAACAAAACCAAAAGAACCAACCAAAATCCGGCCCCAAGTCCCGACCCCAATCGTCCGTAAACATTTTTACCAGAACCTGAAAACCACACTCTAACATCATCCACAACCGGGCCACATAGCGTGCTCATGTCATTTGTTCTTGTATTGTAATACACACTGTTGAAAGCAATGCGCGTTCTTTCAGCCTTTGCTGTGAAATTCAGATTAGCGCTGTGAAAGGTTGAGTTGGAATCAGCTGTGTAATGTACAATCTGAGCTTGATCCCCCGCATATGCCATGACTGCAAGTGGTTGCTTGCATTTGTCGTTAGCATGGCCCAAAGAAAATGTTAAGCTGTAATCCTTGTTTGCTGAAGTTTCAACCATTTGAGAGATAATGCCTTCCTTCCCTGAGACTAATTCAACGGCACGTTTGCCCCCTGGGACCGAGAAATGGTTGGAGTCTATATACCGGACGGCCCTGTTTGATTCAACAATCCAGCCAGGCAACGATGATGTTTCTTCGTCCAGGTTGGTAGGAAGCAAGACCCCTAGTGACACATTTCTGAACATCCAGGGACCTTCTTCAAAATCTCCATTGACAACAGCATTGTCTGTAAAGAACGTAAGACGTCAGGAATCAATCAGCATATCCACTACAGGCAGTAGTAATCTAGTCAACCTTACAAGAAAACTTAAGCCATTTACACTGTTGCACCATCACATACCAGTTTCCTTGTAAAAAGTAGTTTAGAGGTCAAACACATGACATAAATACTAGACGACATTTGTCATCGTTAGGGACTTATTTGATATAAAAAAAAACAAACCTGCCCGTCCGCGGGCCCCCTCGCTTAGGATTCCGATCTAAAGGAATCAGGTCCATGCGTTCACCTGGGCCCACAAAAGAAGAATATAAAAGGGCAAAAGTAAAACAAGATTACCTTTGGGCTTGTCAGGTGTGAAAAGCTTCTTGATCGCAATATCATCAATGATGGGCCCACACGTGGGGTCATCCTCCATGCCCGGGTTCTTAAACACCAACTTGACGTTATCATCGTCTGCAACAAAGGCCCATGCGTAAGGGTCCCACCCTTGCACGTTGTACAATGTTTGCAGGTCTATGGTCTGTGATGCAGGTGGCGCGGACACGTTCAACGACTCCAGCTGTGCGCACGTGCGCGCCGCACTGAACGTAACGGAGTATGTGGACCCCTTCTCAACTTCCTCTTCCTGGCTGATTTCCGCATCGTTGCCTAATCTAACGCCGTGTGAACCCTGCGGCACGATGAGGATCATCCCCCCTTGTTTTTGCCCCGATGAAACCAGCTCCACGTTGCCGTTTATCTTCCAGCTTGGGAGTTCTATGGGCCCATCTGTAATGGACTCGCTCGGAAAGCCGTTTGATGGGGCCGTCTCGAAATCACCGTTTGCCACTAAACCTGCACTATCCCGAAACAATGCACCTTACCACAAACCACACTAAAAAAAAATGCCAAATTTTGCTCGAATTTCTCAATTATTAAAAATCACTTATGAGGCAAGAAGTCGTACGACAAAGATTTTTTTTAAAATTGGCAAGAGGTGAGTAGACGTTTAGTCGTCTACCGTCTATTCCATCGAAGAGAAGACAAAATTGCCACATATCAACGTGCTTATCAAACAACAAAAATTGCACCTTGATGGAGAAACCCAGCAGGATTTAAGTGGGTACACCTAACCTAACAAGCTGGTGCTGGTCCTTGCCCTGATTCTCTACACCTAACACTGACAAATTTCATCGTTTGTGGTTGAAAATCAGGAAGCTAAGAGATAAAGGTAAGGAACTTTAATGCCATAGCCCAGAAGGGCAAGAGAAAACACAAATACTTAGATTTAACAGTATTCAGACATACCCACTAATTTCTTTCACTATCCATCAGTGTCTATAACAAAGCACCAAAAAAAGTACTCATTTCATTGAGGAAGTTCAATGACAAAATTTCAAGTCCAAAATATCATATCAGGGTCCCTGAAGTTTTAATATTTACAAACAAGAGCATAACTGATCCATTTGTATCACATAGGTCCTCTGTTAGTCTGCAACAATGATTTAAATACAGTTACACAAGTTATATATTCTTACATGCAACGGTAAAAACTTAAATATAAAAACCCAGGGATCCCGTTGTTATTTTATACAAACTAGCAAACTATGCTCTCATATGTGAAATATAAAAACTCAGGGATCCCGTTGTTATTATCCCAAACGGGCACACTAAAGCATACAAGAAATACGGATTCAGCAAATCCAGTGGATAACCTTATCTACCTGCGGGCCTCGTAAAAAAGGGGGCATTATCAAAACACTCAGGGGAGCTATAGATCAAGTGATGTGATGTACGAATAAAAAAAAATAAGGCAACGAGACCCGTCCGATCCAACTTGGACCAAAGGCCGAGGTTTAGCCGTGTGGACCCTACCATTGTTCAGCCTTGGCCCATATTTTCAACTGAAAGTCCTTGTACACTTGACGATGTCGAAAACTGCTTTTCCCACAATCACTTTTACGAACAAAAACCGAGTTGAAAAACAGTAGAACGGGTGCATCAATTCCAAAAAAATCGGTGATAAAATAAATCTCTAGCCGGTTCCCTTTACGAAAAGAACCCTTGTCGTTTTGTTGAAATTGGGTCAAAATACACAATTTTGGCGGGAAAATCATCTTAACCCAGCTTAGAATGAAGAGAAAAAGTGAACCAATATGGCCCAAAGTATACCCACTTCACCTTCAATGCAGCATTCTCTTTTTTACTTTATGCATTTGCAGATCAGTGATGCAAGTTAATATGCTGGTAATGGTGTTCTATTATAAACATGAATAGAAGTTTATGTTAAGATTTCCAAAGGGTAAGTTAAAAAATGTGGTAAAATTAATGAAAAGCAACTGTAATTTAATGCTACAAAAATGGCGGTGCGAATGCAATAAGAATGCCACTTTCACAAAGGGCAGAGACAACGTAAGCTAAGAAATGAAAGCAAACAGGCTTAAAGAAACCAAAGAACGAAATCCCAACAGCGAAGAAAAGTAAATAATCAGTAGATCGAGAATGAGCAAACATCAAACAATCGGAGGAATAAAGGGGTTAAGAGGATGTAAATGAAACACTCAGTGGTGGTGGAGCCGACATTTTTGCAGGCTCGGAGACCATCATAGTCACTATATCAATATTTAAATCATACGTAGTGTATTTGTTTGAGTTTCTTATTTTATAGGCATTAAGATTAAGAAAAAAGTTTGATTTCATATACATAATATGTAACTTATGATTGAAAAAAATGCAAAATCCTTGTGTAGTAACATCGTTTGAAAAATTTCCCATGAGACATCCTCTATGCCAAACCGAGGAATGGATGGAAAATTCCTCGGGCTTCTAAAGCCACACATTTTTTGATTTCATGTTTTTTTGAAGGGAAGCAAGCAAATGGATTTTGGCCGATGACCAAATTCAACTTGTAACAATGTGATTTTTGAAAAGCAAATATAGAAATCTTCCTAATAAAGAGCAGAAAAATGCATGAAATTCAACTGAAATACCCTATTGCACATACGCTCTTGACCAGCACAGTGTACACCCACATTGAAGAACCAACTAAGTAGAAAACTGAAGCCACAGTGAAAATCAGATCCCAGGAATAACCCAAAAAAACCCAGAAGGCACAAATCTCAGACAGACAGAATTTGCCAGTAACAATAACAGAAAAACAACCGCAGTTCGTAATTTAAGATGACTTAAAATCAAAGATTCAATGCAATCAGCGGTTGAAATCTGAGCTCGAAATAGCAAATGGGAAAGCACAAGTAAGTAGTAGACATACCATCTTCTACGATTGAAGCGGCCAAATGAGCATAAAGAAGCACAAAAAGGGAAACCCACATGGTTCTTGAAGAGCATTTTGCCATTTTCTCAGCCGAATAACTTCTCAGTCTCCGCTCTTTCTTGCTTGCTGCTGGGTGTGTACTCTTGTTTTAATACCGACAAAAAAAAGGGGAAACAGGAGGGTCCTTTTATCAAAGATTCCAGTCCCATCGTCTTTACTCTTTAAGTGGCTGAATTACTTTACGTATCGACTTGAAGAGCAAATGACAAAAATGTCTACCCTCTGTTCCCACCACCATTATTCCCCGGATCTCTTTGCGTGTTTCAATAAGTGTGTTCACACGACGGGCCCAGCACACCGCCGTATGGCCGGAATTCGTGTGCCTAATTCACTCCTATTGCCTGCGTCTAAGGACATTATTAAATTTTATTGCACGACAGCACTACTCTGTTTACGAAAAGGACAGCTTGTTTATTGATAATCGTTTCAAACTTTTTGATGTGATTGAACCATAGTTATTATTTTTGTAATTTTTGTTTAAATTATTTAAAAAATAATTTTTAATTTTTAATTACATTAATTAATAATATGACTTTTTAAATTATTTTTATTGTTAATAAATAATTTTATTTTATTAATTATTATGACATGTCATCTAAAACTTTTTGGAATCCGAAGGAGCGTGGGTTCTTTTTATCATCTCCAGCATATTTGTTCGATGATTAGGGATGGATTAAAACTGGAGTCGGACCCATCCGATAAAGTAAGGACGATCCGATCCGAATTGACTCGGCCTGAAACTCATCAAAGTTTCCGTTTATGAAAACCCGGTACATTTGCGGCTCCTAGCTATAACGCAATTTGGGCTGGACACACGGCCTGAAATATATTTTCTTTGGCAGCCCGGCCTGAACTGGGAAAAGTGCACAGCTCTTAGTGCAGTTGCTACCCATGCTCCATCAAAATAAACCGGCGAAACATAGCTGCAGCAGCTGAACGCGACGACAGCAATGGGATCGTCCGCTGCTCTTCGAGAGCTCCAGCGCGAGCTTGAAAACAAGGCTAACGATCTCGGCAAGCTTCAAAAAGGCAAGACTTATTACATTTTGTATTCTTTTCGTGTTAATGCTTGTAATTCTAATGAAAACCCTAGCCTGGGTTTGTACTTATGTCAGATATAGCTAAGAATCACCAAGTGAGAAAGAAGTACACTATTCAGCTCGGAGAGAACGAGCTCGTGCTTAAGGTCTGTTTTTCTCTTGAACCAGAGGTCTGCGATTTTGTTTGGTTTAATGCAAACTTTTATGAATTGTTTTTCTTTTATTTCGATGATTAGTTTTATCAGGAAAGTAAGGTACTACAGTGGTTGTTGTTTGATTTTCTGTTCGTTATTGAACTGGTTTTGTAACTTTTGCTACTGTGTGTTTTTAGGAGTTGGGTTTGTTGAATGAAGGAGCGAATGTGTACAAATTGATTGGTCCAGTTCTAGTGAAGCAAGATTTGGCGGAGGCTAATGCTAACGTGCGCAAGAGAATTGAATACATTTCTGCTGAATTGTATGTGCTTGTTATTTGATTCATTGATAATTTTTGCAGTATTTGTACTTTTTCATTTATCATGGATACTTGGATTCGTGGAAGTATGAATTAAGATAGGTTAAGTTATTATAAGCTGTTCTCTTTGATGGATTCATGTTCATGGATTTCTCAAGTACTGGATTGTTGGATTTATTGGAGTTGTTGTTTTGGCTATTTTAATTGATGTGAAATTAGCTACTGCTCGATGACAGATGCTTTCTAAGTACTGCCAGAATATATTAGTTTTGGTGGATATTGTCAGTCTTACAGCTTGTAAATTTAGGACTTATCCAAAAACCATTGGCACTGTGTTCTAAAGTTTCATGGATTATCATATTTGTCCTTTTCGTGTTATTTCCTCATAATCATTGTTGTCATTATAATTATTGTTATAATTGTTACTGTTATTGCATAACCTTGACCTTTAACCTTTAAACCCTGATTCTGCCCAATAGGAAGCGACTAGATGCAACTCTTCAAGATTTGGAAGAAAAGCAAAATAGCAAAAAAGAGGCGGTTAGTTTCTCCCTTTTTCTTTTTATCACACTCTTGGAATGATTATTTCAGTATTGCTTCTATTATATGGATGTTGTTAATTATTTGGAGTTCTTTGCAAATGAACACATGTTCTGTTATAATTATCTGTTGATGTTGATATTAGCAAAAGCTGAATTAAAGTACAGTCAGTTCATTGGATTTTAGTATATCAGTCTAGCGTGCTGTGTGTTGTACTTGTACCATCAGTGAAACATGGAGGTTAATTATGACATGGTGCAAAACAAAAAGTGTTACCAGAAAATCTCTTTATGTTTGTTATTTCTCTGTCCTTTTCCGTTATCATTTATTGTGTATCTGGGAGCATTCATTAGAAATTGTAAGGAGTCAATATTTGAAAATTCATGCGGAGAAGCTTTTGTTAATCACTGCTTTCTGACAAAATTGCCATTTTTTACTTGATACTGCTGTGCATTCTCAGTCTCACTTTCTGCTGAAGTGTTATTGGAGAAAGTCATAGTTGGCTAACTGAGGTGATGGCACGTTCTTGAAGCTGGTGCTTATACTCTTATAAGTTGGTGCATTTAACAGGTTAATAGACAAAGAGATTAACTCATCGAGTTTCTCTGCTGAAAAGACAGAAACAATGAAAGTCAGAATGTAACTGAACTGTCTCTTGGGTTTTTGGATTTGCTCATAATAGTTCTTGCATTCGTCTATTATTCTGCAAAATTGGCGTCATGAATTTATATTGTTTATATTGTAAATCTTTCTTCACATGTCAATAATTGGTTCATTTTTTTTCTTCTGTTGCCTTTTAGATCTTTAAGATACAACAGAAGATTCAATCAGTTCAGGCCGGTAAAGCCAAGGCGTAATTAACTTCATAGCAGTGCTCACTGTCAGCTACTTTGTTTCTTTTTACTGTCATTTGAAATTTTGATGTAGTTTCTTGTTACCATATGAAGTTACAGTGTGCATAACAGTCAATTATCATCAGGGTTTCAATTATGGTGAGATGTTAAATTTTCATGAAAAATCATTGTAAATTATATGTCTGTTTGCTTTCTCTGAGGGATTTGCATTTCTCAAAGTTTCAATGACATGCATGTTGCTTTACCTTACCAACGAAGTATAAGTGTCCTTAGACGTTAAGCCATAGAATTTTACTCTCTAACTTGTGGCAACTAGCAATGCTTCTGGGAATGTGGTTGATTTGGCTCCTCAAATGGACAAAGGACTTGTTCATTCAAAACGCAACACAATTTTGGCCCCTCTGCATGCTACATTGATGATTTGATAATTCTCTGGTGCTATGAGCCTAATACTGGTAGAAGCTCTGGACATTTCCTCGCTGACTCAACTCCTGAATTATAAGAACTGGCCTTTCAATAATTGTAACGTCTTGTAATCAATCTTCTCATTGAGTAACAAGTAAAATAGGAGGAGCCAGTTTCCACTGTCGAGGATTCCCACAATTTGCCGGTGTTGATATGTTAATTACATTGCGATCAAAACATAATTGGGGTCAAGCCTGTGGATATTTCATCAAGGTTCGACCTTCAAAAGTTTAAAAGATTTGGCTTTCAACGATTATCAAAATTTACCAGTGTTGACAAAGGAGCTCTGCATTCATTGAAAGGCAACAATCATACCTTCTTTCTGGGGCAATCTGCTGCCTGAATTTTAGCCAAACAACTGTGGTAGTTACATTCTTGTTCTGCTTTGAATGTGTACGAAATGGGTAGCATCTACTTGTGTTTGTTCGAACGGGGATCCGAATTTGTGGAGCCAGATTCTGCAGTATTATTGCCATGAACTTAGGATACCAGGTAGCTGATACAATATTAAAATCTTAGACATTTTTTTTACGAGAACAACTGTAGCTGACACATAACTATGGCCACAAATTTTCCCAGTGAAAACTTGAACAAGGCTTTTCGTTTCAGTTCAAAAGACAACATTATTTAGACGTAAATGTTGATCTTTTAAAGTGCTAACCTTCTATGCTACGATATGGCGAATACAGAATGGAAAAGCATGAAGGGATTCAAGCTATGTTCTTCCATTAATTCTTTTTCTTACTGGCGGTGCATGAACATTAATCACGTGTTATTATCATCATCATCGACACCGTCACCATCATTTTCAGTTTCATCATACCATATTTTGAAAGCTTTGGCGACAATATATTCACGCCCATGCCACTCCTACCACCCACGATTGAAAACCCCTCCAATTCTGTGATTAGCATTGCTTATCGATCGACACTAAGAATTTGAAGTCCAGGAAACTAATGCTATCACCACCATTAACGACGGAAACCCCTTTAAACACGCTTATGCTTTGACATGTCCACCCCATTTCAGTACACCGCAGAACCCACTACCCACCATCAGTAAATTGAGCAGCCACTAACTTATGGAATATGGGGAATTTGTGGTTGCCCCCGTACATGTTTCGTGCTAAAACCTTCATGCTTCTTTACAGGGTGTCCAAAGTTAATTCTATTCTAAGTGACTGCCAAAGATAAGAGAAATTATTCCAATCTGGAATATAGGGAATGATTTATCGTCTACAGTTTGACAGAAGGAAGTGAAAGCAGCACTAACAAAAGGTGCTGATATTTTCCCAAATAACGCAATGCAATGCGGGCATGAGACTCTGTACAATTGCTTTTCATATTCCTACTCATGTTAACACTTGTGCTTGCTTCTGCTTATTTTGTCATATCTAAGGTTGATGGGACACACAATTATCCTTACAAATCCCTTCAATTAGCACTTATCTAAGGAACTTATGCACAGCATTGCACAAACAGTTCTCTCATTGAGGGGGCAATTAGAAGTGAAAAAGCATAATCTCCATAAATTTCGCTCCAAAAAGCATGATTTTGCAAGTCTGTCTATCATCACCACTGCGTCTTTTCAGTGCCATGAACGTGTGCAGAGAAGCAATTAGAGCAGAATAAAAATGTACTTTGAGCTTAACTAAGCATTGTTAATCAATCAACATTAGTGCTTCATTAACCCAATTTCACACTTTTCTGGAGAATTTGACCAATAAATGTTTGCATATGTCAGTCACTAGAACAATAAAAAAATTCCATGGGCACCTTACATCCCATTGTTTCTAGGGCTAGCTATGCTTTCCTTCGTAGTTTTAGCGCTCCATGTCCATTATTTTAATTAAAGATTGCCAAAATAAAGTTTACTGGTTTCAATCGTACATGGAAAATATTTACAGCTGCTTTGAAAGATACGATAATCATGGCAACCAGGACCAAAATAGCAGGCTGAGAGCAAGACTCGCCGGAAGGTTCTCTGAGGGATGAAAGCGAGTTGGGTGATAGTGGTAGGGTTGATCTCTGCCGAAAATAATAATGAATACACATGTGTCTCTGAATATATAATATCTAATCATCTGCTCTGTTTAATAATTAGTGAATGGACCATGTACCGGCCAAGTTTCGCACTTTCTTTTGGAGAAGACCACTCAACTTTCCTCGGTTCTTATAAGCTAGCCAGCCCCATAATGGATACAGATTTCCTCTGAGATTCATGTTCTTGTCTTATCTAGCAAGGTTTTGCCCAACCTATTCAACTGTACATAACAATTAGAATAAAAGAGCTAGCTCCAACTCATGATCAATCAATTGGATAATCATGGTCAATCACTTTGTAATTTTGAATATTTTTTTTATTTAAATAAATAATTAGGATTGATTTTTAATTTTTTAACAAAATATTATCATATAACATAATTAATAATAAATAATTTATATTATATTTTAAAATATAAATTTAAAATATAAAATAAATAAATTATTATTAATTATATTATTTGTCAACGCATGTAGTGTAATGCTTGAAGCTTTAACAATGCAAGGCATGCATTAAATAACGTAAAGAGTAGTGATTACACCAACCAGAGCTTGTTTATTCAACGGCCGGCCGGGTTATCGGCGGCCAAATCAAGTCGGAACTTATCCATTAAACTCTAAGAAGAGGAAGAAAATGACTTGAAATGGCTTTTTGATTTTAAGATAGCTTAAATAAAGAGCTTTCGTTGTTAGAGCATCTTAAACATAAAAGCACTAGTTGCATGCACTTCATGTTACTTCAAACTTATGCTTATCTACACTACCAAAGCGATTTTGATTTCCAAAAGTGCTTTTAACAGTATAGAGTAATCCCTCAAATGCGTATCTAAACTAACCACCATTAATAAAGTCCATATTCGAATAACCCTGTTCAAAATTAGCCTACAATGGTGGTCATTTCCCATGTCTGAACCAACAACCATTAATAGAGGCCATGGAACAGCGAATATTAGCTTCTCAAGGAAAGAGAAAACAACAATGATTCTCGCCCCTTTTATTTAGTAATAATGTTCAAAACCGACATTAATTCATTACAAGTGGTCGAACACAACCAAAGAACGAAGATGCTGAATAAGCAGCAACCTCCCTGGCACCATCTCACTCTTGTTGTAACATATTTCAATTCTATGATCATTTCTATATTTATTCTCTGTTTTCTTTTTTTGAAATTTTATTATAAATTATTTATGTACAGCATATAATAGAGGTGTTTGGATTGGGAGGGCGAGAGAGAGAACAAGCCAACAGTTGTAAAATATCCAAACCCACGTTCAGACTAAGGTATGTGGGAGATCTGTGCATGGGCAAGATATAATGCAAATGCCGGCTAATGTTATTTGTAACTATCTTTCATCCACACCACCCCTTAATGTTTGTTTCTTGCTTAAACTTGTAATATTTCAAAATTCATGACTTGGGTTATAAGTTGATAAAGGTTTGAATAAATTGCATACCTTCGAATGGCGGACAACCGAATCCCATCTCTTACAAGCAGTTGAAATCACCTTGTTGATTCAGAGAAAAAGGAACGTAAATGCAGCTGCCCTCTCACGTTCATTTTGCTGCAGCTCAGATCAGAAAATTACTGCAAGTGGGTGGGCTGATAAAATCAATCATCCAGTCCACACCTCACACGCAAAGAATCTTTCAAGTAATATAATGGGGACCTCGTCTCTCTGGGTCCCTGACTTTCAATCACTTGTAAAATAAATGAGAACTCTTCTCGGTGTTCCTGGTCAGATAGAACCTAAATTTTCCAGGTGCCCTTCTTCAGATATATACATATTGTCTCACTCATCTTTCATCTCCTCCTTGACCCTTCACCAACTCATGACCAAAGGTACCAAAAGAAAATTATGAGCAAGAGCAATACAGAAAAAAATATACCAATCTTCTTGACCATTCTATTAGGGAAAAAGTTATATCTAAAAACAAGTCTAATTTGGATAGAATAAGCAATAGATATGTATAATCTACACGGGCAATCAATAAGAGGTCGGTGAAACTCAGAAAAGAACAATGTGAGGGTTTGATCGCGTGGAATGAGAGGGAGACGGGAAGAGAGACAAGATGGATACATGGCGGGAATCTATTTCACACTAACGGTTCTGATTGCCTTAAAAAACAAGCAACTTAAAAGACTCTTACTGAAAAGGAGAAGAGCAAACGAATTAATTAGTTGTTAGGAGGGAGAGAGAATCACAAGAAAGAAGTGTTATGCAAGCTGCGATTGCTCCACATGTCATCCGTAAATCAAACACCTAACTAGATCTGCCTGTGCTGTCTGGTCCTATTCTGGATTCCAAACCCAATACACCAATACGTTTTTACTCGAATCTTGTCCTGGCAAAACTTTGTCTGTCTATATATCACCCACATCTCCATATATGCTGATCATGGAGCTGCCACCGGCACCATTACCAGTACCATTACCGTTACACTATCGGAAACACCATTACTACCATTGTCATTTACCATCCTTATTTCATTCTTCTTCTTTCTCTCTCTCAGAAATTCTTTCACTGCAACTGCATTATACAAGTTTCATGTCTGCCACTTTCAGTGCTTTCCAGTTTTATGTTCTTTCATCTGCCTCTTGTCCTGTTTTTCTTGTTTCTTCTTTGCTTTTCTTGTATACCTTTTTACTGCTTCTGTATCTATCTATAATTAAGCACTAGTTGCAAAACCTTCTGCATAAATCACAATCGTTTCAAACATGTGAGGAGAAAATTGAGTGATAAACTGGCATCTTAACCCATGTCATAGTCACAGGCTTCCCCTATTTATAGTCGATCTCAAGAGACTCTAACCTCATCAAAGTTTTACCAGAACCGACTGAATCCCGAGCAATTCAAATGCCAAAGATGTCGTTTTCTTGTACCAGGAACTTCTTCCAACGGTTCTGTATTGAAGAATTCCACGAGGAGAGTGTTGGCCATGGTAGCTTCCTCTCCAGTGATCTCCTGCCATCTCTTGGAGCGAGAATAAACCAGACAACCAAGCTACGAAAACGCATCATATCCCCATTCAATCCCCGTTATAGGTGATGATTCTTGTCATTGTTTAATAAAATATTTCTTACTGTATTGTAACTGCTTCTCCTAACGTCCTACTCCTCGTTTCAGGGCTTGGGAGATGTGGCTGGTTGTTCTAGCCATTTACTCAGCCTGGATCTGTCCATTCGAGTTTGCATTTCTACCGTACAAAAAAGATGCACTTTTGATCTTCGACAACATTGTCAATGGCTTCTTTGCCATTGATATAATTCTCAGATTCTTCGTTGCATATCTCGACAACGAATCATATCTTCTTGTTGATGATCCGAAGAAAATAGCTATCAGGTGAAAAGAGTTTTGGCGCCTTTAATCAAACATTTCATTAATTGCAAGAAAAAAGTAAAGTTCTGTTTTGTCACTCGCTTTCTGGAAATGATCCAATCCAACTTACAGGTACATATCTACCTGGTTTATATTTGATGTATGTTCAACGGCCCCATTTAAGTTTCTCGGCCTCCTCTTCATAAATAAAAGCAGTGAACTTGCTCTTAGGCTGCTCAACATGCTCAGACTCTGGCGTCTTAGACTAGTCAGCGCTCTCTTTGCAAGGTTGATCACCATGTTCAAATCTATGCTTTCTTTTTCCCAGAGTTTTGAATTGTTACAAAGGAAGAATCACTATACTTACCTGCTAGATTGCTTTCCTTCAGACTTGAGAAGGACATTCGATTCAACTATTTCTGGACTCGGTTCACTAAGCTAATAGCGGTAAAACCAATCGAATCTTCCATCCATTCCCTTAACAAGATCAGACATTTTCTACTTGAGCCCATTGAGTCATTTAAATCATGGGATTGTTCCTTACTGTTGACTACAGGTAACGCTGTTTGCGGCACACTGTATTGGGTGCTTTAACTATCTGATTGCAGATAGATACCCAGATCCGAAGAGAACCTGGATTGGTGCAACAAACCCTGACTTCAAGAAGGAAAGTCTTTGGGACAGATATGTAACCGCAATGTACTGGTCTATTACAACTCTAACGACAACTGGCTATGGCGACTTACATGCTGAGAACCCGAGGGAGATGCTTTTTGATATCTTTTACATGCTACTCAACCTGGGACTGACTTCCTATCTCATTGGAAACATGACAAACCTCGTGGTTCACTGGACCAGCCGCACCAGGAATTTTGTATGTGACCTTTGATTTACATTCCTCTCTTGTTCCGATTTATACCTGCCAAGAGAATGCTATGTATTAAACAGATTCTAGGACTCCAAGGACAGAAAAGAAACACAATATGAAATGTTAAATTAAATTACCCATTCAACATAATTGCTATGCAATTCCCTTATTTGCGATGAAAACTTAAGAAATTTGTTTTGAACAAAATATTCTGTTATGCATTTGAAAGATCATATGAAAAGCAGTAGAGACAAGATCTGAAGAAAACTTCCATTTGCTTGCTAATGATGTAATGTATGTGACTAGTACACACGATACAACTTAATAGTAGCAGTTTATCACAGCTTAATGTTTTTCAAGTCAGTTTTTTAAATTTGAATTCTCATTTTCTAACAAAAGAGGATACTATTTCTAGCCTGGAAATTCTAATGAAAGGCAACTGGCTTTTGGTGCTATAGAGGGATAAAGTCCGAGCTGCTTCAGAATTTGCTACAAGAAATCAACTACCCCCTCGAATACAGGAGCAAATGTTGTCCCACATATGCCTGAAGTTCAAAACTGATGGGTTGAAGCAGCACGAGACCTTGATTGGTCTGCCAAAAGCCACTCGCTCAAGCATCGCACACTATCTCTTCTTCCCCACTGTCCACAACGCCCATCTCTTTGAAGGGGTTTCTCCTGATTTCCTTTTTCAACTGGTAATAATTTTTTATGGACAATTAGACCTGTATATATTGCTCTTCTCCTGCTCCTTTTCTCTTCTAGAGTATTAGGTGCATAAATTTACCTTCAAAAGAAAATAATGGGGTCTACACTTTTCTTAACAGATTTCAGAAATGGATGCTGAGTATTTTCCGCCCAAGCAAGACGTAATTCTGCAGAATGAATCTCCAACAGATCTTTACATACTAGTATCAGGAGCAGTGGTGAGTGAACTTAACTTTCCAGCATACAATTTTTCACAAGCAATGCAAAATTAATATATTAATTTGATTTAAAAATAACTATTGGTTTCAGGATTTGATATACTATGTTGATGGGCAAGATAAGGTATGTGTAACTCTAACCTTGATACTCTTTCTGCACACTGCAATATAAAAGAAGACACAACAAAACAACAGAGTTCACTTTTCCACATGAACCACACAGGTCCTACGAAAGGCAGTTGCAGGAGATACATTTGGGGAGATTGGAGTCATGTGTTACAGGCCACAGCCCTTCACAGTACGGACCACTGAACTGTCTCAAATCCTACGACTGCATAGAACTTCACTGATGAGCGCCATCAAAACAAACATGGAAGATGGACACGTTGTCATGAACAACCTTTTCAAAGTAAACATGATACTTCGACGGTTTCCGGAGTATTTCAATAATTTATTGGTTTTCGTCTTGTAATGACCAACTGATGATCTGTTTTCACATGTACAGAAAATGAAAGGGCTAGAATGCTTAGGTATCGGATACCCAACTACGGATCCAAGATTGATTCTCAACGAATGGCTTCACGGAGGACCAACAGGAGGAAGAAGTTCAAATGCCGGACACAAAGTCTGTCGACAGAGATATTCATCAACGCAGGTAGCGAGGGAATTAAGTTTCCCGCGATCACAAACTAGAGAGAATGAAATAAGTAAAGGTCAAGATTGCAGTGTATATGCTGTGGATGTAAATTCAAAAGTTGAAGATGGTCAAACAGAACTCCATGCTGCAACTCGCAGGGGGCATATTGACATGGTAAAGCTTGTGGTCGAAGGAGGAGCAAAAGCAAACAAAGCAGATGCTAGAGGATTGTCACCAAAAGCTCTAGCAGAGCAGCAAGGAAACGGAAGCTTATACGACCTATTGCTAAGTTACGAAAATAGGACACCAGATGAACATAAAATAGAGATAATGGGACCAGAAATATCAGATAACATCAAAAATAGTCCAAGCAAACATAGAGGACAAGGTGGGTATGACCTTTTAAATATCAATTTAAAGAGAGAATCCAAAAAACTTTGTTGCTGCATTTCTAGTTGTCCCAGTGATGGAGAAGTGATCAAATTGAACAAGAAGAGAATCACTATTCATGGGCCGTTTCAAAAAACAGGTACATCACGGAGGTGGCATGGGAAGTTAATAGTCCTACCTGATTCAATAGAAGAGCTACTCGGGATTGCTGGTAAGCCATGTTTAACTTCAAAAGATGACTTGAAAATAGACCTGAATGTCTGGGAAAACAGTTATAAATCAATATAAAATTTGTTGGACCAAAAAAACACTGATGGAACCAAAACAAAATGGAATTCGAAAACATTGAAGAGATACCAGCTAACTAAGTTAATTATTTCCTCTTTTCCTTCTTCTGCTTTGATTATTGTCATGCCAAAACCTTGTGAACCTGCAGGGGAAAAGTTTGGGGGCTGCAAATTTACGAAAGTCGTTAATACCGAGAAAGCAGAGATAGATGATATATGTGTCATTCGAGATGGCGATCATTTATTTCTACTTCAAAATGAGTGTGACACCATGGATAACAACACCACCCAAGACTACTATTAGAAGGATATGGTGTAGCCATGCATAAAGTTTGTAATTTTCAGTCCATGTCTATCAAAATATAAATAAAAAGAGTTTAAGATTATCTGATTAGACCTCTGAAGCTGTCAATAATACTACAAAAAGGAAGAAGTCAATTACATATTGTTGAAATTTTCTCAACATTTTGGAGGAGAAAACCGAGCCTTTATAAATGAAAACATCTGATAGAACAATATAATACATGTCAGAGTCTTGTCAGAATCTGCTGGGACATGCAGAGAGAGCTGTCATGGACTTCTTTCTGTAGGCTTTTGAGGGCAACGTACTCGACCCGTTCAGTGCAACATATGATGACTGCATCCCTGATAGCCCGGCGAATCAACTCAGCAGCATGACCATGTAAATGATACGCCAATAGTCGAGAAAGACTAGTTAAGTTTGCGTCCGCCAAAACACTTAAACCTTGCACATGTTCTGTACACATAAACACTTCACAGGCAGTGGGTGCAGATTCCCTCTAAATGGTGCCTTTAATTGGAAAAGGATGAGCTTCTGTGTTAAAAACAAACTTATCCAAAGGAATGACAGAACTATCACCAAACAGCAAGTATAAATACTTCAATGTTTCACCCAAAAAAAATGTCTCCATCTTGTCTCTTCTATGAGGAGGCAGCATAGTAACATCATCTAAAGAGCTATATCCACCAGATCCAACTCTTGTGTATTTCTCAAATGCTTCAAAAATCTGCCAACCCCATTCTCGATACCTACATTGCATTATATTTTTGGTCAACAATTAAAAATCTTACACACACACACAAAACATTTGTGCGACCTGTTGTATAAATTTGGATTATACAGGAAAATGGAATGCTTGAAAATCACAAAAACATACTTTGGGTCTTCTGTGATACGATACAGTACAAACAGTGATTCAACAGTTTCAGGACGCAATAAATTATGACGATCAGCATGTTTAATTATTATGTCATTCAAATATTCTGCGCTCTTATTCCCACCATCAAGAGCACCTTCATAATATTCCTGCCCCATATAAAATCAGATATCAGAAAAATACATAAATCAAAGAAAATGTGAAAAGAACGTTACAGTTTGAAGCAAAGCACAAGAAGAGGCACAATAGTAATAAGAATAACAATACAACTGACCTCTGTGTGGAAATAGGCAATTTCTGGAGAAAGGCCAGTAGAAGTTACTGAATACATCTCAAAGCATGTCTTGGCTAAATCTTCTGCAAGCTTCAAATTTTCCAGGTCTTCAAAGGTAAGCAGATTTTCTTTCATAGCCTTTTCCTTTGGGATACCTTTAGAGGCACCAAGTGCCAGTGTACCAGGCAAGAAGCACACCTAAAAGAGGACAAAAAACCTTTTACATCTCAAGGCATGAGCTTCATGACAATTTACAACAATGACACATGCTGTTTGTACCAATGTGCCATCAAGACCATATGCATATTTACAACTTGTTAGTGGGCATATCAAAAAAGGAAAATAAATTATATACCACCAAAGATATTGCTTCCTCACATTAGCCATTGCAACAAATGCATAAAGATTTGATTGCTGAGAAATCTAAATTTATTCAGCTCCAGTAAGAATATTCTGCTTTGAGTCTTTATGGGAAGGGGAAAGGCCACACCATGCTTCATAGCCTTATATAATAAATATTCTCAACCATGTGGTTCAGTGTATGCACTGTGACATGCATATTTGCTAGTAAATAAAACCTATAATTCATCCGTCACTTCGTCATATGTCATACCGTGCAATCCAAAATTTATGTCCTATAGCCAAGAAACAGAAATATGATTTTACGTAAATTGCATGTCAGTTAATACTAATTGGGTGCACAAACCAGATATAGTTAATGTCAAGACAATAAATATTGGCAATTAGCCATCACTTATAGCAAATTGGTCCTTTACCAGCAACCTATATACCTATATACTAAGCACCACTTACCAGGTGATCCATTTTGGGGCTAAATGATCCTGTCGATCCATAGGGCAATTCTCCCACAAAAACCAGCCCATTGGGGATTGATTTCCGAACAAGTAAGTGTTTGACACCCTTCATTGCTTCCTCATACATGTCGTATAGATATATCAAGCTACTGTTGTGACTGGTTCTTAGTTGAAGCCACACTTTGATTAGGTACTCATAGTAGCTGTCTCCACGGGATCCTAGTCTAATATTTTCACCCCTAAATTCGCCAGAGTGAGGGCTGCATTTCATGCAAGTTGATATCAACAAATAATAGTGGCCATCATATCTCCACAGTGATCAGAATTCTTATTAACCATAAAAGCATCTCAGTGGAAAAATTTCAGTGAGAATGTATTAAATATGACAGATAAGAAAGACTTAATTGCTTTACAGAATTTAAAAGGAAAAAACTTTCTTAACAACGAAAAAGTAGCCTAGAAGATCCAAAAACAAATAATATGGCAAAAGATCTCAAGAACTCTGTTCCTTCTTTTGAGTAATAATGAAACATTTTAATGCAAGACCACACCTTATATAGATGGGAACCAGTCCTTCCACCTTCGGGAGAGTTTTAAAATGTTCCAAAACCTTCATGGACTCCATACCATATTTCGGATCACCAGAAACAGTAGAGAGATAGTTAAACTCAAGCTGTAAAGTGGAAACCTCAGAAGTACTACTCAAGCCACCTGGAGCGGGATGAGCTGAAGAATCCCTTAGAACAACATCACTAAAGGGAATAGGAGTAGGACTGGAAGTAAATGCAGATAAGAGACAATCAGCCAACTTTTTGGCAATTTCTAGATAAACAATTGGCCGAGGCCCCTTGGTTGCTGGGTCAAAACCTGCTCTCCCCCACTTAGATGGTATGCGCTTAAAAGACCACCCAAAACTCGTATGGTAGTTTCAAATAAATTAACCTGGCCTTTCTGACTAATCCTATCTAAAAGATGTGCTTCGATCCATGAACCTGCTTCAGAAACAACATCATCAACACCCATTATCATTGCAGTATCAAGAGCATCTACAACAGTAGCGCCCAGACCTCCCAACCCATCAGTTCCATGCTGGCTCAGTGGCATAAGCTCATCATAACCCATTGCATATTTTCTGTAACCTGACCATGCATGGATAAAAGCCTCCTTGACATTATGTTGCCGATCTATCCATTCTGAACCTGCATTTGTCTTCTTAAAACTACTATTGCCACCTTTTTCATCCGGAGACAATCGCGGAGGAAGCCTTGGGGGTTTTCTCCAAAATCTTTGAAGTCTGCTACTACCATCTATGACTTTATCTTCGTCAGTACTTTGAATACCTTTTGCCACTTCATTTGAAACAGAATGGGCAGGACTTGTATGTGTCAGCATAAGATATGCTAAACCAAAAATCATTAATATCAGTAGAAACTTTCCAGTACTACAATTTAAAAAATCATGCTTTGAGTTGCTGCTAAGCAAACTCTGAGTGATCACCTGATTTTAAAAATAAAACAACAAAGTGCCAGGAAAGAGTTAATTCAAAGTAAATGATCCAGTATATCATGCAACTTTGATGTATAGCAAATAAAAAATGACATCAACAATAATGCCTTCAAAAGACAAGATAGCAATTAGGATAAAAGTAAAATAAAAAGAGGGAAAACCATCCTAATTACTACAGGGATTTGTTTGCAACATTATCCATTCATTTCAAGATTCTTTGATGAGCTATTGAGTTTAAACAGACTTAAAAGAATCATTTACAGGAGGCTCAGGTTGATTTCTTGCCATAAGTAGATAAGCAAACACAAGATATTATCGTGATAAGCTCAGAAGACCTGGAACCACTGGGTCAAAACTCAGTAAACGATTTAGCAATGTGCAAGAAAACTCATCATCTTGAACAACAAGCTAGTAGATAAATTCAGAGCTCTCAATAACAACAACATCAAATCTAACAAAACCATGAGCTCCATTTCTTCACATTGTTTCAAACAACGAGTACCACTTAATTGTCCATCAGAACACTCAACATTCAAAAATATCACACACATTCGCAATGCACAATAAACATCAACCCAACCAATAACATAGTTCACAAAATTCAATCCCTAACCAACCAAATAGATAAATCAAATTTGATAAACAGACAATACGTATATGTTAAAGACAAAGAATAAGGATAGAGCTCTAGAACTACAAACCTTGAAGAAAGATCGGTGACGGAACTTGGCATTATCATAGTGAACATCTTTCGTTGAATAAGGCAGAGGCTTCGACATACTCGATTCGATTATTAGCGAGAATTTCTCGATCTGGTCCGCTCCGCTGTATCGCCGAATTCGGACTCAGAAAGAAAACAAAATAAAAGTGCTGAAATTCAATCGGACCGGATCTGACGGAAAATTTCGATAGCATGACTAGAAAGTGAGGGAAAATTATTTTAAGCGGGGTTTATAGATTCGCGGGAATTGCGTACGAGCGACTGTCTGGGCCTACTATATACCTTAGGTCTAGTCACCTTAGGTCTAGTCAATGGACCGTCAATTCAGACGGCGAATTAGAGAGAATTTTTACAGTTTTCCATTCCTGGGCGCCCTTGTAATTTCCGGTCATAAATAAACGGACGTTAGTACTGTTATACTCAGCTGCCGTATTGTTTGACTGTTGATCTCCTACCAATATGGATTGGGCCGACAGCCTGGGCCCTTATCTATTGTTTTAAATAACAATTTCATAGTGTATTTATCCACATTTTAATTAAATACATTGAGAAAAAAAAATTCCAATTTCTTTATTTTACCGTTATGATAATTTTATTTAATAAATTTTATATGATATTACTTCGTATTGAGACATCAAATTAATCCCGACCAAATTAATAAATTAGATATAAATAAAGTTAATAATAAATATTTATGAGTGAGTTTTTTTAACACAACTTACTAATTTATTGTAAAATGATATAATTATTAAATAAGTAATAACATATTATATAATTAATAATTATGTTAAATTCGAATTAAAAAATTTTAATACGTAATTTTATTTATAACATAAAATTAAAAATTTTAGATACGTGATTTTATTTATAAAAATGATTAATTATTTTAATAAATATATTTTATATTTAAAAATAATTATATTATCAAGTTTTTAAAAAATACTTAGTTACGTTTAAATTAAAATTGATTAATATTTGACGATATGGTACTATAAATATTATATAAGTATTTTATAATATATTCAAAAATATATTAAATATATAATTTAATAAAATTTATAAATTATTTTATATTTTATAATATAAATTAAAAAATTAATATAGAATTTGAATTATTTATAATTAATTATATAATATATATAGAATAATATAATTAATAAAAAAATATTTATTTATTAATGATGAATAAAAAATATTAAAAATAAATTTTATTTTTAATTAATATAGTTAAAAAAATTATGATATTTATTTTTAATTTATATATTTTTATTAATTAAATAAATTTATTATATTAATTGAATTGATACGTTAAATTGGGCTGATTTAAAACTTCGTTGCTTTTGCTGTAGTCGCCGGTGTTAATTTGCATATGCTTCCACGTCTTCTGTAAAGCAACGATAAATCCTCTTGGCCTCTTGGGATTAACGATTGTAAATCTCGGTGCTTACTTCTTCACTTCTTCCACAATTACAAATTCATCAGAAATGCACAATGTCAATTACTCTCATGGGTTTCAACCAAAACCAAACTTTGAAAAAGTTTTGCATTTTGATCTTCTTCTGTCTCTTACTCGTCTCCTTTTCTTGCTCTTCCTCATGCCATGACGGAACCCAACCCAGAAATTCTCCATCAATAAGCGCAGCCATGACTGAGTGCCAAGCCCTGTACTTCAAGAAAACCAGGCCTTTTTTCTTGAACAGCCAAGATACGATGAGCAAGAATAGAAAGAAGACGCGAAGGGTGAAGAGAAAGAACAGCAAAGACTTCTCAACGGGCAGGCCTTTCACAGTCATGCTTCCCAAGGGTTTTGTTCCTCCATCTGGCTCGTCTCCTTGCAGTAACATGAAGCCGAACCTGATTGCATTTTACTGCCATCTCTCCACGGCAAAACCCTAGAAGCCTCAAGATTGCATGATGCACGGTTCTCCACCGTGATTTTCTTTTTCCTCTTTCTTTTACCGCTGATCCAAAGGTTTTTTGTTGACCTTGCAATATGAAGGATACCCATGGTAATAACAGTCCAAATATGAATAAATACAAAGAAAAATCTATACCCAGTTGAGTTATTTTCTTTTACTTGCTTGCTCTATTCTCCTTTTTCAATCAATGTAAACAAATAAGAGTCTTCATCCAAGAAATTAGGTTTTAGTCTTCTTAAGTAAATGATTTCCTCTTTCAACGAGTAATTTGTGTTAGTGCCGACAGTAAAGAATATTATATAACACAGATTGAGAGATCAAGTTCCACGAACAATTTCAACTCTATTAACTTCATATTTTTACATTTGAATTCAGACTTCAATGCCTTAATGGTCAACCTAAACTTCGATGGCTGTCATGGAGATGTCTGTTGCCTTGACAGATCTAAGCATATGGAAGGTGCATGTATGTTGATTTCGCACGAGTGTTTCCGAAATATTTGGATATAGACATGTGAGTTTGCATCGTTTGCAGGGCTCTTCTTTCATGGGTGATGGAAATTTTCGTAGCGTGTACTCCATTGCATGCAAAAAAGCAAGCTTGTGCAGTAAATGGGACGCTAGCTCCTCCTAGTCTTAAAATTCCACCAGTTATAACAGGCCGAAGACAAGGCCCAAGCCCAATACCAGGCTTAATTTAGTTGCAAAAGAAGGCCAAAAATAGGGGTTATTGTAATTTTATTATAGAATGAGGGCATTGTTGTTATTTACAGTGGTAAAAGGGGGCAGAACTCAACAACAACAGGCGTATGTCTAATTTACAAATCGTAAATGGGTCCAGTCCATTTGATCAGACTACTCCATTAATATTCAAATGACGGCATAATCAGCCGGGGAAAATGTCAGTGAGAACAAACATCAAACATGTTCCCTCCATTTTCTCTTGCGCATTCTCTTCCATCTCAGCTCACCAAATCCAAACTCAAACACAAACTCAAAATCATCAGAGACCACAACAGGATCCGTACGCTCTCCTCAAACAGGACCCAGTAGATATCCTTCTATCGCTCTGGGTCAAAACCTTCTCTTCACCGGCCTCAATTTCCTTCCCAAATCTAACCGGCTTCCTCTCCAAGCTCGATCTCTGGGTCCTGGCTTATCAACGCGCTGCCGCTCACGTGACCGGAACGTTCCCTCCTCGTAACGCCCTCCACTCTGACACTCTTCATTCTCTCCTCTCTCTCCAAAACGCCGTCGTTCACTCGCGCTTTCGGTGGCATCAAAAGGCTAACCAAATCCTCCGCAGCCCCAATGACAGGCCGTCGACTAAACCGATGTCGAAAACGAAGCTCAGAGCCATTCTTGAATCGAATGATCCGTGCTTTCAAGACCGGGTGGTACAAGAAATCTTGCTTATGGTTATGGAGCCTGTTTTTGAGCCCCGGTTTTCGAGCAAGTCGCACGGGTTTCGGCCAGGAAGAAATGCGCATACGGTTATAAGAACAATCAGGAGTAACTACGCTGGTTACTTGTGGTTTTTGAAAGGTGATATAACTGAACTTCTTGATTTTGTTCAACCTGATATTATTTTAAGATGCCTTGAAAATGCTGTTAAAGATACGAAAATCTTAAGTTTAATTAAATCAGCGCTTAAAGAGTCGGGCAATAGTCGAACCAAGAGTGATGGTAATTATGAAGAGTTATGCCGGAAGAAGAAGAAGAAGAACAAGAAGGGTGCTAAAAAGAAGACGATTTTGAAAGAAGATGAACCGAAACCAGACCCGTATTGGTTAAGAACGTTCTTCAATTTTGCGCCCGACGAGGCAGCTAAGGTACCCTGTTATGGTCATTGTGGAATTTTGAGTCCTCTACTTGCTAATGTATGTCTTAATGAATTGGATGAAATGATGGAAGAAAAAATAGTTGAATTTTTTAGGCCTAATAAGCTCGATTCGATATGGAAAGGTTCAATAAATGATGGTTGTCATAACCCTTCTTGGCCAGAGTTTGTTCCTTCAAGTGGGAAAGAAAAGACAAGGAAAATGGATTTTATTCGCTATGGTGGTCATTTCTTGATTGGTATTCGAGGGCCCAGGGAGGATGCTGTGCAAATCAGGAAGGAAATCATTGAGTTTTGTGAAAGAAGGTTTGGAATAAGATTGGATGATACAAAGGTGGAAATTGAACATATAAGTAGGGGAATTCAGTTCTTGGATCATATAATTTGCCAGAGAGTGATACATCCTACGCTTAGGTATACGGCAAATGGTGGAAAAATTGTGAGTGAGAAGGGTGTCGGGACTTTGCTTTCTGTTACTGCTAGCTTGCAGCAATGTATTCGCAGATTTAGATGGTTTCAGTTACTTAAGGGAGATAGGGATCCTGAGCCATTGCCGTGTAATCCTATGCTTTACTCAAGTCAAGCTCATACTAATGCACAAATGAATAACTTTCTTGAAACTATGGCTGACTGGTATAGATATGCCGATAATAGAAAGAAAATTGTTGGCTTTTGTGCTTATGTGATTCGTAGTTCTTTGGCTAAACTTTATGCTGCAAGGTATAGACTGAAGTCTCGTGCTAAAGTTTATAAAATTGCTTCTCGTGATCTCAGCCGTCCACTGCGGGAGAGCAGGATCAATTCTGTACCCGAATATTCTGATCTTTTGAGGATGGGATATGTCGATGCAATTGAACGCATCCAGTTCGCACACATGTCTTTGATTCCATCATGTGATTACACTCCATTCCCTAGGAACTGGGTTCCTGATCATGAGCGGGTGTTGCATGAGTATATAAGACTACAAGATCCAAAATTATTTTTTGACTTGAATAAGTCAATTAAACGTCATGGGTTGAGCTTGCCTCAAGATCAGATATCTGAGATTGTGTGGGATTTTAAGACCCTTGGAGTTTGGAGACATCTGTCTGATGATGATACAGTAACAGAAGTGGAGTAGATTGGTGATGAAGATAGTTTATTGACTTTCATATCATTTTAAAGTTTTGGGACTCCATGAACGTCCTCTATCATCTTTGAAATAGATCAGTGGTGAAGGTTTTCCTGTAATTTCTAATTTCCTCCTGATACGATGATCCTGATCTCCTGCAGCACTTGAAATCACAATGTTCCCTGTACTCCAAAATTTTATCAGATGTGAAAAAGGAAAGAAAATATTGGACACAACAACACACAAAACCACTTTTATCTGCATTGGAGTTTGACACTGTACATTTATTGTTTGAGTAGGAAATTGTCGCCAGAGAAGTTATTTAAGGTATAACAAGTCAGTTAGATCAGATTTGTATTCTCATATTTGCAAATCTTGGAATCTTCCCAACTTGTGTTCAGATTCGAAGTTATTGTGGTATTTTTATACAAAATTGTAGCCGACAAACAGTTTGCTAGTTTGTTGTTTAATCTCAGCTACAAGCAAGGGAAACCTGTTCTGCAGCATGCTAGTTTTATGCTTATTTATTTTCTTAGAACCATTGTTTAATTCTTCTGGTCAACATCCTCATCCTCTTCAGGCTCAAATGCTGAAGCTGGTGAGGCATGAGACAGACCATTGGTGGCCTTGAAGTTGATCTTGGCAGAAGAAGGATCTTCAATGACTATATCACAAACATTGACCCACAGGAATGCCTCCTTGGCCTTAATGGCAGTTGCATTTCCCAGGCGACTGTTCTCAAAAAATGTTGCAACTTCAGCACCATATGAGGCTATCCTGTTTACATCCTTAAATTTGTGTTCTTCCTGCTTCTTATTCTCGGTCCAAACAAATCCAGATGCTCTGTTATAGCCAAACACTACCGTGGCTGTTGGAAAGAGGCCTTTGAGACGAGATAACTCCCTGAGCAGTTTACTAGCTTTGTGCTTGGACAGAGCTTCACTATGGTAAATTTCTGATGCATCTCTATTATTCTCAATTAGTTGAGATGCCATATGAATTGAAATTGATGGAGTTGTTCATAGACTTCATCTGTAGTTGTTTGGCATGGAAGCCGCTGGATGAATCTTGTAAGAAAGTGTAATTTATAAATTTGCTCTACTATTTTTATTTGACTAGGTTTGTGGTTACATTTGGAACTACCTGTAATTTGACACTTTCTTTTTGGTTTGTTGTGACTGCTTGCATGAACCAGGAGGTTGAGACATAGAACTGTTGACCACTGTGGCTAGTTGTTCTTCAATGCAGTAAGTCTATCCCAGGAAATTACATTACATATAATATGAACTACTATTTTATGGGACCGCTGAAAATGGGTAGCTGATAGGAGAGAAAGAAGTTCTATCCATCTTGTGTTGTTCGTACTTTACATACAAAGCTGTTTTGGTATTGCCTCTCCTATACAGTAGATCAACACAGTGTGCACCATTATGCATTGCCACGGGAATCTGATTTAAACAACAGATTAATTACAGGGCCTCAAATATTGAGGCTTTTTTCTACAGCAGTAACTCTGAAGGTATTGTCATTCAAGAACAATAAGATCATTTGTCAAGAAACAGAGACCCTCTTAATATAATTAAGTGTTGTTTCTCATTAATGAAATTTTTTCTTGTACTATAGCTTTTTTTATTAATTGTTGCATAGCGGTAAGATGCAGCAGGTGTAAACTATTATTCCCAGTTAATGAAAGTTTTTCTTGTACTATAGCTTTTTTATTAATTGTTGCATGGCCATAAGTTGCAGCAGGTGTAAACTATTATTCCCAGTAATAGAACGATCCATCTGAAACTTTCTCAACAAATGCTGACACTTCAGCGTCGAGGGAGGCTGTCCTTTCGAATTTCTTCCATTTGTACTGATCCTTCTTCTTATGCTTGATCCAAAAAAACCCCGCCACTCTGTTATATCCGAATTCTATGACTTCTAGCGGAAAAATGGCTGCGGGGATGGAGATCTCAGCAAGCATTTCGTGAAATTTCTGCTTGCAAGGGAGGTGGATCACCACGGTAAATCTCAGGTCCATCTCCGTGTTTCTCAATAAGTTCAGATGACATTGTAATGTTCAGGGCTTTATCTAAAATACTAGTCGTGGCAATATAGGTGAAACTGTGTTGCTAATGAGAAGAGGAAGAGATGAAGCACTTATAGGCACAATTGGTAGGTATTTGGCTTGGAATTTGTTGAATTAACGTTGTAATTTATTAAAGTAGCTGAAGCATATATGACCAAACTAGTAGCCAAACATTAAGATCGTCCTGAACCCTGTCCAGTGTAGTTATTCAGTAACCCTAGGAGTTCCGATGAAGAAAATAGAAAGACAGGCAGAATGTATGCAATAGAATCATTCAATTACAGTTTTCCACGTACTTAAAATCTTCTGTTTCGTCAACATTAAGCCCTATCCAAAGACTTTTTTGAAAGAAGTAGTAGATGAATTCGGCAGTAGCAAACCTAGATTCTTGTCACTCTTGGGTATAACAAGGTCATTTTTAGGAGCTAATCTAGGTCTCCTACCATGGCTTTAGGTTCTTCTTTCCCAGCAGACCAAGAACAATGTGATTAAAATCTGTACAGTATCAGCCGAACTACAATAATAAAAGCCATAAATATGGGTGGCTCAGCTGACAATGCCCTTATGAGTATGTAACTTTTCTTGATAGCTGTGGCGTTTTGGGTTTAACAGGGTTTATATATGATTGTGGTGGAGACAGTCTACTATCAAATCGGTTGAACAAGAGTGTAACCAAGAAAGTTTATACAGAACATTTTTATCTAGTTATTATGTTGACATGAACTGATTATTCTAATTAATTTTTTTTTATATTTTTTACCAATTAGCCAATTTTTTTCTTTTTTCTTTTTATTAAATTAAATGATTTCACCCCTTGTTAGCACTGTCTAATCTAAAATTCTCTCGTGGGTGTGCCCTAATCGCCTTATTACTGTAGATAAGCTGAGCTAATTTGTGTATATCTAATTGCATGAAATTTAGTCAGATTCAAATCCAAGCTTGTACTTAACCAGAAGACACAGCAAGCTCACCCTGTAACATACAAATATACCATCTCCTGACTGATTTTACGAAAAATCTATGGCAAGCAGCAAACGTAGTCCAAAACTTCACAAATTCGCTGCAGTTACATAGCGATTGCAGTAATAGTACCTCTGATGCAAATCAAAGTCTCAAAGATAAGTAAAACCTTAAAACATTATATGTATTATGGATTCCCAATAATTCTACCACATATAATTTATCTGAGAAAAAAAATTATTTTTCTTCCTTCTCTTCTAGATCAGGAGGCAAGATTGGAAATAACTTTAAGAGTTCTTACATGGGAAAATTTTATCTTCTTCGAGTCTGGTTCTTGTGCTTCTATAACTAATATAAAGGCTGCCATTAATAGACAAATCTTGGTTTTCCATTTTGGTTCTTTTGGATTTGAATCATTCTTCATTTACAGTTATCCCAATTCTTTGAAGATTGTGCCTGTACTCGAAACATGTTTGCTCGAAAGCTTTCTCTTTAAATATGTTCAACTTCCGCTTTGGTTTCATGTTATCTCGCATATGCATGCAAAAGCCAGTTGATCTCTTGGATGTAATGATTCCAATTCATTGAACAGAAGGCAGGAAAATAAAATTGGTTTTTGCTCCATGGTTCCCGTAATATTAACGCACTATCCGGTACATCTGCCAAAAGGAAAAACCCGAAACTGACGGAGCTATTTATAGACATCATCCGTAGTTGTTTGCCATGGAAACCACTGGATGAATATTGTAATTTATAGGACTAAATTTTTGGTTACCTTTGGAATTACCCGTATTTGAAGACTTTTTTTTTAGTTATTCTTTGTTGCGACTGCTTGCATTAATGGGGAGGTTGAGATGTCGAACTGTGGAACATTATAACTAGTTATTCTTCACTGCAAAGAGGCTATTCCATGGACCTTTATATAGTATGAGCTACTATGTTAGACGGCTGCTGAAAATGGGTAGATTTTAGGCAAGTCCAAACATTACATCTGCTGCAAGCTATGGCTATTCAATGTATTTATGTTAAAGGGTATCCTTGAGAAACCAACACGTTGCTCTGGAATGACAATAGCATCGCAGTTACTACTGTAGAAAAAAGTTTCAGCATGTGATGCCATGTTATTAATCAGTTGTTTAAAACAGATTCATGTGACAATGCATTAATGCACACTGGGAGCAGATCTACTCCGCAAGAGGGCAGCGTTCGTGACAAAACAGTTTCATATACAAAGTGCAAACAAAAGAGAAAAGAGATGATGTAAAAACAATGAAGACATTTACATTATGATTAGAATTCTTTTCAACTAATTAATTAAATTCAAGGTGTGAATCTATTCAAGATAAATACTTAATCTTTATTTAAATTCCGTCATATATATTTTATCCTTGGGACATAATGATGATTCATCAGTTTTGCTGCACAATTTGAAATCAGAAACTTCTGTCTATACTCCCCTCTTATGTCGGATGCTTTGAAATTTTGCTGCTTACAGGGAAGAAGAAAATGAAGTGTAGTATCGGTTATGGCAAAACAAGAAACTGATTTCATCCCCATCGTGGTTGATCATGTTGCATTAGTGTTTTGTAAGCTGAAGTAAGATACAAGAAATCTTGGAATCTTACTGCATTCAGGAAATGAATGCGTAAGATTAAGATTCGAAGTAATTCATTTATTTCCATGCTAACTGCAGCCAACTGCAAGCCTGTGTCCATTTTATGGTAGGTTCTTGTGTATTGCCCTATCGAGTTTTGGTCAAACATCCTTGCATGTCTTCAAAATCTGAAACCAGGCGAGGAACCTGACAATCCACTTAGGACCCCGAAACCTGATCTTGCCAGAAGAAGGATCCTCGATGAATATATCAGTAGTAGAAATCCAGAAGAGCATCTGCTTAACCTTGAAGCCGGTTAAATTTCTCATGCCACCTTTCTCAACAAATGCTGAAACTTCAGCGTCGAGTGATGTTCAGTAATTCTCAGCCCCATCTGTGTTTCTCAATAAGTTTAGATGGCATTGTAATGTTAAAATATAATTTAAATAATTAATTATTATTATTAAAATTTATTATTATCTTCTTAAATTTTAAGTATATTTTATTATATAATTTTGTTGATAGCTATGGCGTCTTAGGTTCGAATAGGGTTAGGCAGGATTGTCGGTATGCCCAAACCGTCTGACAGCGTAGATAATGAACGGCTCCTCGCCCTATTTTCACTGAGCTACTTTGTATATCTAATTGCATTGAATTGAGTCAGCTTGCCTGGCCACAGAGCCTATTCTATAGACGTAGATCTGAAAGCAAATTTGAAGAAACACATATCCGAGCCTGCACTAAACCAAAATACACAGCAAGCTCACCCTGCGTAGTACAAATATGACATCCCCTGAGAGTAACATAGCAACTGCAGTAATAGTTAAGTTTAGATGCTGCCATTTCATGTAAATCAAAGTGACAAGGACAAATGAAGCCATGAAACGGTGTAAATTTATTACAAATCTCCAATGATACTACCAGGTATCATTTTTCTGAGGAAAGCAAATCTGGTTTTCTTCCTCCTCTTAGAGCTCAAAAGCAGAGATTGGGAATGACCGCGAGAGTCCAGTTGAATTGGCAAATGTTATTTTCCCCGAATCTGAGTTATCAATATAAATATCAGAGATGGAAACCCAGATCAAAATCTCCTTACTTTTCACTCCGGTGAGTCTGCGCATCCGACGCTCCTCGACAAACGCCGTCACTTCGGCGTCGTAGGAGACATTCCGTCCGATCGAACGGAACTTGTGCTCCGTCCGGGTCTTCTGCTTCAGCCAAACGAAACCCGTCGAGCGATTATAACCCACCTCGACGAGGTCGTTCAAGGGCAGAAGGCCTTTGGGAAGGTTGATTTCGGACAAAAGTTGGAGGGATTTTTGCTTGCAGAGAGACTCGCCATGGTAGATCTCTGCACCCTCTCGGTTGTTAGATATCAGTTGCTGGGTCGCCATCTCTTCACTATCTTTCACGCTTTGTCGAAATTATGGGAGAAATTGGGTGGCTTTATAATAAATCAAGCTCGCACCTTTTAATGAGGAGGAGTTGGGAGTTGGGGAAGTACTGTTGATTGGGTAAATGTATTACTCTCTTGCCAATCTTAAAAAGAAAGTTTGGTGTCATGTTGCCTAACCAAAAAAGTTTTACATAGCAACGATTAAATTATTTTTTATTTATTATAAATAAATAAAAATTTGATTTTATTAATTAAATAATTTTTTTATTATTTTAATTATAATAATACGATAAAATTTTCTTACTTTTTTTTTATTATGATTTATTTTTACCATTCATATTATTAAATTATTTTTCATAATTTTATTTAATAAATAATATTTTTTGATAATATTATATATATATATATATATATAGCTATTATATAATAAAGTAGCATAAATTTTATCATTTTGATACAGAGTATAAATACAACCATTGGATTACAACATTTATGTCAAAATAGTGTGACATTTCATGGTGGTTAATGGAAATGCCATTTTGGGCTGTGAGAAATTGGTGTTTGTCGAAGGTTGTTAGTTTGAGTGATGATGGGAAAAGAAAGTTGCGTGGGAGGAAGCCGTGGGTTCAACAAATGGGTAGAGAATTTCGTCATTGGGATGGGCACCAGACAAGAAACGTGAGTGACCAAATGGTACTCAAATGAGGGAGGTTGTTGTAATGGGTATGCGCAAGATATGCATGAGTTTGCTTGCTTAATCAAGCTGTGAACGGAGATAAAAGAGTAAGAGATTTTAGAAATATTTAAATACCCTTATAAATTTGGTATGGTTGATGCGTTGAATTGGGGGAGTGATCAAAGCATATATTGGGTTTTGGGGATTGAGATGTTGAGTGTTTTCCTTGTGGATATTGCCAATATTCTTAAGATGCTTGTTGCCAATGGTATAATAGCTGCCATTGATAAACAATTCATGGGTTTCCCTTTTGGTCCTCTTGGATTCGATACCTTCTTCGTTTACAGTTATCCCAATTCTTTGAAGATTGTGCCTGTACTCCAAAAAGATAGGGTCAAAAGCTTCCTCTTCAACCATGTTGAACTTCAGCTTGGGTTTCAAGTCATCTCCCATATGCATGCAAAGGGCTGTTGATCTCTCGGATTAAAAGCTTCCAATTCATTTTACAGAAGGCAGGAAAATCGATCTGCCAATATTTGCATACCTTAGGATAAAAAAACCCAAAACTGATCTGCCATATGCAATGGAAACAAACAAGATTTAACGAAGTAAAACTGTGTTATATTGTTATTACTAATCTCACACACAGCAAGGTTGTATGCTTTTTGTATGGAGTAGGTCTACTTTATCATTGGAATCAAGATAATGGACTTCATTATACTGCAAGAAATCGTGTACTAAAATGACTGAATTTTGAGTTTGGAAATAGTCTATGAACTAAGTATTTAGTTATCACTCCAGTCGTGGCTAGATTCTTAGATAATTGCTTGCTTGAAACTTTAACAGTCACATATTTTATATTTGTTTGATTTTTCTGAAATTAATTGGCGATGTTCAATTCCGCCGGTAGTTTTATCATTTACAAACATGAATAAACATTCAGTTTCTGAGGTTTTGGATCCAACGCATCTTGGTTGCCGAAACTATTCTTGAAAAGTTACCGATATAAAACTAACCAGAATCACCAATGGTAAACTTCTTGAAGAACCCAATTCACTCCGTATTTCGATGATAAAATAAGATATCCTCTTATGATTACTTAAATTCCAGCAAAATTGTCAGCATTCCCCCGCATATAGCTCAAAACTGGACTGAAAACTGAGAAATTCTCACATAACTCTTGGTTCTCCTTGAACACCACCCAGTAATCTGATCACAGAAACCAAAGAACCCATTATGAATAAGCTTAACAGCCAATAATCTGGTCAGGAAAACAAAATACCTTCATTAAATTTCATAATTCACAATAATAGAAATAATAATAAAAAAAGTTAACCTGAGCACGAGACAGGGGAGGGGCAAGAAGAATGGCGAGCGAGGAGACGTATTTGTGCTGTCCATAAGTAGAAGGGTAAGAGAATAGAGGATTCTGTACAGGATCAAAAGGTGAAGAATCGAAAAGGCAATGTGTAGGAGACAGATATATGAAGAGCGAGAAACAGGGTAGAGAAAAGGTATAGCAGAGAAAAACAGATTACTAGTTCTGACTTGAAGAGCAGACGAATTCTGTCTCATATATCACATATAGAGTCTTCCATCCGTCTCATATATCACATGCTCTTTTCAATGGGTTTCTTTGCTTCCTCTTTCTATTATTCTGTTGGGATCTTAAGAGTTTGACCGTTTCGTAGGAATTTTAAAGATGTTAGATGAGAAGTGAGTGTTTTAGGTTTAATGTGATATATTTCATCCTTTTTCACGAAAATTTATGAAAAATGGATATAACTTTAGGCTTCAAATGAATGATCACTTCTGCAGCCACTTAATTAAAGTAACATGCTTTGATCAACTAAAGAATGATTAAAAATGGCACTACTTCCTGCCTACCTGTTACTGTTTGTCGTCAACTATTTTCTGTGAGGGTTGGGTTAGTCGGCTATTTCCTCTACATAACAATTTAATTCTCAGAAAAAAATCAGTTATGCGATTCATCCCATATTTCTGAAAGGTAATTCTGGCAACTGCTACAACAGCTGCTATTAACAAACAAATCAGGGCTTGCCCTTTTGGTCGGTTTTGCTGGGTAACTTGCTTCAGTGAAGCTGATCGGAGACTTTGTAATATTGTGTCTGTACTCTGCCGCAATTCGCTCAAACACCTCTTCCTCAAACATGTTCAACTTCAGCTTGGGGTTAATGCGATCTCTCACGAATGCAAATGGCAGTTGATCTCTAGGATTAAATGCTTCCAATTCATTGAACAGCATGCAGGAGAAAAGATTGTTGTTCAGTCCATGCTTCCTCAGGATTATTGCAGTATTTGGAACATCTGCCAACACAAAACAACATCATTTTCAAATTGGAAAGTGCGTTCTTGGATGAGGATGCGGATAATTGATGAAAGGCATATCATGTACAATAAACAAAATGCATATGCAGACTCCAAAACACAGAAATCAATATTGGTTTTGAGGTCACAAACCAAGACCAAAAGTATGCTTTTGAGACCGCGGTGATTTGAGCATTTCTTTTGCTTCCAGAGATCACAATCAATCCAAGTCATAGTGCCCATTACGGGAAGTTCGTGCAGTAGCTGATCAAGTTAGGTCCAATTAATTAGACAAAAAGATTGTGAGAGGATCTTTTGTAATTTGTTTTGTCCTGTTTTCTGGAAATGGAAACAGGAGTGAGGAGAGAGGAATATCATAAAATGATATCAGAGATTGATTAGAGTCTTCAAAACTAAGGTACCATGCAGCCAAGAATTCTCAAACAGAAGATACAGTGTACAACCAAGTTCAGAATTTGTAGAATAGTTGAAAAAAGGTAGAAATGATCATTTCAAATGAAGAGTTGTCTACGCAAGTCAATTAAGATTTATGATTTAATTCCTTGTTTTTTAAGCTCGGAATTGCAGTATTCTTTTCCTGCAGAAACTGGGATCAGTACTTCAGACATTTGCATTATATGAAGCTTTCAATGTGAATTTGTATTGAAACAAGAAGTTTTTCTTATTTTTCTACAACACCACTTTGCATCAAATAGAAAACCATAGGATTGAAAGTGAAGAATGAGCAATTGTAAATACCTGAGGTATAAGGAAGCTTTGTGGAGCTCCATGGCTGCAACCCATTCTTACAATATGTTTCCATTTGCATCTGCAATGAATCCACATCCCACCATTTATTCCATCTAGCAGTTTCCATAGCTTCTTCCAAGGTATGAATAAAAAGTGGATGCTTTGGTATTGCCATGTCCACATTCTCCACCACCACAAGTGTATGAATCAACAATAATGGATCAACCATTAGCTGCAACTGCGAGTTTATCCAGATGCTGAATTTCGAGTTTGGGAATAGCCTATGAACTAAATATTTAGGTATCATTGCATTCATTGCCGGATTCTCATACAAGTTTTTTGTCGAAACTTCAACGATTCTCCATGCACCTATTTTATAATCCTTGGATTTTCTAGATATTAATTGTTGATGTTGAAATCCTTTGAGTGTTACATCATCTACAAACATGAAGAAACATACTGTGTCTAAGGTTTTGGATCCAAGGCCTCTCGGTTGCCGGATTTTGTCATGATCATCAAAGATAGCCGAGACTACAACAAGTCCATTGCAATTTTCCATTGCAGTACGATCTGAGATGCGTACAAATGGGAAACTTCTTGAATTGCTCTACATTTTAATGTGTAAGTAAACGGCAGATAAGGAAGTAAGTTCTCGATAAGAAGAAAGAAAACTAACCAGAATTACCAATGGGAAATTTCTTCAAGAACCCACAAGGAACATTCACAGTATCATTCTGAAGATCGAAATACGAAAGTCTCTTCTGTGTACTGAAATTTCCACCAAAACTAACAGCATTCCTTCTCATATACCTTAAAACCGGGGAAAAACCAGAAGAAATCCTGGATAAATTTTGGATCTCCTCCAACACTGGCCAATAATCTAACCACAGAAACCAAACACCACATTTGAAGGCAATGAAAATGACAAACGATACCGCAAATTCTCCAGTCAAAATCAATATACACTTGCCAAAAACCAAAACGTGACATTAGCAAATATAATCAAGGAAACTCGTAAATTCGAATAAAGAGCAAAAGAAATGAAACCCATTATCAACAACAATCCAGGAGTTGCAATTCACACAAACCTGAGAAGAAAACAGGGGAGGAGCAAAAAGTGCGGTGGGTAGGGAGAGCGTGCTTGTGCTCGCCATAGGTATGAGGATAAGAGAAAAGGGGAGCCTGGATTGGATCAAAAGGAGATGATCTGAAGAGACATTGTGTTGGAGACAAAGCGTTGTAAAGAGCAATAAACAAAACGGTGAAGAGATACAACGTGGAAAAACAGAGCAATTTTGATTGGAACAGAGGTGGAGTTCTGTAGGACGCCTTCGCCTTCCCCATAAAGTATCATTTCCATGAGTTCCCTCACCTTCGATCCGATGTCATATCTTCCTTTTTTCTGCCTTTTTTTTTATTATTAATATTATAATTTCTTTAGGTCTTCGCACCTAAATATAAGCATTCTTCATACGTACTTTCAATGGTATGACTCCGATTAGTTATTTTGGTTCGTTGGATTTTGTATCCTCCTGCGAGGCCCAAATCTTGTAATGTATGAATGAATAATGAGGAACAAGTTAGCTTTTATAATGTAATGATAAGCTAATTCATTGACAAACCTATCGAAGGTATATATACCCACCATATTATTGGTAGATTCAGCAATAAATGATTCCAAAAAGTTCGGATTTTTCTTTTCAATGTCATCCCTGAGCAACCTGACAATCTCCCCAAACTCTTCAAAATTCTCAATGACTTCATGGAGTCGGTTGTCTTGCAGACCCGGCGGCCACTGGAAATTTTCTCGTAGGTCGTTGAATTCTTCCCAGTATGAGATTGCTTCTTCTTTGGTTTGCTCTGACATAGTATGAATGATTGCCCGAAAATTTTGTCAAGCGCATAAAGACGAGGATCCAAAACAATCTTCATCTTCATCTTCATTCTGAATAGAGTAAAAGAGAAGTCAATTAACCTTATACAGTGGACGTCAAGCATCGGAAATCTTCTGTTCCTCTAAGCATTTGCATTGAAACGCCTCATCAAAATCTCACTACAAATACGAAAACGATCGTGACTTGACCACTAAGATTTATTACTCGTATACTCTAAATATATTTGATCTGAAAAAGTGTATAATCACCTTGTAGATTAGCATTTCTGCCAGCAACATTTCAATCTGATAAGCTTCATGTTGTTTTCTTTCGTTTAGGGCCTTGTCCAACGCCTTTCTCAATGTTGCCGCGTCTTCAGCTTCTTTTCCGTTCATTTCCAGCCTTGCAACAGTGCGCTTGAATGCAAATTTGAAAGAAGATTCAGAATTTTAAAGTAAATAATTACCTGCAACTTCTTGAAATCGGAATGTTCCTGTCGAAGTAAATCTTTCGGCGCAATATGAACAGCTTCCAAAGATGTTTCACCAGCCCGATCATGGTGATAATCCACCAATCTTTCCAATGTCAGCCCAACAGACAGACCTTGGAAGAACACCATCAATCTTTTTATGATTTCTCCAAGCACGGCTTGTACAGGACTGTGCAACATAAATGCTAGCAAAGATGACAAACGGCGTTACTGTCCCTGCGATTGCTCCATATTTAGTCTTTGCAGTAATGCTATAGATGAAATTTGCCACGGGATCAAAACTAAGCATAGTAGATTGACTATGTATTGTTAAAAGGTGGAAGGCGGGGAAGGAGAAGTTTTCTTTTGCATGGTGACTGAAGGAAAATTTTGTAGAAATAATGTGTAGCCATTAATTAAGCTGACAGAGAGAACTATGACAGGAAAGTCGTATAAAGGAGTTATCATTTTGTTCTGATTTCTGTCTTGCTAAGCGGGCAAAGAACGTCGCATGTACATTCCTTCTCTTACTTGTTTCTCTCCTAGGGAGCTTAGGGAGTTAAACCAAGATGCCTTTCTTCAACAATATTGTTATATTCTTCTCAAATTGTGACCAAGAAATAACAGTTACGTATCCATAATTTTTCCAATCAAAGCCATCCCATGGAGCCTACCCTTTGCCTAAGCTTTTGGCCCTCACCTGCCAAATCCTCGCGCATTCCTTCCACCCTGAACGTTAAACGAGCAACGATACTTCAAACCAGCCATTCATCTTATTTTACTTCCAAGTGATCCTACTCGCCGCCATGTCTTCAGTCCTGTGATTTGTGCACGGGACAGATCTTGTTAAAAGGGACAGTCGGAGAATCTCGGATTTTGGCTTAAAGCAATTGAAGGTACAAAAGGAAATGTATCAGAAAGCTCCAACTATGTCTATGTTAGCACACCCAATTGGCGGAAGGAATGTCCTGAACTCATTTTTGGACGTGAGTGTGAAGCTGGCTTCGAGCAAGGCACAACCGTTTTATTTGCCTAGATACACTGTGCCTCCAGGGCCTTCAACAGAAGATGTCAATGCCTTCAACAGCAGAGGCTACAACCCTCATGTTTTTAGTCCGGCAAATTTGGAAGGAACTATTCGTTGTGGATGCAAGCATTGCGACAAATGAAATCTGGGAAGCCTGAAACGGCAGTGAATCTGTTGCGAAAAGTGTACAAAGACTGCAGGAATGAGCATGAGCCAGCATCCAATATGGAGATGGCATTAGTACAAATTCTCATTCATCAGGTACCGACTATATTTTTCCTGAAAAACCCGTCTCCCTTGATCATGGTTTTTAATATGCTTATTGGAAGTAAGTACTGCACAGGCAGGGAAAATACGGAGAGGCATCGAATTGTAATTGTCTCAAGGATGAACAACGTATGCCGTCGAATGGTCGATTCCCTCTTTACACGGTTTGCTATGTCATTCTGTCTTTTCTTAAAGAAATCTTTCTTCTCTCTTTAAGCCGTCATTATTTTCGTTCTTCTATGTTATCTAAAATACACAACATTTTTTATTTTACTGTGTTTCCTCTTGTGTCGTCTTCGAGAGACAATTCTCTTTGTACGTGTCAGTTGTGTTGAAAATACGTTTCTCATTTCTTCACGTGTCATATCCATAACTTCTACTGGTCTGTGTATTTCCAGGTGTTCTCTTGTCTTGCTACCTCTTATAATCTTTTCTCTCTCTGTCTTTTCATTTTGATCTCTGTTTCCTTCAAGCTTCTGTGTGTTCGTAACAACAGGTAATCTCTCACTGTCCTCTCTATCTAACCAGAATTGTTTCTAAATCTTCTCTCGTAGTTCTCTCGGTCTAATCAGGACTGTTTCTTCTCTCGCAGTGAGTTTCAACTCTCTCTGTTTAACCAGAACCCTGTTTCTACCCTCTCTCTCTCTCTCTCTTTTACCTTCCATTTATACCAAGAGCCCATTTTTTCTTTCTGCGTTTCTTTACTTCTGACAGGTTCTTACTACTCACAAATATATATACTGAAATAGGAATTCAACGGTATTCCGGGTGATGACTGAAACTAGTTTATTGAGGTTAGTGTTCTTCTACTGTTCTTTTATTTATTTATTTAAAATTTAATCTCTATTTGAAGGCATGTTGGTTATCTCTAATCTCACTTAATAAATAATTATCCTTAATCATAGTGACAAACAAATTAATTATTATTGACAATGGTGCTCAAGCTTTGTTTTTTAATGGGCCTTTACACATATAAGCCCCACATATTCCTCAACCCTGGGCCTCAAACACTAGCCCTTAAATACTAATTTATCAAAATTAATAAAACAATAATTAAACTCCTTCATGGACCAAGCCCTATAATCAGATGGGCCTGTTATATTCATAGACAGACCTTTCTCATTCTTCCTCGGTAAAGTCTGACCGTCATCTTAATAATAAATAAATTTATTCACGCAGAAAAACACTGGGTTTCATAATTGGATCTATGGAGTGCGACCTATCTACAGGAACACAGTTGATCTACTTGGTTCCAAGCATGATGCTTAGCCTTGTGGATGAGATAACTTTTTATACGATAAGATCACATTTAAGTAAACTACCCGTATGTATATGTATGTACCGACTGCATACGTACAGCCTTCATTCTGCATCTTATCCTACGACGTCTATACGTTTACTCCGAACCGCGTGTGCCCTGGCTATCTCGCTTCCCTCTGTCCTTCTGTCTCCACGTGCTCGACATTGTTACTGCCACGTTTTACGTCATCTAGCTACTGAACCTAAGTGGCCCTTTTTACTAGGCTTCCTTCGTAGGCTTTTTGTAGACTGTCGAAAGGTTACTGTACAATATGGTACATGTACGACTTAAAAAGGAAAATACAAAATTAACAATAATTCACACAAAAAATTGAAATAAATTTAAAATACGAAAATTTTAAAATAATTAATATAAATTTAATAATTAAATATAGTAGATTTTCTTTTAATAAATTATTTATATTACGTTTACGTACAAGTGTTGATTGCTTTTATGTAACAGCTGATTCAGTTCACGAAGACTGAGGCGAGACCGGAAAATGAAATGAGAAATTGTAGTTGTATTTTATATTATCATGAGATGAAAAATTTTGAATTTTGGTGGTACTGCAGAAGAACAATGCTTGTATCACCGACAATGAAAGTAACGAATGAGAGATCGCCACTTGGGTACCCACCAACTTAAAGCGACGACGCACCCTAAACGTCAACGTTTCGTTGTCTGTGGAAGTGGGGTTAGTAATTCGGCACGTGTATTTAGAGTCGTCCTCGTATAGAATGGGCTTTTGTTTGGGTAATCCGCAGAGATAAATTATCAGTGTTGATGATGTAATAAGAAAGATTACGCATATCTAACCGGTGTGGTAGAGAACCAATGAGCAAATGGATGGTATGAATCAATGATCTTCTTTGTTGGGGTTAAAGTTTTTGATCCGATGAATGCTGCATTGACTAACTCCAATACACCATCGTCTTTAGAGAAAAGCTAGTGATTAGCCCCAGTCTTCATTGTTCTTGTGACTTGTATTGATGCTACACGTTCCTAACCGTATGATCTTACATCATTTGAACGATTTCAACTTCATCTATCGTTTTCTAGCTAGGGTTTTCATTCCCCTTCTTCGCATTCTAGATAGGCTTTTGCTTTGGCAACGTAACATCAAGTGCATGGGGGCCGGGGGGGCATGGTCACTCCCTAGCAATTCCTTTAGCAGATAAGAGAGCTTCTGGGGGGTTGTCTGACTAAATCGTAGGGAAATGTCAATTTCAGAGTCAGTCAATCTTACACAGAGAGAGCTCTTATTGACCACTCAATCTGCGGGTTTCACTTTCTTGACACAACATTTCATTTCATTTTCCCACCTTTATTTCAGAGAAAAAGGGGTGTCAGTGATCAGTTCATTTCTTGATGTTTAAGTTATGGTGCACGTTATATTCATACTGGCTGACACTGGCCATGAATTTATTTGTTTACTTACAGGTTTCTCCTCAGAGCAACTTCAAACTTCTGCCAACCCCCTCCATTATTTCAAATTCCTGACCCATGTTCATGTTTAATTATAAATGAACCAGAAGATTTACGTAAATAACCAAAAGTGGCCAAATTATAATATTAGCTATGCTTTAGACTTCTAGAATTGAAATCCACTTATATTTCTGCTGAATAGCTTTCGAAATCTACGACAATGTTTTCAAAATTTAACCAAATTTATTGTGACTTTGTAATGTACAAGCCCTGGAATTCGTTTCCCAGAGGGTCAAGTAAATGGTGTTCCAGTTGTCTACTTCACAAAATCTGAATGCACTTTTGACTCGCTCCATTATTTGTTAGTCTTACAGGTATTAGAAACTGACCAAAATTTCAATTTTGGACATCATTAGCAAGTTGGTTAAAGAATGGGATTTTATTCAAAGAATTCCCCATTTTATCTAAATGACTACTACATCTCCAATCATATTTGAAACATGGGAAATGGAAAGCGCATTGTCAGTTTTACTATGTGAGTGGATGAGTGAAAATCTTTGTCAGGAGAAACTCAATGTGCATCGTCTGGTAATATTTGACCATTTGTCTTCAGTAATGTGACATTCTATCGACCATTTCCATCAAAGTTTTGCTTCTTTCAAAGGTCAGTCTCATGGTGCTACTCGCATCCACCAACATCTCAACCTCTTGCGGTTATGTAATTGTCTTCCAAGGAAAAATTCAATTGCCCAAGTCACAACCACTAGTGAAAAGAATAGAGACTCAAAACTCGTTGTCAATTACTAGTAGAAATGAGAACTCCATTTTGCTTTGAGGATGCCACGTTCAATCAATCTCTATCGTATTCAATTTTCAGTCAAAACAATTGATTACAGCGGCGTGAGAATGACTTGTTCACATCAAAGAAGTCTACATCAACTTTTAAAAGGTAGTACAAGAAGGAAGGAAGAAAGGAGAAATGATGATAGTTCATAGTTATCGTGATGATGTTTGCCTTTTCTCTCCCTCTAATTTGTGCCAAATGGCCGAACTTTTTAACTTTAAAATGACATTTTGCAATAGAATTACCACTGTTACCGGCCTCGAATTTGATTATCCTAGGCCGAAAAATGTTCATGAAATCTATTAGCATTGTATCACTCATTTTGAAGCATGGCACAATTTGCTTTAGTGGAATGTTACCACTTTATCTATGCGTTGCAAGCAGATAGAGATGTGGGTTTCTCTTCAGTTGCATTCTTTTCGGTTTATTTGGTAAGATTTGCATTCATTCTTACCCAAACTAAACTCAAGCAGTATCCAAACAAGACCTTATCTTAACATTCGTATAAGAGTAAACTTACTTCATTTTTTAAAATCATATTTTAACTTAATTAATCACCAATTTATATGTTAATCATTCCTTAGTTTGCACGGTAAGCACTTTTGGTGACAAGATTCAATATAATAAGAGCACAATGATTTATAAATATTACAAAACATGGTGTTAATTAACTCTTAATTGCTTCTCTTAACTTACTTTTCCAATGTCCAAATCCTATCACTTTTCTCTTCTCTTAATTTAATAATGATAGAATCACGAATGATGACCCAAATCAATGAATCATTCATTCTCTTATAATATTATCAAACTCTCACGAACCAACTAAAATAAATAAAAAAGAGCCCCCACAATGAAAGAAGAAGTTTCCAAACATAACTATTTTCGATATTTTTAATTGAAGCCAAGGGGGAAGTGGAGATGTTTTCATTGCTTGAATCTCAATGGGTACAGGGAAAATGACTATTTCAGCAAATTACAAGCCATGATTGGCAGCCATTGTCGACCTCGAAACAACCCCTACCTATTAGCCCATAGAGAAAAACTATTTAATGACCAAATTTATTATGCGGGAATTGACCCTTTTAGTTCCTTGCAATAATATGTATTTGACCACAGAATAATTCATTCCTAAAATATCCTAAATCGTATCCAAATAAGATTTCGCTTCTAAGGGTTCGGATAGAATGCTTAGAGAAAGTCTATGTGTTATATAACATTCTATTCTTTTTCTATGAACCAATGCTTTGATATGACTAAAGAAAGTACATAATTGAAATTAGTTGAGTCAATGAGTTAGATTTTATATTTAAAGATTTGCATAGGATTTAACGGATTGGAGAATATTGAAAAAAATTCCATGGTATGATAACATATTTTTATTGTAAATATATAATTAGATTTAATTAAAATAAAATTGAGGATTCCTAATCTTAAGAGTTGACCATTGAAATTATATATTAATAAAATTATATATATATATATATATATATATATATATTAGGTGACAACGTTATCAAGTGTCACACAAGATTGTCTGAAGTAATTTGTATTTTATATTGAGGGTGTTATACTCTTTTTTGAGTTGTTAGAATGATCTCTATGTCATAGCACCTCGGATCATTGAAATTACAATTAATTTGGTTGACAAGATATGGTCAATGAAAGGTCACATCGAAGGGGAAGACATGGGACCCCACAAAACCAATCTTGAAATAATGGATTTTTACTTTTTAATTTTAAATAAAATTAAAATTAAAGAAAAATGAAGGAGATTTCTCCTCCCTCGGTGGCATAAATTAAATGCCAAGCAGACACACCAAGCCAGATGGCTCTCCCTTATAGTTAGTAACGCCTCTGTTTCCCCCTCTCTTCTGTCATTCATGCATTAGCATCACCAATTTCTCCCCCGTTTGCGCATATAAATTCAGCATCGGCCCTTGAGATTCGTCTCGTCAAGCCTTTCCAAATCTTCTCCTTTCTGTTGCTCTCTGTTTTCTTGTATCTCTGCTTCTTGTGTTTTTGGTCTGGAAAGAAAAAAAGAACTCTGCAGCCATGGTGGTTCATTCACAATTGAAAACATTAGAATCAATCAAATCATGCAAAGCTATAACTTTGTGCCGGGGAATTCCCGAAGTGAACCTCGCAGAGCCTGAAGCGAAAACTCATATTGTTAGAGCCTGTGAGGATTATGGCTTCTTTAAGCTTGTTAATCACGGTATTCCATTTGAGCTCATGTCCAAATTAGAATCTCAAGCTTCTAACTTCTTTAAGCTGTCTCAGCCTGTCAAAGACAGAGCTGGACCTCCTGAACCTTTCGGCTATGGAAACAAAAAGATTGGCCCTAATGGCGATATCGGTTGGATTGAATATCTCCTTCTCGATACCAACACGCAAGACACTTCTGAGAAAACTCGTGCAATTTTCCATGGACCGAAACATAATTTCCGGTAAAATTCTGCACATAGACGTTACTTCTTGTTTTAATATATGTTTATATGTAACGTATTCTTCTTATGTTTCTGACATGTTATAGCTCTGCTGTGGAGGATTACATAGTTGCAGTGAAGAAAATGGCTTGTGAAGTACTGGAATTGATGGCAGATGGGCTGAAAATACAGCCAAGGAATGTGCTGAGCAAGCTGCTTAAGGATGAAAAAAGCGACTCCTGTTTCAGGCTAAACCACTACCCACCAACCCCTATGCTGAAAGCACTGAGTGGTAGGAATTTGATTGGATTCGGGGAGCACACAGATCCACAGATAATTTCGGTTTTGAGATCCAACAACACTTCAGGACTGCAAATTCAACAGAAAGACGGGTCTTGGCTTTCAGTCTCCCCCGATGAAACTTCGTTTTTCGTCAATATTGGCGATGCTTTACAGGTAAGATCATAAGAGAGAAAAATGCAAAACCAAACCTCGGCGGTTTCAATTAGTTTCTAATTACCAGTCATTTTTCTATAAGTTTCTGCGTCATATCCGCATAGATTTCTCCCGTTTAGATATTACAATAATTTTGAGTGGTAAAAGAGGGTAAAACTTTAATGGGTATTCTTATTTTATAATGGATATGGTTTTCCGATACAGGTGATGACTAATGGGAGGTTCAAAAGTGTGAAGCATAGAGTGTTGGCTGCTGATAAATCGAGGATTTCAATGATATACTTTGGAGGGCCACCTCTGAATGAAAAGATAGCACCTCTACCAACTCTCCTGGCAAAAGAAGAAGATAGCTTGTACAAGGAGTTCACATGGCATGAATACAAGAAGTCTGCATACAAGTCAAGGCTGGCTGATTACAGGCTTGGGTTGTTTGAGAAACCTGCTGCCTAATCATGCAGTCAAAATCAAATTCCCCAAATTGGGTTTTGTCAAATCTTATAACAGGTTGTCATACATGGAAAACAATTAGGTTGTACTTCTTATTTATTCACTTCCTGTTCCTTTAGTTTCTTCCTAGTCTAAATGTAGCCTCAACTGCCCAAGTACTTGTAGTAGTGCAAAGCTTTTATCGTTATCAAGTCACCATATGTATGATACTATGAATTCTATAACATTTATGTGCCATTTCCTTATATGTCCTTACTGTATTCAGACTTAGAACATTCCCAGTTGAAAATCAATTCTTTTTCCTATTATTTCTTTAAATAAATATCGCTATCATATCACAACATGCAATGAATCCCGAAAAGTTTGTGCTATTTTTGGAGGGTTGCTTGTTACAACATAACATTAATTACTCATGCAAGACCAAACGGCCCACTTGGGCAGACAAATATGGCCCCAAGTACTATAGCTTCTTCAGTCTTGCGCTCCCAATTACTATAGCTTCTTCGATCTTGTGCTCAACTCGGTGACTTGTAAGTCCTATCCGAACCTCCTTTTTAACTCTAAAATTTTATTTAATACATAATTAATATTAGAGTAATAATACAGAGATAGATTTAACAGAGTTTAATATTAAATTATATAATTAATTAATAAGCAATAATAAATATTATTATTTTTTAATATTATCTTAATAAATACTTAAAACAATTGTATTTTTAACTTCGTGGTATCTTAATTATTAATTTGTTTACAGTATCATACTTGACATAAAAGCTTGGAGTCTTGTTCATGGTGTTTTAAGGGAGAAGCTCAAGGCCCCCCACCAACATTCTCAGTCAAGTAGGAGAGGCTAGGAAGATTATGAAAATGAAATGTTTCAATTTGAAGAACTTAAAAAGTCATTGTCAACAAAGAGTTTGTATTGACCAACCAACTTATCCTTTTACCATCTCAATCTACACATTGTGACTCGGCATTTCATTACCATTTCAATAACTATAACCCCACTACTAACCAAACATATCTTTTACCACTGAAATTAAATTAAAATTAATAAATACCACCGCCATGAATTTGGGTTTTTTCTCATAAATTTTGGCAAATATATTATTGGGTATGAAACTCTCCATTTCTAGCCTTGAATTCAGAGACTTTTCTTGTGTCATTTCTGATGATCATTAACAGCCAGCATTTAGGGAGTCAACATATATAATTTAAACTGTGAATTGCATCCCGCTATTAATATGCGTCTGTTCATGACTAAAAAGTTTGGTGGTGGGCTAGCCCAACTTGTTGGGAAAAACAAGAAAATAAAAAAAGTAAAGAGAGAAAGGGAGAGACTACAATGCTTACCAAAAATGGAATATTAACACAAAGTATGAAGCCTAGACTCCATAAAATGGAATACTTAGATTTTGACGATGATACATCACAACCGACTTACATTAAATAGTTAATATATTTAATACAAAAAAATAAGGTAATGGATTATTGACATTTGCATTGTCAGTTGTTCATAATATTAAATAATTAATGTATAAAACTTATAATATAAATATTTTATTAAGTCTTGTATACATTACATTTTTTGTTAAAAGATGATCATGATTCATTAATTATATATATATTTTATCAAATTTATGTAAATTTAATTTTTATTTTTATTGATTGGATAAGATCTTATCACTTGAAATACGGAGATATATTTGAAAGAAAATGTGGGTTCTATTATATATATATAGTACTTAGTTGTATTAATATAGATGAAACATAGCTATAGGCTTGGACTTGGACAATAATGGAAATAGCTTAAATGCATATCTATGACAATATATGGTAGATGTCAATGTGTTAGGGTGCAGCATTTTCGCTTCATGGTCATTGTTTTGATCCATTTGTTGGTTAATGTTGTACGAGATATATATTTTTTGTGTGGGTAGGAAGCAACAGTTGAGACATGAATGACCCCAAATTTTGTATGCCATATTATCTTGTTTACTGACTGCAAAATTGCAGGACCCTTGATTTTATATCTCATTTTCCTTTCAAAAATCTTAGACTACTTCCACCCAAAACTTCAAGGAAAGTGCCAGAGTATGCACGCAGGAGTAGACTAAAGAGGATGTCCGATCAATGCTATAATGTTTCTGCAATTATTAAAGATTTGGCCATATTTACTTAGAATCAAGAGTTCGCAGGCTTGCTCCATTGGCCATACTATGCTTGTTCGCTCTCATATTCGAAGAACATCCGTACGAATTCTTCATTGTTACTTGATTTCTTATCTCGTTAGCCTCTTTTACCTAAACGGAAACACAATCAGAAACATACTTGGAAAAAATAGTTGTCATGTTTATGATCTGCCGACCCAATTTTGACCTGATTATCCTTTGGAAATCTGAGATCTCCACATAGATTTGCCCAAACAAATCAAACATCTTTTGCATGATCATATTTTGTACCCATGCACGAAGATTGATACTAAATTCACGTGCATGTTTCATAATTACAGTCAATGTAATCTCTGGGAGGACCCTCTAGATTGATCACATTTGAACATGTTGGTTTTTAGAAAAGAAAGGTATTCACGAATCACCATCGAATTATGCTATTGCCAATATGCCGTTGCCCCCACTGAAATTCTCTTTGCTCCCATGAATTAAGTTTGCAACTACACTAGTGCTTCTAGAATATATCCTCAAGTTCTCATAAATGGCACCCGAAAAAGAAAACACAGCAAAGCAAACCCTTTTCTCTTCGAAATGTCACTTTCCAGTTCAATAACAGGTCACCAAATAGAATTTCCTCTTCTCAAGAGACATCTAATCAAAGAAAGAGAGTTTCCTTAGCCTTATTCATTTTTCATTTCTTCGCTAGAAGATTGAAAAGGAGAAAGGATGTCCCACTGGTGTTGTCAGTTTGTTAATGGCTGAAAGCAACTGCAAGGCTTTTACAGCCAGCAGATCAATCTCAATAAGTTGGTGCTTACGCAAGAGATTGCGCTATGTGACAGGTTGTTTTCAATAGCAAATCTTTGCTGTGTGCGGTGACCAAGTAAATGCATACTTGTCTTTCTCTTCAAGTCCATAATGAAACTTTAGCCGTCGAGTTTTGAAGACTTTAAATGACTAGAACCTGCAGTAACAATATTGGATGTCACTCTCAGTTTGAATCTTGTTCACTCTTTGGATCGCCAGGTTCATTGAACTAGCTAGTCGGTTCATTTGAAGATTATTTAATCTCAAATGAGCTCTTAAACTTTACCATCGTAATCTAAAAGAGGGTTATATAAAAAAGAAAAAAACACGAGGAGTATAAATCAATGTCAATGTCATGTGGGCTAGAGTTGTCTAAAGAAGGCAACGATTATAGGAAAAGTAGGTAAGACTGAAATGGTTGCTGATTAAACTAAAAAAAGACCAAACTTGCATGACAATGTGCGATCCGACCAAGAAAGCAATAATAATCTCGAATGGTTTTGATTTGGGCCAAGTTGGTCTTGAATATGATACATGGAAAGAGGAGAGGGCAACCAATGTTACTGCTACTACTACATGCTGTGGTCCTTAGGACCACTCTGTTGTTAGGTTTGCATCATCCATAATATATTTGTTCTGATATAATTTGCCTGGTCTCATCCAGAATCAGTGTATTTTTCTACTAGATTATTTCTTTTTTTCTTTATGATATTTTAAAAATATAAGAAACTAAGTCTTAATCTACCTCCCACTGTCGGATAGGTCTTTAAACTTTGACCACAGATTAACATTTTAAATTAATTATATATTATTATTTATTTTTAAATTTAATATTAAATTAAAAATCCAATTTTTTTGATGGCCTGCTATTGTAAATGGACCCCCATTGATGAAATTGAACAATTTTTTAAGCCCGGCTTTGAAAGTCCGGCCCAAGTTCATAAGTCTATTGCAGATATCAGACGTTTGCAGTATATTTGGGCTACCATGACTCCCACAAATCAGTATGTTCTGAGAAACTAAAGATCTAAAGCTCCAGTAAAGTTGAAATCATGGTGATTCCTTTACAGAATTTGTTTGAACATCATTTTGGTACATTTTTGTTGTTTCTTTAATTTTTAATTGTTCCATGTGAACTTTGATGCTTCTGCTGAAAACACAGATTCCTCAGCGATCATCTTAGACTCGAGTGCTTGACCCTTCTACTAAAAATTTTTCATGGTCTTATAATAGTCCATTCTCACGTGCTTGACCCACCTGTACTTAGTCATTATAATTTGTAGATCTAACAGAGTTGTCCTGCACATCTAGGCATGTAACATGTCTTATTATTGATGCCATGTTTAGCTACTTGGCATTCATTAATTGGAGAAAATTAGTGAAATGAGGGTCATTAGACAAATTTTTATAGCACCGGTTTTTTAATTAAATTTAATATTAAATTAAAAAAATAAACGATTATATATTATTTAAAAATTTTAATTTTAAATAAAATTATAATAATTTTAATTATTAACAGAGATATGTCTATTAATGGATCGAAATTGGTATTTCTCACATTGTGATTTCAATTTTGGGTTCAATCACACACTAACCGACCCGGTTTAAAATTTTTAGAATTATGATGTAACCAGAACTAATTTATAACAGTAATTAATCCAATTCCATTCATAATTTCACGGTTTTCCAGAGGCTTAGACGCCACTATTTTTCTGCTTGCCCCATTTTTGCGTCTTGCAATTTTCGTCCTTCGTTTTTGGTCTAGCTGTGCCGGGACCCGCATATGCGGACTGGAATGGACGCCGCACGGTCGTATCACTGTTTCCGTGACACGACGTTTGAAATTCTAGACCAGTACCGCAATCTTATTGGACGGTGATTTACACTTGCTTTAAAAACACGTAGGCTTGCTATTGGTTTACAAGTAAAACGGTGACAGCTCAGTGAAAGGAGAATCAGACGTAGAAACGTGTCATTTCTTTGATGCAGTGGCTGCTGTAGCATTTTTTTTAATTACAGTGCGCACATACTTTCTTCTGCTCTCTTCATTTCTAGAGGCTCTCTCTAATTGTGTCGGACTAGCGGTGGGCCGAGAAGGAGAGAGAAACTTCGAGATCTTTCTTTTTCTTCTTCTCTCGATTTGATCAACAATGGCCGACGAACCAATGCCTACTCGCTGGAGTTTTCAGGTATCCTTTTTGTTCTGATTTCGTATATCTAAATTTAGTATTCGATGATTAGTTACTCTTTTTGGTTGCTGAGAAGGCTGAGGAAAATAAAAGGAAGTGAACTCATTTGAAATGTTAGATAGATCGTCGTATTCTTGGAGAAATCGGGGAACTTCTGTAGAGTGAAGTAAACTAGACTCTGAATATTAGAACATGCCTGCTTGGCATGCTTGCTTGGTTTGCTTTGATGGAATTTTTTGGTTCTTGTAAGCTGAAATGATGTAATTTAAGTTCGAAGTTGATTCTATATTTGTTTATTAGGATTTCTTACTGAGGAATCGCCGATCTAATTTAAGTTTGCCAAATTTACTTGATTCGAAACAAAAAAAGAATTGTTTTTGATATTGATAGTTTTAATGTGGAAAGTCTATTTCAGAGTAGTTTCGTGCAAGTGTACTGGTTTAAATACAAAATACTTGCTTTTAAGCAATGTTGTTTTTGTGAATTCGCTATATAGTTGATGAAATTGGAAGAAGGAAATTTGCATTATGTATTGCTTCATGTTTATCTATAGGATTTTAAAATGTTTTATGATGCCAAGTTTGGGAGAAAGAAAATAAAGGAGCAGCAAGATGGTCAAACCACTGATAAACCTGTTGCTAACGCGAGTTCTTCGAGCAACAATGGGCATGTACAAAATACATCTGACATGGCCATTTATGAGCAGTACAGGAGCCAGGTACTGCATTTGGTTTATCGTTTTTTATGCTACGACACTTTTGGTGATTTGAAAGCTGATTTTTGGATTTTTTTTTGTTTTCAGGGGAGTAGCTCTGCGCACTCAAATGGAGTGTTGTCTAATGGAATCAATGACAAGCCGTAAGAGCTCTTGAATTATTTTATCTTTTGATGTACACCTGAAGTGCTTTTATAGTCCTACTCTTTATTAAGATAGTAGTTGTATAATTATGCCATAGCCCAATTCATCCGTCACAAAAAGAAAGAAACCATAGAATGCACATGCATGGTCTAACAGTAATGAGTTCTATGATAAGATATGATACCATTATTTATTTGTTTTTTTGTATTTTTTGTTGATTTAATCACAAAACTGTGAGCATGCTGTCTATTCCATTGGAAAACTGCTGATTTTGTTTTTACTGTTTCAGACAGAAGCCTCTGCTTCCTCCTCTTGAATCAGCAGATACTCGTGCCTTAGCTGAGAGTTTGTGTAGGTAGGGTAAACTGTTACACTTTTTGCATTCATATTGTCTGAACAGAGAATTGTGCATTTTGACTTATTCTTTCACAACTTTGCAATGTTCATATATATATATATATATATATTTGTATCCTGCAACAGGGATATAATTCGTGGAAGTCCAGATGTTAAGTGGGAAAGCATCAAGGGGTTAGAGAATGCCAAACGTTTACTTAAAGAAGCAGTTGTCATGCCAATAAAATATCCCAGGTAGGTCTTACTTCACCTCATGGCCTACTATATTTTACACAAATTTATTTCAAACCTTTTGCTCCTTTTTTCCTTCACAGAAGATTTTCTTATAGAATGTAAAGTTGTTGGATATGAAACATTTAGTTACGGTAGTTTTGCTCAAATTTTCCTTCTAGGTTCATTACATTTTCGATTACTGTGGGTGTCATTTGTATATTTATTTGTTGATAAATTAGTTTCTTCTTTATCATTTATCTATTTTGTGTGAGATTGATCAGATTTATCAGTATCACTGTCTGATTTATCAGCAATAGTGGAACTTTTATGCATTTCACTACAAACAATCTGTTTGTATTTCTGGTGAAACGGTTTCATTTTCTTCCCTTTTAATTCAAAGGATAAACAAATGTGTAGGGGCCTGGTAGTTGTTGATGCTAGTTTCTTAAGACCAGAAGGGGATTATAGAATTCAAGCATTTCTTTAGAATGCTAGGCATTTATTTGTTACCTGTAATTTTGTGCTTTTAAAATTGGGACATGATTTTTGCTGATTCTCTGCATGTTTCCTGTGAGAATAGTTTTGCTGAATGCCAATCTTGCTGCTCTATAATGAACTGGTATTTGTTACTTGTTAGGACATTCCAAATTTGTTCCACAAATAATACCCTGTAAAATTTGTTTCATAATTGAGTCCAAAAAACACATAAGAAACTGGAATAATTTATTTATGCCATCTTTTCTCTTCTTCTAGGTATTTTACTGGCCTTCTATCACCATGGAAGGGTATTCTTCTTTTTGGCCCGCCAGGAACGGGAAAGGTTTGTTCACATACATTGTGTTATTTTTTTAGGCGTTATACTTTTTCCTTTCCTTAATTTTTCTTCTTCTTCTTCTTCTTGTTTTGTTGACTTTTCGTGTTCATCAATTATATTGGACAGGGCTACTGTGCACAGTATTGCTCGACTTACCCCGCATGGGACTGTTTTCTGATCCAAATATATATATATTTTTCCAATTTCCTAAAATTTTTATCTAGACCTGGTTGTTTATGGGGTGATTGAAAGAACTGCCTCTGTTTCTGGCTCCATTTTAACCATGAAGTTTCCTTGCTTCTAGAAATTGCTTTCCAGCTGAAATTTGTGCCTGCAAGTTTTATTGATAAGCAAGTAATTTTTTTGTCTATACTGAATAATTTTCCCTTATTTTTATTTATTTTTTTCGCGGACTAATGAGTTTGGAAGCAACAATGTGCTTCACATATTTGGGTAAATGTTTTGATTGGCTACATTGGAATCTGGTCAGAGAGACATTTCAGTTGGTTTTTATGCATGTGGACGAAGTGAGATTGATGGTTTATTGATGACCCATAATGGCCTTGAGGATGCTAAGTATGACTACTACCTGAGGTTTTAGAGGAACTTGTCTTTTTCCATTGTGCTCCATGTGGTAGGAAACTATGTCATGAAAGCAAATTATTTGACATTTCGAATAGCATGCTAAGGCATGCGGATGAATTCCTAGATGCTGCTAGTTCTCACCATTTCTTTCTGCTTCATATTATTTAACTGAGTCTCCATTTTGATGTTCCAGACATTGCTTGCAAAGGCTGTTGCAACGGAGTGCAAGACCACGTTTTTCAATATATCAGCATCTTCTGTTGTCAGCAAATGGCGTGGTATGTCAAAGTTATGCAGCTTTTCCTAAGATCATGTTTGCGTAGATGTTTGAAACTTGGCATGAAAAGTACCCTGTACACACACATACATGCACACACGCACGCACACACACACACACATATATATATTATAAGACGGGGTGTTTATATGACAAACATATGTAATTATGTAGCTATGTTGCAGGTGATTCAGAAAAGTTGATAAAGGTATTATTTGAGCTTGCTAGGCACCATGCTCCGTCAACTATATTTCTGGATGAAATTGATGCAATTATCAGTCAACGTGGTGAAGCACGCAGTGAGCATGAAGCAAGTAGACGTTTGAAAACTGAACTACTGATACAGGTGATGTTTTTTCTTCTTTTCTTTTTTGTGCATCTATTTTTCATTTATAAATACATACATACATACATACAGGTGCTTTGAGAGAGAGAGGCAGAGAAACTAATTGAAACTTTAGGGATCTCAATATATGATATAAGATAGACAATAGCCTCCAAAAACTAGAGTAGCTTTATTAAAATCCTGTTTTATGATTGTTGATTCCTATTGTTATTATTTCTTTGGCTCTAAACTGAAGCGGCACAAACATCAGTACAACTGATATTGCATTTTTCCTGAATCTCATTATGTAAATCCTCTTGCTTTTACAATTCTACAGGTGGTCTTAACCTACTGAACATTGGTATGATCTGTGCATATCTAGTAAAAAGTAGTATTAATAATGAGTCAACTTCTCTTACTTGAATATACAATTGGGAGAGTATTGGTATCAGTTTCATTTGTTTATTTATTGTATTCTATGCTGCATGCATGTCTTGTTTAACTAACAAAACTTTCTGTAGCACATTTATTCCAATCTCATCATTCCCTGCAGCTGCATCCATGTCAGTGTCCTCATTTTGTATGTAATAGATTTTTGGTGCACATGATAGAAATTTTAGCTGCAACAATTAAAAAATTGTTGTACTGACAAAAAATTGTGCATGTCAATGAGACTCTACTTAAAATGAAATCATACTAGATTACTCTACTTTCTCAAAAATTATTCACTCACATTAGATTGCAGATGGATGGCTTGACACGGTCAGATGAACTTGTGTTTGTTTTGGCGGCGACAAATCTCCCCTGGGAACTAGATGCAGCCATGCTTCGGCGTCTTGAGAAGCGAGTATCCTTTCTAACAAATAAATTTACAGTGTATATTTGATCATACATAACAAGATGAATTTTTACTGGATTTAACAAATAAATGAATAAAGATTAGGCCTTAATTTTTACTTTTCTTAATATCAATTGAAAGGACTCTGTCTTTTATCTAGTGTAAAGGTTTTGTTTATGTGAAAAATATTTATGCGCTGATGCTATAGGAGGCAAGGTTACTTTGAATTTTAAAGCTTCAGTTTTCAATTATGGAAGAGCTGTGATTTACCACTGACTAATTTCCTTGCACTTTATACATGATCGAAACTAGTTTACTGTTTCTCTTGCTTTTAGGCTAAAAAATCAATATTATGTGGATTTCTAATCCTTCATTACTTGATTAGCATATGAACGTGGGCTTGGTGTACCTCACACCTTTCAGTTTTGGTCTCTGTGTCATTCTTCTACTTAATTTAGTTCTTTTATCTGATGTCAGTCTTCAAATTGATTTGCACATTTTGCAATCAAAATTCAGATTGTTATAAGTTATTGTTCTCCTATGACCATGACTGTTAAGATCCTTGTTCCACTGCCAGAACCAGAAGCAAGAAGAGCCATGTTTGAAACGCTTCTGCCTTCACAATCTGGTGAGGAGAGCCTGCCTTATGATTTATTAGTGGAAAGGACTGAAGGTTATTCAGGTTCAGATATTCGGTTACTCTGCAAAGAGACAGCAATGCAGCCCCTTAGACGATTGATGGCACTCCTAGAAGACAAACAGGAAGTGGTACCCGAGGATGGTATGACATTTAAAACTGTCTCTAGGATTTGCAATATGGCTAGTATAGTTGGATGATGAGTTAGATGAATCTCACATGAATAAATGCCTGCTTATTGATAAATATATGTAAATATAACTGAAACTCTCTGCTGAAATGATTTGAAGAATTAACTTATTCTTTCCAATTTTGGTTCTCTAACACTTGATGAACATATTACTGTGGCCAATTAATTCAAGAGCTAGCCATGAGCAGCCCCATGACCTTGTTTTGTTTCCATTCTCGGTCCCTTCTCTTCAGTTTTTGTTTACCCATCTTTCCATATAATTTTGCGAAGAGTTTATCATAACAACGTTTCCTTTCCATGGTATTGAACATGTGGGGCTTCTGGGCGGTGCTTAAGAATGTTAGTTCATGTTAACAAGTAACAGGTCCCAACGGCGGTCCTAATCTGTGGTCCCACTTCCAATTTGTGATATATTGTGCTAAATAAATGTCTCTAATACTGCTTTTCAGTTAACAGATGGAACTATATCTCTTCTTTTTATTATGATTCTAAAGCTTGCTCTCTTTGTTTGCAGAATTACCACAGGTCGGGCCAATCAGACCAGAGGATATAGAGACAGCTTTGAAGAACACTCGACCATCGGCTCACCTCCACACCCACCGATACGAGAAGTTTAATGCTGATTACGGTAGTCAAATACTCCATTGACGGTACTCTGTGACAAATATCTTTGAATTATTAGGCAACCATTTCTCATGCCAGTTGAACGAGATTATCTTAATTGTTATCATTCTTTATCCATGGTAGCTAGTCTGAAGCAGAATGTGTTTAGGGCAAGCAGGAATGTAAGTCTTTTATTTGTTTGTCTTTAATGCCGTGACTCAGAATATTATGATCATAAATCGTTCGCTCTTTGGTATCAAACAATGGGCGGGCAAATATCGTTTTTGCTTTTACAGCTCAGGATTGTTGTTTCTTCAAATTTAGCCGTTGTTTGTGGCTCGTATGGACAAAGTGACTTTAACTCAAGATTGGTTTGTAATTATTGTGTTTTAAATGTCATTAGTGGTTATTATGTTTTATAATTAACATTTTGTTTTAACATACTAATCATTTAAAAATTAAAACACTTTAATTTTTATTAGGATTTCTTGTATTTAAATATTAATCACTTCCCTGACTGCAAAGGTTAACGAAGAATTTCCGAATTAATTAACATTCACTTAGCAATTCCCATTACAATAACTGTTTTAGATGTTTCATTGTAGTGTTGCGATTATATTTCTGGAGACATACAAAATGGACTGACCAAATCGTTACAGAAAAGGCTCGTAAACCACGAGGAAAATGCAGAGGCCAAGCAAACATTATATTATTATACCCATAACGGAAAAACTATCCAAACACGAGCTGCTTACAAATCGGATCACAAAATAACATTACCAAACTACTGCTCCTAACACAAGATAGCATGCCAGTAAATGAGAGTACGGTCAATTTCAAAATGGGGGAACACGGCCGTGCGTTCAATGTAATCATTTAGCTCCGTCTGATCTGATTTAGGGATACCCCTTTAGAGGGTCAGCTGTCTTGCCAGACCTAGCATCAGTCCAAGCTTTTGCAATTGTTCGCTTCATTTCGTCATCCCCTTCCTCGTACATATTCTGCAATTTGAGCACAGAAAAATTAAGCTTTCATTATAGATGAACTCATAGCCATAGACATCATATATATATATATATATATATATATACATACACACACACACACACACTCACTATCAGCATATGAAGTCATGCATATGCATATCTGAGTGTCAAAAGCATTCAGAAGAGCAAGCAGCCAATGGAAAAGATGGCTCACCTTCATCAAATCCATAATACCAGCCATTGGATCTCGTTCTTTATCCAGATTCGGTTTCAGCTGTATATAGCACACGAAAAACAAAATACAGAATCAGTTGACCGCATTCCTCTATGAGAAAACAAAATACAGAATTAGTTGACCGCATTCCTCTATGAGAGTACGAAATAAAACCTTGACCATTCCCAATTGTATGTAATTACCTTATCCTCTTTAAAATGCAAGTCCAACCAGTTCCCCTTTGAAGCTTTGAAAAGGTTGACAACAACCCTTGTGGGTTTAACTACCAACTTACATTTTGCAGGCTCTATCTCCTTGTTTAACTTTGGAATAGTAAATCGGTAGTTCTTTCCTCGGACATCATGGAATCTAAAGTCAACGGACATCTTCTTGAACTCGGTTTCCATTTTTTCCTGCTGAACTCCCTCTAAAGACAGATATATCTGCAGGTGAAAGGAAAATAATTGTTTTAGATCCATATTCATTCTCATTTTGCTTACAGTAAACAAATCAATATACACAACAATGTTTGTGCTCAAATAGCACTCTTTCAATTCTTTCCCACGATTACTTTCATACCTTTACTTTTTCATTATCCTGATCCCAGCTAAATGATCCAAGTGTAACATAATTGGCTGCTGGCATACAAGGAACCTTAGATGGTGCTGGTATTGGGGTTGGAGTTTGTGCAGCTGCCGCAGGAGCTGCTTCCTTTGACAACTGTAAAAACAAAGTCAAGAATTGATAACCATTAGTGGCACAAGACAATTAGCCAGGCTTCTATAAATGAGCAAACTAGCAACTCGATGCAATGTTCATATAAGATGATAAACCACAGCTTGCAACTCTACAAGATGAGTTTTTCTTCTTCATGGAAAAATTATAACAAAATTTCTTGCCCGCCAGTCTTTTAAATCCCTAAACCATGAACTCTAAAATCAACTTTGCTGTACCCCCAGTCGTTGCTTTAATTACTGAAGCGTTAAACCAACAACTATTGCCAAAAACTAATCGGGTTTTCATCTAAATATGATGCCCACCAAAGATTGATTCATATTCTTCCCACTTTTCACTCAATTAATCGAAAGTCTACAGTTTTAATTTTTCTGATGGATTAAGGAATGATCCAGTTCTTGAACGCGACTTGAACAGAAAAATAAATAAATAACTATGCTACTGATAACCATACAATGATCACTTTCCTGTAACACTACATGGAAAACCTTCAGAAATGATCAAACAATAGATAATAGGAAGACGACCATGACTCGAAAAGACGAACTGAATTTTTATTGGTCAAACAGAGCGACAAGTGAAATCCCCATATAAATTGTGCAAGGAAATTCATACTGCACACACACAAATGAAATATAGTTCTAGAAAAAAAAACCAAAAAACAAACAGAAGAGTAAACCTTCTCTGTGTTTCGAATCTCAGAGCTAATGAGAGAGACGACTCGAGGCCTCTTCGCGATGCTCTGTAGCTGTCTTAGCTCCTCCAAATCCAACGCCAGATCTTCCGCCATTGCTCGCCTTGTTTTCGCAGAACCACACACGATTGATCGTCTTCAGACGAGCGTCAACAAAGATCGGTGAAGAGTTTCGATTATATAATAGTTGAGGGTAGAATATGCTAGAAGCCTGGAGCTTATTATGGAAATGGAGGGGCAAAATGCAAATGTCTTTTTTATTTTATTTTATTTTTTGAATTTAGGGTTTTCCGTTTTGACGGAAGGTTCCAGAGAATTCAGTCTAAGAGGTCAAGTGGACTTGTATTTGCCAGGGCCAATGAATTGGATTATACTAACAGGTCATCCATGGTGGAAATTTGAGTTGGGCTATTGTAATTGGGCTAGCTCATTCTTTTACCTTGCCCAGGAAATGTTGCCAGAAAACAATCTAGAAGAGGTAATTAATTCGCTGTTGAATATTTTTGTACAGTGAAATTTCAATGCAGAATTGGTCTCTGTACAGTAGAATTAAACTTGATAAAGATTATCTCCCCTTATTAGTCATCTGATCCTCATTTGCAAATTGATTCCTTTGTTTCCTTCCCCATTGATTTTGTGCAGTTAATACATTCTGAAGCTGCTGGTGCAACTCTGCTCTTACTTGGTTACTGGAAGCCAACTTCCTGTTCATGTTCTCTTTTATGGCCAAAAGTTCAGACTTTCTCATCTCAGCTGCGGCTATTTCAGAACTGCTCAAATGTCCATTGTTGCCTTGAAGTTCCTTGAAGGTAGAGTTCAGCTGCGAGAAAGATAAAGATAATTTGATATTATATGCATTAATCAGTTAGGACCAAATGAGCGTGAGAAAATCAGTAATCAACAGAGAAATTCTTCCACATTATCTACAGTCAGTCATTCCATCAAGAACAAAATATCATTCTAATATAGTATCTGATAACCACAGTAATCATAATGAGCAATCCATCATCAGGTTTTTTCTGATCTAACACTAAATTATTATTTGCAAGACTTGAGAACATAGGCTAAAATAGATTGATAGTCAACCAGAGCATGTTCAGACTTCAGAATTGTTTCCTGAGCATCGCATTTTCTCAGGAAACTAACCCAAAAAAAGGGGGCAAATTCAGTCTGCAAAAAAAGTTATGGAAAAATCATCCATGTTCATATTCCTCTATAGCAAGCTGGCGCCTTATGACATTCAAAAAATGTAAATTAAGCAACAGCTAAGCTAATTTTAAAACCAACCCTCACCAACTGCTAGGTTAGGTATATCCTCTATGTGCAAACGTTAGGGCTGGAATGTTGTGTCAAAATAAAGATGTGGTCTCTCCCAAATGAACATTCTAAGACTCTTGGTCAACTTCGAGCACCCAAAAATCTTTCATTACTGTAATATGATATAATTATCCCCTCAAACTTATGGTTCTGTTCTAACAACATGTCAAAACACGTTGTCCCGTTTTCTACTCAAAAGTCTTGCAGTGGTTTTAAAGTCTAGGACATACAGATATAGGAAATTTAGACATTTTCAGCCATATCCACTTCCAAACTGGGCTCTAATTGATGATAACTGACAATCTAAAAGCAGTTAATGGAGCTTATCTCTTTTATTCATAAATTCTCTTGCGGAGCTATCTATGTAGAAATTTAATTTCTTATAGACAAATCTAACTGCAGCCTGCAGCCGAATAGCTAAGATAATTTGCCATGGAAAGTAGCTAAGAGTAATCATTTGCTCTCCAAGTGCTCCTCTTTCAGAAATGCATCAGAGTGTTAGCATAACCAATCTTATCTCTTCCACGAAGAAGAATCTCATTTTTGTTAATATAGGAAATGCTTTGTTCACCTTCTTTAAGCTGTCCCTTAATTCTTCAACCTGCGATCGATATTTCTCCAAAAAATTCTCGACATTTTCCCGAAATTCCTTCATTTCAGAACCTTTTAACTCGTAATACTTCCCCTTCTCTTTCTCCATCTCCTCCAGCTCCTCCATCTCACCTTTCAAAACCCTAAATTTCAATCCAATTCACATCAATTGGAGTAAATTACGAAAAAAATAAAGGCAAATTCAATGATTGAAATTCAGAATTGAATTTTTCAAAATTTTGAAATTCATTGGAAATTCTCCAATCTTTGTTTCAATTAAAATTTTAAAAAAAATGATAGAAAGCTTCATAAAAAAAATATATAAATAAGTTTGCGGTACCTCAGTTTTTGAGAATAATCTTGATACTTGGCATCGAGGATCTCGATCTCGGACTTGAGATATGAAAATTTGAAATTCTGGGAGGAAATTTTTTGATCGACTAACAAACACCTTTGTTCCATCAGCCGTATACTTGCGAGCTTCGATGCTAAAATTTGAGACTTGTTCGCTTGCGCTTCTTTCTCCGCCTATGAACGCAGAATTAGTTACTCTCGTGTTCTATATTTTCTCGGTAACTAAACAGAAATTAGGGTTCGGGTTTGGTTTTAAGACCTGGAGGAGTGAGAGTCGTTGGTTTCTGGTGTGTTCCATGTGCTCCAACCTTTCTCGAAACGCAGTGGAGAGCGCCATCGCAGCCGCCAATCAGTATGACAGGAGCCTACGAATTTGGTTTGAATTGCGGGGTTTATATCTAATAAAGCGAGAGTCAAATCCAGGTCGGATTATTGAGCCCAAACTGGGCTGCATTGAAAATGGGCCTCTTGGCCCGGAAGTGATGGGTCTGTGCTTTGGATACTGTTATATTTTTTTTTATCAAATTTTTAAAATTTTTTTTAATAATATATTTTAAATTTTTTTATTATATATTTTAAAAATACAATTTAATATTTATTTTATATATTTTAATATATATATATATATTATTTTTTTTAATTTTAAATTTATAAAAAATTATTTTATACTTTTTGTACATACAAAAATTTGTTATTATAAAAATGTTTAAAGTATTGTAACCAAATCAGAAAAGTAATACGTATTTTTTTAAAAAATACAAGAAGGCATTTCTAAGATTTTCATTATTCAAGAGTAAGATTATTCTTTTATTTATTCATATACAACTTCAACTGTTTCAAATTTTAGGATACAAATGGTATCAAAAATGGCCATTTTCAAGGTAGAAAAATTCCAGATATTATTTATAAATAATAGCAACAGCTATTGAGCCTTTGACCCACATCAAATATATAAATTGAACAACACTTTCGCTTAGTATAATTTTGTTAATAGATTTTTATATATAAAATTTGATTAATCATTAATTTTATTCTCATTATTTGAAAAAAAATTTATTTCATATTAAAAATATATACGTATAATTATTTAATAAAATTATGATACGGATGCATTTTTAAATATACAATACTCTTATTATTGATTTATGATTTAATTGATTCTCATTTATTACACAACAAAAAGAAAGAGAGAGAGTGAAGAGGATGAAGAAGAAGAAGAATTTCAGTTTGGTTGAGGAGTATGCAGGTCCAGAGAAACCTGTCGATGCCTGGAGAGAACCATCCATGTAAAAGGGGATTCTGCTTTAAAAAAGCATCTCCCTCAAATTATGCTACGCTCATTAAAGCTATCATCAACCTGAAAGTCTGTTCATTATTCTCCAAATTCCAAGCCAATGAAAATAACTGAGACATGTAGCAAAACCTGTGGCTTTGACCCTATTTACAGATGAAAGAATATTGACCAATTATAGATCATAGCTCTACAAAATCAAGTGGGAAATGGAGCAAAGTTACATGAAAGTAAATTTTCAAATTTTGAATTAAATCTTGATAACCCAATTTTCTTAATTATCTTGATTAATGAGAGTCTGGTTATTAACCCAATGATTTGTCAAGCTTAAAGGATAACATAAACATCGAAATGGTTTGTGATAATACTAGTTTGTTTTTCCTTTCTTGGACTTTTCTTGCTGGTGATTTATGACCCTAATCTTATGTCAACATGTTAAAGTTTGATGAAAACATGTTTTTTTTTATAATAAATTCAACGAGGTTGATGTGGGAAAGGTGATGTCCCCATTGCTTTTGATCTTCAATACTTAGATTATATAATCTGACTTAGATTATATAATCTGATTACAAGCTTAATTGCTCAAAAAATGATGTGGATTGGTCAAGAAAGTTGATTGGATTGATTTCAGCAGAAATGACATACACGTATGGCTACCAAACATGAGAAATAAAGAGTTAATTACTTGACATAGCAGCAAACACATGCTGAATTGCGTCTACATGGGATCTCTCTATGATGAATCCCACTAGCACATGTCATCTATTAGCCAAAAGCAGCAAACAAAACGCCGGGCTACAACCACCACCCTCATTAATAATGTTAGATGAGAGTCTTGAGTAGAATGTTCCTAATTCTTTTCGTGAATCAAATCTTATTATGTGTTTAGAATTGTCTACAATAATTATGAACGAGCCCACAAAACTTTCCTTTCAAGACAATCTCTGAGCTGATTAGAATAGACTAGTATTGAGTAGAAGTTGTCAAAGATATCAGTGCCACAAGATTTTACCCTAATCCCTGGTGGGATGTCATAAAATTGGGAAATTAATGTGTTATAAAAAAAAATTGTGACCCTAAGAAAAGAGGAAAAATTTGATGGTGGGGTTCCTTCAAAATGTTGGGCTGCATGTGCACCACGTTGGCTGATCTGAGATTGGAAGACCATCGTCATCAGTTGTAAGGCTGAGCTTAAATTGTCTCCCCATTGCTGTAGAGTACAGAGAGAGAGAGAGAGAGAGAATTAAAGAAAACAGTGAAAAACGAAACAAAAGCTCCTTTGCAGAAAGGAAGAAGAATCGACAATGATCTATTGCAAATGAAAATTCAAATGCTGACGTTTATATGGCCAGCCAAGGAATAAAGATGGACGACCGCCCCTGAGGATAGAAAAAGAACCGAACAAAGGTTAACTCTTTTGCACTTTATGTTATCATTATCTCGTTTTTTTAATCAATAGATTACATGAAAGCTAAGAAATATTCTTTGTATGTATATGTTATCGTATATAATATAAGAATAGTCATGGATTCCACGTCCAAAAGTAGAGGACTTTCTTTGCCACCAATGAGAATAAGGCAGCCTTGTACTGCTCTAATAATATTGTGTTCATAGAACATTTGATTAATTGATAAACAATTAATGTTAAATAAATCACACCGTCTCTAACATAATAAACAATAATTACAATGAGAAATTCAATTCCTTCTATGAGTGAGAACTAAGCTCATACTTTTCTGATTGCATCTCCGCGATTGAAGAGTGTTGATCATGAAATTGTGGCCGTTGATGTTTGGGCTTGTATGTTTGGAGAAGGCAGTGTGAAAACAATCATCAAATGGGAATCAAGTGCATGCTTTGGTTGTTTAATCGTGCAAATTGTAAAATGGGGATCCCGTTGATCTTTTCTTAAGGGGTCTTCATTTACATGATGTCCCATTTGCTTAATATGGTCTTCTCATAAAAGCTTCATAGGTCAGCAAAAACAATAACATCCAGTACCCCAAGCTTTTATTTTCCTTGCGTGCGGCCTGTTTCAGAGCAAATTCCATTTAAAGAGGGAAAGAAATAAAAGAAAATAATTAGATTAATAATAATCAATAGAACATACACATGAACTCAATCTTATTCTCCAAATATGTTTACAATATGTCTCTAATACACATGCAATTATTCGTCAATTTGTTTCAAGCAAAGTGAATTGATAATGATACAGAAGAAAAAGCGAGAAAAGACAAAGAATTGACCCATGGTTTTTACCTTAGAGGCAGATGAAGTTAGAGTAATTGTAGCCGATGACGTTGAGGAAGAACTGGAAAGAGCTGACAGCCCCACATTGTAAGCCATGGTTCCATCAGGTTGATAGAGACCGTAATTCCTTTCTGAAGTTGGTCCGGGCTTCATGTCCTCATTGAATAATGCAAATAGATAAACTTCTAGCCTCATATTTGGCCTCAATGGCGTCCCTTCATTTCTCAATTGCCTTCTCAACAAATTCATGTTATACATCGCTGCATTCTCAACCGTTGCTCCAACTTCATTGGCGTCGCCTTTCGACGGCCACCCGGTTTCGGAAACCCGAACTTCGATTCCACTGTAACCTAGCCTAGCTATGGCGAAAATGACAGCATCTACTTGTGCATAAAGCATGTTGTCATAGTGAAGTTTGGTGTACGGATCAACCATGCCTGAATTAGGCTTAAAAAGCACATAGTCCAAAGAAATGTTATTTGGAGCATCTTTGTATGCAAAATATGTATATGCATTGATCCAAAATGGAGCCCTAGTACTTGACAAGAACTGTAAATACTGTGACATGATTCCGGCCACTTCAGTTTTGAAACTTCCGGCAGAAGGAGGATAAGATTCTGCCAAAACTGCTAAAGAATTAGGTGTTGAAACTTGAATGGACTTATCTAAGCCTAATTGAACAAGAGCGCCGTGAATGCTGACAATGGCTGGAACAAGATACTGTATAAGTGATGCATCGTCATCGGTAAAGACCTCGTTTCCGACTGCAATTCCGGTGATCTTTGTGGCCGGAAAGTATGGCTTGATGTGTGTGCTTACCCATTGAAGTGCTTGTTGGGGATCCATTAAAACAGCTAGCATTTGGTTTTCGACGGTGACTACAAGCTCAATGTTGCAGTTGGCAAATGCGGTTAAGACTTGAGGATTTGTGTCATATATTCTAGCTTTTGTGATCCTAAGAGAGCTTAAGAGATCGAGAACCTTGTCCGGAGGGGGCAAATTGTTGCCTACTTGTCCATAATTGATTCCAAGAGAGCTAACTCCTCGTAGAAACCCATAATCTGCAAATTCACAGAGACATTAAGAATGCAATATGAAAATGAAGACAAGTTAAGCAATAGAAATAAAAATGAACAAAGGAAATTAAAGGCAAATGAAATTAAGAGGGTACCTGAGAAAGTAAGAGAAAGTAAAAGAAAAACATGGGTCATGGAAATATTTCTGGAAGAAGTTGCCATAGATCGAGAGGGGCCTTGATTTCTAAGCTGAAGTAGGGAGAAGTTTAGATATAGAGAAATATTGGCGAGTCCAAGAGAGAGTAACTATGAATTCTTTTCTTTGCTTGTTTGAATTTTTTTGTCTGAGGGGTTTATTATAGGTTGCCTTGTTGCCAATGTTGTCTGTCAACTTACCTCTTAACTGGTAATAAACCTTCATTCCTCAACTTCTTTCAACTCGTCAACTAGCTTTATTAGGACGACTTGTCTTTATCCAACCTAGGCCAACTTTCAATTTTCCCATGATGACCAAATTGCCCCATACACTTCCTTCGGACAAAAGCAAACGGAAATCCCACTGGTTCGTTAAATATTTGAGAGGTAGAAATTGGAGATCCCTAGATTTCGTGTGTGGTAAAAAAGTTTAATTCAAATCTATAATGATAAGAGCCTGCACTTTCTAAATCATTTTATATCAATAGATTCTCACACTTTTAAGAGCAGCGGCTGAACAGCCTTGCTTTTTCGCAAAATACAACATCATGGCTCACAGTAATTTTATGTCCTTTCCATAAACTGGAAAATGCCCTTTGGCATCTAACTCGTCCACACAGATACAACAGGGATTATTGTTTTATAGAGAGAATGGGGCACTTGGAGGATGCTTTATATTCAACCCATCCAACTTAATTAGGCTTCTTTCCTTTTGCCCATAATACATATTCATCAGCCTTAACCTGGGACGGTAAATTAATTAATTCAGCCACAAATATATAATTAAGGTTCAATACTCAAACTGAAAAGGAAAACAATTTGCTTCGAAGAAGAGTAGAAGAGGCATTTTGGTCGAGTAGATCTTGAATAAAGTTATAAAACTGCTTTTCTGAGAAGACAAACAAGGTGTGTGACATGGGTAAGTGGTAGGAAAATTCAAAGGACAAAAAACTTACGTAATTCGGCCAAAGAAAACCCCTTTGAAAAGTAAGATATGTCTGGTAAGTGGATAAGGAATGGAAATGGAATACGTGGGAGTTGATTGTTTGGAGACGTAGTTGTCCTTATCTTGAAGGCGATGTGAGGCTTCTTATTTTTCCTTTTCTTTGTGGTGATGCAAATGGTTAGTGACATACTCTTTTAAAACATTACACAGTCAACAGATATTCATATTAACACATATGAAAGAGTTATAACGACATCGGCCGCCGAGCTAGAAAAGTCGAGAACGAAGGTAAGTATTCGTGAGTTGAATGTTCTATATTTTCAGCCCGTGATGCTTTGAATTCTTGATCGATATATCACAACATTCTGTGTTGATTCATTGCTGGAAAGACGATTGATCGAGCTAGCTTGTCGCTGTCTAGGTTGAATGGTGCATGTATGAAACAGATGATCGATACGTGGCAATCTAATTTTAAACCCATTTGATTGGGCAAAAGTTTGACAAATTAACAAGTGCATTTTGCCTGGGTAATACTTTCTATACCCAGTAGCTTTGACTATGCTTTGTCTCTTTCTGCCATTTTCAATCAAAAGGAAGAGGAAGGAAATTACTCGATCATGCTGAAGTTCTAGTCACCATGTTGGATGCTGAGAAAACCTATAGCTATGCCATGTGTTTTTGTTTATACAGCATTCGAATTTTTTTGAAATTTAAAGTCAATTATAAATCAAACCCCACAAAATAAATATACAAACAATTCTTTCGTTATTGAGAATTAAGTAGACGATTTTGCAGCTTGTGGTCCAGGTTCATTGTAGCTTACAGATCAAATTACTTGACTAGATAGGCTTCTGATCTTAATTAAAAGAGACAATTTGCTCCGAAGTGTTTCACTTTAGGCATTGTGGAATATTAACTGGCGTCATCCTAGCCAAGCATGCGATCGGGCATTGGCAGAAAAGATTAAAAAAGAAAGCCTCAAATGGCAGAAAGGGTTTTTGATTAAAGCATGTATGCATTTCATTTATGTCATCAACTCTATCATCTTCACGTTGCTCTTGGCACTTAGCATTTTATGTAGCGGATACAGAAGATGTTGTACTAGTTAAAGAGAGGCAAAGTACTTGCAAGACAAATTTTTGTACTCTATTCAAGCATCGTAAGATTTTATAATCCACTTCTCTAAGGGCTTAACATTTTCATTGATATATTTTTGATTGAGTGAGTTAATTGTAATATTATTTGTGATGATTCGACTCAATTACTACAACATTGTTTATTTTGATAAGTTAAAGTGATCTAACAAATTCGATTTTAATATTTTTTTAATTTTATTTCTAATACTTAAGATTTAAAATTTTATAACTGTTAAGTTTACAGTTTTAAATTCTATTGTTAAGAACAAAATTGTGAGGGTAAAAACGAATTTATTGTTTCACTTTGAATCATTAGAATAAATAATATCATTGCAAGTGGGTCAGGTTATCATCTCTTTTTATAGGATCTTTGTAATCATAAACTCATATCCTTTCCCCTTTCTCTTGATATGCAAATTGAGAAAGGAAAACAAGGAAAAAAAAGAGGACATCTTCATATATTCCACACCCATGGATCAAAAAATAGATGACTAATATGTTCTTTGTTAGCTGGGCAATGTCATATCTTTTTATCCTTTGTCAATATCCAACCTGATTTGTTTTGTGCATGTGAGAGATACGATAAAGAAAATCAGCAAAGATATTTGCTTTTGTTAAAGAGACGTTGGTGTTAATAAAGGAGAAGCATCATGGAAGAAAAAGGAAGAGGAAAATTTACATTGTGCTAAACGCAAAAAAGTTTTTGATTATGAACAGTATGCATACGCATATGTTTGCTCAAAGACATGCCTCTTTCCAAGTATTCCCTTACTTAGACTGGCTCAAAAATGTAAGAATCATTACCCAATTTCCAAGATTTAACCCATGTTGGCAACCTCATTCCGTTGCTTTGTGAAAAGAGGTGCAAAAACGCCTAATTTTGCACACTGCAACCAAAGGTTATCATGTGATAAGGCAACTGAGAGAAACGAAAAGCAAGAATGGTTATTGGTTATATACTTTGTTATCTTAATTGAAATACATTTTTGACAAGAGTCATGGTATTTTGCTTTTGAGGTATGGTAGAGTGGAACCCATCTGCCTACGTCAATGTCTGATTGTCTACAGTCTTTAATTTATCGCAAATGAAAAAGCAATATTAAGGTGGGGTTTTAGTTCTTGCCAAGCTTGGATAATACAGGTATCGAAGATACATGAGCTGCTAGGCTAACAATAGTCTTAGTCGGCCTCACTAGCCTTGCGTGCACGCAGCTGTTCAAAGTCCATTTGCCAAAAAGATGGGCCAGTCCGCCTTGAACTCTAATCAAGAAGCATCAGGAATTTTCTGATAATTTCCGGAGAGGATCATTCCACCATGTGAATTGAAAACAAAGGACATCAGTATCAGCCTTAAAGTCTGAAAATACTGTATTATTTTTCAATGTGAAAATGGTATGACCGATAATTGAAGCTGTAATTTCTAAGCTCTAACAAGGGATCTAAAGACGCTAACCCATTTGGTTAGCTACTCAAGCCAAAGATTAAACCATCCTCTCTCGTTAGCCGTTTCCAAAACCATAACAACAGACATAACTTTGGCATAAAATGTAGCCAAAATCACCCCAAGTAATCGTTCAAATCATTTCTGAAAAGTATTAGTTTTAGAGAAACTATCCGAATTGGCTTTATTTCAACCACACAGAGGAGGATGACAAAATAAGCCGTGGATTTTAGGAGCTCTGCCGAGAGGAGGAAACAGACCAAAAGTCTCTCCCATACTACCAAAAGAAACAAAACCGATGTACATTTTAATGCGATGACCCGCTCTAGTTAATACCATACTAAAACAATTTTTTACAAATATAATATTTTAAAATTTTATTTAAAATGTAGGATTTATTCTTAAGTCATCAAAAAAATTCCTCTTGACAATATTAATGTCATAATAATGGAACCAACTAATATCCAATGGCTATTACAATTGGGATTAAACATGGTTCGGTTTGAACTAAGTTGAGTCCGACTTTAAAAGAACTAAAATTATTAATTTTGATTCAACTTAAATCAAAGATAAAAGGACAAAATCAAACTTGACTAAATTAACAAATATTAATTTGGCTCAATTTAAACTCAAATAAAAAAAAATAATTTGATCGATTTAGTTTAATTCAGTTGTGACTAAATTTAAATAAAAAATTAAACTAATAAAATATTAATTTAATATTTGATTAGAATGGCATACACCTCACGGCATTAAAAAATATTTTACTATGGAACTAACTAATGACCATAATTGATTGATTATAGTCACAAACATTGCAAAATTGGAAAGAATTATGCTAGCTAGGCATAATCCATCGGCAAGAGCGCATGCAGCAATCGTGCATCAAGCTGCAAAAACCCGCATACGGCAAACCTATAGCAAACGATGTCGCTGTCGCCCTTGAATTCATCTAATATCTAACTCACATACGCACCAAGGATTCTGTCCATATGCCGTGTAATCTTGGGCAGCAACATATTCCACACAGCAGCATCACCAGCTAAACCACAAAGTAATTAGCGGCCATGGTCACCATTGCGAATAGCTAGAGTATCAAGTCTTTCTGCGGAAAACACTAGCAAAATATAATTATTCATACAATTAATCAAGGAAGATATTAGGTACGTTATTAATCAATGCAAATTGCGTTCAGTCCACAACAACTCTAACTCCTCCGGCGGCGGCGGCAACTCCGTGAACGACACATCGTAGTCTTTAAACGAGATGCTGTTGTATAACATGGAGATTGACGATCCACAATTGTTATCAGTAACGTTCATTTGATCACGACTGTAATCAGCGTCGATGACGTCTTTTAGGTTGTGAACCTGAACTGATATTTCTCTTCTAACTACTTCTGCAGAATTGCTTTCTTTAATCCATGCAACGGAAGAATCCTTACCTGTAAGCTTCTGAACAACGGATTTGAAACTTGTTGGGTCAGCTTCAACGTACTGAGTATCCATGAGAGTCACTTTAACTCCTTCTCGCTTTTTGCTTGACATCGTATACAAAAGCGCTTCCGAAGATTTTGATTTTGTGGTGAATTATGATTAGTTTATCAGTGTAATGTCGTTCTATGGAGTAGTCTGTGAGGGGACAGAGACTATAAATAGGGCATGAAGGTAGGGTTTTGGCAACTAAGAAACCTAGACAGGCAATTGACGATTGTTAAAAGTTTGGCAGTCGACTACGACCCAACTTCGACTCAATCGCACGCAATTTAGAATCTTCAAGTCAAGCCTCATGTTTGACAACGTTGATAAGATGTCGTATAACTCAAGACATCCGTATAAATAATTTTAAATTTATAGTATTTAATAATAATTTTTAATATAATTTATTAAATTAACATCAACACAATATAAAATTTATTAATTTAAATTAATATAAAATAATACAATTATTAAATATATAATTTAATATAACACTATTAATAATATTACTGAATTTAAATTTAAAATTTTTAATATATAAATTTATTTATAATATAATTAATAATAATTTAGACTGTGACTAGGGATAATATAATAAGACTAAACATTAGTATTCTTAGAACATCTGCGGGGGATATTTAGTGTCAATTATAGGGCTTTCTTGGCCCAGTATTTTCTTCTGTGGATGGTCCACATGCTGTGGGCTGATGGGTCAAGTCGAACTCACCTGTCCTTAGGGCCGAAGCTGATGCTTCCACGTGTGCTATTTTTAATTTTTTTAACACTCTTCTGTTGCCGGAATAAAAATATTAAATAATAATAATAGTACAGGTGATTTATGTCTGAATTAAATGCACGTCGTTACCCTAATTCTAGAAAGGGATAATAGCAATTAAGTCCCTATTTGTTTACATTTGCTTAAATAATAGTATCTCTTTCCATATGTATCAATTAGGTCCCTAATATCGACTGGAATGGTTAAATTACTTGCTGCAATGCTAAATTTTGATCATTGAAAAAAAAGGAATTCCCGTTATTATGGTGTCAGACAGGTTGAGACTTATGTAATATACTTGAATAGATTCTGTCCTTATTGGAAAATTATGAAAGTTTAAGGATTTAAAGGGTGGCAATTGATATTGGTATCAATACAACCTGAGTAAAAATTATTAAAATAAAAAAAAATAAAAAATGAACAATTGTTCGGAAGCTGGTTGTCGCGTGCAGAAAGATAAAATGTTCATCGCTTTTGTTCTATTTTCGTTTCTTATATTTTCAGTACGCAATACAATGTACTATGATAGACGAGTTTTTGATGTCTCACCCCAACAAACGCACAGCCAGTAACGCCAACAACAATTATTCACCGATGAAGAAGGTAAAGTCTCAGGCCGTGGCCTGTTCTATGGACCCTAACAAGAACGGTCTCCATCACCACTCTTCTTCGCAGCCCGACTTCACCAACCCCGAAAACGATGTCGTCTTCGATCCCTCTTCTATGGCTCTCGACGAAGATCTTAAGCCCGACGAACCCCGAGCTCCAGCTGCCGCCAATTTGGCCCGAAAGAAAGCCCATCCGCCTCAGCCCGCCAAAAAACTCGTCATCAAGCTCGTCAAAGGTATGCTCTTGGCAATTGTTGTGTGTTTCATTCGAGAATTGGTGATGCGGTGTCGATTGATTTGTTTAGGTTTTCGTATGGTTTGGGGATTGTGGGATTTTGTGATGCTTTAAGCGAGTTTCCATGGTCTGTATAATCGAGGGTTTTGCTTGCTGAGTGTTGGATAAGTTTAAAATGGGAATTTTCTTATGTAATTTTGTTGTCATTTCTCTGGAATTTGAGCTGGTTATTTAACATGATTGCTTAAATTTATGTATTTCTCTCTTAAAATTTTTTGGGAGCTTTGAATTAGCTAGGTTATGGGATCTGGTTATTGGTTTTATTTGTTAATAACTTCATTTCGGAAATTCAGCTGTTGATTAAAATTGGGAGTATTTGACAATTTGATCCATCTACTTTTATTCGGAAGTTATTAATTTTGGATTGATTAGCTGACTCCAATTGGTCCATTTTACTGAATGCTGTCCGGCATTTATTAAACCTGGTATTAAGGTAGGGTTTTATTTTATCAGTCTAATAAGAAAGAAATGAGACCAAGTTAGAGTTTGCTCTGATGGTAAATTTAATCAATCTTCTCTGTTGTTACAAGTATTTTGTTGTTAGCGTTTTACGTGTTCTGGTGAATTAATATAATTATGTGTTATTCATAACAATGAATGCCCTTTTTGGTGCTACTTATCAGCCTTTGTGTGATGCAGAACCTTTGGTTATTTCTTTTATATCACAGGTCTTTGCATGCACAATCTGTGGCTTGGTTATCTTGTTAATTTATTGATGTATTTTATTAGTTATTATTTGAAAACATGCTGAAAGGGAAACTTTTGGCATGAAAACATCTCTTTTAGTTTACCTTCGGTTCCTTCATAGTACTTTTTTTGTTATAGGAGCAATACTGAAATCCATACTACAATTCTGTAGCCAATCGTTTTAAATAGCTGGTAGTGGTGTTTGGACCGATGTCCTAGTTCTCTGTGAAATGATAAACTTTGTGGCTTATTGGATAGTGTGTTCGTGCTCACGGATCACATTTGTTTTAATAATACAATTAATGATATTCATAAAACTTTCTATTTCTAATTCTATTGATTTTGCATATGTCAATGTTCAGCATGCAGCCAAAAAGCCATATTAAAGTAGAGTGTTGCTAGAATAGTGAAGTTTGAAAGTTTAAAGACATCTTAGCTTATGTTATAAATTGGAAAATATGCTGTATGTTATACTTAATCATTCATTCTACATTTTATTTCTGTGAAGCTAAACCGACATTACCCACAAATTTTGAGGAGGATACATGGGCAAAGCTGAAATCAGCTATAAAAGCTATATTCTTGAAGCAACCTACTTCCTGTGATTTGGAAAAGCTGTATCAGGTAGAAATAAGGCAATTTTCTTCTTTTTTTGATAATGCTCCTCAATTTAATCTAAATATTTGTTTTGCATAAGGTTTTCACACTTGACCAATTGTGTTATATTTAGGCTGTCAATGATCTTTGCCTGCACAAGATGGGGGGAAACCTTTATCAGCGAATTGAAAACGAGTGTGAAACACATATATCTGCGGCAATTCAGTCATTGGTTGGTCAAAGCCCAGATTTGGTGGTTTTCTTATCACTTGTTGAGAGATGTTGGCAGGATCTTTGTGATCAGATGTTGATGATTCGTGGTATAGCCTTGTATCTAGACAGAACATATGTGAAACAAACACCAAACGTGCGTTCATTGTGGGACATGGGCTTGCAACTGTTCCGGAAATACCTTTCTTCATATTCAGAAGTCGAGCACAAAACTGTCACTGGTCTTTTAAGGATGATTGAGAATGAAAGGTAATTGAAAGAAAGTAGAATATAAGTGTTGTTGTACACTGTTTGATTTTCTAGATTGTTGAAAGGCAATTGTAAGAAAGTCAATGTATCCTTTTCCTTCTTTGTCTTCTCCTTTTACATTTATGGAATTGGGTTTTTTTTTCCCCTATTATTTATTTACTTGAGCTGACTGGACATGCATTTTATGAGATTATTATTTATTTAGTTATTTTGTGGGGTGGTAGCGGTGATTAGTTTTATATGCTCTGAAATTCACTGTGTTTTCTCTTGTGGGGGGCTGGGGGTGAGGTGTCTTTTAGATTAGGTGAAGCTGTTGATAGGACTCTCCTTAATCATCTCTTGAAGATGTTCACTGCTCTGGGAATTTATGCAGAAAGCTTTGAGAAACCATTTCTTGAGTGCACATCCGAATTTTATGCTACAGAAGGCATGAAATACATGCAACAATATGATGTTCCAGATTATTTGAAGCATGTGGAGGTACTGTATTTATTCTCAAATCCCCATCATAAGTGAATGTTATGACCATATTTTTCTCATATTTTACTGCATCATAAGTTGCTAGATTGAACTCGAGAGTCATATTTGTCTTATGATCACATGATAAATGTTGAAATATTTAAGATTTGGTGGTTGGCTTATTCTTTCAGATAAGGTTGCATGAGGAACATGAAAGATGTTTACTTTACCTTGATGTAAGCACAAGAAAGCCACTTATAGCAACTGCAGAAAGACAACTTCTTGAACGGCATATATCTGCAATTCTTGATAAGGTGTGGATTTAAGTTTCTTAGTTTCTTGTCTCTATGTATATTCCCAGAAGTTTTATTGTTTTTGAGTAGTTATGGTTTCTTTGATCTGTTTAGGGGTTCATAGTGCTGATGGATGGGCATCGTACTGAGGACCTTCAGAGGATGTACTCTCTGTTTTCCAGGGTTAATGCTCTCGAATCGCTGAGGCAGGCCCTTGCTTTGTACATTCGTAGAACTGGGCATGCTATTGTCATGGATGAAGAGAAAGATAAAGATATGGTTTCCTCGCTTTTGGAGTTTAAGGCATCTCTTGACACAATATGGGAACAAAGTTTCTCAAGGAATGAAGCATTTTGTAACACCATTAAGGATGCATTTGAGTATTTAATTAATCTGCGTCAGGTCAGCATATCCTATTCCTTTTTCTTTTTCCTCTCTCCTTTCAATGTCATAATTGGACATTAAAATGAAATTCAACATTCTCCTATGTGTTAGTTAAATTCTGGATTTGCATGGTAGGAAAACATAGTTCATCATGGAGAAAGTATGAGAGTTGCATTTAAAGAGACTGGGTCAATTATGATGATTGTTGTTATTTGAGTAGTACCAGATTTTGGTTAGGTCCTTGTATCAGTCTGCCATTGCCATTAAAATTACAATATTATATCTTCAAATCTGTGGCTAACTGTTACATGTTTTCCTGTATTTAATAGAACCGACCTGCTGAGCTGATTGCAAAGTTTCTGGATGAGAAGCTTCGTGCTGGGAATAAGGGTACTTCTGAAGAGGAATTGGAGGGTACACTGGATAAAGTTTTGGTTTTGTTCAGGTTTATCCAGGTAACATTATGTCCTTTGCTGAAATTGCTTAATTAATTATCACATAGAATAAGATTTCTCTCCCTATATCTGCTGGTATTGCTGTTGTGTTAATTTTCTATCTGTTCTTTTTTGTTATTGTAATTAGTAAAGAATGTGTATATTTCTTTTATTAAAAAAAAATCTAGGGTAAGGATGTGTTTGAAGCATTCTATAAAAAGGATCTTGCAAAAAGGTTGCTGTTGGGGAAGAGTGCTTCTATTGATGCTGAGAAATCTATGATTTCCAAGGTTAGTGACAGAAATTCATGTCTCCTTCTTTGAATTGATGTTGGTGCCAAATGCTTATCCATTTTGTCATTTAACAATATCTTTTTCTAATGCAGCTAAAGACTGAATGTGGGAGCCAGTTTACGAACAAACTTGAAGGGATGTTCAAGGTAATGTGTATTTTTCCTCATAAATTATGGTTTAGGGAAATCTCGAAATTCAAGTTTTCAAACTCAAATTGTATGATCACCAAGCTGATTTATATCTTTTATGTCTTATGAAAAACATTGAAGTGTTTTTCTGTGTTGGCTCATAATGATGCAAAATTGGTTTGCCCCTCAGAATTCCGTATGGTTAACCATTTTGTTTGAACAGGTCTCTTCCAGTTTCCACATGTTTCACTGTCTTTGAAGTGCAAGATATGTGCTCGTGTGTGTGTGTGTGAAGTCCAAATTAGTAGCTCAGCTATGCATTTGTTTGTTATGTCCCCAATTCCCATGCTTGCTTCATTTGATATGTTAATTACCCCTTTTCATCCTCAGTTGGAAAGTATTATTTGATACTAGTATTAACCTCTTTCTCTCAAAGTCTCATACATCAGCTATTCTATTGATATAGCATTGGTTTTTTGACTACTTAATTGAGCTTTTATGGTGTATTCATTATTCTCAGTGGTGTCTTCTGCAATGCTTTTGTTCCACATTCACAGGATATTGAATTATCAAAGGAGATAAACGAGTCCTTCAAACAATCATCTCAGGCCAGGACAAAACTTCCATCAGGAATTGAGATGAGTGTCCATGTTTTGACAACAGGGTAGGTTGAGATCCTAAAGCACCATCTTTAGGAATTTAGTTGTGGTATGTAACTAATAATCACTTTTTAATGACATGCAGATACTGGCCTACATATCCCCCCATGGATGTTAGGCTTCCTCATGAACTGAATGTCTATCAGGTTTGGTATAAGCTGGAGATTGTTGTTTTCTATTACAGGTATTTTGAATATGCTTTAAACATTGTGTGACACTTCTCCCTCCTTTTGCTACAGGACATTTTCAAGGAGTTCTACTTAAGCAAGCACAGTGGAAGGCGCTTAATGTGGCAAAATTCATTAGGTCACTGTGTTTTGAAAGCTGAGTTCCCTAAAGGCAAAAAGGAGCTGGCAGTTTCCCTGTTTCAGGTAGGTATCGTAGGTTCATTGTGCATTATCTTTTGTTGTTATGGTCTGTTCCCACATTTTATTGCTGCCACCTGCAATCACAAGTCCTAATATTCCTGTGCTTTTGTTTTTATTGGTCCCTCCAGACAGTTGTTTTAATGCTATTTAACTATGCCCAAAAGCTTAGCTTTCAAGATATTAAGGATTCCACTGGCATAGAAGATAAGGAACTGAGGAGGACTCTGCAGTCTCTTGCCTGCGGCAAAGTGCGTGTCCTGCAAAAGGTGGGTGCTTTTTACTGGAGTTAAATGCTTATTTCTTTATCTGGCAAAACTGGTACATGTTCAGTTTTCATTCCTTTTCCTTTTTAATCTCATGATTATATTTTACAGTTGCCGAAAGGGAGGGATGTGGAGGATGATGATTCTTTTGTGTTGAATGATGGATTTACTGCTCCCCTATATCGTATTAAGGTATTCAACTTTATAAGGAGGTTGAATTTGGTGGGACCATTACACAGCAACGTTGTGATAGTCCTTTAAAACTAGACTGTTGATTGCATTTTAGATGTAACTCGACCCTTGTCTTTTCTTTGGTTTGCAGGTAAATGCAATCCAGATGAAGGAAACAGTCGAGGAGAATACTAGCACCACTGAAAGAGTATTTCAGGACCGTCAATATCAGGTTCATCTCCCTGTCCTCTTCTCAATAAGACATGTATCTAAACAGGATCATGATGTTTAATGAGCTGGAACACATGAATTATCCTTCTATCATTTAATATGTTTCAGGTTGATGCTGCCATTGTCCGGATAATGAAGACTAGGAAAGTGCTAAGTCACACACTTCTAATAACTGAACTCTTCCAACAGGTAGCTGCATTTCATTTTATGTTCTCTTTTCCATCTGTGCAGTTAGCTCTGCTGCATGGGCCTTGGCAATGTCTTGTACAGGAAGTTATTTATTAAAATTTTGAAATGCTTTTATGAGTTTATGTATGTGATTGTTGACTTGGATAAGCGTCTGGGGTGCAAAAGCCATAGACTTGTTAAAATGTATAGAAAAATTGATGAGATGGAATTGTTTTGTGGGACAGCTCAAATTTCCTATAAAGCCTGCTGATCTGAAGAAAAGGATTGAGAGCCTCATCGATAGAGAGTACCTGGAGCGGGACAAGAACAATCCTCAGATATACAATTACCTGGCCTAGTCCATTTACAATACACTATATGTTTAACATGGGAAGGAACTTCAATTCTTTCCTTTCAGCCAAAAAAAAATGTTACTTCCCGTTTGTCATGCCATATCAATGTACAGAAAGTTGTAGTTCTTGTTTACTTTTATTGGAGTCAAAACATTGTAATTGTAAAGCATATTCGGCCCTTGTTTCGGTACCTTTCTTCTCATTATGGACTGAAGAGTTACTTCAATGAACTTGCATCTCACTGTCCTCCTCTACTCAGCTTTATAGCTTCAACCATTTCCTTTTAATTGATTTTCAAATATTGACAGTATTATTATTGTTATTATGCGTATAAAACTGGAACGAGAAACTGATGGGGTGTAATCATCCGAATACGGCAAGGGGATGGCAATGGTGTTCGTCAAAAAGTTGGGTAAACTGAAACATGGGCAGGGTCATAATTTGAATCAGTACGTGAATTTTATGTTAGGCAGTAATCTTGTTAACTTAATTTAAATTTAATTTATTTAATAATTATATTAAAAATTTTAATTTTGAATTTATAAATACTAAAATGAATTGTAAATGTGTTATTTATTTAATTATTTTTTTATATATTACAATATATTTTTATAATATTTGTGATATTATATATATAAATATAAATTAATTTTATTATAAATATAATTAAATAATTTAAAAGTATTAAATTATAAATAAATTATAATTATTTAAGTAATTAATTATATCATAAATAATTTTATGTGTTAAAAATTTTAAATATAAATATAATATAATTATTAATTTTATTATATTTATTTATTTAATAATTATATTATTTTAAATATTTAACTTTGTGTTAAAATTTATGTTAAATTTGTACCAATTCGGCGCTCGAATAAAAAATTGCCACCCCCAAGAGTTAAAATCTCAAAGATTGATCCGATCCCGTCGAGAATTTCGCGACAGCGTAAGGAAGTTTGTACGCTTGCAGGGCACATAGGCAACAGTAAAGTTTTCGCCCAATACAACATTTCACAAGAATTCAGAGATAAAAATCGGATACATAAGCATCGTAAACTCAGAACAATCATCAGAAAGACGAAGAGACATGCCGTAAGCAACGACACTCAAAAAGGGGAAAAAAAAATTCCTCTGAGATGGCAATAGAGGGTGAAATCCAGGTGCATAGCAGACAATGGAGAAATCATCAGACGGTGGCCTTGATCGCATCTGAGGATGTCGCTGAATCATTAGCGGCTTTCGAATTAGATTCAGCGTCAACGCGATCTGGGTTAAGAGGAGCGCGAATTTCATCGTCAGGATCGTAATCGGGATTGAGAGATCGGTCAATTGCTTCACGGCCTTTTTCCAGACAAGGCTTGCACGCCATCTCGATCGCTATCCAACCCAACAACACTCCCGCTATCGCTATTACCGCAGTTGTTATTGCAGCCATTATCTTTTCCTGTCTTCTTGTCTTTGATGGTGTCGATGATTAACAGTTTCACTTCAGTTAGATCTTGGAAAGGATTTGACCAAAGTTGTTCTGTTGATTCGATACGATTAAGCCTGTCTTCACTTTCACAAATTGGGCTCAAGCCCAACTTTATTTTATTGTAAAGGCTTTCCGTCTCTGGCCCAAGCCCAAATTTATTAAATTTTCGTAATATCCGTCTCCATGAGCAGACAACAGCAGTCCGACCAAAAGTTTTTGGACATCCTATCCATGAGTATGCTATGGAGGTTGGCATTTTTCAGACAAAAAGAAAGATTTTGGAAATCCTATCAATGATTATTGTAAGTTGGTATTATTCAATTTTTTGATTAAGACATTAGAGGATTTGAATAGGCGTTAAGTAAACATATCCACAGTTGATTATTGTGAAAAAAAAAGAGTGCTGAACGGCCTTACAGACGATACATTCATTATAACTGTACATAGATAATACTACTTTACAGCTTTAATAAATTTACTAGATCATAACTTATTCAACGAGACAACAAAACATGACATCCATGGTTATTTTAAAAACTAGGCAAACAGAACCTGAGAACTTGAGGGAGTCAACTCGGATAAACTTTCTGGAGCATCAACAACATGCCATTGTACACTGAAGCTCCACTTTTTCTCAGAGGTGCTCAGCCTTGAGATATGACCGACGGCAACATGAAGATTCCGACCCACAACATAGATTCTGCAGTCACATGCATTTACAGCAAAAGGTTTGCATATCTGCTCTGGTAGGGGAGGTCCTTCCATTGTTTCCCAGGAATCGGAGTTTGGGTCATAAACTTCGAGCTTCATCCTTTCAAGCTCTGAAACCACAAACAAGTGCGCATAAACAACAACACTTGAACCAGTCCATCCTTCTCTCAGTCCAACAGCCATACTCACCCAATTATCAATTTGTGGATCATAAACCTGACCTCTTGGAGAGAAAAAGAATGGCCACAACCAGCCTTCAGTCACAAGAAGTTTCCCATTTAGAACTGCAGCATCATAAGATGCCATGTTTGTCCCCATGCTTGCAATGGGGTGCCAACTTCCCTTTACAGGATCCAAAACCTCAGCTGAATCAAGCTCAAAATGGTCCGCAATGCTTCAATCACCCCACTTGCAAACAATGACCTAGCTGTAATCATCTTGTTCATAACTGTCCAACGGTTTTTCTGCATCTCATACTTCAAGACCGTGACAAGAGGGCAATCGACATCAGAGACCATACCTCCACAAACAAATAGAGTGCCCTCACGAGGGATCAAAACACACCTAAATCCACGGGGACAAACCTTGTCCTTGCACGGCATAACAGGGATTGTGTGCCAAGAGTAGTGGGTAAGGTCAAGAACCTGCCACTGAATTTTTCCAGTACACTTATGGAAGGCAAAAACAAAGAGCCAAGGGTCTTTGAAACCTAGTTCCTTTCTTCGAGTGAAAAATCTCTCTTTATTACCAAGAAGTAGATGTCATCGCTTGCAAACAGCTCTACAGGTTGTGTGGCTCTCAATTGGAAGTCGGAGGAGGCAATTGAGTGCAACATCATCAGGAAGACCCGGAATGAAGGGTTGTGTTCTGAGAGACAATTCTAACTCTGGCAAAGGGTTTAACAAGGAAGATTGGATCACAGCTAACCTAAACTTTGGGGATAATGTCATTTGGGAATCCCCTAGTTTATGTACGGGTGCTTGTTGAGATGATAATCGGACCCTTTGCATTTTAATTGTCTGAAGACAATATATCTAAAAAGGTATAAAAACACGGAGGTCTTATTCCACTATCAGATTTCCTATTTACAATCGACCCCCAAATTCAAATATTCTAAAACATTGAGAAATAACTCAAATTCGAATGAAAGAAAAAAAAACCTACTCCAGATCATCAATTACTTATTTTCCTTCACTCTTAATGCAAACCAAAAGGAATCCCCATAGCTGCAATTATACTGAAGTAAAGCAACAAATTCCTTACCACCAAATCCTCATAGGATGTTGTTCACGAAGCAAAAAGTACATACTCCTATAATATCCAAACTCAAGGTCACACACTTAAAATGCCAAATTTCCAGCTTGAGTTATGATCTTCCATAGTCCATCTCACTGCTGACACAAATACATAATCGCCTAAAAGAAACCATTGACAACCCAAATTATAATCTCCCAGGTAAAAAAAAGAAAAAGCTGATATATAAGCTATTACACAGTAATAAAAAAACAATCCACAAGAACCCAGTTAAAAAAAATCGATAAAAATGGTTTCTTTAAATGGCCTAACAACATTAAACAATTCAAAGCAAACGAAACCCAGTTCATACCTCGAACAACAAAACTCAAATACTAAACCCCAGCAAGGAACGTACTACAGAAATTTATACAAAAGCACATTAAAAAAAACTTACAGTTAATTGCAATAAAGGTAGTAACTTTGATTAGATTTTGCTCTGGTTTATTGCACAGAGAGGTGATCCAAACACTATTCTTTGTCCAGGATGATTATATAACTCAGCAGCAAAAATGGTTTCTTGATTCTGGAGGTAAAATTCATACACGTCAATAGATCGTGCAGACAACGAGGCAGACACAACGCAAAGGCGTTATTTCTGTTGTTAGTTTATGGAGAGTGAAATACACTCGCTGTTAGTGAAGGTGTGGCTGTTTCAGAGAATCGTGTACATACCACGTAAAACTGAAGATACTAGGTGCGTAGTTTAAGCTAATTTCCATAATTAACTGGATAATTAGTAAAGTTTGGAAATAAATAAATAAATAAAAATAGAGTAGACTGCTATCACGACAGTGTGAATCAGAGCAACCATGGCAGACCAATTACTGATTTATTTGATATGGTTCATATGTTTATTAACTATAAAAATAAATAAATAATAAATTACAAGGAATAAACATTCAATTACAGGGTTTGTCTTTGGCAAACTAAGCCACAGTCCTCCAATTTTTTTTTAAAAATTTTTGTATTATTAATTTTAAATTTTTTGGAACAACGTTTTCTGCCTATTACTGTGTACAGAAGCAGAAGCAAATCCAAATTCAAATTAGTAGTGGCAGCCTTTTCATTACCCATTTTATGGAATAAAGGCAGGGTGATTGTGATTAAAAAAATGCAAAGTAGGTGAGAATCGTTCTGAGGCCAAGACTGGATGGCTGCACAATATCTTCCCACCTGATTTGGTCTAATTCTGCTGCTGATGCTGATGCATTCAGTATCTGTTTTGCTTTTAGTGGGGAAGTTTCAAACTATCAAATAAATGTAATGGTCTTATTTTGTAAAGAATTCCTTTCCTCTGAGCAACTTGTGTCTGCACTCTTTTCATTATTATATTTGTACACTCAAATTGCCTTGCAATCATCTCTTTCTCTCTTTTTTCTAGTTTTTACAGAGACAATACAACAAATCTATCTAGGTAACACATCTGAGGCCCTAATACTTCTAGCTGGGAAGCATGCTCTAAAGGTGTAATTATAATTATCGTGTCTTTCCTTAATTCAAAAGCATTCCGAGAAAAATATTTGGTACACACGTAATTTTACTTTATCCTTACATGTACCATTATCCACTTATATTTGACAACTAATATTTAATTCTGCAACAGTTGAGATTAAACACCAAAATGATGATTTCCAGTCAAGTTTTTGCAATCAATTCTAGGATTTCACACTATAATAGTACAGCTAGCTAAAGACTTGGCAAAATGTTCAAACACCATCAAGCGGATACTTCCAGGCTCAGTTAGAAGTAATTAATGCAACTGTAACTTGGTGACAACATCTACCATTCAATTGATTTTAGTAACTGACGACAAACTGGCAGAGAAAGAAGAAAAAGACTGACAGGCATAACAAAGTTTAATACATGTATACTAACATGAAGAGGAGGAAGAGGTACACTTATCTGTAATGGAATAATGAACAGATTTGATTTCAGGAATATTGTATAAGAGTCAAAAATATAATTAATCACACAGGCATAAGTTTCATAAACTGTGATGATACCTAGAGAAGACTTTCTCTCCTGTGACACAACTGCTAAGATGATGGCGACCAGCATGCCAAGAAAATGTTGCTGCTTCCTGAACAAGTTTATTTGCAAAACTTACAATGAAAAATAAAAAAAAATAGTTGCATTCACATGAGCGGTCAGAAGAAAATCAAATAAACTGTACTTACAGGTGATAACAAAACAGAATGAGTACTGACAGACATGTCCTGGAAATATAATCACGTTTAAAGTCAGTTACAGTGTTGACAAAAGATGGTTCAGACGCAATAAAAAAAAACACATTGACATGCTTGATGAAAGCTCCGTATACATTCACAAATTAGAACAGATAACTACTACAAATACACTTAGCACATCAGGTGGAGAATACATTGACACTCAAACTAAAGCGCTAATTTCCCTCATTCACAGCCGAAGTCTTTGCAAAAGAATAGATTACTCCATCCACCAAGTTATGCAACAAGAAAATTTCTGACACTACAATATAATTGGTCCATAGTAAGAAGATGAGACACATTCATGAAACTCCATTGAATCAACATTTTGGGTTCCAGTACACAATGGATATGTCCACTCTAATTTTTGAGAGAGATTTTACATTTCAACTAGAAACTTGTCAAGATACAATCCCACTTTAGCTATTGAAAAGAGACCCTAACTGCAATTTTTTTTACCCTCCATACGTGTTCCATTCCTCTAATTCAATAACCATCTAGTGAATGTTTCTATCAAACAACCAGCAGGGTATAAAAAAACAGTGCCCTATACCAAATAATTTCCACCGATTCAAATGTTGCAGCCAGAAGCAAAGTGCACAATGATCCAGTAGCATAATAATCACAAAAATAACTGAAAAAACATTGCCTGCCCTCACGGATAAGCAAAGATAATCAACTATAACTACAGAATTGTAGCCAGACATTCATATGCATGCCATTCCCAAAACTAAATCTGGTCTCTCTGCTTTTGTGTCTATCCTTATCTCCATTGTGTATAAACAAACTCCAGGAAATCTTGACAAGCTAGTCTATCTCAGAAGCCTTTAGCAATGCCTTCAATGCATTGTGACATAGTTCCTAATCAAAATCACATTTAAATAGGGAAATTTGATCCTTGCCTTATTCAATCCACAAAGAGAAGCTTCCCAATAAAATTTGCGAAGACTAATTAGCCCGAAAAAAAAATTCAAGTATGATAGAAAATGAAAACAACTTCTTTCTTGAGAGAAATAAAACACATTTGCTTACTGTAATATAATGTTCATTGTTTTATTTATTACAAAAAAGAAAGGCACATAGCTACAGATGTAGGGATAGATCTATGTGTGCTGAGTCTTTCTGTTTAGCATCGAATGAAATCCCCAAGCCAGAGAATGGTTTCGCCAGGTCCTTAACAAGAGGTAGTTCTTTGTTTTGAGACTTCTCTATCTCCACAGGCAGGTTAGAGGCAATCTTGGGCCTTTTTAAGGGCATCCCCTCGGTACATCCTCTTGCCGTCTTCGTGAGCCAAGGAACCTTTCATCTTACATGGACAACCTTCATCTTTGCATGAGCATGGACAAGGATCAATGAAAGACAAACCAGCAAAGACAGTTTCTTTTGAGCAAGGTGATTGATTTGAGCCAAGAAATGGATACGGATTAGTTATTGTGGTGAAAGTAAATGAAGGCTTACTAAGGATGTGCTGACAATACTGCAAGGCACCTGCATAGAAGAATGGTTTATATTCTTGGTAAGTTTGTCAGCATAAGTAATCAACTAACAGACTCCATTCAGGGAGCTAAAGCTGTTGATGGTAAACAGTTGGAAAAATGAAGTTCAATACTGCAAATGCAATGAGAAAGATTAGGAGACATTAAAAGAATTAAATTTTGGTGATTTTAAAACTGTATTCAAAGAACGAACTTGCATGCGCTGGGATAGTTTTGATTAAGCAAGACCTCGTAGGAATCAGACAGTTTCCAGGTTGGTTGTTGGAGCAGGGATTAGAGGTGTTGCTAGTAAACCCAGTAAAATTACCAGAACTACCAGGAGGATTCCTCCTCCATGCAGACTTAATCTTGGCATTATGAGTATTAAGATGTCCCCCAAGGGCCCGGTGGTTAGGGAACACTTTCTTGCAATAGATGCAAGAATATGAACTTGCAGGTGTCTCATAACTTTTTCTCTCAGGGGCTGAAGAGAACTTCATCATTGAAGTCGAAAGAGAGACCCTTAACAGGGCTAGTATCAAGAAGAGAAGGGAAAGAAAAAAATGCAAGAGAAACTATGCGATTATGAAGAACACCCACTTCTCACCTCATTATATATCCACATCAGGAGAGAGAAATAGGTCATATTGGTTAGACTAATTAATGTAAAATGACAATCTTAATAAAAATCATTTAAGAAGAGAGAAAAAAAATAGCTAAAAATGGAAGAAATTGCCAGAGTTGAGTTATCTGCAATTACAACCAAAAGCAGCCTTATGCTCAAAAATCTACATTTAGAACAGCAACTTATGCTAAAACAAAGCCTCGATGCCTTGCAGAACAACTGTCACCACCATTTAAAAGAAGTAGACCAGTTATGGCAATGTCATGAAATAACACATCACTTAATGTTTTGCATCCGGTATTTGGTAATTTCATTAATTCAAAGTTTAAATCAAATGGAGGTCTAAATATCCTTTCTAAAGATCATATGGTTAGAGATATGATAATTGTAAAAGGTGTAGGTAGCTCATCTCATCCTAAGTATTAAAGAACGAACATATGGTAGAGAGGACAGCAAAGAAAACATAGGTCATTTCTAATTTTTCAAACCAGATTTAACATGTGACAACCATTGAGCCTTAAAACTGCCTAAATAGGAGGTCATGTATTTTCTGGAAGCAGGCAAAAACCACAAGAAATATTTTAATACCATTTGTCTGGCTAAAATTTTTTGCTGGAAAAGACTTCCAAGTTTGAACAGCACCTCACAATCATCTAATTCTACAGAGATCAAAATTTCAATGAAAAATGTATACCCAACGAATTTATGTACCAGTGCTTAGATAAGTAGAACGAATCATGAGAGAGTGCACAATAATTCCTCCAACATCATTTTTCAGTACAGAAACCATCTAGCAAATGACATCCAACTCCACTAAAGCTCAACTTCAGACTAATGAGAGAGGCTTACATTAATTGTATTCCTCCAATGCCCTATCCAAAACTATGATCTGCATAAGTTTTGTAGAATGGCATTATCATGAGAGTTGGAGAATTTATATGACCAGCCTGTCACTATAGTAATTTACACCAATAACAACTATTCGAAACTGAGATACTACATTTACAAACATAATATAACGTAGACTTCAACTCTGAGATTTTAGGTAATATTGAAAATAAATGAACTGTCCATGCTATGTCTATTTTTCAAATTCAGTTTTTAGTCCAAAGAAAGATGTAGAAACAAATTAGGTGAAGTAGTATAGGTATAGATTGACACTAAAGTATATGTATTCAGGGTAGATCTAAGTGATTGACCCTATGATTTAGAGGAGAACAAGAGAGTTACTCTCAAATGACAATTGGAAGATGATGACCTGAACCATGATTTAGGAAAAACCTGTGTCTTAACTAGCAAATATTTGCGCTGCTTTTCATTCTTTCTATTTTTTATTATTAATAAAATCAAACAATCAATTTGAAAGCTATGATTCAAATTGGATGTAAAGAGATGTAGTTAGACCATAATTACTACTATACTGAAAGGGTAACATAATCAAGTAAGGAGTGTGGATAAGATAAATCAACTCCGAAATCCTAAACTTCCCATCTCTCTCTCTCCTTTTTAGTAGAAAGCCACATTGAAAAAAATCCGACGGATAAAGTAACAAGATATGTAGAATTTGTTCAAAGATTCCACAAGCATCTAATATGGCTGAACTTCTTAAAGATGGGACAACAAACATTTCAACAAGAAAAACCATCTTCCAGAATCAGGATATGGATTTCTTTTTAAATCCACACAAAGGTTTTCTGTCCTGTACAAAAGAGCTTAGAACTAACCCATCTCCATGTCAAGTAATTGGCGAAACCATATGTATTTTTTTCATCCACCTGCCACTTCCAAAAAATGCAACAGAGAATATGGAAACGAACAAAGATAAACTGGCCTTGCTTTTGCTGGAAGTACCTTATATGCTCCCTCTTATCCTCACATGTATTAGTTAACATAAAGCTGTATATAAGTCTCGCTCAAAAAGGTATAGGTAGCTGGTATAAGGGTAATGCATGAAGCCCCAACTAATAAGGGGAACAAAATATCGTTATGCATACAAAGTTTCCCAATTTTGGCTCATTTTCCTGGAATGAGCATACATTGAATTTAACTGCATAAAAAATCTTAGTCCACACAGAAATACTCGCTAAGCAATTAGAAGATTCAAGAAAATTCAAAATCACTTAATTAATTTCATCATTAAAGAATTACAAGAACCGTATTGAATTTTCGTTCTCAGTAACAAAATCATAATAGATTCTTCTCCTCTAATTATTTCACTGCAACCTGCTATTATTCATAAAAACTTTCCTACATAGCTTCACTAATTCTCATTCAAATCGAAGCAGAAAAAAAAGTTACCACAAACATCAATTTCAGTTCAAACCTACCACACACGGGATACAAACACGAAACTTAACACAATCAATAGATAACATAACATAGATACACTTCTGTTACTAGACAAACTACCGACGCAACATGACGATAAAACATACAGTAATGTCACACGAAATTATTAATCAATAGATAGCAAAACTTTTCCAGTAATTTTTGAATGGAGTGAGAGAGAATTGCCTCTATAATGGATCTATTTGGCTTTGCCTGCGTGCTGTCTCCATCTTTGTCGTACTCTGGCTGAGCGTCACCGGCGATAGCTTTCGTGGTCTGTGTCTCCATAACTGAGAATCTGAGATGCAAAAGAAGCGCACTCGCCCGCTTATTTTGCCCGTGATTCATTTCTACATCTTCAATTTGAAATTCGCGGATTAAAAAAAATATATATATATTTAAAAAATAAAATAAAATAAAAAACACGTGGCGTGAATGTTGCAGGCCCAAATTCAAATACGGACAATAAGTTCTAACCTTTCAGCCCAAGGTTGACTCTAAATACACAACAATTTCTTCTGAGTACACTTACATTCATATGTCTAGTATTATTTGGGGCTCATTTAGTATCAGTCCAACTCAACTTTTAGCTAGCCCACATCTTCTATGTTCTACTGTAGTCAAAGGTGTGTTTTTAGAATATTTTCGGATTTATTTAGTATCACTTTGAGCTCACACTTCTAGGAAGCCCACATCTTCTGTGTCCGATTAATTAGGGAAATACCAGCATATTTATGAAGGTTTTTTTTTATTTTTTTATTTTTTATAAATTTCAGAAAAATTATAGTTGACTTTCAAATTTTCAGCAAATTCACTTGCGTGAAGAAACCGAAGAATTCCAATTCGTTTTGAGGATTAAAACATTTGAAAATGGTATTTTACCAAACATTATAAATACTAAAGTTAAATGCCGGCAAAATTTATTAATTAATTATTCATATTTAATTTTAAAAATTTTATCAACTGAATCAATCAACAATAACATCAATGTTACTGCTACGATCACTATAACACCAATCAATATTCATTCACATTCAAATCACAACTTTTCAACTTGGTTGATCTTGATGCTAGTATACAGAGATTTCGAATAGACCGCTAACCAAAATTGAAGTTTTCATCAATGATCAAGATCGGAGATGCATAATTGAGGGTGAAAACTACTCGTACAAATTGGCCAACAATGACGTGTATGGGGGACTAAAAGAATCAACGAGAAGTAATCTTGGAAAGTGGAAGCAATCTGTTAGGATCAAAGATTGAATGGTCCTATGGTGTTCTGTGACTGCACTGTGGTTATAATTATTAATGGCTAAGATTAGCTCTCCACATCGACTAGTTGACGTGATTAAGAAATTGCAACTTTCTTGTTCCAGAAAGCTTGCAATTTGATCGATTGGATTAGCATGCCCACTTAGTCAACATTATGAATTGATAGAACAATTTGGTGCCCTTTGCCTTTGGATCAAGTTTGTCCTTAGAAAGATTTCGATAAATATGATAGTATTCGCATAATTTGCATAATAATCAGGAGATTTTATGAAGAACAAAACAGTTAGTCGAAAACCCAATCTTTTTCTGCGGTTGCATTGTATGCTGTATAATTTTCTTAGCCGTGATGATATATGTTTGCACGGCATGCTAATGAATATGCATGGCATCATTCTCTATTATGTCTAAAGCTGAGATTGAAAATAGCCATGAAAATAGTCAACGCTGGCATGCCATTTTCTTCCCTTGGTGTATGCTTCTAAGAGGAAGCTGGCAATCTAAAAGCAAAGACAGACAGATGGTTTGAAATTTGGAGTAAATTATCTAATACCTAACCTTGATATTCCACCACTTTGCCTACCTTGAGCATGAAGTGTATGACAACTTTCATAAAGAAAAGCAAATCGCTAGTCGAAGATTATGCTTCCCTTCTTAATGGTCTGGTTCATGCATTTGGACGCTTACTCATCCAATTTTCATGCACTACTTCTTCAAGAAAATTAATGTCGAAATTTACTTAAAGCCAAATGAGAGAAAGCACTGCTACTAGTGCTCAAAGAATACGAGAGAGATATGAATTATTAGGTGGAAAAGTAACGTGCATTTTCGTATCAAGTATTCCAATAACGTGCAAAACTCTCAATTTTAGAATGCGTGTGATTCACTCAAATATACATATTTTACCCGCACAAGTTTTGAGTCCACCAAATACCCATTAATTATAAGCTTTCAAGTTACCAATAATCATGATCACATTTTGAGTAAACCATGATAGACTTTTCTTTCTAATATGAATGATGAACTTCCTTGATCATCTCGCAAAGGAAAGATGCCCTACTTTTAATGTTCATGATGAACTTTTTATCCAGCCATACCTCATAGTCTCCCTATATTTTATGCACTCCATGTGCCTACAAACACAATCTCATCAAATCAAATCTGTCTCTCGTGACTGGCCTACCTTTGTCTTGTCACCTTTTGACTAAGGTCCAATCAAACAATGGGTTTTCTTTTCATTTTCTTATGTTAAGGAGAACAACTCAGATGTCTATCTCTTTGGATTTTTTCGAAGAATTCTTGCTTCTATTACAGTGCATGCACTCGAAAAAAAGTGGGGAGACCCAAAAGCTCACGACTTTCAATATTAAGAACAAGAAAAAGATATTAAAATATGAAAGAAACGATCCCATTTATTTTCCAGGGTAATTTATCAGTTTGTCATTATTTATTTCAGGACAAGAAGATTATTATTATAGCATTATCAACATTATCAACTTAATTAATGTCGTGCTAGCTAGCTAGAGTTAGGTGGGTATTGGCAGTCAGTAGTTTATTTCTCCGGTTAGTCCAGTCAGTTATGGAATCTCCCTGACTATTATATTAATCATGTGTACTGGTATGCCAAGCTATTGTATATTAATTGTTATATATTTTGATTGAAGAAAGAGGAGAGAGGTCCATATGATTTGCATCCCAATTCCCATACATCATTTACAATTGAGAGTGAACGAGTATTGAAAGTTTTTCTTGGGGTTGGGGAAGGGTGATTATAATTAACTATAATGTACCTAATTGCCATTGTGATTTGCTTAATCTGACCTACCTTGCTACTGTCAATTTAAAAATGGGAAGGACTTTTGATGTTGCCTTTCAAATAGTTTAATTAAGGCAGGTTTAAGCCCTCTTGTTATCCATGATGTGCAACAGGGAATTAGGTCTCCATATGTTTGAAAGAATCAACGGCAATGATTGGGTTGGTAATTAATCGATTTCAAGCACTAATTGCTCTTAACAACAATAATAATTAAAATAAAAAAGTGTCTTGCATAGAATGAGGAAGGACTATTTTGACTGCATTACTACCATGCCCGTATGCTTAAGAGTATTTGTACGTGGAGATTATCACTGCACATGTGCACCCATGTGTAAAGGTGAGAATTAGACCAACAATTGACGAGGGGATGATTTTTCCGATGCTCTTTCCATTGCACTTGCCGCACATGGGCGGCACTGTTCGCTATTCTTGTAGGAGTTGTTGGTTAGTTCTTGCTTACGATTCAGCTGGTATTTTTCATGCATTTTGTATACATATATTTCGTATTTTGTTATACTGAGATCATGTTTTTCATGGTCAAATTTCATCTGTAATTATTCCATATGTAAATTTACATGTTCATGAGGCTGTTAAGTTTAACATAAATTGAAAGTAATTAACACTTCAATATCAAACATGTGTTTATCTTACTTTCTTACAATTATTTTTTCTTCAATTATGCGTTCATATTTACTTCACAATGACAACTCATAGTTACTTATAAATGGAAAAAATAATTAATGTCGTTCTTTTGGTTAAAATTTGAAAAAAGTAAGTGACTAAAAAAAGAAATAATATCAAAATTTAGGAAGAATTGTTAAAATAATGTGTTTTTGGTCTTTTTTTAAATTTTAAAAAATACTTTTATCATTATTGACACGTGTAAAAAAATTTTAATTTTTTAAAAGTAATTAAGAGAATAATTGTATCCAAAACCATGGTTGAATCTACTAGGTGCAATGTATATCTATCGGTTGCTCAACTCTTCCACCAATTACGATATCTATTGGCTATATATAATTGAGGGATTGGGAAACTCCAATTATTTAGCTTAATTAAAACTAAGTAATGGTAAATTTTGGTTGAGCGACATAAGTTTAATTTGGTCATAACAATTAATCAACTATTGATTACAGATTTCATGATGTTACTCCATGTGCCATATGTTAACAACAACCATTATTACCAACTTAATTATTACCAACGCTGAATTAAGCAAATAATTAAGCCAAAAGTTAGAGTAATTCATCTGTTTTGATTGATTAACACCATGTTCTATGAGATTTACATTAAATCTAATTAAGTGGTAACCGTTGATGCATATACAAGTGTCATTTTAAGACCTAGAACAGTTGTCCCCGCGTTATGAAACCACTCGGTGGATTGTCAATGTCAAAACTAATCACAATTGCCGTATGAATCACGAAGTGTCACTTCTTTTTACAAGTGGGATTGCAGCGATTTTCTAATTAGACAATTTGGTTAATAGTTAAGCTTCCACAAGTAGAAATTACGGCATATTATCATTTCAAAGAAAGTATTCACGTTTTCCAAACGCAGAACCTAGTTGGATGCTTTTGTTTGGTATATTGTGAACCTTTTCTGCAAGTTGTTCTCAGCTATTGGGCCATGAATTGCACGCAAACATCAGCCTGTCGTGGTGCCTAGCCGATGGTGAAAGGGTGGGCCCCTTCCCTATTTCTAAAGAAAACGTTTGCGGCCTGCAATGATATAACATATTGGAATTATCTATTTGATTGTTCATTCACAAGACAGAACATTGTAACAAGTTGCATGAATAGACAGCAAAAAGCTTCATGCGAAAGCATACATAGGTTAACAGAGGGGGCATAATAGCTTTCTTTGCTTTTGATAATTCTTCCATTTAAGAAAATGATTATTTCTTCATCCTGTAATCTAATAATTGCATTATTGGAGATGTTGATCCTTCCTGCAGACACGGTTCTGATATAAATTGATCAATCAGATCCCCGTGAGTGAAAGAAGTACTCCTATCATTCGAAAGATTTGCAAATAAAAGGAGATGATCGAATATATATGCATATGTTTATGTATTTGAGGCTGTGAAATTCATTGTCTCGTCCAATCTTGTAGCATGGGAATAAATTTGGACAGTGGTATGCATTTTTGATGCTTTATGTATACCCTGGGAAAGAAAGAATTAACAATTATAAGAAAATTTCTTATCAATTGTAAAGTTAGGTTGCATATATATATGAGAACCCCGAAGGATCTTAGTTTGATATGACTCGAACACAGCTTGCTTTCATTAAGTTAGCTGAGCGGTTTACCTGCAGCAATGTTAAGAATCTCTGCCAACAATGCAATCTTCATAAAAAACATATATATATCTTCTACCTGTGGGAAAATCCAATCGTCAATAGCATTAGCTTAATCTTCATCTTCTGCGTATATTGCATCCGTACATATAGACCCGACTCGAGGCTAAATAGATCAACATAAAACCTTGTACAATCATGTTATAGCCATCAGTTAATATCATTCTCTGGTAAAAAATTATACTTAGGCTTAGCCTAGCTCAACTCTATGCTCCTCGATATAAAATTACACTGCACTAGGTAGAGTAAAGTTGCATTGTCCATGCTTAAATTATGGCCAAAATCCTAGCAGGAAGGAATATAGATATATATAGAATCATCCATGACATTGTGGGGTGGGATTTAATTTAATTTATTTATTAATCAGTTTATATTTAAGCATATAAAAGCAAAAAGGAAGACATGTCTGAAAGCTCGCCATTGGATGTTACAACACTCTTTATCAATATCCCAAGACGAAGAGAGAGCGCCCTTTTAAGAGGGTAAAATCTTCATATGGAAGATTTGCTTCCGAAAACTGACAACATGAACAGATGTACAATGCTGTATACAATTAGGACACCAACTTGCACTTTGCTTCCTTGCAAAGTAAGCAGATTTAGAATATCTTTTAAAATAACTCTGCAAAAAATAAGAAGAAATAATAAAATAATTTCATAAATTGGAAAGCCCTAAACCTGAAGGAATCGAATATGTTCCAAATATTACAAAACATAAGACTAGACTTAATGATCGAGGGCATATTCGCACTGTAAAAATAGATGTATTTGTTGGGACCATTGACGGAATATGGTAATTCAGATCAACAAGACAATTCCTAGAAGCTTTAAGTTACAATATATCTACAGTTTTCGGTTGCATTATAATAGACGAATGAAGAGAGTGAGATAGCTTTCGCCAATCGTTTTCATCCTTCTCTGTCCCTTGGCTCACGCCAGTGCTTCCGGCTGGTCCTAGCCTTGGTCCGCGGCCAGAAATTCAAAGATAGCACCATTGACCATCTTTTCCCACAACGCGGCATTACTTTCATCTTGAATACTACAATTTTGCAATTCAATTCGCTTTTTCACATGGATAGCTTATTGGAAGTGCCCTAAATATTGATTTTGGCATTAATTCACTGCATATTTCGACGTAAGTTTTCAGTCCTGCAGCCAAACTTTGGCATGAAATGGGATTTGGATACTAAAAGCTTTGTACTAACCAACGTGCACCGATACAAACAGATTTAACAAAATCATTAATAATTTACAAATTCATACATATGTAATTGCATTACACAAATAAGAATGCTTGCTTTATGAAGTGGATAGAGGCATCGAGCCACAAGCTGTGGCTAAATTAAATTATTCATGTGATTTATTTTAACGGATAGAAGTGGAGTGTGGTGGTAGCCACAGACAAGTAGGGTGGTGGATGTTGATAGAGATGACGGGTATTCTACAAGTCACTGCTGGTATCATGTGCTTTTTGTGTGAATGTATGTATATATGAATGTGTATGAGAGAGAGAGGCGCGCATGTGGGGCTAATTTGGCTAAGTGATGTGATGTGACCAAGATTTCGTGGTTGAAAGAGAGTGGGAAAATGGCCCCATGGGTAGGGTTGTGACATCTCTTATTTCATAAGAGGGCAATACGCGGGGTTAGATTCTTAATAGAATAAGTTGACCACCAATTAGAGTTAGTAATTTTTCACTATTTCCTTCTCGTGGTCATAAGTGTGTCTCTGACTATAACTGTCACTTTTATTGGTCCTTAATTTTAGGATCCCCTCCAATTACAGTCCCAAAAAATATAGTTGTGGTATTGTGTCACAAGCAACCTAAATTTTACTTATTTCTTTTTTCTAGCCTAGTGCACTCGATGTCTAATGTCACAACTCCAACACGTGTTTTTCTCTTTGATGTCCGAAGTGGACGTCTACCACACAATTGTTAAATAATCTCTCTCTTTCACCATCCCTCAACTCTATTTATACCCATTTTTCTCTTCCTTTCTCTCCAAAATTCACTCACTCCTCACTCTTTCTTGCCTTCTATCCTTTCCTCTCTCTCTCTCTCTCTCTCTCGTTACAAAAAACACCAATAAGCTTTTCTCTTGCTTTCTATCTGAGAACATTCAAAATCTAGCCATGGTTGCTTCTACCACAATACCTAACTCTTGTAGTTGGGGTAAATCTCAAATTCTTCCCCTTTTCCCTTCTTCTTCTTTAGTTGATATGGGCTTGAAATCTAAGTCTATCACCTTGAGAAAGAAGTCCCCTACTACCAATACCATGAAGGTGCAGTGTGCTTTACAATCTCCTTCAGTTCTTCATTTCCCCACACAACCCTACCAAAACCCAGCTATTAGCAAAGAGGACTCCTCTGTAAAACCCAACAAAACCGAACTACCGCGGTGGAATCTCCTCCAAAGAGCTGCAGCTATAGCTTTGGACATGGCAGAAAGCGCGTTGGTCACACGCGAGCTTCAAAAACCACTTCCGAAAACTGCTGACCCACGTGTCCAAATTGGTGGAAACTTCGCTCCGGTGCCGGAACAACCCGTCCGACACTCTCTCCCAGTAACCGGGTCCATCCCTGAATGCATCAACGGTGTTTATCTTCGTAACGGTGCCAACCCATTGTTCGAGCCGCTTGCCGGCCACCATTTCTTTGACGGTGACGGCATGGTCCACGCAATCACCATTGATAACGGCAACGCAAGCTACGCCTGTCGTTTCACTGAAACGCAAAGATTATTACAAGAGAAAGAATTAGGTCGCCCTGTTTTTCCTAAAGCAATTGGCGAATTACACGGTCACAATGGTATTGGCCGTCTCTTGCTTTTCTACGCAAGAGGATTATTTGGTCTTCTTGATCATAAACAAGGAACTGGAGTTGCTAACGCTGGCCTAGTTTACTTCAATAACAGACTTCTTGCCATGTCTGAAGACGATCTTCCATATCAAGTACGTATTACTCCTTCTGGAGATCTTGAAACCGTTGGTCGTTACAATTTTAATGACCAACTCAAGTCAACAATGATAGCTCATCCTAAGATTGACCCAGTTTCTAAAGAGCTTTTTGCTTTGAGTTACGATGTTGTTCAAAAGCCGTACCTCAAGTACTTCAGATTTTCTTCAGATGGAGAAAAATCACCAGACGTGGAGATTCCTCTGCCAGTACCAACCATGATGCATGATTTCGCTATCACTGAGAATTTCGTGGTAATCCCAGACCAACAAGTCGTTTTCAAGCTTCAGGAAATGATAACTGGTGGCTCTCCGGTGATTTACGACAAGAACAAGATGTCCCGGTTCGGGATTCTCGCAAAAGATGCCAGCGATTCAAAGGATATTATCTGGATTGAATCACCGAAAACGTTTTGCTTTCACTTGTGGAACGCTTGGGAAGAGCCGGAATCTGATGAAGTTGTTGTCATAGGATCATGCATGACTCCGGCTGACTCAATTTTCAACGAATGTGACGAGAGTTTGGAAAGTGTCTTGTCTGAAATTCGACTCAATTTAAAGACTGGTGAATCCGCGCGCCGCTCTATACTTTCAGAATCTGACCAAGTGAACTTAGAGGCCGGGATGGTGAACCGTAGCAGACTGGGGAGAAAAACCCGTTTTGCTTATCTTGCCATTGCAGAGCCATGGCCGAAAGTTTCAGGTTTTGCTAAAGTGGTCCTTTCTACAGGAGAGGTAAAAAAATATTTTTACGGCGACAGAAAATATGGTGGCGAGCCATTTTTCTTGCCAAGAGAAGCTAATTCCGAAAATGAAGACGATGGATTTATTCTTGCATTTGTTCACGACGAGAAGACATGGAAATCAGAGCTGCAGATTGTTAACGCAATGAATTTGCAGCACGAAGCTTCGATTGAGTTGCCATCGAGAGTGCCGTACGGTTTTCATGGGACTTTTGTCAACTCGAACGACTTGGTGAACCAAGCATGATGGTTAGTTTTTGTTGTCGTCAGTAAGTTTTCTGAGAAATTAGAGGAAGAATTTACCAGAGGGATGCTTTAGAGATCCCCGGATTCTTCTGGACATCAAAAAACCCTAACAACCTTTTTGTTTTTCTTAGGTTTATTGTAGGGTTATTATTATAGTTTTAAGAAACCAGCTTGTAGCTTTGGGCTTGTAGGTGGGATTCGAGCTCAGCTGGTTTCTGTTTTCTTGTTTCAAATTTTCTGTGTCATGTTCTATGAAAGAAAGGAGGAGACATGTCCCCGTCTTCAAGATTTTCGTATTTCTCTCATATTTTTGTAGATAATTAATAGATTTTTAGAGTTTCATGATATCTTGTATTTAATACCGTCGTCTTGCTAATCTGCTTATGTAACTATTACCCTTTTTACAAGAACAATTCCTTAAGGATTGATTGATCGTCCAGAAAATAGAAATACAGGCATTCGTCCTCCACCTTGTAACTGGCTAACAGTGACTAATGATCTGGAGCAATGATTTTTTTTTGTTTTTTTTATTCTTAATTTTTTTATGAAACGTTAATATGTGATGTCTATCCATAATTAACTATTGAAATTATATTTTTATTTTTATTTTTATTTTTCGTTGACCAAAAGCGAATTGAAAAGATTTTAAATAATAAATTATTAAAAAAAGAAGAGCATCAAACCGAAATGCCAACCAACAACAGTTACATTGCCCACAGAGAATCGCCATGAAAAGGAAAAAAAAAGTGAAACGCAGTCAAACGACGTTACAGGGACCAGCTGTTGCTTTGCCGGTGAGGAGACGAGGAAGGAAAGAAAGGAATGGAATTCGAGCAAGTGATTGCATCACTGGATTGAGACCCCCGATACGTCACACTCAACTCCACAAAAAGCAAAGAAGAATGTCATGTAGACGTAACTAGACTACTTTTGATCGGCAGGAGCATACACGGCCCTGAAATCTGCAGAAATACCAATACCAATACCAAAACACCGAAGAAAAAGGCTTGAATTTGGAACGACTTCAGATTTTCCATACTGAATCTAATTTGGATTTGCTTATTTTGGTTACTCTTGGAAAATTATGTGTTTTGATTCACACCGGCTTGACTAAACATGATATTTGTAACCATATATTTCCCATTTTTTTGGTCGGCTTAAAGGCGAGATGAACATAGAAACGTTAATATTTATATTTTTTGAAACTTTACTTATAATTTGCCGGAGAATAAATCATAGCCATAACTTTGCAAAAGGGTGCTTTGTGGGCAATGACAGTTACATGTAAATGTACACAGGTTCTCATTTAGAGAGAGAGCAAAGCAAGGCAAAGTGGGTAAGGGAGTATAAACAATGTCCCACTAGTCTTTATGGCAGGATTTCTTGTCGGCACTGTTTTCTTTCTTAATTTTGTATATTTTTAATTATTTCTTTTTTACTTGTTAAAATATAAAAATAATAAAAAAAATTGATTTAAATATAAAAATATTTTTAAAAAAATTATTATTCTTTTGAAGAAAATCTTTACTAGTATGTTTACTCTGCAATTGCTCGGCGAGTCGAGACAAATTACCATAGGGTTTCTTTCTTTCCTTCTTTCTCTTTGGTAAAATACAAGTCATCATAGCGATGGAGTGTTAATTTCCACCGACCAATCACGTGTTTTTCTTCAGAAAAATCCATGTAGAATCCTGACGAATCTCTTATTGTAGTTGTCACTTTTTTACTTGGTCTAAGAATATCGTTTAAAATTTGATTGAATTACCGTACAAGATATGCTTTATGGCTCGCATTTCCCCTCTGCAATTGGTCCCGGATTTCCAGATTAGGATAATCGACGAAGGCGTGTTGCCAATCGGCATGAAATGTGAAAATCGGCAGGGAAGTAGCGCAAGGTGGGATGCCTAGAGATTAGTATGCTTGGAGCAATTCTATGGCTTTTGTTGGGAAAAGATAGGCGACACCGACTAATTCTGCAGTATTGATTGGTCCCCATATGCAAAAAGCTTCCACCTACCAATATCATTAGTTAGTGCAGTTCATACATCAAAATCATGCATGAACAGCACTTCGTGTAAAGGCCGCGGTTTCTCACCGTTGAATAAAAAGTTGCCGACAATTCTTTGCAAACAGATTCGAATGTGGGAGGCTAGGTCAAATTTTACATTCTATTTTTGTTCTCTTCGTATATGATATTTGAATGGAAAAAGGGTAAAGCACTGAAACCGTAGATTAATTTCTCCTACCAGTGTATAACTAGCACGCAGCCGACCATTACCCACTTATATTACGACAAGGGGAATTACATTATGTGTTTCATTAATCCATTAATTAAGTGCCAAACTGCCCGTTGCATGCATGATGTAGAAAGTGTCTTCTTGTGAGACTATTATCAGCACATATTGACTGACTCATACGCCGTCCATGTGGGTATGCGTCAAGAGAAATAAAGAGAGGTATATTTGAAGTTTTATATACAATTTACCTTCAATCTTTTAGGTTTTGGTTTCACTTTTATTGAATGATGATAATTCCAATCTTTGTTTAGTGTATATATGCTGATTTTTAGGCAGCTGCATGCAGGGTCACTTCGGATTCAACATGAATACATTTCTATAAATTTAGCTATTCAATCCTGTGAACCGTGGCTTCTTTGCAATCTGAAGCGTTGCTTTAAGAGTAGTGTCAGTGCTCATTGCTTGAATTTGTGTTTAGAGCAAGCTTTTATCCATTCCTGGCACAACAAGAAAGGAATTTAACTAATTTCCATGGCCGGCATAGTTGTCTATTGTCAAGCTCTCATCCACCTCCCAAAATATATACTCGTGTGAGATTTCTTTATAGGACAAATGGAACATTAAATTATCACATGCCATCTTCTGGAATTTAAATCGAACTATTTTATAGGTAATTGAATTGGTACAGAATTCTCATTACAGAGGTCATGAGTATATATATATATTTTTAACTTTGACTTGAACAGCTACGTCCACGGAATATAAAGAGAAGAAAAATATCAGGAACAATCCATCATGGTCGTGTCAGAGTCCGACAATGGTTGTCATTGGTTGGCAGCTGTGGTTCGTCCTGACAAAACGCCGAAACATCAGTAGTATGTGTACGTATTCCTGATTAATGCGGCTGACACGTCCCCACTTCGCATCTGAAATTTATTAATTTCTTTTTCCTGTAAGAAAGTGGAAAGCACACGTTTCGGTTACATAAATTCTGATAAATTTGATCCTCAAGCATGTGGGCGAATGAGAAAGAAAGTTTCACAATCTGAACCCTGAAATCCATGGAGCATGACGAGCGGGACGACGTATGTGAACTTCTATACTACTGTTATTAATTGAGGGGCACATTCATTGTTAAAATTCACAGTGCAATTGTCTTCATAAATTTCTTTATTTTTGAATTGGTTTGCTTACATCAGTTGATATATAAACAAAAGAAATGATCTTTATCCCTTATCCTGACTCAGATCGCCCAAAAAATTTTAAAATTATAAAATATTATTTATATTTTTAAAATTTAAAAAATTATTTAAAAATTTCTTAATATTATTTGATACTCTGTCATTACTCTATAAATAATAATATCTCATAACAGTTCTTGCATTTGCAAGATGGCACATTGTTCTTCTTTCTTAATACTTAATTATTAGTGTCTCCTAATCAAACATCAGCATCTTCACGACTAATTAGTTAATTAATTAGTCTAATGTTAGTATATTAACTTAAATTTTTAATTACCGGGTGGCCAACCCTATTAATTTTGGTTTGCATTTTTCGAACCTCAGGGGAAAAGTGGTGTGGGGAGTGGCCACCCTTACTTTTACCACTTCCATTGGAAGGATAGGTATCAATTTCCAAGTTAAATTATCAACTAAACATTATCTAAAAACATTGGATCTTTCAACTGGTGGGCATGGACAAAAACTCCCACAATAAAATACACAAAAGTGTGACTTGCTTGAGGTCGGTCAAACATTAACATAATTATATTAACTATCCTCATCCAACTAAACATTAGAGGTCAATTCGATAACACATTAATGGTCACTAAATAAGACCACTTTGATCATAAATTATATATTAGAGTCTTTCAACCACTTTGCCTTGCTGGTTGAAGTATTCAAATTAGTGTTTCATGTTGTTTAAGAATCCAGTTTTATTGGTAACTTTTTTAGTCAATCAAAATAAGAGGTTTTGGTATAGATAATATAAATTATCGATTGAATCTCAAAATTTTATTTATTTTTTAGTCAAACAGTAAATTTAATAGAACTCACACATCAAAAAATCATTTATAAATTTAAAATAAACAAAAAAAAATTCAGAATCGTTGTTAAGAAAGTGGAATAATAATTATTATTATGTAAAGACATGTATGTTAGTCATTTATTAATAATTTATCGTTACTAACAAGCGTCGATAGCAAACAATTTTTAGTGAGTTTCTTTAGTGGTAGATAGTGCAAACACAAAGGAAATGGGCAAACATAATATAGAAAGCTAATTTTAATGTCAATCTAGTGAAATGCGGCAGAATTTAATATGATTCGTACTGTTATTCATGGAGGATTAGGTTTTGGAGTGCCCACGAATTGATGTAAAGCTACATGATATATTAATTAATTATCCTACCATCAGCATAAATTATCTGTTAATGTCCATAATTAGTTCAAATATTTGTGAAGTGACACTTTCCTGCCTTATTTTTGCCCATGTCACGTGATTGTAAAGCCATACGTTTGGTTGAGTATAAAAAATTTAAGACCCTGGTTTAATATTTGATGTTACAATTGTTCTTCGTTTTCCTCATGATCAACAGATTCATTGACTCGTGCATGTGAGGAGTTAAACTACTTTGAATTCATAAACAGCTTAGCATAAATACACTGCTGAGTATTCTCTCCATTTTCCAAGCAAGCCGAGGTAGGCGTACAGGTTTTATATTTATACATGTTGTTGCCCAGCGTTTCTGCGACCTTACAAACTCGATTCCCGCAACCGGCCAGATCAAATAAGCTTGTTGCCTTGAAATTGGCAATAAAATAGCCCCCGGAATGCTACAATCCAATGGCACCAAAAGCATGCACTTTCAAAAACACGTACATTAAGAAAACAGTGTTCCATGTAATGTTGGGGAGACGTGTACCGCCCTCCATCAAACTAGAAATTGCTTTGCAATTGTGGCAGTAACTTTGCATGATATCAGAGCCCGGTCTTTTCCAATAAAACCTGCCACGAATTTGAATCTGATATCATAGCTCTTGACTGAAGATGACAGTACGGTTGGTTAAAAAATCATATATAATAATAACAAGGTCATCGCTTCATACTAAACACTAGCATCAACTCCGGAAACTAATAATAAGCTGGCAACCGAGCAATTAATGTGCGGTGTATGCTGCATTAAGTCATGTGATCATCCCTAGAGCTTGGAGAGCATAACATGTGTACATGCAAATATGCAAGCAAACTCTTGTGTCGAGAGGAATCTCGGCCACGTAGTGTTAGTAAGCCCGAGGCTTCCCATATTTCGGCTGGTACAAACAAGGAGATTGACGTTTGCAATGGATACTTAACTAGCTGCCCTTTCAAGCTCGTTCAGGCCAACTTCTGCAAATTTAATTACTTCAATAAGGTGGAAACCATGACCAAACATCCGAAATTCTTGGCCATGAAGCAGTGCTCGAAACAGAAGCTATTATCACCACTCATATATAAGAACGTGTTCTTCCACTGTCATTCAGCATTATGTGCATCTTAATATGCAGCAGTAAAAATTCATCCCGCATGATTTTCTGCATTTCTTCATTCGAATTACGAACCTTTTGTTTAATAAACTACTGAATTATCAAAAAAAAGTTGTACATTTCAATGCATTGATATGCAACTCTTTATTCCAATAGTCAATTGTCCGAATTTTAATGAAAAAAAGAAGTAGACATGAAGAGAAAATAATAATTCCTTGTATTTTAGTTTTTAATTTCATATTTTATAATAATAATTAAAAATTTTACGATATAATCTAATTTATTGATATCACATGTTCACGCGAAGCAAAGCCAAAGCCAATAATAGAGAAGATAAGAAGAATATTCTTGTACGGTTGATTGACCACATTCAAATTTGATTGCAAGTGTTTTGCACATGGGTAGGGTAGATTACTATTCCAATCCTGAATTTGGAAACAAACAAGAAACATAAATGGAAAACAATGCTTGCTAGATGAACAAGTGAATTCAAGGATTATTGCCACTGGGCCTTTGTGTTTGCAATGTATTCAGCATGGTCGTTATCATCTGTAAAATCACACACATGCATAGCAGCAAGTGTTAGCAAGACATGTTCAAAGCATGTTTCGTAGAAAACTCTGAAAATCACACGTACATGCATTATCAATACAATTATCAATTATAAAAGCATAGTTAAAGTATGTGATTTGTGGATTATACACGTGCATTAACAAAAAGAGAAGTCAAGACGGGAAAAAAAAATCTTATTTGTATAACTTTAGCAGCAGCATGCCCGCACTGAAAAATTCGGACATAAGATAAGAACAAGAATAATAATTCATGTTTAAGAAACAGCCTTTGGATTCCTCATGGATATGTTAATCTGCATGCCTACTAAGACACCGGAATAGACAAATCATATCTTTGAAAGAACTTTTGTCTGAGAAGCTGAAGCATAAAGAAAGCACTTTCAGAAAACGTTGCTTTCTTTACAGTAACTACATTTGTGCCAATGTTCATGCAGTTTGATTAGTTTAACCCTTGTTTCTTTCCTGACCTTCTGAAATCGGGGAAAAAGGGGCCGCTAAGTAGTTGTAAAGCGTTTTCAACTTGTAAAAAACACATCACTGCCATGTTCTAAGTTCTAAGAAATAAAGCCAGTCACATGGCGAGAAACTAGTGAGAATGGGACATGTTGGTTCATGCTTCGGACAGAAAAACTGCTGCATTGGTTTTCTGTATTTGCAGGATTTTAAACAGAGAAGCATCTCTGTAAATTATAACACTATAAAGAAGATATTTTCTGTGGACCATGGTTTGAATTATTTTTTGGTCTGTCACTGCATGCATTATGTTTGATCATTGCCAAATCCTGGAACTCTCTAATGCTAAGCTATGTGAAGACAGTAAACATAACTGCAGTTAAATAGCAGATGATAGAGTACTTTAATTTGAGAATCAATGAAACAAACTGGTTCAGACACAAGAACATGGTAAGTCGGTTTTATTGCTTGTGTTTTTCACATGGGGAGATTAGAATGCATGCATTTAACAGTAGAAGACATATACAATCTCTAGAAGGATTGTTTTGCTGGATTTCAGGACAATTTTTGACATAAATTTGATTTATAATATTTCCCGTTATAGGATTTGAAGGCATGTACCTAGAACCAACAATTTCCATGTTGAGGAATGAATTATTTACATGCTTCAGCAGAATTGAATTGGAGCAAATAAGCATGAAGCATGCATGTACAGGTATGAATCCACTTATCCACTCACATGCTGCAAAAACGATAGGAGAGTAGTACGAAATGGGAACAAAGAAATTTTTGCTTCAATAGTGCAATGTCTTCCTGTTATTCCTGCATGAATATATTGTGTTAGCAGGATCTGCAACTTCAAATTAAAGGGCTTCATTTCAGTGATTAATGAACTTGGGCTGAAAGATTTTGGACTTGAAATGGTTTGGGTTGGAACCATAGAATGCTACAATAACGCTGTATATATACTAGGGGCACCCATTCACTGAAGTTTGTAAGCATTCTGTTTGGTTCTCGGCTCTGCAGTTAAAAGGGGTGGTTCTGGTTAGAATCCATTACACATCTCGTACTCACAGGCAATGGTCTGGTCAGGAGTCTTATCTACTCAACTCAATACCAAATGTCTTGATACGAACACTAGAATTGTTTTCATTTTTATCGTATAATTTACATCAAAGAACGACATCATCAGCTATTCACCATATCATAATCTCGAAAACAATGTTGGCAAATGACCTCAATTTTCTGGGTTATTAGAAGAATTAGAAAAGGAACCCAACAGGTTTTGTTGAAAAAAAAACAATCTAACTAGAATTTGCCCTGACCAGCTCCAGATTCATCCTGAAACACCCAAAATTAAGGAAAAAAAAAGTTAAGTTACGGTGAACAAAATCTTCCAACGAACAAGAATCATTCAAAATATTGGAAATTGGATAACAATATAATTGCATAAATGCCCATATTGGCTCTCAATTACAACTGGACAATCTAGCATTGCATTCCACCTTCCAATAGAACATAATAGGTTACATGGGTTTATCTTGCATTCGTGTTACCAGCGATTAATGCAACAAAGATTACTCGCGACCAGGGGAAGGAAAACAGGGAACAATGAACATTTGCATGTTTTAAATGACAAAATTGATATCGAACAGAAATTTAAATTGATATTCCAAAAGCAAAGCAGCAAAGGAGAAAGTCTGCAAAGAGAGAAGCAGGGTTATTGCAATACTATGCCACAATTATTGCCGCTACTGCAACTATTTGCACAGTTGCTCAACTGCTGTCACAATCTGGGCAGGCTGAACGACAGTCCATTCCTCCAATGTCCCCGCATATGGAGTTGGCACATCTTGAGAGGACAAGCATACGATAGGAGTATCCAAGTAATCGTGGAAATTTTCAGTGATGGCTGCAGTTAAACTAGCACCAATTCCACCAGTCCGCATGCATTCCTCCACAATCAGCACACGATGGGTCTTTTTAATTGAATTTCCAATGGTGTAAAGGTCAAATGGTTTCAATGACCTGATATCAATAACTTCAGGATCAAAACCCTTGTTTACCAAAGTTTTGGCAGCCTGCATCACATGATACCTCATTCGGGAATAGGTTAAAATTGTGACATGCTCCCCAGGCCTAACCATCTCAGCTTCCTCAAGATTACAAATATATTCTTCATCTGGAATCCTTTCCTTGAGGTTGTAAAGCAAAACATGCTCAAAAAGTATCACTGGGTTCTCACTTCGGATTGCAGCTTTCATCAAGCCCTTGGCATTGTACGGGGTTGAGCATGCAACCATCTGAATTCCAGGGATTGATTGAAAATACGACTCAAGGCGTTGAGAGTGCTCAGCTCCAAGCTGTCGGCCAACTCCGCCAGGTCCACGGATAACTATCGGTATGGTAAACTGGCCACCAGAAGTATAGTGGAGCATGCCGCAATTGTTGGAGATCTGGTTAAAAGCTAAGAGGAGAAATCCCATGTTCATTCCCTCAACAATTGGCCTCAGGCCAGTCATGGCAGCCCCAATGCCCATACCAGTGAAGGAGTTCTCCGCGATAGGGGTGTCAAGAACCCTGAGATCCCCATACTTCTTAGCCAGCTCTTTGGTAACTTTGTATGAGCCTCCATAGTGACCCACATCTTCACCCATGACACATACATGTGGATCTCTGTCCATTTCTTCTTCCAAGCCTTCTCGTAGAGCTTCAAAAAGTAAAAGTTCATGCCTGAAAAAGGAATAAAGATCCTGTTATCAATATCCTCAACAAGTAAATTGCTCAGAATGTAAATCCATTTAGCCATATAATCCCATTGAGAATCGTTCTAGTTGTTACCCAGTCATGCCTCTCAGACACAAAGATAACTGCAGGTATCTTGCACAAACTTAATAAAACATCAGCATAGATAAATATCCAGCCAATCCAATTCTATGTAAAGATAACTTTGAATAACTGCAGAAAACACCTGCACTTTGCATATGGAGCAAAATTGAATAAAACTAAAGGAAAAAACAAAGCTATAGATCACAAGAACCATAATTATTCTGTATTTGATGGGAAAGATATTTCAATTAAAAGAACTTGCACAATCTCATAACATTTGTCTATTTAATATGTTGTTCATGATTGATACTGATTATACAACAACCAGTTTTTATCTTTTTCTTCTCTTACACTGTCACAGCAGAAGTTTTCAGGTCTCAAGAGACGGTATCTTAAAATCCATGAAAAATAAATGACAGAGCTCCATCATCACCACCATACGACAGACCCTTTTACTACTAACAATTTGCAGATATCAATAAAGTCTCGGCTCATGCACCATAATGAATAAAATGATAAGGTGCAAGAGAAACAAAAATTTTCATGAGAACTTTATAGCTGTTACATCATAAAAATGTAAGCATCAGTTTTATTTTTAAAAGAAACCGAGGTTTGAATAAATTAGAAGACATAAAGAAAATCCTATGGTTCATATAACTAAAGGCGAGGAGGAAGTCAACTTTTTCTGGGATGAGTTCAATTTCCAACTCCTCTTCAGGCATCTGTCTAGGGGATTTCAAGACACTGCTCTTTCATGCCTAAACCAGGAGGGAGTCCAGAATTAATATAGTAAATTTTGTATTACTTTATATTGTTGAGAATTGTTGTGGTAAAGACAGCATTGTTTTGGTCAAAGTTTAATTTAGGAAATGCTCAGCACACATTTCAACAAGCCCAGTTATTCTTTTCCCAAGCAGATTCTGGTTGTTGTTGATAGCTTGTTTATTCCTTTTAACTCCCTCGTCCTAATAGCAAAAGTTTCTCTCTTTCATATAAATATAACTAAAAACTTTCTGCCAAAGTAAGGAAACTCTAGTGTTACAGAGCTAAAAATAGACCAGTGTATGCAATAATACAGTACATAAATGAAAGTGAGTAAATTAACCCATTAAACAAGCATGTCATGGTTCGATGTTAATGTCGAATTGTCAATGGCAATTACATCATAGTAAATGGACCCAATAAAATTACTTGATAAAAATTTGAAAGTAGCAATCAAAGCTACTTTGAATCATGAATCAGTAATTAAGAAAATGACTATGAAAAAAGAAATTTAAATATAAAAGATATATGCAAAATGAATTAAAAAGCAGTAAATTAATACAACAATTAAGCGTTTAACTTAAGCAAATAACCTTACCCAGGTTTCGATGCTGAAGTCGAAGCCGCAGAATCGGCTTTTGTCTGAAAAATCACAAAAAAGGAGTAAATTCAGCACCAGAAAACAATTGAAAAAAAAAGCAAAGACAAGACAAACGAGAGAGGAGGAAAGAGATTAACTGCAACTGCATTGGTGATCAACTGCTGAGACCTGTGAGATCGCTGGTTCAAACCAGAGCTCACGCTTCCATCAGATCGGACTACAAAGATGCACGCTTTCCTTGCTGAACAGACAACAAAAGGGCATGCAACAAACAATTCAAAATCCATCAAAAGAATGAGTAAATTACTCAGAAATTGAAGCAGAAAAACATCACTTAAATCGCTGAACCTGAAAGAGATCTGCGAGATGAGGGCAGAAACTTCTTGGAATCGAAGCAATTCGACGGCGACAAAGCTGTCGCAGCTCCCATGCCCTGGAAAATCGCAGCCATTTGATTCTCAGAACAGCGAGAGAATCCCTACTCTACCGAGCCGAAGAAAGCAATGGCGAGAGAAAGGAGATACTGAATCAAAATTTATATCAGAAAGTGAAACGAAAATGGGCGGACAAATTGAGGGGTGTGAACTTGTGAGCATGCGCGTTGCTTTACGTTGCTGTCGTCACGTTCGGCGATTTAATTGAAGCACAGAGAATTAAACCCCACGTTAGCAGCCCACCCCGCATAGTTTCTATCGCGCTTCCTTCTATCTTGCCAACAAATCGGAGGAGCCCACGTCATAAGTGGAGGGGTTATTTTGTCAATTCGGTGGAGTTTGGCAATGTCGAATTTACGAGATTGCCTATATAAATTGTAGAAGGATGTTACACGTAAGCGCTGTACTTTGTGGGAATGGATCGTTGGTGACCCAACCGGACCAACCCTAAAGAGCGACTAGTTAATGCGTAAGGTGACAGGATCTGCTACGTTTGTGAGCATCGTATGATCGTGTAAATCCAAATTGCAAACTTCACACATTTTATTAAATCTAACGGCTAGTAGTATTCCCATCGTATATATGGTATTGCTACGATAATTTTTGTATTTATGTCGAATTTTAATTTTCAGTGACATTTCATAAATTTTATATTTTTTTTAAAATAACATGTGGTTGCAAAATAATTACTTATATAATAATAAATAAATATTATTTTTTAAATTTGATTATTTAAATAATTAAAAATAAAATAAAATTATCTCAAAAGAAATTGAATTTAATTAGATTGAAATTTTTGATTATTTTACGAAGAAAAAATATCAATTTGATAATTATTTTTATTTTTATTTTTATTTTTATTCATGTTCATCTAATTTGATAATTTTTAATTAAATTATAACAAATTTTAATATAATCCAAATTCAAAATTTTTTTGGATTAACCTCGAATCAATAACAATCGATCACATTAAATATTATTTTTTGGTTTGATTCAATGTAGTGTAATTTTTTCAATTCAATCAATTTGAAATTTTGTTTACCCAATATTTTTGTTTGATTTTGGTTTGAAATTACACCCATCTCTAAATATTTCTATCAATCCTCAATTGACCCAGCGAAGAATTGCAAGCTCTCTGCTACTGATAGGATGATTCAGTTTGTCCTTGTATATCTGATAGAACAGAAAGCTGAAGACGTCTATTATAAAAAAGATGACGATGACTACACTTGTCATTAGGATTATCGGATTGCTGGTATGCAGTTTAAAGCTTCGTTCCTATCATGGATAAATGATATCATCTGAACTGTCACTGCATGGAGTTTGTGGGATTGATAAAATCTTTTTTATTCTGTTTGTTGAACAATTCGGCAACACATTGAGGGTATGTCTTGACCTGACAATTCCTCTGTTGTTTACGTTACATAATTGCACATATATGCAGCAGTACCTACGGATTTCAACTCATTGTTCTTCATGTTAGCAGGAGACTGTTTCAACAAGAGATTTATGGTGATCGTAATTCTTCCGTACATGTTAAGAGCCCACCAGACTCAACTTTCCTTGGAGCATGCACCATAATCCCACCCCGTCTTCTCCACATCAATGGCAACTGCATGTTATTTTCAATCTCGCTGCGGGAGGCTGGAATGCTGGGTTAGGTATTCAACAAGCTATCTCGGTTCTGTGGTATTCCTTTGTTATGTTAGGTTGTGTTTGATGTGATTCAATGAACAAAACCCATGAGCTAAAAATATGCCATATTTCTTGACAACAACTGCTTGACATTTCAATTCATGCTGCATATTTACTCCATAACATGCATGCTTTCCTTCTGTCTGATAAGATCTATTCATATATTTCTCCATCGCCACTTTCGTGCCCTACTCTCCAAGTAAGCATGAACATGGTTGTATCTACCTGTGGTGATGAATTTACCTACGTCTTCAGGAGCTTCGCTTGAGCCTAATTTTCCAAAGACATGTGTTACATGGTCATTGACTGCTTTCATTTGATTAATTCCAGGTATAATTCTAGTATGTACACCTATAGAAACAAGAAGCTAGCTGAATTTTCTCAGCTTGTCTTTGTCTGAATTCTGGTTTGATTTGTTTGGCATAAAATTGACACGTTTAAAATGAGTGAAATTGGGAGACTGAATCTAATCGACAATAGCTTCCTGGCTGGTCAATCATTATCAAAGGAATTCTCTTGATAAAGCTTTTTCCTGAAGAAATACGAGGCATGCAATTAATAATTCATAATTAATAAATTAAATTATTAATTCGTTTTCAATATTTACTTGTAAAGTTTCATTTTTTCTTCAGAAACGTTTCGTTAATTGAAAGTCTATAAAAATCATATATTCTATAGCCAACTTAGAAGAAGAAGTGCTTCCAACGTCTGAGATTTGAAAACAATTCCCACCAAGCACTAAACTACTGTTAACTTTGAACCACAATGCAAATTTTAAAATAATTTAAAATATGAAATAAAAAATTTAAAATGTTTAATTAAAGATTTAAAAAATATATATATATATATATATATAACAAATTTAGCAAATTAATCGTGTTTAATTACGTGTAATTAAACTTAAAAATGTGGAGTTCATTCATCATATTCATTGTTAAATCGACTAATTAATTCATATATCTTTTTATTTAAGAGAATTCAAATTTTAATATAATATTATATTATTAAAATTTATTTTGATTTTAATTAATTTTAATACTCATATGATTAACCTTCTAATTTTCAATCTCGATCTTCTTATATTTATATTAATATCTCAGGAAGTTTAACAATAACATTCTTTGTTAATATCAGTTGGTTATTTGTTAAAATTTTATAATAATGCTTTCAGTCAATAACTATTACTCTTCTTTAAAGGAAGTTTTATTGAATTGTATTTTTTTAATTTTAATTAATTTTTAAGAAAAATGACAACTCGATAATACGAAAATATTCATATTGAGTACGCATAATTATACATATTTAAAGCTGCATGTGGGGGCTAGAGGATTCTCTATTTCAAGTATTATCACGTTTTCCATGCACTTTTTTTTTCTTTTAATCATGTTAAGAACTTCAAATTTTTGCATGTTTGAAAACCTAATCATATGATTCTAATTTCTATTTTTGTTTCCATTAATTGACCAATTAAAAAAAACATTTTCAAATTCATGATGATTAATAGATATGCATAATTACAATACCCAATATTAGATACACGTTTTATGAGTATTTTTTTATGTTATAAAAATATTTTTTAAATTTATTTTTCGTTTTATAATGACATAATATCACAATATTTTTTTACAAAAAAATACATTTTATTCAAAAATATTACGTGTACATTAATAATCTTGTCCATGGAAAATAAAATATAAAATTTATATTTTAATCGAAGTAATGCATTATTCATTAATTAACGTTATAAATATATTATCACATGAATGAATAGTATTAAGAATCAATTACTATCAAACACGTGAAATTGTAATAATTAATTATATTAATTAATATATAAATTTTGTTTTGCAAACAACTTGGTAAATGAACGATTAGTCATGTTTTTATTTAATTAAATTATTTTATTTTATTTAAAAAGATATACGATAAATGATAAATCGTATTCATCTTGAAGGTGGCAACTCAAATTTAGGATTTTATTTATTTTTAATAAAAAAATTATGTTTTATTAATAATTTAAAATTTTTATTATATTAATTATACCGGTATAGAATCTAAGACTTTATCAAACAAAATAAGTCACGGATAAAACCCACGCTGTCGTTTTATTTACTGTCGTTTGCCGTTTCTTACTCGTTCAAATTATGGACACGCCGCCTCATCCTTGACCTCCAAAGCAAAGTAGATTAGTGGAAAGTGATTCGTAAAATTCTATTAGCTAAAAACACGTGTTGCCGACTAAGGCACGTGCATGAATATGGGAGAAACCAAAACCAAACCATCCCACAGAGAGAAAGCGGCGGTTTTTTGGTAACATGGATTATTGATTAATTAATTTCGTGTTCCACGTGATTAAATGGAAAGCAGTGTCTGTCTGGTTTTTTCAAATCGTTGTCTGGACACCACACATCCAATTTCTTCAGGCATATAAGCCACGCTCCTTTGAAATCTCTTCACCTCTATATTCATTCATTCAGCTTTTTAAGTTCTCTCGAATTGGATCTGTCCTTTGGATTTTACCATGAGGAGGAACTGCAATTTAGAACTTGGCCTTCTTCCTTCTTCCACGGACTTCGACAGCCGCCGTCACCACCGCGACCGAGGGCCGTATCACATGTAAGTTTTCTCCCTATGGTTGTGCATGATTGTTTATACATGTATTTGGTGAGCATATGTATCTGACTTCTTCTTCTTCTTGTTTGTGATTGAAGGATAGGAGAGTCAAGTGTAAGCCCGAAGAATCAACAGCAGCAGTTAACCATTTTCTACAACGGGAGAGTCTGCATGTGTGATGTCACAGAATTTCAGGTATTCCTCTATTTCCTTCTCTTTTTGTTTTTGTTGCCATTGCGTTGGGAAAATGTATGGTGACAAATTTGGGGACATTTATATATGTTGCAGGCAAGAGCAATTATATTAATGGCAAGTAGAGAAATGGAGAATAGAATGAAGACGCCAACCCCAAAAGGATCTGAACCAGCTTCAACGAGTATCGAATATCAGCTCTGCAACAGCCCAAACTACAATAACACAGGTCTTTCCATGAAGAGATCACTGCAACGTTTCCTCCAAAAACGAAAGCACAGGAGTCTGGCAGCATCCCCATATCATTACTAATTACTTCTTGACAAAGAAATTTCGATCATATATACAAATTTTCGGCAAATTCTTTGTTATGATGATCAGATCGGGCATGTAAATTGATTTGAGAATTTTATCACAGAGTTGTTTAGTTAATTAGGGCTCCCTTTGGGAAATAATCATAACGGATTTGTTGTTTACTACTTGTAATTAGACTATAACATAATACCCTTTGGTTTGTGGAATTATTGTTATCGGTATGGAATTTGGTCAGCTAATTCGTAATGAAATTACTTCTATTCATTGATGGAACTTTAATGGTAGTCTTATCTGTGTGAAAACCCCATTAAAGTCAATCAACTTCTCAAAAAATCAGAACTTTCCTTGAAATTTGGTAGCAACTTCCAAGATTTGTAGTAGTAGTTTACAAATTACAACGATTCATCCGGGGGAAAAGGTAGAACCGTTAAATCAAATCAAAAGAGTGATTAAATTGGAGAAAGCTTGATGATCAGTGGCAGAAAATGCTTGATTCTTAAATGATTGATTATATCTCTGTTTTGTGAACAGAAACCATCAATTATATCCTTCCCGAAAGAGCATTAATCGGGCATGAGAGTGATTTTAAAGAAATGGAAAAGTTTGGGACTTTTCAATTTAAGGGATTAATCTATAAGACGAGTGCATGAACTGTGATTAAACAGTTCTCGGATGAGTTCTTTCTCTTTTGCCTGTCCTTTCGAGGCTTAGGCCAATAATTTTGTTTGGGGCTGGCCATTTCCATGCGAAATCTTATTTATATTTAAATTAAATATTAAAAATTTGCGAATGGATTCAACGTGGTTCATTACAATTCGAGTTAGGAAGCATGGCAGACTTGAATGGAGCTCGGCGCACGAACCTGCGTGACCTCATTTTGCGAGTAATAAGGTGTTTTCATATTCACCCCTAATATCATAACTATTTGTAAATAAAAACACAAATTGTACGTTCATATCAAACAAGTCCACATATCATCGCTAAAAAGTTATTTTCTATGCTTGTTTAGTTGTTACGAAGATTCAGAAAAAGGTATTTGTGTCCTCTTTTGTTTTTGCTCATCCTGTTGTGAGATTATTATGCATGCCTTGTCTGGGATTGTTGGTTCTGTTTGTAAACGGGCTGCTGCTATATTTGATCAAATTGATTAATTATACTATAATTACTTTCGGTTGTTCATTAACTTTACCATAAGCTTCATTCTCATTTGATAGAGGTTTGGAGTTCCTGTTTAACTGAGGAGATAACTGAAGGGGAGGAATTTCGTGGAGTCTTTCCGGATGTAACAATTCCAAGGTTACAACGCTAATACGTTTCTACTTTGACAGAATGAAAGGATTCCAGGAGTTTTACTTCTTGTAACTCACTGGTTTCCATTGATTTTTGACATTGTGAAAAGCTGAAGAAACTTCCTTTCTCAGTGGCTAACTTACCTTTCTCCCTAAAGCACATCAGGTGAAGCAGAAAATGGTGGGATATGGATGAGCCTGCTAAAATTCTTCTATACAGCCTTTGTTCAAGGAATGATAGATGGAGGGCAAATTAAAGCAGGGTTTATTCTTCAGAAGACAGCTGAATAAGTCTGGGCAACCAATTATATAAATATATAGTCATTACAAAAATATAAGTCTACCAGTATAATCAAATCCTGAATCTGGGATAATTTATTCAAATGACAGTCATTTGACAGCTTAAATGTCCATGCACGAGACCATATTATAACCTGGCTACAGCGCGAGGAGTCTCCCATTCAGTTATAACATGGTTGCGGGTAATCTCCTTGAGTGAGCGACAGCCACTTAATGCCATTGTTAGCTCAAACTCATCACGGAGCATCTGGAGTACTTTTCTCACACCAGCTTCACCATCAGCAGCCAGTGAGAACACTACTGGTCTTCCAATCTGAATTTTGTGGAGAAACAAAATGAGTAATGCAAACCACTGGCCTTCAAGTTTCAATGCTTACTACTCAGCTTTCAAGATGATGTAATGAATTAACAAAGTGCTTTCTTGAAGCAACGCATAATTTCATGGAACTTTTTCTAATAATGTGTGGCACAGATCAGTGGTCATTGCTTCACATTTTTAGATACTTACAAACACTCCGGATGCTCCTAGAGCCAAAGCCTTGAAGACATCTGTTCCACGACGAACTCCACCATCAAGAAAAACAGGAATTCGGCCTTGTGTAGCTTTAACAACCTGGATGTTTCAATGAAGTTACTAAATCAAAATGTTACAGAATTCAAATTGAAATAATGAGACCACAATGAGGCTCTGGCATTGACAATAGTACTTAACACAGATAACAATTTAACTTCAGATAAGCTGTACATAAACAATCTCTAATAATCAGTAGCCATCAGGACTGGGAAAAGCAATTCATGCAAGTAATGATAAGGAAGCAGTACTTATGGCAAATTCCCAGAATATACATGATTCCCAATGATTAAGAAATGATGTACCAAGAAATGAGCACAGAATTATTACTGTCAGTGCAAACAAATGTACCTCTTCCAAAGCCATAATAGTTGCAGGTACATAATCTAGTTGGCGGGCTCCGTGATTAGATACAATGATTCCAGCAGCTCCATTTTGTATGGCTATACGTGCTGCATTATTGTTAAAAGAAAAAAAAAGGTTTGTTAAGAAAAATGGATGAAGAAGAGAATTCTATTGTTTCTTTAGGAAGTAGTTTGCCAACCATCTTCAGCAGTAAGAACACCCTTCACTAGAATAGGCAGTGAGGTGATTGTTTGAAGCCACTTTACATCCTGTTCAAATACCACATTCAAGGTGATGTTATAAAAATATCTGGGTTGCAGTTTAAAAATTCTAAAATTTGACAGTAACATTTTACCTTCCAACTGAGTGATCGGTCAACTTGGCTAGCAACATAGGAAGCTAATCCAGAATCATCAGTCTACAAGTTCACCCAACAATAACAGCGTAACAAAAGGTACGAAATAGAAACCAGAAAAATAAAATCAGCCCAGCCATATGTTACGCACCTTATTCATCTGGCCAAGATCCAAGCCTTCAAAATTCTTCAAAGTCAGATGTTGGGGCAAAACAAATCTGTGAGAAGCCAACTGAATAGTTAAATGTGATCACGAAAAATAGAGTTAAATCTGACTCAAACTCTTCTTTCTTGTTTGATTACACTATTCACCTGTTCTTGATATCAGCTTCGCGACGGCCAAGCCTTGGAGTATCGACAGTAAGGGCAATTGCCTTGAAACCAGCCCTTTCAGCTCTTTTTACAAGCTGTGAGACAACATTCCTGTCCTTGCACACCTGAATTTTTGAGCAGAAAAAATATTGATTTCAATAAATGAACTGAACACTTCAAATGGTTCGTATAGGTCAGTATCTAGTAGGTGTTTACACCTGTAAATGATTGAAACTCAGGCATCCCACACATGCTCAAGGGACTATTTGTAACGCTAAATGCAAATAAATAACAATGAGTAGCAATATTTTAGTTAAATATTAGCATTCAAGGTTCTCTTTTTAATATAATTGCATCTCAATGATCACAATAAAAATCAACAGAAAGTGAAAAGTGATAACTAAAACTCACATAGAGTTGGAAAAAACGAATCCCAGGTCCTGTTGAATTAACTTCCTCCACACTGGAAGTAGCCCATGAAGATAGTGTCTGAAACAATAACATACATCAATTGAAAAGGAAGACCTCAATTTTGATCTTGCTGTTGCTTAATAGATACAACTTCAAGTAAAGGCAGATTGATAAGAAGCAAACCATAATTGTGCCAGCTGCTGAGGCCGCTCTTGCTGTTGCATACTCCCCTGCATAAATACACTACTCTGTTCAGAAATAAATATACACAGTATCTTGTTTGGGTGGATATAAAACCAAATGATGTCTTGAAGCAAGACATTTTCTTCATGAAAGCAAGAGAATCTACCTTCAGGATGAGCCATTTTCTGCATTGCTGTTGGAGCAATCATGATCGGCATTGAAATCTTGAAGCCCAACACAGTTGTGGTCATGTCGATCTTGGTTACATCAATAAGAATGCGTGGTCGAAATCTATTTTTTGGAAAGAGAAAAGATGAGATGAAGAAAAAAATCCACATAATTAAACCAAAAGAAATTCATAATAGGTTGAATTGCTGCAAAGAAAAAGAACCTACAGAATCCGAGAGAATGCACTACGGTTTTCCTTAAGAGTCCATTGGTCTTCTGCACCTGACGCATAGTAGTCATAAACCATTTTGGGCAATTTCTCCTTTGCAATGGCCTCATACTCCATAACATTAGTTATCTCCATGTTTGTTAACGATTATTGAAGCTCTACCTGAACAATCTGATTAGAATTTACAACTTCTTAAATGAAGTTACATCCATTTGATTTTAAGTACTTCTCATATTGACAGAAAATATGAAGTTGCGAGCAATGATCCAGAAGGAAAGATTACATCTTTACTAAAGCCGATGATTCTACAAATTAAGGCCACAATACTTAAATCTTATTAGCTTCAAGTTATTGTTGGGATAAGATTTCGTTTGACTAATTAATTCCGTATTCAAATAAAATTCCACTTCTGATAGAACAGAACACAAATGGCCGACTCCAATCACTTGTGAACAAAGGCATGTAACATAAAACCACAAAATGAAACTGGAAAACTATTTAAACCCCTACTCAATATACATGATATATGAAGATCACAAACACGCGATTTTGATCAGACCCAGATGTAAATAAACTAAGCATGTTATTAGTCCAAGAACAATAATTATCTCATCTTCATGTAGAAAACATACCAATTTAGAATGAAAGGGAGAAAAAGAACTCACCTTGGATTCCTTGTACAACCGAAGAAGAGGAAAGAGAACGAAAGAGCGATCAAATGAAGGGGTGCAAGGCAAAAATGTTCGATACTCTGGAAATAAAGAAACTTTTCGAGTATTGAAAACCAAGTAATATGGTACCGAAGGAAACGGCGTGAAAATATTAAAGAATACAGAGTGAAGACAAAAAGCGTCAAGGTGAAAATGAAAGAAAATCAGAAAAAGATGTGGGATAATTGGTTGATGTGGATTGGATTTTCAAGGCGAGAATATACAGACAAGAACAAATTTGATTCACGGAAAATTGAGACAATTCCGTTGAATCACTCCCGATTACTGTTCATTATCCAGCTTATGGCAGTAAATTAAGAGATGGGTTTGTTCTGATTTGCTTGCTTGACATAGTCAGTCTCTTGCATCAGAATCTAGAGAAAAAAATTCGGATTCACGTGATTTGAATATTTCGATATAATCTTATCATTTTCCTTTACTATGACAATTAATCAAAGTTTATCTCTAATGAATGGATACAGAACACAGCTGCTTGCGTAAGAGATAATGTCTTTGAGTTTGTCATTTTATACGAAAACAAAAGTATTCGAGACATGTTGTCGCCTTAAAGTTCCCAATAAATGTAAGAAGTTAGGTAAGGGCAATATCCCACGTTTAATACTTTATAATATTTCGTCATGGTACAAAGGGACTAATTTGAAACAAATAGTGAATCTATGACTAAAAATGTTAATTTAGTAACCTATAGGGATGAGTTTGGGAACAACTAACCCCTGCCACTTATGAATTACTACAAAACCAAAGGCAATACCAAAATAAAATTGTCAAGAAATCAAATCTCCAAGGGTCTATATTTGAGGAGGAAAGATTGGAAATCGTTGGCTTGAATTTCCAAAAGAAGATATTGGAAACATAAATACCATGAATGGATCATAAATGAAGTTCTAAATGAGAAGAAGATAAATACTATTTCTTATTGTTTTTAAAATAATGTTATTGAAAATACTACCCAACTTATTTTTTTAATTTTAAAAATTACTAAATTAAAATTATTATTCTTATTTTATAAAAAAAATTAATTAAAAATTAATCAAATAAAAACCACACCAATGAATATTGATGAAAATCCCAATTTGAAGAATTTTTTATTTGAATTTTTTTGATTGGTTTGGACGAGTTCAAGATCATTTAGTCTTGAAGTTGTAAAAGTCAAGATAGACTTAGAGTTTGATTACTCCAATTACTCCTGTTGGTTCAAAAAAAAATATATTTTTTGATTTGTTATTCCACTGTCCAATTGATTTCTAATTTTCTCAATTTTAAATTAAAAAAATTACCATCAAAGAATTAATTTTTAAATACCAAGTGATTATTAATATTTAATAATTTTATTATGAATTTTTATACATTTTTTTAAAAATTAAATTAAATATTTATTAATGATTTTCGATTTTTACCATGTAAAGAAAGAATTGAACATACATTAGCATCAAAATCGAATTTGAAGCCTAGAAGACAACCCAATAGAGTACCGATGATGTAGTAACATCCCACGTTAATGTAAGTGATAAATGCTTGTCATCGGCGTCCAACAGATACACCGACTTGATCTGATTGTTTGTAAACTTATGAATGCTGTCAAGCAATATGGAGGGAGGGAGCCATGAAAAAGGATTTCTAACAGCTAGTTCTGAAGTGGTTTGATTGAAGATTGACTCACTATCGCGTTTCAATAATGATAGATGTTAAGTCGTCTGATATGACTTGTCCACGAAAGAGAAAGTTCATCAAGTAATTAAATTAAGATTGATTAAAGACAGGAAAGGACAAAGCTGAAGAGATTGGTTACATGATCAAACTAAGATGGCATTTAAGAGGATTAATTTTCTCTTAATAAAGCTAGGTGCATGCGTACCTCACAAGAAAGGCTGAATTGAGTACGATGGAGATTGCAAGACAAGGACAGAGTTGTGAGACGGCATCAGCCACGGTTGTGCCACTTGTGAGAGCATAGCTAAGAACATGGAACGATGGCCAAAATCACAGAGATGATGTAAGAACTTGAAGTAACCATCAGAACTGCAAAAGCACCTATCTCATTGCTGACTGTCACACTGTAGATCACCAATTGATGAAGCAGTTAAATTATATAAACCTTGTGGTAAAAAAGTTAAACGGGTAATGACAAAGTTACCTTGCTGCTGCAATGAAACCTACTGCAATCATGTACATCCATCGAGAAATTGTCTTGCTGCAACATTAAGAACTATCTATGTTCATAGGTATATCTTTCTATTTTATTAAAACCAAAAAAAGAATTACCAGACGGAGAGAGAGTCGAGGACAATTTCAGCGTTTGTGAGCAATCCAGCAATCAAAACTGTTATCCGGTAGTGTTAAGTTTCCAGGCCTAGCATCTGACGTAATAGGCCAAAAAATGCCTTTAAGTAAACCCAGACCATGTTTTCTTGCATCTTTCACTCAACAAAATGTACACAAACTGTGCTGCCACCACCATCCACCGTGAGAAACTTAACACCAACGATGCGCCCAATAATCCCCAGCCTAACTTGAAAACCACGACCAAGTTAGCAATAGGTGCAACACAAGTGTAGCTGCTTGTATGTATGCATTAGGGAAGATTACGCTTTGGGCTTGGAGGAATATTTGGATGGGAAAATTGGCAGCATAGGCAAATATTTGTGGGATAAGACCATGAACAAAGATTGATGTTGAAGATGCAGTGGAGCTTGATTCACCAAGAGCAAGCAAATTTTGTTTTGAGAATATGTTGATGATCATAAGTGGAATCCCAGTCGCCGTAAGAAGAATTGCTGATCTATGAAGATAAACTCCTAGCGTGTCGTACTTGAGCGCCCTATAAGAGTTGCTGCATGAAGTTTCTACGGCACTTCCCTTTCCTAACTTCATGAAACCATTATCTTCTTGTCCCATGGGGTGATTTAGATCATTTCTGGTACTGTATTCAATGGAATCCATGTTCACTTTGGATCCTACATGTTTTTACTAATTACATAACACCGTGAGATGTAGTGGTAAACTTAGGAGATCTATCAAAAATTAAACCATATTAGAATACAAATTCCATGCTATCCCATTTGCAGAACTTGATAAACCGCTGCTTATTTTGCAGTCGCCCCACTGCTTTAAATGATTTCTAGCCAATATCATCCATCAATTATTCATTTGATGAATCATGTTTTGTTATAGCAAGTCCGTATTCAAATTACTTCTATGTTGATATGTTGCTGGTGTAAAAATTAGACGCAGAATTATAGTGGCAAAACAACTTGATTAATCATTATACCCAAGATCAGTTATGGTTATTTAGTCTTTCGTGCAATCGAAATTGCTTAGATACAAACAAAACTTCCATCATATAACATGTCATTAACTCCCACTTGCATTTATTATTACAAGACCAGAATTCATGTTACTGTAAATTATTAAGATTCACTCCTATGTCTTGTGATCTTAATATTTATCACAAATCATTGATAATTCTTTTATTTATTAGCAATTACGGGTCATGAAACATGCCATATCTGTATCATTTAATGCTTTAACAATTTGTAATTGTCCACAAAATCATTTATACAGTCAGACAATTAAGACTAAGAAAGGATTATTGTTCATTCTCAATTCATTCGGCTATTCTCAATGATCTATCCATGGTAGTCATGTGTCTTAATATCTTTCTTAATCTAAAATTTTATTTTAATAAAATATGTTGAATATATTATATATTTTCTACAAAATGCATGCTTCCAGTGAAGATAATAAATAAAAATATATACCTCTTAAAATTAAAAGTAAAAATAAAAAGTCATACGCTTAGTCAAAAACTTTGAATTCGGCTGACCTGTGAATCCTGTTTCGTTCTCTTTCAGTCAGTTTGAACAAGAAATCAATCGTGCAAGTGTTTATGAATTAGTATGAGTAAATTTAGTGAATTTGGTAAGCACAAGGAAGAGACTCGAAAGCAATTTAATATTTCGCTCATGTGCATAATCAATCACTCTGCCAGACTCATGAAATCTGAGGAAATCCCGACATGTTTTCCTGTAATTGTGGGCAAACCTAAAACTTTCTGTGACTGAGAGAGTGGTCTACTCGTGAATGGCAGTTTGTACAAGATTTAGAATGAATGATGCTTGCAATATATTGACAAACGACCACTCTGCTAATTTAAATAAGCTTTTCAGAATTTTGTAATGAATTGATTCATCGGTGAAATCTCTTCTTAATGTTTCCAAATGTAAAACTTCAAACATGAACTGCATGCCACCGCCATTTTTCACTCAATGTTGCGTTGGTACCTTTCAAACAACAGAGAATTGCTCAAACACAAACAGTATACTAAAAAGATATTCGAGAGGAAGAAATGTTATGCATAGAAGGAAGTATTTCTCTTTTTCTTCGTCAACTTTTGACTTGCCTTCTTTTTTGAGCCCGGGGTGATTTCATAAACATCGAGGATTCTGAGTTCTGAGAAGGAAGCCCAGAACATTGGCTATCCTGACCCAGAAATAGGTAAGTGCTTACGTTCACCACAGAAAAATCTAGCATGCAGTAAAAATCATGTATGTTTTACAAAAATGGAACTTCAAGCCAAGAAGACAACCCAATGGGATAAATAAAATTCCCTTGACCGAAAAGACTGTCTGTCAATCTCTTCTCTCATGTATTTGCCAAGGACTATTCCTTTTATGACGATCAGAATGATGAAAATGCATACTCCATATTACTCAAGACCAGGTGCTGCTTTTGTTCAAAGTGCAGAAAGTTGAAAAGAATGAATAATGAACATTAAGTTATTCAAGTAATATTATTTTCATTGTTTGAACATAACCCAATTTCAAATCAAATGCGTATGCGTGTTACGATTAATGAAAAATGACATTTGTCATGAGTCATCGCATAATAAATCTGAAAATAAGTGATTTATTATAAAATTATAAAATATTATTTAAATTTTAAAAATTTTAAAAATTATTTTATTTTAATATAAAATATTATTATTTCAATTTTTAAAATATATTAAATCTGTTTACATATCATTAATGATAACTAATTAATTAATTTCACAAATAGAGGTATAGATTTAATGACACTGGTGCCATGACAAGAACATTGAACATGACTTGGTAAGCCATGCAACGCAAGCAAGTTTTTATTAAGTTTTGTACATGGCAGGAAGTGTACCCAAGTCAAGGGAGGAAAACTAGACTTGAACTCAAAGAAAATTAATAGAATTGCGAATGGGTCAGCCACAGGGCCAAGTCAGTGTTGTTGCCACCAGTCAATATTTCAAAGTTTTCAACACAAGACCATAGCTTTTTCAGTTACGCGGGTCGTTACTATAAATAACAGACATCGATTTCTCTCTTTGCTGACATTCTCAACCTTCAGAAACGCAAACAAACAGAGAAACCAAGGAGAAATCCTGAAACAAAGAAATTAAACACGATTCATGGCTTCCTTGCAAGCTTCAAATCTCCTATTATCTTCTCCCTCTTTGTCATTTTGTTCGTCAAATAAAATTCATGCTGCTATTTCTGTCCCAAAGCTTCCAAAAATCTGGTTCTCACCTGTAAAGAAACAAAGTAGAGATAGCGTGGCGGAGGAGCTGAAGAAAAGAGATGAGGGATGCACAAAGTACTCAATCCCAGCAGAAAAGATTGCTCCTGGCACAGTAACACGAGAAGAAAATGGCGTTGACTCGTCTACTTCTATGGCGACAGCCCAACTTTACGCCATCTTAGAAGCTGTTGCTGATAGGGTAGAGATGCACAAAAACCTCGGCGAGCAGCGTGATAATTGGAACGCCCTTCTCTTGAACTCTATCAACATGATTACCCTCACCGCTTCAACCATGTCTGGTGTTGCGGCTACTGGTGGCGCTGATGGTTCCCTGTTGGCGTTGAATATATCATCCACTCTCTTGTTCTCCGCAGCCACCGGGATGTTGGTTATAATGAACAAGATCCAGCCCTCACAACTTGCGGAAGAACAACGTAACGCAACAAAGTTGTTCAAGCAACTTCAGAGGGAATTAGAAACTGTGCTTGCAGTTAGGGCTCCCAGCGAAGATGATGTAAAGGCAGCAATGGAGAAGGTCCTGGCACTCGACAAAGCATACCCACTTCCCTTGATAGGTAAAATGATCGAGAAGTTCCCTAAAACTTTTGAGCCAGCAGTTTGGTGGCCATCAAACAACTCCCAACCGAAAAACAAAGTACATAAAGTAAAGAAAAATAGCAGGAATAAGATGGTGAATAACGGATGGAGTGAGGAGCTGGAATTCGAAATGAGAGAGATTATTAAAGTGCTGAAGATAAAAGATACCGAAGATTATGTGAGACTAGGCAACTTGGGGTTGAAAATGAACAAGATTTTAGCCATCTCAGGGCCAGTACTCACTGGTATTGCAGCTCTTGGGTCAGCTTTAGTGGGGCCTTCTCACGGATCGTGGGCTGCGGTGGTTGCAGTAGCCGCAGGTGCGCTTGCAAGCAGTGTTAACACTTTGGAGCACGGTGAGCAAGTTGGTATGGTGTTAGAGATGTATAGAAACAATGCAGGATTCTTCACACTTTTGGAAGAATCAATCGAATCCACTTTGAATGAAAGTGACGTAGAGAAGAGAGAAAACGGGGACATGTTTGAAATGAAAGTCGCTTTGCAGTTGGGAAGAAGCGTATCGGAGCTGAGAGAACTTGCAAGCAGATCAAGCTATTCTAGCATAGAGGGAACCGAGATAGACGAGTTTGCAAGCAAACTATTCTAATTCGAGATTTGATATCGTCCATTACAATAACTTTTTCTTTAATCCTTTGTCCCCATAAATTATTGTGTAACAATGTTTTGGAAGGATCATTTTGACATAATTAATTCATATTATTATTATTTAAAATATTCATATTAAAAGTGATATAATTATTAATTTTTAATATTAAATGACATATCAATCCTAATATAAATATATTAACATCAATTTCTTAATCATTTTAAATTAAATTCGTAAATTTATCTAACGTACAATATTATAAAAAAAATTTAAAAATAAAATATAAATAAATTATTAATATTTATCGACATAATTCATAAAAATTAAATATAACTCATTTGCATAAATTTTATTTTTAACCAGAATGATATAAGTATTTACTTTTATAATAAGCTGACAAGCCATCGAAACCAACCACAAAAAATTATTTAATTTTCTTTTATATTGAACATCATATATGTTCATGCATGGCTGATTTTTTTTTGTTAAGAACAAGTCATTGAATGTTTAATATTTTCAAACTCTAATAAGAGATCAAGCAGTTAGGATGATGATGCATGTATAATTCAAAATCAAAATGGTTGAATGAGAAAGCCATAGCTTAACTACTTGAATATATATATATATATATATATATAGAGAGAGAGAGAGAGAGAGAGGTGGGGGGATTGTGGGGAGGGAGGGAGACTGATGGAGGGGGGCAATGATCATCATAAAAGTGTTGATTTTTGACGAGGTAGCTCTCCTGGACCGTGTGATTTAGGGGGGGGCACAATGAGCCTTGTTAATATAAACTTGAGAAGGATGCATGGGATCTTCTTTTTCAAACTTGTAGTGGCTCGATCTTTCAAATTATAACCCGACCAGTCTTTCTTGTACAAATTGACGAAAACAATTTGTTCGCTGCTCTGGGAAAAGAACTTTTCATGGTATTTTGTAATAAGAAGAACGAAATGACAAATACAATAGGAGTTATAATAAATTTGTCTGATAAAAGGAACTCAGCTGAGAGTATAATACAATCTACAGGAAGTTTCAGTTTCAGCTGAGAGTTATATTTAATATATTATATTATAATTAAAGAACTGAATAGTTTGTATACTCGGTCAATAACTGATTAATGCCACAAACGGAGGTAAAATTTATTGATTCTCGTGATTAGAACATTGATTGAACTTGACGCAGTAAGCCATGGGAGCGAGAGAGAAGCCATTGGAGGAAAGCTTGACTTGAACTGTGATAAAATTTAGAACAGCGAATGGGTCAGAAAATTGGCCAAGTCAGCTTCGCATCAAGTCAATACTTGGTCGTTAATCAATGTACGACTCCTTCATTTTTCAGTTATTGCTAGTTGCTACAAATACGACTCATTGTGCATCATTCTCAATTGACATTCAGAAATACGAAGAAAGACAGTAGCTAAAAGAAATCAGATACCCATCACGAATCATGGCTTACTTACAAGCTTCAAGTATCATCTTCTGTTCTCAACCTTCATCTTGTTGTTCCTCGAATAGAATTAATGCTGCAATTTCAGTTCCAAAATTTCCAAGAATCAGCTTCTCACCTCCAAAGTTGGTGGAGGAGCTGAAGACAAGAGAAGATGGATTCACCAAGTACTCGACCCGATTAGAAAAGTTTGTTCCTGCCAACAGAATAATACAAGAAGAAAATGAAGTTAACTCCTCTACTTCTATGGTGACAGCCCAACTTTACGCCATCTTAGAGGCTGTTTCCGATAGAGTGGAAATGCACAAAAACATCTGCGATCAGCGTGATAATTGGAACGCCCTTCTCTTGAGTTCTATCAACATGATTACCCTCACCGCTGCAACCATGTCTGGTGTTGCGGCTACTGGTGGCGCTGGTGGTTCCCTGTTGGCGTTGAATATATCATCCACTCTCTTGTTCTCTGCAGCCACCGGAATGTTGGTTATAATGAACAAGATCCAGCCCTCACAACTTGCAGAAGAACAACGTAACGCAACAAAGTTGTTCAAGCAACTTCAGAGGGAATTAGAAACTGTGCTTGCAGTTAGGGCTCCCAGCGAAGATGATGTAAAAGCAGCAATGGAGAAGGTCTTGGCACTCGACAAAGCATACCCACTTCCCTTGATAGGTAAAATGATCGAGAAGTTCCCTAAAACTTTTGAGCCAGCTGTTTGGTGGCCATCAAACAACTCCCAACCGAAAAACAAAGTACATGAAGTAAAGCAGGATAGCAGGAATAAGATGGAGAATAACGGATGGAGTGAGAAGCTGGAACTGCATATGAGAGAGATTGTTGAAGTGTTGAAGAGCAAAGATACCGAAGATTATACGAGACTCGGCAACTTGGGGTTGAAAATGAACAAGATTTTAGCCATCTCAGGGCCCGCACTCACCGGTATTGCAGCAGTTGGGTCTGCTTTCGTGGGTTCTTCCCACGGGTCATGGGCTACGGCGGTTGCAGTGGCTGCGGGTGCATTAGCAAGCACCGTTAACACTTTGGAGCACGGGTGGCAAGTTGGTATGGTGCTCGAGATGTACAGAAACTGCGCTGGTTTCTTTACACTTTTGGAAGAATCAATCGAATCCACTTTGAATGAAAGTGAAGTAGAGAAGAGAGCAAACGGTGACATGTTTGAGATGAAAGTCGCTTTGCAGTTGGGAAGAAGTGTATCAGAACTGAGAGAAATTGCGAGAAAATCAATCTATTCTCGCACATACGGTTCCGAGATAGACGAATTTGCAAGCAAACTTTTCTGATTTGTCCATAAAACAATTCTTTGATTCTTCAACTAGCCATAATTGTAGGGAAAAGTTTTGGTATCATTGTAGTTCAATATTTAATCTTTGAACGAAAGGCAATATACACGTATACAATTGAAGCGTAATCTCTTTTGCTCTGCAACAAATACACAAACAAACAGTAATAAAGGTTGTAATTAAGCTACAATACACTGAGAAGAGGGAGCTTGAAACACATCCGGAACAAAATTTACATGGCAGAGTCAGCTAGGTAGAAAGATAGTAGAATGATTTTCCTTCATTTTACCAGATACATCTTTACCAAAAAAAAAGGGTAGAAGAAGAATAAATTAATGGACAACCATATGCAAGAATAAATAATTGATATAACCAGAAACACGAACTTAAAACCAAGGTTGCAATTCTCTCCCAAATAAGTTTTTCTGACACAGCCCTCATCCAATTATCTTCATTTGTAAGAACTGCGACAATTGTGTTGCCATACGAAAAGCTCACTCAATATAGATGTACCGATATGAGCATCAAGAGAATCGCTGATGAAGCAAAGAGCTGATAAAATTTCAAATCTTCATTGTAAAGACCTGTAAAACATGGTAGTGTTAACTCAAGCACAAGCAATCAGTAAGAACCATGATTTGCACAATTCTAACAGTCAAACACTCGCTTGTAGACAGTGTCCGGCCCTTTTATCTTTGGCAATATAGTTCTCAGCACTTTTAATGGGAGGATGCTATTAGGGTACAAAAAATGCCTTAATTCAAATTCCCACCAAAAATATTTGTGAAGATTTCACTCAAGCTTTTTTAATTTCCCATCCAAGATCACATCAAAGCTTTAGAAAGAATGCTTGCTCATTTCCAAATTTCTAGTTAACAATGGGCATACTCTTTTTACATCTTGATTGATTTCTTATACCTTGCATCCCCATTTCTATACTGGTTATAATTCAACTCCTTGGCTTGTTAAACTACAGTTATACTGGGTGTCTCAATATTGTGATATTGAGACCTCATCAATATCACAATATCATCTGTCACCAGCAACTTTTTCCTAGATTTTCTTCACGTAAAAAAAGTTTATCAGCATTCTTAATTAATATAATAATTTAAACTGTATTTATAGCATGAGAATAAACTATTGCACATGTACTAACCATTTTGAGCAGATGCAGCAGCAGGAAGTGCCGGAATTCTGATAGCTGCACACCCAAGTCAAAATGAAATTTGATAAAATTTGACAAGTGAAAATAAAAACCTAACAGTAGCTGATAATAATTTTGAATGGTATGGAGAATCAATTTGCATTCCAAATATCAAGAATCCCATGTGGTGAGTAATTCATTATCGGTTGGGCATACTTTTATTGCATGATGGAGTTGGTAACTGAGATGAAGAAGGCCATGGGGCCGGAATGTTGTCATTCAGATCACAGATAAAGCTGATCCCAGAAGACTTATCAAATGTTGCATCTGAAGGCAAGCTAGGCAGGAGGCATCCCGCTTCTGTTATAAAAAAAGATACCATTACGCAAATTATATACAACTTGAATAAACAAGAAACAAATAGAATAAAAGTTGCATAAAAAATATATTTGTCTGCACATAGACAAAGATATAGCTAATGTGAAGTTATACAGGATAACAAGATCGCAATACGAACTATGTGTCTTACCTTGATTTCCAGTGGCTGCATTCGTATCATCAGTGCCCGGTATCACAATAGCAAAGCAAGGTGACATAAGAATTATGCATTAGTAATGGCTTTATGTGCCTGACAAAAGAATCCTTCAATTTATTCATCAAGTAACATTGCAAAACAGAACCAGGTACTAACCTTGTAGGGAGAAATCTTTGAGACTTATATGACAGAGTTTGAAAATATCTGTTGTCAAATTCGATTTTTGTAACTTCATCCCTAGTAAAGTAGCACAATCCAAAGCTTGCAAGTTGGTGATGAGGCTCTGCTTTTGCAAGTGTGATACATAGCTCTCCATGGCATCACAGCAAGCTGTCCGGTTACTTATTTCATTTCTGCAGCTCTCTGCTACATGCTTTGTGTTGGGAAAAGACAAAGGGCAAACTGAAGTAAAAAATAGAAGAGAATCACTAAGATTTTCAAAAACAACAAGGTCAGCCAAAGGATTGGCATCACTAGATGAAATCAAATGGGGAAAATATGAAGCGCAAATATGAATCACTATATAATCTCCACAAGAATTGAAGCAATACCAAATACCATTAAATAAAGAAGTCATAATAGTTTACCATCAATACTAGATTTTCACATTCACTTTAACCCACCTTTGTTAACGTTGCAATTAGATAGTCCTCTGAGAACTTCCTTTGCATGAGAGTGATCAAGTTTACTTCCCAGCCACCGTAGGACAATATTTTTACAATCAGTAATCCTAGCTGAATGATCAAGTAAAATATTGGGCCCATCCACATTCAAAGGATCTGAAGCTTTCAATGCAATTTTTGTAGCAGCTTCTAGTATGGCACTCTGACAAATTTGTTCACAACATTCTTTCACAGGATCAATATTTTCACAGGCAGCAAGAAGCTGAGAAGAATCCACAGTGCCTTCAAACTCATTGACATCTTTGACTGGGCAAGATGCTTCAGTGAGGTTCGATGGATGAATTGAGCATATATGCTTTAGATTGTCGGCAGCACCCTGGCCCACCAGAAGTTGCTCAATATCAGAGAGGCAATGCTCGGCGAGTGTGTCATTTAAAGCAAGCACATTAGTTTTTTTACTGGACTGACCAATAAGAATCAGAAGCATGGCCTCTAGCTGTGGACAACACATAACATTAGCCAACAGTGGGGCGAAGAAGGCATAGCAATCAATTGAAGTCATGCTCATCAAACTTTCAGCAGCACTGAAGTTTAAAATACATTGTCCTGTATGAAAAGATAGTACCAAGAGCAAATGAATACAAATTTCAAACCAAAGGGCTTTGAGAACTAGCATCATTAGACCACAAACCAAACCTGATAGTTTTGGGACAGTGCTATTTGTGAAGGGTGACAATGGAGAAGGCGCAAGAAGAGGAAGAAAGGGCTGAGGAGACCCAGAAGGGGAAATCTCTGGTATAAGATCATCTGCTCGTCTGTTTGTCGACATGGGACCTTTGAGGTTGTACAGTGGACTGGAACAAGATTCATGAAAACCTGTATCAAAACAATGGGTCACTTAGTTTACAGCATAATACTCTACTCTAGAATCCCTAAAGCAAAATCTCCATTCCAGAGCTCAAGTTCACGGAAGGTTAGCAATTATCCACTTAGGGTTCGCTTAGACACAAGGTATTGCATCTTCTTCAACCGGTAAGTATTTGATATGTAATAAATCTGTAAAATTGCTTTTGAGCCATACATTGTGCTTCAGAGACAAACGACTCAGTTAGGTTTTACAGTCAGTAGGACAGTGTTAAACAGTCAAGCGTGGGAGCAGAATTCTGATCTAGAGCTACACTTACACACAAATGCATTTGTTCGAGTAGCAATTTACATATAAATAAAGTCACATTTCCAGCACTGGCTTATGCATCAATTTATTTTCTTACTTCCCCTTTTAGGACATTAGAGGAGACACCCATGTTAAAAGAAGGCTAATTTATGACTTAATTAAGGTAGCCAACACTAACAATAGGAAATTATTAGTCTCAAATCTTAATTGAGGTTAAACACTTATAATAATGCTCCACATTATAGACAAAACTCTTCCAAGAAAGAAATTAAGGAACTTTACATACCATGCAACCACTTTCAACACCAGGAACAGAAATCCCATTTCTTAAACACTAAATACATCACAAAGTAGGCTAAAAATCACAGTAAAAATTTACATCACAAAGTAGGCTAAAAATCACAGTAAAAATTTACTCCATGAAAGAGCAATACAAGTAACAGATCACGACGAAACATCAACAAACCCAGAAAGAAAAGTAGAAAAAGTGATGCATACTTACATAAAAGAAACAGAAACATCAGTGAAAGCACCATACTCAGACTGAGCTTGAGAGAAACCCCTTCACTCATGCTTTCTTCAATTTTCTTTTCTTCCTAACTCCAAAGAAAGAACAAAAACAGTTCAAAAGAAGAAGGAAGATAACAAGGAATAATCCAAAAGGGAGGAAGAAGAACAGAACAGGACAGGACAGGGTAGGACAGTTAAAGCAATGTTAAGAAGTTTCTATCCTGGAATTCAGAAGGCAAAAAAGACATGATGAACAGAGAGAGCAATAGAGAGTAGCGGTTGAGGAGAAGCCATGAATGAGGCTTCAAAGTTATGTGGGGTCTAAACAAGTATCAGAAATAGCTGTACTCGTTAGAAGAGTGGAGCCCACTGTGACATAAAAGCTTCGGTTATGACAACACTGCTTTCATTAACACCATCAATTACCTAATCTTTTTTTTTCCTCTTCCTCACTTCAACTTCATCCACTACTCACTTGGCCATGTTTGACACGTGTGACCTTCCTCCTAGTTCGGGCTGTATTTGTCCCATACGGTATGAGGTGTCTGAAACTTGTGTAGGAGCATGCATGACTATCCATGTGATCTAAGTCACAGGCACAGATTCTTTGCCAAGTAAGACACCAATTTCATCAATATTGTTCCACTGGGGACAGGTAATTAACACCAGAGCGAAATTTCAATTGGGTCATTAAATGCCAAGCTGCCTAACTTTTCGGGCCCATGTAATAATAGGGCCCGAAGCCTTTTTCCTTGTAGGCCCGACGTACCTGGGTTGCCTTGTGTCACGCCTGGGACCTTTTTCCTCGATCCATGAGTAAGATTTGTCTTATTAAAATAATATTTTAATAATTTAAAAAAATAAATGCAACGGTGCCGTATGATGCGCCCAGACAAACCCCACCTTGCAACCAGGCTCGCCATTGTTGAGGGCCCAATTTTTATTTAAAATAATTATTGAAATTATTTAATTAATAAAAATATTGATATTTATGATTTTATAAATTAATAATGACGACATAATTAATTATGTAAATAGGAAACAAATGGAAGACTTCGTAAGAACATACGGGCTTCAAAACTTCGACTGCACTTTCATCGTTAACTAAGTTCTTGAACGTCATCGTATCATGATCATGAACCGACAAAATCAAAAGAATAATTAATCACCAGTTCTTCGTGAAAACTGACATGATGATCATGGTTATATTCAGTTAACCTCCGGAATGCTCTGTAGGACCGGCTTCCACAACCTTTGATGATCCATACGACAATGGTCATTACTATTTTTAATCAGACTTGCCAAAAATTCTTCCAGAGATATTAAACCCTCCATCTCTTTTCTAATCAATTCCTCCAGCTCCTTCTTTGTAATCTTTAACTTCACCTGACCTCTACTAGAAGTCGACGTCGATGTCGCCTCCGGATACAAAAGAGATAGCTTAGAAAAACCTCTATTCTCACCCAGCAGACTTTGCTTCTCTACATCACCACTCTCGCCGCCACCCGTACGACTTTCACCGTCGTGCATTATTCTGCTACCAAGCCGCCGGTGTTTCGTAGTCAGCGACACCCACTCCGTATTCTTCTCCGATTCACGTTTAAGACAATTTCCCATTTCGGTTTGCTCTGCTGAATCAAGATTTAGAACCAGGGTTTGATGCTGAGAAGCGAGAGAAAGTTGCAGAGAAAAGATACAGAGCTTTCTTTACATCAAGCAGCTATACATGTGCGTTAAATCAATTTTATCTGCGGAGAAGGAGAGATTTCAGGCTTGAAGCCGCTGGATATATATACACACGGCGACTTGGCACTTTGGCAACACATTTTTTCGGATGCGTTCGAAGAAACATCCTACGTAGAATCCATCTGAGTTTGGTCTTTCGAGGAAATATGGGAGTTTGATTAATTGACTGACCAACGGGAAGGAGTTTGTTGGACGATTTCAGAGAATTTTCTTGTTTTTTATTTTTTTATTTTTTAAGAAAAAGGGCTTGTCTTGCCTTTATTTAAGCCGGTTCGATCTGATATGAAGAGGATTTGGTCAGCTTAGTCGGCCGGGCCAGCTAAAACTAAGCACAAAATTTGGTTCTTTTGGGTCCCCTCAAAGTTTGTAATTTCTTTTTAAGTACAATTTATTTATTTAACTACTCCAAATAAGTCAATAAACATCATTAAAATAATTATTTTTGAGTGTGAAATTGATTTGTAGATGGCATCTATGGTCAGTTGAAGGCAAGTGTGAACGAAGATATGCAATGGAATCCTTTGATTTCTTCTTCACCTTTCCTTACCCCACCGAGTTCTAGAAATTAACAGATCAAACATTGGGATAGCTGGGATCCTCGAGTCATCGGCCGAAGAAGTTCCAATACATTTACATGAACAGTATGTAATGCTTTGGCTATTGGGACACAAAATTTTATATGATTCCTTGTTATTTTTGAGCCTTCTTTCCATCGTTTTGAAGATGGATCGATGTGTGTGTATGCTCGTTCATTCCTCCTACGTAAGTGCATGCATTTTGGTCGTTACTCGGCCATAACGTGAAGAAGAATATATCTTTTCTCTTCACGACAGGGTTTGAATCGAAAGCTATCTCACTGAAATGGCATAAATATGAGTAAAAGAGACAACTTGAAGCTGCTTATTTTCGAATGGAAGGTGGCAGAAAAAGAACGCTACGACGAACAAAAATTTCAAGTGTGAGACTCATTTAGTCATGTTGCTCGTATGTCCCGTTCCATTCAATGAAAATTGTAGAATCTAAAATTCTCGATCAGGGCCCAATTTCCCGTTCTCATTGAGAGGATTAGTTAAGTTGCATATGTCATATGTTTAGTTTTGGTTCAACTGCTTGATTGTCTAGACATTGAAATGACTATGGCAAACTCACCATGTTCTTCTTCCATCATATATTCTGAAACTAAATTAGTAAGTTAATGGCACGTTTTACTGGATTTAAGGCCTTAACAGTGACGTGCATCGTCGTTTTGTCTGTTTAGGATGCCGAACGTATCGTTTTCAAATATCTAGACAACCAAAACCAAACAAAACTAAAGTACATTAACTTCTTTAGTTTCTTCGACTTTATTTGCTTTCTGTCCACGCGGCAATCTCTCCGTAACCACAGCTTGTTTGTCCGAAATTCAAGCACGGGGCGTGTGTTGTGTTGGCTGTCTGTCTGTCTGTCGCTATAATGACATTCTTCTCACTAATTCATACAACAAAATGAGCGATTCAATGTCACTTGGATCGTTCTCTGCAGTCACCACTCCACGCTACCGCCGCAAATTTAGGAACCCAGTAAGTTGTTACCGTCGCCGGAGGTATCGTCCGCCCGGGACTCCGCTGTTGCAGTGGAAGTTTGATGACAGACAGCGGGGTTATGGCAACGTTGCAGTGTCGGCCAGGAAGCTGGCTGCTGGCCTCTGGCAATTGCGTTGGTGGGCCGAGGTTTCGGATTTTGGGTTTAAATGTGGATCATGTCATCGATTCAGATTTCAGGTATGAGTTTTGGTTTAGATTTGAGTAATTTTGTTGTTTGGTTGATGAGAATGGTGGGAATGTGAACAGTTGCTTTTTGTTGGCAATGATTTGATTGATTCTTTCAATGATGTAGAAATTCCGATTAACAAGCTTGTGGTAACGTCAGTGTAATTTTTTTTTCCTTTAATCCTTTGCATGCATGTTTGATTGGTGATCGTTTGTTTTACTGGATGAATGCTGAGAAAATGTAGGAAAATGAAAGAAAATTGGCGTTTCCCGTTGAGCTTGATGCAATGGATGCGTCTTTTGGTATATTTGGGAAGAGTTTTACATTTTTTAAACATAATTAAGTAAACAGAGATAGGAAATTCTTATCAAACAAATATAAAATATGGTATGACTTCTTATTTCCTTGAATTCTCCAACAATTTTTATTCAAATCGCAATTTTCAAAGCATTAACGGGGGGGATTTCAGCATATTTCTTAATGCTCAGAGTACTTCATTGCAGATTTTTGACTTGAGTTTGCATTTGTTGAACATGGGTAGAGCAGAATTACTCAAGACTTTGTAGTTCTCTGCCTTCCAATTTTTAAATGTTTGTGTCATCTCTTGTTTCCGGACATATCTCTACGAGTTCTAACAGAAAGCATTTGCAATAATGGCATGATCAAATGCACGTGGGATGAGTTGAAACTTAAAGGCTCTGTAACAATTTTGAAATTTGTATAACCTTGTCATTATTGCAGCCTAATGCTGGACATGTGAATATTGCGCTTCCCTTGCGCTGCGGGAGCCCGTTGCTTGGTCATAGTTCCAGCCATAACGTCCCGCATCAGGTCTGTCTTTATATTTCATTTGGATGTTGTTTTCAAATGTTATCTGCAGTTTTAATAACATTCAACTCAGCAATCCGTTTGTTTGAGGCTATAGATATGTTGAACTATACTGGAGTAATAATGTGTGAAAATTTGACCATTTGAGTTTGTGAACCTAAGAATCCAAAATGGTTGTGTTGATAGGTAATTGCTAATCCTCCATTGAAATTATCAGTTTTCTAGTTCTGATTTTGTCCTTTACTATTTCTAGTATGAACTTTCTTTTCCATATCCCAACTCTGCAATGGAAAAGGTGACGAAGTGGGATCCTGCCTGCTCAAAAACATCAACTAAAGCCTATTGCTTGTACAGCCATGTGAAGCTTCTTGAAGATCATTTTACTACTTTCTCTGTTGTTTCTGCTCTGGAAGCTGAGCTAGTGCTAGCTCGACTACATATACACAAACTTGAAGATGAGCATTGGTCATCTAAGAAGAAATTTGAAACCTTGATAAGAAATCTTGGAGAGGAAAGAAACTCATGGTACAGCAGAAAACACCAAAAAATGTGTGCAATTATTGATGACTTAGAGGGTGAATTAAGCAAGGAAAGGAGAAGCCGGAAAAAGATTGACTTTCTCAACTCTAAATTGATCGAGGAGCTGGCTGGGGCTAAGTCATCTGCAAAGCAGTTTATGCAGGATTATGAGCACGAAAAAAAGGCTAGAGAGTTAATGGAGGAAATTTGCAATGAGCTGGCTAAAAAAATTCGAGAAGACAGGGCAGAACTGGAACTGGTGAGGAGCGAAACTATGAGAATTCGTAAAGAGGTGGAAGAAGAGAGAAATATGCTGCAGCTGGCTGATGTTGGGCGTGAAGAACGCGTGCAGATGAAGCTGGTTGATGCAAAAGTGGCTCTTGAGCATAAATATTGCCATATGAATAAATTGGTAGCAGAACTTGAATCTTTCTTAAGGTCAAGTGCTGCAACCCTGGATGTGATGGCATTAAGAAAAGCTGAATTGATCAGACAGGCAGTCGAATCAATGAATACCCAAGGTAGCAAGGAATTTGAATATGTGCCCTCCAAATCAGATAGCATATTCTCCATCTTTGAAGAACTTCAACCAAGTGCTAACAAAAGGGAGATGGTACCACTGCATATTTATGGTCCCATTTGCGATGTTTCTAACTATTGCACTGCAGGTCCTGAGGTAAATGGTTTTGATTTTGACAATAACAACGTGTTGAAGCATTCAAATGGCTTTGTTGCTTGTAACAATGGTTTAGAAGAAGATTGCAGGGTTAGGGAATCTTCAAGACATGCTGAAGATCAAGGTTTAAGATGTTCCATTGAAGGAAGTAACGATTTGGCTAACAGTGTCACCCGAGGCAAAATTGCTGCAAGAAACGGAATAATTTGTTATGAGAATGCTGGTCAGCATTCTCCAAACATAGATATCAGCAACTTGCGCTCAATCTCAGGACAACAACTTAGGCGAAAAGCATGTTCCATATCTCAACTAAGATCATTACCAAGTAACGGCAAGATAATGTCAGACGAGGGCAACGCAACGCTTTCAAACGGAACAATTTCTAGTGTCGGGACTACTTCTCCACTAAGAAAGTCCGTAGACTCGGGGAATCCACACATAACTAGAGGGATGAAAGGTTCCATCGAATGGCCAAGAGTCACCCAAAAGACTAGTTTGAAAGGTAAGCCTCTGGAAGCCATGATTCAAAGGCAGAAAACTCATATGCTCAAAGTTCTTAAATAGATTAATCATTAGTCACATAAACTATTTCCAAAGTTCTTAAATAGTTTGAGAACGTAATATAATCAGAGCAACAATGTGCTGGAATTCATTCCGATGAACACACTTCCTCCGTATGGCTGCATTGTATATCAATTACTGTATGATTGATTACACATGTTGAGCGCTATAAGTTTAACGAAACAGTTCAATCATCTTTTCCTTTCTCCTGGTTTCTCTTATGGGCAACGGCTTTGATCTTTGATGAAGATGACAGAGAGGCAAACAGGACAAAACACTTGCTAGTTTTTTTTCACAAGGCTCGTCACAGTGTTGTAATGGTAGAGTTTAAACGCCAGCCAACCAAACATATTAGAGAACTATTGTGTTTTTCTTGTGTGGATCAGAAGTTCAAGTAGCTTAAAAGCTCTTAAAAGTAAAAGATTTTCATTGTTATCTATCAATTTCTATTCGCCAGCCAATTGAAAATCCTTGGACGCATCCCTTTTATTAAAATTGACATATCAAGAGAAAGAATTAGATCATGTTCATCGAACTGGGATTTGGATGGCTGCCAAGAATTTGAGGATAAAAGAAGATTAAAAAGCTAAAAGACATGGAGATTTCAGCAAATAAATGAATAACACTTGTAGGGATAACAGATATTCGCATAAAGCATCAGCAGGCAAGACATGTAGCAAATTCATGCGTTGAGTCACAAATCATTGCAAGTAGGAAACAAAATCAATCAGAAGAGAAGGAAGACACAGTGGAAAACATACATAATCGGCCATCAAATCTCTGTCTCTCTTATCTTTTGGAAGTCATAATAATAAGACATAAATTTCTTGAGTTTTTTTTCCGAGTATTAAACCAAAATGTACTGTCTTTCTTTGTCACTCAAGGGGCTCTTCTGAAATTTATGAAAGAAATTTAAAATTCCATACGAGATGAGATGGCAAAGAAATTAATAATTGCCCCAACTTTTGTCCAAATGAAAGGTGCGTAAAATCATTGTTGCAGGGAACAGATCCCGAGCCCCACAGTTGATCAACAAATGGACTTATCACCACCACCAAATGTGCAAGTGGGAAAACATTTATTTCATAGGAAACATCATTGCAAAGATGAAAGACAGAGAGCTATGCTTGCTTGCTTTCCGTTAACTGCCACTGTAGTAAAACTGCCAAATACAGTAACAGTTAAATCTCAGATCAATCTACATGTGCTGTCATGAAGATGACTTTGAAAGTGAACTCACACTAATGTATGCAAGTTTTCACTTCCTCAAAAGCTGACTCTCATGGTGGAATTTGTAATATACTACTGTCAAGTACAGTAACAGTTAAATCTCAGATCAATCTACATGGGCTGTCATGAAGATGACTTTGAAAGTGAACTCACACTAATCTGTACAAGTTTTTACTTCTTCAAAAGCTGACTCTCATGGTGCAATTTGTAATATATCATTTTATCATAATTGTTACTATGCAAACACACGACATCTCAATTTCGAACATACCGATATGTTATAACATTAGTTTATGTTATTTTAGTTTGTATCTTTAATATTGTGGCTAATTATACTTCAGGATGCGGTGGTATAGCATTTAATATTGAATTATTTTATTTATGTATAACACTTCAACCTCCAGCATATTTCGGACCAAAAGTGGCTGCAACTTACAACTAATGGTTTTTAAACAAATGCTTTTTGTCTTATTGATAATTTAAAATAATTTAGGCTATGGAAGGTAATCCAGGTTGTCAGCAACAGAATAGAATATTCTGAATTAATTATAGAATTACAAATCAATCAACCTTCTGTAACAGTGGAGATTCGTGGCAGGCAATAAGCTTACAAACTATAAGCCAGCTGGTAGACGGTGCAATATGGCTATATCAAATAATAAACCGCCCCTTCTCAATTTCGTAAGGCCATGATTCTTTATTGCAAGAGTGGAGATCATCCTGGAATTAATAATTTTTACTAACCAGCATCTCACCGTTTAATAAACATGGAATTCAAGTGCCCCCAAGAACAACCACAGGGTTCACATGCTGAATGAATAGTACTGAAGCAGTTTGCAGGGTCTGTACACATGAACAGGTATCTATTCTGGGCATCTCACAGCTTAATAACCGTGGAATTCAAGTGCCTCTAAGAACAACCGCCAAGTTCGCATGCTGAATGAATAGTACTGAAGCAGTTAGTAGGGTTTGTACACGTGAACAGATATCTGTCCTGGGCACAAATAATGTTCCAAAGAATCAATCTCGCCAAGGATAAAAAATGTCTTGTTTTGGTGACATCAACGCTGGAGGTGATGGGATAGGGGCACTCGACACGAGAGAAGAAAACCTGGCCCATGCAACGTCCTCTGAAAGCAACAATTCTGAAGAGAGATTGATGGCGATTCTTCTTTCCTTGATATTCAAAATGGAAATTTAAAATGATCGATCCTGAAACATCAACTACCACCACTAGTATTTGTTCTTAATATTTTCCTATTTATTGTGTTGTTCCGTTGATATATACAATCTTCGATTGCGACTTATCTTCTTTATAACTTTCTGCACGGAAAGTGAAAAATCTTATGTTTCCCACACGATCATGGTCAATTCTGCGGTGCAGTTTGCCACCATTAATAGTTATTCACTGTAGTCAAACAGTTGTACATATTTCCTAGCTATCAATTCAAATCTGTTCATCTCCCAGGAGAGATCGTTTCCTTACGGATTCTGTCAGTATCAAGATGGTAAACTAATCCGTCAAAACTCCAATATTAGAAGGGTGACATTTGAGGACCCATTTGATAAAAAAACGAAAACGCTCAGCACCTAAATGTTATTACACGAGAAATTAAACAGAAAGTGGGTTTAACACGAATGAAAGGGCACGTGGCTTCAGTTTTGGTTCTGGAAAAGTGGACCCCACTGCCTCAGTAAGCATTGGATTGATGAGCAGCACGTGCAAGAGTCTCCATTGATTGGCTGGCCGGAAACTGACAACTCTGAGCCTGTCACTACCCGACAAAAACCGCTAAAACGTTAATTTTAGTCATTCAGAGAGTTTTTCAGTTTCCCCCCTCAAATAATAAAATAATCACAAATTGGTCCATCCTAATACAATTATAACCCACTTGAGCTCTGGTCTTGTACATCTTATACAATACTAAACAAACCAAAACGCATCTGTCAAATGAAGATATGGTAAGATACATGGGTTCCAGATCTATTATAATATCTTTGGTACATGCTATGTATCAAGTAAGGAATGGGAAGCAATGAAATGGGTCACAAGGAAAACACATTGGATTTGTTGTATTGTATTAGCAAATATAGTACATAGGGATGGTGGTGGGTGAGTTGTGATTAAGTGTATGGTAATAACAGCGGTAGTAGTAGCAGCAGCAGCAGCAGTAATAACAGCAGTATGGTGAGATTCTGATTCCATGATTAATCAGATATTGTCTTTGCTTTCCAATTGGCATGCAATGCATTCCAAGCAACCAATGCTCGCCCAAAGTTTAGGGGGTCTAATTTTATATTTATTAAATATCTTTCCTCTCCTGTACTATTGGATGGTTTTTCTTTTTAGGGGTGTCTTTTTTATTTTATTTTATTTTATTTCGTTATACAGCCGCCAATGGATCTGACTACTCCTGATCCAACTTGGGCTCTCGCGTGATTCCATGTCACATGGGCATGTCTAATACGACATCGTTTAAATCAAGCAAAATCTAGCTACGTAGCCATGGACAAGCATAGGATACTCAAGTCTAATAATTTAGGTCCACGGGGTGGTGGAGGGAAGAGGATATACTATACCTAATGTGAGACTCAAGGTGCAATCTTGAGGTATGCTAGTCACTTGCCATAGGTGCCTCAAATCAACACTAGCAAACTACAATCACACGAGGCATCTTGCTTTCTGCTAGTATATAAAAGTACTGTGTGTGTACGGTGATAAGAAGAATATTAAACATGAAATTGATAATGTATTATCAATCACGAATACGATATCGATACTGAATTAGGGTTTAGGTCTTCCTCAGGATTTGTTCTCTTGATTGTGAAACGGTGATGAGGTGCTTTGCTTATTTCACATAGGACAAATACTAGTAGGTCCTACATTTTGACCCTACCAACTCTAATTCTCAACCGTCCAATGTGCCCATCACAGCACCTTGTTACTTTGCTTTTTCTCATCCCTACAAGTGAATATTATTTTAATTTTCATTATATTAATATAATTTTATCATCCCAATTAAAATTTTTTTCTTGTAATTTATTGCTCGCTAAAAATTCGTCCATTGGTTCACCCCACACGAACCATCTCAAGCTGTTTACACCTCTTAACATTGTCAATGTTCAGAGAAAGAGATCGGTGTAGTGGGACCTACCCTTGCTGAAAGCATACACGTGTTAGGCCATCGGAGGAAAATGAAGATTCGTGTGCTCACGTGGATTGTGGGATCCTGACTGGATGCACTTGACGCAGTCAAACTACGTGGGTCCCACCTTCGAGGAGAGAATGTAAATCTGACGTGGGCATATCTAAACTTAACCCTGCCGCCTGGTCTGGATCGTTAACCAGTTAAGCTTAGAGCGTGTAAAACATTCGCTAATGATAATAATAATACATAATCCAAATTTCGTAAGCCAAGCCAATGACTGTTCAACACGTGTGACGACGATCAACCATTTTGAACAGTTTCGTGCACATCTTGGAGTCTTCCCTTTTCACCATGCATTTTTAATTTAGTGAAATTCAGACAAAATGAAGTCCAAATTCACATGAAATGAAATGAACTTAGTGGGCACCGAAACAAGTTCTATATATGCATGTCCGCTTGACCAAAAAACAACCTATGTTCTAATCTTATGAGCTCAGAAATGGACTCATAATTCTTACCAGTTATTGTTTCTCGATTTTAGAAACATTATTCTTTCGTTTTAATATTTTAATTTAATTTTTAGTTAGTTCTTAGGATGCTATATGGCGAAAGGTCGGAGATTGACGACGAGCAGGAGCGAGCGGTATTTGGGAAGTTACAGTTACGGTAACGGTGAAGCGACAAACGGTGGCGCAGGCGTGTCGGAGCTTGGAGAAGAAGATGTCTGGTCGACGGTTGATGACGTTGCAGGCAGAAACGACGATATAGTCGTCGGTAATTCCCGAAACGAGTGGAGTCCAAGCGCTGCAGGTGGTGAGAGTAACGGGAGTTTCTCCACTAGGAGCCGCCGACGAGACCCGCTGGATGGCCCCCACGTTGGTGGCTTGTCGTTAGCCTTTGAGGAATCTGGCAAAACGGCAGCGCAGAGGATAGTACACCAATTCAGAGGGAGTGACAAAATGGCGGCATCTCCAGGCGGGCATCACATGGCGATGTCAGCGCCGGTGAACGTTCCTGATTGGAGCAAGATTTACCGTGTTGACTCGGTGGAGTCGCTGCATGACTCGGACGACGACCGTGACATGGAGATGATTCCTCCGCACGAATACCTGGCACGCGAGTACGCCCGGAGCAGAAAATCGGGCGAGGCTTCGGTCTGCGAGGGCGTTGGTCGCACGCTCAAGGGGCGTGACCTGTGGCGCGTGAGGGATGCAGTATGGAGACAGACCGGCTTCGATGGTTAGAAAAATGATTACAAAGGGAGCTTTATATTGCTTTGCTATCAATGATTTTAATACATATTTTTTCTTGAGCAATGATTCGGTTGAGTGAACTGAGTGGAAACCCAGTTGACTCAGCGGCGAGTGAGCTCAAGCACCATTCTGATTGAGCCATTCTGTGTCTGAAGAATGAAATCTGGAAATTTGTATCCTATGTTTGTTTATGTTCCAAATTTACCCTCAAAAGGGCCTATGTATCTGTAATTTTAAATATTTTTAGATCAAAAGGGTAAAAATATCCGATATATATTAACGTATGATGACTTTAAATTATAACAAAAGCAGCGATACATAACAAAATTTACCCAATTGTTGTAATAATTATTGGTGTGAAATGGATGAAAGTTGTTAGAAAAGTGAAAAGATGTGGGTAATTGAAAGACAAATGAAAGAGAAAAAAGAAATCAAGAAGAACAAACAAGAAAATGGGTTGGGTTGGGTTTAGTTTAGTGAGTGGATGGAGGGAGGTTGAGGGAATGAAGGAATAAGTAAAGAAAAATGGTGAGACAAACAATAATTGGTGGGGTGGAAGTGAGTAGGGGACCAATTCAGGAGAGAGAGGCAATGGAAAACCAAGAACCAATTGCTTTTAATGGAAGGTGATGGATGGAGTTGGAGATGGAAATGGAAATGGGGTCACAACAAATTATAAAATAAAATTGAAAATACTCCAGCTTATTGATTGATTGATTGAAAGAAACCAACAATTTGGTTTGGTTTGGTTTGTTCGGGATTGGATTGGGTTGAATTATTTATTCGTCTTTTACCTAAAAAAATAACTTTGAAACTTTTGGTAATTAATTATTAAAGAACCATGCATTTGGTAATTTTGTAACGAGGTCATGCCTGTTTAAATACAATTCCTCAACCGTTGATCTCTCTCTCTAATTAAAATAAAATAATTCTGGTCATATCCATCTCTTATTAGAAGCAGAAGGCCCTCCAACCAAATCTGTACGGACAGAAACAAATCATAATTATACTCAATAGGCATAACCACCGTCCATTACAAAGACATGCAATCAATCATATTTTTCTCAAGCCTCTTTGACGATATGTGAAACCCTAACATAAGAAAGAAGACAAATGCTGATTTTTATTTTTATGCTTTGATTCTCGAGTAAACATTCGTACTTTAAATACGATTAAATATTTTTATCACGTTATTTTTCACAATTTTAATTTTATAAAATTTTTAAATATTTTTCTTAAAATTTAATAAAATTATATATAAATATAAATTTTTAAAAAATTAATAAAAAATATCGGTCAATAATAAAATCATTATATTTAATCGTTGACTAACAAAAATAAAATAACCTCATATATAATTTTAGATATTAGTAATAGCATTTAAATGTATGCCGTTAAATTTTGAAAATTAATAAAAATTACATATAAAAGCTTATTTTTATATTTTGTATTTATTTTAATTTAATAAATGTATGTAAATTAAATACTAATTTTAATATGACGATAACATAAATTATTTGTTTATATAAAAATATTTTAATTGTTGTAAAAAAAATTTCATAATTATTAAAATTAATTGAATTATAAACTCTTATTTAAAAAAAAAGAAATTAAACGGTTAAATATTTGTAAAATCTTATTTTTATTTTGCAAGAAATTTTTATTTTTAAAAATGTAAATTCTTTGAATTTTATTTTTTTTAAAATAAAAATTTATGATTTAACTAATTTTAATAATATAAAAATATTTCATAATAATTAAAATAATTTTATGCAAATAAATATTTTTAATATTTATTTTATAAATTTATATCATATAATTATATATATTTATTGAATTAAATATTTTATATTTTTTACACAAATTAATAATTTATGATATTATTTTATTTAAAATTAATATATAAATTTAAAATATATATGTTATATTAAATTAAATATTAAAATATATAAAAATAATCATTCTAATAATATTTTTTGTTAATTTTTAAAATTTTATAAAAAAAATATAATTAATTTTAAAATTATATATAAAATTATTTTAATTAATTAAATAATAATTTTATTATTAAAAAAACTTTTTTATTAATTTTTTTAAAATTTATATGTATATATAATTTTGCACACTTTAACATAAATTCGTACGGATTTTTTCCTCAGAAGCAGAATTCCCCTCGGGAGCATTACTATTTTTTTTCACCATTCAACTCTCCCATCTTCTTCTTCATATCCGAACTGAAGACAGGTTTAGCTCGACATGGTTCAAAACTCTCTGAAGCAGAAGTTAAACAACTCATGGAAGCTGTAAGTAATTGAAGGTTTTTAGCACTTTTCAATTAACTGACTGTTGCAGAATTCCAGGTTGATGTGGATGGAAATGGAACCATTGACTACATTGAATTTATCTCTGCTACGATGCATAGATACAGACTGGAAAGAGATGAACATCTTTATAAAGAATTTCGGTATTTTGATAAAGATAATAGCGGGTAAGTTCTCAGCATTCTGTATTCATAATAATAGCCATAAGATTATTTCATCTCATACTACTACTGCATTTCATCAAGTTTCAGCTTATGACAATACAGAGCAGATAAGTCTTCTTCATTTGTCTACCTCTTTTTTCTTCTTCATTTGTATTACCAGCGACGGTATGTTGAAACAAACTTCAGCAACTCATTTTATATGCTGCTGTACCAGTTTTCCTGTATTATTTTTGGCTCTTCACCACACTGTCTCACAGATGCAAGCAACGTGACTAGATTTAAATCATGCACGTTTCCAGTTCTAGATTTTCAGTGTAATTTGTGATGCAATTTCATCTGCTTTTTTTGATTAACAGGGTTAGAAGAATTGGGAAATTCTGGAGAAACATTTATTTTGTAGGATTTTATGTGAATTTGCTGTCGATGACTAATTAAATGAACTTTGTGATTGTAAACTTTCTAACAGTTATGTTACAAGAGATGAGTTAGAAACAGCAATGAAGGAAACCAGAATAAGGAAATAATTTCTGTGGTCGATACAGATAATGTAAGTTTTTCTGGTTCATAATTTCAAACTGTCATTTGAAACACTATTGGTTCTGATGTCATTTGAACTAATTAATAGGATGGGAGAATCAACTATGAGGAGTTCTGCACAATGATGAGAAGTGGGACGCAACAGCCCGCAAAGCTCATCTAATTCCACTGGTCCTGTATTTTCAAGCAAGAGAGCCGCTTGATTAACTAAACAAAATCTGTACGAATGAGATCAATCTTCCAGCTTAAATTCCTTAGCATCTTGAATTTCCAAACTTTGCAGTTACAGCTCACAAGGCAGGCTATCAGTTAATTTCAGATGGAGTTGTAAGCAGTATTTGTGCATATCTACTTCTGAATAATTCATTAGTCTGTTCTAGTTTCAAAGCTCTTCAATATCTATTTTTTTCCTCCTTCACCTGATTCTTTTGATAACTTTGGAAAGAGTTATGCATTACTGTGAGGTGGACGCAGTAGATAGGATTTCTTTGTTCCCTTTGTTCTTTAGTTACTTTTTCAGAGTATCTCAATAGTAATTTAGTTTTCAAGTGGTACATTCCCATTTTTTTTCCCTTCCTTTTTTGGCTTGGATTCTGTTCAATCGGTTTACCTTTGGCGAGAAGAGCAACGAAGAAGAGATAGCAATGGTGATTACTCAACATGTTATTTATCACTGCAAAACCAGATAAGAATAGTTACAGAAATATGTGCCCATTGAAGAGAACTTGAAACAGAATATTCGGTTCTTGAAACCAGAGCAAATTCTTCGTGATGCCATATATCGAAGGAGAAACGGACGTGATGAATGACTTACCATCTGACTGCTAATGGAGCAGATGATGCCGGACTTAGCCTCACTGAACTCACTACACAAGACAAAAATATTTCTAACACCAGCCAACTTGCAATTCTTTACCTAAAAGCAACAATTAAACAATTTCTCACATAAATAAAACTAGAATGCCAGTTATCAAGGAGTTGTGTGTACTCATTACAGAATTCATTTAGCTTTAACCAGTACGATATCAATGGAACCCCATGCAGAAGAATAAACTAATCATGTGGTCATCCTCAACCGGGCAACTCTGAAATCCTCTAACAAGCGCTGAAATTGTATCTTCATTCCCCAAACTTCGTTAAAAAATTAGGGTTGCCCACTTGGGTTTAGGATTTGTTTAAGAATAGAAGGATGGAATCCAAGGTTTAGTTTCATATTCTCCTCGCACAAATTGAATTAGAGGCGAGCATTCAAGTTTTCTTTCCACGCGAGGTTGTATCGTCTGTAAACCCATTAAGAGTACTATTATATAAAAATGCACGCGTGCACACATTTTCTTTATACCTCGGAAAAGCCAACGTGGGTCTTCCCAAAAAACGAGAGATAGCAATATGGATTAGATAATAAACTTCAAAGTAACAGTTAAGATTGAGCGCATGTATAATAACTTGTATTGACTAATACATTTTTTCAGTAGATTTGCTTTTATGCTTCGACGATGAATAAGTTGTTAATCTATTAATCAAAACTGAAAAAGAAAGAAAAAAAAATGAAGTTGATGTTCATGTTCATGTTCATGTTGAGTTGAGTGAGAGAGAGAGAGGGGCATGTTGTATTGCATGCTTCAGTCCTCGCCGTTCTATTTTCCATTTACGAACACTGAAACCAAAACCACAAGTTTTCTTCCTTCTTCAATCTTCAGTATTCATCGCTTTCAATATCTTCTTCATTAGCCATCTGTATCATCATCGTTTTGTGTTAGACACTTCTTCTCCTTCTTCTTCTTCATTCTGTGAAGAACTTTTGCTTCCTTCCGTTTATCCGAACTATACACATTGCTTTTTTGACGTTGCAATACAAGTCTTCAATCCATGAACATCTTTGTATCAATAAACCAATCCATTTTTGCCTTTCAAAATCACTTTTTTGTGTTGAACTGAACTACTTTGCATTATTTTTGCTTTTATGTACAATATCTGCTCAGTCTTTTTATTTTATTAATTTCTGAAGTATTTTTGACTTTTTCATTAGAGGTATCTGCCATTTTTGCTGATACATTATATGTTTCTTTAATTAAAATTTAAGGTTTTGATCAAAAGGGAATTTTGTTTTGTTTACCCAATGTTGGAGCACCAATCTTGTGCTGGTTTGGTCAATGCATCTGCACTGTGTGCCATAGAACAAGAAGTCAAAGGAGATGGTGTTAATGTTATTGCAGAGATGTCAGCTGAGTTCAAAATAGAGAGAGACAAGAGAATGTGGAACTTATGATTGCATAATTTATATTTTGATTTTGCCCACCTCCTGTTTACCTTTGCAGTTGTGTTTAATAGTATTTTGAATTTAATCTCAGTCATTAGTAGTCTTGCTGTTCAAGAATCTAAATGTGCCTCTTCCTACCATAACTGGTTTTGATGAAAGATCATCTCAATTCATATGAATAACTTGTTCTCGGTTATTACTGAGTTTGTCTGATCACTGTTGTTAAAACTTCCTTTCCACAGCTATGCTGTCTGTCTTTCATTATTTTCCAAAAACAATTGATATTGGTACTCAAAAAAAGATTGTTAATGTTGATATAGGATCCAGTATTTTACTTGTAAGAGACACTCGCATTCTCCATTCTTGTTCTGATTTTATTACTGTCTCTCACATTTTTGTCTTGTTCAAGGTTGGATTCCATATGGTATGAGTTAATAATGTGTGAATGTGATTCAAATCTTAAGCTGAATTCGGTTAATTCTGGTTGTTAGAAATTGTTTGAGTTGGTTTAAGAATAAATAAGAGAAAATTTAGCTAGTTGAGTAGTTAATTTAACTAACTGAGTCAGTTTGATTTTTGGGATGAAAAGTAGCTAGAGTTATTATTAACAACTGTGATTAGTTACTAGTTTACATTAAATAATCATTATCTTGTACCAAAAATAAGATTCAAATTGGAATGATCAATAAAGCAAGCAAGAGAAACTAATCTTTGAATTCATCATCTTCATTCTTTTTCTTTTCATTTTTGATTTTCTGAGTTGTTTGATATCTTCTTCAAGTGGTTGGATCTTAATTTTCACATAATGCAGAAGTTAATAATATTCTCCAAATCCAGATTGCTTTTGTTATATAATACTAGCAGCATAAGACTCCCTCCCATTCCCACAATTTCATTATGTAGGTCTGGACAGGTATTTTACTGTTTAAGGACCAGTGTGTTTATGGTAATGTATCCATCATCAACTCGCTACTCATATGCTCTCTCTCAGTCTCGGGGCAGCTTCTTGAATGCCACAGAAAAGAATATCAGGAAGTTCAAAACGCAGAAATTAGAAACAAGTGATAGAATTGAAAACGGATAAATTAAGAAAATTGACATGGCATCAAAAGCACCCCACCGGATAGATGCAAGCCAAGAAGGCCAGTAGTCAACTGGATGAGCATGGATGAAACTCAGTTTCTGTATTCTGATAAACTTAAGGATGGTGAATTTGCTGCAGATTGTGATGATACAGGCGAAACTGAGGGTGAAGATAATGGTTGCTGTGAAGGGGATGAAATTAACACAAACCTTAAACATAGAGAAATTGATGAGAACGCAAGAACTGCTACCGAATTAAAAAACAAGCTTCCAGAAAGTTTTGATCAAGGAATGCTACCCTGTTTGGAAAATTTTCTTAGTGCTCAGAATGGACCAACAGTTCTAAACTTAAGCCGAAAGGAAGATAGGATGGAAGATTTCAAACCACCTAATATCTGGGATCTCGGAAAACTTGATAAGAAAGAAGTCATAAAGATTTAAGAATGCAAGGCATCAGAAGAGATTCATATTCCTAGGAAAGAGGTTTTTCATACAGTATCAAGAAGCGTACCAGCAAATGAAAAGCCTACAGAAGTGCCTTTCTGTCCAAAAGAGGTGAGGGGAATACTTGAATCAGAAACTCTGTTATTGAAAAAAGCTCAGTTCCATACCATTAGAAAAATTAGTCTTTGCATCTCTAGGTGTAAGGCATAGACGTGAAGATATGTATGATTCAGATTTCTATCATTTTAGCATTTTGAGGAAGGGGGAACCATATGGCTCTCCGAAGAACCCTGGGGTAAGTTCATACAACTTTATTGTGCAAACTTTTTTGTTTTCATTTCCCAGTATGCAAGTGTTAAAATTAGATAGCTACTCAAATCATTTATTATCAGAAGCATGTGCTATATGAGAATCCTGTAGTACGAAGGAAGGTTTTCTATCCAAATAGACAGATCCCAACACTTTGCCCTGTTCAAATACTTGAGGAAGAAAAGACTATGCGACCACCTGATCCTACCAGCCCCTCATGCTTGTTTTTGAGCATCAAGTATGGTGGAAGGACAAGAAATCTTCCCCAGAATGAGTAAGTTCTATTACAAGTATCGATTTGCAAGGTTTTGATTACATTTCATTCATTTCTGCCGTCTCACTTAATGGAGAATGTATTTGATGGAAATCAAGCCTTGGAATGTGACTGCTAAGCACTGAGAAGTTGGTTTGTCATATTATTCCAATCCTTTATCCTAACCTGCAATTTTCGTCACGCTGAATTTTACCAGATATGTCAGGCAACGCATGGGAAGAAATAAGCTAAAATCTTTTGGACCCGTTATGTGTCGAATTGCAATGCTAAATTCCATGTTGGCAGTGGGAGCTTATTCTTCAAGGCCTTGGGCATCACTCTTATGTTCATGGCTGGTTTTTCTGGGAAACGAAATACCGAACTCTCGACTTCCTAGAGTTCGACTTCCTACAAAAATATTACAGGTATGTAGTGCTAGAAGGCTTCGGACATACACACTGATAAAATGCAAGACCGATTTATGAGAGAATTACAAGACAATAACTCATGCAATGCACAACAGCTGCTTTATGTAGTAATGTAAGCATACAGCATACTTGTAAATATCGGGGCAATAAGTAAGAATTGTAATCTTCTCACTTCTTGCTTTACCATCTTCACTTAATAGCTTGGTTAATCTTAGCAACAGATCTTTGACAATCATATGATTTTACACACACTGTCTTGTTGCAGGACAGACGAGGATGCTGAAAGAGAGGAATTATTTCGTCAAACAACTTCTGATACTGTAAGATCTCAACTCCTAACAATATTCATACTTCGAATGCTTTTTATTAGAGTTGTTCGGACATTTGGTGCGATGTTCTAATCTCCAACACAAACTCCGAACTTTATATGAGTTCTGTCAAGACAGTTTCTGAATTTGCAATTTTCTTACTGTTTCAGCCGGCCAGTTATGGTTCTCAGCAGTTATAAAAATAACTTCAACAAAATCTAAGCTCAGAAGACAATCAAACGCGACAAGTAAGCCTAAAAACTATCCGAGATTCCTGCAACCGCTGTGACACCTCCCAGCCAGTTTGGTCTGATGAGCTATGCGCCGATTCAAGCTAGTGCAATGGCAGCAAATCAATCTGTGCCAGCTCAGACTCATGCAGATACGCCGGTAATCCCAAACCAATTTATTACCAATTCCGGTACCAGTGTTAACCTACCACAATCAAATCCCATATCATATATGTCCACCACAGGCGATAAATACATTCATGCCTATGTTTTATTGGCCTCCATCAAATGCTTTTCCTCCTAGTCCCTACACTAGTACGTATGGGTACCAATCTTTTCCAACTGCTGCTATCCACCCACAACATCATAATAATCATCCCTCCTCCAGTAATTTTATCCCTAAGATGGTACAAGGTAATGCAAAGAATAATTTGGTCTTGGAAGATGCCTGATTGCGACTCATCTGATAGCACTTCAAGCAATACAGATCCTCCAAAAGAGGCAACATCAAGCTGCAAGTAATTCCACCAGCTGCAGATATGCAATTTTTTTAAATCAATCTTACTGGAAATAATCTTAGCTGAAGAAGATGCCATGTAATTTACAAGAGCATGTAACTTGAAAGTCCGCAGATGTTCTATTTATGTTATGACCAAAAAAAAGAGGAATTTCTTGCTAAATTCTTAGTGCCAGAATTTGTGAAGTCTCGCAGAGCAGTCTTTGTATCAGTGAAGTAACTATATTTGTTTTCTTTTGCCTATATCAGAATGTCAATGTTCTGTTTTCATCAGTTGCAAGTCATTAAACATAACAATCTTCAAAAGACAAGGCCACTGTTCATATTTATTGACTAATGGAGGAAAGAATGCTGATTGTATCAAAATAGAATTAGTTTGGATGCAAATAAAAATGCACCAATATGTCCAATATGTCAAACGGAATTTTCGTGCCTAAAATGTGAGCTTAACGTAAGCCCATGTAAACTCTTGCATCGTGCTGCACTGGCCCGACCCACTTGACACTTTCACCATTTTTCCCTAGTTTCACTGGAGAGGCCATGGATAATACAAGGTTAACCTATCATTCCTCCCAGTGAAGTCAACGTAAGGGAATTAATCGACGAAGCTTCAGCAATTTCTACCTATGCATCTTAGATTTCAGCAGAAAATCACACTAGGAATGCTTTCATGTGCAAAATTTCAGGCCATTTTCTTCTGCAATTTGTCTGGCGCACTCATACTCTCTTATTATCTAGTGCATTATGTAGATAAAGCTATATGCTTACGTAAGGGAAAGTTGCTCTGTAGATTTTCTGTCTGTTTCTTAATATTTTATCAAATTATATATTGCTCAGTGTTTGTCTTCCACTTAATTACTTTGACAAGTCCCTGTCCTTTGGCTTACTTCGGGGACACGCAGGGTATTATAATATGATTTTCTTCTTCTGCTTGGGATGGCCCCTTTTCATTCAATTCCATTCTAAATGGATCTTGACAGAGAAATCTGACTTGCCTAATAACTAGAATTATTAAAAAAAAGGGGTCCTAGTAGACCCCTAACTAAAATATAGGTATTCAGAAAATAAGAAATAAAGCGTCATCCAAACATGATGAGTGTTCAGAGAGAAGCTTATTGGCATGTACATCAATTATCATCACTGTGACCCATAACCCATACACCACAAACCATACTCCATATTGCATCCCCACCATGCATACATGATACACACATCCTCCATACACCATGCCCAGTACGAACGTCAAGCTCATAACAATTGAAAAGATAAATCTAGACTAAAAATGACATGGCAGTAAGTGCCAACTGAAAACAAACAAACCCACGTAGAAAAACCATCTTATTTTGCTACTTTCACACTCTTTCTCCCTCGTAGAAACAAGGAAGAAAATTTTGGGCTTACACTTGTAGCATAGCTTCTAGTGTTGCTTGTTGGAAAGATTGCAAACCTTTCTGATCTCACCCTTTGTACCAGTAAGAGGATTGTTTTCAGAAAGTATGGTAATAGCTCTTGAAAATTCCTTAAAGAAGTAGTCTTGGCTTTTGGCCATTTTCTTAACATAAAGTTTTGTCCTCTTGTCAATGGCTAGCTGATGATCCACCATCATCAATCCCTTGTTGTCCAATATGTTTCTGTAGTAGTTGTTGTCTAGTTTCATGGGTGTACCACGATCATTTCTCACATACTGCACAGCTTTGGGGTCTGGAATTGGGTCAGGACATTTGTGGAGCATATGCTCAACATGGTCTGGGTTCAGTGCGGAGTCAACTTCAGGATACAAACGGTGCACCAGCTTCACACAGTGGGTTCTGCCAACACTGTGAGCTCCTGATAGAAGAAATAAGACAAAATTACATGAGTTTTTGAGTTTAAGCCACTTCATAAGGAGGGTGTCACTTTCTTATATGCCTAATTAAACATAGATGATGTGTCAACATACATGCGCATAGACAGTATTAGATAAGATTATGTACCTAGCAGAGCAACAACTCCGGGAGTGTCGATTCCTATGGCTGCAAACCTATCAAGAACAACAGACATGCTATCATTGTGATCTGGGAGGTATTCCTCAAGTATCTCTGCTCTGCTTTTTCTGCCATCTCTTCTTCCAGTCTTAAGAGGAATGTAAGGACCTCCAAGCTGAAAAAAGTTATTCAATTTAGCTTAAAATAGTTAAAAACACTCGTACCCACTTTCAGATCTAGTGCAAAGAAATTATTTTGAGTCAGCCAATAACAAAGAGAAACTATAATTACCGCAACAATGCCATCTCTAGCAGACAGGACAAGAATATCAGCACAGGAAACCACTCCAGGGCATTCTCTTTCAACAGCTTCTTTAATGGTCTCAATGTACCTGAAATTCCTCATGCCAAAGCTCCTGTCTGTTTCCTTCTCAGACAAGCTCCTCCTTGTTGAGTCCAGCAGCAGTGAAGCATCACAAGACTATTAAAAGCACCAGCAATTAGCACATCTCTAAACCAAACAAGGAGCAACAAAAACAGAGAGCATGCATGTTAATTCACCTGGACAGCACAGTCATGGAAAATATTTCTAAGCCAAGAAAATGCAGTGTTCTTGTGGCGTTTGTACAGAAGTTTAACTTGTTCTCTGATAATGTCTTCAGCTTGAGGACATACATCCTTGTAAAAGTTCATAACAAGAACTGAGTCTTCTTCATTTTCTGCAAAAGTAGGGCTGAAAGACACAGCAGAGAAGGCAAACAGAGCAAAAAACAAGAGAAATTTGGCACCCATTTTCTTCCCTTTTAGCTGAGTAAAGGCCAGTGACCTTGGTTTAGATCTCTCTTGGCTAGTTCTTAAATAATGCAAGGGGGACCAAATAAGATATAAAAAAAAAGATAGTTGATATTAATTTTAAAGGGTGATGACTCAGACGATTTTGACACTTGTAATTCATCTACCATTTACTGCTAAACTGATAAAAACTTCACCTCATTTTGTGTTGAAAGTTGGGAAAGCTTGTTTTGAACTTAACAGGAGATGCTGAGAGCACTTATGGCTCATGCCCTTTGTTTGCTAGTGTTATTGTTTTGAGGTAATAAATTTCAGTTAGGACCACAAGTACTTGATCCTACGCCCTTAGATTCTTGATCAAGATATCAAGTCTGAGGATAACTGGATAAGGCTTCAACAACAACCACCACTCTTCCCTGATTATGGATATTTAGGGCATATATGAACTTGATGTATCGCACATTCCAAATTAGAACAACTGTCAAATTTCCTTCACCTTTTAGCAAAAGACACAAACAATAATTAGTAAAGGAGGTAGTGTAAGTGTAAGCTCATCCATTGCACTTTCTTGTGGGCACTTGCTGCCTTGCAAGGTCTCTGTTCATTTTAGCTCTTTGCTTTTTCTCAGACATTGTTAGGTGGAAAAACTCACATCTCAATGAAAAATGGTAAATTCTTTGATATGTTCTACTGGTTTCTTTCACTTTCATGTGGGCTGTGACTATCTTCCTTCCGCCATTGGTGGCTACTTTTCTAAAAGAAATTGAAGGTGGAAAACCAAGGAGGTAATTGATGGCTTGTGTTACTAAAGAAGTACACGGAGCACCTCCAATTATTTATTCTTGCCTTGTATTTTAACTTGAAAAGACCCATTAACCAACCATCGAACAACACAACGCTTCACTCCCCATGGCGCACGGGCCATGGCCATGACTACGACTAAAGCATCCTCCATAATTTCATGAGACGGGATACTAACATCAGAGTCCTTGACTTTTTATGTTCTAACAAATAAAATACATAATTTATCTATTTATAACAAACAAATCTCTGATCCCAATTGAAATGCCATATATATATATTTTTAGTTTTAAGATTCATACTCTGACATTTTGATGATCGAAATTCAATATTATATGATTAATATATTATTTTAATATGGCTAGAGATTTTATATCTATTATATTTTATATGTGAAAATATAAAAATTTAGGGACTCGACTGTTATTAACCCTTCATGAAAGCAACATAAATGAGCTTTATCCTTGCACCATTCAAATTGAATAAGCGGCCAAGGAGATTAAATGAAATGAAAGCAAAAGGAATCAACTTCGTTTACAATGCAGCAAGCAATCATACAATTTTCTATTCATTTGATTTTAATATTAAAGAATGCAAACCCTAGAAGAAACAATTAATGATCTTCTCTTCAGCTTAATCACAACACCCTTTCACTTACATACCCCAATTAGCCCTTAATTAATCTCTCTTGATAACCCTTTTCCTATCTTCAAAATATTAATAAGAATAACCTATTCATGTTCTAAATTTGATAAAAGGGTTATTGAAGATTCATATCAGGTGAAGAGCTGGGTAGCATTAACAGCCTGGATATTTATTGTATCAGAAAAAGCTGAAGAAGGTTTTCCATAAAGAGTAAAGGTGTTGCGGGATCCAAGGGCAATTTAGTGAGAAATCGGTGTGCTTAGTGTCCACCGACACTCTCCACTCACTGCAACAGTGTGTTTAATTCTAGATTCAGGACTCTTCTCCATGTATACATCTTAATCAAGCAGGAATAATGGTTACATTTTAATCGATAATTCCATTGGAGTAAGTGCATTAAATAGAGAAAGTCAATGGATCTTTCTTCCTGGAATGAATTGCTTCATTAAGAAGCTGTATTTGTTTATCAATTAGACTGTTCCCAGAATTATGAATCTGAAGAAGCCTTGCATTGCATTGCCTTTGCCTTGAGATCCACAGATAGTGGGGCATACGATGTTACCAATTATTTATTAATTCAGATATAATTTCTGAAGAGCCATACACGTATTACCAAACCTGAAAACTTCTAGCATCATCATTTGTTGAAAGATATTTTCAAAATAAACATGGTATATCAACTTATTTGAACAAATTATGCCTCTTATTTGTAAAAATGTAAAAATTCAAGGACCCAAATGTTATTAAAGATAAAAATTTGGCGAACCCCAAGAGGGGAAATTTGGACCACCCTTCAGGCTTTTGGCAAAGTTTTAAAGCAAAAGTTCAGGGCCACTACTCTTTATAAAGTGGACTGGAGGCGATGATTTAAAAGCAAGTATTGCATGTGCTCTACTTACTAATGGAAGCTGCAGGCAGAAGCACGAGCAAGTTTCACTGATATCAAATCTAGGACATGTTAATAAAATTGTCATTCAGAAGAAACAGCTATGTCCCTTTAGAATTTAATGATTATGTCCATATGCTCTGGCAAAACTGCATCTGAGGGGCTCCGAGAAATTGCAGGCTTTTGATGGCATGTTTGCACTTGGGTATCATGACAATGGTGGATTGACCGAGGGCTTATCATATGACATTAAACCCTGACTGATTTTCTTGCGAAACATTGCGTTTGACAGGCAAAGCCATTTGGTTTCGATATAATTGAGTGTTGATGATTGGATTTGTCTGCATTCAAATCTGCACGGAGATGGCGTATGTGCGGTGCATGCCATGCCACTTTGGTGGTAGTGAACATAAAATGCAACATGGAATATTCCACCCCCACTCCTGCATTCGCAGTTTTAAAGAGCTCTAAAGCAGTTCATGTATCTGCAGATTCAAATACAGACATTTATAGTGAGGATAAAGCACCTTGGCGCCCTTGCAGCAGTAACCCAGATATTCTCGCTTGTTGGAAGGAGGCCGAGACAGACTCGGTTGGCAACTCCCCGGGAGGAAAATGAGCATGGTGAATCACTGGCAGTGTAACTCATTCGAGATATTATGACATGCTATCAAGGTGATGTGATACTGATAAACAAGACTAGAATGTCGGTTAATCCATGACCAGAAACAAACCAGCCTTCAAAGCTGAAACAGAATGCTGGTATTTGCAAGATATAAATCCAATCCAATCACATCCATGCATTTACATTATTGGCAGACGATCTGCCATGATCATGTATTACTAGTATCTCTAACCTTCTTTCTCCTTGTCTTGCTAGGGCCTAGAAGTAATTACACTATTTAACGAAGAAAATCACTGAACATACTTTAAGGCTTGTAATTCGATTACAGTGAAGAGCCTCAACAGCAAAATATAGGAACAATTGATCCAAATTTTCATTAAAGATGCTGGATCTTAAAGAGAATCTCTTAGATGTGGAAATCATAAAATTCAATATAGGTCTAGATAAAGGACTAAGACAATAATAATTACAACCATGCCTGACAAGGAATGGCAACACTAAACATCCAATGCCAGAGAACAGGCCCACAATACCCTCATCTCTACAGTCGAGAAAGGACATACGAAGCTTTTCAGGGAGATTGCCACAGGAAAACATGCACTTGGTCGCGTCAAAGGAATAGAGAATTCCATTCTCACAATGATTGATCTAGCCATTATCGCCTACAAGAATCCAATTGAGTCCCATAGTTTTTCCCATTCGAAGAATCGAAAAAAATGTTAACGGAGACACAAGCAGAGCATCAACATACAGAAACCATTAAATTGCTAGCAAATGACTATACCTCCTACATGACTTAATTTGGTGAATCAGCTTGATTCATTTAGTTTTAAGCAGACATACAAATACAAAATAGGCCAAGTTATGAAGAACAAACCTCGAGTGTAGCCAACAGGCCTTTGTCCTTAATCAAGGAGGCTGCAACTTCAGTCATTGTTTTAAACGGAGATTTAGAAGTTCTGATTACTTCAACAACCTCATCTTCCTGCTTAGTTGCCCCGCATTCCTTAAGAAGCTGCAAGGCTATTGAACAGGAGATTTCATTAAGCAAAAGCTGGTCCCCTGTATAAGATTTAGATGAATGCACATTTTTCAGACCTTCTGATTCATCTCCAAAATGATACTGCTTTTCATGGAATATAGCTCAAAAGTTTCAGTCACAGGAAAACATATACGTATTCCATCCTCCGGCCGAGAAACTTTCCTCCCAAGGTCTAACCATCCAAACTTCTTCAATATGTCCTTCCGCAACTTTGCATACTTTTTGTCAAGTTGCACTACCCAGTGTGAAGCAACGATCTCATGCCATCATTTACATGATGTTGTGCAGCTTCAGAGTCCGTGCATTCCCAATTTGTGGACCTTGGAAGCCAACATTCCTTTCTCTTGTTTCTTCGATTTCTTGAGGCACGTAGCGATCATCCAAGGACATTACTGGGACAGGGAACAAGTTGATTTTCACTGGCCAATTAAACTTTGCGCCAAATGCATAACAAGTTGCACCACCACCAATCATAACAAGATCATCGCCAACAACATTAACTTTAACCCGTACAAATAACTCTTTGCACATAAAATGGAGCTTCACATGATTCCCCATATGCAGCTGCCGATCAAGTAATGCCAACTCTTGGTCATGTTGTTCAACTGGACAACCGCCAAGATAATTCTTGAAGAGGAACATTGAGTGGGGAAACTAGCATGTGGACTTCTTCCCGCTGCCTCTTCTTTCACCAGCAATAATCATATGACTTACCGACAGACTGCAAATGGGAGCTCCTAATTTCCCTGCCAATGATTCTAAGACTCAAAACTCGCTGTAACTCGGACATATAGATAACTAAGCAACCGTCTATCAAGTAAATAAATAAACCTCATCATATTTCAGGATTAATTTTCAGCTGATACCATGAATATGAATCCAGAGCTATAATTAATATCCTGTAATTAATGTCAGACAAGACTCTTCATCGGTATCACTTGCACGATTACATCCTCCCACAAACTTTTTATCGGTCTCATTAGTTTACCAATGTGTGGACGCAAGCTTACCAAAAAACAAAGAAATACATGACTAAGAACACAGATTGACACAAAAGTTCATTCCGTACATAGGCTTCCTAAACACTCTCGCAAGAATTTACGAGACAAACGCTCTACCATTGTTTAATATTTTTGAACATTTGTTCTCTCAACAGCTTAACCCAACTCTAACACATTCTCCATCATCGTTGATGTAGAAAGCAAGAATTTCCACGATCGAATTGTCTCGGCGAGATTAGGCTCACCACCCTACCTCTCGAAGCCACATAAGCTTAAATAAGAGCAGAGCTTGGGGCATCAATCGCAGAATTTAATGGCTCCTGCAATCATCATCGCTTAACCTTGAAACTAAAACCGTAACACCATGTCCATTAACATATAACATGGTAATAGAACACATGTTTGTAGCAGCTTGAGTAAGAAATTGGGGTGGCTGTTGTGGTATTATGGTTGTGTGAGATTTGTCCGTGACTGAAGAGTTCAGTGGGGATAGTCTTGCCTAATTTTAATACTAATATTGGTTGTCAATTTAACATTCCTTTGTGGGAAACAGATAATATATAGTTGTTGTATCATACATAACTTAAAATTTAAAATAAATCATATAAAATTTGAAATAATTTTAAAAAATAATTTAAAATATAAAATAAGAATTTAAAAACAATTCAACAAAAAAATTTATAATTTTTAACAAAAAAAAATTTAAAATATAAATAAAAAATTTAAAATAATTAATGCAAAAATTATCATATAAGTCCCTAATGTTTTATATTGTATCACATAGGAACATAAAGTATTCCTTCCTATGGAACGAGTCCCTCACAGGAGACATTAAGTGCATAATTTATGAGAGATTATCATCAAAACAAAGCAAGTATTGGAAGTCAAGATGTAGACTCAGCAAATCAACGTAATGCTACAAGAATGTCTCCTTTATGCCTTCCTCTCCTTGATCATTTAGCAACAAATTACATGCACATAAGACGAGTCAAAACCCTGGAGACATCACCCGTTCCAGCAGAAAAGCTTCTTCATATACAAAGTACAAATGAGCAACAGATGACATGTAACAATCATAGGAAAAAACCCAATCATCATCGTCAACCTCTCAAGTCATCTTTCACCTGATCATCTGGAGCTGTTTTTTGAAGTCCAGTATTTCTCAATTTCTTCTGCTGTTCTTCCCGGAATCCTTCCAGCAATCAAAGACCACCTGCGCACACATGACATGCAACGCCATAAAAGATCTTAGGTTGTTCATTTCGTATGCAAACTTGTACATATCGTCAAGCAATTCAGGATCGAATTTTTAACCGTGATCTGATGACAAAGAACAAGCACAAACCTTTCTCCAACCAAGTTAAACATCCTGGAAATGAGCATCTCTTCGTCTTCAGAGAATTCCTCAACCCTATTATTAGTATCAAAATCCTGGCCCTTCTTATTTTTATCCTCTGCAAACAGAAACCCAGATCATTATTTCTACACGAGAATGGAAAAAAATATGCTCTTAATCGAAACATAAGAATAATGACAACGAGATTAAGGTCAACTTCAAATAGGGTACAATTGAGAAGTGCGTTACCTTTACTGTCTTCGTTGGTGTCATTCGGATTTTGCACCGAGTCAGCCATTCTTTATCCTCGAAAGCAGCCTATTGAAGTTGTAGAAGTCTAGTACCAGTATTGAATACAGAACGCTATAAGCTCATTATAACAACCAGTGCAAAGGTTACTATGCATTCCGTGTTGTACAACTAAAGTATTCATCCATTGCAAGTCGTAGGTTATGCTCTTACAATAATGGACAAGTGATGACATTGGTCTTTTGTGTTAGTGGTGGTTGAAAGAAGAAGACTGGTAGTTCTTCGAATGGATAAGTTGTTGAGGTGTGCCCTCGTTTGTTGGCTTGGAATTTTGTGTCTTAAACCCAGACTTTCAAGGAGCAAATCATGATTGGAGTTAAAGAATTTTTACTATTCCTGTTTTCTTCGTAATTTTTAATTAAATAATAACAGTAATATAATTAATAAAAAATAATTTAAATTATATTTTAATTAAAAAATATAAAATAATATTATATATTAAAAATAAATTAATAAAATTAAAAATTTAAAATTTAATTTAATTATTTATTATAATATATTTTATATATTAATATTTGTTTAAAATAAAATAATAATAATAATTAACGTATAAGATTTTAATCTTGATTGATTCTTCCATATCTGCAAGCAAACCCACATTTAACTTATGTCCATTTTCAATCAATTATTAAATATTCTACAAAATGACAAAAAAAATTATGTCTTTGTTGTGATTTATTTACAATTTATCCAAGAAAGAAAACACAGTAAAATCTCTTCTTACGTTAATTAATTTTAAAATATAAAAATTATATCTCAATTAGTATGATATTCGACATATATAATATTATTTTTAATAAAATTTTATAAATAGATAAAATTAATAATTATTTTATATTTCATAGTATTTAAGATATAAAATTTGTATTTAAAGTAAAATTAATTAAATTACTAATAATTTTATTAATTATTAATGAATAGATTATGGGTTTGTTAATAAGGCAGGGCAATCCATTATGTTTTGGCCCAACAGGTGTCTCAAAATATAAGGGAGGCGCCAGGCGGAAAGCAAGAACACATTGCTTTTGGCAACAGTTTCTACACAAAGCGGTTCCGTTTCTGTCTTGCACAACAAAATCAAGTGGCAAATTTTGTTTCTATCTTCTCGTTGTAAGAAAGAGGCATTGAAGGTAACGTGTTTCAGTCTTTCTTTTTGTCTATCCACTTAAATTTCTGATTTCCGCTGTACCTTTCGCTCCAAAAATTGAACTTTAGCGTTTTTGCACGGTACAGGTTTGGCTGTTTAGTGCTTTGTGCAGTTGGGTTTGGTGCATCTCTGGCTTATTGATTCCATATTCCAGTTTTAATAAGTATTACTGAATTGGGATTACTCTCTTTTGTTCATTTGTTGCAGAAACTGTTATATGAATTGCCTTTCAAGCTTTCTATGTTTTGCAGCCTTCTTTTTGTACAAAAGAAATAGTCTTTTGACCCGAGCTTTTCACGCGGGTAAGCAATTCGCTAATCCAAGTGCAGAAAATATTGTTTTCGGAGCTATTTGTGTTAATCTAAGACAAAGGAAATGGAAAGTCTTGGAGCAAATGACTACAGGTCTCACAGACTCATTAGTAAGTCGTGTCGTTTCCGAGTTTTGGCAATCGCCCAAGTTAGCTTTGGAATTTTACACCTGGGTTGGAGAGAGCAAACGCTTTTCACACTCATTAGAATCTTCTTGTAATATAATTCATTTGTTAGTCAATTCGAAGAGATTTAATGATGCGTTGCAGATAATGGGGAACTTAATGCGTGCAAATAGTGTGTCCCCATTGGAGGTTTTGGAAAGGCTGCTTGATAGTTATGAAGTATGTGATGCAACTCCGGCGGTGTTTGATGCCTTGGTTAGGGCTTGTACTGAAATTGGGGCCACGGAAGGTGCATATGAAGTGATTCAGAAGTTGAAAGTGAATGGTTGTTTGGTTTCGATTCATGCTAGGAATAATTTTTTGAGTCATCTTTTGAAGTTAAATGACATTGGTAGGTTTTGGAAAGTGTACAGAGAAATGGTGTTGTGTGGATATGTTGAGAATGTGAATACTTTTAACTTAGTTATTTATGCTCTTTGTAAGGAATATAGACTAGGAGAAGCACTATCTGTATATTATCGGATGTTGAAGCGTGGGATCTGGCCAAATGTTGTTTGTTTCAATATGATAATTAATGGAGCTTCTCAGATGGGTGACCTGGAATTTGCCTTGAAGCTTGTTCAGAAGATGGGAGTGATGTCAGGAGATAATGTTTTTCCCAATTCAGTGACCTACAATTGTATCATTAATGGATTTTGCAAAATAGGAAGAGTAGCATTTGCTGAAAAGATTCGTGATGATATGACTAAGGTCGGTATTGACTGTAATGTAAGGACCTATGCAACTTTGATTGATGGATATGCAAGAGGTGGGAGTACAGAGGAGTCACTAAGGTTGTGTGACGAGATGGTGGAGAGGGGCTTGATGCCTAATTCTGTTGTTTACAATACAATCATCCATTGGCTTTTTGCAGAAGGAGATATGGAGGGAGCTTCTTTGCTATTGTCTGACATGATTGACAAGCAAATATGCCCTGATCAATTCACTTACTCTATTCTCACTAAGGGACTTTGTAGAAATGGACGTGTGGCGCAAGCTTTCAAATTTCACAAACAAGGTTGTAGAGAAACATGTTATAGAAGATACATTTTCGGACAATATTCTCATCAATTATCTTTCCAAAAGTAACAATTTAGCTGGAGCTAAGCAGCTATTGAGTAGTATGATTGTTCGTGGTCTGATTCCTGACATTTTTACTTATGGTACATTGATCGACAGATACAGTAAGGAAGGGAAAATAGAAAGTGCAGTTCGGGTTTATGAAAATATGATAAAAGTGGAGGAAAAACCCAACTTGGTAGTATATAATTCCATTATCAATGGCTTATGCAAGGAGGCATCTCTAGTTGCTGCAAAGTCTTTGTTAGATGTATTGCAGAGGATAGATTTACTTGATGCCATAACCTATAACACTCTGATAAATGGGTATTTCATCAGTGGGAAGATTGCCGAGGTATTTACTTTATTATCTGAAATGAGAAATGCAGGGATTGCGGTTAACAAAGTCAGTTACAACATATTGATAAACTTTTTATGCAAGTTCGGGTGTTTTCAACAAGCAAAAGAGCTTGTGAAGATGATGATTCTACATGGAATTCTGCCTGATTTCATAACATACACAACTCTTGTTACCAACTTCAGTAAGAATTGCACTCCTGAGGAAGTGATTGAATTGCATGACTTCATGGTGCTTAAGGGAGTAATTCCTGATAAGCAAACATATGAGGCCATTATTAGCCCACTTCTTGCCGAAAAAAGTGCCGAGGATGATGTTTAGCATGACAAAATGAGCTTGGTTACATAGCGTGGTTAGATTGATCTCTCAGGCCACCATGATTGGTTATTTCGTTTGTCTGATAATAAGTTATCAATCTTCTGATTGACTACCAGTCTCTGCTTCAAGAATCCAACTCTGCTCAACAAAGAACATACTGAATGTTTGCAGGCAGGGGACTCCGGACTAGATTTACTTTTCCTATTGTTTATGTCCTCAAAACTGTTTCTGATACAAAACATTTGTAATTTATGGGAAAGGAGCAAATTACCATTGCCATTCTACTTGTTCATTTGATTTGTTAATTGGAGATCCTGAGGTCAATTATTCTATTCTACTTGTTATTAATTTTGTGAAGAGATATCTACGATTCGTACATGTCTGTATACTACTGTTCGAATTGGTATTTAGCTTAAATAGACAAATCAGCCAATAATTGCTGGAGTAACTGCGTTGCCTCCAAGTTTCACTCTCTCCGCCTGGTAATTTTAACCCGTTTCTGATTTCCTAGTTACTTATCCTGCTGGCATTTGAGAAAATACGAAAGCAATCGAGCAAGGTGAAATTTTGTAAAAGATGTAAGAACTAAAAGTGAAATTTTCTCTGCGCCATATTCAATGAGACCTCAAAACAGAGACATCAAGTTATTTGTCAAGTTGCAGATTTTTTTGTTTCCTTTTCTTCAGGAATTGCTAGTGAGGGGAGGATCTCATTGGTGTGGCATTGTATACCCTTTGGAACTGGGGATCGATTAGGTATTTAGAGATCCAGTGTTCCACTGAGATCATGCCATATCAGATAGGCCCTACACAAAATAAATGACTGAATCAAATTCCTGTCCCAAACAATCTCCAACGGTCAAAATCCTTGTCTGAAAATCTCATCTGTTTTCTCCTTTTCCCTCCCCTCATTCATGCTCTTTTCGTCCTTACCAGAAGAGACACACACAACACACACACACAAACGCATGAAAAGGATAAGAATTCACAAAACAATCACCTAATACAAACCATACCCACGTACCAAAACTCTCTCTCTTTCCTTCACTCCCCTCCCTGTTCAGCTCTAAGAATCCATTATCACTATGTCTTGCTCAAATTTAACAACAATGCGGGTATCCTCAAAACAATCTCTTCCTGACATTCCTCGCTCTCTTTTGGCTCAGTTATCAACCCTTTTCGGCTTCCTTCACCCAATTCAACCGCCACCGGTGCCTCTAGATCGTCATCGGTTACTCCAGTTCATTGCGGTCTCCGCAATCTCAGAGACCGTATTGATTCTGTAAACAATACTCAAAAGATCACTGAGGCCCTGAAACTTGTTGCCGCTGCTAAAGTCAGAAGAGCACAAGAAGCTGTTGTGAACGCCAGACCTTTCTCCGAAACTCTTGTAGAGGTTCTTTACAACATCAACGAACAGCTCCAAACCGAAGATATAGATGTTCTTCTGATCAAGGTTAGGCCTGTCAAGAAAGTTGCTTTGGTTGTTGTCACTGGTGATCGTGGTCTCTGTGGTGGTTTCAACAATGCTATTATCAAGAAAGCTGAAGCAAGAATTGCAGAATTGAAACAAGTTGGACTTGACTATACTGTTATTAGTGTCGGCAAGAAGTGTATAATTCTTATTTCCAACGCAGGCCTTATATTCCTGTCGATAAATTTCTTGAAGGAAGTTCATTACCTACTGCAAAAGAAGCTCACGCTATCGCAGATGATGTATTTTCACTCTTTGTTAGTGAAGAAGTAGACAAGGTGGAGCTTTTATACACGATGTTCGTGTCTTCGGTTAAGTCTAATCCTGTCATTCACACATTACTTCCACTATCACCAAAGGGAGAAATCTGCGATGTGAATGGGGTTTGTGTTGATGCAGCCGAGGATGAGTTCTTTAGACAACAAAGGAGGGGAAACTGACCGTGGAGAGAGATGTTGTGAGGACTGAAACGGCATCGTTTTCTCCCATTTTGCAGTTTGAGCAGGACCCAGTTCAGATTCTTGATGCTCTTTTGCCCCTTTATCTAAATAGCCAGATTTTGAGGGCTTTGCAAGAATGATTAGCCAGTGAGCTTGCTGCAAGAATGAGTGCCATGAGCAATGCAACTGATAATGCAATGGAATTGAAGAAGACTTTATCTATTCTCTACAACAGGCAACGCCAAGCCAAAATTACAGGAGAGATATTGGAGACTGTTGCTGGCGCAGAAGCTTGAGTGTAGAGAATTAGTTGGTAAATTTTATGACTGTTCCCTGATTCAAATATGCTTGTTTAAAGAAGAGTTCACACCTCATTGCTGCGAATAAACTTTGTGCACATTGAGAACTTGCAATGTATCTTGGAACATAACAACTTTCCACTTTGTATGTTATATGTTTTCACCATACATTACTTGTATAATTTGGGTATGCAATTCCAGGTTCCCTCTGTTAATCCGTGGTCAATTATATACATATTTGTTTTCAGTTCTTGTTCATTGTATTTGCTTTGCCGAGCATAATGAGTTGACTTGCAGTAACTCGAGGAAACCATTGAAAGCAGAGAGCTATGTCTGCAACTTCAATTTAGCTAGTATCAGGATAGTGATAAGTTGAATTTGTGGAATAAAAATAGAACTCAGAAATAAGGAAGAAAAAGAGAAGAAATTAAGAGAAGGAAACCTTTTGTATTTTTTTCATTATCCCCTCTTCTCTTACATATGAATCTTTAAATAGATCAACAGGGTAGACAAACTTTACTAAATCATAAGGAGCAGTTGCACTAACGGTAGTTTCAAGTCACTAACGGTAGTTTCAAGCCACTTACTCCAACCCCCAAACCCCACTAACCTTATCTACTGTAGAATAAGTCAACAATTACAATAACTACTTCAAATAATAAATAATACTTAATAGCAAAATAAAGATAATTAAATAAAGTAGAACAGAGTAGCCTTGTTCATTCACATAGATTGCATGTGGACATATCATTCCATCCCCCTGAAAGTGTCCTTGTCCTCAAGGACAAAGGTTGGGTACATTCGTTGGAATCGTCATGTATTTTTCCATGTGGCATCTTTTGGTGGAGCTCTGACAGTTGGTATTTTTTGTTGAAAATTTGAGTAGAAGAATCCGTATCCTGTAATGTTAATAACTGTAGATAAAATTCCACCCTTGTTAATTGTTGAAGTTCACTATCATCTAAAGGCTCGAGGTGAGTTTGACGCAATCCCTGTAATAAATGTTGTCGTCCCTTCTGAGCGAAGAATAAGGTGAGTTTACGATAATCAAATTCGACTGGGCCTAAAGTTTCCAACCACTGTACTCCCAAGACTACTGGACTGGCAGCAATTGGCAAGACATAAAAATCAGCTTCAATGGAATGACTTTGGATATTCAACATAAGGTTCTGACACCGGCCAACACACTCAATTTTTTCACAATTTCCTACCATCACCTGAAAGGATCGATCACGCATTACGGAGCAAAGCTAGCCTCTTGATGGTTGTTTGGTCGATAAAGTTGTGTGTACTACCGCCATCGATGAGCACCGTAACCTTCTGATTTTTTATTTTTGCAGCCATACGAAGGGTTTGAGGATGATTGGCTCCTGACATGGCGTGAAAAGAGATTTCGGACAGCGACTTAACGGATTCTTGTTCATTGCCTACAGACCATTCTTCTTCTTCTTCTTGCGTGGAAGAGTCTTTTATCATAAAGAGTTGCGGCCATTGGCAACGATGTTCGGACACGTATTTTTTGTCACAGTATAAACATAGCCCCTGTTTGCGACGCTCTTTAGTTTTTCTGCGCAAAAAATTGGCATACAGGTGGAATTGGATTTGGCTTCTGGTTTGGGAAAGGACCAAGAATGCTGGCTGTTCGTTGAACATGCTGGTCTGGTTCCACCTTTTGGAATTCAAAAAATTGTTCGGCCTTGTAGATCCACCTAGTTGGGTCTTCTCTAGGAAAGTTAAGAAAGGTTAATTTAGGTTGGAGATGTTTGTCCAGTGAGTGAGAAGGATTAGCGATGGCTGTGTGGGTTATGGCTCGAGAGGAATCTGCTGGTGCAAAGGGGTTGATTTCGGCAGCAAAAGGTATGATTTGTTTGGGAAGCACGCAGGGATTGGATTTCATTGAGCACTGTCTGCAAGATAGACTCATGTCGGCTCAAGATTTCTTGGACTTCACTTCTAAACTCGGCGTTGGATTGATGGGCTTTCCCCTTAGTCTCCATTGTTGGAACCGAGCTCTGATACCAATTGATAAGTTGAATTTGTGGAATGAAGATAGAACTCAGAAATAAGGAAGAAAAGAGAAGAAATTAAGAGAAGGAAACCTTTGTATTTTTCTCATTATCCCTCTTCTTTTACATATGAACTTTAAATAATCAACGATAACAAACTTTAACTAAATCATAGGGAGCATGTTGCCACTAACGGTAGTTTCAAGCCACTAACGGTAGTTTTAAGCCACTTACTCCAACCCCCAAACCCCACTAACCTTATCTACTGTAGAATAAGTCAACAATTACAATAACTACTTCAAATAATAAATAATACTTAATAGCAAAATAAAGATAATTAAATAAAGTAGAACAGAGTAACCTTGTTCATTCACATAGATTGCATATGGACATATCAGATAGAGAATGGAAACAAATCTTATGTGAATATCAAAAATACATCGAGTGGTGTTGGAAAACACTTAATCTCTAGTAAAATCACAAAATAGGTCCTCGTCCTCTGTACTTGGGGTATAATTATTGATGAGGCGAAGAGTTCTCAACCTGGCCTCGCAAGAATTTATGACATTCAAGCTCAATTCAAATGATCATCCTTCAGAATAGAAAAAACATCATTTCAGACATCAACATTTATGTTTCATCAAAACTTAGGTGGATTGAGCTTCAATTTAATCGTCCATTTTCTGAGAGCTGAAACTGTATAATATGGGACCTATTTATTGTCATTGGGGATAATTTCACATCATATTTGAGTTAGAATTACAAACTTCAGCGGAGATACGGTTATCCGTTTAAAGGCGCAGGATATCTCTCCTTTTTCAGGGTGAGAAAATACCCGCAGTCGATGTTTGAATACCAGGCATCGGAAGTAACCCCTGTTATACTCCTATAAAAAGCTTGAATTTTACATTTGTGTTATTTAATCAAATAACAAACATGGTTTTCTTACACAGAATGATACCAGCCTCTTACATTAAATGAAATAAGCAACTGTAATTGCACCTGCGAGAATTGACAGCATTACAAGAAACCAAGAAGATGCAGAGAAAAACAGAGACATAATACCAATAATTATATCATTTCAACAGCAACAATATGAACGGTAAACAGACAAGAGCTACTTACAATGCTCAATGTCCAGAAAACAATGATATAAAACTGCCATAATTTTCTCTGCAAGTGAATTCCGAAGACTTGTGTTGATTCTCCCGTTAGTCTCGGCATATTTTCCTACTAAGATTGCGTATGAACAAGTCACTGTTTTCCCATTTTTCAATGATCTTCTTGTGATTTAAATCCTTTTCTTGCTCATTCCCACTTTGTTCATGGCGAGAAATCACAGCCATTTGATTACTGTGTTAGAGAATTCGGTGGCTGTTGCAGAATAGACGAGCCTGTTTCTATTTTCAAACAAGGGGAGCTTGCGAGAATTAAGGCTCCAAATTTGCCTAAACTATGTCGTTTATGGGAGCAGAGTGATGTTACAGTGCATCCAGTATCATCATTCCATTACCTAAGATTGTTGATAGAATCATTCATCAGATATCCCCACTGCAAGACACGTGGACGGTGGATCTTAACCCAGTTGTAAATTCCTTTTTTTTTCCAACTAGAAACAGCCACAAGCTAATATTTACACCTGTGGGACGTGGCATATTCCTATTGACTCGGCAACTCCTTCTTCGATTCTACAACCACCGAGCCAATCACTGGATAACAGCCTCTAAAAAGTTTAAACCTCTTTAAAAAATAAAAAATATTCCCAAGAAAAAACTTCCTGTTTTCATATACACAATTAATAATTCATCCAATCTTATATCAACCATCCAATTATTTCGAATAATGAAATCCACGGTTGAGATGATGTGATGCATGATAGTATGGTAGATTACATTACGGAGCAAGATTTAGACTCTCACGGCTGAGATTCTAGTACTCTTTAAACGGCTGCTCATCGACCTTGGCACATCAACTTGCAAAGGTGTGTAATACAAAATTATTTTAAAATTTGATTTTTTACCATTAATTAATAATATATTTGGCATGCACCGTTGTAGAGGATGATGGGTTTGTGATTACGAGTGGATTAGTGATAGATTGGTTGTGGCGAAGGAGTTTGCAGCACGAAAATATTCGCTTCCCGACTGTATAGTATTTAGAAGCCATGGAAGCTGGTCTGCAGTTTCGGAGTTCATTGAGTTGCAGAGCTGTATTTCACGAGGGAGGTGTCTGCAAGTTCAAACCTTTTGTGGGTTCCTTCTCATATGTCAAAACAACACAAGTAAGTTGATTTGTTGATTCTTTATATGAAGGCATGGAGAACTTTCTTTTTTGTTTTGTTTGAAACAATTCAAGCTGTGATAGAGTTTTAATGATCATTTTCTTCTATTTTCTGGTTCATTTTTTTGGGACACTGACTCTACAATTCTTTTAAGTTTATTTTGTTTTTAATTGGGTATTTACTTTCATACCGATGTACTTGGTGTGTTTAAGTTCAATTTTTAGTATAATTGTAATGGAGTACGCTATAACATGCTGGATCTCAACCTGACACTTTTGCTTTCAGTTTATTTCGTGGCGCAATGAGCAACTCACAAGAGGAATTTCATATAGAATTTATGCTGCCTCAGGTTGGTTACTTGGGAGGTTGTAGACGAGCCAGTTTGATCTGAAGTTGACAGTTACGTTACTTCTTATTGCATTTCTAAATTCATGTTTCTTTTTGGAGCTTGTTTCATAGATTTTTCACGGAGGAGACAACGAAGAGTCTCAACACCGAGGCCTAAAGATACTGCTTCGAAGGGATTTATGCCTAAAACACCAGTAGGAACAATCACCCAAAAGTGGGATCAAAAGACAAATGGTGAGCAGGGTTCAGGCATGCCAGGATCAGCTGAGTATGGAGGGCCTAACAAGAAGACTCCAGCAACAACAGCTGGTATTGAGCCAAAACCAGTAATTGAACTTTCTAGCGATGAACAAACTGAGGAAGACGATGTTGATATTACTGAAATGGAAAATGAGGATATACGACGAACAAGTAAAAATTTGGCAGCTGCTAAAAGCAGTCAACTGGTGGAAAATGGAAGTGTATGTAGAGTTGATGATTGGCTCCAGAACAAAGAAACAACTCCCAAAACAGATATTGAGAATGTGACAGACAAGTCAACTTCTAAGGGAAAGCATTTGAATTTTAGTAAGAGCAATGCCATTGTAAAAGATGAAATTATTAAGACTGTCACAAAAGCCTCTGATGATGATGCCCTTAAGTTAAAGATGGAAAGGGAAGCGAATTTGCGTAAACAGGAAGTTGAGAGGCTTGCTGATGAGAACTTCCTGAGAGGAAACAAAATGTTTGTTTCTCCCCCTGTGGTGAAACCTGATCAAGATATACAAGTGTTCCTTAATAGGAGTCTGTCCACACTGAATAACGAGCCAGATGTTCTTATCATGGGAGCCTTCAATGACTGGCGATGGAATTCTTTTACATTCAGGTTGAACAAGACCCAATTCAGTGGGGATTGGTGGTCATGTCAGCTTCATGTTCCCAAGGAAGCATATAAGCTGGACTTTGTGTTCTTCAATGGGAAAGACATATATGATAATAATGATAAGAAAGATTTCTGCATAAATGTAGAAGGTGGAATGGATGCATTTGCATTTGAAGATTTCTTGCTTGAGGAGAAACGTAGGAAACAAGAAAAACTCGCTAAGGAGAAAGCTGAACGTGAAAGACAAGAGGAAGAGTGGAGGCGAATAGAAGCAGAACAGGCGGCTATTGAAGCAGATAGGGTGCAGGCAAGGATGGAAACTGAAAAGACACGAGAAATGTTACAAAAGCTGATGGAAATTGCTGCAAAGTCAGTTGATGGCATTTGGTACATAGTGCCCAGTGAGTTTAAAGATAAGGACTTGGTCAAGTTATATTATAATAAAAGATCCGGTCCTCTTGTTCATGCTCAAGAGCTTTGGATACATGGAGGGTATAATAATTGGAAAGATGGGTTGACCATTGTCACTGCACTTGTCAGCTCGGAGAAAACAGATAGTGATTGGTGGTATGCAGAAGGTATGTGCAAATCAACATCTTCTCTGTTGTTTCTCATGATGGCTCATTATGCTTGAAAGACATTAATAAAGTTACTTGGATTTGTTGAATGAAAAATGAAAGTGCTCAACATATGTTGGAAAACCTGACATTGCATTATTTATAAGTTTTGGAAGGTAGGTTTTCATATTCCCCCTATTTTAAGGAACATAATCTCATTTATTCTTCTTGAATGGATAGCGAATTATCATCTTATATGTCTTTTAATGCTGCTAGTTTGACTTTAGTAGGAGGATTATACACTTTTGTAATTATGGATGTGTTCTTTCTTGTTACTTTTTCTCCTGCAGAGCCTTGGTTTGGTCATAGATTTCTAATTTTGTGAGCAACCATATTGTTTTGCAGTTATTATACCTGATCAAGCCCTTGTGTTGGATTGGGTCTTTGCTGATGGGCCACCTGGTAAAGCTGTTGTGTATGATAACAATAAGCGTCAAGACTTCCATGCTATTGTTCCAAAAAGTACTCTGGATGATTTATACTGGGTTGAGGAAGAACACCAGACGTTCAGGAAACTCCAAGAGGAGAGACAACTAAGAGAGGAAGCTATTCGTGCCAAGGTCAATTAACTAAACTCTGCATTAAAAGGACAAAAATTTTTTGTAACTAATTTCTATGACAGCATTCTTGGTCATTTTTAAAGTTGACCAACACACAAAGGACAGGACGTACCACTCTAGTTTTGATTTGGTGGGTCCCTTCCAGTACTTTATGTTCTTATGATAATCATGATATTTGTGGATGAATTTTGCAATGCTCAAGATGGGTATTGGGGGTTGTGTTATCTGCATTTATGCTGAGATGAAATTTAGATTTTTTATTACTAAATTATTGATGTAGCATATCATTGATTTCTTCTTTTGTTTGTTAGTGATTTTTTATTTCCTTCTTCTCTTGTTTCAGGCTGAGAAAACTGCACGCATCAAAGCTGAAAGAAAAGAAAGAACATTGAAGATGTTTCTGTTGTCCCAAAAACATATAGTTTACACTGATCCTCTTGATGTTCAAGCAGGAACCACTGCCACAGTATTTTATAATCCTGCCAACACAGTTCTCAATGGAAAATCTGAAGCTTGGTTCAGATGCTCATTCAATCGTTGGACCCATCGCCTGGGTCCATTGCCACCTCAAAAGATGTTACCTGTAGAAAATAGTACTCATGTTAAAACCACTGGTGAGCTATCTGTTTAAGTAATACCATTTTAAAAGAATGGCACAGTATGTTGCTGAATCATATTATGTTAAGAGATCTTTCCTTCAGGCAGCAAGACAATATTAGCTGGTGGCATCCAATTATTTAATAGTTTGATGGTTGTATATTTTTTGTCTTTGCAGTCAAGGTCCCACTGGATGCATATGTGATGGATTTTGTATTCTCTGAGAAGGAAGATGGGGGAATTTTTGACAACAAAAATGGTATGGACTACCATATACCTGTCTTTGGAGGAGTTGTGAAGGAGCCACCAATGAACATTGTGCATATTGCAGTTGAAATGGCTCCCATTGCCAAGGTAATGTTAGGTCAATTCATGGTTGTGCACAACACATTTTAGCCATTATCCGTAGGATGCTGATCTGTAAACAGCCTTTTTTTACATTGGATGTTGTTAATCCTGAGAAGAAAACTATGGTGAAGTAAGAGAAAAATGACAAGTAATTGAGATTAGGATGTACGTTTGTTTTCTGCATGAAAACCCTACTTATATATCCTTTTTTTTATATATATCTGTTTCCTGTTATTTCCAATGTCTCTTGCAGGTTGGAGGTCTTGGTGATGTTGTCACTAGTTTATCCCGTGCTATTCAAGATTTAAACCACAATGTTGACATCATTCTTCCAAAGTACAGCTGTTTGAAACACAACCATGTAAGCTTCATTGCTGTTGCTTTATTAGATTTCATTTCAAATCTTTACGCTGGACATTTTGGTTTCAGTTCCTAAAGTATGATGTTGCTGGTTATGTTCTTGAACACCAGGCTTATTCTCGGATATATTGTGGTTTACAACATCAAGGCAGTCATTCTGATGGTTGAATTAGGGGTTGTGGGAGTTTAAAATTCTTGTACTGTTGCACTTTTCCTAGTTTCTTTCTAGACACTGCTAGAACACTACTGTGACCACAACTGTGGATGTTAACTTGTGCTTATCTTTATAATTTCATATATGTGGCAATCCTGACACTATAATTGGTTGTTTTTGTTATTTGGTCCTATTTTTCTTATGAAATGTGATCAGTTCAATGAACATGTTCTGAATAGGTGAAGGACATGCAGTACAATAGAAGCTATCACTGGGGTGGGACTGAGATAAAAGTTTGGTTTGGGAAGGTGGAAGGCCTTTCAGTATACTTTTTGGAACCTCAAAATGGGTAATCCTGCACAATGATGCCTCCTTGAATGTTATTCTCCAAACGTTTTGTTATTCATTTACAGATTTCTAATTGTATTCTTGTTTAGTATGCATATACCCAGATAGATTATAATGCTTTGGATTGCAACTGTTAGTTCTTCTCTACTCATACTGTTATACTAAAGCCTTTTAGTTCTTCATATATTTTTATTTTCTCTACTAAATGGGTGAGGGTATTTGGTTTACTCAATAAAGTTTAAGTCTTTCCTTTTTAAGTTGTTTTACTCACTATAATGAGCTCTTTGATTATATCACAAATTTCCTGACTAACGAGGTAGTAGGAACGGGCAGTTGTCTATAGTTTAGGACTTGGTTAATGTAGAAAGGTCAAGGGATTTCTGGGGTATCAAACCAAAAAAGAATTGCACTAGCTCTGGTCGTGTTTGACCTCATTGTCTGTGTTACATATCTTGTCGGCCTCTAGCTCATAACCTATTTTACAAACTTGTGCTTTCCTAAAGACCTATCCGTACTATTAAGTTCTCTATTGCTATTCCACAAATTTCAAATTCTTCATGCAACAAAGAATCCTTTATAGGACTTCTAAATGCACTTTTTTTTTGTAGGTTTTTTGGGAAGGGTTGCATATATGGCTGCAATAATGATGGAGAGAGGTTTGGCTTCTTTTGCCATGCTGCACTTGAATTTCTGCTCCAAGGCAGATTTCACCCTGTAAGTGAATGCTATTAAGCCAACGTAAAAGCATTTATATCTATCATGGGCTGTGCGAACTTCTATTTTTTGCTTCTCGCAGACTTATCATCTCTTTTTCCTGAATGTTATCATCTCTTTTTCCTCAATGTGGACATGCATATTTATAAGTGGAAAATTAACACTGCATAAACAAAGGATATAGTTTAAAATTGTGGACATTTGTTTAAATGCTCTAACTGGTTCTATACAATGGGCAGGATATTATCCACTGTCATGATTGGTCCAGTGCTCCTGTTTCCTGGTTGTTTAAGGACCACTACATGCATTATGGACTTAGTAAAGCTCGAGTTGTCTTCACAATTCACAACCTTGAATTTGGGGCAGGTCTAATTGGGAAAGCTATGATGTTCTCTGATAAAGCTACCACTGTGAGCATATACTATTTCCTACCTCATTTGAAGTCTTTAGGCATTCATTCTGAATGGATTCTATGATAATATGTGTTTTTCTATGTTCTAAACTTTTATTTTGTTTCTTTTTGATTGGTTTGATAAGAATTTGCTTTTGAAGGTCATTTGTTCCCTTTGAACTTGAAGTTCTATTGACACACTTCTCCCTAACCCTAAACTACTGCTTTTTCTTTTGTTTATATTTTCATTATTTTATTTTGTTAGATTCATGTATTATGATAACCTTGGAGAATCTAATAGGAAAGAAACATCCTCTTTCTTGTCCTCACTGTCGTATCATCTCATTCACATTTATGTCTGTAGGTATCTCACACTTACGCAAAGGAGGTTGCTGGAAATTCTGCTCTCTCTCCTCATCTCTACAAATTCCATGGCATATTAAATGGAATCGACCAGGATATATGGGACCCGTATAATGATAATTTCATTCCTGTAAGTAAAGAATAGTCTGTTATTCTTTTTCTACTTTGCTAGATTACCCTTCTTCCTATCAATGTCTAGGAGAGACGATTCCTGGAACTGAAAGTCCTTTCTTTTTTATTTTCTGTCATCTACAATTTAATCTGTGCAATGTAGTGATTGCATTTGTAAATAAATTCCAAACAACAGATTTAACAACTAGTGACTTTTTATCACTATTTCTGCCAGTGAAGTCATGGCTAATGTGTTGATGCATGTCATTCCAGATATCATACACTTCAGAAAATGTTGTTGAAGGCAAAAGAGCTGCCAAGAAAACATTGCAACAAAGGCTTGGTCTGAATCAATTTGATCATCCTTTAGTAGGAATTATTACTCGGCTAACACATCAGAAGGGAATTCATCTCATCAAGCATGCCATTTGGCGCACCTTAGACCGTGGTGGCCAGGTCATATTTTGCTTCCTCTTTCATATACTGTTTCTTGTCATGCATTAACATGTTTAATACCATCGTCCATGAATGATCCAACTATGCATCAGCCTAGACCTTCCTCTCACTTGGGGCTATTGATGGGAAAAGATCAAAGAATTTTAATGATTTCAACGTCCTACTAGATGTCCTCTAAACTAAACCTTCTATCTCTATGTGTGTGTGTGTGTTATGATTATCAATCAAGGAGGTAAAAAGAAACTCCAATAATGTGAACGTAAGAAGAAAATGGTTTAGTGTCAAACTGAATATCGTGAGCCACCACAATTGTGAATGTTGAATAATGTGAGAAATGTTTGCCAGGTTGTGTTGCTTGGTTCAGCTCCAGATCCTCAAATCCAGAATGATTTTGTAAATTTGGCCAATCAGTTGCATTCTTCTCACAGTGGCCTTGTTCGTCTTTGTTTGACTTATGATGAGCCACTTTCCCACTTGGTACACTATTGTGGAACTTCAAATCTTTCCCCCTTCTCTTACATTTTAAACTTTTGCATCTTCAATATGATTGTAGCATTTCCTGACTCTCTTATACTGTATTATAGATTTATGCTGGATCGGATTTCATTCTCGTTCCTTCAATTTTTGAGCCTTGTGGACTGACACAACTTGTAGCCATGCGATATGGTTCAATACCTGTTGTCAGGAAAACAGGAGGTGTGTACCTTACTAAAGTCCATTTGTTAATGATGGACAGTGTGTTCTCTTAACAATGTCTCTATTCTGTCTTGACTGTTTTGAAATTTTGACATCTGAAAGATCTTTTGTCATGACCATGACATACACTAGCACATGCTTTTCTTTGCGTATTTGGATCATTGTCTTCTATTTTGTTTTTTCCTTGGGGGCTGGAGAATGGAAACAATTGCATGCCATGCTTGACTTCTGCATTTTTGTCTCATTTACTTGATGAGCAACTCAATTTCCTATTATGTTCTTTTGCTTCTTGCTCTCCTTCAGATTGTGAGAACAATACTCGCATGGATTTGCAGTGGAACTTCCCATGTCTGTACTTGGCAAAGACAATGTATTTGACAGTTCATTTTAATTTATTTCTCCTGTAGGACTTTATGACACTGTATTTGACATGGACCATGATAAAGAGAGAGCGCAAACCCTAGGTCTTGAACCAAATGGATTCAATTTTGATGGAGCTGACAGCGCTGGAGTCGATTATGCTCTCAACAGGTGAGTGAAATATATTTCCCATCCAATGAAGTCAGTAAATATATATATATTTTTAATCAATCGTAGACAGGTAGGTAGTTTCAGTGTCCATGTTTTTCTTTCATCAAGAAATTGATTTTTCAGGGCAATTTCCGCTTATTATGATGCTAGAGATTGGTTTAACTCAATATGCAAGACAGTGATGGAGCAAGACTGGTCTTGGAATCGGCCTGCCCTTGACTACATGGAACTTTACCGCGCAGCTTGCAAATGAAGATAAAATTAAAATAGCGATGATGCATGGAGAACAGTGTGATGCAGCTCAATCCCATCACACAATTTGTACAGGTTCAGCGACATACCTTGTTTAAATTGCATCTGCTTTCATTCTTGTCAGAATTATGCAAGTTCACCCTTGAGTTGTAGAGCTTATGGTGATTCATTAATTTTCTGTAGCATAAATACAATAGGCCAGGTTTTACAATGTGGTATTATTCTCTTAAACATTGTACCTCGTGTCCGAAGAATAAGAATTGTATCTGAAATAAAAGAGATGAAAAAGAGAAAACTTAAAGATTTCTTGTGTCATTAGCTGTTTCAACTCAATTGATAATGACTGCTCTTTGACTTCAAAATGACAACTGAAAATCACAAGCAGAAAAAACCCAAGTGGGAAAATCCTTTCCTGTCTTAACAACCATCAAATATGCTTTAGTATTATTGATGCATTGAGTTGACCAAGACATGGTAGTGGAGGACAATTTTGGACGAGCAGCCCCACTTTCTGCTACAAGATGAAGCAGAAAAGAAGAGACAAAATGGGCTTGATCGGAGAGTGCTTATTTTTAATCAAATCTAAATCACGGTGGATGCCTTTTAGCATATGGTGGAAGTGGGTTCTTTTGGCTAATGATTAGAAGCTTTTTGGTTGGTGGATTATTGTCCACTGAACTGCTGCAGAAGTTCCTCTACTTAGATTTTGAATGAATTTTATGATTCGGTATTCCGGAGTGGCAGCAGTTCAGTGGTAAGAATTCTACGGAACACAGAGTTTTCCGTTTGTATCATATAGGTCCCTATTTTTTCCGATCATTGTCTCAAAAACATTAACCAATAAGTCCAATCAAAAAGACCAAATTACTTTATAATATTGATTTATTTTTTTTTGAGAAATCATGAAATCTCCTGGTCTCATATGTTATTTTCTTTTCTGGTCCCCAATTATAATAGCAATTATGAAGTTAATCAGGCGGGTTAGTGTTGCCACCTTCCAATTAACGGTAATATGAATAGTTGATGCAGGCCTTGGATGCGTTTGTCCTGCCCAGCAGCCTAAGGAGACTTGTAAACAAAAAACAGCTGTTTCGCTTCATACACTGCCCTGGCCCCACTATCTATTAACTGCCAACCAGCAATTGCCATGTCCACGATCAATCTTACCTGCAAGCTTGCAAGCATTCCAACCTGCTATTATTTCTTCCTTCCAAGCTCCAGATGTTGACGTGACATGATATTCATTTTGTGGGTACCGCTTCTTGAAGAAAGCAGGCTCAACTGAAGCAAAAGCAAAATGAAAAAATGATTTCTATATTCTTATCATTAATTGCAATTGCTTTTGACCCTCGGGATTGCAATCAATTCGGTATAGTGAGTGAGCAAACTTTAATGTTTAATTTGCCAGTTGCCACCGTTGATAAGGTTACTTTATTTTAGATAAAGCAGCTGCAAATGGCTTAATATGACCATACATGTGTGTGTGTGAATTTTATGCGCAAACTTCTCTTAGCAGATGAGGTGGTTAAAGGCAGACCGGGTCTCAGGTCTGAGCTCAGGCTGCAGCATGAATCCAGAGAAAAGAGTTGACGCACAGACATCTCTTGGGTCATTATCAAGCAGAGTACTGACCCTTGTGATTTAAGCTGAGAAGACATGTCAACCTGCTGACACATTGATATTATTGCCTTTGCCTCCAAAAATACGTTATATAGTTGCAAAAATGCTCTATACTATTATTAGTTAGTACCATTCTTCGTAAAGCTCAACATTTCTTCTCTTTCTTCGATCTTTCTGCTGTAATTCGCAAAGCCTAGAACAGCATTGAAGTGTGGAGTAATGAACAAGTTCCGTCCCAGTTATACATTTATATCTCTCTCCTTGTAGACAGCTAAAAAAAATAAAAAATAAAGAACCCATTTCAACTCTCTGTGCATCCCGGCCTACAAATCAAGAGCTTTTAGCCCTTAGGCACTTCATCCTAGGTGCAATTTTAAAAGTTTTGTTGCAGCTACTGCTATACACACAAATATAAACTTACAGAGAGCTAGCTTTAGCCTACTTCAGTCACTGCACTCACTCAGCATTTTCCACCGGTAACGCCGAATGAAGAGCTGAGCTGAGTTGTAGTTTTTGCTGTGAATTTGGGATAAGGTTACGAAATCAGTGAGGTGGGTCGGACCAATACTTTCTGTCCACCTTTCCCAATCATAAGCCAGAGTTTTCAGTGCTTTTTAAAATATTGTAAAAAAAAATTAATCACTATCGATATGCAGCGGGTTTTACACTTAACCCCACTTCAAGAAACCTCTATAACTGATTGTTTTCTCTGTAGGTGGTAAAAAAATGATAAATTTGGTTTCTGGGTTTGCTCAAGTTCAATGCTTTCTCTTCTTGTATTCTCTCTTATGGGTCTACTTTTAAGTAGGATGTTATAACTTTTGTGTCAACTGGGATTCTGATTCTTATCAGAAACCACCATTTTTGTTTCCTAACTTTGTTTGCTACATCAGGTTTTGGTTTGAGAAGCTATAAACGTCAAAAAAAGAAAGGTTGGCAAGCTCATCGGGATACAGTCCGTTTCTTTTTGTCTTTTTCTCCTTCTGTTGTTGCAGTGTACTATTTGATGCTTCTTTAAAATATGTGATTGTTGGGGTATTTATGTTATCGTTCATAGCTAGCTTCTGCTTCTTTTGTCCTGATTAGTTTCTTAGGGTTTATTCCAATTATTGCTTTGTGATTATCCTTGAACAGCTAGCTCTGGCTTTTTTTGGATGTATTGAAAACAAAGGCATGGTAGATTCCTGATATTATTTTCTTACACCATTCTTTCCCTTTTGATTCCCAAGACCTCAGATTTTTCGCATTAGGAACATAAAAGGAAAAGTAAAAGAAAAGTGCTTTTTGCTCCTTCTATTTATATCGATCAAAGTGGCTCCATCAGTTGCTCAAATCTTTCCCTTTCTCCGCTTTTTTTTTCTTTCCATTTTTTGGAATCTTTGTTCGAATGAGTGTTAGATCATGGCAGATTGGCATGGTTTTGTGAGCAAAAGCAGTGAGAAAAGAAATAGTATGAGATCAATGAGAGATGAAGAATTTGAAGAAGATGTTTGGTCTTCTGCAAACGAGAATGAAGATTCAAGTGCCCAGATGAAAAAATCTAAGGAAAACTCGTCTGGTTCTTCTTTTGCTGCATGGCGCTTCCCTACTGCCCCACGAATGATCATCAGAACTGGCAATATGCCAACTGCAACCCATATATCCAACAACGTAGCTCAACAATCTTCAGCTCCTGTTAACATCCCTGATTGGTCAAAAATTTATGGGAAAAATGCATACGTTGGCTTATCATCAAGAAATGATTCATGGGTAGATCGTCATGGTAATGGTACGAGTAATGATATCGTGTATAGTAATGGTGATTATCATGCTTATGATGATGATGATTGTGATAAGGAAGATGATGATGGTGATATTATACCTCCACATGAATGGTTAGCTAGAAAACTTGCAAGGAACCGAATTTCCTCTTTCTCTGTGTGTGAAGGAATTGGAAGGACGCTCAAAGGAAGAGATCTTAGCCAAGTGAGGAATGATATCTTGACAAAAACTGGTTTCTTAGAGTAGTTCACCATTAAAAATCATGATCTATCTTCATCATCACTTTATGTTGGATCCCATGTAATCTTTTGATTTACTTTTTGTTTTGCTGCTATGAAACGCACTGGGTTTTGGAACTAGAAATGGCGAATCCTCAAGAAAGTCAGAGCTGACGTTGTGTTGCTGTTTTTCAGTCTCTGAAATTTTGTGCGGTTGTCTAGAAGGACTTGTCTTTTGGGTAAATGGAAATGCACCTGTAGACTGTATCCAGAGTACGTGAAAGTGAATTGCCTAGTTCAGTTGGCTAAACCACTGAGGTAGACCTCCACTGAGATGGGAGAGACTTGGACGGACTTTTGCCCTTGACTACATCTACTTTTGCGCTATTCTCTTTACCCGACTTCTTAAATTTTTGAAGTTGTATTAAATAAATATTAAAAGACGTATGACTTCATTATTTGCTCATACCTAATCAGTTTATCCATAACTTCCAATCTGATTTTGTCTGCTTTTGCTTATTGTTACGTTGCAAATAGTACCATTTGTCCTATACGATTTTCTCTTTGGATGTACTTGCTTTATTTATACCGAATAACAACATGATAACCTGTTCAAGTTTCTCACCACACTCAGATTTTATCACCTTATTTTATTCTTAATGACTGTATTTGTCAGATTGTCACTTCATTATTTTCCTCTTATGTACTGATCAACTACATGAATCAAATGATATTTTTGTTTATTCTCCGATTGTTTGATCACAATTTGAATGCGGAACCCTTTTGTTTTATCATATCTTTATCCCAATGGCTGTGCAATTCTTTGGCTTGAAAAGCAACACTGCAAAATTCTCCAATCCATTAAGAAAAAAAGTAACCAAACCCTTTTGCATCTGAATAAGGGGCCACCAATAACGTATAAAGTTCAGTAAAAAGAATTGTCCTGCTGCTTGTCCTTGGACAGATTCTTTGTTTACCTCACCTGGTATCTCTAAATTTCCAACACAATCAGTTCAAGATCCCACAGCTCCACTCTATGGCTGGCTACATCCTCTTTTGCCGTCACTTATAACGGTGATATTTTCTGGGATTGCTTCCATTCCCAACATTTTAAGCATCCTTCAATTCCAATTGCTCAAGGACCACTCAAAAAGTAGCCACAAAGAGTCAGATTCTTGATCATCTCACTGCCTGTGTATCTGTTACAGAGGAAGCAGAAACAAAATAGTTTTGGAAACCAAAAACAGTCATATTACATCAAATTCTGCCTTCGTTTCAAGTGCACAAGCAGGCACGCCCGTTTGTTTATGGTACCAGAGTCACTCTCTATTTATGTTCCTGCACTAATCCACTCCAACTGTTGCCGATTCTAGGATTTTAAATTGAAATAGGGTCTAAAATGGAAAACCAGCACTTATTTGTGGCTATTTCAGGTTATATATATTAAGAAACATATACTAGAATTGATGACGGTAACCTGCATTTTACTGTTAAAATTGGCTAAAATAAATTGGTTTCAGTTTTTATTGGCGGAAGAGGGTTCTGACCCAAACCCAACTTGCAATAATAAATACAATTTTCAGCTAAACAAATCATAAATAAACTCCTTAACTGCATTTTAAGGTAACAGAATTTCCATTATTAGCTTTTAATTATTAACAGTTTTCTATTAGAAAACTTGAGCTCTGCACAAACTCTAAAATGGGATAAAAACATTCAGGTCTCTAAGATTTCATATTCTTAAAGGATATTACTATTTGTATCAAATAAGAACTTCACTTTTTCTTATAATTAGAGGTATGATTTGGTTATTTTAAAAGGGATTAGAGATTTATTTGATATAGTATACAAATACAGGGATTCAGATGTTATTTCATCACTCTAAAATGGACAGAAAACAAAACGGTTTGACCGGACACATCACAAGAAAGCTCAATGTTCTAACCGAATTCAGAACTGTTGCTGTTACTAGCAGATAGTGTTCTGACATAGGCTTTTGACTTTTTGAGTACATTTATGGAAGAAACGTCAGGCAAAACGAAATGCTGATGCTGCAATTTAAGAGTGCAGCCTGTGCATCTATTCAGTATTCACCTCTCTTGGCTCACTACAGAGCAAGAGTGTGTGTTTCAAACCAACCGACTAACACTGTAAGATTAATCTTTCTATCTGATTCTGTATTCATTTCTCTATTGAGCAAGTGTGTATTCAAACCAACCTACCACCACTGTAAGATTAATCGTTCTATCTGGTTCTGAATCCATTTTGTTTTTGTTGTCAATCAAGCTTGAATCCTTTATTAATCTGTTTTCATTTTCATTCTGTTGGGAGATATTTAAGTGAGAGTATAGAAGAGAAGAACAAAATGTCTTTCAAGAGTAGAGGAGGGGGAGAGTTTGCTTCAAAGAATGTTATACCAAGGAAATGGACACTCTTTTTTTGGGTTTTCATCTTCTGTGCAGGAATGTTTTTCACTAACAGGTACATTTTTGCTCTTGGGTTTTTGTTGTTCAATTATAATTTTACTAAATTCTGTATTTTGTGTAAATGGTGGGTTTTGAGAAAAGAAAGTGGAAGGAAATTCTTTTATTGTCTGGTCTCTTGTGTTTTTAGTTGCGAATTAGTGGGTTAAGGTCGGTCGATTTCATGGAACTTTGATTGTCTGCTATTTTGAAATTCGGAGATGGAATCACATTGGCGCCATTTTTAGCTCTTCTGCCTATATTTCGATGATTGTTCTCTCTCTTCTATAATGCATTCTTTTGTTGGATTCTTGCGGTTATAGCAAGTGATTCACACACATCCTTGCATGGGCATATATTGTTTCACTCCCTTGCTTCTCCTGTCCTTTGTCTATGGAAAGGGAAGCTATATATGAAGCTCTTTTCCCCTCGAATGGGTTGCCTGGCTAATTATGGTGAGGGAGTAAACTATTGAATCTTTGTGTTGGTTTGGCAACTTGAGGTTCCAAAATGCACCTCAATCAAGTCTAAGTTCTGAGTGGGGTAGGATAAGTGGAGATGCATGTTTTAATTTCCAATTAATTTATGTTTCTTTTCCATCGTATCATATACCAAGTTGTGTTATGGTAACAAATCTTATATGAGTTTTATCAAAATTTTGTTATTCACAGATTTTAAGCTTCAATAAATTATTTTCACATCAGTTGCCATGTGGTGGGAGTTGTCCTAATTACTTGTCAAAGTGGGTTTTTTTTTGGGGTAGATGTATGTTGTATAAACAAGAAATGTTGTCTCAGGATGTGGACGATGCCTGAAGCTAAAGGTATTCCAAGGACAACCAAAGTTGAGGCTGGAAAGATAAAGTTCAAGGATATCGAACAAGAAATTGTGAGTACCCTCCTAAACTACTATTTAAATCTTAATATTGCTTTATAAGATTTGAGGATGCTAACTTAAATCAGTACTTAGAAGATATTCGAAATTGACTTTGTGTAAAAAGTGATTTCCAGTGGCCAATGGAATAGTTGGTCTTCATTACAAATCAAATCATACTCTAATCCTCTTACTACTGTTAATTGTTAAAAGGAACTTATTTTCTTAACAGTATTGCTTTATCATCTGTAGTAGCATATATTGTGAAAGAAATCTGCTGTCGACTTCAGCCTCTCTCTCCCAACCATTTTTGACTTGGCAAAACATATTTAAACCGAAAGTATATTGCTTGTGAATACATTTCTGTGCAATTTGGCTTAGTTCCTTTAGCATCTTTTTTTCTTCCCTTTTGAGAGCAGGGCCTGAAGGGATGATGAAACCTACTTCTTTATAATGATTTCATTACTTTGTTGCTACTTATTATTAGCATTCAACAAATTTATGATGGCTGCTTCTGCTCATTATTCTAGCTTCTGAATTCGAGACTTCGTTTTGCTTGTTCTTGTTCTCTGTATTTATGCTCGTTAATATCTATTGGTTGTTATGTTTGCCACTGTCTACTCCCAATATTTTTTCTTCATAAGAAGGTTGTAAAGCATGAATCCAACAACACTGCAGGGGATTTTTCAATGGTCCAGCGAGATATTCAGTAAGCTATGCTCACTCTTGACTATGCTTGATTCATTTACAAGAGAGACTATTGACTTTTAAGTGACCTAAATGCACGAGTTATAACTCCTGTGGAATGCAGGGAACAGGACACAACAATTGCTGATTTAAAGAAAAAAATAGCAGCTGTTAGGACCGAACATGATCCTATGTCACTTAGACATTCTGTAAAAGGAACCTTAAACAACTCTAAATCAATGTTGAAAAAGAAGTACCTTATGTTTGTAGGAATAAATACAGCTTTTAGTAGTCGAAAACGAAGAGATTCAGTTCGTGCAACTTGGATGCCACAAGGTGCACTAATTATTGTATATTGGTTTAAATTACTTCATTCTCCACCTTCTTTTTGATATTTATGCTTCATCCTCTATCTAATGCATGACAAATTGGGTTTACTGTAAAATTGTTACCAGACAAGAAAAGAAAAGGGGTGGAGGAAGAGAAAGGCATCATTGTACGCTTTGTTATAGGTCACAGGTGAGATTTTAAAGACTTTTGGCAGTCTCTCTTATCTGGCATTTAATCTTCTGATTTTCCTAAAGTGTGTCAGCTACAATGCTATATTTTTCCTTTGATGGTTATGAATGAATCTTTGAGCCTTAGCTTTGAAGCAGTTAAGAAATCTGGTTATTCTGTTCTTTTGGCTTTCTAATAATGGATTTAGGTTTGTTCTATAATTTGGCTCTTCTTGATAGAAAAATCTCATGCAATTTGTGACAAATGGGAAAGGTTGTTATTCTAGTAATGTCTTGTGTTGGCATTCTGGCTTGTTGGCCAATAACTGATGCTTCAGTATGACTGGAAAGTATGATAAAAACTTGCCATTAGAATCCTAGTCATATTATCTGTTTCTTAAATAATTATGGAGAGAATCTCATACTTGGTGTTTGTAATTTAAGTGTCTGTATAACATGAAGTTAAAAATTGTTCATTAATCAATTGGAAAATTATAACATGAAGTTAAAAATTGTTCATTAATCAATTGGAAAATTGTCACTAGCTCAACAACAGATGGTATTCTTGATAAAGCTATTGATGCAGAGGAAAAGATGCACGGAGATTTCTTGAGGCTGGTGAGATTTCCTTCTTGTTCCTTTAATGTTTTAATCGATGCGTACATTGACATTCCTTGTATCGTTGAAAAGGAAACTTAAAAAAAATCTTGTCTTGTGTTTGTTTCTTCTATGCATCCAGGAACATGTTGAGGGCTACTTAGAATTGTCAGCCAAGACAAAAACTTACTTTGCTACAGCTGTTGCCATGTGGGATGCAGAATTTTATGTCAAAGTTGACGATGATGTTCATGTAAATCTAGGTAAATTATTTTTAAGATGAAAACTTGGTTGAGATGGAAGTATATTTGGGTAAATTAGACAGACTGAAAACTAACCTCTTTGCCTAACTAACAGTTACATGTTATGCATTTCATGCATCTTCCTTATCTCATTGAGCTAATTTGCTCTTAATTTGCCACAGCAACACTAGGAACAACTTTAGTTGGACATCGGATGAAACCCCGGGTTTATATTGGTTGTATGAAGTCTGGGCCTGTCCTTGCTAAGAAGTAAGCAGTATTTCCATTATTTGCTATATTTACTCGGCTGTTTGAGTTAATGGCTGAATTCGGATTTATTAAGTGTCCTTTCCATGGAACAGGGGAGTAAAATACTATGAACCTGAGTACTGGAAATTTGGTGAGATCGGAAACAATTACTTTCGACATGCTACAGGACAATTATATGCTATATCAAAAGATCTGGCTACTTACATATCGGTCAACCAGTAAGCTACCACTTGTCTCCGTTCTTTCTGTTGTAAGAGGGTCCAAGCCTGGCTGTGCTTAAATGAGCCAACACACGAACTAGACACTGATATTCAAAATTTAGATTTGAGTCTGAAATAAAAATTGCTAACTGGTTGATCAAATGCTCACCGTTAAATTTAAAAAGAAAAATTCGTAGGTGATTTACCTCGTCATGCTGAGTATTCTTAATCATCTCAGGCATGTTTTGCACAAGTACGCAAATGAAGATGTTTCATTGGGATCTTGGTTTATTGGCTTAGATGTGGAGCATGTGAATGATCAAAGTTTGTGTTGTGGTACACCGCCTGGTAAATTCTAAATTTATTGTTACACAAGAATCTTAAGGTTTATAATACCTGGATGAACATTTTGCTTGACCTATAACATATAATCTTGTTGGTTTTCTATGAATTTTTGAACTTTAGTAACGAGGGGGTATAAAACACTGTTACTTGTAAACTACTGTTATCCAAAGTAGATGTTTGTTTATGCAGATTGTGAGTGGAAGGCTCAGCTAGGCAAGACCTGTGTTGCCTCATTTGATTGGAGATGCAGTGGCATTTGCAATTCTGTTGAGCGGATCATGGAAGTTCATGAGCTCTGTGGTGAAGGAGAGGATGCTTTATGGCGTTTGAATTTCTGAGAGGTAACTAGCTAGCTGTTTTCCCAAACTCAAGAACAGCGTACTTAAGAAGTAGGTGCATATGCAAAGTTTGTTCTCCATCCAAGGCTTTTTGTGTGGAGAATGTATGTAATACCACAGTACAAATCTAGTTTAAGGGAAGTAAAATAAAAGAATGAAAAATAGGTGTAACAGCCCATTCTTTAAATGGTTTGAGGGCTCTATTATAAGTTCTCTGCCATGGCGTCGAGTAATAAAGAGTAGTAAATATTGTAAGCTTTTGTAGCTGCTTGCCTCTTGCATAATAAAAATTACTACATATTGTATTATCTTTGCCAAGCGCTCTTCCAACACTTTCTCTTGATAATATCTTGTGATGTTCTCGTCTGAAGTTTGGAAGATATCTTTTTTTCTTGCTCAAGCTTTACTAAATCATCGAGTACCAAACATCAATGTTACTCTACATAGCTCGCTTTCGGTTCTCGTAGATTATTTTTTAAAATGGTACAAGAGATTTGAGATTCGAATCCTAGTTACATCTCTTAATCAGTCTACCATGTTTTTTTCTGTCTATCCGACATTTGAGCCCAAGGACCTGGCAATGATGTAGTTTGAACCTTTATGCTTTTTCCCACGAGGAGTGTTAACTAAAGGGGAGATCATGTAAATTCTATAGTCTTGTCACTGATGAGATCTTTTGTCCGTAGATCACCACAATAAACTTTGTTAACTTTCATCAATGGACAATGATGATCCTTGCTTACCATACATGACAAATTCTGTTTGTCCATGGTTAAAAACATGGAAATATAACATAATCAACTTAAATATCAGATATCCGAATCCTCTCCCAATCTGAACTTCGTCTTAGCAACATAAATTTTATGCTTAATGGTCACTAGTCATATGCTTAGAATCATAATATGATCGAATTTGTTGGTAATAAGAAGACCAAGGAAAATGGATTCTTGTCTTATCACCTACTGTACCACTTGTCAAAAACAGTGCCCACTTTACGTAGAAGTAACTTGTACAACTGAATATCAGTTTCTTAATTCATTCCTTACCTACTACAATATTCTCACGTCAGCCATTGCTTACATCACTAATTTTCTTGGACTGCAAAGAAAATGGATATCCAACAACAACATTCCAATACATTCTTGCAAACTTTTGCATTATTTCACAAAGATAGCTAATTGATTGCTTGCTGCATGGAAACAAGGCCAAACCTCGATCTGGCAGCAATGGCAGCATACGAAACGAGATGCTGTAACAATTGTGTTGAGAAACAGTGCACAAGAAGATCATTTGACAATAAGCGTGCAAGAATCATATTCTGAGTTACAGGATGGAGATAGCTAGTTGATTGCTTGCTGCATAGAAACGAGGCCAAACCACGATCTGGCAGCAATGGCAGCATACGAAACAAGATGCTGTAACAATTGTGTTGAAAAACAGTGCACATGAAGATCATTTGACAATAAGCGTGCAAGAATCATATGCTGAGTTACATGATGGAGATTAGAGAACACAACAGTCATTCTATGCCGCCAAATCTACTGAAAAGAGGAGGAGTTGAGAAGTTATATATAGATATGTATGATCATTACAAATGGGAAGAAAAACACCAAACAGGGTTTGGTTATATGGTAACTGCTGCCGAGAACTGTCGTTTAACCAGTGAAGTCTGTCAAAAAAGCATGAAACATACGAAACACCACAGGTATAAAGAATGTTTACCTTCTTCCCAATATCCAAATGTTGTGTTTGTAATAAGGTGGCACGTGATATTGGCACGGCTCAATCAAACAACAGCGTTCTAAACTTGTGAGCACTGCTCTCAGATTGAACCGTACCAATATCTCGTACTATTTGTTGAACTCCGTCACAGTTCTTCTTCCTACTTAACCATTATAATACTGAAATAGTCATAAAGATGTGATTACAATGCACACGCACGCGCATGCCTACAGAAATACCTTTTAAGTAGAAAATGAACAAGAAGATGTTGAAGAACCTTAACAAAGGAGGAAGAAAAAGGAAGAAAGCGGAGATGGAAGAGAGAAGGAGAAATATTATGAGTGTTTTTGAGGGTGAAGAACTGATGTTGTCCTTCGAGATTCTCATACTTTAATGAGAAAGAGGGATGACAGATGCAGTGGGTTGTGGGGGACTATGGCCTGGAAGATGCTGGGCATTGAATTTGCCAACAACCCATCAACAAAAAGGAGATGGACATAATAAATTTAAAGTTGGAGACAACTGAAAAGTCCACTGAGGCAAACCTACTTAAGCTTTCAATTTGTATTTATGAGGTTGAAGATGTGCATGTTGGAGTGGTGCCACCAGAATTTGAATTTCAAAAAAGCATGTTTAGCAAGTTAAAAACCAAAAAAATAAATAAAAAAAAAGGTTAAGTTCCCTTGGTTGGTGCACTTAATTTTAGGTTAGTGTCTAGTTGATATTCTACGAGACAACTTTCTTGTTGATATAAAAATATTTGGTTTCAAAAGGCCTATATCCCATGAAACCGATTTGACATTCATAACAAGATGGTGCACTTACTACATATTGCAAATTAATGTGAATGGTAGGCATTCGCGTAACCTTCTTCCCATTTGTGTGTTCATATATGTACTGTGTGATAGTAATCGCATCCCTTGGATCACCGACTAAACATGTGCATTGCAGAGACCACCAAATTTGCAGAGATGGGCCAAGATATACCAGTAGTTTAAGGTCATTTATGGCTAAAATGAAAGAGGAAGGAAAGAATTAGAAAAGAAGGAACAACAATGGGGCCGAATGGCATTAATCATGGGTGGTCTCACCAATCAGTACTATTCCCATAACGTTAGATTCATTACTCATTTGTGGTTACTGTCAGAAATCTGGTTTGGTTTGTACAAAGATTTCATGTTTCACGCATCGCATGTTCCCCTAATTAAAGTTGTGCAGCCTGCGCAACACACTGCAGCATAGACCCCCCTAAACAAAGAAAGCTATAGCTTAACCTGTAATTTGGTTATAATGTGACAATTAAGGGTAGAAGAGCATCTAGTTCTATTTGTTCCTTCAACACAATGGAGTCTTGTTGATTTTCATGTCATTGAGAAAGCTAGCCAGGTAGCTACATTACATAGTCGTAACCTTTGATTTTGCAATGATAATGTGCATTAATAATATACACGAAAACTCTGCTGTTACATCACCTTTCCAGTTCCTCCACCCAACCCTAATAGTTAGTCTGGTTTTCCTCTTCTTCTCTACTGCCGGACTGGCATGCTTGAGACAAAACCCTAATTGAAGAGGGCTAACTTACAGCTTGTTCATTCGAAGACTTGGACTCGCTCAAGCCTTTTGTACATCAAGAAACTTAATGACTTATTTACAGAATCCTTACGTAAAAGGAAGAAGAGAAACTGATCAGCAAGCCCTATAATCATTTGGTCATGATACTCTGATATTATGATCATGATCATCCCATTGATGAAATGGAGTAATTTCTACATATTTTTTATTCTTTCACTAGTAATTAATAACTGAGACATGCAGTTATTGCAGGAACCTGCAGACATTAATTTAATTGCAGAAGCAAGCAGCAGTTGAGTCAATATCTTGTATCTCTCAACAATATTATACAACTTCTTAAGATTTAAAACCTAAATCTCTTTCCTTAGCCATGGCTGAACATCTTTCTTCATGCTTGAATCTGATGGTGATTGCCCACCACCTTGGCCACCTTGTGTCGATGAAGAGGAACACTGACCCATATATGTTCCAATTTCGTGAACAGCAATTCAAGACGCAGACAGAGAAGAAGAAGAAGAATAGGTTTCTTTTTTGGTGTAAAGTAAGAAGAAAGATCGATGCCAGTAGTACTCCAGCTGACCTTTAATGGAGTTAACGCAAGTAATGGGCCATTACAGAGCAGCTAGCAGTCTCTGCATCTGTATTGTGGTCCTTGCCTTTCTCAGTCTTGTCTCCTCAGGTGACCAGCTCACCATCCCGCTTATAACGAATTTGTATTAATATTTGAACCAAAAGATGACGAGGGAGAAAATTTTAGACAGAATTGTTCTATTATAATTAAATTATTTAATTAATAAAAAATATAATAATAAAAAATTAAAATTATACTTTAATAATATAAAAAACAATTGTATAATAAAATATTTTTTATTAATTAATAATTTTTTTTACTAATTAAATAATTTTACTGTAATATCAAAAATTAATGTAATAAAATTATATTATTTAAAATATTCTCATATTTATATACAAATATAATATTAAACAATATTAATAATTATTTTAAATTACACAAGTTTTTTTTATTAATTTATTGAAAATTAGAATTAAATAAAATAAATATTTAAGTATATTAATTAAAATTATTGAATAAAATAATTTTTAAAAATAAATTATATTAGTAATTTTAATTAATATATTATTTAATTTTGATAGTTAATATATTATTAATTTAAATATTAAAATTAATATAAAATTTTGTACTACTTTAAAAATGTTATTGTGAAAAGATCATTGGGCCAAAAACTAAAATAAGTAAAGCCCAGCCCAGTTATCTTCGAAACGACGTCGTAAACAAACAGGACACGAGGCACCAGTAGATTCCTTGTACCGGAGGCAAGGCAAAATCCAATGTTTCGTGTCGGAATCGCAAAGAAACCCTAACAAGTTTAGCTTCTTCGTCTAATTAAATCCTGTTTAAATATAAATTCTTTCTGATATTAACACCTTCAGTAATCGATTGATCAATCAAATTCCTTGAAACCGTAATAATTCACTGGTTCACTTCGCGTGTCGTGTTGAGTATGTTGTTTTCTTGAATACTAATTATTATTATGTGCATCATTCATGCCCATCAAATTTCGTTCTTTATTTTTTGTTGTTTTCGTTTCTGTATTCAAAAGAAAGGTGGTTTGTGATGTTTCATTGTTTCAACTTGGCAGCGAGGAACCGTAGCTTGGGTTTCGCCATGGCCAAAAGTTCATTCAAGCTTGAACATCCATTGGGTTCGTTGAACAATCTATTTTATAATTATTTTTTTATGGAAATTTGTTTGTCCATATGTTTGTTTTGGTTCAGCTTGTGAAATTTTTATTTGGGTTGATCTTCGATTGAGGTTTTGAGAAATATGTGAAATTTCGTGGCCTCTGTCTAGAATCATCCGAGATTGTCGGAAGGTTCTGTGGTGAATTTGGTGGCTTTTGCTTTCCAATTAGCATGTCCTCAATCCCTTTCTCTGTTATTCCTGCGCATTGTAACATGAAAGAATACTGTACAAATTGATTAGGAACTTTCTTTAAATTGCAAAATGGCAAATTGATTAGCCTTTTCTTTTCTTCCCTGCATTATGTTTTCTATTAATCCTCTTTTTAGCAATTTGATAAGGCAACTATGTCTTTCGATGAACCATGAATGTATTATACATGGTGGGGTCATTATTTATTCTGCATATCAATTATATGTTCTTCCAATTGCACTGCAGATTCTGTATGTGGAGTTGTGATTGCTATTTTTGTTGTTGTTCCTTGGCTATGTTGCCATATTTTGTGTTTATAATATATGTTCAGGACTGAATTGTAACATTGATTCTGTTTCACTCATTTTCTGTTTCTAATTTGTTGGTTATAAATCTTAGAGAGGAGGTTAGCAGAATCTGCTCGCATAAGAGAGAAATATCCTGATAGGATACCAGTAAGATTTTTTTTTCCTTTAAGCAATTCTGCATGCCTTCAATGCATTTTTTTTTCTGATGCACTTACGAGTGTGCTTGCCATGTAGGTGATTGTGGAGAAAGCTGATAGGAGTGATGTTCCTAACATTGATAAGAAAAAGTTAGTTTCATCCACCTTTTTCAATTTTCAATCTCCTATGTTTTCTTTTAATGAAAGACATTTTTTTCATGTAGGTTTTTTTGAAGAAAAAATTTGCATTAATTTCATGTTTCATTGGTAATGAAATTTCTACGGATATGATTACTTACTCTGTAGTATCTTGCTTTATGTTGGTGTTGATTGAGAGTGACAGTATGCTGCTTATAGACTTATGTGGAATGAGGGTTTGTTTGGTGAATTGATTGAATGATTTTTCCTGATGACGAATGTTGGTGATGTTCATTAAATATTCTAAAGCTTGCCTGCGAATTTTCATCAATCTGCTGTGACCCACAGTTGTTGTCATGAGTGCAGATATCTTGTCCCAGCTGATTTGTCTGTGGGGCAATTTGTTTATGTTGTTCGTAAAAGGATTAAGCTGAGTGCAGAAAAGGCTATATTTGTTTTTGTGAAGAACACTTTACCTCCCACTGGTGAGTTGCACTCTTTACTTTTTAAGTGTAAATAATTTCGTGCCATTTTTGTTTGTGTTTGTGAACTGTCTTCTATTGTTATAGGTGCCTTGATGTCTGCAATTTATGAGGAAAACAGAGATGAAGATGGTTTTCTTTACCTGACTTACAGCGGAGAAAACACCTTTGGCTGCTCGTATTGAGAGCAAAGACAACTAGCATGTACTTATATAATTTGAAAGTTGTATATTCTCCACTCATCCCCTGTTTATTTTACAGTTTGGAACCTGCAGGGAAAGAACTAAATTACTATATTATTACTGATTTTCCAATCATCTTTCTGGTGATCCAAGATTTGTGGTTTATAGTTTGGAATCATACTAGAATATATTGATCACTCAAAAAAGAAAACAAAATTTCTGAAATTCTTTCCCCTGCATACAAGAAGATGTACATCTTGTGGTAATGTTCATTTAGAAGGGCCTTCTTTCTTCTGGCATCTAAGCTTGATCCATTTGATGGCACTGGAAAATGCTACTTTTGCTTTGTTGAATCCTTTGGCATTTGCTTTCTTCTTACTGCTTTCATTCTTTTTTTTTGTGTTGTCATCATCATCTTCCATGGCACCAAATCCTCCGGCTCCCCACTGATCTGCCCAGCTTGGAGCTTCAGTGGCCATCTTCTATCTGTTTTAACGCGGCTACCAGAGATGAGTATGGACGGGATTAAAATTTCGAAATCAGAGATTTATTCGTTTGGCTACATTGACAGCATAAATTTTTCTAATGGCATTAAGCTCAGATCCAATTTTGGACATATTTTCCTTCAATCATTTCACATACTCTGCCTGTTACAAGATAAAAAAAAATGGGATCTAATCTTATTTCTAATAAAAGAAAGATGGAAACACAGTATTTGCAGAAATCAACATGATAAAACCATAAAGCCTCGAAGATTTGTAAACTTAAAAATGAAAATTGATAACAAGCCTTGAAGATTTCTTAACTTCAAAGAAAATTGATAACCCGTCTAGAGAGAGGAACAGAGGAGTACCTGGTGATGAACACTTGGATCCAGGAGTTGATAGAGAACAGAAAAATGAAGAGTTGTTCCAGGATTTTATAATAAACTTTTTAATAAAGAAAGAAAGAAGCAGGCCAGTTGTTGTTGATTGTCTTTAACTCTCAATTGAAACATTTTTTTTTATCCGAAGGACTTGCCAACTCACTTGTTTCCATCTTCTGAAGCAAACTTGTTGGGTATCTGAAATAACAAATTTCCTACAAATACAATATTAACATTCAATTATCCTCTGCTTTAGGTTAGATAAGCACCAGCTCATTCTTCCCCAATTACAGCAGCTTATAGAAGAAGAAAGATTATTTATTTATTACAAAATTGAGGATTGAACAACACAGAAACAGTACCCTGCCTCTGCCCCTGTCCTGTCCTGTCCTGTCTATACAGAATGCCATTCAAGCAATACTGAAGTAAAAAACCTCCATGCTTTGCTTCTGTTAGATCGGGCCTTCCACTATATTAATGAATTAAACAGTCACAATAATTAAACAATATAAATTTTGATTTAGTAGGTGCTGCAACAATAAAGCCAGTAAGCAAAAGAAAAAGTAGTAAAGAGGTCGACAAACAGTCAGAATCTCTTTAATTATCTTTAATAATAATACTTAATTTAGATTATGTACCTCAGATGTCCAATTATAGCTGTCACTAACCACATTCATATATTTTGAAACCCACGTCAAGTTGGCAATCATTACACAATGATTCAATCAATCAATGGTTCAAATTTAGCCCCAGAAAGAGAAAAATATAGCAATCAAGAGTTTGGATAATCGTTTCAACTCTAATATTTTATATTTTCATAATCTTATTTATTATATTATCTGATTTAACTCTTGTATTGGAAATTTTTAAATACAAATATGTATTACAGTCAAGTCCTACTTTTCATATCGTATCCATTCTCCATGAACAGTGATGTTGTTTAGTCAAGCAAATTTCAGTCTAGATTGGCTTTGAAGTGATAGATTGCTTTATAATCATATTAAATTTTGTCTTGGAAAGAGGGAACTCTTCAATTTGCTGGCAAATAAAAAGCCTTGTGCTTCCCATTTTGTTCCACTTCGGCGCCTGCTCAATAAGCCATCATTTTCATTCATTCTCGATAACCCATGCTGATCGTATGCTATAAACAACACCCCCAAAATCACAAATGATAAGTCATCATGCAAATGATCTAATCACTCCAGCCAAAGATCAACTAAACATTAAACTAAATTGTAAGCAGCTAATCGATCCAATTAGTCAATAAAGTTTTGGGTTTACTCTACTTCTTCTTCCTTCTTGTCGGTAAATGGTTCGAACCAAGAACCCAAAACAAGATGGTAATTGGTAAAAATTATCTACACGGTACTTCCAAACCTGAAAAGAAAATGGGCAATTCAACAGCAAGCAAGCTCTCTTCCTACTTGGATTTCCTAGTAGATTTTGATCTTTTCATTTTAGTACACTTGCCATCAATGCTTGACCATGTATACCCAGTAGGTATGGCAAAAGGATCATTGTCCCATTGTTGTCCTACTGTCGACGATGATGACGATGAAGCTGATGAATTCCGTTGTTGTTGCTGCTTGCTTGCTGACTGGCTGCCGTTTCGCTTCAGCCACGTCGACCCCTTTACCGACGACAACGAAGAGGAGAATGATGAATAATGGGTTTTGTCTGATTTTTGGTCATCATCTGATTGTCCTCTAACCAGATGTCTCGGACTCGACAGCGGAGTGTAGAATTGCTCGGTTGACTGCAGCTCAATAAATTTCGTGAACGTCACCACCACTCTTACCGTCGGGACCACCGGAATTGCCACCTGACCCCACACAAAACAAACAATGAGACGGTCAGTCTATATTCAGTTACTGCACAATCACCGTTCAAATTCAAAACCATGCGAATCCCTGATTTTGCGATCGTCAACCTTTGACAAAGGCAGAATCGGGACCCATTTACTAGCCAAGATACAAAAGAGTCCTCGGATCATCTGGGTCCCACTTCCTCTATCACACCTCACAAAGTCAAAAAGTTGACAATCACAGACTTCCACGTCCCAGCAACGACTAACCCCGCTAATCAGGAGAGAGAGGAGGTGCTTAAGGTAAAGATCAGGTCTGGTCGTTTTGCTTAAGCATCAAAAGCACCAATAAAAGCAAAGCAACACAGAGGTGATGGACCCCACAATTTAAACAAGATTTATTGTTTTTCCAAAATTACCCTTACCTTAACCGGAAAGGTTCCCGGCGGGAATTTCGTTGTTAACAGTTCTCTGAGCCTTCTCACGGCTTTCACTTTGTTCGCCAAAATATCGAGTAACGGAAGTAATTCCTCAGTCTTTAACGGAAACTGCTCCGTTAACCATACGGAAGGACGTAAGCTCTTCACGAACTCTTTCTCTTTAGTCGGCGGAGGCGCCATCGCAACTGCAGCCGTCGACCTCCTGGGTATCAGCGGCGGAGCCATTGCGGAAGATGGAATTATGTCTACACTTTTTCTCCCCACGCTAATCCAGTCTCTTTCTTCCCTTACAAAACTACTGTGTCTTCTCCTATCGTTATTGTTGACGTTGAATCCGAAACTTGGATTTTCAGCCACCAAAAATCCGTCATCGTCTTCGTCAAGTTCTAACGGCAATACCTGCTCGCTTCCAGCAACGTCATTGTCAGTTACTTTCCTCGACCGAAAACTGAAAACGACGTTATGTAATTCATAGACCCTAGCTTTCCATTCGCCGATGGATTCCGTCTTCTCTTGTCTTCTCCAATTGGTTCGTCCTACTAGTTCAGCTTTGGTGACGTCCATTCCTGGGCGGTAAACGCTGGTTTGGGCGCAGAAACCGGCAATGTCGGACTCGGACATGGGACCACCAGCATTTTCAAAGGCGTCAAAGAATTTCCGATCGTCGTGGTTGAGAACAAGCAGCGAACCGGCTGGAACGTTGTGCGTCTGGTCACCATCACCGAGGAAGAGAAAGCTTTGATCCGCGCGTTGGATTTTTAAGCCGTCAAAGCCAGCCAACGACGTGTCGGCCCGGAGATTGCCGTCGCGTTTCCAGATCTTATAGGTATCGGAGGGAGCAATTTTTCCAACAAACGGAATGACTGAGCTCTCGAAATGGAAGGAAATTTCCATGTAGAAGTCACGCATTCTGCGTAAAACCGAAATAACACGTGGCAGGCGACGGCGCCACTTGGCCCAGGCGGAACGATGGTGGAGCTTGAGCAGAATCAGAGCAATGTCAGAGTTTCGACGACATATAGCTTCTTGCAGGGGATTCCACCCGGCGGCGTTTTGCAGAGACGCGTCAGCGCCAGCGGAGGCCAGGGATCGTGCGGCGAAGGCGTCATTAACTCGGACAGCGAGGTGGAGAGGGGTTTCTCGGGACGGAACATCCCGACGGTCAATGACGGATGAGATTTGATCAGCGACTCGTTCCTGGCTCAGAGAGTCAGACTCGGTGTGAATTTTAGCAGGATCTGCTAGTTTAGGTAGAGTCGAGATAATCCGATTCAAAGTAGCGTGATCACCCAACACGACAGCGTAATGCACGGGGCTGTGGGAATAGTCTTCCGGTCTAATAGCTGGAGACGACGTCGCAGGGGATGCCGTGGACGACTTGGCCATTTTTCTCCGATGGGGCTCCGAAGCAGAGGAGAAGTCAAGACTCGAGAGACAGAGCGCTAATGCGTTTCTTTTGACTGACGCGGACAACGGGTGAGAACGTTTATGGGTAAGAGAGACGGGGGGCATTTTAGTCATTTGGGGAGACGGGATTTTGTTTTATTGGAGAGTGTGAGGTGAGGGAGGAGAGGGGAGTAGATACACGCAATCTGGCACTGCTTTTGGGGATTCTTCGAGCAGCTTGGAAGGAAGGGAGTCCGCGGATACTTTCTGTCCTTCCGTTCCGGCAGAGGACTGTAACTGCTCTTTTTTACCTTCGCTCCCTTTGTCTTTAATTTTCTTTTCTTTTTTGGTTTTGAATTTTTTTTTATATATAATTTTACTCAATAAATTTTTAATTTTTATTAAAATAATTCAAATATATATATATATATATTAAATTTAAAGAAGTGGAACCTAATTGTGCTGGTTGGATCTATAAAATCTAAATTCATTAATCTTATGTCATATTCAATTTAATATTTTGAAGAAGTAAGTCAAGGAATGATGCCTTGAGATAGAAACAACAATGGCATTTATTTATTTGATTTTTTTATCCTGGAAATTACCAAAGCTTTGATATGATCCAAATGCTAATCTTAGCAAACTAGAATATGCAGAAATATACTAAATATGGAAATATCATATGTTTGTTTTCCCATTTGAGTTCTTTTGATGCATATTTCTCCTTTCATCTTCCAATTTCTATGCGAGTTATGCAACAGATCATGAGCAGACAGATTGGTGCAATCTTGTGCCCCATTCTTCTTCTGAGTTGACCAATCTACAAATGGGCAATCACTTGGCAGCATGGGGCAATGTTTACAATGGTGAGAAGGGAATTTCCATTGTTTAGAATTATTTCAAAGCAAGTTTCTTTTTTTTTGTCTAAATCCAGAGTTGATCTTTAGGAATGATTGGTTGGGACATGGAAAAAGAAAAGAAAAGAGAAAGTGTGTAGTTTAGACTTCCTTTTGTCGGGAGCATATGCAATGCAAACAGGAACAGAGGATGGTGTCTGCCTTAGCCCAGACCAAACCCTAACGGATATCACTCCCTTCCATGGCTTTGCTCTGCCCTTTCTCTTGCTAGACTTTATCACTAATAACCTTAGGAATCACCATAACTGCTAGACTATTGTCAACAGATCAAATTATAAATAGTGGATTATAATATTGAAGATTAACCCAAGGGAGGAAAAATTTTCAACTTTGGAATTTTGTTCATACATGTTTGAGTGTAACATGGTGTTTCCATGTAGGTATTGAAGGTTGATGATAATTGATTATGACACATGCTTTATTCGTCCAGAATCAGTCCAGCCCAGATGGGTAGATGTTTCGTAGAAACCTCTCGAGAGAAGAACACTGGGTCAAGCCTGGCTGCTAAAGAAATTTTGTGATCGATTGAGACACAAGAAACAACAATGCTCATGTTGTTTTTGCTGGTATGCGAAGGGAGAAAGAGATTCCAGGGTACGTGTCATCATTAGGCAAAAATTTCCATTACATTATTTGACGAGGTGAGTATCGTTCAATATTGAAGCCTTCAAATTATTTGCCCGATATCAAAGGTAATGCTTTTCTTTCTTTCGAACATGTCACTGTAACCATGGGTCCATGCATCATCAATGGAATGGAAGCCACTGACATTTGTCCAGGACTCAGCTCTCCCTAGATATTTCCAAGAACTGCTAGAGAATTTCCGTGGTTTCTTCTAGCTAGCGCTGTCTATATATAGAGGAGAAGAGCCAGAAATTTATGGTCAAGAACAAAACAGAATTACTTTTTGAGGGCTTTGAGTATTTCCAAGTTTCTGTTATATCAATTCAATGGCTTCGTTATCTAGCTTGTTTAGTTGCTTTTCTGATTCAAAGAGGGTTTCATGCGAGGGAGAGAAAAACAACAACAACAACAACATACAGAGGAGATCAAGCAAAACCGAAGCCGAAATCGGAAGCAAATTAAACAAGAACAAGTCTTCTTCTAAGAAAAGCAGTCCAATTCCAGTGACTTACTTCCCCATTGGATCAAGACTTTCTCTCTTATGATCATCAGAATGAAAGCTGCACAGGTGGGATTGTTCTTATAGCTTGTATTCTTTGATTTTAGCTTTCCCTTTTCTCTTGAATTCCTTCTCCAATCAGGAATTTATTTTGCACTGTTATCAACTCATTCTTCTTTCGGGCATATGATTTATTGGTTAATTTTCATTCATTCATTTATTTATTTTTTGTGCTTGAAAAGTTTTAGTGTAATACTGTTAGCCCAAACACTAATCGTAGACCAATCCACAAACCGTTGAGAATAAAGAAGCTGTGAATAAAATTCAGAAATGGATGGTTCCAGTCTTCCATTGAAGATCAACAAACCACAACTGACTAATTATGAAGAAGATGAAACATTTATGAGCAACACATGTCAATTGGACCACCAAACGCCCTGTCTTTATCATGCTCAAGAATCAATCCCATATCGTATGTATGGTTGCACTAAAAAGCATGACAGTAATTTTTCTAACTTCACGCGAGAGAGAGAGAATAAAGCAAAATCAAAAGAGTTTTGAGATTGGTGTGCTAAGAAAATATGAATAAAAAATATAAAATATTTAAAATAATAATATAAAAATTAAAATAAATAAATATATACAGGTACAGGCAATCCCGATCCCCTGCGAAATGGCTATAAGTTTCCAAATTCATTAATTTATACCAGCAAATTATGGGATATCTAAAGGGGGGTGAGGAGTGATTTTCCAATATCTCAACTCACCAATTCAGTCAGACAACAGACAGACAGATGGACAGCTACATGAATTGCATGATTTTCTTAGACCAATCAAAACACTTCCATTACATTTGTGTACTCTTTCATCATCACTATCATACCTAACCCAACACGGTCCAGGTGGTCCACTAAATCACTATCGATGGAGGCAATCTAGCTTATGGCTTGGTTGTTAAAAATTATTAATGAAGCAGGTAGCCATGGATGGAGTAGAAACCATAACATATTTCTTTACGAAATTTGATTCCTATACCCTCACCTTTCACCGAAATTACTGATAATACTCACGTATCTGCAATTTAACCCAACCCAATGAGGCGGCCACGAGTGCATGATATGAATAATCTGTTGCAGACATCCTACCATTATTAAAATTTTCATCTTTATCAAGTTTAACAAATTTTTAATAACTAATTATACAGATTTATTCAATTATCATGTTCATCATATTTAATCCAAAAAAAATGCACAGTTGTTGGCAGCGTTATCAGTATGGTATGGTGAAAAGATGCTACATTCTTCGTACGATGAAGTTCGTGTTCTTATTTCTGTCTCTCAAACTGAGTGTGTCCACAGGTTTTTGTTTCCTTGCATGACAAAAATTCTTGTCTCTCTAGAAACCAGAAGAAACGTGTGGTCAAAGTTCTGTTGAGTTCACCAACAGGTTTTTCTTTCGTTTTTCTATGCGTATTTATATGTATGTTCACCAAAAGTCTCGTGTAAATCGAAGATTCTTACTTCAGTTTCATCACAGTAATTGATACCTAATAGATAAAAACCACTACTGCTTTCACGGTGGGTTTCATGACCTCCCATTGTAACCATGCTCTCCTTGACAAAGCAATTTTCGGTGTCGCCTAAAGTTCTTCACCGCCTAAAGTTCTTCACCTACAACAACAACTCTGGCTCTCATGAATCTGGATTTGTGAGAGACCATTTCTTTTGCTTTAGCATTGTTAAATCTTTTACAAAGTTTGAAACTTTTATGGCTTGGAAGGCTGAACCCATCCGGGGTTGTACTAAAACGCCACACTTTCATTAGGGTTCTGCCAGATTTGGGCACTAGAACATGTCGGTTTGCTTTGGATTTGAGGTTTTGGAACAAATGGGAATGTCGCTTTTTGGTTTTTTTGGCTCAGACTCAGCAACCCTCCTGGGCCGTTGAATGGTCTCAAAACTCGAGTCGACTGGTTTTCGTAAGGATTTGAATCTTCTTCCTAGTGAGCTTACCGCTTAACGTTTCTTTGAATTTGCCTTTCGTGTTACTCGCAGTGTTTTGCGTCAGGTTGTTTTACTACTTAAGCACCATTAGCTTTAACAATTGTTCCTTTTCTAATTTGCATTTGAGCTATATATGGCTTTATCGATTGTTCCTTTTTTATAGATTTCACTTTCTATTTCTAGGAAGGTCAAATTTAGCTTTCTTGGTGAATGGAAACGTGTAAATCATTCTTTATTTATACCAAGTTGTGATTGAGTATCAAGGAGTGATGCATTGTAAAGATAATATTTTTAATGCAATCTTCTGAAGCTCTTACAGTTCCTCATCCGAAGATTATATTCATGGTTGTTAGATACAATGAGAGCATATCTTTTTGAGATGAGCCATTTTCTTGAAGTTCACTAAATGTTATTGTTCTACTTCAGTTTTTCGGAACTGTAATTTCTGGATTTTATCTAAACGGGAATGATGCTGCATTTTGTTCTTTCTTCTGGTTCTCTGTATTATTTTCAAATTGCAGAACCCTTATCAGCAATGGAACTTTCTTATTTTGTTGACGATGGTTCAAAAGTGCGAGTTGCTTACCAGGTATAATTTTCATTGATTATGTTGCCATTGTAGGGCATACCACGTGCATATGGAGAGGCTGCTGGACGAAAAGGCATATCCGAAGTGTGAGACCGTCCCGTGTGATCAGTTTGAAGCAGCATTCAAGGTTAAAGTTTTGTTTGAATTCATTTACTGTTATAAAAGCAACTACCCTGGATTTTTACCTTTACTCTGCTGAATTCCATTCAACAGGCAGCTGGGCTGTCGGTGGTAGCATCCACCGTAATTATGACTTACCACCCCGGCATAGGCTGCACGTAGTCGGGGAGGTACAGTTGGTAGCTACCCGTTGCCTTCTAGGGTTGCCCAGTATAAGGAAGGAGAAGATCCACAGGTTTGTCTTATTCACATCTTTCTAATTATTACCTTCGCTTGTTTTGTCAAAGCGAAATCTTACAATCTCTTGGGACTTCAAATTGTAGGATCTGCTTAAAAGTTAAGAAAAAAATATTAAGAAAGAAAACATTTAGTTTGCTATACATATAGTTAAAGGACGTCCATGAAAACATTTACTTATTCCATTAGATTTTCTATGCCTTAAGATTGATTGTTCTCTGGTAGTAGGTACATTGACTACCTTTTGCATACCGACTTTGAAGCTTCCATGGCCGATTCCCGTGCTCAGTTTGCTTCGAGACATTTGCAGGTGAGGCTCTTCTTGCTTCACATCATTATACTGTACAACTTTCATATGCCTTTTACACCAAACTTTGACTACATCGCCCTTTTGTGTGTCTGTAATTACATTATTAATAAGTATATTGCTGCCTGCACATATTTCGAAGCCATATTGGTTTCTTGCATCGTTTCTTGTAGAAGGCATGATTTAGCATCATACAGTTGTATACGGCCGAGCGCCATGCAGTTCAATGTAACAATCCCTTTTGTAGGAATTTGATTCTATATATGTTCTAAATTTTTCTTCTTTTTATATAATTTGGCAGGAATTTGCGAGGTTTCTTCCCAACACTGGTTTCCCCATAGTTTGTTTTAGTCTTAGTCTGACCATCAAGTTTCTTCCGAAAGGAACATCGCATCCTGCAAGGTCTGTTAAACTCCATGTAAGTGCAACAGCATCCGTGATCTCTTGGCTCTATATCATTTGTCAAATTTTTTGACATTAATATTGTATTCCGTAAGATTTGTGTAACTTTATAAAAGAGTAGCAGTCATTAGTAAGAAGTGGTATTATGAAACTCCAACAAAACAATTCAACCTCCCTTCTTGCACATACATCTTCCAGTCTAGCTTGAAGATGAAGATGGAGGTTTTCTTGGAGGGTATTCTAGATCAAATATGGCAAATTCTGGCCAATAGTATTCCTTTCTTTGAATAAGAGTCTTGCATTCCATACAATAAAAGTTATACAATCACTTCTCTTGCTTATTCACACTAGTGGTAGGAAACTATGTAAATGTAGATCAAATTCCTCCACAACTATTTTTATATCCTTTCAAGGAGTTTCGTTAGTTAAATCAATTAGTACCTATCATGGACAATCATTCCTTGTGAAGTTCCTTTAGAAAAATCTCCATTGTCAACCAGCATCCACATATCACCATACAATGAGCCTATTAACAAACTAAAACTTGCCTTAAATACACCAAATGAGAGAGATGTTAAATTAACTGGTCTAGAGAAAACTTACAATTTTCCAGCCATCTGGGTCTGCAAAAGATGTAATTTTGGTATTGATTCCAGTACTGGTTGTCGAGTTATCTTCCCTCCTAACTCTTGTTTACATCATCAGTACCAATAGCAACCTACGACAGATAACACGATCATCAGAAAAAAGTCAATTCTCAAATGAAGAAATTTTACCGAAGCTTCCAGTATGAGTACTAAGATTCTCAAATGCTCAATGGCTTCGTCCCAAAGCATTCAGTATAAAACCTGACAACAAAAATATAGAACAACATTCCAGCATTAAAAATTTACCAATTATGTTAACCAATACTTACTTGATGGTACGATCAAGATCACCTACACTATACGCGACATGAAGAAAGCGTCGGTTATCTTTCTTTGGCCATTCCAACAGCTCAGTATTTCGAGCAACCGATGCAGCCTCAGCCATTTTTGATATGAACAACTACTTTGATTCCTTCCCACAAGTATATAAACACAAATAATGATGCAAATTACAACGCAGATTATGTGAAATAATAATAATAATAATAATCAGTTTAACATATTATATAACGTAGCGCCGAAATCAAATTATACAACGACCTTATTATTTTATCAAGAGAAGACAATATTCAATCGTTTTTCTCATCTGACATACAATCAGATTTTGTTTTTTATCTGACATACAATCATACTTCAATCATTGGTATAACATCTTGTGTAATTTCTAAGACAACTAAACAGTCTGGCAACTTACAAATTGGTGTAACAAACAAAGCATCCGAGTTTAAAGGGCAGGCTGTATGGTGTATGAATAAATTAGTTGTTTATTACCATGAACAACCATGGTGCACTGTTTTAGTAATGTTGGCACTTTATTGATTGATCTAATTATATTAGTAATATTAACGTAATAAGACTGTTTTATCTATAACTTTTTCCTTCTAATAAGTAGGAGATTTGCACTTCATGGTTAGTGGATGCCTTGCATCACAACGTTATTACTCCTTGCGCAGTTTCTTCAGAAAATCTTCGTTGTCAACCAGGACCTACACATCAACACAAGGAAAACATACCATGACTGAGTGTTAACTAATGGAAATACTGCTACAACGTAGGTTGGTCTGTGACAAATATGTTTATATGAGCCAATTTAAGCACAAACGATAGGAGAAAACCTACCGTTTTCCAGCCATCTGGTTCTAGAAAAGAGGTAATTTTGGTATTGAGTCCAGGAATTGGCCCGGGTTGTCGAGTTATTTTCCCTCCAAGCTCTTGAGTAACCACGTTGACAAGCTCAGCACTTTTGTATACGTCATCAGTAGTAATAGCAACCTATAGAAGATACCACAATCATCAAAAGAGGGTTCACAAATGAAGAAAATGTCACTGAGGCTTCCACTAGAAGTACTAATAATGCCTGTGCATAAACGTTTCCCTTGCTCTACTCGCTCACACCATAGCTATAAGTTAACTCCAGAACAGTAGTCTCATATTCATCCGCATATCCAACCACGGCCGGGGTGTAGTGTATAAACGACACCACCAAAATAGAGGGAAAATCCAATAGTCCTTCCATAATCCAGAACTATTTCGGCTCCTGCACATAAAGCGCTCTTACAACGAATGGATGTTCAATTATTGGGCCATGAAGGCGGCAAGCCCACAAAAAGCCCACAATACGCTGTTGACCACGTCTTTCCAGCTCCCTTGACGACAGCAATGAGTACTGGATTGAGGACCGGCCAATCAGGGACCGCCAACTTTGTATAATCCACGGATCAGCCTTACGTTCAGAATTATGTCCAGGTTCAATGAATCTGGAAACACGCCGTCTCCTTCAGCTATAATTGTACTCCCAATCCATCGTTTTTTTCTGCGAACGCGGAAGGAAAAATATAGGGGAAGGGGAAATTTACAGAATTCAGTAATGGCTTTGGCTGTAACTTCTTCTAATGCAATTTTTCGTTCCGGTTTCTCTTTTTCGAGTTCTTCCAACGATGTTAAAGGTACAGTTTTTTTTTATTATTATCTGCTCTTAATTTTGTAGAAAAAGAAGAGAAAACTGAGGATGTTTTTCTTCGTGTTGTTTTGTGATTGTAGCTTCACAAATCGGTTCGTTCCGTTTACTGGATAGACCGTACTCGCCATCTAGAAGTCTTTCTCAACGACATAGTTCCGTGAAGCCGGTGAATGCGGAGCCAAAACGAAATGATTCCGTGGTGCCTCTTGCAGCAACCATTGTTGCTCCTGGTAAGTTCTTTTCTTTTTTTTCCTCTTTTTAAAAAAATTTATTAAGCTAATTCTTCTAAGTGGATTTATGGTGACATGATTGTGTTAATTTTGCAGAAGTGATAGAGAAAGTAGAGACGGAGAAGGATTTTGAGCAGTTGGCGAAGGAACTTGAAAATGCTTCGCCTCTTGAAATAATGGACAAAGCGCTTGAGAAGTTTGAAAACGACATCGCGATTGCTTTCAGGTAATTTTTATTTTACTTAATTGTTAATTGGCGTTTCTGTATGCCAAATTCAATTGTGCCGATCGTAAGAGGGATAACTTCTAATTTTTCAATATGATAGTTGATAATTTTGCATGTAGTGAACGGGAACGAAAATGAGGGGAAGATTAGATGACATAATTAGATTGGTGTTGTGGACTTCTAGTTCTCAATTTGAAATGTTTGATTGCATTCAAACAGATGTGACAGCAATATTCCTTACTGTCATGGTACTTGGCGGATTATTTTTGTCATCTACTTGACAGACCATGTTACCTGATATGCAGAATTTAGAAAACAAGTTAGGAACTGTGATATTAGCTGTCTCTCCCATATGGGTTAAATCAGATAATGGCAATATCTTGTCCCGGCATTCAATTAGGATGTAGCCTAGCTGAGCATTGGTATGAAAATTAAGGCGTGTTAAATGTTACATCAAATGAGTATTTACCAACAATTAGCTGATCATAGAATAAATATTTGTATGTTGCAGTGGTGCTGAAGATGTTGCATTGATCGAGTATGCGCATTTAACTGGTCGACCATATAGGGTGTTTAGCCTGGATACTGGGAGGCTGAACCCAGAAACATATCAGTTCTTTGATGCGGTTGAGAAACATTATGGCATACACATCGAGTACATGTTCCCTGATGCTGTTGAGGTTCAAGCATTAGTGAGGAGCAAGGGGCTGTTCTCTTTCTATGAGGATGGGCACCAGGAGTGCTGCCGAGTGAGGAAGGTGAGGCCCCTTAGGAGGGCTCTTAAGGGTTTGCGTGCCTGGATCACTGGCCAAAGGAAAGATCAGTCTCCAGGTACTAGGTCTGCAATCCCTGTTGTCCAGGTGGATCCAGTTTTTGAGGGGTTAGATGGTGGGACTGGCAGCCTGGTGAAGTGGAACCCAGTGGCAAATGTTAAGGGCAATGACATTTGGAACTTCCTTCTCACCATGGATGTTCCTGTGAACACATTGCATTCACAAGGGTACATCTCAATTGGGTGTGAGCCATGCACAAGACCTGTCCTACCAGGGCAACATGAAAGAGAAGGAAGGTGGTGGTGGGAGGATGCCAAGGCTAAGGAGTGCGGCCTCCATAAGGGAAATCTAAAACAGGGAGATGCAGCGGTCAATAGCAATGGTAATGGTGCTGCCCATGCAAACAGAGCTCCCGAAGTTGCTGACATTTTCTATTCCGAGAATTTGGTGACTCTGAGCAGAACAGGAATTGAGAATTTGGCAACACTGTACAATAGACAAGAGCCATGGCTTGTTGTTCTGTATGCCCCATGGTGCCAATTCTGCCAGGTAATAGACTTCTTAAACTATCTAGAATGCAGTGAACAATGCTCATTTTGGGCTTATGCATCTTAACTGGTTTTCATGTGAATTTCAACAGGCAATGGAAGAATCATATATTGAGTTGGCAGACAAGTTGGCCGGGACTGGTGTGAAAGTGGGCAAGTTCAGAGCAGACGGCAACCAGAAGGAATATGCGAAACAAGAATTGCAGCTAGGAAGCTTCCCGACAATTTTGTTCTTCCCTAAACACTCTTCAAAGCCGATAAAGTACTTGTCAGAAAAGAGGGACGTTGATTCATTGATGGCTTTCGTGAATGCCCTTCGGTAACTTGTAGATCATTTTCAAAAGAAGCAGTCAATTCATTTCTTGATGGAAGTTAAGGTTTCTATTCATTGCCATTTATGAGTGACTGGGCAATCCCTGGTTGGAGCTGGAATTCATGACAATATGAATTTCTTATTCTGGCACTCACGCCCATGAGGCACAATGTAATTTGGCTCTTTTTTCGTTAGATACATCTTTGGTATAGGGTTCTTTTCAAATTGTCTTTTGCGAGTCTCTAGGAAAGATTGTTGACATATAACCGGAGTCTGTTTTGAATGTGTTATTTTGGAGTATGAGAAATGCTGTTCGTGGAACTGGAATGAGTGGGGTGCACTTTGTTGGGCACTCCTCCTTTTGGCGGCTCTATATAATAACGTTCTTAAGATCCTTACCAGTTTGATTTATTCAACCCCGGTAGTCACACGAGTGCATGCATTCTCATTCTAGTGCAACTTTCGTCTTGCTTGCGACCGCCATTTACAAGAACACTGGCCAATTTTACTAGTTTGGTTGACACTCCAAGTCGGAGGACTCTGGATTTTATGAGATCTGGTGAGTAAAACTCTGTATGCACCCTGATGCATGGGTGGACCGATTCCAAAATATTATCAATATAATCCCCACAGCGCTAGACCAGGAACACTCGTTAAGATAGCACCAAAACAAGCAAGCAATGGCGTTCCTTTACGCAAAGCGGACATAATCACAGTATGTAGTAGACAATAAATACTAATATTGTAAGATTAACGCCGTTAAGCTAAGAGTTTGTTCTATATTTTGTAAGTACTTTAACTAATTTAATTAGTAATGGATCTCACTCTTAAAACAAAATCTTGAAAACAATATTATACACTTGCAAATACGGTATGGTATAGATGTCAAGATTGAGACGGAGAAAGGCATCAGAGATCCATACTTTCCCATCAAAGTTCCTGTTTCTGAGAATACGAAAATGATATTCCTCCCACCATTTCTATTTTCACATCCCTTTTCATGATTCCTACCCTGGCCTTGTTGTGATATCCGCACGATGTGGAAGGAATGAACTCTCCTAGGATACCAATTTTCAATTTCTCGATGTCATGAAGCATCTTTCTCTTTCCACTGCAGAACAATAATCGTGTTTGTTTCATTACCATGCAACATTGCAGAAAAATACGGAGTAATATTTTTATTTGACAAACCAAATAATTTAAATAGATGTATAGTCAGTTGAGCAACCCAGTGGTGGATGAACAGCAATATCAGATTCTATTCACATCCATCTTTTTTGTCAATTCAATTCCCTTTCCCTTTCTTTTCCCTTGACAATGGCCCTTTTTCATCATCATAACTATGCTTTCACTAACAAGAAACTATGACCAACTGTCAAGATTTTGAGGCTCCCGTGTTCTTAACATTTGCTAATACAGTAAGATCAACTGGAAAGTCAAGAATTTTAATGGGATTTTAATCTTTTACCTTGCACAGTGACTACAGAACATAGAATGCATATCTGGTAGTAGTAATGACCCACACGTGATGCAGATGGTTGTTATTTTTTATTATTTTTTTTTCTGATTGCCCGTGACTCGCTGCTGCATATGGTACCGGCGCTGCTCTGCTTATTTTTGTCTGATTGCAATGGCTACAGCGATTTCTCGTGTCTTGATTCTTCTTTTGGCTAGCGTGGTCATGTCACTTCACCTGTCTTTCTTTTGATTGTATTAGTTGAATGAAGCTATTTTCTCATTCAACCATAGAGATTAGATCACCTAATTAGTCGTAGAAAGACCAACAACTTAGATAACCAATGCTAAGTTTGATCCGCCATTCTCGAATGGTGATAAAGATTTGAGTTTTTTGAGCAGAGACTTGGAAAGTAACAAAAATGTTGGCTGCTGTGTTGCAACAACGTCTCTCTGCAAAACGCCAGCCTGGAATTCAAGAACAATCTTCAAAGTGTAAAAGTACAGGACCAGAAGCAGCCGTTGTTAAGTTACCATACGGTCCTTTTAACTTCAACAAAAGTTACAGTCTTAATCTCGACCACGCATTTAACCGTGAAATATAATAAAGAAACCATTTATTTAGTTTCCTCCAAAGTTTGAACTTTTACAAGTAACCAACCAGTCCAAACGTTGAAGTGTTAAATTAATGTGATTAATAAATTAAATTGCAGGAGTGATTTTACCTTGCTGTCGGTTCACAGGTTCAACTTGGGGAAAAGCAGTAATAACACATCTTTTGGGAAACAAGAATCTAGGCCACTCCAAAAACAAGATTTCTTTTGGTAAATGCCCAGTTGTTTCTTCGAACCGTTCATTTCTTTAAGTCAATTCCCAAACACAAACCAAAACGCGGTCTCTCAACACTAAGGAAAATCCCACAAGATAATGCAAGGTTCTGGAGCTGAACCTGAAGCAGAGGATAGAGAAGTAAAACTCGACCTTGGCTCCAATGGAAAACTCTAAGCTGATCCTTTTCATTATCTATTACTTCACGGTGCTCTTTGCAGGTAATATCCCAAACCCGAGTTCAAAGACCACATTTTAAAGTAGCGTGCATTTTTTTGAGGCTTTGCTCGCTGAATTTTTGCAGCTAAAGCAGTGGACCAGGATAAAGAACCGTTCGTTGGTGTTAACATAGGCACAGATGTGTCAAATCTGCTCTCACAAACGGAATTGGTTTCATTCTTGCAAGTGCAGAAAATCACACACATACGGCTCTACGATGCAGACCCGGACATACTCAAAGCACTGGCTAACACCAAGATCCGGGTTATCGTCAGTGTGCCCAACAACCAGCTTCTTGCAATTGGATCCTCTAATACTACTGCAGCTTCTTGGATCGGTAAAAATGTTGTTGCTTACTATCCTGAAACACTCATTACAGCCATTTCAGTGGGTGATGAAGTGTTAACAACTGTACCCTCTTCAGTTCCAATTTTAGTTCCAGCAATTGAGTCGCTTTATAGTGCTCTAGTGGCTGCAAATTTGCATACCCAGATCAAGATTTCAACTCCTCATGCAGCATCTATAATTCTTGATCAATTTCCACCTTCTCAGGCCTTTTTTAACCAAAGTTTGAGTTCAATAATGTTGCCGTTGCTTCATTTCTTGTCGAAAACTGGGGCACCGCTGATGATGAATCTTTATCCTTATTATGTGTTTATGCAAAACAAAGGTGTTGTGCCTCTTGATAACTCGTTGTTTAAGCCATTGACGCCATCTAAAGAAATGGTTGATCCAAATACTTTGCTACATTATACTAATGTGCTTGATGCCATGATTGATGCTGCATATTTTTCTATGAAGAACCTGAATGTTACAGATGTTAGAATTCTTGTTACTGAAAGTGGGTGGCCTTCGAAGGGGGATTCGAAAGAGCCTTATGCTACTGTTGACAATGCGGATACATATAATTCAAATTTGATTAAACATGTTTCAGACCGTAGTGGAACTCCTTTTCACCCAGAAGTCACTTCAAGTGTGTATATCTATGAGTTGTTTAACGAGGATTTAAGGGCACCGCCTATATCAGAAGCAAATTGGGGGCTATTTCATGCAAATTCAACACCTGTCTATTTGCTTCATGTATCAGGAAGTGGGACTTTTTTGGCTAATGATACAACAAATCAGACATATTGCATTGCAGTGGATGGTGTTGATGCAAAGACATTGCAGGCGGCACTGGATTGGGCGTGTGGTCCTGGGAGAGCCAATTGTAGCGAGATTCAACCAGGGGAGTCTTGTTATCAGCCTAATAATGTGAAAAACCATGCTTCTTATGCCTTCGATAGCTATTATCATAAGGAAGGAAAGGCTGCTGGGTCTTGTGACTTCAAGGGTGTGGCGATGATCACAACAACTGACCCAAGTAAGCGCTAGCTACTAGCCCACTACATTATGGTTTTAATTCTAAAAGGCATGAATTATATATTTTTGCATTGCATTTTGCATACAATTAAGGATACTAGTTTTTCTATCTGTCGTATGTAGTTTGTGATTCACAGGCTGAGTTTCACCATCATTCATTTTCTGACCTTTATCTGGAAATATGGGACATATTAAATGCTTGGGATTTCTGACCTTTATCTGGAAATATGGGACATATTAAATGCTTGGGATGCCCAAACTCAGAAGGGAATAGAAGGGGGAAAAATGAAAAGTGTTAGTTGTGTCATTTTACTCTTCTTTTACAACTTAGAAGTGCTTAAGCAAGAAGTAGTCCACAAAAGTGTAGCAATATCATTACTGGCACCCTCTAATCACGATCTTCTCGGGATTCTCAAGGGGCAAAGCTGATTCCTAAACAGGAAAAACGTGTGATTCTTTCCTGACAGATGCACATGGGCTCTTTACTGATTAAATATTGAATGTTGGTGCTGGAAAGACTGTTTGTTATCAGTAGGAGAACAATTATTTACATTTGGACAAGGCTCTTCCGTTGTGAGCCCCATTGTGCCATGATTATGTCACGAGAATATGGCCACCTCCCCAGGCTAAGACTTTCCATGGAAAATAACTTGTTTTCTTGCTTGTTTATTACTGAAAACAACTTCACTGTTTGCCAGTATGCACTGGAATGAGGTGTTGTTCCAATGGGATCGAGCTCTGTGTTATATTGCTGCTGCTAATATACTGCCATGTTCATTGATATCTGATTAATGTGCTCTGATTGTCGGGTATATTTGCAGGTCATGGGAGCTGTATATTTCCTGGAAGGTGAGATAGTATCTTTTCTTGACACAGTTGGGACAGTTATGATTCTATACATTATGTTGTTTCTAAATTTTTGACAAAATTTCATGACAAAGTACATTTTAAACAGAAAAACAAATTTAAGGTTAACAGAGTTATTTTCTTTCGATTTTCAGTAAGAAGGTGAGCAATAAGACGAAAGCAGTAGTAAATTCAACCCAAGTAAGTGGTGCAGCAGATAGGTTAAGATTGATCACTCTCCGCGACAACCAAATGAGTGCAAATGCTGTAGCTTTCTCTATTTTGTTATTCATTCCCTTCATGACTCCATGGTTTTCTGGAAAGTAAATTTTTTTTTCCTTTTCAAATGTATCATTATTTTGTTTTTGGATTCGTTGATGATCTATGGCTTCTGTAGGAAGTGCTTAGTTAGCTGATAGCTTCATTTGGAAGTTCAATATGGTAATTTGGGTGGCTTCTGATTGTAATTATCATAATTTTGACGAGGAGAGAAGCATAGATTAACTTTATGTGGTATATTCTACCTTCTTGCAACAGTCTCACCAAACGTTAAGGGAATGATTAAAAGCACTTTCACTGTTTCACATTTAACTGGAAAATTGATGGCCCCCATGCCTCAAAATGCACAGGTAACTCCCACAGATACAGAGTGACATCACTCATGTAATACATGCAGTATATCCACGAGTTCAAGGTGGATATCCAAGAACAACAGCATTGGACTTCAAAAACTGCAAACAACTTCCCAAGTTTCAAATGACTTCTTGTTTTTTTGGCAGACAGCAACTGCCTTCCCTCTTCAACCAACCACAAACCGTAGAAATCCTGTTTCTTCTGATTTTACAGCAATTCTCAAGACAACAAAAAGCCTAACAATGTCGTTTTCATGGGCGTGCAAGAAATGCACTTTCCTCAACTCTCCGTCTCAAATCTTAGCCAGTCAAATTTGTCTAACTCCATCTTCTTATTCTCTTCTTCAAAGCCTTCACATCTTCTGTCCACAGTTGGTCGTGCGAAGCCTGCACTTTTTTGAACCCGTACAATAACAAACTGCGAACTTTGTTACACCGGGGCTCCCGTCTCTCTTTTACGAGCTTCGGGTACTTGATTGATGTCACTCTTCATTCAGAGCTGGATTCTTCTGTTGGGTACTAGTACTAGCAAGAGAAAGAATAGGGTTCAAGATTTTGATGAAGATTATGGTGGCTTTGATGGGTTTCGTAATTTTAAGGACTTGGAAGAATGTGGTTACTGAAAAGGGTGAGCTTTGGTTGTTCCGGTTGAACTTTTCGAGGTTTGTTTGCGGAACTTTGCCTAGCACGAATTTATAATTAACCAATCACAAACAAATTTTAATAATAAATTTATTTAATAAAATAATAAAAATAAATAAAACACAAAAATTTATTATAAAAGAATTTTTTTATAACAAAATTATTTTTTAAAATTCATTTTGAATTATTTTATTTTTAAAATTATAATTTTTTTTTAAAATAAAATTCTTAAACAATATATTTGAATTTTCTTTGAAAATTTGTTCATGGAGGGAGGTCTTTGATTACTATAACATATTTTACAATTTTACAAATAAGGACGATATTTCAAAAAAATGGAATTTCAATGTAAAAATTGAAATGCTTTGGCTGTGAACCCTTCAGAAATTCGATCATGGGGCGATTGCCGAGGTTGAAGTTCAGGGGGTTAAGTCATTGGCTGTTACTACTAGCCATTTTCAGATCCCCTGCCCGGCCCCTCCTGCGCGGGTTCAGATGTTTAGCAAAGAACGTGTAGAACATGTGGATCTGTGCTTTAAATTCTCTCAGTGTTCTGGGCATTTTTGACAAGCTTGATGGTTGAAGCAGAAGGGAAGAAAACCGAATGCAGAAGCAGGGGTCGTTAGGAATGATGAGCTGGCATCTTAGCTGTCTAACCACTTTCTGTTTTTGCAGATAAAACTCTGCGTTTTAACCCTTGTTGTAGGATGAATAAAAGGCTGGAAAACTTGTAATTGAAAGACAGTTCTTGAATAAGAAAAAACGCACAAGAAACAGAGTGAATAAGCTCTGGAAATTCATTCATATATGCTTGCTGCGAATTTACAATTTTTCTAGTCTTAAAGAAGCTGCTTCTTGGTGATAATTCTGGCTTGGAATAACTGATCATCTTCAACAACTGGTATCAGAGCAAGGTTCAAGAATCATCAGAAATGGGATCAACTAAGTTCTCCATTGAGAAATTCACAGGTGAAAACGATTTTAATCTGTGGAAACTGAAGATGAGGGCATATCTTGTGCATGAAGGGTTGGAAGAGGCATTACTTGAAGAATCAAGTATGTCACCTGAACTTTCAGAAGACGAGAAGAAAGAGATCTCAAAGAAAGCTCACAGTGCTCTGGTCTTATCACTGGGAGATGGGGTTTTGAGAGAGGTTTCAAAAGAAACCACAGCAATTGGTCTTTGGAGCAAGCTTGAGTCCAGGTATATGAAAAAATCCTTGGCTTATAGATTGTATTTGAAAAAACAATTGTATGCTTTTCGTCTAGAGGAAGGTGGGTCACTTAAAGAACATCTTGATGCATTTAACAAGATTATTTTGGATCTTGAGACCATTGACATAAAATTTGAAGATGAGGATCAGGCTTTGATGTTGTTAACATCTTTGCCTTCAAGTTATGAGCATTTTGTGGAAACTCTCCTTTATGGCAGAGATACAGTCACCATGGATGATGTGAAGTCGGCATTGAGTTCTAAAGAGCTGAGCAAGAAAGCAGATCATAAAGATTCTGGAGTCTCGGAGGTATTAAATGCGAGAGGCAGGCAAGACAAGAAAGAACTAAAAGGCAAGTTTAATTCAAGATCAAGTTCAAAGGGAAGGAAGCTTAAATGCTTCTTCTGTCATAAAGAAGGTCATTTTCGAAGGAATTGCCCTGAAAGACAAAAGAAGAAAAAAGAAGGACATTCAACAAATCAAGCAGATGCTGCAATGGTAACTGGAGATGATTTCAAAAATGCCTTCTTACTAACAGCCTCAGATGTTGATCATGAAGGTGAGTGGATCTTGGATTCTGGTTGTACATTTCATATGTGTCCTAATAAAATCTTGTTCATTTCGTTGAGTATGTTTAACGGAGGTAAAGTTTTGATGGGAAACAATATGTCATGTAAGATACAAGGAATTGGATCAGTGAGATTTAAACTTCATGATAATAGTCATAAGGTCATAGAGAATGTAAGATATGTACCGGATCTAAAGAGAAATTTGTTGTCTTTGGGAATGTTTGATGAGGCTGGATGTACATTTAAGGCTGAAGGAGGGGTTCTTAAAGTGATTAAGGGTTCTTTAGTCTTGTTAAAGGGAATTAAAAGGAATGGCCTGTATGTTTTAATAGGGAATGCAATAGTTGGTGAAGCAGTAAGTATAAATGGTAGTGAAATGGATTCTGCAATGGTGTGGCACCTAAGACTAGGACATTTGGGTGAAAGAGGCTTGGAGGAATTAAGGAAGCAAGGGTTGCTTGGTTGTAATTCTTTAAGTTCTCTTAAATTCTGTGAGAGCTGTGTTTTAGGCAAGCATCATAGGATTAAATTTCAGATTGGTAATCACAATACTACAGAAAAATTAGACTATCTTCATTCTGATTTGTGGGGACCCTCACAAGTTGCTTCATTGGGAGGTGCTAGGTATTTTTTGTCAATTATTGATGATTATACTAGGAAGGTTTGGATTTTCGTGTTGAAAACCAAAGATCAAGTGCTAGAAAGGTTTATGGAATGGGTGAGACTCATTAAAAATCAAACTGGCAAGAAGATTAAAGTTCTAAGAACAGATAATGGCATGGAGTTTTGTAGCAAATCATTCGATGAGTTCTGTAAAAATGAAGGCATTTTGAGACACAGGACAGTGAGGTATACTCCTCAACAAAATGGTGTTGCAGAGAGACTGAATAGAACAATCATGGAAAGGGTAAGATGCATGCTAATAAGTGCTGGATTATCGAAGTATTTCTGGGCAGAAGCAGTTTCAACGGCTGTGTATCTATTGAACAGATGTCCATGCTCAGCAATAGGATTTAAAACTCCTGAAGAAATGTGGATTGGTCACAAACCTGATCTTAGTCATCTCAGAATTTTTGGATCTACTGCATATGCCTATGTGAATCAAGGTAAATTGGATGCAAGGGCAATAAAAGGTGTGTTCATAGGCTATCCAGAAGGGGTCAAAGGATACAAATTATGGTGCAGTGATGGCAAGTCTAACAGGTGTATCATAAGTAGAGATGTTAAGTTTCATGAGATAGAAGACATGAATGATAAGAAGGCTTCTACTGTGAAAATGTCAAGCCTTAAAACATTAACTGATACCACAGATCTTGAGGTGGAGGTTGGTGAAAGGAAACTCAAGCAGTTACACCAAGAAGATGAAGTCTCAGATGCAATCACTGAAGAACATAATATTCATGATTATGAACTGATTAGAGATAGAGCTAAAAGGAACATAAAGCCTCCTGAGAGATATGGCTATGCTGATTTAATTGCATATGCCTTTAATATAGAGAGTCAGTTCATAAGTTCAGAGCCAAAGTCCTATGAAGAAGCCATGAAATCTTCTGAAGCAGCAGAATGGTATTCAGCTATGACAGATGAAATGAAATCACTACTTAAAAACCAAACTTGGGAGCTTGTAGCTAAGCCAACTGGCAAGAAAATTATTGGCTGCAAATGGATATTCAAAAGAAAGGAAGCAGGAAATATTGGTCAAAGACTGAAGTTCAAAGCAAGACTTGTAGCTAAAGGGTTCTCTCAAAGAGAAGGTGTTGATTTCAATGAAGTTTTTGCGCCAGTGGTTAGACATGTATCCATAAGAGTGCTTCTGGTTTTGGTCGCTATTTTTGATTTTGAATTGGAGCAGATGGATGTCAAAACTGCCTTTCTCCATGGAAATTTAGATGAAGAAATATATATGTCACAACCAGAGGGCTTTGAAAAAAAGGACGATGAAGAGAAAGTCTGTCTTCTTAAGAAGTCATTGTATGGATTGAAGCAGTCACCCAGGCAATGGAATTTGAGGTTTGACAATTTTTTGTTAGACCAAGGTTTTAATAGAAGCAAGTATGATGGATGTGTATATTTCAAAGGAGACAATCTGGAAGAAAGACTTTACTTGCTTGTGTATGTAGATGACATTCTGATTGCAGCAAGAAGGAAGAGTGAGATTGACAAGATTAAGAGTCAGTTAAGCTCAGAGTTCGATATGAAAGACATGGGGACTGCAAAGAGAATCTTAGGAATGGATATAATAAGAAACAGATCAGATGGTTTGTTGTTATTATCTCAAGGAGCTTATCTAAAGAAAGTCTTGAGTAAATTCAACATGGAGGATGCAAAAGCAGTGTCAGTTCCATTTGCTGCACATTTTAGCTTATCAGTTGATCAAGTTCCAAAAAATGATGAAGAAAGGAAGGTTATGGTTAAGGTGCCGTATGCTAATGCTGTGGGAAGTATTATGTATGCAATGGTGAGCACTAGACCAGATCTGGCACATGCATTGAGTGTAGTTAGCAGATTCATGTGTAATCCTGGTAAGTCTCATTGGGAAGCAGTAAAATGGATACTAAGGTATATAAAAGGGAGTTTGAACTGCATGTTGGTTTATGAGAAATCACCAGAAAGTACAGGAAAAATCAAGGGATTTGTAGATGCTGACTATGCAGCAGATGTAGATAAAAGAAGATCTTTGACAGGATTCATCTTCACACTATTTGGTTGTGTAGTTAGTTGGAAATCCTCCTTACAACATGTAGTGGCCTTGTCAACAACTGAAGCAGAATACATGGCCTTAACTGAAGCAATTAAAGAAGCAATATGGTTAAGAGGTATGGTTGTTGAACTTGGAGTAAAGCTTGATTCTGTAGAATTGTTTTGTGACAGCATGAGTGCTATAGCATTGGCAAAACATCAATCTCATCATGAGAGAACTAAGCATATTGATGTAAGACTTCATTATATCAGAGATGTGTTGGCAAGTGGTGGTGTCAAAGTGTATAAAGTTCACACCTCTGAGAATCCTGCAGACATGCTGACCAAGGCAGTTACCAGCAAGAAGTTTGAACGTTGTTTGAAGCTGATAAATTTGACGAATGTAGATAACAGAGACTGATAAAGTAGTTTCTGGTTACATTGGATTGAAGCTGAAGTCTTAAACAGAGTTAATATCATGGAGAATTTAAATCAAGGTGGAGATTTGTGGATCTGTGCTTTAAATTCTCTCAGTGTTCTGGGCATTTTTGACAAGCTTGATGGTTGAAGCAGAAGGGAAGAAAACCGAATGCAGAAGCAGGGGTCGTTAGGAATGATGAGCTGGCATCTTAGCTGTCTAACCACTTTCTGTTTCTTGCAGATAAAACTCTGCGTTTTAACCCTTGTTGTAAGATGAATAAAAGGCTGGAAAACTTGTAATTGAAAGACAGTTCTTGAATAAGAAAAAACGCACAAGAAACAGAGTGAATAAGCTCTGGAAATTCATTCATATATGCTTGCTGCGAATTTACAATTTTTCTAGTCTTAAAGAAGCTGCTTCTTGGTGATAATTCTGGCTTGGAATAACTGATCATCTTCAACAGAACAGCCAAAGGAGGCCATCTTTCTTCTACAGAAGAATCCAAATGTGATCTTTTGCGGTGATACGAACTGGGATGACAAGCTGGACGGTCAATTTCCTTACCTGATGGATGGGGTTGATGCTTGGACAGAGTTAAGGCCAGAGGACAATGGATGGACTTATGATACCAAGTCCAACCAGATTTTGTCTGGGGACCGAAGGGTGCAAAAGAGGTTGGATCGATTCATTTGCAATCTATGTGATTTCAAAATCAGTAGAGTTGACATGATTGTGAAAGAGGCAATACCGGACCATCATGTTCTAAAGACAAGAAAGTAAGAAAAGAGATAAAGAAGTTGGATCTCCCTGTTTTGCCCAGTAATCACTATGGCTTGCTTGAAACAATTTGTAGAAAGTAATATTGGTTTCTTTGGCATAAATCTTGGCAATTTTGTACAGATGAACAATGAAATGGTGTACAATGGTGAAACCACATTTTGCAGTGTATCGAGTTTCATATTTTGTGTTAAATAATATGGACAACGATGATGGTACAGTTTCAGATATTACAGAAAATTAAAGATATTACAGAAACATGGAGTTGTCTCCCTTAATCAGCAGTGATGGGGAAACATCAACACTAAATACGGTACAGTTCATGAATTCCAATCCAGCATGCTGTGTTGTCCATCCCCAGATTCATCTCTCAGAAAACCAGCCGGTCATCCTCCACAGTATTAACATAGATCTGTAGAGAAAAATGGTAAAGATTGTAAGTATAACGGTTTTGCTTGCTCAGCGATTAGATGTCTCATAGACTTGTAATCTATTGATCTTCACCTTAAGCTCAGGACGGGTTGCCGATGCAATACTAACCTCAGATTGAGCGTTCCTTTGATTGCAGATTCAAGATTATACTTGATATTCCATGTCGATGGAAGATACTAGGAAAATGTTCCGAATACTTTCTCAGGACACACAATTTTCTTTGAACTAGAATTCGACCAAAACATTTTAACAATACTCGAGAACTTTCAACTTGCATAAGCCAGGTGCAATTCTAAAAGACTGAATACACACCTGTCTGCACCAGCGAAAAAATCATTCCTTTTTTTAGATCATTGATACCTGTGGCAAAAGCTTGATCTGATTCAGGATGTATATCAGTGTACCAGTCCCACAATCCATATTGACCGACTGTACCTGTTAAATGGTAGAGAGATGTAAAAGAGACAAAACATTGAATCAAATGCATGGAATTTATTCGGAGGGAAAAACTTTCTTACTTCTCGGGGCTATTAAGAAATAACTTGTTGATCAGAGGAACAGTTGGACCATCTCTAAGGGGAACAGAGGTTAAATTTCCAAGTTCTGCCTGTGAGTCTGGGAATTTTTATGCTCATTTAGTGTATCTTCATTAGATTAAACACATAATAAATGCATTCCTTCTGAATATTTATAGATGTATAAGAAGTTCTCCTCTCTTGTGGACGCTCGCATTTGTAAAATTAGGAGTTGGTGTAAATCAACACTGTATTATTCCAAATAACATGGATTTAAATTGAATTCGGACTTCCGCATTTTATAGTCTGAATGTTCTTACCTGATAATTTGTAGAATTAATATCAAAGTACCTGCAGAAATGGTGACAAGTTCTTTGTCAAGGTAATCACCAATGAAACCTGAAAGCCAACCATGGAATCCATAGAGTCCAGGGACAAGATTCTTGATTGTGAAGCTTCCATTAGAATCTGCTTCTGCCCCGGATTGATAATCCTGCACGCACAACAAGCATCTAATACTGATCAACGTTCCCTTCCTCATAAATGGCAAAGTCGATCAATTTTGTGTTGCACTTACCTAGCTTTATGATTGCCATGCCCAATGAGTTCTCGCGGACGACAGAGACATATGCATATTTAACCGGCAAAGAACTGGAAATGAACCTGGAGTTATAAATTTTCTTTTCTGGTAACAGGGTGTATATAACCGGTTGCTGGGGTCATCTTGCGAGTACGATATCACTAATTACAGTCATCAAAACAGAGAGTTCATTGATCTCGTGGATGTCGGTATACTGTCGAACCACAATAATTTCGGTGTTCTTGTGCTTGTTTGATTGTTTTGAGAGGTTGATCATCTCTATTGATACGTTGGCATCAAAAAAGCGATCTCAAGGTAAAGATCCCAACAAATTAGTATTAACCAAACACGAAAAAGTAAAATTTACCTGCTTTTCTTTTCTTCCCCATCTATCCATAGGTTGTATGCATTTCCTTCTTGGAAATGAGCTAAGATATCACCCACAATATACAAACTCTAAGCCCATGATATTACATTAGATAATTATACATATGCAAGGCTATGTAACTTATGTCACAACAGTTTGGATTACCCTCTAGTAGATTCACTTGATTTGGGATCTAGAAGATTGTTCATTCCTCCATGCTGTATGCCAATTAAATATCCTTGAGGTTTCGATATTGTCAGCTTTAGCAAACCATTGTCCAACGGAACCTACCTAAACAATTATTTTTATTATTATTATTATTAAAAGGAGTTAGATACATATAAAGATCACTGACGTAGGATCCTTTGGTGATCAACTTGGCTTTGTGATTTGCCTTATCAGGATTAATATAATTTTTTTTTATTCTTTTAACAATAAATAATTCAAATTTTATCGGGTTAAGAATTAAGAATTAGAAGGGAAAAGGTTTTCCCATGCTAATACGACAATGCTTGGTCATGTCAAAAGTAATGGGTCATTGACACGTGTCCAGTAAGTATTGTATTACCCCTGGTGTGTGCTTCTTTCATAGTCATTGACCTACGTCTTCGTCGGAAAGCATACCGAAGTTGGTTGAAATTTGCCAATTTTAATAGGAATCTTCTCTCAATTCTAATCTTAATCCAATTGCAAACAGCTAATCCTCTATTCATATATGAAAGTAACAGTCTTCCCTTTTACACTTTATCTCATAATTCGGATCTCTGATGCCTCCTCCTTTCTTAGTTTCGTCATGGGAACACCTTATCGTCTTCTGCCAACTTCCTGGGTCCCTAAGCTGCCAAAGAAGAAACCTAAAGGCACAGGCAGGAAAAAGATTGAGATAAAGAAAATAAATAATAATTCCAGTCGGAAAGTTACTTTCTCCAAGCGCCGCCAGGGTATGTTCAAAAAAGCAGGTGAACTTTGCTTGTTATGCGGCGCAGAGATTGCTATAATCGTGTTTTCTCCCAAAGGGAAGCTTTACTGTTTCGGCCACCCCTCTCTGGGTTACGTTATCGACAAGTTTCTCAATGAAACCGACCATGAAATAGACTCTTCTGATGACAACGATTGTGTCACAGAGTTAACGGGGGAGGAGAAATCGTCATCGGAGATGCATGAAGAAGAAGAAGAAGAAGAAGACGAAGAAGAAGAAGAAGAGAAGAAGAAGAAGACGACGACGACGACGAAGAAGAAGTAGACGAATACGAAGAAGGGTTTTGGTGGGAAGAGTCGATAGAGGATTTGAATTTGGAAGAGCTTGAGAGATATAAAACTTGTTTGACAGAACTCATATATAATGTTGAGATGAAAGTGGAGGAAATGGTGATGCGTGGGACTTGTGAGAGAGATTTTTTTGGGTTTAAAACTTGAGACCTGGGAATAAATATTAACACGCAAAGTGTTTATTACATTTTTCTTGATTAATTTATTCAGTTATATATTTTTTTTATTTTCATATTTTAGATTTCTAAAATATTAGAAGCAACTGTTATCATCTATCTTCGATTGATTTACAATGATCGTGTTAAGACATGGGATAGGATTAACAACTCCTTACATTATATGAATCGGATAGAAAGAATAGTATAAACTTTGAGCCAATACATAAACTTATTCACTTCAAACCTTACTAGACATGGAAGAAGACAATGTCTTGCACTATGACAATGAGAGACAACTACTAAGACTAAGAGGCTGAGATAATGGGAAGTGCTTGTATTTGATTAGGTGCGACAAAAGCTTTTGTCAAGAACATGATTAGGGTCATTTCTTCACATACGAATGCTATAATTTATGTCTTGTAATTGATAAGAAAGCTACTTGACTAAACAGAGAGATGGGTTTGTCATTAGGGCATTCAATTTCGTTTGGCCTTTGTACTACATGTCCACTAACTCATAACCCAGCTTCATACTCTAAAAATATTAGAAAGAGACTTGCACTGATAATTCTATTGTATTTGTAGTCATCGTGATAAGATAACAATGAATGATTTAAATTATATTTAAAATTTTTTATTTATATTATAAATTTTATTAAATTATTAAATATGTTGATTAAAAATGAAGCACGTTCTTTAAAAAAATTTAATTAAATAATTTAATAAAATTAATTTTATTTTTTATTAATTAATTAATCTTATTAATTTATTATTACTGAGGTGATATATCAGTCCCAACTAAAATTCATGACAAAATATTATGTTAGCATTTGGATGGATTCTCTCTTAACTTCTATGGATATTTGGACGTGAAAGGGGTAATGCAGTGATTTCCCGTACTCAAAACTCCCCATGCTTTTACATCCCTCCATTGAGCTAACCTTCAACTGAAATCACAACTGTTGAAATCAGTGGCCCCTCTTGAAACCAAAGGTAAAATATTGGATTGGACCCTACATTGCACTAGATCTCCTCACACATTCATCAAGATTCTGCTGACAGCTCTCGTATGCAAAATGTTGCCCTCCGTTGCCTCTCTTCTCAGAAACAAAAATAGAAAGAGAGGGAGAAGAGACGAACTCTTCGAGACAGTGATGATTCAGACGCAGACGGCATACAGAGCTAGGAAAATGGATTTCCCAACCTATTTGCAAGAGGGTACAACACAGGGCTGGTGTCTTTTTTTTCCCTGTGCTGATGTATTGGCCATTGCATCTCACATATTGGGTTCTCTGGTATTTTATTTTCTTCTTTTCTTTATTTTTCTGTCAAACTAGTTGGGTTCTTTTAAGATGGGCTCTCCACAATGGTCTACATTGGCAACAAGTGGCCGCTACTCCGTTTAGTTTGTTTTCTGATAACACTTTTCTTGGTTTATTTCTTGTTGCTTTCAAAACCAAAGAGAGTATGGGAGACTGAACGTGGGAAAATGTTAACAGGGAATCTTGATTAATGGGCATTTTCCAGGACCTCAGATGGATGCAGTTACCAATGATAACTTGATTATTAGCGTTTACAATTACCTAAGAGAACGATTCCTCATCTCTTGGTAGGTGTATGAACTTAGCTTGGTTTTATTTATTTTCTTTCCCCGTTTCAGTGTTACTTTATGTTCTGGTTTTCCCGAGAAAATGTAATATAAGACAATAAATTTACAATCCAAAATCTAAATTTAACTATCCAAGAATCTTGGATGTGTAATGCTTTTAGTCTTGTTCTTATTGGCACCGTTTGGTTTTATCAAATTAAATGAACTCACATTATATATTTCCTTTATTTTCTTTCATTTTCTCAACAAGCAAGAAAGAGTAGAGTAACTTTAATTGAGATATAGTAAAAGGGATTTCATGTTATGGCATAAATGAATTTAATAGAAAAAGATGGGACAAAAATGGGTTACAGTAGATCTGCGGATAAGAACCTGCCATTAGTGGAAACGTTAGCTTCATTTCTTTCTTTGTTTTCGGTGTTTTAAACGACAAATATGCCCTTGAACACTGAAATTTCAAGCATGACTTTATAGGATTGATATGGTGCCTTTCCTTTTCAGAATATCCCTGTTTCATGCCCTCAACAGTCAAATATTGTCAATAAAAAGGGAGGATATGACTGAAACTTTGCCTTTCTAGTCACTTTGGTTTGTCTGGATATTTCAGTTCAGATCTGACGGACATTAAGTTAAAATATGACTGGATCAGAGACATAATTCTTGTTAGCTTTTGGTTTTAACTAATTGTACTCTTATAGTATTAAAACATTGTATCTGTGCAGAACTCTGCAGTTATGTCGTGATCCCTTACCAGAGATTATATGATACTTGTGACTGTCAGTTTCAGGAATGGCCTACAGCAGAGAAGGAATTCATGGCAGGATGGAGTATATGGAACAAACTGTCCAATCCCACTTGGAAAAAACTTCACATATGTGCTCCAAGCAAAAGACCAGATTGGTTGCTATTTCCACTTCCCATCATTTCTTTTCCGCAAGGTTGCCAGCGCATTTGGTGGCATCAAAATATGGAGCCGTCCTCGGATTCCTGCTCCTCTCCCTCCTCTTGCCGGAGATTTCACTGTCCTTGCTGGCAACTGTTACAAGACAAAACACTACGTAAGTGTTGCTTAATTCTCAGATTTTGTTGCTTTTGACACTTCAAATGTGAACAGTGATTTCTCTTTCATTTTGTAGATATTAAGTCTTCTCCTGGACGCTGGTTGCAATCTTCATATTTCTGATGAACTTTACAAGGCGAAGAAGTATTGAAGCTCATGATAATTTGCAGAAGCAGATGAGCTTGAAATCACTAGGCCCTATGTACGATAAAAATTGCCTCGGCTTCACCTGCACCACTCTTTTGCTCATGCTGTTGAACGCTTGGGTGGAGAAGACAGTAAGTTCTAAGTATTGAACCCAGTTTTATTTATGTTGATGATATGCTACGAAATTAAAGCAAACACAAGTAGAAATCAAATCAACACAGATTACAAAAGGATTTGCAGTGAAAAACCTTTGAAATTTTCAAGAGGAAAAACCACGAGAGGAAAGTCCTAATTTATACTAAAATCTCAATATGCATGGATTGGATCAGTCCAACACATTTAAATTTGGGTCTGAACCATACTGTACGAAAAAAAAACGAATTCATACAATATACGCATGCAATACTGGAACTGTCGAAGGCATTACTCCCGCACCCTCTTGCACAACCACGAGCTCTACCACTGGTTACTTCAATGTATTTTGATACATTGTACTGGTTATCAAATATAGGCTACAACCTCTACAATCATGCTCACGTTGGCCCATACAGTTTGGAGCTTTATAAAGTTTCTTAATCTCTGTTTTGATATATGTTACTGTGATTTACGTGCAAGGATAGGGAACTCGTTTATCACTCTCTTGCATGACCGACAAGTCGGTTTAGGATTTTTCTTATGTCAAGGACAGATCTATTGTTGTATCCCGTAATGTGGACGGCAACGTAACTTGTTCAATTTGAACCGCATGTCTTTCATTTACATGTCAAATAATCGACATGTCGCTGCAAAGTAATTTACTTGACCGACAAATCGTGTTTGTATTAACAATGAACAAAAACTCATCCTATGTCTATAACCTTGAGTCTACCATTGGTCCTTCATTGCTCGAAATCACCAAGTCCTTTTGTTCTTCCTAATTTTTCTGCTAATTCCCACTAATAATGTACGAAACTCAAATTCTGGACTAAAAAATTTAATGTTAAATGTATAATAGATTAAATATTAGATAAATACATCAATCTAATTATTCTTATATATATATATATGTATATATAGCAGTTTAACTGTGATTTCGAAGTCACAAACATTTTCAGTTGAAATATATCCTTATTAATGAAGCAGATTCAACTGAAAACAGAAGAATCATCCTGAACAGTGGCAGCCTAGAGGTTCATTCTTCGTTTAGTTGTTGTATCTGTTGAATATTCTTCTGTTGCACTTCTGCAAACCCTCAATAGCATATATCACTATGTCAGTTCTCCAGTGCAGTAACCAAAGTGTCGGCAGTCCAACACCTAACAAGTTCTTTCTATAATAATGGTGCACATGCAACTTCCTTTATTGGCTTATTGTACAAGCGAACTGCCTATTTTAGTTGGCTGTCCATTCTTCTGTTTCAAACTTTATTATTGTGTACCACTGGAGTGAGATACGTATAAAGATTACCAGTATAAGATCATACTAGTTATCCTCGCACTTAAATACTAAGTTTTAGGGTGAGAGAATCGATTCATTGTTAAGGATCGTCGTGTTCGATCGTTATATTCATTGAATGACGCGCAGTATTTTGTGAGTGAAACATAAATACGACTATGGCCGATGCGTATTGTGTGTATGAGTATTCTATTGCATGCACTCGCAACGGTATTAGGTCGGTTTCCCAATTAAAGAGAGTCAGATGAAAGAATTTAAGTGCTGTCGCTAATAGTTTAATCACCAATTTTGATCATCAATATAAGGTTCGTGGGTCTCCTTTTCACTAGCGGCAGCTGGATCCATTAACTCTCCACACATGGATCAATCATAAATGATACGGGACATGTTGACTGTGATTAAAGCCGTCAAAATTGGTAAATCCTCTATGTCAAATCTCAAGCAGGCTTCTATAGATTCTTTCACGTTCTAAACTTTTGCGTCGCGCATTCTCTCAACGATGAATATGGCGAGGAGGGTTTTTGTTTCCGTGCTTGTTGCTGCACTTGTTTGCACCATTGATGCTAGGAAGCTTGGAAGCAAACGGGGTGAACTTGACGAGGATAAAACATTCTTCCACAGCTGGCCTGGTTTTGAAGGTGGGTTTGGTGGCACTTGGAGATTTGGAGGTGGAGCCGGTGGCGGCTTAGGTGGAGGTGCTGGTTTAGGTGGAGGAGGAGGAGGAGGATGGGGATTTGGTGGTGGAGGAGGGGGGAGGGGGTGGGCTAGGTGGTGGTTCTGGTTTCGGGGGGGGAGCTGGAGGTGGGTTTGGGTCTGGAATTGGACGTGGAGGAGGTGGTGGTGCAGGCGGCGGTGGACTGCCTTGAGCTTGAGCTTGACATTGACATTGACTTGAGTTCAAAATCTGCGTTCAATTTTAACCTTTGTACCAAAGTTTACTTGTGAATTTATGCCTGTGACTGAGTCCTGGTATATAGTTACGCATGTAAGCGTAGCCAAGATTAATAAGGAATAAAGTTGGATATTTATAACTTTAATTTTATTTTATAAGTTAGATCATGTACCAAATTTATCTTATCATATCTACCAATGTGATGTGGTAGAGGCAATTGACTCTAGCCATGGTGACTAACAAACTTCCCATCATAAGTTTTATGAAGAACTAATTTTTTTTTAAAAATTATTATTATTATAATTTCTGAGAACATAAATGAACAGTTTGAATTGTAGGAATTCATTCAATGAATCCCATAAGTCCTTAAACGTAGCCGTGAATGAATGAGTCATTGAATCATAATTCAACAAAGTTGGCTGGGATTGCCACAGGTTTTGTGCCGATGATTACATGGCTGATATTGCTGCTGGCTGCTGATTGATATTTGTACTTTGCTCGGCTTACACTTCAAGTGTAGAAGCTGAAACGTGGCATCCACATGATTCTTTCCATATCCTATATGGGTAGTAGTTGTTCCAATGCTGGCAGAAATATTGGAACTGCTAGCGGAGGTGTGAAAGATCATAGCGGTGGCGCCAATATAGATTTATAGGATTTGGGATGGGCATCGGCCTTGGATTGGCCTCGGCGTGGAGTGCAAGTGAAGACTGTGCAGGTTATGATTCCATCGACGATGGTCATGTTCCTAATGGAGAAACCTAGCTACAAATGGGCATCGGCTCAGACCCGACCCTACAACACAAGAAAGTTGCTAGCACACTGGAGCGGGGTTTAGCCCGCGGCTACAACTGAGGTTGGCCCCAACCTGATTTTGTTTAGTTTCCTCAGAAGCCATGCAAAAACCCACGTCGAGACCTAAAGTCGTTAGAGACTTAAGCTAGCTGTCCGTTCTCTCTCTCTCTTAACTTCCTACCAGTGTACACTTTCGAAGTCAGCCATGGCTGACGTGTTACAGTACCGTTTCGAGCGCATGGTGGACGAGCTGGATGACCTGGAACGGCGCAGCCACTTCACGCGACGTGAAATCTGCGAAATCGTTAAACAGCGCCAAAAGTTCGAGTACAGGCTGAAGAGACCGAGCCCGCTGAGGCAAGACTACTTGGTGTATATCGCGTACGAACTCAGCTCGACGCTCTTTGCCAGCTCAGTAAGAAATCGGTGGCCCGTGAATTAGAAAAAAATGAAAAATTCGGTTTCTGATTTTGCCGGAGTGGCGAGGAATTTGGAGATTCATAGGCTAGCGGTTCTGAGGTTTAAAGGAGTCATTGAATCGTGGTTTAAGTATTTGGAGTTTTGTAGGCAGCGAGAGAATGGCAGAATGAAGAAGGTAATTGTTTTGTTTTGTTTTTTGAGTGTGTTGGTATGTGAGAGAGTAAGGAAGAGAGAGAATTTTAAAGCTAAATGTAGGTTTAAACATGAAACTTTGTTGATTTGTAATTTGTATGCTGTTTGGATGCCGAGAAAGTGACAGAAAAAACTTTTGGGTAAATTATCTCCGCATGGAGCTAACTTACCTTAATAAATGAAAGGCCAAGCAAGGTTGCTCTTGGAGAGGATAAGGGAACTTTGGTTCGTGATCACGGAGACACCGATGAAAAAAAAAGGATAAATGAAAACAAAGATCTATTTATGCCCCTAGATGGAGAAATGGGAAATATTGATGGATCAAATATTGAAAATATGGATTCTGAAAAGAAACTAGATCTGTTTAGAGAACAAGGTTTGAGAGTTCTTCAAACTATCTACAGTGGGGCAGTCGAAGCTCTTCCTTTCAGTTTGAGCCCGAGACAACGGTTCTTTGAGATATAAGAAGACACAAATTCGTCTCCATCAGAAGCCAAGCGTGAGGAGATACTTAGTGACATGAAGAGCGACTTTTCAGGAGATCCAAAATATTGGGACTGGATTGCAGGACTTAGTATGACTGATTCTGTAGTAAGCAGGAGGAGTGAACATGTCATGCGCTCTCAAATGCAGAAAACTGTTCAGGTAAGAGTTGGAATGACCGAGTGAATGTAAAAACTAGCTAATTTTTTCATTTGTGGGTTCCTTAAGGCTTGTTTCAATTGCGTTATTATGGGTCATAGTTGCTTTACAAAGAATTTGAGGGTACAAAATTGGACTTTCTAAGCTAGTGAATTGTTTATCTAACAATCACCTTGTATTCGCTGACATGTGTAGGTTTATGAGGAGGCTTTAAAAAATGTGCCTTCTAGCATGATGTTTGATCGGTATACAAGGTTTTTGATGATATTATTGCTCCCAAAAGTGAAGAAGCCAAAGGTTCTCGGTCATCCGACCAAGTTGATCACCATGTTTCACATCTCGACTATATATGAAAAGGCTGAAGCAATGGGTTGTGTAACCGAAGATGTTGCTTGCAGATATGCACATTACTTGCGACCAGGGAGATTAGATAAGGCCCGCAAACTAGCTGTAAAGCTTTGCAGGGGCAAAATTTCAAATTCAGTACAATTATGGCTCTTAAGGATCTCAGTAGAAGTTAGATGTGCTACAAGAAATGCGTCCTATCCTATTAAAGCTGATGTGCTGCCCGTCTTTGATCTACTGAAAAGTATATTGACATAAGTGTCTGTATCAGAGACTGAAAGGTTGTGACTTATGGTATGCCATCAATAAATCCTATAAACTTCCGGTTTGAATTGAGATTGTGGCCATGAGTATGATGTTAATCATTAAACGTAGAATTGCATGACCGAACACCTTTTTCGGCACTTGTTGCTGGGTGTTGGGGGAAATATCATAGTATGTGTGATTACTGGGGAATGCATGTATTGATTAATTTGCATTTTCTATCAATTGCACTAGATATTTCACATGCTTATTGATCTGATTTTTGTTGTTTCATGTATCGAGCTTGCATTTCTTTCCTTTTGTTAGTTGCCCCTGTTTCATGTTTTTTCCATTTTTTATTTATAAACATCAAATTGACAGAAATTTGAATTCCAGCAGCAGCCCCATAAGCATAATTCTCTACTGCAGGTTCTCAACTTCTTTATAAATCAAAAACATTAGTTTGAGAAGCTGGTGGAGATTTCCCGCATTTCAGTGGCTAAAAATGGAGATGGTGAATATGGATTCTCCCTCCCTTCTGCGATCATCGATATTGTTCTCCAGAAAGACAGGATTCAGCTAGCAAGAGAGATGTATAAGCGCTATGTTTGTAAATGATGAACTGCGGAAATTTGTTTAATTAACTATTAAAATTTATCGTGGGTCTGCATAACAACCTTGTAGACAATAATCTGGTTAGTTTATTGTGTAAGTCGGTCTATAATAAATGTAGTTGCAGTTCCATTTGATTTTCCCTCCCTTGCTTGGAATGTCTAACACCAGCTTTGTTCTGGTTGCAGGTTTCTTGCTCTAGCCCGTCCAGGTCTCATATTATATCAAAATTTTATTGAATTGGAATTGAACTGTGCATCTGCTGGTGATTAAGATCCGCTTGTCAATGCCCCGGAAACTGTTTGAATCTACTCTTGCAACTTATAACCAAAAAACAAGCTTGTGCCGAGATTACTACTTTATGGAGACTAAGGTGAGTTTTTATCTACTTGCTTAGGTTGAAGAATTCATGCATCAGAATAAATAGTGCCCTGTCTATGACTCAATTGTCAGACAATAGGAAACAGAATGGTTTAGTCAGACATCTTTCTGAAATAAAAAAAACTTTGTTTTCATTCCTTCCACAGTTGGGAACATCAGAAACTGCTATGGCCGTCTGTTGGCATGCATTGAAGACCCTCAGGTACACTGCTGCATTCATCGCTTTAAGGATCCATCATAATGTATTTCCTCTAATGTAGGCTACAAGCCATAAATTTTGACATTGTTTCCTAATGTTTCCCGTCGGTGGAGTGTAATTGCGGAGAAAAGCATGTTAGTTGTTCTTGTATCGGGCTAAGAGGTGATACATTTGAATAATCTGGGAGAATGGTAGAGCATTAGGTGCAAGTATACCCTGGAAGAATAACAATACATATGGAGTACTAAGAGTGGTGAAGCACATACTAACTCTTGGCCATTGTGGACTTACAACCTGCACAAGCCATTGAAACCACCAAATGCATAATAAGCAGCAGCAAAAAGAGTTTTAGGTATTAGAAGAAAACCATGAGGAATCGAGAATGTTTATTGTCAGTGAGATCTGACAAAAGATTAAGCAAAGCTGGCTAACCTCTAATGTGCTGAAAACTAATCACATTGGGCTGGCAACAACTGATGGCTCCTCGGCACATCCCACCACTGCCATTTGCTCTCATTGAAGAGTCTTCACTGGAAGCCTTTGCGATTATACAAGAGAAAAGGAAGCAGAAATTGGTGAGCTTCTATCATGAATCCTTGAAACAAAGTAATAAGCAAAAACAGGATGATAAAGTACCTCACCATGCCATTCCCTGCACAAAATATGCATTTGCAATGAGCGCACAGAAGCGTCTCCACTGAAGCAATATTTCATCCGACGCTGGCAATGTAGATGACCATCTAACTGTAGTAGGTTGTGGTGTACACAAGATAGTAATGAATATGATGCTCAACCACAGAATACACTCATCAACCTGCATTGTAAATTTGAACTGTGTCAACTATCTATTAATCCAATGTCCAGAAAATGGATCATTCTTAATTCAGAGATTAGAACTTTAACAATTTGTTTGTGAAGGCACATCTAGTACAGAAAGTGATTAAGTGAACTAAGTGTGAGGTGCCTCCTCTGAGAAAATCTTGCATTTCAGACTGGTTCTTCCACCATAGCTTTGCGTGCTTTGATTTCAACACCCGATTCCTTCATAGCAGTAAGTTCTTTCCTTGATCCTTCATCAGTGCAGCCTAGTGCATATGCATTTACTCCTGCACTGATGAACTCCTGATGCACATTGACCAAATATATTACTTGGAGAAGACAGCGAAGTAACCTTCATATACAGATCAAAACCAACAGATAAATTTAGGTTGTCACCTCCACCACGGTCAATGACATTCCTGTATTGCCGGAACAAACTGATTGCTATATTGCCTGATGAACGATGCTCAACATCCAGAGAGAGAATCGTGTGATCAACACTACAAACATTAGAGATTACACTACTCGTAAAAGTGTTCAATGGAGTTAAAAATCAAACAAAAGTGAAAGGACACACTTTATCTCAAGGACAAGACGTACCAGCTACTTCTTTGAAGGCACTCCATGCGATAAATGATGAATATCAAGCTGATCACGGCCTTTCCAAGGAAAGGAGAAACTACAAACTACATTTTTAAAAGGACCCTGAAATGGGCTAGGAGAAATCGCAATGCTAGTCAAGGAATTAACATACGCAATCTTGCAGGCAGAATCATCATGCAGTTTGTTATAACCCAGATATCCCAGGCACTTGCTGATAGCTCCAGGAGGATGAACCGTTAACATAGTTAGAACCATGATATAATTGCATTTAAATGCAAGAATAAACACCCATACGGGTAAAGAAAAGTAGACACAAAATCATTTCCAAAGCTATTACAACTATACAAAATTAGTGTCAGGGATTTTAACAGAGAATTATCAGCTGAACAAAAGTTTCGCTTTTTCCCATTTTCTTGAAAAGCAAACAACATGAAATTTGGGCAACTTCCATTCCAATTCTTCTCTTAACTAGAACTCAATTTCTCAAGCAATTAAGCAAAACATAAACATATGTGAACTTGATCATCTCCTGACTCTTAATCATTAGTTAACCAATTCAATTCGATGGTACAGAATAGTAATCAGCATCATATTATCGTCATCGTCAAACTTAAAAGCTTGAAAAGCTAAAGAGTCTTTTCTTCTGAAGAATAAATTTTATCAGAAAATAAGCGAAGAATGAGATTACATAAATTCACCCGTTTAGTTTCTAGATTAGCTCATGTGGGAAGAGCAGCAAAATGCAGCGAGCTTACTTTGAAGGATATGGCAGAATCCAATTACGATAAAATGAAGTGGATTGAGCTTGAAGCCAGAATCAAGAAGCTTTAACTGAAGCCACCAATCTTTTGAATGGTTCCAACGACTCCAATTCATTCCCATTTTCTCGATTTTTCTGGCTGTGTTACGAGGAATTGAAAAACGTGGGGCCTTTTCCTGATTTCGCGTTCCATGACCACTGCGCAATCCTGTCGTTCACAGAAACTACGTCGTTTTATCCAAGCAACAACGAAAGAATAAACAGTATTTGTTGTGCCAAAGTTCCATGGTTGATTTCTCACCAAGTCAGGTCGCCAGTCAGAATAAAAAGGATAAAAAAATCACCTGCACTCACTTGCACAACAAAGAATCCTACTACCATATAACTAGAAAATCTTGGTCGTACTTCAAGTCCTCAATGGCTTACGTCATATCACCAACTGGGTTCCCCGCAAACCTCGGAGAAAGCAGCTTTAAAAAGCCGGAGTCCTAGATTCTACAACTAGTTTAACAGCCGTTGATGTTCAAGTTCACAGCAAAAAATGGTACAACAAATCAACACATGAATAGAAGAAACACAAAGAGATTGGGATGTTCAATATGCAGCCACTCACTAACGATGGGGTTTTGTTTTTTTTTGGTTTGCTCCACCAACTCCTTCCACCGCCAACCATTTCTTTATTTTTTTTCAATATTTTATTTAAAATAGTTATTTTATTCTGCATAAATGTACTGTAGTGCTGGTGAATTTGATAATATCCCAACAAATATATATAAATCTAGAATTTGTGTTCTGTCTAGACTCTGGAGATGCTATTTTGTGTTCTCAGATTTGCTTGTTTTTGAGTGAACTCGACCAAAGAAGAAAACCCATCTCTGTAAGTGTTCTCTCCATCTCATCCTCGAACATAACCGAGTTTACTATCTCTGTTTCTCGTGGTTACTCTTTCACTTCAAATTAATGATCTTAATGAGCGTCTTGCAAAGAGATCTCTTTCTTGAACGAGTTCACAGTGTTTTGATTGCCATTCGCATTCTTCTCATAAACAAGTAATTTTCATTTAGTATGTTCACTTTGATTTGTATTGGTCATTCATTTTATTATGAATATGGGTTTTCATGATATAGAGATTATCTTCCGTCATTGACTATACACGCTCATTGCTATTTTTTCTTGTGTATATATATATATATATATATTGCTATTTTTTCTTATATATACACACACATATGAAAAGTAATGTCTTCTCTATAGTATATTTTCAGACGATTATGGTTAGTGCTATTGTTTTTCAATGTTATATAAAGGTTATGTTTGGAATATTTAGAGAGATCCTGTTGTAAGTTCGTTGTCATTATTAGAAAGATTTGTTTATGATCAGATACTTGTGTATAAGAAAATGAGAGGAGGGAGCCTGTGGCAACTCGGACAATCAATCACCCGTCGTTTGGCTCAGACTGATAAGAAGGCCATTGCTCGTCGACACTTTTCTTCAGATGCTGATCTGAAAAAAACTGTTCTTTATGACTTTCACGTTGCTAACGGTGCAAAGATGGTTCCATTTGCTGGATGGAGCATGCCTATTCAGTACAAGGACTCGATTATGGAATCTACTTTGAATTGTCGGCAGAATGGTAGCCTCTTTGATGTTTCCCATATGTGTGGGTTGAGTCTCAAGGGGACGGATAGTATTCCTTTTCTTGAAAAGCTCGTGATTGCTGATGTTGCCGGGCTTGCCCCTGGAACTGGAACTCTTACAGTCTTTACGAATGAGAGTGGAGGGGCAATTGATGATTCGGTCATCACCAAGGTGAAGGGTGATCACATATACCTTGTTGTGAATGCTGGCTGCAGGGATAAAGATCTTGCTCACATCGAGGGACATATCAAGAGTTTCACTGCCAAAGGTGGGGATGTCTCATGGCACATCCATGATGAGAGATCTCTTCTTGCTCTCCAGGTTCGTTGGACTTTACTTTTGTTTGCCTTGAAATTGTTTCATCACTTGCTACATATGTGATAAATTCAGTTATTTCAGTTTCTCTGAGTTGGTATCCTATGTTACTAGACATGACTTGTGTTATGTGTATGAAGTTATGATGGACTGATTCATCTCTTGACACATTTGTTTATTCTCACTCGAAATCTTCATGAGTCATGAATTCCCCTAGATTTTCCACATTTATGGAATGTTGATAGCTAGTGTTTCCTTGACTTGCTAAACATCCTCTTCAGTAATATTTGTTACATGTCTTCTTGATTTTCTGTTTCAGGGTCCACTTGCTGCTCCAGTTCTTCAACACTTGACAAAAGATGATTTGAGCAAGTTATACTTTGGGGAGTTCCGAATTTTGGATATCAATGGCGTTTCCTGTTTCCTCACCAGGACAGGGTATGCTTCTTTTGCTTTCATCATACTCCTCTTGCCACCTCCATCTCTGCCTATATGTATGTGTGAACTGAGCAAACTGAATATTTCAAATGCCTTTGTTCTTGCCTCTTTTTGTAGCATTTTCAAGTTCTACTGTCATTCTTTAAGTTGTCGGATCAATCTATACTGGGTTTTTGACTACCTGGCACAATTCTCAGGTACACTGGTGAAGATGGATTTGAAATCTCAGTTCCATCAGAGCACGCAGTGGATCTTGCTAAAGCAATTCTGGAGAAATCCGAGGGGAAGGTGAGATTGACAGGGCTTGGTGCTCGAGACAGTCTCCGACTTGAGGCTGGGCTGTGTTTGTATGGTAATGACATGGAACAGCACGTGACACCTGTAGAGGCTGGCCTTACCTGGGCCATAGGAAAGAGGAGGAGAGCAGAAGGTGGCTTTCTAGGTGCCGAGAAAATACTCAAACAACTTGCTGAAGGTCCACCAGTCAGACGTGTCGGATTCTTCTCTTCAGGTCCGCCTGCCAGATCACACAGCAAGGTTCATGACGAGCAAGGCAATCCCATTGGAGAAATCACCAGTGGAGGATTTAGCCCCTGCCTTAAGAAGAATATTGCCATGGGGTATGTGAAATCTGGATTACACAAAGCAGGTACCAAAGTTAAAATTGAAGTTCGAGGAAAAGCCTACGACGGAGATATCACGAAAATGCCATTTGTACCAACAAAATATTACAAGCCGTCTTAGTTCATGTTTGCTGTTTCAGCACATGGATCTCTTTCTAATCAGTTCCTGTTTTGACTTGTTTGACAAACATTTGCTGCTTGGGATAAAACCTATTTCCCATCTTTATTTGCAAACAAGTTCTTTTGTCTTGCATATTCTTATGATTCGTATTACCTGAATAAAAATGTTTACTTTGAAACTCATAGACATTCAAGATGAGATAAAGAAACAGAGAATTCCCATTCAAATAAGAAATTAGTAAGGAAAACTCCAATTTTAAAACGGAAGTTTATACGAGCTTCTCAGAAATAAGAGAAATTGATATATATATTTTTTGGTAATCACGCGGTCGACCTTTTGGATTGCTGCTTGTATTATAGTTTGAAACTTGACCATTCAACGACGTGGGATATGGGTAAGAAATCGACAAGGTCGTCCATATAATGATCCTGATCCACAAGTGATGTTTTGTTTCGGCGATTGGTGATTGACAAATGGCTGACGTACGAGTAGAACTAGTTCTTCGGAGTATCAAATGAAAAATGTCAATTCATAACTCTGTAGTCTGTAAATTTGAGTACATTAACATCTTCTCTATACAATATCATACAAAGAATTTGTTTGGAAAAAGAATTGAAGAAGAATTTGTTTGGAAAAAGAATTAAAGAATCAAAGTTGTCATGGACGAAATCAAATCACAAATCAGAATAGTTTGCTTGCAAACTCGTCTATCTCTGTTCCTTCAACGCGAGAATAGCTTGATTTTTTCGCAAGTTCTCTTAACTCTGATACGCTTCTTCCCAACTGCAAAGCCACTTTCATTTCAAACATCTCCCCGTTTTCTCTCTTCTCCACTTCTCTTTCGTTCAAAGTGGATTCGATCGATTCTTCCAAAAGTGTAAAGAAGCCGGCACAATTTCTGTACATCTCTAACACCATACCAACCTGCCCACCATGTTCAAATGTGTTCACAGTGGTAGCTAGTGCGCCTGCAGCCACAGCAACAACCGCAGCCCACGACCCGTGAGATGACCCCACGAAAGCAGACCCAGCAGCTGCAATTCCTGTGAGTACTGGCCCTGAGATTGCTAAAATCTTGTTCATTTTCACCCCCAAGTCGCCTAGTCTCACGTAATCTTCAGTATCTTTTCTCTTTAACACTTCAATAATATCTCTCATTTCCATTTCCAGCTCCTTACTCCATCCGTTATTCTTCATCTTATTCCTGCTGTGCTGCTCTGGGTTCTTTCGTTGGAATTGATTTGATGGCCACCAAACCGCCGGCTCAAACTTTTTGGGGAACTTCTCGATCATTTTACCTATCAAGGGAAGTGGGTATGCTTTGTCGAGCGCCAAAACCTTCTCCATTGTCTCTTTCACATCTTCTTTGCGGGGATTCCTAACAGCAAGTAGTGTTTGTATTTCCCTCTGTAGTTGCTTGAACAACTTTGTTGCATTACGTTGTTCTTCAGCAAGTTGTGAGGGCTGGATGTTGTTCATTATAACCAACATCCCCGTGGCTGCGGAGAACAGAAGAGTTGATGATAACTTCAAAGCCAGTAGAGAAGCACCTGCACCACCACTAGCTGCAACACCAGCCATGGTTGCAGCGGTAAGAGTAATCATGTTGATAGAGTTCAAGAGAAGTGAGTTCCAATTATCACGCTGCTCGCCGATGTTTTTGTGCATCTCTACTCTATCAGCAACAGCCTCTAAGATAGTGTAAAGTTGGACAGTTGCCATAGATGGAGAGGAAGAGTGGTCAATGATATTTTCTTTTCGTATTGTTGTAGTAGGAACGATCTTTTGCACTGGGATTGAGTACTTGATGGATCCATCCTCTCTTATCTTCGACTCCTCGACCAAGTTACCTCCACTTTGTTTCTTTGGAGGTGAGAAACGGATTTTTGCAAGTTTTGGGACAGAAATAGCAGCATTAATTCTTCTATCGGAGGAACAACATGATGGCGAGGTGAAGAGAATAGGAGAGTTGAAGCTCGTAAGGAAGCCATGAGTGATGTTTAGTTACTGTGTTGCTGGATTTTGTCTTTGGTTTCTTTGTTGATTTGTGTCTGTGAAGGTTGAGAAAAGGACGTAAAGTGAGACAATCAATGATTCTTATTTATAGTATCGAACCATAACTGAATAAAAAAGGAAAAAAAAAGAAGGAAAAGAAACGGTCTGATGTTGAAATTTATGAAATCTTGACCGGCTGGCGGGCTGACTCGGCCCTCATTGGCAGACCTATTCGCTATTGGTAGTTCTTATAATTTTCTTTGAATTCAAGTCAAGATTTTCTCCCATGACTTGGTATATCATATTACATACTACGTATACAGTGACACTTATTACAGATTAATTTGCTTACCAAAAGTTCTCTCTCGTATTCATCATTCTTCTCATGATCAAATGAAGAGTTCTTACCAACCAGAAGAGAACGAAAGATGGCAGTAAGATATTGAAGGAGGATTTCAAAAAGAAATCTCTCGTGCAGTCTTTTATTGTGGTTGGTAAATCACGCCATCGGAAGGAGCAGTCTCGTCAAAAGTTGACAATTTTTATCATATATAGTCGTAGCCCTCCATCTCAAACCCATTTCAGCTTCTTCAGTTTGCTACTTACAGAATTCAAGTAGTTTATCTTCAGCTTTTCATTCAACATTTTTGATTTTGAATCATTCAGCTCTTGCTTTCATTCAAGTAGGTTTAATAATCAAGTAAACAATATATAATTAATTAATACACTTGAAGAATTGTTATCATTAGTAGGAGGGGTTAGAACTGTATATAGAGTGAGTGAAATTAACCAATCAACGCACAGTATGTTCTGAATTACGTCTGTTTTGGTGAAAATCATGTGGGTATGTTATCATCTTTCTGTAGTGTGATGGAAGCAAACCCATCAGCTATCTTGCACCAAATTGAGAACGTAGTGGGACTAGGAGGAGCTGAAGACTGCGTAGCTACAGCAGAACTGTGCTTCGAAGAGAGAAATCTCGATATGGCTATTACAGCAATCGTTGCGTCCAGATTAAGTATCCAGAACTAATCGACATCAGCAGTAAACATGCCGATGCATGCATGATTCAGGAGGTGACATCCGAGGTGAAGAATAAAATTGGCTGCTGATCATAATGAAGTTGATGGTGTTGGCGATGGTGATGCCAGCATTGAGCAAATTAAGAAGAATTACAAAAACCTGATCCTGTCGATTCATTCTCTTTAGAAGAAAGTAAATCTCTTCACTCAGTTTTATCATTTTCATCGATTGTAGATGGTAATGGATTGACCTTCGCAGAAAATCTGATTTTGTATCATTTGGAAGTGTCAATTAGGACAGAACGAATTCAATGAACTAGAGGGATATTTAAAAACTTAATAAACTTAACGCCACCAATTGTTGCTATTGTCTTCTACTGTACTAATATATAATTCAATATATAGCTTTGCGATTAAAATTTTTAATTTTGAATCACCCTCTCCCAACTACTTCGAACCTCGTCTTGAGTTTGGATATAGTAAACATTCAATGACTTATTATGATACGCACATCCCATCTAATATAAGCAAGAACAAAATAGTGTATATATTTAGTGTAATATGCAGTAAAGAATATCTGGGCGGATCGAATAAACACAGTTGCTGCCTTGCAATTATATATAAATGGAATGAGAAACGTATGGTTTAGATTAATAAAATTGAACTACATTTAATGATATCAAAACCATCCTTTACAAGATTATACAGAAAGTTTGTTAAGAAAAAGAATCAATGAATTGTTATGTGTCTATGGACAAATGAAATCTAGCATCAGAATAGTTTGCTTGCAAACTCCTCTATCTCAGTTCCTTCTATGCGAGAATAGCTTGATTTTCTCGCAAGTTCTCTCAGCTGTGATACGCTTCTTCCCAACTGCAAAGCCACTTTCATTTCAAACATCTCCCCGTTTTCTCTCTTCTCCACTTCTCTTTCGTTCAAAGTGGATTCGATCGATTCTTCCAAGAGTGTAAAGAAGCCGGCACAATTTCTGTACATCTCTAACACCATACCAACCTGTCCACCATGTTCAAATGTGTTCGCAGTGGTAGCTAGTACGCCTGCAGCCACAGCAACAACCGCAGCCCACGACCCGTGAGATGACCCCACGAAAGCAGACCCAACAGCTGCAATTCCTGTGAGTACTGGCCCTGAGATTGCTAAAATCTTGTTCATTTTCACCCCCAAGTCGCCTAGTCTCACGTAATCTTCAGTATCTTTTCTCTTTAGTACTTCAACAACCTCTCTCATTTCCATTTCCAGCTCCTCATTCCATCCGTTATTCATCATCTTATTCCTTCTGTTCTGCTCTGGGTTCTTTCGTTGGAATTGATTTGATGGCCACCAAACGGCCGGCTCAAACTTTTTGGGGAACTTCTCGATCATTTTACCTATCAAGGGAAGTGGGTATGCTTTGTCGAGCGCCAAAACCTTCTCCATTGTCTCTTTCACATCTTCTTTGCGGGGATTCCTAACAGCAAGTAGTGTTTGTATTTCCCTCTGTAGTTGCTTGAACAACTTTGTTGCATTACGTTGTTCTTCAGCAAGTTGTGAGGGCTGGATGTTGTTCATTATAACCAACATCCCCGTGGCTGCGGAGAACAGAAGTGTCGATGATAACTTCAAAGCCAATAGAGAAGCACCTGCTCCACTGGCAGCTGCCACACCAGACATGGTTGCGGCGGTAAGAGTAATCATGTTGATAGAATTCAAGAGAAGTGAATTCCAATTATCACGCTGCTCTCCGATGTTTTTGTGTATCTCTACTCTATCGGCAATAGCGTCTAAGATCAAATAAAGTTGGGTTGAAATAGAGGTGTCGACGCTAGTCTCTTCTCGCATTATTGTCCTAGGAACAACCTTTTCTAGTGGGATTGAGCTCGTGAACCCATCATCACTTATCTTCTTCAGTTCCTTCACCAAGCCTTTGTATGGTGCCTTTAATGGCGAGAAACGGATTTTGGGAAGTTTTGGGACAGATATTGCAGCATTGATTCTACTAGAAGAAGAAGCGAACAAGAGATTTGAAGCTTTTAAAGAAGCCATGGATCTGTTTTCTCTGATATCTGTTTCGTTTCCTTGTATGTATTTTCGAAGGTAATTGAGAATTGAGATTGAAAACATGGAGGCGCAAATTGCTATTATTTATAACAACTGCCGTAACCAGAGAAGAACAGGTCATAGTTTGAAAACGATGACCGGCTGACGCTGACTGTTCTGACTCGGCCAATCAGATGACCAATTCCCTATTCAATATTCGTAAATTTGTTTTGTTACAGGTCAAGACTTTCTCCCTTGGCTTTGGTCCAATGCCACATGGTGAACTATTTGCTTGCATAAATATTTAGTACTAAGAAAAAATCTCAAGTGAAAATGGTAATTTTATATTATTAATATTGATGAAATTATTTAATAAATTTATTTATAAAAAATTATAAAATTTTTATTTTATTATTTTTATTAGGTTTTCATAACTTAAAAGCCATTTTAATTATCGATTAATTTAGAATTAATTAAAATAAATTAAAAAAGACTTAGTGCTAGTAAAAATGTTTTATGACTTCATTGTTGAAGGGTTTAGTTTAATAATCCAATGTAGAAGTTCGTTATGTTAGAAAGATTTTAATTTTTAATTAATATTTGATTAATGATAATAACCAGTTAGTCAACCACCACGTGAAGCAAACTTACCTGTTAGTCAGCCGAAACCATTTTCCTGTTCGACGTGGCCTCAGTTGACCCGAGATTGTCGGAACTCGCATGGAAGATATTTTATTACAGCAAGGGAGCTAACTTCAGTACTTACAGAGGAGTAGTTTGTATGAGCAAGTTATTTTGTGGGAATCTCTGCGTTTTAATATTGAAAGAAGAAGTAATTCGGTGAGAAAATGGGATCAATTGCAAAGAAAAGGATTGCAACCGTACATCATACAGCTTCAGCAGCATCCATTGAGAACTAAGGTAATGTCCTCCCTTTATCTCTTGTTTTGTTGTTTCATTTTTTTTACTCAATTGGGTGTTTGTTATTGTGTTTGGTGGGTGAGAAGTGGAGGAAGGACAGGGAAAATTGACAACTTGGGATTTCATAATTTTGTTATGCGGGCAACATAACAGCTGTAGTGTTCTCAGCAATTGGTGACATTTTTGCTCAGAAACTAACTGGCATGCAGAAACTTCAGTTGAGGCGTCTGTTACTTAAAGTGGTTAGTTTTTTTTTCTTTTTTGCTCATTTTCATCTCTTTTATGTATAATTTTCCAAATTATTGAAGATACTTAATGTTGGGATTAGTACGTTGTACTGATATTGCTGCTTCCACGTTCTTGTAATGGCTGGAAAATTAGCTTTTAAAAACCTTTAATCCATTAATGAGTGAAGTTGTAAAGCTCAAACTTAGCTTTCTGGCACTCTGAGTTGTTGATTGCATATACAACCAGAATGGGGAAATGATGTTTTCTTGGCCACTGTTTTGCGCTGTAAATTTGGTCCACAGTTGCCAAAATTTATGCCTTTTTATGTTGTTATCTACTTTGTATCGAATGCATACTCTGAGGATATTAACAAATTTGCTAGATGTGATAGCGGGGGCAACTTCTTTTGACTGGGAGTACACCCTTCTTTATGTTAACTGTCCAATTTTGTGCTCTTACTAGTTTGTGGGTTGGAATAGTATATGAAATTTGTTATTTCTGGCATTGGCATGGATCATAAGAACAATGCTTGTAAATACATACTACTAGATGGGGATTTGGGGCATGAGTAATTGAGTTTTTCACCCAAACCTGATGACAACTCTGCCCTGGTTTTCCAGGTTTGCTCTCCCCTTTTGGAGAACTATAAGTTCTCCACACTTGTTTGGTGTTGAATGGTGTCATATGCAAGATTTTGGCAGGAATCATTGTTCAATCATAACTAAACCATACTTGCATATTTTTTTTATCTGTTTTCTGTATAATTTTTGTAAATTTGACATGATCAGAAATTGTTGGAAGAATTTTAGGTCTTGTGTATCTTTTAAAACTTTTTTTCTAATTGGGTCCAGAGAGTTATCTCATGTGGTATTAAAAGGGATTAGGCACAAAAAGTGTTTTAAATATTGTCGCTATTTTAGACCCATCATCTGCTGATATGTTGGTGTCTATGTATATCGTTGACATGTTATCATTTATCTCAATAATCCAGCTTTTTGGATGCGCCTATCTTGGTCCCTTCGAGCATTTCCTGCATATAATACTGGATGGAATTTTCAAGGTGAAAAAAGATACCAAGACAGTTGCCAAGAAAGTAAATTACAACCTCTCCAACTTCAGAAGTAAAATTTCAACTTGAAACAAGAAAGTTACTCTTGAGTTCCAACCTAGCTTCAGTTCAGGTCACTTTTCTGGCATAAGTGAACGAAATCCTTCTAAAATGCTGAATTATATTATTTTAGGTGGTGCTGGAACGGTTGACATCTTCTCCCCGGAACAACTTGATTCTTATGTCTTACTATGGGCTGATTGTTGAGCGTAAGTTGATACTGCATAATATGAATTTCATGTATTGAGTGCTGCTGCATGTGAATCATATGGGATGCAAATGGATTTAGCATATATTGTTGTTTTTCTAGGCAACAGTTAATTTTTATTCATTTTGATTTGTATGTGAAATCTTGCAGGAAAAAAAAATACTAGAATCAAACCCAATGCTTGTTAGAAAACAGTTCTAGAAAGGGCCATCCAGTTTCCATATCAACTCTGATGCCAGTTCTGCATTAATTTTGAAAATCATGATAAAAGTCTAAACCTTCAGCTTCTCAAACAAAGACTGAAGAATCAAGCCTAGGTTAAGATATCAGTGGTTCATGTATCTTTACCCTGAGAAATAATGTAGAAATGAAGTTCTACAATTCAATAACAATCGGTAAAATACCCACTGTTTATAATTTAACTAAAGCGTGCATGGACGCAGGAAGACCTTGGATGCAAGTGAAAGCTAAAATCAAGGATTAGCCGACAGTGTAGTTAGTATACAGCATGGACGATATTGCTATGTTCCCATTACAAATTGTGGTGATTAATTTTGCCAAATATGAAACATGAATTTTTGACATCTTATATCCTCGTTGAATGAAAATGCAGTTCTGGCCGGTTGTGGGTTGGATAAATTATCAGTATGTCTCTCTGCAGTTCCGTGTCATTTTCCATAGCTTGTTGCAATGTGCTGGTACATACTCTGTTTCCGCTGTGATTTACTTCCCTTGTGCTAATTTTCCTTAATCTGCAGTTAATATGTATTTTCAATGTGGAGATAACGGTTTGTTTTTGCTCATATTTCAGGGGAATATTTCTGAACCTGCCGGCCTAGGACAATGGCATTGCCGAAGGCTAAATGAGGGGAGCGAAAGCATCAACACGTCCATGTCTGAAACTCGAAGTGGTAACACTTGCTATCAATATTATGTGCTCATTTTATGTAGTGTGGGCAGCCATGAATACTAGTCCTTCATCTTTGTCCTCTGCATCCCGAATGTTTGATTGATTAGCAAGGTTACCAGTTGAGTTATCCTCATCTTCAGTTTGATGATGAATACTAACTTCTGGTAATCTTGGTTCTTATATAATCATCTCTGGACATGTTTATATTTGTTGCATTTCTGGTTAATTTTGAAAGTACACTTGGCCAGATCTACTTGACAGCCAATATTTACCTATCACCTATAATTTAGGAGCTATGAATCAAAAGCCACAAAATAATTCAACTCCAGACATTCCTTGTTTGTTATTCGAAATGCAGCAAGACCACTGTGTATTGATGAGAGATTGAATGACTATTTGTCCCCAAATTTCTTGAAAAGAGCATTGTGAGCTATGAATCAAGTAGTTGTAGACCCATGGAACTTCTGCAAAATACTGTCAAAATCTGCAAGCGCTTTATAATTGGGAAATTATTCTTGTGAGTTGCGAGGACCTTCAATATTTCCTCTGTATATTTGACTCTGTCCCCGGCAACTTTTAAATAATCGCTAAATTCATGGCAGATACAGTTGCATTATTAGTTGAAAACAGCACCACAATGCAAGGCATACGCATGAAGAATCATATTACTCAGTAAGAATAAATAGCCATGTGAACCACCATTTTCAATTATATTCATGTGGATGTGGCACCTAATGCGCCCGGTTAATTTATTTTATGCAATTGATGACCTGCATGCAATGTGGAAGGCAAGACGAAACTGGCTTTTGGCCATTACAAGGTCTTTCTTACTCGTTAATGGAGTTTGAAAGTCAGCTCTCCCCGTAGCAAAACGCCACGGATCAAGCTGTTGGAGTAAAAATTAAGTTCCTAATTTTTCTGTATTTTCTTGAACCAAAGTATAATTTATCTATTCATATCAAGTAGATCCCTGATCAGTATTGCTTTTTTATTTTTATTTTTTTCCTACCACACCCAATCCACAATTTGCACTACTTAATGGATAAATATCATTTTTTTAAAGTTAAATACCCTTTTAAGCTTCTCCATTATCATCATAGAGTATTTATGTCATTTTAGTAAAAGTTATGGACTTCTTTAATATAATTGAATAAATAACAATATTATATGAAAAACAAAAAAGATTCGTGACCTAGATGATAAAAATCGTTCAAAATTCAAACTAAGACTTGTTTCACATCCCCCAACTTGCATAAATAGCGGGCAAGTGGAATAAAATCTAAAAACCAATTCATTTGATTCTTGATCTAGAGATTTAGACTGAGGGCAGAGTTCATTAAAGGAATTTAACTGGATAGGGAGCTCAAATGGCAACAATTCAAGCTTCCAGTCTCGTGTTTTCATCTGGTGTATCTTCAATTTATCGTAGCAGTTCAAGAGTAGTTAGTGCTACAATCAATGCGTCGAAAATCCGGTTGAATCATCGTCTTTCTCTTCCAAAACTCCCAACCAGATACTTGGTTGAGGATTTGGACATGAGAAATGGTTACAAGATTGCAACCAGTACTACTCAAATGGACAAAAATTCCAGCTCTAGCTTCAACTCTTCAAGGGTTGATGATGATGCTGATCCAGTAGTGATTGCAAAGTTTTACGCGATCCTGGAAGCTGTTGCGGATAGAGTGGAGATACATAAGAATATTGGAGAGTAAAGGGATAACTGGAATCTCCTGTTTCTGACTTCCATTAATGGAATCACTCTCAGCGCCGCTGTCATGATAGGATTAGCATCCGCTACTGAAAATGGAGCTTCTTTTTCAGCACTGAAGATTTCTTCTACCATTCTTTACACCGCAGTCACTGGCATGTTGGCTTTGATGAACAAAATTCAGCCATCTCAACTAGCTGAAGAGCAAAGAAATGCTGCTAGATTCTTCAAGCTGCGGCATGGAGAACTTCAAACCACACTAGCTCTCAGAAACCCTTGTATTACCGATGTGAATGAAGCTATGGAGAAAGTTTTGGCTCTAGACAGAGCACACCCACTTCCATTAATCGGTACCATGCTTGAAAAATTCCCTTCTAGGGTTGAACCAGCAGTGTGGTGGCCGCAACAAAGGCGAAAACGTCGACTTATAAAAGGGAATAATAACAACAATGGATGGGATGCAAAGCTGGAAGAGGAAATGAGAACTATTGTTGAGGTTTTGAAGAGGAAAGATATGGATAATTATCTAAGGTTGGGGAAAATAGCATTGAAAATCAACAAAATCTTAGCGAATTCTGGTCCTTTTCTTACTGGAATTGCAGGAATTGGTTCAGCTTTTGTGGAAACAAATCATGGCTCGTGGGCTATGATTGTAGGAGTTGTTGCCGGAGCATTGGCTTGTGTTGTGAACACATTTGAGCATGCTAGTCAACTGGGAGTGGTGTTTGAGATGTATCGAGGAAATGCTGGTTTCTTCAAACTCATGGAAGAAACTATAGAATCGAATGTTAATGAAAAAGACTTTGAGAAAAGAGAAAACGGAAAATTGCTTGAAATGAAGGTGGCTCTCCAGCTGGGAAGAAGTTTATCAGAACTAAGAAATCTAGCAGCTTCTTCTTCAGGAAATGGCGAAGCTGCCATTAAAGAGTTTGCAAGCAAGTTGTTTTGATTAACATATACTATGTAATATTGTCATGTATTGTACATATTATTAATTTAACTTGTCATTTAATCCATTAATTCTAGATATAATTTGAATCATATAGACATTAATCCTTGAAAAAAAACCAAATATTCCATGAAGAGAAAGGAAATCATTTTCAAATGCATCCACTCTTCGCATGGACTGTGAAGATGAATCATGATACCCTATTTGAATCCGATTCATCACATGAAATAATATTTAAAAATGTTATCAGACATTTAGCTATGAGCTGTTTTTCTGATAATAAAATAAAAGAATTAAGAGTATAAAACAAAATTGCACAGGTGTATTAGCATCGATTCTGATTCTTCCTTGGTTGGTGTAATCACTTAAATAATCATTAAAATTCAATTGATCATATTTATTTATTACTGGTTTTGTTTGACTTTTCTGATGGATGATTAATAGCTATGTTGGTCAGAAATTAATTGAATATTTCAAGCGATAAGCCATGGTGCTGCAGGGAGGAAAAAATTGGGATATGGGAAAGAAAAATGACGAAGAGAGAGAGAGAGAGAGACATGCACAGCTGCTGCTTCATCTTCACGAGTTTATATATTCAGAATATCGAAGAGATGGATATAGACGTTAAGCTCTCGTTTAGTCCAAGAAAACCTCAGCTTTGGACTTGGATTTATATGTAAACAATTCCCGGTGTAATATATAATACTTAGGGCTACAAACAATGATGAATTAGCAGCTAAATTTAGAAATAAATTCTCAAATCACGAGCTAAATTCTTGGTTGCTTCCCTGCTAAATTAATAAACAAATGAAAACAGTGCTTGTACCATTCTTTCCACGCTGCATGCCAAGTCAAAGTTGGGATGCTACCAGCATCCTTCCTCAGGTAAATTCTCCAGCCAAAAGAGGAGGACGAAATTTGATTATCGTTAAAACATTATTATAATCCTGGTCAATACAGGGAATAGAATTTTAATGCAGACTGGAAGGGCAATGGAAGAAGAAGAAAAGAGATGTGAAAGCGGTTCATCCTCCTCCTGATAAATCTGCGTGAATACATGCCTTTCCCCGGAGAAAGGGGAAGAGCTTGTTGGTTGCTAGCATGGCAACAGGCGTTCATAATGGATTGATCTGCTCGGTAGGATTACTGTAGCAGAAGTTATTTTGAAAATATTATTTAGTATTTGTTTTACTAAATTGTAACTGCAAATAAGCCCTCACAGTGTTACTCAAATCGAAATAACCCAAAATGAAGCAACTCTCCAGCAAAATCCTAAAACAAATTTTAAAAAACCAAAGAACGAAGGCCATAATCAACGAACTCTACCTCCATTCCTTTCGTCTTCCGTCTTCCTCTCTTCATTGATCCCATAGTCACAGTCCTAGCTTTTATTAACTAACACCTACTTCTGCATTCCAGTCTTTTTTGTCTGAAAATCTAAGAAAAAGAGCAACTCTTTTTAAATTTTTGTTGTAAAAAATAGCAAGAAGATGCAACAACTATTGTTCACGGCGATATTTTCAGAGATGGCATTGATAATGGTGTTATTGCTCAAAACGCCATTGAGTAAGCTTGTGATCATGAGCCTTGATGGGGTAAAGCGCGGTCGTTGACCTGTGGTGGTCAAAACAGTGGCGGGAACGTTCTCCGTGTTTCTGATTTCGAGTGTTCGCAGTATGCTGAAGATCCAGAAGCATCGGATCGATGAAGGAGGAGTGATCAATCCGACGGACCAGGTTTTGATGGCCAAGCATCTTCTTGAAGCTACTTTAATGGGTATTTATTCCTTTCTTCAATCGGATTTTTGTATTATTTTTGTTCTTGTTTGTTGTGGTTATAAAAGTTCTCATTTTTTTGATATCTGATTGATAATGTGGATTGGAATGTGCTTGATTTGGAATTTAGGAAGTGGGTCCTGTTTAGGATTTTGTGAGTTTTGCTTCCATGGAATTGTTCTTTTGTTTATGATGTGATTTGGTGAATGCAATATTGAAGCTTGTTCTGTTTTGAAGGTATTGTTAGTTGACATTGTTGGGGAAATATCCTAATTTTGAATCACCAGTAATCAATGTTTAGTTACCAAGTAACCATGCTTAGTTTGCTTAACTATGGCACTATTTGATCCTGTATACTCGTGGAGGTTTCCGTTAAAATAATGGTCCTTTTTATGCATTACCATATTACCCCATTCCCAGTCCTCCTAAGCAGGGGAGATGGTCCTACAAAATTTTACCATCACACCTGGTGTTCCTTCTGGATTTCCAATTAAAAGAGAATTCAATTTAGGCGCCGTAGTCATGTGCCCAAAGTTTGGGCATATTATTAGGTGATTTTTCATTTAATGTGCCGGCATGTTGCATCAAAAATAATTTTCTTCTGGATGTATACTTCAAACCAAGTAGTATTCTCTGTAACTAGATTTAAAACATAAAGAGCTTTCCAGTTGTAAGAATAGTGCAGTAATATTCTGAGACTTCTTGACTTCTAAAAATGGTGGAAAATCTTTCCACATTCATCTAGGATATATTTTCTTCATGAATTGGTCATCTGGTATAGGTTGGTGGTTATGAAGTTTTCTACAATGCTATGTATGTAAAAACATAATTTCAAAATTTGTAATGCAATTTTACCACGTAAGATTGCAAAGAATGCTGGATTGTTCCCCAATCTCTCTTAAAAGAAAGAAAAATCCCTGTTTGATGAAGTCTTATGTTTTTTGTTTTGGCTTCTGAGTGCCAGGTTTTGTTAATAATTTGCCATAAGAGTACTCTGCTTTTCATACCAGGCATAGAAGTGAGAAAACTTACTATCCGTGGTTCTATCAAATTCTTTTGTGAACTCAATTACCCATGTTTAAAGGCAGGATTTTCCATTTCATTTTGAATTCTCAGTTTCCGAGTAACTTGGAAGACTGCTTGCAGGAGCCTCTCTTTTCCTTGCTTTCATGATAGACAGACTACATCATTATATTAGAGCATGAAAGCTGTAAAGAAACAAAGGCAAGGACTTGAGGATGGGAAAGCTGGTAATTCAGAGGAAATCAAAGCCTTGGAGGAAGAGATGACTACACTGAAGGAAAAACATAAGCAGTCGGAACTGATATTGAGACAAAGTCCACGGAGGTAAATACTGCAGAAGCCAATGCAGTTGCTTTAAGGAAGCAATCTGAAGGATTCCTTCTTGAGTATGATCGCTTGCTGGAGGAAAATCAAAGTCTGTGGAATCAATTGCAATCTTTGGACTGGAGATTGTCACGTTCAGGTAGCAAGAAGAATACCTAAGTAATTAACAGCTCTTGCAAATATTCCAATTTCCTTTTAATGTTCCACAGTCTTCATGTTGAAGACTTGTAATGGCTTTGTGGGATACATTTGTCTTGTATGCAACATTTTAAGTGTGAAGTAAATTTCAGTTGAAAAAATGAAAAGTGAGGGATAAAAAAAGGGTTTTCTTGCGTTAAATTTAACTCGTTCAAGTGTTGAAGCAGAGTAGCTGAATCTTGTGCTGACAAATTGTAATATTGCACCGCAAAGGTTTTGTAAAATAGAAGATTTATTGTTGATTTTTATTTAATTCCCGATTACGTACATTTCCATCATAATATGAGAACTTTTGTCTTGAAACGTCCAGAAATGGCCTTTGCGGAGTCAGGTTGAGTATATTTCAAAGATCACTTCTGATTACGTTTTTTTTTATCTCCACTGCATCTTCCCCCTTTTGCGAGACAGAAGTTCTAGGTTTTGAATTGTTAACGAAACACATCATGGGATCATCTTCATGCAAAAGCTTATTGATGTTGGCTACAGTGAGCAGCATCAAACCAAGGAAAACTAGAACTGATAGCGACGATAACACAAGCATTATTCCAGAAGCTGCACGACCTTTCACTTCCCGGGCATATTCAACAGATGCTAGAGCAAAAAATGTTGACGTGAACGAGTAAGCCCACCATGCAACGTTGAATTTCCTCATAGATTTCTTGAAAAGAGCTGGTCTACAAGCCTGTAATTTAAAAGTAAATAAAGAGAGAGACGCAGATGTCAGGTAAAATAATTTTCCTCGAAGACTATTGAGAGTTAAAATTTTGGTTGTAAATTAAATTACTAGAGATACAAAGAGGAACAAAGAAAGGAAGAATAGCATCTTCGATGTGGTATCAAATGCTCCTGAAATTGAAATCCAAGCTAAACTGCCGACGCTCGGCGCAGCGAAGAACAAGAACAAAGACGGCCGGAGTACCGAAGGAAATCTATTGCAGCCTGATAGTCGCTGATAAAGGGTGATAAATAGTACCACGTAATGAACTAAACCGAGAGAGAACAAGCAAATAGCGCTCTCTTTCCATCCCATCTGTGCCGCTGCTCGTGCAACCACGAAGTTTGCTATCACTGATATCTGGCTAGTTGGATTTGCAAAGATGGATAAAAACCTCTTCTCTGTAGTAAACCACTGCCCGTATAGCTTTATATCGAGAATAACAACTGGGATAGAAAATACCCAAAAGAGAACTGGATTTGAAACTGTCTTGAAAAGAGTTAACGGCGCTGATTGAAGCAAAAGAAGAACTGAAATCCAAGGAGCATAAAAGAAGTTGACACAAACATGGTGCAAGAACTCTGCCTTCACCATGTGAAAGTGAAAGAAACATTTCAGAATGTAAAGAAGAGAAAGCGATGCTTGCGTTAAAAGCGCAAGCCACCAAAGCAAGAGAAAAGCTGTTGAAGGAAGCATGCAAAGTACGTGGCAGATATCTTGCGTTTGGCTTTTGCGTTCACTCAAAATCTTCCATAGCAAAGCTTCGCTACCAAGAGAAAGACTTATTCTGAAATAGCCTGCATGGAGCCTAGTTAAGACAGAAGACTCAGATATCTGCTTCGAAACGTCGATTGATTGGCCACAATCTTCTTGTTTTGTAGTGATAATGGAAGCATCGACCACAACCTCAAGTGGAGGATTACATTCCAAGTCTGCCATTAGTTTAATTGTAAGGAGTGATTTTAAGAGTATAAGTTCATACGACGGTTCGATTCCATTGGTGTCACTTATATAAGAAGAGATATGGGATAGGACAAATTTTTTAAATTGTTTAGTTGACCCAGCAGAACAATACAGCACAAAGCCAGGCTCCTATGGCCTAATGAATATAACAAATATGTAATAAGTTTAACTAAAAAAGATTCAAAAGCCACTTTAAAACAGGACATTTTTTTAGTTCTAATCCCATTTGATGTAAAATAGTTTCCCAAATAAACATGGAATTCTCAAGATCCACTCGTTTCGGACAGTTATAAGCCCTAAAATACATCCTGAACCCTAGCAATGTTACTGCCCCGTATGCTTCTAAGAAAATGCAAAGGGTGGTGAGAATGTACAAGGAAGTGTTACAGACTTGAAAACGAATGAAGCTTTGATTTTGGATGCTTGGTTTTCTAGTTTTGGGCATGATTCGACAACTTAAACTTCCAAAGTTACTACAAATATCATTAAGCATTTCAAGTTCACACCGCAATCATTTCTCCAAATCCTGCTAGATCTTTATCCTCATTCAGTTTTTCTACCTCCCAAAGAGATTTTTGGTTTTCAAGAATTTTCTTTCAAATCTTACGGAAGGTTTATTTAACTGGGATTCGATAGCTCCCAAGTTTTGACACATATCAGAAAGTCCCAGAAATGATTTTTGATTATTCTCCAGGTTCAGAGTATTACCATGCAAAGAATTAAATCAAAGTGCTGAGAATAACCCTGAGCGTACATCTGAAAATGAGCACTTCCTCAGAGTAGCCGAAAGGAATAAATTAAAGGGGCCAGTGGTTAGTGGGTAAGAGAAGAAGGATAAGAAACGAAAAAAAAAGAATGGTGTACGAGCTAAGCAGCAAAATGGAAGAGATAAAGCAAAGGTTTTGATGTATTATTGGCTAGCCTAAGTTGGATCCGCTGACAATAAAGGTTTCATTCTTTCTGCTTTTCCTAATTTCAAGTTAGGTTATCGTGGAGTCCACTTCATTCTTGTTTCTCCATTTAAATTCTTTGCATCGCTGTATGACATGGGATATGATTTGTCATGACAAAGTTTTGGGAAGATTCATTGATTGGCTGCGAATAAAAAAAATTAAAAATAAAATTAATTTTTAATTAATATAATAAAAAAATTATAAATTTTACTTTTAATTTCTTTTTTTTTATCCAATACTAATTTTATCGTATTACCATTGTTTCATTTAAAATTCTCTCTTGTCGTACATATAAAATCACTTACAATACAGTTGTCTCTTAATAATATACGATTTTTAATTCATAATTATTATTATAATGATAAATATTAGTAAATATTAAAAAAAATATTTATAATATTACTGTAATTAGTCATAAAATACGTGTTAGTCTATTTTAAATATACAAGTTTGTTTGTGAATTTTATTATCTAAAATGCATTTATTTAATTAAAAAAATATAAATTATATAAGACTTAACTTAAATTTATCCATTAGTAATATGGAATGTAATAATTGTCTCCCTTGAATAGATGGCTCGCAAAATGTTGTGAGGTTCCATAATTTCTTTGATTATGTATTGACAGACTTTCATGATAAAAGGGTGGTCATTGGCATAATCAATTCCAAAAACGAGAGAAGAATGTTCATTTGAGTGAGAATATAAACTTAGAGGAGAACAATAAAAGTAGATAATGATGCATACAACTATATATGCAAGTCAGAAACAACTTTCCCCATAGACCACCATTTGAGAATATAAACTCGGCTAAGAAGATGCTATTACAGTTTTGCCAGCCTAAAATTGAAGGGTTCTGACTGTTGTCCAAAGTGCCAATTTGAGCGAAGGCAACTTACACGGCTGCCAATCAAAATTTGGTGCCAAGAAATATTCAAAGGTTGAAAAGAGAGTTTGCTTTACATGTGGCGTTGAGATTGTATTATGATATGATCATGCAAAAGGCAACCTAAGTACCCGATAAATGGTGGGACTGCCTTCTTCTACCTAGGAATAATATAAAAAAAAACAATTTGCAGAGTGCCTGGTGAGGAGGATAAGATTAGTGTTTGTGCTTTCAGTAATGAATTGAATTAAATTAAACTAAATTTAGAGGCATGGAAGTTGAGATCATGAGGCCACAATTCTTATGTCTGTACTGGTTGGTCACTAGGATCAGGCCACAAAAGCTGGCTGCAGAAATTTAGATACCGGGGGCCACTTGGTGATTTAGGAGGAAGGTAAATTGAGAATTTTAATATATAATAATCGAAGTATTCCAGGCTTGTTTCCGTACAAAGCCTGCCTTTTCTTCTTAAACCTAGTCCAACCCTTTTTCTTTTAATTGCATCGTTGTAAAGTTGACGAGGAGGAAGCATGAACATGTTAATGTTGAATTGGAACCCTGTTATGGGCTAAAAACTGCTTGCAGAAGCTCAGAAGGCAGACCAAAAATAAATGACGGATCAATTGGACTACTCTAGGAATGCAATTGTAGAATTTGAAAGCATTAAAGCAAGGCTTGTGAATGTTTTATCATTTGTAAATTTACGTTCTTCTTCATGCGTGGTGCTGCTACTGTTACACGTATTTATCTCACTACTTGTAATGAATTCATCAGGAATCCGAATATCCATGTCATATTCTTCAGTACTCGCTCAAGAAACATTTGTGTCTGCACCACCACTAGTTGAAATTTCATTACCATATGATGGCATGTTGCAATCTTCCTGGATTTCTTCAGGCTCTTTGCTGCCATTGCTTCTCACTGTAAGCCAAGTTTCATCTAATGCCCAGATTATCGTTTCTGAGTTTCCTTCACTCAGTTTCTGGATTCTTTCCTTGGCAGAATTTGAACAATTTTTCTCCATCCAATTTCAAGTTTCGTCTGATCTGTCAAGTGAATTCCAAAACCTGGATTCACTACACTTGTTGGACTCGACAGATTATAAGTTTTGGTCTATTTCAAGAAAAATTCGTGTTTCAGGAGTTCACTGGCTAACCATCTCTCTGTTGGGTTTCTTTTCAAACACTTAATCAGAAAATCTTTACCCTGCCTCGATATGAACTTGGGAATATCTGGACCATCGCTTGAAAACCTGATCCTGTAAAGGGCGGATACCAGATCGGAAACTTCCGTCCAAGGAGGCTGACCCGTTGCCATCTCAATGATTGTAGATCCAAGTGCCCACACATCAGCCGGGAAGCTTTGTTTTTTCGCCACGCGCCACCTCAGGTGGCATGTAGACAGGTGTACCGACAACTGGTATTGTCGAGCCCCAATCATCACGTAACATCTTATCGACACGTGCAACACAACCCAAGCCAACAATTTTCGCCCGTCACTTGTGATTAATATACATTTTGACCCTTAATGTCACAATGCACTATCCCTTCAGAGTGAAGGTACTCTAGACCAACTAATATTGCCCTTGTGTATGACCGGATTCGGTCCTCTTCCATCCAGCCAACGCCACGCCGGCGAATTGCATCGGTAACTGTGCCGCGCGGTGCATATTCCAAGAAAAGATTGTATAGCAGCTTACCATTTTCGGATGAAATATTAGACCCCTTGTAGGCTACAATTTGAGGACACATCAATTCTTTCTCCCCTCCTGAGGAATTCCGAATTTGAGAGCTCAGCTGACTTTGCTGCAAGTACCTCGCCGGTCCGGTTATCCCGGGCAATCGAGACAGCGGCTGCTGAGCCTCGGCCGATGGTTGGCTCCCGGGTCCAATCCATTTTCCAAGAAATTTGTTTTTAATAAAAAAGAAAGTAAGAGAAAGTTTGATTTGGTCGTTCTGTTTAGTTTGCGGGTTGCTCAATTTATGCAAGATTGAACTTGTGGCCTGTGTATTTTGTTTGGTTGTTGGCTTTAATGCAAGAACCATGCTTTCTTCAACTTTCACTTCATTTCTTTCTTTCTTTATAGCCAATGGGCGGCCGCCGTTTCTGTAAATCTCTCTAAAGCTGAGGCTTCCAAGTGGCGGAAGGAGGGAGAAGTGAAATTTTGGCCGATTCGGGCGGCGGGGTTACTTAGGCATGAATTATACTGCCCACGTGGTGGCAGTAATTAATGAGCACATCTCGTTCATTGGCTTGGAGAATACACTGGCTTGGGATCATTGAATGGGATAGTTTTCTCGGAAAGTGAGTTGTCTTTACGAGGAAGAATCTAACAAAACATCAAAGCCAAAAATTGGGAAAGAAGACAAAACAAGTCCGTGGAAGCAAAGTATCACTTACAACCGAACATTTGGAATGTAATCCAATGAGGCTCGGGAAGCAACGAAACTAACTAAATTCCCTACTCACGTTCTCACAACAACCTGTCTTCTGGCCTTCACAATGCCATTGCTCTAGTCTCTACTTTCAACTCTCTGCGTGTCAAACCAATCATAAGTTAGCTAGCGTCATGTGCCAGCCACCACAAGTTGTTCTTCTGTTCACTGTAATTAGCTTGTCAGATTCATGACTCGGTCTTTCTTCATGCTTCAACTTTCGGTTCAAAAAGTCCTGAACCCCACACCGCGGAATTTCTATCCTTGCCAAGTATAATTTGTAAAAAGTAAGGTTGGATACTGATTTCAAGCTCTTAATTAAACCAGTTAATTGATTAAATCAATGTGGGTCATCTCGCGTCAAATGTGGTAGTAGTTATTTACGGTTTTGGATTAAAAAACTGAAGCAAACCTTAGTTTCTACTGTATGAACAAGCAAACCCGAAATCGTTTTAAGCCATCTTAGGCTGAGGCGAACACCTTCACAAGCTAGGATACATAAATATATTTGCGGATAAAGATAATTCCATGGTGGAAAGAGGAGAGGCCTCGACGTTGACCGACCATTTACGCTGCCTCGAAAAAGCCAAACTCTTACTTTACCGAAATCAAAGACTGTGGGGTACCGACCCATGACAACATCCCCCAGAATCCTACACTTACACAAATGACAAGCTTGAGAATCAATAGAAAGAACGGGGCAGTGGTAAGGCAATACGTCTGTAGTCATACAATTCTTTGAAAAATACAAATAATATGAAAAAAGAATACCAGAGTGGTCCTCGAGGAGAAGGAATATCCAAAGAAGTAAATCCACTGACGCACTGAGCAGCTGGACACTTGAGGATGTACTGATGACATTCACAATAGACTCAAATTTAAAAGCTCGCCGAGAAATAGCACTTAAACGAAAGCACCCACAAATTAGAGCTGCCTGTGTTAAAGATTACAGTGAAAGTTTGTGGAGAAGTACTAATGTCAATCTCACCATAGTACTGAGCATCCATAGAGTTCTTTAATGCAACCATATCTGCATCCTCAGAGTCTCCTGGATTATTACGGAATCGGCACTTCTTAGCAGAAGCTCTTAGAGCCTCTCCTTGTTCAGCCTCTAGCCGGGCAGCAAGCTGGTTGTTTGGATCCAACTTCATCTTTTTCAGCGCTATCGAAGCATAGGCAATAAGAGAAAACAAAAGGATCGACAGGAAAAAGGACAATTCCACATCTTTCATTATGGTTCCTATGTTTGCCTATCAATTCCAAAGATGAAATCGAAGGTCAAAGAAAGAATGGCACAATCCCATTAACATTTATATGCGAAACAAGTAACGACACTAAACACAATGCAAAATAGTTCTAAATCACAACCATATTCTATTTGGCAGTTCAAAAATACATGAACAGAAAAATAATAACTTCCACGTTCCAAATTCATGTTAAGAGAAAGCAACAAGTTCAAATTAACAATCTCGTTCGTTAATAAGGAAAAAAGATTAACTTGCATCAGGTAAATAAACAGCATTTCACCAAATGTGTTTGATCGTGAATGGAATGAAGCTTGCCATAATCCACCAGAAACTCAATGAAGAAAAGAGCCTTAACTTGCCGAGAACTCACTGTGAGATCATCGGAATATAATACAAAACATGAATCCAAATAGAAGCTAAACTTCTGAAACTGAAAAATGAAGGAAACAATTCTCACCGAAACTTGAAGGCGGACTTGCAAAGCAGAAGACAGATGAATTTCAAGAGAAACAAAGAGAAAGACTCGACTATAAAAGCAAGAACCAGTCAGCCTTCGAGGCCAACTTATCTGAGTTGGTGTCTTAGCTCTGTTTAAATCTCAGCCGTAAGAGTTTTAACGACCGATTTGCCTTTAACCGTCGATTTAGCATTCACGAGACAATAGAGAAAGTCTTTTAACTCAGATATAATAGTATAATTTATATAAGAAAATTTTATTTTTATTAATAATAAAAAAAATTATAAAATAAAATTGTTATAAATATCCTTCCGAATTTAGTTCAAAAGGAAGGAAAATTTGGCTTTGATTCAAGCACCGAAACTTCGTTCATTCGGTGGTCGGTTGCTCATTAAAATTCTTCAAACATGGCAAACCAGTTGGGTTGGCCAGTAATTTTTGATTCAAACGAAGGCAATGTATTGGATTCGAGAATCATTACTTCATTATTCTCTTCAATGGGATCATTCTTCAAATAATCTTGAAGCATGGAAATACAATCATCACCATTAGAATCCTGCATCTTTTCATCCTTGAAATAATCTTCGAACTCAGTATTCCACCTTCCAAAATCAGTAAAATCTAACGCGGCACGCAAAGCCAATTGAATAAGCTCAACCATTGGAAAATCATCCCTCAAAAGAAATTCTGAATCAAGCCAGAAATTATACTCACACTGATCTTGAATCGCTGGCGTGTTAAATAATATTACAGATTCAGCACTGGGTTTTCGTGATGCTGCTGCTACAGCTGCTAGTTCTTGTTTCTTATTATGAACTCTACAAATTGCATAATTGCAATTACCAGCAGCCATAGAATATTCATGTATTAACCAGTAATCTTCCCAGCAAGATAGTAGTTGGCAAGTTCTTCGTCAGTTGGGTCAAATCCTGGCAATCTCATTACAGGCAGCATACTTGTCTTCTCTATTGATTTCTTTTGCTCAACTTCCGAAGGTTTTAAACACCCTAAACGGTGGTGTTGCAGTTGCCATCTACTGAAATTAATAACAATCTGCTTATTTTAAGTCGAGTGTTTCTCTAACCGAATCTTGCAGCAACCAATCACATACTGTCTGAAAAATAGAAACCTGCGACTCAAAACTTGTCCTTGCCCAATTTGTGATGGTAATGGAGGACAAAGATTTCCTATTTTGATTTTCCAGGAAATTATTAAACACGAATTTGGCTTTCAGATATTATCAACTAGTCTCGAACGAGCTGATCAGATAGTTGAGCCTTGCTGTCTTAGCCGTAACTTCACTATCAACTTCTAATAGACATTTCAAATTCAATCGATCTCATAATGTATGATACCAAAATTGTCAATGGCCAAAGCACAAGCCTACTTTTCCCATTTATGAACAATTAGATCTTTTCTTTGTATGTTCTATATTTAACTTAATAAATATTTTCAATTTTTATTATAAAATTAAAAATCGTCAATAATTAATTATATTAATATTTATTTAAAAATTAATAATAAAAAAATGAAAAAAAGAATCCTGATACATTAATGAATGATCATACTCACTTGATTCTTGCAACCATAGCCTATCGCTTGCACTTGATGTCTCCTCCGAAAAGAGGAAAGGGAAAGGTAGGTAAGACCAAATAGGTTGGATCTCAATTATTTGATGTTTAAAAACGATTAATATTCCCACTAGTACATTTTGACAAGACAATTAAGTGGGAAACGGCCGGCCCTCTTCATATTCTCTACAGTTTCGAGACAGAGATAGGTTTAACTTTAGGGTATCATGGCTTGCTGTCTACGCAAATAATTGACATTCCTTGCACCATATATCTATCTATCTATCTATGTGCAACACAATATTAATTGTCAAAAGTTTTTATACAGTGCATGTGATCATGAACTTGAGAGAAGCCGTCATTTTCTGTTCCTCTCTCCCACTTCTGGGTTGTGTAATATCTACTCTTACTGGGCTCTTCCCAGATTCTTCTGAATCGACCAAGAATATCGATGCAGGAACGGCTTGCAGTGATTATGCAGCTGCGCATAAACATTTCAAGCAACTTCAACACATACTCACCTCCTGACAATCTTTATGTCATGCATGGCGACGGAGATGGAGACAACATCTTGGCTTTGTGTAATATGTTTTCTACTTTATAAGGGAATATGATCATCGATCATTTTGCTTTGGTTTATTGACTCCAGCTGATCATTTCTGTTGAACAAGTTAATGCTCAAGTGTAGTTGTAAATTAAAAAATTAATTAATTAATTAATTATTTATTTTTTTAAAAAAATATTATTATCTTTTTTACAAAATTTTTTCGATTGATTATTATATAAAATATTTTAAAGGTTTGTTTTACAGTGACACGAACATTCCATAAATATTAGATTAAAATTTTAAGTAATAATTTATTTATTTAGTTACTAAATATCTATTAAATTTAATTAAAATTAATAAATAATTTCATACTAATTAAAATAATACTCAAGAGTTTATATATTATAAGAAATGGGCTCTGATAATTGGTTTTTTACAAACAAATTTTGAACCTACGAACTGGACTCATGGGCCTTACTGTCTTGGCTCAGTATAAAAGAAACTCAGATTTTACCTAATAAAATAAAATAAAATTGTTTATATTTTTAAAAATATTATTAATAAATATATTTTTATTTTATTAATTAAATAATTTTATTATATTATTAATAATATTAATATAATTAGAATATTCCACCCAAAACTTTCTCCCAGCTGACACTTGATTCAACTAATTTTCTGTCAATGAAAGGCTGCGGATGCATGCATGGGACACGGTAAATTACCGTCGACCTCGAAACAAACCCTCGATTTTCACGTGATCGATAAAAGCCATTGTGTACGGAGCCACTATTAAAGGCACACGGAGACACTGTCAAAGGCACCGCGGCCAATTTATTCTTCCTGCATAAGTGTCCCCTCCGAAATATTCAACTCTTCTTCCCTCCTTTCGCTGTCAATCAATGCTAGTTGGTACCATGGCTACAGACGATATATTAAAATTTATAATTATAATTATTAACATATCTTAAATATTATTTTATTTTAATTGATTATTAATTAATTAATGATTAGTTTATGTAATAAGATCCACCACACAAAAACACGTGGCACACAAGCGTGAAGCACACTGAATTACACGTAGGGCACACGTGCTTGCATGTGCCATAGATGAATGATAAATCCCATCCCACGATACATACACGTATGTAATACTATTCAATACCGTTGGCCAGTTGAATTTTGTTGTACGGTGTATAAAGTACGGTGAGACCCACAAAGTTATTGAAAAAATAATAAAATAAATAAACGATTTTACTGTGATTGGCCGATTTGGTCGGCTGAGATGACGTGATTTCAATCACGGTGACCGACAAGTCAACAATGCATCTGAGTTGTCCAATTAAATAACATCCTACTTCTTAAACCCCTCCAACACGCCACTACCAGACTCCCCGCCCAACACTTTTTCTTTATTGAACTAATTAGACCTCCCCACAAACCTAACCAATTCGTTAATTATGGATTGAGACAACAAACATTTGGGCCCATATAATTGTTAAACGCGACTTATTAATTATCTTAGTAGAGGATCTTTTTGTAAATAAACCATAAACTATGTTTCAGTTTGCGGTTTTATTGAATTGTAGGGATTATAAAGTTATTATCTCATTGTCGATTTTCCATTTAATGACTGGAAGTATCTGTTTCACGTTCTTACAAGAACTATTTACGTATCATACAGTAATAGCCGTATTTCTTGACCATACAGAAATCGCCAGATTACCTGAGACGAAACATTATTAAGAGGCTTGTCTTTTCCTGCAAACCATTAGGTGAGGTTTGAGAGATCATTGATGATACGAACGAGATTGGGACAAACAATCGTACGAACATAATGTAAAAAAGATATGGATTAATCATTGAACAAGTAAACTCATTGATCTTTTTTTTTCCTAGCTCTGTAGTTACTCGTGAAAATAATAGAAAGAAAGTTATTCGTAATTAAATAATATGAAAGAATGAATTTTTTGTGTTTTAACCTCCCCACAACAAAGAACCTGAAAAAAAATATGAACAGTGATCTCATTTGCTTCCCTTGGAAAGAAAAAGGTAAAGTAACAACAGGAAATTATCGATTAAGAAAAAGCAGGCCGGCCTCTAATTTGGTGAGAAGCTGCCAAGTTAGTTGTTGTTGTTGTTGATCGTGTTGTTGGAATTGTTGTTATTGTTGGAGTTGTTGTTGTTGTTGTTGTATGGATTTTGTGAGCCGCCAATGATGGAGGTGATAGCGGCGGCGAGAGCTGCGGTGAAGTTGGGATTGGCAGTGATCGCAGCTGTGGCTGCGCTTACTGTGTCTGCTAGCGATGAGGATTGCTGCTGCTGTGGTTGGTGCAATGAAGGAGGTGGAGTTTGGTGGGAACCCAACTGAGAATTAGATCCAATTTCTTGAGATAATTGTAGACCAGCGAATTTACACTGATTGAAAAGAGCTTGTCCGAGAACTGGCGGCAATTGAGGTGGTGTCGCAAGGCCTTGCGGTTGGCCCGGAAGTTGGACTTGGAATTGAGCTGGTTGTCGTTGGAATTGCAGAGGGTTTGGGGAATGAGTAAGGTCTAGTGTTACTGTCGGAAATGGAGCAGAAGCTGAAATTGTTGCCATGCTTGACGATGGAAGAATTGCTCTGGCTAGCAAATTCGGATTCATTATCCCGTCTGCGCTTGACATTGATCCTGAAAGCAACATATTTGCAGCAGCGGTTGTTGTTGATGCCATTGCCGTTGCAGCTGGAGGTAAAGGATGATTGTGATTTCCTTCGTAAGTTGTTATCAGAATCGTCCTATCTTCTGCACAACGTTGAACCTGTAAAATTTCCGTACAGGATTTCATATTAGTTTCAGATCATAACAAGCTTTTCCAGAAAAATATGTAGCATGCCATCAAAATTGAACAAATAACATACTTGTTTGCGAACTGGACAACCAACTGCCATAGTGCAACGATAATAAGCTCGAGGACATGGGTTTCCTTTCGCCATTTTTTGTCCATATTTTCTCCATTGACATCCATCAGTAATCTGTAATAATCAAAACCAAAAGCTATCAATTTAAAAACTCTATATTTCAGACCAAAATCAATCAATTTAAAAACTAATATATTTCAGATAAAGAGCTGATCAGTTGAAATTTGTAAAAGAAATATTAACAATATTAACCACATAACATACCATGGGAGCCTCTGATCGTGCTCGGACTGAGACGCGAGCTTTTCTCATGGTAGCTTCATTGGATTGCTGATCCATTACCTTGGCAGAATTATTCACCTTCTGGACTTTGTTAGCACCCCAACCTTGTGTTTCAGATTCCGGGCTCTCTTCCCGTCCGATTCTTTTGCTGTTAGAGTTTTCAGCTTGATCCAATGAAATCATCTCATTTTTCCCATTGTTTTTAATACATTCTTCTGATGCAACTTCAACATTGTTCTGCAGCGTTCCTGATAAAGTTCTTTCCTCTGATGAAGAATTCGATACTTCACCAGCCTCCGCCGTAGCAGAAGGGCCTAGATCGATGAACTGTCTAGGCACTATTACTTCATGTTTCTTGTCTTCAGCTTTTCCTTCAACAACCTTAAGATGAAAGAACTAATCAAGTTAGCCATATGAACAAACGGTAGTTTCTGTTAATTAAAGAGAAATTTATGAAGAATTAATTACATGATCATGTTCTTGAGTGCTTTCAGCTCTGTGATTTTGCTGCTGTTGCATCAATGCAACAAGGTGCATTTGTAAGGCACCGTAGTTATTTGTTACTTGGCTAAGCATGTCTCTTAGCCTCCGGTTTTCCGCACTCACATGCTGCAACTCCACTTGCAATTGCGCTAACTGATAAAGTTTGAAAAATTCTTCGATAAGAAATCAAAATTCTAGATGAAAAAATTTCTCAGAAGATTAATATTTATCTTCTTTATTACCTCACTCTTAGCTCGTTTAATTTCCATATCGGATGAAACCCTATCATCAACAGTTGATTGATCGCTTCCAGTTGTAGCAGTAAGAAGATGCAACCCAGTCTGCAATCAAAAAAGAAAATAAAGCTTCTGTCAACGACAGAAAAACAAAAGAAAATATAAACCAGAATGATAAATCAGTTGAGGTTCTTACATTTACATCCAAACCAGTTCTTTTCTGAACATCGTCCTGAGAATTCTCCTTCTTAACGTTAACAGTACTAGTGATTGTCGGATTATCATCACTCCTGTTTTTCTTCTCAGAAAAGAAGTCAACTTCATCGAAAGCCACCCGATTTTCATCAGAAGGCGATGAAACATCTCTATCTTGCCTACCACCAAGACTCACCGGAAACGGAAACATTCTGATGGAGTCAGACCCACCCATGAGACGAGAAGGATTTGTTCTAAACTTTGAGAGAGAATTAACAGAAGAAGAAACTTGCTGCTGGCTTCGGAAGAAATTACTAGTGATAGGATCGGATTCAAGAGTTAAACCCATCCTTTGTCCATAAATAAATCAAGAAATTAAGGAAACAAAAAAAAGATATGAAGATGTCGAGAAAGAGAGGAGAAATTGAGACAGAAGAAAGAGTGAAAAGGGAGAAGATACAGAGGAGAGAGAGAGAGAGAGAGAGAATTCAGAGAGCTGATGCGTGTAAATTCCGTGAAGTCTTTCGCCGGTGCACTGGGCTCGGCTATAAAAGGGGTTTGGACCTAGACCATGGGATTTGATCATGTACGTCAGTTCTTGCGTCAGTTTGACATCTGGCACTGGTCCCACTTTGCCTCTGAGAGAGGAAGTCGGGTTCTCAAATAGGTAATACCCGTTATTCGTTAAATTCAGTCGACTTCATTGAATTTACACGAAAAATATTGTGATACGGGTCGGGTTCTAAAATTGGAAACCCGAAGTCGAAGTATGGAGAGTCTAGAGAGAGGGGATGAGGGGGTTTCGTCTACATTTCGTCAAGAAAAATATTGACCGCTTCTTAAATCAAAAGAAAAGTAAGACAGAAACGAATCCCACCGCCCCGAATGGTGCGCCGCGTTCCACGTGAGGAATTAAATAAATAATAATTAAAAAAAGAAAGAAAAGAAGGAATATACCCATACCAGCCAGGCCTAGTCAACGATTTGACGGGCGGGCTCTTTCTGTTGACGGGTTACCGGCCGTGGCAGTAACCAAGTCTTGACATGGCCCCACGTAAGCCCTTGAAACGCAAAAAGCTTACCATTCATCTAGAAATGACCACGTTTTAGATCTTGCCATGTCTCCCACCCGTGAACCTTTTTGACTGTTTACCGTTGGGACCGAGTCACTTGCTTTGACTTTTTAGACTCTTCATCTCGTTTGGACCAAAACAACACGTTACTTGTTCTCTGTTTGTTTCCTTTGGTTTTTGTTTTAGTTGTCGTGACTTTGTGTGAGTATTACCTGGAAAATAGGTAGACAGTCACTACTTTTTCTTATTTTTAAGTAATCAAACCCCCCCACCACTATTACAAACTTAACCACAACATATTAAAAATCTCTCTTTATCCATATTAATTTTTGTTTCCAAATTTAAGCTCCATGATTTATTTTTAATCTTGAATTTTATACGAGTTCGAGCAAGTTCATAAAGTATCGTAAAGCTAATGTCGGATCCAAATGAATAGTATTAGACAATTAATCTTAAATTTTGAATCTAATTTTCAATACTCCGATCCATCGTTATTGTTTTGTATGTTAGTGATAACGTTTATTTTATGTTTTTTGATAATACTTAATATAATTTTTTAAAAAATTATATATTATTAATTTAATAAAATATTAATACGTGATATCGTTGTATCGTATATTAATATTAATTAAATTAAAAAAAAATAGATAAGAATCCTAATTCATATTGGAAACAATTGCTTGTAACGTATATCCGAAGATAGAAAAAAAGAATATTGAACTTATCCTTTAATTATTATTATTTTTTTTTGACTAACTCAAATCTTTTTCAAAGGTTCAACGTCATAGAATGGGAAAATACGTGGGCCAAAAATTGACAAATTTGATCAAACAAAACCCTAACATTCAACACTATATGCTAATACAGTACGGCAATGCCCAATAGTTATCCTACTTTTCTTTCTTTCCTTCTTAATTTATTAGTTCTTGAGCCAAACTCGTGGGGAGGACTTAGAAAAAGGTAAGGTTCTCTCTTTGCATGGGGAGATTGCAACCATTGTCTTATTGAGAAAAACCAAAGTAAATTGCTTCCAAACATTGCGGCGCCCCAATGCAAGATATTCTCCAATAAGATTCCACTCCATTCAAAAAGTTGTGTTTTGTAATTCATAATTAATTAATAACACAATGTGTCTAGGGTGGTTTCAAGATTTCAAGTAATCTCTCGTTGATTCAATTGTTTACATCCGTAACAGAGAATAACTCTTTGTTTTCCCTACTACGTACCCTTTTATCGTCAAAACTTGCTGCCGCCTCGTGCAAAGAAAGTGTATCGTCAAGCTTTAATCTCATTGAATGATGGGATTGGTTGGCATATTGGGTTATTGAATTCAAAGTACCGCTACCAAATACGATGAATATATTAACCTAAAGAGAAGTACACTCAATCTTCGAACGTGCGTCGTGTAGAAAACTGCTAAACCCGCCGACTGCTTGTAGTTAGATGTGAAATGTTATTGATAGATGAGTTCAGAGAACAATGGAAGGGTGATTGTCAGAATTAAAAAATGCTTTCCACAAGCAAATTACTCAACATGCTTTGCAGATTGATGTGGAGTTTGCACTGATAGTCGTAAGCATTGCTTTCCAGTCCGCGAAATATGAAAGGGAAATTTTGTTAAATGTTGCAGTCAACGGGTGCAGGTAACGATACCAAATCATCATAAATGTTTACGATCCTACACCCTCTTCCTCTTCGAAGATCAATGACTAGACAACACATGCTTTCTCTGTTCATGATTAATTCAATATCACTTGCTCTTATGGCTGTGTCCTTCTCGGTAGCAAATTAATCAGGCAAATCAATTTCGTGATGCGTGCTACGAAATTTATATCCTAATGACATCATAACGATGCACACATAAAATATTAATTAATTGATTATTTGAATAATTAAACACAAGCTATATAGCTAGGGCTGGCTATTTGTTTTGGAGGAAAGTCTGGTTGCATTATTGATGCGATCGCAAAGGAAGCAGACAAGACAGCTAGCAGCGGCAGCGGCAGCGGCGGCATTTCAAATTTTCAATAATCGATCAATTCCTTTCCACGGCTTCTCATTAAACACACAGAAGTTTTTCAAACCAAAAGGAAACAAAATCAACGTAGAACAAAGACAGAGTTGACGTGGATTCATGTTTGACCATGTAGATCCAAACAAACCCACACGGCTCTCTTGCATGACGTTGGTGCGTGGTGAGGTTTAGACAAACAGCAAAAACTAGGTAGCTAGCTAGACACGAAGTAAATAATGCCAAGACCAGATTGCTTCTTGCCTACAGCAATTCAGAGACACATTTCGCCTTAATCTTGTTTAATTTTATAATTTTTCCACGCCCTTTCGCTTTTCATTCACTTTGTTCAAGCATCTTCTCTCTTAATTTATTTCAAAGTTTAAACCCCCTTTAAAGACCGACGAATGGGTGGTAGGCATGGCCATCCATGTTGACAAAACCTCCATGTTTTTAAGCTTTTGTTGCTTTGGTTTATTTATTTTGTATAATGAAAGCAGAAAGCAGCCCATAATTCTATGTCAAGACATAGGGAAACTTGATCCCGATTTTAGTCCTTTTCTGGTTGTATTTGTATGAACCGGATCCCATCACAAAATCTTGAAACCCTACCTGCTTTTGATGATTCGGTGACGTTTGTTCCTTTGCCACCGCAGGTTTTGGCTTTTGTTAAGCGATGAGTTGTTGGTAATTAAGTAGTTAGGTGATTGATAAGAGATTATTACTATAAGCTTAAAGAGTAGAAAAAGTCTCGTATGTATATATCAACTTAGAAGAGTCATTGTCATTACCTTAATTTGACAAATAAAAAATTCAAAAGAGTAATTGAAAATGGTGTTTAATTAGTCTAGAGGTTTATCGTGGCGTAGTCATTTTGCTTAGAATCAAACCACAGATTGTGACAATTAAACTTAGTTTAATATTTTCCCAATAAACAAAGATCTTTCAATACTCCTCAATCTCATCCAAATTAGCCATAATTTGCTAATTAAATCCAAGCCAAAATGTGTTCGAAACTTGCCAATTCAATCCCAAACTCGAAGTTGGCTGCCATATACATATGAATAGACTAAGTCAAAGTTAAAACACACGAGGGTAATGTATGTATTCACCTTCCAAGACTAAAATTCCGAAATTTGCCTTTTAGCATTGAATTTGAACACAATATTGATTGATCATAATGAAAGGATCCAAGGCATTTCCCAGCTTTCTAGAATCCAGACCTTATCAATTGCAGCCGCAGGCCGTGGGTACGGGTTCGCACTTACATCCATCAATCCATTTAGTTATATATTTTTCTTAATAGAGCAATTTGCCTGAAACAAATCCCTCAATCTTGTTCAAATGACCAAATTACAGTGATAATATTGGATTTTGACCATGATAATATAAACAACGTGCTTAACACTCATGTGTTAATACATCATTTAATTGATCGGATATTTACTTGCTGATATTTACAAATAAAAAATTTCGTTGAGATGGAGGAGGAAACTATCACAAAAACACACACCTTATGCTAAGAGAATTCACACAAGCAATGGAGGAAATTGAAGAAAAACAAGCAAGAGTACGTATTATATACCGAATTACGTGATGTTCAACATTTGTATCGTAACAGCTTAACTCCAACAATTAACAAATCAAAATATCTACACATCAAATTTCAAATTGATTCTAATACTCTGTCATTTTAACACTACACGTAATAGTATGTACCCAATAACTAAATAAATATGGTTAATTATTCACGTATTGAGTTACAAATTAATTTTGATATAATATGTAATAATTAGAGTTTGAATCCAATAACTAAATGGTACGGTGAATTATTCGTACATTAAGTTATGCATATTACAAATAACAGTTAGAATTCAAACACAATAAATAAATAAATATTATAAATTATTCACACATTAAAATTATCGATTAATTTTAATATTATATATAATAATCAAGTCTAATAATTAATAAATCGTTGTCAATTTTTACAACCTAAATATATCTATTTAATCAAGAGAAATTAAATTATATAAGTTATTATCCAAATTCAATCGTTAATGACGTAAGATTGACATGTACATATGTGTATATATATATATATATATTTCATTTGTAAGTATTTTTTATTTTTTTTACGGTGAAATAATAACGATTTCTATCAAATGAGGAAGACAGAAAATAATAAATAAGGAAAGTCATTGATTGAAAATTGTGAAGGGCATTTTCTGCAGTGCAAAAGAATTTCAAAACTGAATTGACAAATGCATACTCGTTCCATTGACTATTACGAGGGGGGCTCCATTTACAACTGGCTCAGCCAAAACTGGGAAAGAGAATTTTCTTCTCAAAGTTTTTGACTGGATTTTGCCATGGCATCAATTATCAGATGTTTGGTCAAAACCGTGATTGACTTTGGACTCTACGAAAGAGAAAGCAAGAAAGAGCAAAGTTCATGCTGAAAATGGTCCCGTATCAAGCTGAAGCTGCTGCTGCTGCTGCATTCCATAATAAGTTAGACTTTGCGCATTTTGGCAGGATTAGAATCGACCCACTTCAGCCCATCATCAGCAAGCTCACTGCAGGTCCAAAGATAACTTAGAAATTATGAGTTCAATTGCCAGTTGAGAATTGTTTTTCTTTTGATCAATATTGTTCATTAAACTCTTCCTAAATCAACAGTTAAACCTTCTGATTTGACTACATAGATAAAGTGGCACATATCATATCTGTGAATAAAATCAGATTTGTACAAGTCCAGTGCTTAGTTTAGTTAAATAATAGAGAAAATCTTAAGGGCAGCGGGCCTTTCTGAAACAGATTCATCTCATTATCAAAGATTGAGAATTCTTTTGAGAAATTACACATGCTAATTCATCATTACTTAGCTTAATTAATATGCTAGAATCCCACAATCTTCTTAACCCAAAAAGCAAACTGCTAAAGCAGCAAGCTAAAACAAAAGCAGTACTAATTCCCGAAAGAACACTAAAGAAAAAGAAAAAGCTTATAAAACAACAGTTCAAGATTCTTCAATTCAGTTAATTTCTCACTACCACTTTACTCAACTTACTGCTTTTCTTCTTACAACAAACAAATCCCAGCTTAACACTAATTCTATCTCATTTCTGCAATGGATTCTCTCTTCTGCAACAATCCCATTTCAGAAAACAGATCCTCTCGCTTTCATTGTTTTTGTTTCCTAACAGTATTTCTACTCATCTTTCCACTTCTCAGTCTCTCAAAACCTGCAGAAGCAAGCATTTGTCGAACTTCCTGCGGTGATATTCCGATCAACTATCCTCTTGGCATTGATGACGGCTGCGGCAGCCCTTACTACAGACACATGCTTATCTGCTCAGATTACGGCAAGCTTGAGCTCCGAACACCTTCCGGCCGGTATCCTGTCCGCAGCATAAGTTACTCCGATCCTCACATTCTCCTCACTGATCCCTTTATGTGGAATTGCAAAGATGGAGATAATTTTCGTCCAACCAGGCCTTTCAGCCTCGACACAAGCACGCACTTCTCGCTATCTCCTCAAAACGACTATATCTTCTTCAACTGTAGCGCAGAAAATGTAATTATTGAACCAAAGCCTATATTCTGCGAGCGGTTTCCTGAACGTTGTGATTCATCGTGTGATAGTTCTAGTTATCTTTGTAGACACTTGCCGGAATGTGCATCTGCGTTGCATGCAAGTTCTTGCTGCGGTTATTACCCTAAAGCCACTGAATCTTTGAGACTAATGCTAAAATATTGCGCTTCTTACACTAGCATTTACTGGAAAAATGTCGGAACTGTTCCTCCTTATGATCAGGTCGCAGAGTATGGAATCAGAATTGATTTTGATATTCCGGCTACTACACGTTGCCTTCAGTGTCAGGATATGACAAAAGGTGGAGGGACTTGCGGATTCAACACAGAAACACAGAATTTTACTTGTCTTTGTCCGAAGGGAAATTCCACCACTTATTGCAAAGGTTTGTTTTGTTAACTGATCCCATCAATTTCCATAGTTGCAGATTGTTTGGAGATTAGATTAATTACTTGGCTTCACTTTTGTAGATCATGAAATTTTCAAGCATAGCAAGGCTGGAGTGATCGCAGGTGAGTACATTTATACTTATATTTTGTGAATCTCTGGTATTAATTATGAGTTGAAGGACTAAGCTTTGGATTTTCTTTTATGTAATCGTTTTCAGGGACGGTGACTGGAGTTTCAGCAGCTGGAGCGATAGGAATTGGAGCTGCTGTTTGGTATATGAGAAAAGTGAGAGCTACAGCGCCGGTAACATGTGGGGTTCAAAGCAATGAGAATAGGCTTTTCTGACGACACCTCCTTTATTCTCCTTTTCTTTTCTTTTAATTGCTTTATGCACTTTACCAAGCTTCTCCTTGATGGCTTATGATTCTTTGTTTACAACACAAATGCTGAGACAACTCATCATGATTCACTTCGCATCACAGTGCTGCGTCTCAAATTTTGACATTTTCCCTTAGTATCCGTCCTCCTTATCTTAATTTTCTTCTAGTCTCTTCTCTTCTCTTGTTAATTTCGTCTCTTTTAAATGAATGTTGACGGTAACTATGTGATCTTTTGCAAATATAGAGATGATATTTATCCCAATTCAGCACATATTTAACATCAAAAATAGTAAAATATTATTTATATTCTTAAAATTTTAAAAATTATCTATTTTTTTTAATTTGTTATATATTAATTACCATTGGGTGTTCGAGTTATACTGAGTCTCTGTGTTTCTGTGTTTGTGAACTACTGACTTCTGTACTTGAGAATTTCCACATTAGTATAATGCAGAACATGCCTTTGATGCCAGAACCTTTTGAGGCTACCAAGTAATTACCTTCACTTAAAATGGTTGGATCACCGCTGCCACCAATTGCGTACAACAACCACTCGTAGTATGTGTTGTTGGCAACATGAGCACAGCCTTTCCTAACCCTGCATGCATTATGCTCTATTCATATAAGACTTCTCTTCTTTAATTACTAACTTCTATTTAACAGAGATTTCTCTCACTACTTACCTCGGCATTTTCTCAGTAAGTCCCTGGCCAAAACGGTTGAACACTACTGCAACTTTCATAATTTCGTCAGCAATGAATTGATCGTTTTATCCGAGCAGCATCACCTACGAATGCAACTTGGTTTTAGCTATTGGCGTATGTATAATCTTTGCTCATATTTCCCTCTCGCAAACATTTATATTTTTTAAAAAACGAATTTAGCATAAATCAAAATAATTTTGCGACGAAATACTTCAATAGGAAAATCTGCCTACCTTATCATGTTCTTCGAAGTAGTTCTTAGAAATGGTAACTGCAGTCGAAGCATGAGTGACATCGACTAACCCATCAGGACCACGAGCAAAATAGCAATGATCAATCTAAACACGCGAAGATCCAAAGATATCGATGGCATCTCCGTCGCAGTAGCCTCGACGACCGACATGTAAGAGATCCAAAAAAGCTTATATATAATGGAGGAGGTCCATATCAAAGGGGAGTTGCCTAATTTTTGTCTACATTTATAAATGTAAGAGATCCAATGGAATATTTTGAATTTAATTTGATGCAAGCCATGACAATATATGAATGCATACAACAAGTAATATTATTACTTATGAATTTTACACCTACATGATTAACAATTGAAAGGAAAAAACATTGTCAAAGTCCATTGAAGGAATGGTTTTGACTTATTAAACACTTGAATTATAATCTAAAAGAAACTCAATATTACTCATTGGCGTAGCCGTAAGAAGAGTGGGCATAGCCATGAGCATGGTCAACACAACACAAGGAAAGTCTTGAAGCAATTCGGATATGTTAAAAACCAATATCAAACCACAAGAGTGCAAGAAATGAAACTAGGAGAAGTTATCAACAAATCAGAATTAACTAAGTAAACTAAAAAACAAAAATCGAAGGCAATCAAATGAACTATATGAGCGAGAGACTAGAAAGAAAAATGAGGAAGAAAATGATAAGAAAAGTTTCTATTTCTTATTTCATCAATTTCTCAAAACTTGAATTCCATTTTAATACAAGTTACAAGCTTACAACTATTACTAACTATCTTAATCACTTTTATCCGAAATTTAACAAACTTAATAATTTGGTTTAGCTATTCAACTAATTTTTCAACAAACTTAACTCCTTCAAAATAAAAGAAAATAAAGCAATCAAAAATAAGAATTAATTTGAGATTTTAATCATATTCATAGTATATGGGTTTCTGTATATGCTGCTCGACTTAGTATTAATTTATTAATTTTGAATTGTAAATACATGATTTGGCATTTGTGATGAAAACGAAGGCTGAAATGAAAGAAAGTAAACGAGTTGCATGGATGGGTGAAATTGTGTGGACTGCTAGTGGGGTGGTCTAATTTCAAAAGAGTCGAGGAACTTGAACTTACCGGAAGTTAGGTTGTTTGGGGAAATAATATTGCATTAACAAAATTAGGGAAAACCCCGTATTGTTTATACAACTGAGATGTGGCTTTCCGATGATAAGACTCCCCTTCTATTAGTCAATGCTAAAAATACCAGGTCTCACGCTGTCTTGTTGAGCTGAGTGGGCTTGAAGGCTAAGCTGGAGAACACCAAATCAGAAACAAAGCCCGCATTCAAAAAAAGGCTATTGTGTACATCAAGATCACCATCATCAATACAAGGACAACAAAATAATTTTTCATATTTAAGGCTACGCATTAGGGTAAATTGGAGGCTAGATGATGTGCTCAATCATGGAAATGAAGTTACTGTCATCCAAGAAAGATTAATCCTCATTAACAAAGGATATCCATGCCAAGAAGAATTCCAGCAGCAACATAAAATATCACTAGGCAAGGAGTTTGAGATCAAGTAAGGTTTTACATGTAAGATTTTAAGTAGGATTAGGAACCCGATATATTAGGCTTATCTTCATAGAAATCTAGATGACTTAGTAGTACTTATTTACTTAGGAATCCTTATCATAGATGAATAAGTTAGACATAGAAAGACTGTCATTACTATAAATACGACATTAGTGCTTGTAATTAAACAGTTTTGAGGAATAAGCGGAATTTTACTTTATTGCATCCAAATTCTTATCTAAACAAATTTATTGTTTAGTAGCGAATTATTTATCGATTCTTATCACTCTTCCTTCTTTCTATCTTAGAGTGTGGCGAATCAACCTAGTAATCTTGTTTGTGGCGATTTGATCTTATCAAACTTGATTAACTAGTTTTCTCTTATTAAACTTTTCATAAACTATCCCTATCACATTCCCACTTCAAAATTCGTACATAACCCTTTCGCTTTCTTAAAACACCCTCTACAGACCCATTAACTTACTCCAATTACGAATTTTTATCTACCCAACAATTATACTATATACCAGCACCTCTTTCCATCCACAAAATCCTAAAAAAAATATATCCATTAGATCTTGATTCACCATTAAGATCCTTGAGACATATCACTACACCTTGCTGAATATAAGCTCCTTGTAATTGTATTCTGACACATATTGAGAAATACAAACTACAGAGCTTTCCTCTCATTTGTAAAACCTAATTTTATAACTTTCGTGCATTTATTTTCCTGAATGAATTCGTTGGTGGCTAGATAACTCAAAATCTAGCACTCTTTCCCAAAAACAGAAACAAAAAGGAGAAATTTACAAGGGGGAGTAATTAAAGCAAGTCATGGCATTCGAAATGTTTGATCATATCAACAAGCTTTTCCCTGGAACACAACGTAGAGGACCTACGTTTGCTGTTAAAACAGGAACCATCGCTCCTGGTGCAACAACAAATGATTGAGTTCGTGAGTAATTTGGTGCACAACTTCCATACCCAGATGGAACAAAATAAGCACCATTCAAAAATACATCCTTAGACGTTCTCCACTTCCAATTTTTCCAACCACCGTAAGACTCTCTTTGTAACCACAAAGAAACAAAGCATAAGTTTACGGACAGTTGTTCTCTCTTACGGATATCAACATTTTTAAAATATGTATTTAATATAAACAAGTGTTGTTTTGCACCTGAGATTATATAATCTATTGTCAGAACATTTTATTGTGCGAAGAAACAACATGTCGCTTGTGATTTTAGGTTTACATGTTTTGAATCACGATCTGTTGGAGCTACAAAGTAATTTCCTTCACTGAAAATGGTTGGATTAGAGCTGCCACCAATTGCATACGTCTGCCATTCGTCGTATCTGTCGTTGGCAAAATGAGCGTAGCCAAATCTGACCCTGCATGCATTTATATATTCTCTATTAATGGGAGATTTTTTCTCTATTGTTACTCTAACCTTCAGAAAATTTTTAACTGTGATTTTTCTCACTAATTACCTTGGCATTCTCTCGATAAGTCCTCGTCCAAAACAGTTGAACACTATTGTAACTTTCATAATCTTGTAGCAGTGAATTCATCGTTGTGTCCAAGCAGCATCACCTGTAAATGCAACTTTGTTATACGCATATCGTGTGTGTATATACCTGTGAATTAGTTATAAAAAACAAAACGTAAAAGCTTCTGCCTACCTTATCATGTTGCTCGAATAGTTGTTGGAAATGGTGACTGCCGTTGAAGCATGAATGACATCAATAAGGCCATCAGTAGAACGAGTAAGATAGCAATGATCAATCCAAATATACGAAGATGCAAAGATAACAATGGCATCTCCATCAGAGCCACCGCGACGACCGACATGCGTAGGACTACTCCGAACAAGCCCACTTTTCCCTGGCTTGCAATCATGAATGCCAATCCCATGTATTATAACGTGGCTAACATCTTGTATCGTTACGCATGGCCCATATGCAATCTCAACTTTCGCTCCTCTTCCATCTATAGTCTTAAAACTATTCACTGTAAGCTCATTCTCAAGCTTGATTATCATGTCCTTAGCGAAAATAATCCAGAGCGGGTTGGATTGGATAGCACTATACCTCAAAGTGCCCGGTTTAGGGTTTATGGGATCATCCGAAGGGTTTGTTACTACATAAATGGCACCATACTTTCCTCCTATGGCGTCTTTTCCAAACCCCACTGCACAATCCGCCAGCGCTTTGCGATTAGTAGCCCAGTTGGATTTGGCACGCCAGCAAGAATCTATTACGTTAAGTTTCAGATTCCTGACGGGTTTCGGCAAGTAGCCGTCTAGTGAATATGCAAAAGTGGTTGAAGTATTGAAATAATTGAAAGCAGGCTGTGACAATATATGTATACAAGAACAAGGTACATGAATCAATAATTGAAAGAATAATCAAACATTGGCAAAACCCATCGAAGGAATGGCTTTGCCTTATTGAACACAAGACTTAACAAACTTTATACGTGGTTATATTATAAATAGACTTAATATTATCAGTCTGCCAGGTTTTCTAAGCATAGCTGCACATTCCATACGCACATGAACTTCCTTTCTTGCACTTGTTGTTGCACTTCCCGCAGTGTTTCTTGTTGGACATTACGTTCACACACTTACCTCTGCAACAAATCTCGGAATACTTGCATTTCTTACCACACATGCCGCAGTTAAACCTGTCCGTCAACACGTTTACACACTTCTTCTTGCAGCAATCTGGCCCAGGACTGCCCTTGGTACGGCAAACTCTAGGGTACTTGTTGCAAGTCAGCGCAACCCTGTAATTCTGAGCAAGAAAACGACTTCCTCCTCGCAGAGAGGTCGTCAATTCTCTCTTGTCATCTGCCGAAGGAAGATCAGAATTTTCATCATCACCGTCGTTGGACAGCTCTACTGCTGTAGCAGTAAGAGAAATGGCCATAGCCATGAGCATGGCCAACACAAGGAATTTCTTAAGGCAATTCATATTTGGGTTTTTGTATGATTGTGCAAGAAAGAAATATTGATGAACTGATGGAAATGTGAAGAAATGATTTGGTATTTATAGACGAGCTGATGTGAAACTTGTAAGCTGCAATTCTGCATGGATGGGTTCAAATTTTGCGGACTGTTAGTGGAATGGTCAAATTTCGAAGAGCTGAGAAAGTTGAAGTAAACGGAAAGTTAGGTTGTTGGGGAAATATCGTATTCTAAATTAGGCAAAATTAGGAAAGAAACCCTGATATTTATGTACACAAGTATGCAAATGTGGGCAGGGCGCAGATACGAATCCCTTTCCTTCAATTACTACTGCTAACAAATCCCGGGTCTTATACGTAGTTATGACTGTCTATTTTCCTGTATGAATTCGTTGGTAACCGGATAACTTTCATAAATTCAAGAAAATAAATAACTTCATTTTCATTGTCACGTTCAAGTGTAGTGAACACCTGCCAATTTATTAATTGGATAATGATTATCTCCTAATCTTCAGTTAATAATACAAAAAATTCTAATCATATTAATTGCCCATGTTTTTTCTTCTCTTTAAGCTACGGCCCTTCAACCCAAAACGATGATCTCTCCTGATAAGATCTAGTATTATGTTATTTTTGAATTCTACATAATTTAAGATTTGTTATCCCTAATTTAATTATATTTTATATATTATGAATGCTTCATTTGATCCAGAAAAACAACAATTCTAGTCATAACATAAAACTAAGAGATAATACATATTCTAGTCAAAAAGGACCTCCAACTCAACAGATTTCAACTACTTGCTTATATTATATACTACAGTATATCTTCTCACAAAGCAGCTTAATTACTGCCATTAAACAAAGGTTTCCACTAATTAATATCACTTAATAACTCTTAATAAAAGTTATAAAACACAAGAAAAAAATTATTTAAAGGCAGGTCGAAGGCCAGTGAGTTGGCAAATGTGTTTCGTCATCAAGTTAAGAGGAGATCGAAGGCTTTCTTTACGTGATCAATGCCAAGCCCACAGCCCCACGGAGGTAATATATTTCCAAGCACACGAACCACATTTTTTTCTATGGTTTTGGTCTGAAAATCAGTTACATAAGCACTTATTGTTGATAGATAACAGCTTTTTCTTTCTTATCCTTCACGTTCTGTTATTTTTTGACTCTTCATTTAAGGTTTGGCTATCCTGCAACTGCAACGCAGCCTTGACGAGACCTTAATAACCTTGATCATAAGTTCAGGAAACAACCTGGCAGAATTAAGAAGACTTGAGTTTGAATTTACCAGGGGAAGTGTTTCCTGCATTAAGTGCTTAATTCTCTGAACTTTTACAATATTAAGCAACTTCTGTGTACCTTCCCCAAGCACATTTTCTGTTTGACCTAATATAGAGGTTTTAATATTTAATTCAAGAGGGTTAATGCACTGAATCCTGTCATATTCGCACATACATAAACATCATGTTTTATTATGATATGAACATATTTAAAAAAAAATTCTTATAGCATGTAACGTAACTTAAACTTAGATTGATATAGCTGGGAAAGATTACATCATGTTCTCATGTTATACTACATAAAATTTCATTGAGGTAACACTTCATTGCGATCTTTTTGAAGCACAAGTTCATGTGGCATGAATTCTGTATCCGATGAATAATTACAGTTTTTGCAAGTTTTATGGAGGGAATGTCAAATTCTCATGCATAATTGCACATCCCATAAGCGCAGAACTCTCCCTTTTTGCACTTCTTATTACACCCGCCACAGTGCCCCTTGTCAAACGAAGCATTTACACATTTTCCCTTGCAACAAATTTCGGTGTACTTGCATTTATACCCGCACATTCCGCAATTGAAACGATCTGTCTTGACGTTAACACATTTTTTCTTGCAGCAATCTGGCCCCGGACTGCTCTTCAGACGACAAACGCGAGGAAATTTATCGCAAGTTATGTTGGCCATCAGGTTTTGCTGCGCCAGGAAGCGGCTCACTCCTCGCAGAGATGTTGCTTCTTGAAGGTCACTTTCTTCATTGTAGTAGTCTAGATCATTTACAGCTGCAACAATGGAAAATGTTGCTGTGACTGCGAAGAAGAGTGCTAGCAAATTCATGGCTATAAACAGGAGAAGATGATGCTGGAGGAGCTGATTAAGTGTGAGAATTTATATAGAAAAATTGGCGAGAGGGAGAGTTGACAATAAGAAAATGAATGTGCAAGTCTGTGATCTTAATTCAATAGGCTGCTTACAAAATACAGGATCTCTCTTAAAGAAGAATCATTTGATTGTATGTAAAGAAAAGTTGGCCTTGTATTCATTCTGTATATTTCAATTCAGCCAACGAATCTCACCCTTGTACCTTGGCTGTGACGCGGAATTGAAGTTGGACAAGTGTACAGCTTTAATACAGCGATGTATGATCTCACTTTGGTAGTTTATAAGGTGCGAATGTTTGCAGGAGACAATTTCTAGCTCTTCACCGTCCCCATTTCACAGGGAGGATGAATTCATCAACTCTTTACACGATCGTTTAATCTACTTCCATGAGTAAAGAACTTCCGTGGAAAGCAGGAACAAGTTAAAGATCAGAATCAAATCTTAAAATTGTGCAATGGTATTAAGGCAACACTGATTCTTTAGTCCTATAAGAAAAGCACATATTCCGGGGAGCCAAACAGTGCTTAAAGAAAATTTTTGGGGGTGTAGCATACAACAATCTGGAATAGTTTAGGTTACATCATTAACTTTTGATGAAAAATTTTAAGATCAATTCCAATTTCTGGGATTAGAAAAAGCAAAGCAGCATCCGTTTGATTTCTTTGTGGTCGTGATATTTGATGCTGTGTGGCATGTGGATTTGACTGGCTAGGAGATATGAAACAAAGCATGAACATGACTTCATATTGCCTTGTAATCTTCAGTTTGATCTGTCCTCTCCCTCGTAAGAGTGTTCAAGCATCAAAATCTGACGAGCACCATTCTCTAGTGAAAATGGCAAACGAAAATAACGATGTGCAGCAAGCTATTTCTCTTCAGTACACAGAGAACGGGGTGACAACCGATCACAGATCATGGAAAGGGCAAACCTTCTCGCATGGCCGGTATCACGTAAGAAATGTAAGCACATATATTATCTCTAGCTCTTTCTTACAACTAATATTCTTTCTCTTCTTCCTTTGGAATTTAACATCAAATTAGAGAGAACTTTAACAGGCTCATGGGATTCTGAACACCATAGGATGGGGGACACTCTTGCCAACCGGAGTAATCATCGCGAGATACTTCAGAAACTTTCCGATGAAACATGGTGAGTGGTACACACTTCACGTCCTTTGTCAAACTTCAGGATATCTCATTGGTACAATCGGATGGGGCGTTGGTTTATGGCTTGGAAATTCTTCCAAGCATTACACTCTTAAAACTCATCGCATTCTTGGCATCCTCGTCTTCACATTTTCAACCATACAAGTAAGTGAATTGTACAAAATTCTCCATCGAACTTAAGCCTAATTAATCTCGACGATTAAACCTAATTGTCTCATAACTTTGTTTAGATTTTATCTTCATTAATTATGCAACCAAGAAGAGGAAACGAATGCCGCAAGTGCTGGGAGATTGTTCATCATCTAATGGGATACACAGTGATTGCTCTGAGTGTAGCAAACATATTTCAAGGGATCATTCATCAAAGTCATGCCCAGAAATGGAAATGGGTTTATGTGGGAATACTTGCAGTTTTAGCTTTTGTTGCTGCGGCTTTGGAGATGTTCAGATGGATCATCAAGTCTAGAACTCAACAGCAAATGGCAACATTTGAACACAATTTCACCTGAGTTTTTCCTTTTATTTTCAGAATCTCGTTTGGGCAAGTTGAGGATCTCCTTCCAATTATTTGCTTTAATTGTAAGAGTATGAAATTAATTAATTGATTGATTTAACCGCATCCATATGAATTATAAATTATTTTTTAATAATTTTATATAAAATTATTAAATATATATATAAAATGTAATATTATACTCAATTTTAAATTTTATATTAAATATTTTTTTTATTATAAATTATAAATCTTTATAATTTATTTTTATAAATTATTTTAAATTTTGTGTTAATTATTTTTAATTATTTTTTTTTAATTTTAAAAATATATAATACCCAAATAGAAAATGAATTTATGGGCTTAAAACTCATTTGAAACTAAATTTATTATAAAATATTGAGCAAGAGACCAGAAATCGAAAATCAAAAAACACATTGTCGTTTCGATTGATTTGATAGGTCAAACGACAGTGTGATTTTGGCTAATCACTGTGTCTGTAAACGCACCGTTTCAGCGCATTGTGTCAAATTAAAATGAGTGATGGTAAGATGGTAACAACTCAAACCCGATGAATGGGCTGGAAGAAGAAGAATTAAACAAGAAAGAGAAGAATTACATCGACGAAGAAGAACTAAAACTAGAAGCAGCAAACATGGCCACGTCAGCTGCCGCCACAGATGGCGTTGCAGCGGCGGCGCTTCGGTCTGTGATCCAGCGAGTTGGTCAAGCCGCTGAGCGGTCGGGTCGCTCGCCTGACCGGATCAGAATCGTTGCCGTTACCAAGACCAAACCGATCTCGTTGATACACCAGGTTTACGAGACCGGTCACCGATCTTTCGGTGAAAATTACGTTCAAGAAATAGTGGAAAAGGCTCCTCAGGTCCTATCTCTTTCAGAAGAAAAGTTCAACATTAATTTTTTTTTGGATAAACCTAAACGATTGTCTTTTTTTTTCTTTTGTTTTTAAATATTTAATCTTAGGATGATGAAATACAAATTGTATGTTCTGTTTCATGTTTATCGGGAAGGAAAGTTTTTAACTTAGGTGGATTTGAATCTTCAGCTTCCAGATGATATGGAATGGCATTTCATCGGAAATTTGCAGAGCAATAAGGTGAAACCTTTACTGGGTAATGAGTTTGACTCATTCTTTTAAATTTAAACCCTTTTTTAAAATTGTTAACATTCAAATTATCCCGATTCCTGATTAGGTGAAACGAAAATTTGAGACCAATTTTACCATTTTGGCATGAATATATTAAAACAGATGAGGTGAAAGCTGTAATTGGAAGAGTAATTGAATTAGATTTTTGTTTAAGCTGTACAACTGATGGTCTTGAAACGCATAGGTTAACGTTGAATAATGAGAAGTCTAGTGATAATTTGCCATTACTTAGATTGTCGACTTCAACTTTCTCTTTTTCTCTTTCTTCTTGATTTCCTTCTGTCTTAACTGTAAAATTTTTTTTTAAAAAAGGACTTCTGCTTTTGTTATAAGGTGATATTCCCGAATTCTTACGGTTACTTTCTGTATTTGCATTTATGTCACATGACTTTTATACCATATACATGAGAAAATCAAATTGATGTCTCTTATACTTAACCCTTGTACTACCTTGTAGCTGGTGTACCTAACCTTGCAATGGTGGAAAGTGTAGATGACAAGAAGGTAAAGCTTTCTATAATTTTAGTTATTTTACTTTCAAGATTTATGAACTTCGATGTAGAGAGAGCTCAATTAAGCAAAGAAATTTGCAGTCCTCCCTTTGGCGCTTTCTTTTAACTTTTAGTGATTTGAGTATATAGTAAGCAGTACTGAAATTTGATGCCATGTTCTCTCAACTGAGCAAGTTGCTAGTTCGTAGGTTGGCGCTACTCTTTTTGTTTCACTACACCCTGTTGTGTTGTGCAGATTGCAGATCGTCTTGATCGTATGGTTGTAACAGTTGGAAGAAAGCCTTTAAAGGTCTTGGTCCAAGTGAATACCAGTGGAGAAGAGTGTAAGTATATTAGTTTATGCTCCTTTAAATTGCCACTAGCATTACAGCGTTGTAGTAATTTGTTCTAAATTCTGATAACTGTTTGAAAAAAATATAACCTATAGTTTAAAAATAATAGAGGTTGTCGCTTTGTCTTGAAAACCTTTGCTCACTGTTGAAATAAATATCTCAGTTATAGAATTTTCTCCAGCTCCAGGTATCTGCTACTTGTAATAGTTCTGAGCTATTGCCTGGTTTCTGCTATGTTGCAGCAAAATCTGGAGTTGAACCATCAGGGTGTGTGGAACTTGTTCAGCACATTAGTCAACAGTGCCCAAATCTTGAGTTTTGTGGGTTAATGACAATAGGGATGCCAGATTATACATCAACCCCGGAGAATTTCAAGGTGATAGTGTGATTTTAATCTCACCTCTTTCCATCTTCTTTTCCTGTTTTCTTTTCTTCTACGTGCTTTGTGCTGCATAAGATGCCTTACAGAGAATTCTATTTCGCAATCAGACATTAGCAAACTGCAGAAGTGAGGTTTGCAAGGCACTTGGAATTCTGGAAGAGCAATGTGAACTATCTATGGGGATGTCAGGCGACTTTGAGCTAGCAGTAAGGATTACCCTAACTCGTGCTCTTTACTCTATCGTCTGTTATCACCGTGAAGTCAATCATTGTAAATGAAATTACTCAACAATCCTATTACAAGGACGTCCTATGACACTCACAGTAGTCAAGTGCTTGTGCTTGCTAGGGGCAAAATAAAATAAATAAATAAAACTTTGCTGCACTGATTGTTGTACAGAATGCCATGCATCACCTGCTCTTTTCAGTTCCATTGAATTAGATATTATCAAAGATTCAAGTTTATGTTGGTAGGGGAGAGGTTATTTTCTTTCTGATTCGGCGTGCTTAATCCAGTTATGCAATTGCGGACAAACTTTCTGTTTTTGCAGATTGAAATGGGTAGTACCAATGTGAGAATCGGATCAACGATATTTGGTCCAAGGGAATATCCGAAGAAGAATTAATCCTGAACTTGTTTCCATCCAAGCTGAAAACGTTACGAGCATTGTCATATATTTATCTTAACATAATTATGTTTAGAGTATATTGTATTTTATGTACTTGATCTCTGGACAAGATAGTTTTCCGTTGCTCGCCGACTTGAAATAATGTTGGGTGTCATACATGCTGACCCCTTCAAAATGATGAAACACGTGTCTTAGCAAAATATATGTGGAGGAATGCCATTGAAATTAGGTATATTGATTTCAGAGGGGGCCAAATCCTCGGGCCACTTAACATCAATTTCGTCACATTGAAATGGCACTCTGACAAGGTTTGTGACTGGCTGCAGGGTCATGTAATACGTGCTTTTGTATGTTTGAACTGAGACCAAAAGGGGCTGAGTGAAGGTTCCATGTAGCTAAAATCAATGAAGAGTTGTTCGACATGAAAATAACGTTAGCATAGAAGACGTGGCTATTTTATGGGACATTACTCTTGATTTGCTTTGGCCATTCGACTTTTTGTTGGCTTAGAGGCTGGAAAGTTTGAACAGATAGTCAACTACTACACATAACTCTGCAATTCAACTTATATCCAACTCTACTGAAATGTAATGGTATTGACGGGTAGAAAATCCTAGTTTCATTGTCAGCGTAGTTGGTGGGACTTTCAAATGCTCAAACCATGTGAAAGCAAGACCCAGATCTAGCTGGACCACGTGCTTCTAATGCTACTTAGCAGTCTACAATTCATTACTACATGTGTCCCAATTTTGTGTGGGTTCTATTACCCAAACACAAAATGTAGCCAGCTTCTTCCTGGTTTGTTTCAGATTGCGGCTTCTGTGTGCTTGTAGTTTCTTCTTGCTGTTAGTTCTTCTGTGTGCGCGAATGCAAAACACTTCCATGGTATAATTTAAAAAATTTTAGTAAGATACTGATTCCTGAATTCTTAAACAGAAACGTATAGCAATCAGAAACAAGCAAGCAGCTGCTTATGATAAAGACAAGACTTCTGTGCTTACCTGGTAGGATCACACGCGTTTCGTGAAATGATGTCTATGTAATTGTAGACTGAAAAATGTGGGGACAAAGGACTCCTGCAAACACATCAGTACGGAAGAAATTTTTGACTTGCAGCTTAGCCCAGATCTACATAATGTTGATGGATGATACATTATTAACCTTGCCACTATAAATTACAAGCAACTGGGCGGTTGGGTTTGGCCCAGCATCAGTAATGATGTTGCCAGCTTTACCGAGGAGTGGTCACTTCTCAGTTGCCAAAGTCGCTGCCAATACCGAGCTCCATTTCCCACGCAACCTATGCATTTAGTTGCTATTTATTCACATTAAAGTTCCTTCTCCGGCCGTCGGGTGCTTCTTTAAGTCGTGTCTGTGAGAGGAGGACAATGGAAAGTCACCCTATATTGCTTCTTTTAGCAGCATTATTGGTGTGTGTTTCGGTTGAAGCTAGTGAAGCTCGTCTTGCTTATGATTATTACAAGTATTCCTGTCCAAACTTGGAAGCAACAGTGAAGACGCAAGTTCTAAGCATTCTCCTGACAGATCTTACAGCACTCGCTGCTTTTCTTAGGCTCATGTTTCATGACTGCCAAGTTCAGGTAATTTTTCATCCACCGTCAGAATTTCAACCAACCTGCTGACAGATTTTTTGCCTTGATCAATACCCATCTACGTCAGTACAGATACAGCACCGCAGTCGATAATCACTTGCCATCACCCGCACTACTATCTGCATTTTACTTTGAAAGTCAAAGACTTACCGGCAAACAAACTTGCCCTGTAATATATTTTAATTGCTTGCAAATGTTGCGTGTAGGAGTGTGATTTCGACCCACATGGGCTAAATAAACTTTGGATTTTCCAATGTTGCAGGGTTGTGATGCATCAATCCTGCTTGATTCTGATGGCTTGAAAATTGATTCCGAAATGGTTTCCTCAAAGAACTTTGGTATAAGAAATCGAGAAAAAATCCAACATATAAAAGATGCACTAGAAGCTGAGTGTCCAGGGCAGGTTTCTTGTGCAGATATCATTGCTTTAGCTGCCAAGGAATCAGTTGCACTTTCAGGAGGACCTGAAATTCAAATTCCTCTTGGAAGAAAAGACTCCACAATTTGCAGTCACCAAAAATCTGACTTTCATCTTCCCTCTCCCGGAATAACAGTCGATGAATTACTTCATATGTTCACATCTCAAGGAATGAACCTTGAAGAATCAATCGCCATATTGGGTAATAAACTCTGTAAAATTTGTCGAAAGCATGGTAAATAAAGTCACGACTTCTGAATCTCTGACATTGCGAGTTTTCAATGCTTCAGGTGCGCATACGCTGGGTGCTGGACATTGCATAAACATAGTGAGCAGATTATATGATCTCAATCCAGGAGACCAGATTAATCACAGCTTCCAGCTTCTACTGAAACATCTATGTCCAACTGAAACTCCTCTGACAAATCTCACGGCAGTACCCAACGATGCGACGCCCTTGATTTTTGATAACCAGTATTACCGAGATATTTTAGTGGGGAAAGGTTTATTCATTGTTGATTCTGGGATTTCCAGAGATTCTCGCACTGCATCCATTGTTTACGAGTTCGCTGCTAATCAGAACTACTTTTTCCAGGTTTTCTCATCCGCATTCGTTAAATTATCACTGACCGGTGTTCTTACGGAATCAGAGGGTGAAGTGAGGAGAATATGCAACCAAGTAAACAACATATATGTATAAAAATGACTCCTTTCTTACCCCGAATTGAAAGTACAAAATAAAACATCTTCTACCAAATTTAGTCCTTCGCAACCAATCCGAGACAAACAAATGGCTCTTGCATATAGCAACTACGATGTATGGGACGTTATTCGGGTTATTTTGGGCAAACCCAGCTTACATACAGTAAGGACATAATGAAAAGAATTTCCCCCCAACTACACGACCAACAAAAGCATTAAGACCTTGTAGAAAATGTGATGGCAGGCTGGTGATGATAACATTCGAATCACTGCTGCATTTTGCTGCTCTTCCAACTTATATTCTGGGAAAAATTAGTCGCTTGTCTCCGTTTTTGGTTGCCCTAGTATCAAAATTTGTTCTGCGTGTACGATTGTAAATGATTTTGTCAGTGTATCAACTAAATCTTCAGTTGAGCTACTTGCTGGCTACCACGAGTATATTCTGTCCAAAGAGTGCAGGGATGACGACAAATCAGAGATCACTGGGATGTGTCTACTAATTCAGAGGCGTCAAGAGGACCAACCACACCCTCACCCAAAAGACGCATGGCTGCTCCTCGAGAAAACTTCCTCGCAAAGAGAAAGCAGGGAGCAGCGGAAGAGGAATTATTGTGACACCACTCTGTCCGGAAGTCAGCCTCATAGTATATATGGTTGATGCTCTGTTCAATTGTACAAAATCGAATGAAAACAGTAAGTCCTTTTTATTCCAACATAGAAAGTACTAAATTGAAAAATACAACCTGCAAATGCAAGAACAGGAGAAAATAAGGTTAATTAATGACCTTTATCTCCTTGATTTTTTCAGGGGTTGCATTTGCATAGCTGAATGTATGAGGATGCAAATTTTCATCATCTCCTGCGGACTGGTTCCACTGGCTATAGGTCAATGTTCTACGTTCAAGTTCACCCTCAAGTCCACTCATCTAACAATAGAACGAACAGAAATAAATACCCAATCAGGTCAAGGATACCAATCATAAAAAGCCATTTACCCCAAAGCAGCTGTCAGACCATTTACACAGGAACCAAGAAGAGAGATCACAAGAAAATAATGTCAGGAAGAAGCACTGCAATAAACTGAAAACGATAAGGAAGATGGAAAGAAAAATGAAACATAAACGATCACTTACTGCAAGCAGTGTGGGCACGTAGTGCTCATCCGGAAAACAATAATTCCGCGTTTTAAGTTTCTGCATTTAGCATTTACACCAAAAACCAAAAAACTTATCAATCTCTTCAAAGGGACACAAATACCAATCATAATATTTGAAAATTTTTCCAAGTCCCCTCGTATGGCAGAAACCAAATTGAACACCTACAGGTTTGGAAATCTACTTACAAAATAACTCCATAGACGACATGTAAGTCTTTTGAGAAGAACAACAATCATTAAGTTATTCTCTAATTAAGCATTGCCATAACTATTAAGGACAAAAATCATTAAGTTATACAACACAGATAAACATACAAAGCAATGACTGCATTGTATTAAGTTTATCAGGACACTCTTTGCAATATAAAGGTTGAATATCACTTACAATATTCATCTTTTCCTTGTGAGCATTCACAGGGGGCCGTTGCTGCAAAGGTTAAAAAAAAATGAGAACTAATCCTTGTATGATCCAGAAAAAGGTACAAAGTTTGTACACTCTTCACAACTTCCACATTTGATGGAAATTCCTAGTTCAAAAACTACAATTACTTTGTGGTGACTTGTAAAGCCAAGTTCCATGACAGATCAGTCACACATACAAACATGCCACTCTATAAAAACCAGTCAACGGTGACAAGGGTTGCTTGAATACTACTAGTTAATTTTAATCTATCAAGATCAAGAATACCTTGCAAAATTCCTTGAAGACTGGAAAGATTATCTCATCATCTACAATGACTTCTGCATGCCTTTGTACTAAAGAGATCCACTGCAACAAATCAATTTAAGTTAGAGAATGAATTATGCCTCAGTAGTAATAAAGATGTATATTCTATCCTCACAAAAATCTAACCATAAAGATAGTAATAATGATATTGTTAGCAACTTAAGGTTAGTCCTCTTAACATTTTGAACCAGTCAGGAAAGATATCACATACAACAGCAATAAGTTAAATAGTTGGTGCTTGGCTCAAAAGTAACAATTCGTAGACAGCAGGGTTAATAACTAGGATGAGCCTAAAATTTTTGAAATCATAGCCTTTACAGCATGAAAGGTTGATGTGTATTACAAATTTAATGAGGACAAGTTAAAGGTCAGAGGAAAGGAAATTTTCCTGTGTGCTTTATACTTTTATGTTACATTGATGCAAGTATCAAGCCATAAATGATTGTAAAGAACCATTGTCTAGAATCTATGATATGTGTCGTTGCAATTGTGGATAATAATCATTTTTCTTGACAGTAAAAGTACCACAATATATCTGAATGACCATTTTTTAAAGTTTATTGTTTGAAAAAAAACTAAATTTGGATACAGGCAGCAGACTTTGAAAAACTCTGCCAACTACTCTTTCTTCCTGGAAACAGAATTATGCGAGCACAGATGATGTAATGAAAAGATAACCTGAGATCCCTTTCTCCGTTTATCCTTTGGTATGATATGTGACATTTTTGGATTGTAGCGGCCTTCCTTCCCATCGAAAAAGCTACAAACACAAAGTGAAAGTACAAATTCACCTCAGTATTTCTTCAAATAGCCCTACAAACAGTTTAAAAATGATGAAATTCTGATCCTCGTAGAAAATTTGCCATGGTATTGAACCATTTGCAAGACCATAAGCTTGGAACCACAAGAATCAGAGCCCTCCATCTACCTGTCCACGAAACTTTTCGGTGAAGCCATTAGATAGTTGTATATATAGCTGAAATTGTACAGGGGTACACAACTGCAATACCCAAAAAGGAAGACTTGTAAATAAACCATTTTCAAACAACTGTTCTTCAACATGTTGACAATCACGCACCAATCTGATTCAATACTATCGGTTGAAAAAACAAAAATGCTAATGCTTAATGAAGAAGAACCTGTCAGATAGAAGGACCAATCTCTGATTTGCCGGATCTTCCAAAGCCGCATCAAGTAACAACCTCTCCGCCGCAACTACACTGGATTCTCCCCATGTCACCTGTAACATATCTTCCGCACGTCATTTCTTCGTATACAAGAATTCACCAGCAACTCATTTCTTTATAAAGAAAAACCGAATTGCAGATTGAAACACTCATTACAAGTCTTTTTCATAACTAAGAATGTAGCTTTATCTATAAAAATAGATGTTCGGAATTTTGTTCGTCAATTATTAATGGTTAATAACAAATAATTACACTAACAATGTTCGTAAAGCATAAACATGATCAAATTCTATCTATAAACAACTAACCTTTAAAGAGGAAAAACAAATGAACTCTACGTTTTTTCCCATCATTTTTTATACCAGCAACCACATAAAGTAACAGGAAATTTGATATTTTCTTTTTTCTTGTAGCTGATCATCACCTGAATGCTATTCCTCAGCTGCCTATCGTAAAAGAACTCTGACTTCGTCGTTGACTCATCGAACACAAAGCCCGGTGCCGAATGTACATAAATCGAAAATTTTGCTGCGTCAGCATTCTGAAACAATCCAAACCATCTCATTTTCCCAAGAACTTGCGAGAAAAATCCGAAAAACAGAAAAGAGACTTCTTTTTTTTTAGTATTAATCATTTTATTTAATTTTCACGGACCTCAAAGAAGCTTCCCCAGAGAAAGTCGAGAGGAAGGTCTCGGCGAACGAGGAAAAGAAACGCGATCTTGGGAGGACCGACGAAATGATCGTAACGAATCCGCGATCTCGAGCTAGAAATAGGAGATGACGAGATGTCGTACTGAAAGTGTACCCGAAGAAGTGTGACGACAAAAAACGCCATACAGAAGAAGGTCACCAGCTTCCAGCTGAACCATAGCCCGTGGGGCGCCGGTATTGGTGCAACTTTCTTCATGCTTCAAATTACCCAAACGAATAAAAATGGAAAATTCACAGTTTATTATGTGTACGTAAAACGGAAGTAACTGAATAAATAATTTATATAATTACATTGAACGGTTTGTTTGACGGGAGAGACGGGACAAAGCATCTGCGCGTGTAATTTAATTGAAAGATTTAAAATTATGGGGACTGCAACAGAGTTGCGTGCTGTGCGTTGAGAAGAAGAGGAAGGGTGGTAAGACGTTGGCGTTTCCATGGTCGGTGGGCCAGAGTTGATGGCCTGACAGGCGTTGATCTGCCTCTCATCGTGACCTGAGAGTGAGACGACAAATTGGCATTTTTTGGTCAAACTAGAGATTGACCATGATTTACCGGTTCACATTGCTTGAATTGCAGCCACGTTGATTGGATAATTATGTGTTTTGATAAAAGTCTTCACATTTTTACATATAAGGACCTAGTGTAGTTGTGTTGAGTATTAATAAGGCATTACTTAGGGACGTATTTGACATAAATTCAAAAAAATGATTTTCTTTGTATAAATATAGACATTGAGGACTTAAATGGAATTATCCCATTATTTGCACGTTTAAAATAAGGATGGCTAAACATGGTCTGAAAAAGACCTTCAACCTTAATTAATCAACTCGTGCATTGCCAAACACTGCAACTACAGAAATCGCAGGGCATGCATCTAAATGATGAAAATGTGGCAATCACCATGCACAATGAACAGGGTTTACATATTTTTTCGGAATGAAACGAAGTAAATTTGTGATGAACTGTGTTCGCAGCCTCGCAGGCGTGGAAGCAGATCCAGGGAGCTACGTATCCTGCCACTGTTTCGATAGAGAACTGACCATTTTTCAAACAGGATAGAATATCCCACGTTTGATTCTTACCCCTCCCTGGAGTTCTATTGGAGTTTTAGCACAGAGATGGTGGAGTTCGAGTCGGAACATCCTTCTTCAACCTGAATGGTACACCAGGTCTTGCCATTGATCTGAATTGGTAGGACGATGGTGGAGTCCTTCAAGTAATCAGAGTTTTCCAGGAAATTTTAGAACATATGCTTAGAAATGTGTGACGATCATCAAGAAGTCTGCCTTGCTCTTCATAGCTTTACAGACTAGTTCATGTTTTGTATAGTTTCTTTCATGGTCAGGATAACTAGAAATAATACTAGGTGACAAACGTATTACCTTGAGAAAGGATTCGTAGGCCTATGAATTTGAGTGTCCCAAGCGAAACCAAAGTTCTTCAGTTATGAATGGTTCAATGATTTTTCTTGGGTGTTTTTCCCGCTGAAAACTTCAAAAAGCAAAATATTGAAACAAACTTATACGCAGCATTAGTGAACTCCATCATTGCAGAAATACCAGTGTTGAACCTTTTCCCTTAAATTTCTTCTGCGACCTGTAAAATATAATGCACTCAATCATAGGGTTTATATTGCGCGTGCCACTATGTTCCAAGTAAACTTTCTAAACAATTCACACTCAGAAACAAAATATATATATATATATATATATACACATATATATAGAGAGAGAGGGAGAGGAGGCATTGCCAAATTTGCTATGCATTTATGCAGAGTACGCAGTTGTCCTACAGTGGGGTCATCGGCAGATTGCTGCAGCTTTTGCTTTGGCTCTTCAACTTCCCCGGCAGAGCTCGTAAAGTTAATCATTCTAAAACCTCGCCCTCCATAACTGAACCAAGTGGGTTTCTTTGCAGTAAAAGATGCAAGCTTCTTATGGTGAAATTTTGGCGGGCATAAGAAAAATGAATGATTTTGAAAAGGACAAGATTGAGGAGAAAGAGTCTGAATATGAATACATTGTGCGTTCATATTTTTGGTGGCATGAACTTAAGCGGGAAGATTGGAGGAAGCTGAGAGTGGAAAGTGATGTGTTGATGGTCTGAACCAGAGATAATGTAGTTATATGAGACTGTGACGTACTTAATGTCGGCCGTTAAAAGGATCAGTTTTCTAATAACCTGTTTACTACCCCTATAAAATGAAGAAATTTTCAGTAGATATGCTCATTTTTGCGCCTCTAACTGCTTGGCCCTTGGACTTTGGTCCTTGGCCGGCACTTGTGATAATTTGTTCGATCAAGTCTCTTGCTTAATTTATACTGAAGTAGTTACCTGTGTGCTATTATAAAACAGGGAGTGGAGTTTCAACTCTGAACAAATATTATTTTATACACAGAAAAAGAAGAAGAAGAAGAGTAATGAGCAAAACTGCCAATGGCTGAATTTTATTGTGACTGAGAGTGATAAATTGTTATTTGTTAGGAATCATATGTAATCAGGACCTAATAAGAAAAACTACAGATTTGGTCAGTGTCCTAAGGTTGGTTCCACAACTGTTGAGTTGCAGAGTAGCTTCAACAACTTCAATTCGAAGCAGGTATTAAGTTCTTTGCATCTTTGACTGCTTGCTCAACTGCATAGAATATCATTTTCTTGATCTGCTCCAGACACAAAAAGAAAGAAATAAGGAGGATTAGGAGAAGAAATACAAGTGGAGAAGATGAAAGAAATACATAAGTAATGATATAAAATGGGTATTACTTCGAGTTTGTCTTCTAAGGATCTATGGTTCTTAGGAAGAAGTCTGAATTCCTTGGCTAAACGAAGGCATTCCTGGACATTTTCTGGAGAGACAAAGTCCACGGCTACTTTTGTACATGACTGGAAGAAAATTGAATGAATATGATAAGCAAAACCAACTAGTTTATGATTGAAGAAAGGAAAGAAAAACTATGAAGAATTTTTAACCTTGAGATTTCTAACTTGATGTGGGCATCCAGCCGGAATAAATACAGCCTCTCCAAGTTTTTGTTCAAATGTCCAAGGCTCAATTCCTACAAAATGTATGGTAAACTACGTGAGAAGTTGAGTTATTTGGGTACTAGTTAAGGAAAACTAGCAGAGTTACTGTATTGCTGTGTACGTACCATATTCTTCTCTCAACTGCCTTTTGTGCTCTGAATTTAAATAAAAACATTGATCATGAATCGGATGGATGACCTGTTCTACTGGTGAACAATACGTGTGCCTGAATTCTCTGAAGTGCTTTCGTAGATATTCTTCCAACTTGGGAACATCCTCTCTCCTGAAAATGTCCCACAGAGCACCACCTGACTCCTCCTTTCTCTCTTCTGGAGGGGTACGAGGAATCATAATTCCTCCTGTCCCATCTCTGGAAATCCCAAAGCCTTCTCTGATTTCTGACTCTTCTTTATTGTTACTACTACTGCCTGCACCAATTTCCTGTGCTAGATGCTCTTTTATATCCTGTGCTCTGTGTTCCTTCTTCAATATTTTGACTGCAGATTGCTGCTCTTCAGTTAATACAACCTCTGCTGTGTGCATCAAAATGTTCACCTATACCAGTCAACATTTACAGAAAATGTAATTAGAAGACATGTTGAAAGAGAGTGTTAATACTCGATACCAGTATCATGGGGCATAAATCAGATTCACACCACACTGAAGGAGGAAAAAAGAGAATTTGAAGACATACAGCATCTGACATATCACAATGAAGCTTCGTTACAGAGTCCCCTCTTCCAAGCTCTTCAGCAACCCCATAAGCAATATATGTCTTAGGTCCCAAGTCTGGTTTCAAGACACCAGATGGAATCTTAACTGCAAGGTTGAGGAAACCAACCCTAGGATCACTGTATTCTTGAAATGGCAATGCCCTTATAAACTCATCACAGTGGCGAGGCAGAAGATCTTCAAACTTGTCAGATGGGGGCCAGTCCTTTAGTTTGAGCATCTCGGGCCAAAAGTTATCATATCTTCTACCTTCCAAATAACCTTGAAAAAACTGTCGAGTACTAATCTCCACCTGTTTACATGAAAAACATAACATTGAAAACAAATATTCGAGAAAGGAAAAGGAAAACTGTTTGATGACCAAAATTCTTGATATATTTGGAGTAACCAATCATAAGAAAAAGGAATAAAACTGTAATTTCTGCACATGACAATCAAACTGAGAATCGTACAGCTATTACGTGACAAAAATAGTCTTTGAACATGAAAGCTGAGATGTTACACAAACATTGTTTAAGACATGAAAAAAGAGTATGAATTGGAAAAAGTTTTTTGTGGAGATAAATATTGCACATAAGATTCTTTTGCTCATCATGTCATACAAATTCTTTAGACTAAAATTTCATAGCTGAAAAAATTTTAGAAGTACGGAAAGGAATAAATGAACCAAACCTCACAAGCAGCCAAGCAATCAATAGCCTTCACTTCTGACATCTTAGAACTAACTGCAGAATCTGCATTTTCACATAATGCACGAAACATCACCATTGGCTCCCAGCTCAAACCAGACACCTTTTCAAGAACATTACGAACTATGACCGGTTCCCCATTACCCCAGTGCTTTTGAAAGTGCAAAAGCTGCTCCTTCTCCTGAATGTTTGTGGAATCAGGACAGTACAAGAAATTGTCATCAGATCTTTCTCTAGAAGCTGCTTTACATAACATTTTTGTGTCTGTTTCGTAGTTATTGTGCTTCAAACTCATTAATTTACTGTTCAAATTCCGCACTAAATTTCTAGCATCCATTTCCAAGTTTGAAATCCGTCCATATGGAAGAATACGCTTAAGCTCCAACATACAATCACCACAACCACCCATTTCAACAGGAGGACATGAAATACTTCCATCATTATTAGCATTCCACCGAACTGATGGCTCAACATGCCCATTGAGAGTTTGAGGAAGGCTTGATCCTGGTAGAGGATCCCCACCATGCATGTAACTGTAGCCTCTGTTGATGTACTGAAACTTCATTTCAGCACGTCCTGAAAGCTTTCCTTCACGAATTTCTTGACAACAAGTGAGACAGAGTTCATAAGAACAATTTGGGCAGCTTCGATGAAGATCAATAATTGAAGTTGCACAGTGGTTGCTGCTTAAACATGAAAAATTAACCAGTAAGATCTTGGAGAATAATACAACCAAGTGATATATTTATAATCTCTGGTAGAGAGATGCTCACCAATACACACGCTCATCACTGTCACAAAGGGACTCTAATATGTCAACCTCTGAAGAATGCACCCCTAGACAATAGGAAAAGTTTTTCAGCATTGCAATAACTTTCAACAAAAAAGCTCATATTTAAGATTGAAAATTACTTACCTTGAACGATAGCCTCAATCTCTGTTTCCTGAATTTGTTCCTCGGATATTTGAATTAAAAAAGGAAGCAGTGACTTGATCAAGTAGTGCAGATGCTCAACCTTTTCACAATCAGTCATATTTTTCTTTGATGTCTGAAAGTAGAAATTATCATTCTTATTGGTCAAAAGATAAAACGTTAATGCATTGTCTTTGTAAATAAAAAAGTATAGTTCACAAACAACCATCAGAAGTATCTAGTGTTATCTATGATCAGTTAACATTAATAAACAAACCCTCAAGTTCAAAGTAAGAAACATCAAGTTCGATTAATTAACTGGAAGCAGAGCATAAACAAAGCTGACAGAAAAGAGCTTCTGTGTGTCTGTTGTATAGAGAACAACTACCTACACAGAGCTACTTATGATTTTATAGACAAACTAAACAAACATTTGTCTGGAATAATAAACACGATGCTACAAGACACAAAAACTAACTAAAAAATTTCAAACAGGTCAGGAAACATGAAAATGAAAATTGCAACAAAGTATTGGCAAAGAGGATATTGAAACAAACCTTAATCAACCCACTTGTGTGCAAGCATATGCTACAGTTGCAATTTCTACGGCAAAATGGGCATAACTCCACTACATCTGCTTCTGACATCTTAGGATACCTATTGGAAACAAACAAAAGAAAACAATTCATTACATTATTGAAACAGAAGAAGAGACAAGATGAATTTTATCAGCTACAAATTTACCATTGCTTGATGCACTGGATACAGTACACTTTGGAGCTACATTTGCTGCAAGCAACACCAAATTTTCGTTCATTTTTCATACACTGATGACATTTCATTCTCTCTGATTCTTTCACCTGCTTCAAGCAAAAATTCAATTACCCTCGAGTCAGTAAATCAATAAAGAAAAAAAGATCCTCTTCTAGAAATCATCAAACCTACACTACACGACTGTAGGAGTAAAAGGCAAAAAAGAAATATTACCTTCACTTTTCTTGTAGTGCATCTGCCATTGCTATTACCATCACTCTTCAGACCTGAATTTGATGAGGTGGATGAGCTAGAAGATGTGGATGATGGTGAAGAACAAGTATAATTATTCACAGAAGAAATTTTCCTCCTTTCCTTCTTCGGACTTTGTTTGATCAGTCCACCATCTGACCTTCTAGCTCTTCCACGTTCTCGGATTCTAATTAGAACCATTTCTTCAGCATCATAATCTAGTTCATCTGCAAAATCTTCATCATCAAAACTTCTTTTCTGGTTTGAAGCAGCACGGGGCTTCCTCGGAATCCTCTTACTCACAGACAATCCACATTCTCTATTTACCTTGCGTTTCTTCAACAACAGATTATCTTTTTCTTTCTCCTCAACTGTTCGCTTTGAATTTTCATGGTGGGACACTTCAGAAACCCTTCTCTTCGTCGCAAGCCGCGACACATCTGAGTTTCCTACAATTCTCTGCATTTTATCATCAGAGTAACAGTCTAGCCCTTCTCGCTCTGCAATAGCAGCCATCCTCACTGCAGATCAAATACATACACCACTTTTGCTTATCACAATCAGGCTAACGTTTGAAAATTTTTTGAAAAATAAAGGGAGACAAAGAAAAAGAATAATAAAAGAACTCTTCAATTCCGCTGCAAAATTTACGCCCGAAAAAATGCAGTCTAAGATTATTCTTCAAACTCCGTATCACATTATACCGATAGAATCAAGTTTCGCACCCAAGAAACAATTTTTTCTTGCCCCAGAAATATTTTCCCGGGAAACAAATTGACCCTTTAAGAAACCAAACAGAAATATGTACAAATTCACATAAACAAACGGATTATATTAAAAGAAAACACACAGAGAGTGTAAACAAGCCGAATACATCGTCACTGCATTAATCAAACACACCAAACGGATTAAACCAAACACCCGGGTTGCCCAAGTCAATGCAGAATACACAACATCATGTCCAAAAATTCAAAACCCAAAATCCAGAGAAAAAACAAAGAAATAGACGGGTAATTCGGTTAAGAGCTAAAAGAGACTGAACCTTTCTTGTGTCCACCAATCGAGACAAGCAAACCGTCGCCAAGCGTCAAACCACTCTTTAACAATTGGAGAGCTCCAATTGAAATTGCGACCGAACATTCGAATTCAGAAAACAAAGAAAGAAGAAGAATTCTCACGGTTTGTTGTTTAGATTCGCAAATACGGATGAGTCAGACATCGTTCATATTTATAATAATACAGTACAACGAAGACGCAGTCGAGGTGGGGATGAGCCAACCACGGTGGCATTCGGCACGTGCGCTGCAAACGACACTCCAATTCCTTGTGGAGAACTGAATTCCATGTATGTAGAGGGATTGTATTTAAGGTATGTTTCCTTAATTCGGAAACTGAAAGAAGCAAGATTTTACAAGATCTCGTGGGACCCGCTTGTGCCATTTCTGCTGACAAATGTCATCGCGCTGGGTTATTACGGAGTGGTCTCGAGGGGTGGCACGTGTATCCTAAAACGCTGCGTTTTGGGATGACATTTTTAAATTTTTATTTATATTTTAAATTATTATTTCGAATTATTTATTAAAAATTGTATGATACAAAAGTGTGTATTAATTCATCAGTTTTAAAGATTCATCAGGCGTCCGCCCATGGTTTCTGTATTTTTATACTTGAGTTGACCTTGTCCTCGCCTGCATGAGTTTGATTGTTGCCCACAGATAAGGACAACTGGAAATTTAGAATGATCAGAGTGTCATGTCAATGGAAATTTAGACAAAGTTTATTCACTTGTATGGTTCACTGGTCCAGCAATTGCATAATTTACAAAGCCTGCACGGCAATGCAGCCATGCAGGTATATGAAATAGGAAATTAATCCAGAATCTTTTGTGGATGCAGGAGTATGCCTCAATTTCTCTCGATATACAAACAAATTTGAAAAGAATTTACACAATCCATCAGTCACACAGTATAATTCTGTATTCCTCTTCATCGGACTGTCACAAAATCCATAACTTGCTACTCGCCGGAGTTCTGATATTTGAGCTCAACAACCAACTTGTCGTCTCTCTCGCTCACTCTATCTTCTTCTTGCTTGCTCCATTTATTTACAATCTCACCCGCACTTCACTGAAATGATGTTCCGAGACTCAAGGCTCTGCATTTTCCTGAACAGCCTCGGGAAAAGATTGTGAGGATCCGCCGCTAATTTTGCTGGGGACTGGTGTGTTCATCCGGGATTGGCGTTTCGTTGGGACTAATGCATTTTCATTTTCATCCTTTTGGTAAACAAAGTCGGTGTCATCCTCATCATTTTTGAAGACTGGATGAACATATGCATTTTGAAGGTAACTCCTCAAGTTAAGGTTTGGTTCCCTTGCGCGTTCTAGAGTATCTTTCATCATTGCTTCCTGAAACCCAGAACACAGAGAGAATAATGAGCTAATGACTTGGGAAAGTGGAAAAAGAACTCGCAAATAAGTGATCCCAAGGTTTAAATTTTCAAGATGCCGGAAAATCATAGACAATTTGTAGAGAGTGAAATTTTCAGTTTGGAAAGCACCAACAAACCTCTAATGGATATCTAGCAAATGCGGACTCAAAACGACCATTGCTGAATCTATAGAACCATATCGTGAGCACAGGAAGAGCAATGAGAAAGGGTGTTGACCGAACAGCCTCCTTTGTACTCAACAATCCCATGAGAATCAACTGTGATATAACCAGTGCAGCTATAACACGTCCATGGACATCAGGCCAAAATGCTGCCGCACTTTCGTACTCTTGGTTGTAAACATTTATGATCTAAATTTTTAAAACCAACAAATAAATAAACCACCAAAATATCATGAAGAAAAGCAAGCAATAGTTGATGATGGAAACTATCCAATGACGGAAAACAATACTTTACCTGATGACGGAAAACAACATAGGCCAGCGCGAAGAAAACTATTATGAAAGGAAGCAAAAGAGGTGTCACTGTAGCATACACGAGGCCTAGCAGAAAATAAAACTGTATTCGAGGTTCTCCAGTGTTAAAACCAATACTTCCTGGATCCATTGCCGCCTCCCTATCCTTTTCAGTCTTCACCAAGAAGAAATTCTTCAAGTGGAAGATTATCAGTGGTTTCAACATCAAAATCTCTGCAGCAATACCCGCCCATCCATCGACCATTATATAAGTTATAAAGAAAGTTGCTTTGTTTGGTATAGCTATACCAATTGTCTTGGGAATTCTGCCAAAAATGAAAGAAAGCTTCATGTCATGAAACTAAAATATAACAAAATTGGATGAGGAATACACAAACTAAAACAAAGCCACTCTCACCATACAAAAGGGATATATAACATGATTTCCTGGCAGAACTACTAAAAGGGAAATATGTAGTTGCATTACAAAAAGGTGAGGGGAGATGCCAAAAAGAGAAGATAGTAATTAGTCAGTGATAACATACTCATTTGCTGACTGATGAATAAAGGTATTCAGCTGTTCAAATGCACTTCCAGCGATTATGCTCCCAAGAAAGACATTCACGAAGTTGAAAAAGTAATATCTAGAAGCAGCTCTTCTTTCCAGCGAAGATAGAGATATAAAGCCTTCAAATTTAGACATGATCATCAATATTGTTGGAAGAAAGATGAGGAAAAGCTTCAGCGCAATGCCAGGCAGAAAACCTTGGATGACCGACTTAATAAATTTGCTGCATTATAAGATAAGATAAAATCAGGAAACTACAGCAATGTAATTTGGATACCAACTCAAGGGGGTTTGAAGATGACAGGAAATTACATTTCAACTATGGATTTCAGAAATGGCGCTGCTTTCTCGATTCCTTCAATGCTTGCAAGAGATTGTACAAATGCAATGGGGATCATGAAAAAGAAGGTCAGAAAAAAGAATGCAACACCCATGATCAGCTTCCTAACTGCAAGTGAAACATACGGAATTGCCAGATTTTGCCAATATATATCACGTGGCTCGGGAGCCCACTGGGTCAACCACAAAGTAGGATTTCTGGATTGTTGAGTTTGTGCACAAACAGCAGCACCCCACCTAGATTTAAAGGAAACAAATGCTGCCGGCATGACCGCCTTAGGATCATTAACAACAGTTGCTCTCTCTTCAGCTATCTGAACAACATCAAATGATGCATTTGACTCAAATCAGGCCTTAAAGTAAAGCAAAACATGAATATGAGACATGTAATTAATGAACAAACAGAACTCAGACATCCATCACTATTCTTACTATGGGTAAAACCATTTTCCACAGTTCAAAAACTATGATACAGGCCGGAGTTTTACCCAAAACATTCCCATAGCTACGCAACACAACAAAAGAAAAAGCAGTCAAATGTTTATCATTGCACAGTTACATAAATGATGGAGAGCCAACAAGTGAGACAAACAGTCTCAGGTAGCTCATCTAGGCTTCATGTGATATAAATATGTTGTTCATGAGTTTCATCAAATTTCATCCAGAGTCGGGCATTCTTCTAATTACTTGCGTAATGGTTATTTAAAGACAAATCATATACTGAAACAGCTACCAAGGAAACACTAGTTAACAAATGCTAAACTAAGTGAGCTCAATTTCAATGTTCAAAACAAGCTATCATGATTAGGCTTAGCACTAGGTCTATCATAAGAAAACTATTTACCAATTATGAACTGTCACAGATGAAAGTAGTATAGAAGACAATGAAAGAAGGATACTCACTTCTTTTGACAATTTTTCTATTTCAGACATGTAATAATCAATTGCATCCACCTTTTTTCCCCAGAGCCCAAGAAAACCAGTCTGGTAGAGAGAAAAAATGCACAGAATTATGTCAAATACAAAATTAAAAGATAACAAATACATAACCAACTTAAAAATGTTACTGGGTGACATATCAGATTGAACATAAGTACCTTCTTGATGGGCCTTTTTGAATTATTTCTAGAATATTTAAGTTGGTAGTAGTCAAGCCAATTCTGCATACTTTTCTTCTTCTTGACCAATTTGGCCAGTTTGTTTGCATTGACTACAACCTGCATAAGATTTTCCCAAAAGACCAATATGTACGAATTCCTAAACTATATCTTTCTTGCCCAAAAAAAAATGTTTAATACGTGTATAAATCACTGAAAATGAAAAACATTTTAGAATTTGTGAGAGCCAGGTAGCTGAGATTGAAAATTTTCTAGTCATTTCACAACAAGCCTTGAACCAAATCCCCACCCATTTTGTAACAACAAGTTCAATGGACCTCTAATGGGAAACAAAATAGTCCTCATTTTTAACAAATTCCTTGAAATAATCACATTCCATGACATAACAAGCCAATGCATCCCTACCAAAGAATATTAATATAATATTTAGATTCAACAGAAATAGACCTGATGTGTTAAGTAGTGATCTCGGTGATTCACCAGAAAGAAATGCTCCACAAGCTCACTAACAGATTCATCTGGATCTGGGGGAACATTCCTAACAAGGACCTGCAGGATAATAAGATGCCATCATATAACTTTGGTATATAGGCATTTAAAAAAAACAGAGAGTGAGAGAGAGAAGAGAATGCAAATAAGATGGACTCTTTTACCTTGTAAAATATTGGTGGATAAAAATTATTAACCTATGGTATGCCACACGATTTTCAGTTTTGATTACAAAGTCCAAGAACCATACTTCCAGTTGCAGAGGGTATACTCATTGACAGATTCTTTCAAGCACAATTAAGAACAATAGTAGAATAGAAATAAACCAAATAAAAACATTTGCACCATAATGACAGACTATGCATTTTGAACAATAATTTAACCAGTTATCTTAACTATAAAAAAATACATTACAACAATACCAAAGTGATTTGGAAACAGAATTACTAATTCAAAATAATTATATGAAGAAAAGAAAAGATCTTACTGTAAATTGATCTGGATGACGTTTTTCTGATGCAAGAAATTGCAACCGCATATTAGCAACTATCTCATACTCCTTTAGTAACACATAGCATGTCCAAAAGGTAAAGGCGTAAGCCATCACAACATGAGTCCAAAACCTGCAACCCAGGAACAAGTAAAATTGCCGTTATGAAGAATTGAATAAAAAATTATTACATTTTTTGGTCCTTTAACATGACCATGGGTTGCATCGACTCTACATGTTCTGAGATCAAGGCACCCCAACTACGCCTGCAGTTCATTAACATATACAGACAATAAGTTAAAGAGGAAAAAACAATTATTACAAAGTTCTCATACCTGTCAGATTTAAGTGGGACATTTGAAATCGAGAGCTTATCAATGTCGCTGGCAGTTACATGTGATAACTTCTCCAGTGTGCTATTAGTACAATTAACTGGTACCAAAACAGACCACGCAATGAATGCTATAGGAACAAAAATCTTAAGTCCTATCAAGTAAATCCGCAAGTAGACAACAGAATCTAATCCAGCATGGTCAATAAGCTCAGGTTCCGGCATTTTCAATGCCTCAGGCATCCAATTCAAGAACCTTATATATGATCTAAAGTCCAAATTGACAAACTTCCGCACCAAAGCTCCCGAGTGAGATGGACTATCTCTTAAACCCTTAAGGTACCATTTTGGAAAGTATACCCTATCATTGAATGGTTGAAGTCTTAATATAGCAAATGCTGTAAGGAAAATAAAGGCACTAAGAATATTAATAGCTGCTGAAACCCCTATATCTCCAATCGTCGCCATTTATATCTTTGATCAAAAACCAGTTTCCCCCTACAAAAGTGAGCACAAAGAACAAATACACTTAAAAAATTTGAAATCATTACAACAAAACAAGAAGTAAATCTCAACCAAACATAAAGAAATTATAAAACCATCCTACTGCCATACACAAATCAGGACTGAAACAAAAATCAAACAACCATCTAAGAAAATAGCCAAAAGTAGAAAGTTTGACCAGAAACCATACAATTTTAAGCAAACTAAAACTAAACTTTTAATCAAAAGTGCAGCCCAAAAATTGCTAAAAGTATAAACCTTTTGGCAAGAAACAGTATAAATTCTGCAGCTAAGACTAGCACTGCGTTACAGGAGAAGCAGCTTACAAAATTTACCAACATACCACTTAGTCTTCCATAACTAATCTTTTCGATCACTAAGCTTCAATTGTACAGTTCAAAATTTTTAAAAAGAAAAAGAAAAAAATTTGGAACGCAGCTCAATAAGATTAACGTAAACAACGTTGTAAACTAAATTCAACCAAAGCAGAAGAAAAAAACTGTTAAAGAGAAATTCATACTTTTCGCGTGATATCTCCCAGCGAATCACCAAGTTATTACCAGCTCGCAAAAAGCAGAAACGAGTAAAAATAGCCTGGGAGAAGAAGAAAACCTCAGAGTTCAACAGATCCGCGGATGAATTATGGAGTGTTTGGATTACTTGCAAATTCAATCGAAGCTAAGAACATTCCTGAACCTGTCTTCCAGGGTAAGTAAAAAACAAGCTTCCACAAATCTGATAAGAGAAGAAAAACAGATGACTGAACAATCAGTCAAGCAGAACTCTCCACAAACAAGGATCGTTATCCGGATGATGTAAAGGAGAAGGACAGTGTTGCGTAGTGAGTATGTGGGTCATTCGGGGGCTTTTCGGCCTTGATGTATACGTTTTATTCATTAGGCCGTGGATTAACATTTAAAAAGTAAAATAAGCGACGGGACGAGTCGGTTGATAACCCCTTGAATGCCGGCAAGCTTTCACGTGGGATTTCAGACTTCCAACGGCTACTACTTCTCGGGAACCTGCCTTTACGGTTTGGCAACAACGATAACTTTTTTATCCTACCCAAAGTCGGCAGAGAGCGTGGTTCACCACAGATTCGACAAGATGTTGACGTCATAGACTTGATTGTCAGAGAAAGTGAGTTTATTTGGTACGCCGCGTGGATATAGCGTCAACTACGTGGCGCTCAGACATCACGAACCCGGTTGGATTGGACCGGTCGCAACTTTGTTGTTAGAAGACGGACTACTCTTGATTCGGCCGATGTCAACCCGGTTTGACAAATGGACCCCTTTTTTTTTAAATAAAACGGGATATCATACACGAGGGCTTGCCGGTCATTCATGTTATACAATTTTAATTATTGTCAACTCGCAATATTTTTTTATAAAAAATTAAAATTAAAATTTTTATTTGTTATTAAAAAATCTTAAAATTATTTGAATAAAAAAAATATAAACAATTATATTTAAAGAGTTATAGTGTTGAAAATAAATTAATAATAATTTTATAAATAATTTTTATTTTTAATTATTGAAAAGACTTTGAGAAAAAATAAAGTGGTTTGATAAAAATAAATATAATTTGAATAATTAAAGGCATGGGCATGGGCATTCCAAGTTTCAATTTCTGGGTTGAAAACATTGGCTTGACAGCTACCAGTACTTTAAATTTTAAAACGACATTTTGGACCAATTCCATGGTTGGTTTAAATCAATGAGATCAGGCTAACATTATTGAATACAATATCTGTCTGTCTGTCTGTCAATGATGATGGTGTAGTATCCATGGGTAAACTCCACTGAGAAGATGAAATCCAACTGTCTTAGGCTTGAAGTTCAATTCTTTAACATAATCTTCTCTTGTGTGTAATTGGACCATTCATGTATACATGTAGCATAAGAAGATTTCATTCATATTCAGAACAATCAAATGTCGCAAAAACCACCCATCTAAAAGCTGAGTTTTTAAAAAAACTGTTCTTATTATTATTATTTTTGTTGGTAGCAAAAGCACGTTAGCTAAAAGTGCTTTCTTTGTTCAGTGGCTGGCTGCCCAGCATAATATTTTATACAGTCTCTAGCTTTTCGAGGTGTGACAGGAAAATGTTTAGCTGGGCTACCTTTCTGGTTTCTTCTACTAAAGGAAATTATTTGGAAGTGCTTTTTTCCAAGGCAAGCCCTTGCTTGCTTTTTGATCTCTTTATCTTATTCCATACAAAGAAATATTTAAGAATTAAGGGGAGCAATTGGGTATTGTTTCTCATTTTGTTTTATATTCAATATTGAATTGAACTTACAGAGAAGAATTATCATGTTACATAAAAAAAATTCAAGTATCTCATCACTTTCATTCTTATCCAAGCACTCTTGAAGTTGTAATCACTTAGAGGCATAGCAGCTCAAAGTGCTACTTTCCTGACATTAGATTGACTAAAGTTTGATTTTCATACAATGTGCGGACGTCCCAATCCTCGGTTGTGGATGAAAGTGTTGTAAGAGCAACCACAATTGTCCTCATCTTTGGCCTTAAACGAGGCTGATCATTTGTACAAGCTCTAGCAAGCTGAGCTATCTGTAAACCAAAACAGTAAATCCAGCTTGTTAGCGTTGAGAGTGTTGATCAATCAGTTGTTCATAGTTAATTTTATCCTTATGAAATGTTACCTTAATGACTGAGTCAAGGGGGTAATTATTGCCGAGCCTAGGATCAACAAGTTTCTGAATATCTTCCCTTGGATCTGGCTGACACAGAACACCTTCAAACTGCAACAAGAACAACATATGCAACTTAGTTCTAGACAAAGTAGCTCTGGAAGTTTGTATCTTATGGAGTAGTAGGGAAGGGCAAGAATATCAACCAAAGCAACAAGTCCTTTAGATTGTGTGATAGTATCATTTATTGTGACAACAGCTTCTTTGGCGGATATAAGTTCGTAGAGGACAACTCCAAAAGCGTATACATCCGTCTGGGGAGAAACGTTACCTACAACAGCCCTGCATCACGACTTCAGCATTCATTCAAACTATTTCTGCTGGTAAAATTCTTTTGTGGGAAGCTTTCAGCATGGTACTTACTCTGGAGGCATGTACCCAAATGTGCCTAGAAGACCAGTGTACAACGAGGCATCTCCAAATTCAGTCAGTTTAGCTAACCCGAAATCTGCAACCTGTAAATAAAAGAAGTTAATAATACAAATGAACTTTAGAGATTAGTATTTCATTAGCATGGATGTATTTTCAACCTTCGCGTGGAAGTTTTTGCCTATTAAAATGTTTGCTGATTTAATATCGCGATGGATATAGACGGGAACAGTATGTTCATGGATATACTCGAGTCCCCTGGCTGAATCTAAGGCAATTTGCATCCGAGTTAACCATGGTAATGGATCTCTTCCTGAAAATAGACACAAAATAGATGAAGATAAGGATTTAATTGATAGCAAGATATACTGTGTCTACTTGGTCAATGAATCAAGTTTCTCACCTGATCCACGCAAATGTTGACTTAGATTACCATTCTCAATGAACTCATACACTAAGAACAAGGAACCTTCAACACAATATCCTATTAAGCGCACCTGCATGATTTAGATTGCATAAATGGATATATTAAAAACTCAAAAAAAATTTAATCAGCAAAGCTCATGAAACAGAGAACAACCGAGTTTTAAGCATTGCTCTCCTAAGAAGAATTCATGCTGATAAGCATCAGGCAAAGAAGTTAAGAACGAAATTTGCAAGCCTGATGACAACCAAAAATGTCACACTGATTGAGGCATCTAAATTACAGTTAAACAAGTTTCTAGTAATCTCTCAACTGATTGGGGGCTTTTTTTTTCCATGAAACAGCCATATCTTGATATGCTTCCACAGCCAGTGAATTGATGAGTATAAAATTAAAGACATTTTACTTTGATCAACAACTTCCCTGAAATTTCATCTTTACAAAGTTTGGTCATATCATGCAAGCAGAAGTTTTGAGTATAATGAAGTCTAAAGTAGGGAAAGCAGGATACCAGGTTCAAGTGATGAACATGTGTTAAAACTTTTAGTTCGGCAAGAAATTCTTTTGAAGCTTGCATATCCATCTTCTTGATTGCAGTTTTCTGGACGTTAACAGAAACCAAGAGCCAGTCAGTTTACCAGGATTCAGTTTGGTGGCAAAAATATCAAAACTCAGACAACTGTTATTTTACAATAATCCTTGCATATGAAGAATTAAGACCGATACCGTATGTATCAAATATGAAGTAAATTCAATATTCACTAGTGAAATATAGACAATTGAACTCCAAACCTCGCCTCTTAGTTCTGCATAGTAAACAGCTCCAAAGCCGCCTTGCCCAATCTTATTAGCCATGCTGAAGTCATCAGTAGCCTTAGCAAGCTCCTCATACGAGAATTCCACAGATTTATCCACAGTTGCGAGCCCAGAAGAAGCAACAAGAGCAACTGATTCTGAAGTTGTTTCCAAAGTATTGGCTGAACCTAATACACAAGATAAACAAGAATATATCAAGTTTGCAATTCAGTTGTCAACAAATCTTCATCTTCACATGAAACACATTAATTTGCATCTAAGACAACATAAACCTTAGCATTCAGTTTCTCCAATCACTGAAAACCTACAATATCTTACCCCGAGCTTGTCTTTTTGCCAGGAAAAAAAGAATATTCTTTAAGGCTTTTTAAGGAAGTTTTTATACCTTTACTTCTTAACGACGGATTATCAAAGTTGCTATAAATTTAGATACATTACAGGCACAGACTCTACAAGGGAGACAAGAATTTGCAACAGATCAATTTAACCGATAGTTCTGATGATTTTATCAACCCAAAGAATTACCATGTTGAATATATTGCTCTTCTTTTGCTTCTGGGAGAAAAGATGTCACCTCCACGTTTTTTCTTCTACAAAACACCAGATAGAGACAAAATACCAGAAATAGAGCGCCAGCAACTCCTCCTCCGGCTATGCCAGCAATAACTCTTCTAGGAATTCCTGCTTATATTGCCACAATAAATAAGCTAATGAAAGCATTAATGTCATATGGTCATTTTGAGTTTTACCTTGTACACAGAAAAACATACGCAAAAAGGTCCTTACCATCACTGCAGGAAACAAAAGAATAAAAAAATAAAAAAAAAGTGAAGATATAGGATATCTTAAGTCAAGCATTTTAACATAGTTTGGGCGCACATTAAGCTGAAAGATCGAACCTTATGTTTAAGGGAGGATAGTTTCCACTTCGGTCTGCAAATCGAAAGCAAAAATGTACGGTGAGAATGATCAATTAGCAATCATTGTTAGGGGGTCTAAATTCAAGAATCATCTGGAAATGCATAAACCCATCAAAGAATGCAAAAGGAATATCATCAAACAGAAAGAAAGCGAGAAAACTAAGAGCAATCAGGGAAAAATGCAAGGAATTCAAACAAAACCTTCAATTTGAATGAATAAAATCTACCTGTCCAAGGAATAAAAACCAAGCCACTGCTGAAATTCGAATCCCTATTGTAACTTTGCAACGTCTCCGGAGGAAGTCCGGACATGTTAGCAATGGTACTCAAATTCTCACCAGGCGCAACGGGGTACGTCAAAAACAATCCATAAGCCTTCGAAACTTTCTTTGTTCCACAAGAACAATTCACAATAACGTTTAAACTTGTATTAACATCTGGTATATCAAAATCCTCATAGTTATTATTATTCCTCAGCCAGTCAACGGTGGTAAGATTTGCATAGTATTCAGCAACCTTTGTGTATGTATCACCAGATCTTATCTTGTACGAGAAATTGTGACCCAGAAACTGATCGTGAATGCAATTGCATTCGTACGGAACATTGATTCTTGAACCAATTGCAATTCTATCTTTGTCAACTCCAGGATTGAAGCTCAGAATGTTGTCAATGGTAGTACCAAATTGTTCTGACATGAACGTCATAGTTGTTCCATTCCATGCGCGGTATAAAGCTAAAGCATCACAACCATCGCTACACTTGGACTCCGCACTACCTGCACAAGAGAAAAGCAGCAACAGAACCGATAATTTTAGCTCAAAATCTCTCATCTTTGGACGTTGCAGACTCTGATGTAGCAAGTAATTCAAGAATGTTTAGGTATTAGCAATTCCGGAGGTGGGTCTGGAAACAGAAACACGCAAAAGAAGAGAATCTGAAAGGCGTGCTTATGTGGTTAACTCAGTTGACCCTCAAAGTCCTCCTGAGACTACGCAGACCTGCTGAATTGTGAGAACATTCAACGAATTTGCGCCGGTCGTAAGCACTTGTCGAATAATAATATTACTTGCATTTGAAAAACTGAAAGTAAAAAAGAAAAAACTGTAACAAAAGAATTGAGAAGATGTTCGTTACGTTCAGTCTAAGGACGCAGAGCACCCTTCAGAGTTTTGTTAGAATTGAATTGCACTGAGACCCATTTTTCATTTGTTAATTTTCTTTTTCCTTCTCGTATTTTTTCTTGAAGACAGCTGAGACAATCATACAGTCAAGGGAAGGTCTGGTTTTCTCGAGCGAAACAAAAAGTCGGGGAAACGCCAGATGAGAAAGTTACACTCATGAGCAAAAAGTTTGTCCAAATTTCTGTGGAAGAAAAGTTTGCGAGGAAAAGTGCACTGCAAGATCGTCAAATGATGTGGCAAATTGGTTTGAAATTTTGTACAACATATAAGAACGATTGTAACAGTATTTCATTACAGGTATTTACAATTGAGAGTCAAATCTGGAGCAAGTTGCTTAGGATTTCATCTTCATGGGAGCAGAAATTTGCTACCTCCCTGACATTAGATTGACTAGAGCTTTGTTTTCATAGAATGAGTCGACGTCCCAATCCTCAGTTGAAGATGAAAGTGTCATCAGTGCAACCACAATTGCCCTCATGCTTGGCCTTAGTTGAGGATTTTCTTGTGTACAAGCCTTGGCAAGCTGAGCCATCTGCCAAGTTAGTGCAGCTTATTGGAGTCGTGAGTATTAGTCCATAGTCCATAATTGCATCCTGTGATCAGATATTACCTTAAAAACCGAGTCGAGAGGGTAATTATCACCGAGCCGTGGATCAACAAGTTTGTGAAGATTGTCTTTTACATCAGGCTGGCAGAGAACATCTTCGAACTGCAAGAAACCAACTCGCACAACTGAGTTTTAAAGTTAATAATTTGACAGATGCATATATTGGTGAGTTGTGAAGGGCGACAATAACCACCAAGGTGACAAGTCCAGTTGATTTAGAAACAGTCTCATTTGTCTTCACTACAGCTTCCTTTCCAGATATAAGTTCATAGAGGACAACACCAAAAGCATACACATCTATCTTGGGGGAAATTTCACCATATTTTGCATACCTGCATGACGAATGTGCTATTCAGTCTAACCATTTTTGTTGAATCAAAACAGCAGAAGAAAGAAAGGGCATTTATCACAATCAAATGCTAGATCGGTTCAGATCAAAGATTTTTGTTGAAAATATATCTTACTCTGGAGGCATGTATCCAAATGTACCGACAAGACAAGTGTGCACTGAAGCACTTCCAAACTCTGTAAGTTTAGTTAACCCAAAATCGGCAACCTGTAAACAGAATAGAGAAATTAAAGTAACACAAATAAAATTGAGAGATCACCATGAGATTAGTATGTCCAACCTTAGCTCGGAAATTCTTGTCTATTAAGATGTTCGCTGATTTAATATCACGATGAATGTAAACAGGAACAGTATTTTCATGGATATATTCAAGTCCTCTGGCTGAATCTAAGGCAATTTGCATCCGAGTTAACCATGGTAATGGACCCCTTCCTGATAGCAGAAATACAATATACAACTAAGATATAACTTGCACCAAAATGTATATAGCATGTTTCCTGTGTATATGAATTGTCTTTCTCACCCAAGCCATGCAAATGTTGATTTAGATTGCCATTCTCAATATACTCATAGACCAAAAACAACGAACCCTCAACACAATATCCTATCAAGCACACCTGCATAATATTTTTTGCATAGGAACTTGTACAAATTAATATGGTTAGACTGAAGATATACACTCAAAGGATCGTCTTAGCAAATTAACAATAGAAGTTACTTATGTAACCAGAGAATACCAAATTTTATCATAATATGCTTGCAGATGTGTTCAAGTACAATGGTATCTGCAATAGAGAAAGCACCATACCAGGTTCAAGTGATGAACATGTGTTAAAACCTTCAGTTCAGCAAGAAATTCCTTTGATGCTTGCATATCCATCTTCTTTATTGCAGCTTTCTGAATGAAAATAGGATCAAGGAGTCAACCAATTTCAAACATCAGGGTTGATTTTGGTGGAGAACACTACAAAAGTTGGATAACTTCCACTACATGTACTAATAAATATCCTATATAGTGATCTCAATTGTCATGTAAACTTAAAATAAAGATAAAAAGTAGGACTACAAACCTCGCCTCTTAGTTCTGCGTAGAAAACAGTTGCAAAGCCACCTTGCCCGATCTTTTTAGTGATGCTAAAGTTGTCAGTAGCCTTGGCGAGCTCTTCATATGAGAATTCCACTGATTTGTCCACAGTAATTTCTGTGAACCCAGTTGAAGCAACAAGAGCAGCTGATACTGTAGTTTTCTCCAAGTTACTTCCAGAACCTAAATCCACAAGACAGACAACAAATAAATATGCAATTCCCTAGTCAATTTAATTGTACTTTTATTTGTCACTAGCATCTTCCTCATTTCATGAAAGACCTGTTCAGAAATAAGCAACATAAGATCAGCATTAGCACTAAAAGGGAAGAAAATCTCACCACAACCTCATCTTTTTCTCAAAACAAAAGAATCTTCTCCAAGTTTTTTTATGTTTAGTCTTTGTACCTTTATTTCTTTCGAGTAGATTTTGCAAACAAGTAGTTGGACAGTGAGAAAGGATAGAGAACCATCAATAAATAAGCATATCATAGAATACCTTTCCTCCTCAACTAATTAATAATGACTCTGTCTTAGATAGATAAGCAAGACAATTCATTAATCCTAAAAAATTACCATGTTTGGATGCTTCTGGGAGAAATGATGCCTCCCCCACTTTTTTCCTTCTATAAAGCCCAATGTATAGACAAAATGCTAGAAATAGAGTGCCGAAGACTCCTCCTACAGATATGCCGGCAATGACTCTGCTTGATATCCCTGCTGAAGATGCCATAATAATATAAGCTTACGATAGCACTGATGCTGTAGAAATTTTATGTTTGACCACAGACAAAACTTGAGATAAGAAGCAAAGAAGCAATACGCAAAAATCCCACCTGAGCTGCAAAAAAAGAAAAGATATAAAGTTGCATATGACCATTAGACATCTTGAAACAAGTATTTCAATAACAAAGAAGGAAAATCTACCAATCGACATAGTTTTAGAGCATATCAAAGTAGCATGTCTTACCCTATCTTTAATGGCGGATACTTTCCATTTTGATCTGCAAATTAAAAAGTAAAAAAGCCGTGAGAAACTGGCACAAGTGAACAAGCAATCGGCTCTAAATTGCAACTCAAGATTCATATATTATTGCTTTCATTAGTAGATACTAATATAATGAACAATCTCAACAGTGAATGTCCAAGATCATCAAGTAAATTGCGCTAAACCCATAATTATAAAGGGAAAACTAAAAAGAATGTGGCAAATACGGATAAATTGATAACTAAATAAAAATGCATAAAAAAGTTACCTCTTCCTGGGAAAAAAATCAAACCACTCCCACTGCTAAAATCGGAAGTGGCATTGTAACTGTGCAACAAATCTGAAGGAATTTCAGGTTCATCAATAACGGTACTCAATTCTCACCTGGCCTAAGTGGGTATGCATGTCACAAACAACCCATAATCTTTTGAAACACTCTTTCTTCCACAAATACAATTCACAATAAATTTGATCATTGTACCAACATCCAGTATATGATTCTCATCATAAACATTAGAATTCTTCAGCCAATCAACAGTAGTAAGATTGGCATAGATTAACCCAGCAATCTTTTGGTACGTGTTACCGGATTTCACAAGGTAAGAAAAGTTATGACCAAGAAATTGCTTCTGAATGCAGTCACAACTGAAGGGAACATTGATTCTTGTTCCAGCCAGGATTTTGGCTTTATCTGTTATTTGAGGGTTGAAACTTCGAGTGCTTTCAACAGAAGTATCAAACATTTTCGAAATGAGTGTCAAATTCACTCCTTTCCATAACTAGTAAGAAGCCAAAGCAAGATCACAACCATTGCTACACTTTGCTTCAACTCCACCACTACTTGCACACAAGAAAGTAAGCAACAAAACTGCCAATTTCAGTTCAAAATTTCTCATTTTTTGAATGCGGAAAACATCAATGGAGCAAGTAAACCCAACAATATTCAGAAGTAAAAATGAAGAAGAAGAGTGAGTGAGAGACGTGCTAGTGGAGTTAACTGAGTTGACTCCTCTCACTTTGTCTGTGGCCTCCCACTACCAATTGCAGAAATTAGTGGAGTACCCTTAAACGAGAATGTTCGTATTGTACATCCAGTGCAACAATAGAGTGTCAGAAATTACGTCAAACTGCAATGAAGGGTTAGGTTACCGTGCATCCAAGTACAACAATCACATAACAGTAGTTTTCAAACTGCAATGCTGGGCAAACTCTGAGTCAACTCTTTCATTATGGGCCAAGGAGTAAGGCCCATAATTCAATCCACAAAAGGCCCATTTTGTTAATGAAATGCTAATTCCCTTTTTCTCTAATTTTATTTTTATTTTTAAACTAAATTTTGACGTATCGCCTTTCCAAAATTTAACAACCAAGACAATAAATTACTATAAAATTAATTTAATAAATAATAATATTAATTATTAGTGATATCATTTATCAAAATTTGATTAAAAAAATAAACATAAATCAGACGGACAGGGGATTTATTTATAAAAAAAATTATTGTACAGCTGAAATTTGGCTTTAGTCTTTAAAAATGTGTGGAAAACTTTGCATGATTTTTCATAATTGAGAAGGGCAGAAGCAATGACTGTCTAACCTTTGGCCGGCACGAAAGCTAGTCCAGTCCCGGCACTGAAATTGATTCCCGGGTTGTATCTCTGTATCAACTCAGCTGCAACGCCGGACTCCGCGGCGATTAATGACAGGTTCTCGCTTGGCCGAAGAGGGTACGTCGTGAAGAGTCCATAATCTCTCGACGTGCGTTTATCGCCGCAGGAGCAATTCACTGTGACGTTGATTAAAACATCGTCGGGAATTCTTGTCGGTTCATATCTGTTGACTCGACGCACCCAGTCCTCAGTGGTAAGATTAGCGAAAGCGAAGCTAGCAACTTTGTCATAGGTATCGACGGACAGAAATTTGTAAGTGAAAGTGTGGCCTAAGAAATCGCCGTTGAAGCAATCGCATGAAAATGGCACGTTGATTCTTGAATCGCTACCAATAAGGTCTTTGTTTGGAACTTCAGGATTGTAAAGACGAATTTCAGATATTTGCAGCCCGAACACGGAGCTAATATACGAAAGATTTGATCCTTTCCGTACGTAATACGAAGCTAAGGCAAGCTGACAGCCAGTTTTACACTTGGCTTGGACTTGAAGATGAAGAAGATGAAAGGCAAAAGAAACAATAAGGATCTGTGCTTTCTTTGGGATCATGATCACTTTGTGTCAGAGAGGAGAAATTGGAAAAGAGAAATTAACCCTATAGGAATCATTTGGTATCCAGGATTGTTGTTATTTGATGCGTTGTTTGTTCTTTTCTGTTCAAAGGGAGACAATCTACGGCTTGCCTTTGTCGCCATGCCATGTCTTTTATTCGCTGAACGTCGAAACCATTCTCATATTTTGCTCGACCAACTAGTAAATAATTTACTTGGTCAATGTTTTTTCTTTTTGTTTGTGTGTGTGTGTACAGGAACAAGTCTACGGTGTCAAACCTGACCTCTCAAATTGTCTGCTGACGGCGTCGTCTTCAACTAGCCATACCCACGTACTAACTGGAGCTGATTATGACTAACTGTGACACTATGACGCACCGTTTTTTTGGTTTTGAAAATAGGCTCAACTGGCCTCGGCCCATGATATTGGGCTAAAATTTTCTAAATACACTTTCTTGAGGCCGCGTAACTTCAAGCCCCTCCTACAAAATGGGTGTTAATAGAATATTAATTGGATTCTAACATTATTAATAATCGGTAGCATAGTTGCCTGTGTTAGGCTTCGAGGCACTGTGAGTTTTGCTTTGCCCTGATTAACGTGGGACCAACTGCTCTGCAATCGATGATTGACGGTTCTGATCAAATGATAAGACATGAGAGCTGAAACTACTTTTATGGGGTCCCATCTTTGCCAGTTTCGTGGTTCTGTGATTTGATCTTTCCCCACCGTCCACTCTCCAATCTGATGCTTCCACTTCTGTCTGCTGTTCGCGACTGCCTACAATTTGCCCGTTCTTTTTACGAGTACAATTAGTCGACGACGTCGTTTGAGGGATAATATCAACTTCATTGTCGTGGTAATGTAAAATTCGTAATGGATCCAACGACCGACATCGCAATGGCGGCCAAACACATTGCAAGACTACAAAAGTTTATGGTCACAGCTTTTGAGTTATGCTATAATCAAAACAGTAAATGGAATAATTACACATGGGTCTTCATCTTTGTATATTTTCTCAAAAACAGCATAATATTTTTAGTTATATCAAATAGGTACTTTTACCCTTGTTGACTGTGGCTTTGAATTTTGATCCACAAAATGTGTTTGCTCATTTAAGCTTGGTCAAGTACCTATTTAATATGAATAAAATATCATGTCTTTTTGTTAAATAACATAAAACTTTATGGATTTGAATGTTATTAAACCTAAATCAAAGCACAGCACTAAAGCATTTGTTTTTTTACCGAGTCAAAAAATACGAGTCCCCATGCTTCCGTCTCCATGACTTGACAAGTGGACATTTCAGTCATTTTCATAAATTCCCTGATTGCAAGTCCCAATCTGTCTGCCAGCTTTAGTTTTCAGGCCTGAGATACTTTCCCTTTTTAGTTGTCCTCAAGCCAGCACAAAAAGCGGAAGATCAAAGATACCGCCGCAATGATACCCACTTTCAGGAGTACCCCATGACTTTTCAGCTTTGAACAATAACATCCCCGTCCCTGTTTTTCACAATTCCTCTGTTAGATCCACAATTTTTTTAAAAAAATTCATCTATGGATCGTATTTACAAATAAAAATAATAAATATCAATTTGATTGAATCAATTTGTCGATTGGTTTAAACCAAAATTAATAATTTTAAATTAATTTTTACGATATTTTTTTTGTATTAAATTACAACTTTTATAATATTTATTAGAGATTAAATTACAAATTTATTTTATATATTATATATAAATGATTATATCTCTCTTTGTAAATGATATTTTATAAAAAATAAATTTTTAAAATATAAAAAGATAATTTATTAGATAATATGATAAGAACGAGTTAAGATAATATTATCTTAATATAAATAAAACTGAAATAAATTTAACTAAATTTATAAAATAATTAATTCACGTAATTATTGGCTACTAAATAAATATTTAATTTTTAATCATAAAAATACTAAATAACATTTAAATCTCTAAATTCCTAGATGTGCACAAAATTTGCCCATAACAAAGTATATAATGTAACTTCATACTAAAACTGTTTAATTATCTTAATAGAAGTTAGGAACTTATCTGATATAAAATTAAACGATTGGGATCCTCATGTTATTATCCCAATTTCATATTTTCGGTTGACGTGGCAAATGTTTGAACGAAGTGTAGGAAACCAAAATGAGAACGGACGTAGAAGATACACAAGAAAGAGAGAGAGAGAGAAGCCTACCTGGTAAAGAGTAGGATTCATACGTTGCTCGCCTACTTTCCCTTCAACTGTTCACATTTTTTATTTTCCGTCCAAATTTTATTTCATTTTTTCCTTCTTGGCCGACACGGAGCACACACTCTCTTTATTACTCTCAAGCTTCGAATCCCTCTTCTTTCAACTTCTTCTCTCTCTTTGTTCATGTCTTTTTCTTTAATGGCGCTGTCTCTAACTTCTCCTTACTTCAGCTTTTCATTCTCCTCCTCTTGTTCTTCTTCTACTTCTTCCTCATCTGAAGGTTTGCGTAACTCCGCCATGCACTCCACCGGACCCGAGTCTCACCTTTGAACTCTTCAATCTAGAACGGGATAAAAGAATCACAATGGCTGTCAGAAAGGCGTCTGTTTTTTCTGTTTCTTTTGTTGAGTTAGTGTTGCTCGTGTGGATCCTTTTAGCTCCATCTCTTGTTCAATGCACTACTGATTCTTCTGATGGTATTTTTTTTTCTCTTTTTTAATTATCTGATTAGTTTTTATATTTTCAGTGTTTGATTGATCGGGTTGGTTGTGATTGGTGATCGGTGTTTTCTTTACTGTGAGCTGAAGTCAGTAAATGAGCTATGATTTTGATGAACCTTCATTTTTTGGGTTTAAAGTTTAATCCTTAATATCTGTCTGTTTGCCAGGAAAATAGAGGTAACTTAGATTTGATAAAGGTAGAAACTGTGTGTGTGTATAATGTTGTTTTAGTGAATAAAAGAAACAAAAAAACTGATTTTCTTTTTCATTTTGCAAGCCTATGGTTGGATTATGGTAAGTTAAGCTGGGGTCTTAAATGATGAAAACGGATTAAATATGATCTTTTTATTAGAAAATAAATGGCCGGTCTAATTGGGTTTTTGTTGCAGTTCAAACTCTTCAAGTCATGTACACTGCACTGAACGGTGCTTCACAGCTAACTAATTGGAAAAGCAACGGAGGTGATCCGTGTGGAGAGTCATGGAAAGGGGTAACTTGTGACGGATCAGCTGTCGTTTCCATGTATGATTGAATACCACCAATGCGGCATGTTGTTTTTAGTGTTTCTATTGTGATTTGATGAGCTATTAATTTAAGTGATGATTGTTATTTGTTATTTTTGTAACAGTGATATTTCTGGATTGGGACTCAGTGGAACAATGGGATACTTGCTTTCAGACCTTATGTCACTGAGAAAATTGTGAGAATTTTTTGTGTTTGTCTGTTATTGGTTTCATTCATATTGTTTTACGACTAAGTTGCTTATTTGATTGGGCTATTCATTTTTCGCTAGTGATTTGAGTGGCAACAACATTCACGATACAATCCCATATCAGTTACCGCCAAATCTTACCAGCTTGTAATGTTTCTAACTTTTACCACTTGGTTCTATTATTTTGAACTTGTTATTGACTTGCTTGATGCGCTGATTGTTCTTTATTATTATACAGAAATCTTGCAAACAACAACTTTAGTGGGAATCTTCCTTATTCCATTGCTACTATGGTCTCACTTTCTTATTTGTAAGTGAGTTGTTTTCAATGGCTTGAAATTTGATTTGGAATTCAGTTTTAGTTTACAATATTTCACGCTGTCTAATTAAACTATCCATGTTTCAGGAATGTCAGCCGTAATTCACTCTCGCTGTCAATTGGAGACATTTTTGGTAATCTTGGTGGCCTCGCAACCTTGTAAGGCATCTAACTTATGAATCTGTAATTATTGTTTCTGTTAGCGTTGATTTTCATAGCTTTTTAGCAATCAGAATGATTATGAGAGAGTTTATTTGTTATGATTTGTCATAATTAGCTGTTGAAGTATGGTGTTTGTGCATGAAACTTTAATGTTTAAAAATGTACCCTTTGGCTTGTTTCACTTGTGACCTTGCTTGATGATGCAGGGATCTCTCTTTCAACAACTTTTCTGGAGATCTTCCTACTTCACTTAGTTCATTGTCCAATATATCTTCAATGTGAGTAAAGTGCTGCATCCTTTCAAGGGAAAAATACAGTTGCAATAATTGTGAGTTCTATGAGTGCTTATGATATCTGAACTTGTGGCAGCTATATGCAGAACAATCAATTGACTGGTTCTCTTAATGTCCTTTCGGCTTTGCCTTTGACCACTCTGTAAGTTGCTATTTTTTCATTGAAGTAGGTATTACACAATCTCTCCATGTTTTCTTATCTTAACCTATCAAACAGAAATGTGTCAAACAATCATCTCAGTGGTTGGATACCTCAAGAGCTCAGTAAAATCCAAAATTTTATGTAAGCTTTTGCTCGTTGTGTTGATTATTTCCTCTCTCTCTCTCTCTCTTCTTTTGTTGATTTTTAGGCTTTCACAATAATCAGCTTAACTTATTTATTGAAATCAAATTAGATGTGATGGAAATTCCTTCAACAATGGTCCTGCTCCGCAGCTGCCTCCATTTACCCCACCTCCTCCTGGTAGAACTCATCGGCCAGCCTCACATTCCCCTTCAGACAGGCAATTATCTGATTCAGACAAGGGGATTTCAGTTGGATCTATTTTGGGCATAGTTCTGGGCGCTGTGTTTCTGATTGCCCTTCTGCTACTTGCTCTTTCTTATTGCATTCGAAAGAAAGGAAGAAAGATTACTGGTTCTGCCGGAAGTCTTTCTGTCAGCACAAATAATGGTAGGTTTTCTTTTCCCTTTTCCCACTCCTGAAATATTGCCTTCCTTTTTCTTATTTGGTTCTTTGGTTACATATGTACTTATTTGCAATGCCAGTTTATATAGAACTAGGATATCTATGAAAATGGATGTCATTATGGAGCAATATACAATAATATTTAGTTTCTAAGTGTGACAAATTTTTTCTCTTAACGATCTAAATCATTGATCTCGATTTGTGCAATTTCTTGGCCACAATTCCTAAGCGTAACTACCATGTAAACTGGATGTTTTCTGTTTTATGTTGGTTTGCTTTGAGCTGTAGTCATTAACAATTTGGAGCATGAGGCTCTAGTGCCACTATCTGACCATTTGGGTGTCGCCATCTACTTTCTTTTTGCAGCAAGTACTGAGATGCATGAGCAGCAGGTGAAAAGTGTCACTGCTGTTACTGATCTGACACCCCCACCTGCAGAAAAGTTGGTGGTTGAGAGGGTGGCAAAAAATGGATCCATAAAGAAAATAAAGTCACCTATCACTGCTACTTCATATACTGTCGCTTCTCTTCAAACAGCCACAAATAGTTTTAGTCAAGAATTTCTTATTGGTGAAGGTTCCCTTGGTCGTGTCTACAAAGCAGAGTTTTCCAATGGGAAGGTAACATAATCACGCTGTAATCTTGTGTAAAAATTAATTGCTTTCCCATGGTCCATAATGATTAGATGCAGTGCCAAAATTTTGATTAGTAGATGCCACATGCATTCAGGAGGAGTTACCAGTGCAGCAATTCTGCAGTGAGAATCAACTAGTATTCTTCAACATGCTTCTTTCTCTTCGTCTCCAGTGATATTTGATTGGATTACTAATATCTCTATTATCCTGTTTGCACCCAACAACATTCAAATTGCTGTCCTACATTGTAATCTGGATATGTGTTGGGTCTCACACTTTGCCTGCAGCCTAGTTGATAGGTGGAACCTGGGTAAAAAATTATTGTGTAAACTATTTTCGGGTTTATTGTCTTGGATATTTTGGAAAATACCATGTTAGACAGTTTTTATCCATGTCAAATTTCAGTGCCTCTGCCTTACCTGAAAATGAAGTTTTAGCTAATTTTCTATTAGACTCGCTGTTCTACGAACAGGTGTACTTACAACCTATAATTCTGAATCAACAATGAGAAATAATGTAATCTGATGTTAATCAATGTGGTTCTGCTTTGTTATGTCATATTTTATACTCTGATGTCACCAGCTTAACTGTTAAATTTAGTATCTGGCAACACTATCCCATCATGACTCTTAGATAATCTGTTTTTGATCATGTAATGATTTAATATCTGTTTTTGATCACGTAATGATTTAATCTTTTTGTGTTTGGTGTAACTAGATAATGGTGATTAAGAAGATCGACAATGCGGCACTGTCATTACAGGAAGAAGATAATTTTCTGGAAGCTGTTACCAATATGTCACGCTTGAGGCACCCAAACATTGTTACACTGGCTGGATATTGTGCAGACCATGGTCAACGTCTTCTGGTTTATGAATATGTAGCAAATGGTAATCTCCATGATATGCTGCACTTTGCGGATGATAGCAGCAAGAACCTGACTTGGAATGCACGTGTTAGGGTAGCACTAGGCACTGCCCGGGCTTTAGAGTATGTTACATGTATATGACATTTTAAGTCTAAAATCCCTCTTTCTCATATTATGATCCAAATTCTGGATCTCTCAGGGGTTGAGGTGCATTTAGTTCTAAACTATAGCTATGTCTATCAGGTACCTGCATGAAGTGTGCTTGCCTTCCATTGTACATAGAAATTTCAAGTCAGCAAACATTTTACTCGATGAAGAGCTCAATCCCCACTTGTCAGATTGTGGTTTAGCTGCTCTTACACCAAACACAGAGAGACAGGTGATTATCTGGAATAAGATGGCAATTTCATACTTCATGGGACCTGCTTTTCTTTATCTGCTTTTGCAGCTTGATAAGTGTCATTCCCTTCCAATTTGATGACAGGTTTCAACACAGATGATTGGTGCATTTGGTTATAGTGCCCCTGAATTTGCCTTGTCAGGTATATACACTGTAAAAAGTGATGTGTACAGTTTTGGAGTGGTGATGTTAGAGCTATTGACTGGTCGGAAGCCACTGGACAGGTAAACCTTGTACTAGACTACTGATTCATGGTATTTTTGCTCTTTGAATTGTTATAATGCTGTGTGCACTTTCTGGAAGTTGGTTTGCATGTGTGGTAGTGATGTTCTTGTATTCCTGAGTTGGTTTACATGTGTGGTGGTGTTGTTCTTGTATTCCTGATTGTAGTTCAAGGCCGAGACCAGAGCAATCACTTGTGAGATGGGCAACTCCCCAGCTACATGATATAGATGCATTGGCAAAAATGGTTGATCCTGCCTTGAATGGCATGTATCCTGCAAAGTCTCTGTCACGTTTTGCCGATGTTATTGCTCTATGTGTTCAGGTATCTCGTTTTACTGATGCTAAGATTGAAAGTATATCTCAGAGCTTCTGAAATAGAATAAAATGCCCATGTCGACAATAGTTATCATAGTCCTCATGGTTGTAAACCTTTTCTGCCGCCGAGAATTGTTCATTATAAATTTTATTTCTTTCTGTGTAGCCGGAACCTGAATTCAGGCCTCCGATGTCCGAAGTTGTGCAAGCATTGGTGCGGTTAGTGCAGAGGGCAAGCATTGTCAAAAGGCTTTCCAGTGATGAGTCAGGATTTGCCCATAAGACCCCAGAACATGAGGCCATGGACATGTCATTTTAACTGTACCCAGCCTACTCGAAAATGAAAGTAAATCTCGCAAATATTGAATACGCCATGCTGAGGTCCGAAGAAGACTCCAAGAACACAGAGAGTTGAAAAGATGAGGAAGGGTTTGAAACGATTGTCGTAATTATGTTCGGTAAATTCATCTGTAATTTTCAATTTATAATGCGAATCGAGGTACATATATGTCCAGCTAAAATTGCTGCAATACTGTAATCTAAAATTTTCCTGAGATATCTTGATGAACACACAGGATGTTTTGCAGCATAATAAATAAAATTTTTCCCTTCGATGACTTCCCTGTGTGAACTACAGTAGGTAAACGCTGTCATTCTAGATCTGCATTTCTACCAGACATTTCCAGCCAGTTCCAACTGAGACTAGATTCGGTTAGGAAACTTGGACACAATCCCATCAAGACAAACCTCTCATGTGACACAACTGCTGGTGCTCATTGTAAAGAAGTTGTGAAGGCTAATGAATCAAAACAGGTTGCTCCACGTGTATCCTCTAATTTTCTTTAAATAATTTAATAAAAATATCTTTAATTATATTTAAATAATATTTAATTATTTTTAAGAAATTTTATTTTTGAATCGCTGTGCAAAGGTAGTTTTTATTATTATTATTAAACGGTTATACTTTGGTCAAATCGCACTCAACTCAGCAGCTTCTTTGTTCAGTAACCATAAACCGCCAGAATCTTCTCCAAAATTTTGCTCGAACGACGCCGTTCAATCGTCGGAGATCGTAGCCGGAATTTGGAGAAAAGTAGGAACGAAACTCAGCTCAAGCAAGCGCCGTCTTTTTTCTCGCTTTCTTGTCCTTAAGCGAACATCATCGTTGAAAAAAAAACCTCATCTTTGTCTCCGATTGCATCTCGAAACACTCAACAATGTCTTCAAATCATCTTCTTGTCGATTCCGACAAAGAATATGACGCGTCGGATCGGTCTAACGCCGGAAAATTTCTTTCTGATTCTCTTCCTACGCCAAGCAGCCGCCAGAGCTCGGCGCGGTTGGAGCCGAGCCGGTTTTTGCATAATAATGATAATGTTTTTGAGAAAGGGAAACATTCCATGTTAAGGAATGTAAAGAGAAAAGGAGGGAAGATTTGGTATCAAAGAAAGAGAGTAAAGAGTTTGGTAGCTGTGATTTGTTTGATTTGTTTGTTTTTCTTTGTTAATTGGTTTATGCTTTCAAGTTTACAAGATCATGGTAAAAAAAGCGAGTCTTTGTCGAATTCTTCTTCAGTTTCTGCTTCAGTTTTTGTTAAGGTATGCCCCTTACGTTGCATTTAATATATTGCAATAAAGTTAATTTACTTGGATTTTGGAATTTGTTTACCTAATTTGTAACCTTTAGCTCACTTACATGACTTACATATTGCAATAAGAATAAGGATTGGGGAAATGAAGTGTTATTGGGTTTTTCGGTGCTGGTTTCTTTCAAAGGTCTATGAATTCATTTTGTCAATTAACATTTTATTTTGATTTTAATGGTTATGGTGTTCACAGAAAGAATTGAAAAAGTTTGGTAAAGGGAAGAGACCACAGTATGGTGTTTATGGAAGGATGTTGGCTCTGGCTGCACATGCTTTGGCCGAGGTAATTGAATATCTCATTTTATCTTGTGATGTTATACTTACTCACTGAAGTGCTTAGCTTGCATCATTTGGTGATGGTTATGCTGGATGGCATGTAGGGGCAGAATAAACGTGAACCAAAAGATTTGTGGCGGGAGCCAGTGGTTCCTGCCTCTTCTTGGAAACCTTGTGCTGATCAACGTAACTGGGAACCTAGTGGTGAGAATATGTGTTGTGTGTGTGTGCATGCTAAGACGGGTGTAGTTATGTGAAGACATAATCTATGTATCTTGGAAGATAAGTAAGAATATGGATTTTGTAGGTGACATCAACCACTGGTGCTGATTTTCAATTGTAATTTCTGTAATTAATAGGGGGGAATAATGGATACATTTTGGTCACAGCAAACGGTGGAATGAACCAGCAGCGAGTAGCTGTAAGTGTTGCATGTGATGCAATTTCATCTCTCTCTATAACATGTCCTTAAATCGTGGTATTTTGTTAATTTTGTACACAAACTTTACTTTGGGACTGTTCATACCATTTTCTGTTGCCTAAACCAATGTTCTGACCATAAACAGATTTGCAATGCTGTTGTCTTAGCAAGATTACTTAATGCAACTCTTGTTGTTCCCAAGTTTATGTACAGTAGTGTCTGGAGAGATGAGAGGTAACATATTTGTTTCTTTCTTGCTCATTATTACAATTTTACCTTTGCTCGCTTCTGTCTGGTTAACGTTTTTATCAATTTGTAAAAGCTGCTTCTAATTGCTGGATCAAAAATATAAGTAGGTTTCTTACAGTAATCGTCTGGCTTCATAGTTTGCTCCATTCATCCAACTTTAAGCTTCCCTTGCTTCCAATGGTTTAAATTTTCTGAGACTTGTTTGGTGGTATTCTGCACAAAATAAAGCAGTTTTATTTCAGGCAGTATACATGTGTCTATATATTAAACCACTTTTTATCAACTTTGAGTGTCAGTTTTGAATGATTTGCCAATTTCAAATTATAAGGCATTTGATCTAGATGGTAATAATATTAAATTCTCTTATTTCATAGTCAATTCAGCGATATCTATCAGGAGGAGCATTTTATTGACTACTTGACTCCTGATATTCGGATAGTAAAGGAACTCCCAAATGAGCTGCAGTCATTAGATCTGGAGGCAATTGGTAGTCTTGTGAGTTCCTTGCTCAAACTTGAACACTTCTTAATTGATGTAACAGTAGCATAAGTGATGCGTTTATTTATAATGTTGTTCAAATTCTGTTTCAGGTGACAGATGTAGACATCCCAAAAGAGTCCAAACCAAGGTTTTATTTGAAAAACATTCTACCTATTCTACTTCGAAATAGAGTTGTCCATCTTCTTGGATTTGGGAATCGTCTGGCCTTTGACCCAATACCTTTTCAGTTGCAGGTGAATTTGTAGCCTTTGTTACTCTTGTCAAATGCAAGTTCTATACATTGTTGCATTATTTGCTGGTTCGTCATAGTAATTTGGTCTTTTGCAGTTTTATGCCCTTCCTTTATCTTACTTTGGTCTTCCTGATTGGGTACTTCATCTAGAGACTTCGATGTAGATGTAACTTTCACGCACTACAATTTGCTCCTAAAATACAAGAAACCGGTGCTTTGCTTCTTCGGAGGTTGCATAAGCATGAAGGTCATCCTGGGCCATTGGATCATTTTCTTGTTGGTCCATATGCTGAATCAATCACAAAGGAAAAAAGGGTTCAGTCTGCAAAAGCTTCTAGATATTTAGCTCTACATCTGAGATTTGAAATTGACATGGTAGCTCACTCTCTGTGCGAATTTGGTGGAGGAGAAGAAGAAAGACTAGAATTGGAAGCATATCGTGAAATTCATTTCCCTGCTCTGACACTTCTCAAGAAGACAACAAAGTGTGCACTTCTCACTTTTGCTGTGTTAATATATTCGTAGGAATGAATATTGTTTTGTTCCTTGTGTTCATCCAAAGTTAACAATTGTTATTTTGCAACTGCTGTGATCTGTTACACAAGGAAATTATTTTTTAACTTGTTGCAGGCCACCTTCCCCTGCAGAGCTCAGATCTGAGGGCCTCTGTCCATTGACACCTGAAGAAGCAGTATTTATGCTTGCTGCTCTTGGTTTTAACCGTAAGACGCATATATTTGTGGCCGGGGCACAGATATATGGGGGGACGCAAAGATTGGCTGCTTTGAACAGCTTATATCCTTATTTAGTTACTAAAGAGAACTTGCTTTCAGCTACTGAACTTGAACCATTCAAGAACTTTTCATCTCAGGTGAAATTTCAGGAACTAATAAACTTTATCATTTTAGATTTATAACCATTATCTGAATAATTTGTCTCAGTGCACCAGGTCACACCAGCTTCTATGCAGTAATGACTTATATCATGAATCTTGATTTCTTGTTAACTATAGTAAACTTTATGTCTTATACAGCTGGCAGCGCTGGATTATATTGGCTGCACTGCTGCTGATGCATTTGCCATGACAGACTCGGGGAGTCAGCTGTCATCATTGGTATCTGGTTATCGAATATACTATGGAGGTGGGAAGATGCCAACAATACGGCCAAACAAGCGCAGACTTGCAGCAATCTTCATGAAGAATTCTACTATAGAATGGAAAGTCTTTGAACAGAGAGTTAGGAAGGCAGTTAGACAAACTAAACACATTCAATCCAGGCCAAAGGCAAGAAGTGTGTATCGATATCCAAGGTGTAAAGAGTGTATGTGCACTACTGGTTAATCTGCTTGTCTTATTGAACATGTTTTATTTTTCATTCATTGGTTTATATTCTCGTTAGTTGTCATTTGAGCTCTGCGCCAATGAGTCCTGTCCGGCGGATGTTGAAACTTGAGAATTCCTACTGGCCGTATGGCCAATCCCCATATCTTTGTACAGAGTATACAAAAGATGCAAAGCTTATTGGTGTTTGAAGATTTCTTTTCACATTTTTCATCTCTAGGCACTGTGCATAGGCCGAAATTGCAAGCAATTCCACAACAAAGTAACGTTGAGTAAAACACGGTGCTATATTGAATCTCAATTTGTTCCAGTTCTAGTGGTATTAACTCTTGATTTAGAATATAGAAACTGGTTTAACTGATAATGGCACTTTTACCATGTGCTTCATCCAATGCGTGGGTCAAGTTCAATCCTTGTGGACCTACAGTAAACCAAGGTGGATGCAAACCGACAGTTGTCCCATTTGGTGGCAGAACTGAGCTCAATTATGTGTCTGATTTGTTCGCAACATTCGTGAACTCCGTCACAACTGCAAGGATGTTGTTGCTACTGAGATTGTCACTGACGGAAGTTCAGGTTTTCTGGGTGGCTAAGCGGCTGACTGCACCATTGTCCAGTACCTGACGATCAACGTTGGGCAAAGAGCACAAGAAACTGATGTAGTCTTCAAATCCTACTTCAGGATCATGCACTGCATATATGAGTTCCGGACGATAAAACAAGTCCTGGATCAATAGCACGAGTCGCACTCACAAGGCCGGCGCCAAGATCGAAACGAGTGGAAGTATGCATACTGCCACTATCTAATCCTCCTGCCATTATAAGTTCTCCAAATTATCATACTTGGTGGCAATGGTGAAGATGGCGGACGCAATCATTGACGGCGTACACAACGGGTTGTATTGCTTTATGAGAGCTGCTATTCCCGCAATATGCGGCTTTGCCATGCTTGTACCGGACGATAGTGCAAACTTTTATCCTTACACAAGCAGTCATGTTTAATACGTTCAAATTCTACGAATAAGCATGAGAACGCAGAATGAACCCCATTAGTACTAAACTGCTGCATGCTTAAGGCGCTAACAGGACTCCCGGCGGCCCAAATATGGTATTCTGGTGCAATTACACCAGGCTTTAACACATCAGTAGGATTTCTGTTCATGTCAAAAAAATCCAACCCCCTCGAAGAAAATCTGCTCTGTGGGAGCTCGACGTTCAAATGAAGCAACTCTTCCTTCTCTTATGCCAGCTTGTGCATTGAATTGGGTAGCAAATCCTCTCGCGTCCCTGTCTGTTCGTTGCTAAATACTACTGCAAAATGATCCACAAAACATAGCAGTTTTTTTTTGTTTTGGTTGAAAAAAATAATAATTTTTATTGTGAATGTAATTCAAATTATTAAATAAATTTTGATTAATTTTAATTCTTAAAAATTAATTAAATTGAGTTAATTAAAGTGAAAAAAAATAAATTAGTTGAATAATTTATTTATTTTTTTATTAAAATGTAGTAAAAATTATTAATAATAACTATGTTAATATAATGCTTTAAATATACATTACGTTGTATTAAAAATAATTTTTAATTTTGAAAAATTAATACAATAAAAAAGATTTTTTAAATTTATTGCTTTTAATTTTTAAATTATTTTTAACGAATTTTTTTAGTGGTTAGATCTTAATTTTCTACACTTGTTAATGTGTTAATGTTCAGTGTATATACTTGCTAGCTATTACCGGTGAACTTGAGACTTTTGGGACCAGAAACAGAAAGGCGAATGGGTTTGCAATCAGAATAAAACCCATGAATCCTAGAGTTCTTGCTGTGTTGATTATGGCAGTGATTGTTGAAGTTTGGTTATAGAACCCATCCGAGAAAGTGCAAATCACTACACTGCCCTGGACAAGATTTAGCTCAAATGCTTTCGAAAATTGGCACTCTTCAATGTATTGCTGAGTCCTGGGAAATGTCTCGTTTGTCTGGAGCACGTCCTTGGCCAACACCAGCCTCGAAAGAAATAACCCTTTTTCGCAGGTTGGCCCTAAGCAAGAAAATCCAATATGTTAAGAGATTTGATTGCGATAATTTTCAATTATTGATAAATTCCTATATATATATATATATACCTGATAATCCTACACCTTCAACTTCTTGGCCATTTCCGAGAAACGGAATAACTTCTGTCTGTGCAGTAAGATGTCGGAGAATTTCTAAAATAATGCATGCACGTGTGTACATATGACGGTGAAAAACAAAAGTTTTGGGGCTGCGGCCTTGCCCGGGTGGCCGAAAAGCAAACAAGGGTGGCAGCAGCTTGGGCACCGCCGCTATGGGCCACACCCCAACTGCTTGGTGACCTGAAGCTACCTGTTACAGACCCGGATAATTATTATTATTATTATTTTTAAAAATGTATTTAATAGAGCGTTGACTGTCACGTATTTTTTTCATCTAATTTTATAACATTTTTGTTACAGTAAAACTCTACCTATGTTTCTTTTTATTTTATTTCAAAATTTATGAATTCTTTACGGAAGTATTTGATACCCGTGAGTGTTTAATTATAATATTAAAATTATACGTATCAATTGTATTATATCTTGAGACTTATAAATTTTTATGAACGAGTTCAGTACGTATGGATATCCCGATACTTATGAATATTTGTAGACATATTCATACACATGAATACTTGGTTGAGATATTGAAACCTTGCATGCTTATCCTGTCTCGAGATTTATAAACCTTTTATAGATGTATTTAATAAAAGTGGGTGCTTGGCCGAGACATTAAAATCAAAATAAATTTAATTTTAATATCACTTGTTACAGATTAAATAAATCTTTTTTTTAAAAGATATATTTAATAAAGTGTATACAATTAACTCATATAAAGTTTAAGAATACCTCGTTACCATTCAATACGAGCTTCTATCGTATACAGCTCTAAGTTGTGACTATTTCGATTATTTTTGGGTTATACAAAGGTAAAATCATAGCTTGCATTGAATAAATATGATTCTTTAAAATATTATTTTATGTTTTAATTTAATTTATAGTATTGATTAAATTTAAACATCATCTAATGGTTATAAACGAAGGGATACATGAACAGAGTTGTCTCACCTCTATTTATGGTTATATACATGTCTATAAATAGGAAGCATATAATGACTTTTAAAATATGTATGTATATATATATATATATAAAGTATAAGATTTTTCCACCACTATCACATTGTGATTGACTTTCACACGTGCCACAGACACAAGGAGCGATACCTACAGCCCAAGGGCAGTAAGAAGGCTACAGTTGACGGAACTGGACCCTGATTCCCGGCAGCTTGCACCACGAAAACTCCTGCTTTTTCTTGCAAACAACATGAAAACATCGGAAATACCAAAGAAAGTCATCGTATCTCTCGGTGGTTCGTCTGATCCAACGGAGTGTTAAAAGATATCTACCCCACCTAGGGTTGCCTGCAAGAGCAAATAAAATATCCACACACACTTGAATTGTCCAAGTGAGATCGATTTAAGAGTATTAATTCTAGATTTGGAATTGTAAATTTTACTTGATCAAGCCCGGAAATCGCATCTGCAAGAGTCACCACCGTTGGATACAGAGTTTAATGAACAGCATTCCTGAAAAAGTTAAAATAGTTCGGTGCAATCACTGCTTACTACAGGTGCAATGCTACAGAAACGTAATGATCAATAGCCATGCAGCAGAAAATATCAATAACTTACCGGGCACATGGTGCTATCCCCCTGGCTTGTCCATAAAAGAAGCCATGCCGACCACCGGAACAGCAGCATTTCCGGCAGCAGTTGATGCTACATGACAGAAAACAACCCATATTCCTGCTCAGGTGGAAAAGTTAAAACTAGTTATGAAACTCAAATCTGAAGAAACATATACCTGCCATGCCCAGCAGCGCTCAAATGATGAAAGGAAATCTACGGAAATGTCAAGAGTAGCAACAGCTTGAGCTCCAGCTGAGATAAACCTAGCTGAAACTACTTTCCCATTGCAAGACGTTGCCGGAAAACGGGGACCCGGCTGACAGGCACCGGTAAAACGAGAAATATTTGACTTGAACAGACTCAAGGGATCGTAATCAAATCTTGGAAGTGAAGGGTTGATTCCTTTGTCAGGCACCGGATCACGATTCTTTCACCTGCATTTTTATCTCCTCCTCCTTGTGTCCAAACTCCTGTGGGAACCCTAGAAATTGAGTGAGTGTAAGTTGTCATCAATTTGGCTCTTCTATCTCCTTCTACCATCTTTATTTGCTGAACATTTTAGAGTTTCTTTGCCGGAAATTTTCATAATTTGATCAGAAACCGATATTTTCTAAACATGTTGCGAATATGTGTGATAGATGGCAAGGGGTGGTGTGCACTGCAAAGCCATTAGCAATGTGTTTAAAGCTGTACACTTTGTTGTAGCTCCCTTTTTATATAGTGATTTCCGGAATTTGGTCCTGAAAATCCACCAACTTCTTTGCAATATGAGCTTTGGAAACATCACTAGGCATTCACATGGAAATTAAAACTGTTGACTTCGGTTACTAATGAGCCGATATAGCTATCGAAATTAATCTGGTAACCAAAACAATTTTCGATTAAAATCATATGAAATAAGTTCAGAATCACACGTATGAATTCTACCTGTTGACATTGTATCTTGTCCTATCATTGCTTCTGGGAGTGCTCCAATGAAATGCAACTGGATCTCCTTCCAACTAAAACTAAATGTATGTATGTATCGTTCTTCCGCACAAGAAGTGATAAAACCGGTGGCAAAGACAAGAAGAGTGTGATGAAGTTGCTGCACCACCCTAATTGCCATGTCTACCGGGAAGGAAATTGAAGTTTGAGAGGTCAATTCGATTACAGATATGGAAGGAGATTAAGGGTTCGTTTGTGCATCATCAAAAAATATGTGCTTAACCTCATCCAAAATCCGTCAGTTTCGCTGGCTCACTATCGCAAGTTCTTGCCAACAGAGGTATCAAAATTTGGCCATCTCTATAACCGATGCTAGACGGCATGCCAATGTTTTCCCGCAGAAGTTGATAAAGTAAAATTCCGAAACCTTGACAATTTTTGGAGGGAACTGTTTTAAGTATGTAACGAGAAGAACTGCCATTCAGCTCCCGTAAAACCTGCTGGGAAACGGTTTTTAAACACTTATTTCTTATCCACATGCTTAGTCCAATGTGACCATGCATGCGAGGAAATGGATAACTTGGAAAACGCAATTCACATTAACACTGAAGCTCAAATTTATGGGGTTAAGTGTTTGGCATCGGAGAACTACATTTCAATTCTTCCAGTACAGACTCAAAAAAGAACGAAATTCCTAAACCTAGAATAGATACACATTGTCTCAAAATAAACGAAATACTAACAGAGTCCCAGACTGACCGGAGCGCGACAAAGCATTCCGCACTATACAACTTACACAACAGCTTTCTACAAGCTAAAACCGGAAGCCAAGCCACCACCCTCGTGCATCACATGCAATGCACCCCAAAATGTACTCATCTCTTCCGCCGCTTGGGCTCCACCTGGTAACAAAGATCATAGGTTTCATTAAACAGTAATGTAAGTACCTAAGACAAGTTGGAAGAGATTAGAAACCTCAAATAAAAGAAAGATTGAAAATTTATTAAAGCATGCTCTCTGTGGCGTCGACATTATAGCAAATGAATAACAAAACTTCATGATGTAATCAAATGAATACTGAACTACTCATGCAGACATCACAGGACCTTGTTACCACAAAAATGCATAAGCCAAAAGCACTTTTTATGGAGTGAACATGTGCAAATACTATGATACAACTAATTGTCCTCCTTACCACCAACTGTTAACACCGGCCAGGCATGTACAAACTATCACATTTGATTGGAAATGTTGATATCCAAATTCATTGGAAATGTTTGAACATCAGAAACAGGATATCGCCAGACATCAGAAGAAAGAATATCATGGATACATCACCAATTTGTGTAGATAATACTCAATGTAAATGATTAAAGGTCAAACTAACAATTGGATATCTATACTATTTCAATCCTTGAAAGATCAGTGCTAAATGAGAAAAGGGAGAAATATAACAATGCACATAATGCTTACAAATCTGTCCATCAAAACTAGAAGTTGAGTGCAATTAATAACCATGTATAAGAAGCTACAAACATGGCAGTTAAACAAGCAAACATAATGCAACAAATGTTAAATTCTAAATTCATGGAAGCAGTGAGATGCAATGAGAGAAGATTCCTTAATTAAGAATTCAAATCCCAATATATAACCAGCACCTCATAAGAACTTCCATATAGATTCCAGCATTGTCTACAAGAAGAAATCAATCAAAGACCAAGGAATCTGCAATATTAATTTGCTCAGGATTGTGACTGATAGGGCTAAAAGATTACACAACACCACTCAAAGATTGTGACCTTTAGTTTCAATGTTAATAAACACAATCAAGAGCTTAGTTTTGATAGCTATTGTTAGTTCACGTCAAGAAGTTGTAGACATAGTATAAGCTTGTGTTAGAAATCTGTATGGACATATTTAACAAAAAGGTCAAGCTTTCAGAATTAGGGCACCAGTTATTAATCAATCATCAGTGGACCAGTTATTAATCAATCATCAGTGGCTGACATCTACACATTAGGTAAAAAATGATTATTTTCATTCATGTATCAATCACTACTTCCAATTCATTGGTTGATAGGAAAAGAACTTATTCCCATATCTGAAATCCTCAATGTAATAACCACATTAACTTTGGTAACATGGCCAATGAATTAAATAAGCAGCAACCAGTTACACTGTCAACCAATGCTATGTATCACTTAGTTATCTGAGATTACATCATGAAAAATTTCAACTTCAGATATAAAGGGAAAATATTAAATGAGAAACATATTTATAATGAAAGAGGAGCAGCGTCTAAAATGTTTGTTTCCTTTTCCTTCTAACATTTTCTGCTTTGTGGGAAGCCCCTAGTGCCTGTGGACTACATAATTGATTTGATCCAGGACCCTAGAATATTTTGCTTATAGAGTGCAGAGACAAATTGCAAGGTCTTCCGTCTTAAAACATATCATCAACCAGCAAATGGCCAATGCATACAGTGAAGAATTTAATAAGCATGGTCAAGAATACCTTAGAGTGGAATCAATAGTTGACACCAAAGAAGCATAAACTGTTAAAACTGTCATCTGCTGGAATTGCATTTCTGAAGACCTTTTCCTTGGTTTCAAATATCTTTTACCATCAAGTGAGCACTTCATTATAAGATTGACCAGAATTCTATAATTTACCTTTGGCAAAACAATGATAATAATAATTATGATAGTAATAATAATAAACTCTACATCTGAAGAACCAGCCACAGAAAATCTTGATTTCTGAACATTTCCAGATCAATGTCCCAAATTAATTTTCTCAACTACCAACACGAAACCCAAATACCAGCCCAGACAACATACTTTGCCAAGACAGGAATAACCACCCAACAGCAGGAAACAAGGAAAAGCGGCAGCAATTAGTCTCACCTTGACATCAGCTGTTAGTGATGAAGAAAATCCATTCTGGGTTCTTTTGATGTCATCCTCAGATGAACATTCCGAGCAAACAAAATGTTCAAGCTTTTTTGCTTCTTCAATAGTCATGCCCACACAAGCAGGATGATACCTATAATCGGAATGGGATACAAACAGTATGACACAAGTAGATTAGCAGATATGGACCAAGTATATGTGTAATTTAATGCATTTTTGCAAGGATCTAGTCATCCAGCAAAAAGCCCCGCAGTATATTGCAGCGCCACACCTTCCAATCCCCGCCCCCAAAGACAAGTGAAAAATGGATTTTACCACTCATATCCAAATGATTACCATAAGGAACTGGATTTGTGTAATTAAATCTTACCACAAGTTAGATTAACTAAAATCAAAATCATATCAAAGAAACACAGGTCCATTCAGCAATATTTTAAATAGAACATACTCTAATATTTCTTGCTGATCTATGCAACCGACCATCATCCACTATTTTAAATTCTAATTTTGTTTATGAATCATACGGGAAACTGAAACACTAATTATTACCAAAGTAAATTAGCACAAAAAAGAAGCAGCAGAAAAGAACATTACCAGTCCTTGCACCCCTCACATTGTACCATGAGATCATCCGGGTTATAAGGCATCTCACATTTGCAATAACTTCAAGACAAAATAACAAAACAGAAAAAAAATTTAAAAAAAAACACCCCTCAATGGTTGCAACCAAAAACACATCCCACCAAAAAACAATAATAAGGCTACAAAACTCACACAGCAACTCGGTCTGGCGTAAAACCCCCCGTAGCAGCCTTATACTCAAATCTACAATAGTAATCTTCAGCACCGACATTCTCCAGCTTAGTGTAGTTTTTGAAAGAGTGAACAATGCACTTTCCCTCAATTGTGTGAGCACTCTGCACGTCGTAGTGGTCTGATAAAAAGAGCTCTTTTGCTCCATGGAACTGTCTCCTTCCTCCAAGTGATTCCTCTGGGCGGTAGTACCACCGGACACGGACCTTAACGTTGCTTCGAGCATCAGATTCAATCTTCTCGATTCGAGCTACATATGGGGGCTTACCGGTGTCAGATGGTCGCATAAGCACACAATCCCCAACTGCAAAACCGACCAAAAATTCACTTGTTAACCATCCTAACAGCATTTCTCAACATATGCATATCTGAAAATGATAACGACCCAACAGAAAAATAGCTAGGAATTAACTCCGTAGCCATATAAAAAGGTGCATTTTTTTTAATATAAGGACAGACATGGATACAGATAAAAGAACACAATCCACGACCGGAAAAGCATCAAAACAACATTTCTGTAGAAAAAGACCTTCAGAGATACGTACGAATTAAAAAAGAAACACCCAGATGCAAAACCACCTCAAAATCACATATTCACCATCAAAAAACCTGTTTTCAACACCATATAGATACAAATAGCAAGACAAAATTATAAACATCAGAGACAGCTTAAAGACTACGTACCTCTAACAACCTTACTGGTGCCTCTGATGGTATAAGATTCAAGGTCTCTTTTGCCAGTTTTGGTCTTGGTTGCGATTCCCGGTCTAGTTTTGGCCATCAATCTAGGGGTTTTTTTATTGCGAAATTCAAAAAGAAAAAACAAATTTTTTCGAGGGGAGACTTTTCAAGACGAGAAATTTTTTTTATTTTAGCGGTGGAAATGCTGGGTTTTAACGGTTTAAACCGTAGAATTGAGGAAGAACAGAAACCCTAGAGTCTCCTCGTGGAGAAAGAGGGAGGGAGAGAGAGAGAAGTGGAAGAGAAGAGAGTGTCACTGTAGAGCAGAATTACAGTGGGTTTGTTTTATATGCGAGGCTAATTAAATATTTACTTTTAGCTACTAATTTTAATGAACTCAAAACCCATCTGTTTCATAAAAACAAACACAAATCCATCTGTTTTGTACCTTTTAATAATAGTGATTTTGTGTTCAATTCAAGGATGCTGGTTTTGGCTTGGATTTTGAACTCATATTTGTCGTTTCCTCCGTCCAATCATATATTGACACCTGTAATTCTTACTACAGCCCTCGGTTTCCACTCCCCCCTTTCCATCGAAACAAACACCCATCGACGGTGAAATTAGCATTGAATGCAGAATGCACAGACGTTCTGGTTGCCATTATTCGCGTGCAGAATTGTTGCAATGAAGAATTCCAAGGAAATGTTCTGTGGACAATTTTGAGTTAACATGGCAGCAAAGCATTCGAAGAATCATTCTCAAGGCCACAAGACCTTTACAGCACAGAGGAAAAAGCATATGAATTTTCTGAATTTGCCCAGCAAAGGCCCATGGCGTGGGTTTTCTCCAGAGACTTGGCTACAAAATTCCTAGCTGAAAGACACAAAACTGAGTACAAGGAAAGGTGAATCGCGCCATGCACATGCATATTTTTAACAGAAATAATTACAAATTATTTTGGTTCTTTTCGCCCTTTGAAGATAATTGAAGATTTCTATTCGTATCCGAGACCGAAGGAGTCCAGCGGTAAGGTGGATGTTGCTTCAACGGTTAATTGGAGTGTGCATTCGCTCAACAATCTTGCTCACGGCATCACGGGACATCACCAATGTGTCATGCAGCAGGATGCTGTAGACATTTAAACCCTGAAAATGCATGATTTGTAAACGGTTTAAATTATCGGAAGAAAGCCGAATACCATAATAACTAATCTGATCATCCACGGAAACTTGCATTAAAGAGCAAGGATCCAATTAAGACTATTTTTCAGATTTCTTTCAGAAACTTCAAATGCCAATGATTGACCATTTTTTTTTATCATTCAAACATTGTTTGCAGACAAAATCTCGTATGCATTAAAATAAATAACATAGACTTGAGTTCTGGATCTTACAATTGAGGGCAGCACATTAGCATAATGAAGATTTTGTGTAGCCAGCTTCAGCTTTTCATTTATGGGGCCACCATCCACAAGCAAAACTTTCTTTGTATTCTCCATTTGATTGTAATAGTTGACAATGTACTTGGTTTTATGCGTGGGGACCTCCAAATTGTCAAAAACCAGGAGCTGTTCATTTACCCAATTTTCCTGGGTTAGATTCAGAAATCATGAAAAACTAAAAGCGGATATGGAAAGAATATCAATAGCTGCTGACCACGATACAAGGGACAACAGAACACCTAAAAGCACAACAGTTAGAATATAATAGTGATTTGAGAATGCCATATTGAATACACCCAAGGATATATTGAAATCCACCACATTCTACATTAAAAAGGACCCACAACAATGATGATGGATGATGATTAGAATAGTCTCAAAATAATATCCCATATTAACAATAGAACATAAAATATGTGTGATGCAAGTATGCAAGATGAGAACATAACAAGTGCCACTACAGTAACAATGTAAAATGCACAACAGAGACGGTGACCATAAATTCACCACAAGCAACCCGGTTGTAGTGACCCATGAGGGCACAGTATTAAAGTAAACAAGGAATAAGCAACTTTCCGTGGACTTTGCTAATTCAACCAATGGACTTTTAATAGACAGCTAGACTGGTAAAATTGAGAAAATCAATCCCCTGACAGTATGAAGACACAGTGCAGAGAGAAAAATTAGGTGCTGTAGTGCAGATAAACAAAAGTCAACTTTGCAGAAGCCCAGACTTCTAACTTAACAAATGAAACAATAGAGTGCAGATTATATGTGAAGAGAAATATGCGGGCCACAACAGAGTGTACCTGCTTTGGGTACCTGGGTTGGGACAAAAAGTAGTGTCTTACCAAGGTATGATAACACTGAATTTTGTGCATGAACTACTAAAATGGCATCTATTTTCACTTTTTTTTTCAGTCTGAAAGCGACTTCAGTATATAATAGAAGGCACACCGTAACTGCTAGAATGGGTTTAAAAGTTGCCTTATAAAATCTCAGAACCACCAAGTTCAGACCTGTTATGAGAACTTTAAGCTACCGCAATAACTCTCAAGGACAATGAAAATTTCCTACTGACTAGTACTAATCTTTTACCATCAGAATCTGATATATGTCACTGCAGGCAAGCAAAGCATAGTAGCTTAAAGAGAACCATTTAAATCAAATCAATGTTGAAAATATTACATCCCTTGGATTCCCAATATACCCAGTCTTGATTGTACTGAACTAAAAATGCCCACTTATTACCATCAGAAAGTGTCTGCACAATGTGTCTGTGAGTGTTACATAGAGAGAGAGAGAGAGAGAGAGAGAGAGAGAGACATAGTTACCTTCCCTTCTGCTGCTCGAGCAGATAGAGCAATCTTCAGCCCTAGACGTCTCACCTTCTTATTCAGCTTTATAGCATGACTTCGAGGCTTTGGACCATGCATGGTAGCACCACCCCTGAACTGAATACCAGAAACAAATGTCATCAAAGGTCACAGGTAAAAAACCCCAGACATGTCAGCCATGAAATTACATAAAATTAACTAAGCTGATAAAGCAGGGATACCAATGCATTACCTGGGGACCACGCAATGTCCCATGCCTAGCTCGACCAGTACCCTTTTGTCGCCATGGCTTTTTCCCAGTTCCACTAACCTCGCTAATAGTTTTTGTTGAATGTGTTCCCTGTTGACCATGCATTCAGGAAATAATGATATCTATTTCTTCTACATGAAATCCCCCTAATTCACTTCTACATACAACTACATACCACATAAAAGCTCTGTTTTTATGGGCACAGAACTTCTTGAACACATACAAAATAATGGGAGAAAATAAAACTAACCATTGTATGATCAGTTTGCATTATTAGAAGATTATATATTTGTTCCTGATGCATACATTTTCTTTTAAGCTTTCCCACTCAATAATTAAATGCTTCGGGCATCTCAACATAATGACTAAGCATTACCTGTTGTTGTTTTGCAAGCTGCCATCTTACAACACGATGGATAATGTCCTTTCTAATAGGTACATCAAAAACATCACCAGCCAAGACCACAAAACCCTTATCTTCATTAAGGAAATTGGTCACTGGAATTACCAGGTCCCGATGAAGTCCTACATCATGATACAATCATGAATTAAGTGCTCGTGCGAATATATGATCAAAAAAAACTGAAGCATCATTTAATTTACTCACATTCAAAGTTTATTGCACTGCCAATGATAAGACATAAGATAAAAAATGCAAGTAATAACTATAACTCAAACAAAGACGTTTCAACTCTTCTCCATACCTATAGTACGGTCTGGAGTTAGGACAGTCTTCTTCGACAATAATTCAGAAGGAAAACCACCTTCACTTGAGTCAGGAGTTAGAATAGTAGTTGAAAGCTTTCGACAAGCAAGGGAAGACAATCCGCCCTACATCAAATAACATAAAAAATGGGTTTACAACAGAATAACTATCAGAAAATTCGGAAACAAAGAAAACTAAAGACAGTCATGTACCAAGTATGCAAACATGATGCACAAGACAATAAAGCAATCAAATGGAGACTCAGTAAACAAGCATTAGATGAAAAAAAATTATTCTCCAAATCTTTAAAAAAAAATCCTTGCGAGATGAATTAAAAGTTCATCATCATAAATACCCTCTACAAACACTCATGACTAACACACGTTAAAGAAAATACACACGCACACACAAAAAAATTCGAAATTTACTCAATGAAAGAAAATAATAAGAGCAATAGTAACTTACCTTTATAGGAAATGAGTTATCCCCAGAAACAGCGCCGTAGAAATCTGTTAAAAGTGTCCGAAATAGCTTTAGAAATTCTATGAATGAAACAATTCCATTCTCCAGAAAAACAAAAGTTGAGATACAATTTACAATTTATTTACCACGAGATGTTCGAATCGATGGATTTGCAAAGCTTGGATTCTCGCAACAACAAAACACAGAAAAGGACCCAAAACGACGCAAAAACCTTCTTGAGATCGACAGCGCCATATACACTTCAATGTCTGCAGCTAATAATCAAAGGATGAAAAAGAGGAGGTAGCTGATGCCACACTTGAAAACTGGCCGTCAGGTGAGTACGGGGAACTGATAGCCGTCGATCTTCCAGCCGGAAAATGGCCTCGATGAAGGCGGCACTGTGAAAGAGGGCTACAGAATGAACAAATTAAAAACCCCGGAAGCTTTCTTTCTGTTTCGGGCTTCGCGGGGTTTAAGGGAAGCAGAAGAATAGTTTAATAGATTGGGCTTAATGGACCTGACCCTACTTTGAAAACCCAAAAAGTTACACGGATGCTACACGACACGTCGTCCAGATATATACGATACGTCGTCTATGTACCGATTGAAAACATGCCATTGCAGTCGTCTTTTTCTCGTTTGCAGGCAGCGAGCCAGTTACTATGTTTTACTTGTTCGCATTGTTCTTGTTCTCTGTTTCAATCAATGCACGACGCCATGACTTAACTTCGTGCATGGAGGAAGATGATCCAAAACTGGAACGAATGTATAATCTAGTTCTGTTATTCTCGAGGAAAATCAATTTCAAGTTGCTTCAATTATACAGATCAATTTAACCGTTACTTCCATCGTCTTGAAGACTTTTTTCCTCCTGTTTAAGGGTCATCTTTATCTACAAAATGATCTCATTTAAAAAATCCAAAGAAATTACAAAGTTATAATGGGCGAGTACACCAACGGCAATGCTCAAAAACCATGGACATAAACGATCACCAATTGTATTAGGCTCTTTCTTTTCCCATGGCAATTAACACTCAGATTTTCTTAGCATAGGCAGCAACATTTTCTCATCCATGGTAACTGGTAACAACCCATGAGTATTTCAGGTGTCAAAGGTTCTCAACTGTGTGGAGCCAATAAGCCAATATTTCATACAGGAATTTCTACTTTTTTCTCATTTTATTACGACGGTCCTACACATTTTTGTCTAAGATCATTTTTGATTCTGTCGTTAGGTGAATGAAGCTGGGATTTTCTGAAAATTTTATAAACTGGTCTAGGCAACAGGATCGATGATAGGCATTCTAACAAGCAGTAGCTCATTCAAGACTAGCTAATATTCTAGCAAGAAGTCAGGGGACATGCGTATGAACTAGTTTAGCTTGCAGTCTGAATTTATTTAAACGGCCTCCAAATCCATGCGAGCACACCATGCATATACATGATATATGAGAACATATTAGCTTTGTATACATAAATAATACCCGACTATAAATCAGCATCATATCAGCTAATTGTACTCAGAGCAGCGGCATGGACGAGAGATCCATTGGAAAGGGATTACCCAAAACATTGTCCATGTAATAGTGAGGCGGTTGGCTTGAACCCATCACCATGAACTGCATATCCTCGGAAGGCTTCCAGTGCCGTTTCCTTTGGTTAATAAACCAGTTGTTTATTTGCTTTGAATCCAGACCAGTTGATTCTGCAAGGGCCAGCTTCTGGGATTCCTGCTGACAAGTTTCAATCTCATATTAAAAAGATTACAGCATTGATATCTATAAGATAATTAAAAAAGCAAATAAATCATATATGATGTACAAGCACAAGTCAATGAATGGCTGATGTGCCACACAAGAAACACAAATGAAATGGTTGATTAGAGAACTAGCTAGCATTTGCATCCTACAGTCATGGAATGTCTAAAGAATGAAAGTGTCATTTCTATCTATGGAAATGAAATTTGGCATATGTATATAATCGATTATAGTTAAGATCATCAATTATTAGCGTACAAATACCGAGGGGTAGGGCCATTTGTAATGTTTGCTCCACCAATCCAATAACTGTAGCCTGGCTTCTTTAGGCAGCTTCCCTTTCTTTCTCTTTTTCAGGAATTCCTGCTTGAGACTACTTAAACATCCACTGTACCTACGTAGAAGCTGACCTTTCAGTTCCTGGTCTTCTGCTTGGGGATCTATGAAGTCAATATTCACATCAAAATCTTCTTCAGATGAACCGCTCCTATACATAGCTTCACCAGGAGCTAATGGCAGCATAAACTAGTTAGCATCTCCCATGAAACAAGATTATAACACATTACTGAAACAACATTATCTGAAATGCTGGTAAAGTACAGTATTTTACAAGGTTCAACTACAAAAATATAAACTCACATAACAAGTAAATCAAATCTTCAGGCAAATCATTAAATCAACAATTCTGAAAAGGAGATAATCAACTCCAGATACTGGCCTTTGCAGTTGTTCTATTTCTTATCCCTTTTCATTTAGCTTTATTGCTCCTTGGCAACATACTACAGCAATTTGAATATCATGTTTCTTCATGCTATTAAGAACACCCTATAATACTTCAGAAAAACATTAGTACTGGACGTTCTTTTAATATCTACCAAGCAAACAACCGATAACTATTACCAAACTTGATATATTATTTAGAGTGTGATACTGACAAAAATGGTTTCGAGCAACAGTAACTTTTAAGATTAGAACATCATCTATATATGATGTATGGCATGAGATTCATGACACTATATTATTGCAAATTAACCCTAGACACATAAATTGAACAACATAAGGAAATTCTTTAATATTCTCAGAGTTCTTAAAAGGTGAAATAATCAGTTAACCATTCATACCAAAGCTCAAAATCACAGTACTTAAACTGTTACTGTTTCTGTAATTCCTTTTAGAACAAAAGTAAGCACTACTGCTCAATTTGTTTGAGCAAATTGATGGCCTCGTCTCATGAAATCTGCATGAATGTTATCAGCATTGCTATAAACTGTGACTGACGCAAGATAGGATAATAGGATTTCCTGCCCCATAACAATCAACAGAGAGAGAAGAAGAGAGATATTTTCTTTACATATACAAGGCATTGGGTAATGGCATTAACTTTTCCAAGTTCTTTCTTGTGTCCCCATACTCGGGCTATACTGAACTAAAACAGATTGCAAGAGAATGCATTGGATGTAATGATGAAAATCTACATCACCATGAAAATAATTAACTTATTTATAAACTTGCATTATTATAAAATTGTTAAAAGGACTCCAAATGTTGACATTAATTGACAGGGGTCTGATCTATATGAAGCCTATTTTTGATGGAATACCCATTTCCTCCAAGATCAATAATTAGGGTAAACATACTGCCTTAATCCTGGCGAGTCTACTTTGAATCATTTTACCACTCAAAAAACTTTCTCAGCTTTAATATAAGTTCTACATACATAGTCTGCATTTTAGCTTACATCAGTTCTCTTGTAACTTTCCAGTCCCATGATGAACTCAACCAGCCAGGGAGTTACAAGACAAGACTCCAACAGAAGATTAGCAGCAGCGGAAATTAGATAACATTGATTATTCAAACATTGAAGTAAGCCACATCTACAAACATGTCTCTTCCAACAAATATTTATCAAAACCCTCAGTCAAATAAAGATAGAAAGAGACATTCTTCCTCATAATAAAAAAAGCGCTGTCTGAAGTTGAACTCTTAAATTATATTTTTTTAAAAAAACATCTAAGCCATCTAAGCTATTCCAGCTGCATTAAAATTCTTAAGACACTGCAAATTCGGAGGTACCTGGGAAGAACAAGCTTCCCCGAGAACTAAATTGGCAGTTCAGTAAAGTACTTCAGGCAGTGATATACACTGATCAAATACCAATAAAAAGGTATCAAGTTTAAAATAATAAATGTTACTAAATCTTACAGGTTGCAGCAACAAATACAATTACAGAAAACATCTGTGCTACTGATAATACAGAAGAAAAAATTACCAGTATTCGGGAAAAGAAACCATGCCTCGTGAAATAACTAGGAGGATTTGTATATATTTTTGCCAGTGCTTGTGCTATGTCTATGTCATCCTGAAATTCGAGTGACATGCATAATATATGTTGTATATCTGAGAATAAAAACTTACATATGGGCAAAATCTTACCACTCTTACATAAGTTATTCGAATTGTTCTAACACCTTGTAAAATGTTTTACTTCTAAAACTTCACTATCTTCAAGAGTATAAAACGAATGAACTGTGAAAGTCATCTCAAATAGCAGAATATTTTACAGGGATAATAATGACAAACCATTTTCTTCAACTCCGAAAACGAGAAGAAAATATTTGTCAACATCTACCGATATAGAAAGAAGAAATCACAAGAACCAATAAGACTAAGCCCACATAACACACAAACATCAAGAAGAGAATCAAATCTCCATCTCTGAAAGAATACCCTAGTTTCTAAAACAGTTTAATAACTATATCTATATATATAAGAATAAATAGCGAAAAAAAATGAAAATGTCAAAAGAAGGAAATCCAATTGAAGAAGAGAATATTTGCGAGAAAAACATTTAGATTCCATTAGGCAATCAGCCAACGCATGTTGAACTGTAATTCAAAGATCTAAGGGTGGAAGTGTGAAGAAATAGATGTTATCACCAGAATTTGGAGAGGAAACTGTGAAGGATTTGAATTGAGACTCGATTTTTTGCAGGAAAAGCATGGCTTCCTTGAAAGGTCTAGAGAGTTCTTGTTCGTATTTGTTCAGCATCTCACAGTAAGCTTCCATGAACTGATCAAGGGCCGGATCTTCGCCGATACAACTAGAGCCGACGGGGCCCATCGTTGCCGCGGAGGTGCAAACTTCTTCCAGTTTTGCCACCACTTCTGGCGGTGCTCCGACCTGTTGGTTTTGTGTACTCTCATCAGAACAATTATATTCTTTGCTATGAAGAAAAGGAAAAAGAAACAAGACTATGACTCGTGTCTCCATCAAAGAATCAAAAGAGTTTTGTGTTTTGACCTCTCTTTGTCTATGAACAGAAATATTCATACACAAAATTTCAAAAACAAAAGAAATCAGAAACGGGGTTTTATTCTCGTTTCAAAATTTTAGAAAGAAAATAAAGCAAAGATGAAATATATGTTGTGTTACGGGGAACTGAGTGTTGGGTTAAAATTTTCTTCTTGCACCTTCTGACAGTTGACATAAGCAGCCAAGAGACGTTGGTAGTGAGGATGAGCCATTATTTTAGCCTTGACAGAAGAAGTGCTGCCATCGTTGCCCTCCATGAAATAACACCACCCAGAGTTGTTGTTATTGTTGTGGTTATCGTCAAGAATCAGAGAAGAATTACCACTGCTGCTATTGCGGTTTTGGTTTTGATAGCAGTTTGCAGCTAGGGAAAGATATAGGGCATTTGCTTCTGCACAAGGATGATGATGAGCATCATGTTGATGTTGTTGATGATGAGATGATATTAGAGGCATCATCGTCATCATAGAACATAGTCCATTACTGTTGTCTCCAATAGACATCAAACAAGAAGTGCTGTTAGAACCACCTTCCATTTCTCTCACTATCTTATCTTTTTTAAGTTTTTCACTTTGGGTTTGCTTTACTTCCTATATAGCAATGACATGAACCATATTTTTCTCTTTCTTTTCCATACGCAACCTTTTAAAATTGTTGTATGTTTCTCCGGTGCTCTCCCGATATTTATGCTACAACAATCAGCCTTTTTACAGAAATCCTAAACAGTAATAGTAGCAGTAATAGAAGGAGCCAGTTTATGTTATCCAAGTGCTTTTTAGTTTTTACTCTCTCCTGCGCCTTTTTTGTTCCTCTGGCAAAGCCTGCTCAGGTTACCTTTGGAAAATGGGGGTTAAACTTTCTGTGTGATTAACAACATTAACTCTCACTTCTTCCTCTCTAGGGTTTCTCCTTCGTTAGTGAGTGCAAGACAGATTTTCCAGAGAAATAACAGAGCGCACGCGGGGTATACAGGAAAAATACAGAGAAGAAGAGAGTGTTTGATTGGTGTCGTGAATGTTATCTTCGAGCCAAAGCTTTACCTTCCCGATGAAAACTCTCATCCTCTTTTCTTGCACTGCTACTGATGCACTGCCATTACTGGCAAAAGATTGAAGAAAACTGAGATCAAGCTATGGCTAGGAATGTTCAAATCGAGGAAAAGCCAATAGGTTTTGATGAAAGGAGGAAGGAAAGATTTTTCGAGCACGGAATCACTCTACTCTCTTTCTAAACTGTATAAAATATTGTTTTACTCTTACTGAAGGGATCTCGATATCAACCTGACCGACCACTCATTTAATATTTGCCCTTGTTTTGTCCTCTTTTTATCGATTTTCTCTTCTTTTTCTTGAATAAAATTATATAAAATATACGGGCAAATGTTAAACCATATAGACGGTGAAAAGAAATAGCATAATGGGTATGGTTGCCTTGCCTTCAATCTTCCCCACAGTATATAAAATAATATAAGATATCAGTCCCGTTCAAGAGTTCTCCAACTTCTCTGTCTGATCTCCATTTGCCATCTTCTCACTACCCTTCTTCTTCGTTAATTATTAGTCTGAGACAAGCATCAAATCCGTAATTATTAACCAAAGAAGTCGTGGGGTTTTGAGCCAAAAAATAATTATGAATAAAAACCTGTAAAACAAGGTGGGGACAGTTTGAATGCCTCTTGAATTTCATCTCGTCTCTCCTTCTAGTCTCTACGTACGTAGGGTTTTTTTATTCAGCTTTCATTCTACTGTGAAGAACCGTGGAAAAAAGCTCCAATTCAGTTGAATAATACTTCTCTTTTCCTTTGTCCCCCGGCCCTGCCTACACTGTCTCTACCCAATTCTCTAACAACGGTTTGTGTTACATTTAGTATTCTTTCACTGTTACACATCGATTTCTTCTGTTTCGTGCATTGAGATGGACGAATTTGCCATCTACCAGTTCTTTCTTACAGCACACAATAAATGTTAAATCTCTGCAGCTTATTCCTCCTTTAGTTTTCTGCCAAATTTGTTTCTGCAGCCACACGCGTTTAAATAATCATTATGATTTCAAAGAATCCAAATCTCATAGAAAATCTCAAGTTTTCTAAATCATGTACATGCATTCATACCTTTGATGTTAAAAGAAAATATTGAATGAATATTACGCTCTCAAATAGTAAATCACAAATTACAGTGGATCAAATAAGTGGCAAATATTTCACTATTTGTCAATTTACTTATCAAATTTTACCAAAAACACGATAAAATTTACTAAAAACATGATAAATTATTCAATATATTTTGAACTTATTAAAAGAAATTTATTTATAAATTATGAATTTATTAAATAATTTATTATTTTTACTTGAAAAAAAAGAATTTACTCGACTAATTATGAATATTATGTAAATTTACTTGATACATTTTTAATTTTAATATACAAATGGATAATTTTATTGATAAATTATAATTCATTATAGAAATTGATACTTTTACTCTTAGTTACAGTTTACTTTACAAATTATAAATTTTACTCAACTAATAGTTAACCAAGTTTAGGTGCAAAAGCATATTTAAAAAAAAATTATTTAAAATAAAAAAAAGTACGTCAAAATTATAAATTAGTCTATTTTTGGAAACCCATAATAATAAAAACGACGACGACAAATTCATTATTTTTTCAAATTTTTAACAATTACCAACACATCTTTATAGAACCAAACAAGGTTTGATATCTAATTTAACGCATAACACTAAAAAAATAAAGATAAGAAACTAATTTAATGTTAGGGTTTTAAAGAAAACTTGTTATAGAAATTTTGAACAAAAAATTTTTTAAAATAATTTTATTTTTAATATTTATTATTAATCTTAATCAAAATAATTATTTTAGATAATTTTACTTTTATAACTACTTTTAAGAGAGAAAAAATAAATTGAAGTTGTGTAAGTACCTTAAGGAATTGATTTTGTTCTTGTGTGATTACATTAGGGCACTAATTTTGCTCATAGTAAAACCACACTACAACACTAATAGTACCCTTGTATGGCTGCACTAGAGCATAGATGTAATTTTTAATATTTTAAAAATTATTGTAAATATAATTTTTTATATTAAATTTAAAATTTTTTAACTAATGAATTTGTTTAAATTAAATTAAGAATTTATTTAATTTATTTTAATTATTATTATTAATGTTCAAATATCTAAATTTAAATATTTTTTTTATATATTTCAAATATACAATTGAAAATGCACCGATTAATAGTTGTCATAAAATTTTTATTTGCAAAATTGTATAAACAAGTAATTAGTACTAAATACAACAAAAATACAAATAAATTGAACAAAAATTCATAATTAAAAAATATATAAATTTTTATACATTTTAAGAAATTTATAATTAAATTTGCGTATTCATTTTAAAATTTTTTAATTGAATTAATTACTTAAATTAAAAAATTTAGTTTTTATAATTAAATAATTTTTATTTTTAATTAATTTTAAATAAATAAATAATTACTTGCACACTATAAGAGCAGAAGTGTGAGCAAATTTTTTTTATTGTTAAAAATTAAGTGTAAAAAATAATTATTTTAATAAAAATAATTTAAGATTAATTATGAATACAAAGAGGAGTAAAATTAAAGTTACTTTGAAATTTTATTTTATTTTTTAATTTTAAAACTGGTTCAAGGTTAGCCCTAGGATTTAGGGTTAGGGTTTGGAAGAGAGAGAGAGAGATAGTGGGGGTTAGTACGCGAATCCGTCACAACAGCGTAAGAATAAAAGTTAACAAAGGAGAAAAGAAAAGTAGAGAAAGGACGTCCCTGCAGTGGCAGTGGAGTATGAGAAGATGGTGGGGAGAGTGAGAGGAATGGATTGGCCTGGCAATTTCAAGCAAGTAAAGCTTTTTCTGATATTCACTTTACGTCATTTCTATCAACAGTTGCCATGGTAGATCAGACATAAAAGAAAGCAAGAAGAGAAATAATAATTAAAAAAAGGAAAAACAGCTAGCTTGCAGCTGCAAGATGTTGTTCAATAAATGAACTTTTGAATGGTTCAAATTTAAAAAGAAAAAGAAAAACTTCGGGTCATGGGCATCTTGCAATCATGGATTATCGAGTTATTGATAAAGTTAATCAACTTTATAAAACCACCATTTTGTTGGTATTACTTTGTTAGGGGTACTTGATGAAACCCTAATTTTTTACTCCTACCAATTCCACTTCTTCAGTTCTTCCCACTTTGATCATTGAATTTGGACAGAAAGCAACTACAAAAATACAACATCATTAACCAGAAAATAAATAATACGATGGTCTTTTTAGATCACTTCTGCTATGTAATTCCGAAGTCTAGTATAAGAACTGATTACTTGGTCCATGTTATGGAAGAACAGTTTCTTTAGATGTTCTTGCAAGCTTTGACAGATTAATGGTCTGAATTCTAATGATCATTTACAGACAAAATGGTCAAAATCTTCACGAATTAATCAAACTACATGCATTTCCTTTAGTTTTTTCTACCTCAGCATCCGAATCATCCACATCCTTATGCTTGATTATAATTAAAGCAGCCGGGATTTGGCATCCATTTGTTTAAACAGTGAGTAGTGGAAGAAGATAAATATGCATGCATTGTCTTGCCACTTGCAACAAAGATTATCCATTTACCGACTTTATTTATTTATTTGCAATTTTCCATAAAAGACTAAGACAAACTTAGATGCCATTGGATCACGAACCATCCCAAATGGTTGAAATTTTGATTATTAAAGTGAAATTCCAAGCCTTTGTTGTATGCTGTTAGCAATTATATTTTGCTCTTCTGGCTTTTTGTCCCCAAAAGTAAAACCCTCGTGTTGCTTTCCCATTTGTCATCTTGTATTGTATGATAATTGCATTCGAGTCCTTAAAATTTATCCTTTTTCAAATAAAGATGTAATTTTTTTAGTTACATTAAAGAATCTCTAATACCCAATTTAAAATGGCCAAATTACTCTTATAATATAAAATTTTAAACATTACCATGTAAAAATATGCACCTTAACATCAGAGAATATTTTATTATTTTTGTGGGTATTTGAAACCTATTTGAAATAAATGAATACATTACATCTTGAACTGAAAAACTGTAAAAATTCAGGGACCTAAATTATATTATTTCTCTCTCTTTCTTTCAATTCTCTTCGATAAATCATGACTCGGTGCTTGATTGAAGGAGGTAATATAACTGCGTACTTGCAGGCATTAAAAAAATGTAATTTAGAACTCCTAATGAAGAGTTAATATCCTTTATTTCATGCATTAAGGAAGCATGTCATGTTATTTATAGGAAGTTTAACCACACCAAAGTATGCATTAATCATCATTAACAACACAAATTGAAGCGTTTGAAAAAGCAAATGCAACTTTATTCGGGCAAATCTCAAGCATATCTTCGATGATGCATCATCATCATCTAGGTCCACATGCAACAAGATGATTATAATGATCAAATCATGGAGTCAACTTCCAAGTTAGATCATCAATATTTGAACAGCCGTTTTTTTTTATATATAAACTTTCTCTCAAATTGTGTCTCCACCACACAGGGGAAAAGAGGTATGTGACCCCCGCCGTCTTGTATCGGGGATTTGGGACAGATTAAAAGGAGGATTTGTTTGCTTTTTTCACAAGCACGTACATAATTCAAGCTTATACTATCGTTTACTTTGTTAATGGTTGGTTGCCTTTGTATTTTGTTCCTTGAAATTACTCCTTCATTGTAAACACCTCAAATTGTTTGATCACTGAGTGATACCATTAATTAAAGGACAATATATGTGTGTGTGTGTGTGTTTGATGGGTTAAATACCAAGTTTGAGGATGACTCGGCTAATGTGATGCATGGGGATGAACTATCAAAAATTGAGAAGCATGTATGGGAACCGAATCATGGTATGGCATATGTAGTACTCATTTTCTTGGCCGACAAGGTGCATGTTGCCTTTAATTTGTTCGGTAGTGCCATCTAATCATCCATGCCATATGCCACCATAGATGGGGAAGTTAAAACTCCATGTTGTGTTAGCAAGCAGTCTCCTTCATTCCCTTCAGTTCAGCATGCACAGACCTATTGACAAAGTTCGTTTCATTATACATTCAACGCGAATTACATGGACATGGTTTGCTTTCTTGTCATTCCAATTCCAGTCCCTAAATACAGTTGGGAGAGAGACTTTGCCCCACTTCAAGAATTGAAGTACTCCGGTGAGTCCCCCTCACAAGTTATGTATCAGTGGCAATAGTCGAAAACAGCCAAGAAGGGCCGAAGTATGACTGCAGCTACGTATTCAAACAAATAAAAAGGCAAGGCTAAGTCAACAAACAATTCAGTACACTCCCAAATGCTTGAATGTACTCAATCCAAAGTAACCGTGTAAGCTATGCATTTTAGCCTCAAGAAATAATCATACGACGTCTTGTCATTCTCTTCCCATTTTTTTTTAAGTAAAGAAAAGATACGATTCCCTTGTTATTTAATTCAATTTCTTGTTCTTTAGTCATTAAGTTGGTTGACCCCAAACGAGGCAAAGCCAAATTGGCCTGTGGGTTTCATGTGTGAAGCAAGATCGATGTTGAACAGCTTGATGTCTAACCCACTTCAATTTTTCTTAATGACGGTGGCCGGTTTGATCTGTTTCTGCAATATGAGTTAAACGATTACGAATATGCTCCTCTTTTTATATTTCCGAGTGCAGAAACAGAAGAAACACTTATCCCCGGAATTCCAAACTATATTACATCTCCCCTTCCACACCACACCCCACCCACCCACCCACCCCCCCCACCCCACCCAAAGTTAATGCATATTCATGGTTGTAATCACATCTTCTGACTGCTCTACAACAAGAATTAACAGAAAATGTATACTTGATACACTAAATTTTGATAAAGTTTAGATAACATCCATAACCACACTCACCATGAACGAGCATGATTATACAAACAGCAGAGAAACTTTAAACAATAAAACCCGATTGAACAATGCTGAGTCCAAAACTTACAGGAAAATATGCAAAGTACAATCACTTTTGACATTTAGAATATGTAAGGATTAAGGTAATCAAAGACAAAAAGATGTAATAAAGAAAGGAAAACACAAGAATCAACCCATTAACTGTAATCAGTCACTATAACCATTTCTATATGTAAGTAACAAACACACAGGTTTTTTTTCCTAGGTTTGACAGAAGATTTTCACTTAAATTTAGCTCCTGTAATGACCAGGGAGCAGGTGGTTGGATTAGAATTTCTGAATGATCACTGAATTGGCAAGGCCTGCCTGCTCTATAGTCTGAGTTCCATCAGCGAGAACCTTAGGAGGAAATCCCATCATTTGCAGCTGGTAGTTTCGTACAGTCCCAGGTCTAGAGGCATCAATGAAGGCATGAATGTCGTTGACTGTGTGGTGGAGATTGAGGTGTCCTACCATGCGGGTTCCATCAGCCAGCCTAATCTGAATTGATGTTGATGGAAGTTTTTCATCAACAACCAGGCCCTCCGAAGGGGTTGGAGCAGTGTTGGCAGGAGCAGCATCTGCAGGAGGTTCAGAAGCTGGTGAAGCACTGCTGCTACCTAGTGTTCTTCCCACACCCTGAAATGAAACACGGTGCTTCTCTGGTTCCTGCAAGAAAACCAACATTAAGAATGATTGTGGAATTCACATCCTCTGGCATGTCTTTAAAAATCAGCAATTTGCAATAAGATGCCAGTACTGCCTGGAATGCCTAAACCCATATGCTTGGCCCAGTACAGGTGAGAAGCAATAAAAAATTGTGCTTACCGGGCACTTCACATCCCTCCTTATCAGATTGACATGAACTGCAGACTTTCTATCTGCAGGTTCAAGCTCTTTTGGACACTTGGACTTTTTGATGCTCTGCAACAGAATGTAATCATCTCATAAAAACAATACCACCGTTAAAAATCAATACTCTGAAAAGTGCACACACTAGAACCAGACATGTCTGGGTTATGAGTTACACTCAGCAGTTACAAGAGAAGTCGAAACTGAACACAACTTGAAAATCATTAACAGTCATACAGAATGGAGATAATATTATTGAACATTTAACACTTGCTGTAAATTTTTCACATGAGTAACCCAATCAACAGCAAAATGGAAACCAGAACACACTAAACTCCAAGAAGATACAGTTTACTTTCTCTTGTATTTTATATCTGCATATGGCCATTACCTCTAAGAAAGATGCATTTTCAGGATCATCCAACCCCCTCAAAGGGCCATCATTTACAGTGAAACCATTGGTCCAGAAAACAATGTTATGAACAACAGGCTCAGGCTGCTGAGGTGCAGAGGGTACGGTTTCACCTGAGAGTAATCTACCAGTTCCAGTAAAGTTTCTTGAGCTCAAAGATGGATGGAGCTGCTCAAGTGGCCCTTCAACTGCTCCCAGTTCCTTAGCTTGATTGAAAATTGCATCCACATCATTAGGATTGCCCTTTGTAGGATCTTGGACAAGCATGCCGCTGCAAAATTTATAATTACAAACACTAGCCATATGTAAATAACCTAAAATATATGAAAGCAAATAATTATACCCAGCAACCAAATAAATGAAAAAAAAATTCCCAATTCAGCTGGTGAAAATTGATAAATAAATAGAAACATAGCAGTTGCCAATGAACATAAAATGTTTGTGCTAATGTTGGTCCTGATATGAAACTCAAGGTGGAAACACAAATCATAGAGGGTGACTAACACTTATACCAGAAACACTGTCCAATAACTCAGAATATATAGACTTGTCATTCATATGAAGAACTAAAATTCATTGTGAACAAATACTCAAACACAGAACTACATGGACTGGCTTCCAGCACAATAATACAAGTCCGGTGGCAGGTTCATATTTTAGTTTTTGGCATTTGAATTGCATCCAAATCAATGCTTCATCGATTTTATTTCTTCTTGGAGTGATAAAAATTACTCTAGTAAAAGGCTTCTTGTTTGAGTCCCATGAAAAAGCAAAGAGTAAACAAGATATATGTCATGATAAAGTCAAGAGCAAACTTCCTCAGAAACATTTTTTGGCAAACTAAGACTGAACACTTCTTCCAAATCAAAATTTGGTCCCAGGTTTGTATCTTTGACATTTCCAGAAAAAATTCTACTCTCCAACCAAGAAACACCACAACCGATTTTCCCGATCAATTTCCTCCAAGCAAGCAAATGAGTTCATTTTTAAGAACTTTCATCCAAAGCAAACTATCAAGTGATCAGACTCTAAAACTGCTCACAAGATAATATCATGCACTTCATTAAGCTAAAAGAATTTACATGAGAAAACAAAGAAATAAAAATTGCTCCTTTTCCATTAAACTATCATAACGTATTCACGCCTCAACTGGTTAAAAACTCAACTAAAAGAAACACATATCGTTCATCCCAAATCTTAATACTTATAATCATTTCTTTCCAGTGATATTCTCTGCAACCAAATATATTGTTCGTATGCAATACAAAAACAACAGACGAGCATCGACAGTTGACAGTATTGAATGATATTACACAAATATGTTAAAATAGAAAAATAGGATAAAATACGATAATAGAAACTAAATTATAAATTTTTCTTCCCGAAAAAGAGGGAGATTTAGAAGCAACGGACCTCTTCTCGCCACCAGTGTAGTACTCTTGAGGTTCATCCGAATCGGAGTCAGAGTCCGGTCCGGACCTCCGGTTCAGATCGGAGAGCGTGCGTATGCCGCCTGTACGACTGCTCGATGGCTTGGCTGATTTCTTGTCACGTGACGCCATGGATTGGATTCTCTGATTGTAACTCGAAAGAGATCATTATCAGTTAAGAGTTCTTTATGCGGGAATTTTGTGTGCGTCCGACACGATGGTCACGCTCTTCTGAGCGCGTGGATGTGTTGACATTATTTTAAGGGTTCTTCCAAAATAAATTTATTAAAATTTAATTTCAATTTTTTATAACAAGGTACAAAACTCAATAATAATAATAAATAAATAAAATGAAACTTCCGGGGCCGCCGACTCATAGTATCCCGCAATTTTGCTCCAAATCGCGCCACTGCAGCCTCGAGCTCTCTCCGTTACACAGATATCAAAAATTCTTAAATTTACTACCACTTCAGCACTCTCATGGCGACGCTGCGCAGGCTAGCGAAGGCGGCGTCTGCGTGGCGCATCATAACTGCTTCACGTGCTCCGCGACGCGATCTTCCTCACCGTAAGCTCACCACGATTGGACTACCTTTCGTTTCTGTTTTATTTTTTTTCCCAAAAAAATTTAGTGGTTTGAATTGTTGCAACTGCTGTGAATGATTGAGTTTGATTTCTTTGCATCAAATATATGAGCAATTATTTTTGCTTAGCTCTCTGATTATAGCTTGAATATTATTATTTTCCGGTTAGATTTTGCTCCTTGTTTCCCTTGCGTTATAATTAAGTTTAACCTATGTTAGTGATTACTTATTTACTGACTCGTGCAGGATCTTTGGAGCGCCCAATTCGTTTCAGTGCATCAGAAATTCAGGGGCTGACATTCCTGCCCGATGCTTCAGGACCTAACTCTATTTTTCCAGCTATCTTAGCTGGTCTACTTAGTGCTGGAGTGCTTAATGTTGCCTATTCGGATGCTGATCAGGTTTTTGAAATTTACATATCAAATTGAAATTAAACTTCTCAAGTTTTTTTAGTTCTGAATTTTGCTTTCTGCAGGGCACGGGCACGGGCACGAGTGTTGCTAAACCTTCATTGCCGGCAGAGTCTCCTTCAAGTTATGCGGACTTGGAGGAAATTGCAAAGAAGGAACGGCAGCGAGTTGAAGAGTCGCTTAAAAGAAAAGGAATAAACTTTAGTTTTGTCCCCAAGTTCACTGTTGCTGTTAAGGGCCAAAAGGTGACTACTTTTATTATTCTTCATTTCACACTTTTACACTTCTGTTTGCTTGCAATAAAGACAATTTTTATCCAATTCTTTGTTTCATAGTTGTTATTCTGTATAGATCCTGTCATGGCCAAAGAAGCCCATCATTTAATGTGTACCAATGGGTTTGTAGTCGAGGTACTTCATAGGCATTGTATATTCTATGTCTAGAAAACTTAAATTGAAGGTCACTACTTTCATTGGCATTATATGATCTACTTCATTGATGTTTTGTGTCTATAATGTTTTGTTAGCTTCAAACTGTGTTCTTGTGGGATTGCAATGTTGCAAATGGAACTCTAATAGGTGTATTTCTGGTCTCAAGGTCACTATTAAGTTCCAAGTCCCTCATACATGTGAAATTCCACAATTGATTGCAAACCTTGTTTCACATCTTGGACTAAAGATTGAAGAGTATGGTGGTGGTTCAGATATGTCACTGCGTGCTTGGGACAGGTTAGGTGAAATCATCATTTATTACATGCACAAATTTTTCCTATCGCTGTTAACCATGGATAATAAGAAATTTTATTTGTGCCTAATGTTGGATTTGGTTTTGGTATTGCCATTTTTTAAGTTGCACTAAATTTCTCAGTTTTCTATGTGCTACTTCAGTGCAGTTGCTTGGCAATTAACACTCAGGTGTCCTGAAAAACAGAAGGAAAATGGAGAGAATGTAGCCCCATCTGGAGCTATGAATACCCATGAAGGAGATCTGTGCATCCTCATATTCCGTTCACTCATTACCTCTGATAAAGCAGTTAGTTTTTCATTTAGAGTAGTTCATGTTTTATTGACCCTCATAGTCCTTTATATTGCTTCTTATATATCATAAGCGAGACTGAGAGCTGGAGGACAATTTGTTCTGACATAACTGTACATATTCTTCAGGAAATTGAGTTCATAAAGAAAGGAAGCTTGAGTTCTGAGGAGCTTGATGCTTTGGTATCTGTTTTACAATTAGCTGGTGCAAGGTTAGGCCAAAATAGAACTTTGGAAGGAAAACCAAGGGAAGGTATTACACAACAGCCATCCACAGAAAAAACAGTTGCTGCTCTCAAGTCTATGGGAGTCAGAATATACGGACTTGATGAACCACAATTAAATTCCACAAACAGTGAGATATCATGGGATAATATTGTTGGTTATAATCAACAAAAGAGGTGTATAAAGCTCTATTCTCCTCTCGATCACTTCTGGTACATTTACCTTAAAATGATTCTGATTTATAGAACATAAGATTTTTTTAGTTGTAGAACTCAGAGATGTCAATGCCAGTGAATCATGTAGGGTATAGCTCTTGCTTTGGTGATTGTAACTACGTAGTCAATGTGTGCTTTGCATTTGTTGCACGAAGGAATGTGATGAGAGATTGGCTTATACATCTAATATACTTGTTAGAGCACTGTCTTCATGGGCTTAACAAGTTTAAGTGTTATATAATGCAATGGGATTTTCAACATATGGGCTTTTAGGACAATTCTTGCCAATTTACCCTTCTCTTTAGGCGCAATTTGATTTCTTTTAATAGGTTTCTTAGTATTTATATGTGACTCAAAATTTCTCAACATACACTTTTGACCTGCTTATTGTGTAGAGAAATAGAAGATACAATATTGCTGGCTCTTCGTAGTCCTGAAGTGTATGATGATATTGCTCATGGGACTCGTTGCAAGTTTGAGTCCAATAGACCTCGAGCTGTGCTTTTTGAAGGTCCACCAGGTTTGCCTTTTTGCCTTGAACAAGTTCCTCAAGCTTATTGCTTAAAAGTCTGTACTGATATTTCACATCATGTTCTTGAGGGGCATGTGATGTGTCCAGGCCTTCTACTATAAACATTCAGTATGCTCATTTCTTCCAACCTGCATTGATTCATAAATTTTTATGCCTAGGATGTGGTAAATTTATTCTTGCTGTTCTCTGCATTTTTTTTTGCTCAAATCACTGTATCGGTATCATAAGTGTAGCCTGTGTATAAGACACATCAAACAGTTAAATCTAGTGTGCCGTATGCTATAAAAGTAAACCAATGCCAAGTCATTTCTACAGATTTGTTCTAACCCATGCCATGTTTCCCTTGATGACTGACAAAAGAAAACTTATTTCTCAGGCCATGTTTTTGCCGTTCACCAGTTTATTTTTGCAACTACTAAAATTTGAATAAGGCATACAGCATATGCTAGCTGATGAAAACATTAATACATAATTTCCAATGCATTCAATTCCCTTGTTTCTGTAGAGTTTTGCACTAAGCATGTTCCCCCTCTCTTATGTTGTCATTAATCCACAGTTCATCCAGTCATTTTGTAAATTTAGTGTGCATGTGCATTTGGTTATTCAGCTCCTGGTATGGGTCAGTTGATGGGTTGGGCAGACTGACTTGTAACGCACATCAAATTTCAGGTACAGGGAAGACATCATGTGCTCGTGTTATTGCTAATCAAGGGGTGAGCTACTAGCCAATTCTTTGGAAATTTAAATGGATATTTGTTGTAGCTGAATAATTTCATTGTTTAAGTTTTATGATCTTGTGTTAAAAGCATTTTCTCCCCATATTTTTTTCTGGACCAAAATAAATATCCACTTTATTTATGTAAAATTATGCCATTATACTTTGTAAGCTGTACTGATGAGAAGCACAACCGAATTGTTTAGGCCTTTCTTTGTGGTTGTTTTTATTGACATGAAGTGTGGGTCGTGATTAAGCATTATCATTTGTTTTTTCTTGTTGCATTTCAATTTGAACAAGTGGATGGTTGCTATTAGTCTTAACTATTAAGAGTTCTGCTGATATGCACAGTACCTCATAAAAGCAGCTTTTATATGTGCCTTTCTTGTTATTGCACACAAATATGGCTACCTATTAAATGCTTTCATGAGTTGCTAATACACAATTTTAAGGCTGGCAGATGTACATGCACTGATGATTTTGCTTACACCAGTAACCAGCGTGGTTTCATGATGATATAAATTGCATAGGATTTGAATTTTATTCATGCTCAATAAAGTAAATCATTATATGAATTTTATTCATGCTCAATAAAGTGAATCATGTCACATTCCTTTCTGCATGTAAATGACTTGATTTTATGTTGGCATTCCTTGGCAGGGTGTTCCGTTGATGTATGTGCCACTGGAGGTTGTCATGTCGAAATACTACGGTGAAAGTGAACGCTTATTGGGCAAAGTGTTTTCCCTTGCCAATGAGCTTCCAAATGGAGCTATTATTTTCCTTGATGAGGTAGCCAATGTGAATATGCATGCCTGCTTTTCTTCTGAGCAAATCATTATGTTTGTTATCCTGCCTTTTCCCTTGGAGAAGTTGTAATGACTCTTGACGATCTATTGCCCTCTTTTCTTTCTTCATTTCCATTGCAGGTTGATGCTTTTGCTATTGCCCGTGATAGTGAAATGCATGAAGCTACTCGAAGAATTTTGTCAGTGTTGTTGCGACAGGTGAAGCAAGGATTTGTCTTTGTTTTATGTCCCATAAATGAGCCTTTGTGCATACCTGTCAATTATGTTACTTTGTTTTCTAACAGTTTGTAATGTCTGCTCGCAAATGACTAGTAGAGACAAATCTTTACTTTGTCAATAAACCTGTGATCACTGTATATTTGTTCCTGTTTATGTATACGAGACTATGTACATGTAGATGTAATGACAATGAAATCGCTTTGTATGAGATATGAAATTGTGTTGGGATTCCTAATTATATTTTTCTTTCTTTTGTGCAGATTGACGGATTTGAACAGGACAAGAAAGTGGTGGTGATTGCTGCAACAAATAGAAAACAAGATCTTGATCCTGCTTTAATAAGGTAATAATATATGAGCACATTGTCCAGCTGTGGGAAGTTTAGGCAGTTTTAGGTAAAGTTGAGAACGGAGTTAACTAATTCATGTTTTGTCTACTGTCCTAGTCGATTTGATTCAATTATTACCTTTGGCTTACCGGATCATCGTAACCGTGAAGAAATAGCAGCTCAGTATGCAAAGCACCTAACAAAGCCTGAACTAGTTGAGTTAGCTGCTGCTACAGAAGAGTATGTGATTCACATCTATGAAGGCATATTTGCATCTGCATATGTTTTTCTGACTGGTGTGCTGAAATTATACGGTTAAAAGCATTTTATATGTCCATGATTTCCTTGAATTAGTAAAAGTTTTAATCCCAAGTCAATATAAACCTTGAATCGTGTTGCTTCTTACAAAATTGCCAATTGCCGAATGCAGAATGTCGGGAAGAGATATCAGGGATGTGTGTCAACAAGCAGAGCGATCATTGGCATCAAAGGTAAGTATTTCTTTTTTCGTCGTCGTATTTTGATGGTCTTGTAGCATATTGCTTACAAACCAACATTCGTGGCCTTGATAGATAATCCGAGGACAGGCAACTAAGAATGGAGAACAAGGGTGTCTTCCACCTCTGCGAGAATACATTGAGAGTGCTGTAAACCGGCGTAAATCTCAACTTGATAGTGCGGAGCAAAGCCGCCAGATTTCTACCAATCGTACCAAAAGACAGCCATTGGATTTATGTTGAGGGCAGACACCAGTGAATACAGGCTCCCTAGATATAAAGCAGATAGATCATGCCATATAGAAGCACAAGGAAGTTTAGATCTGAAAGATTGCAGGGTCTTTGAGAGGTGAACAAGTAAGAGTGACTGGAGTCCCTCTCGGTACACTTAGATTTCACGAATTAAGTGGTAGAATTTATTATATATATATATATATATATATATATATATATAGAATAATTGATTGTATACACACAGCAGAATGTTTTATTCGAAGAGAAAAATACATTACGAGGGCAGCAGTCAACTTCAACGGAGGAAGTTACATTGTAGCAGACTAAGCAGCAAAGCGGGCTCCCTGCATTAGAAAAACATAACAAACTCAGTGAGTCAGTTAAAACTAAGACGACTCGCTGGGCCAAGAGTTGAACTGCCTTTTAGAAGGATGAAAAATTTGCCTTTGAGAAACTGGTGACTCGTCTTCTTCAGCCCGTTTTCTCTTTCGATTCCGATTCATCCTTTTCTCTGCGACCAGCGACGCAATCTGCATCTGAGTCTGTACCAGCATCTGAGTCAACTCAGTCTCCGTTTCCATTCTCCTTTTCTCTGCTTCATACCTCAAGACCGCCCTCGATTTCATCATCTCTAGCTCGGCTAGTTCCTTTCTCAGCAGCGACTCGGAGAAGATACGGAAACTTGCTGACAAATCACCTAAGCGCGACGATTCACTGGCCGATTCGCAAGCATCCGAGTTAGAACAATCTTCTTCATGTGCGCCGGATAAGTATCCGGCATCGACAGCATTTCTTTGACGGTTCTCATCACCGCTGCTAACGCCCCAGTTTGGTCTGGTCTGACTCGCCGGTGCAGCCATTAGCTTCGTAAAGATCGCTGCTTCCTGCTTTAGCGGAAGAGAGGAGCTCCTTTTGTGCGCGCGTGTGCTGACATGCAGCCACGTCAGCATTGTACGTGGTATGACTTGTTTGCCACTAGCATCGTCACATGATTGCAGAGAAGGACATCCGGGAACCTTTTGGAGGACGGGTTACTTTCTGGAGACAGGTCTGGGCCTGGGCCTCACATGAAGTAAAGTGCAGTAGTTGAGCGTAACATGTACCTTTCTCTCCGACTTCCTCCTTATAATTGAGTAACAATTACGTGATAGAATTCCTCGAACCGTTGGTTGTCTAGGATGGTGAAGAGTGCGTGCAAAATCAACGGATGGCGAGAAAAGAGTAACAGAATTATGCAAATGGAAATATAGGTGGCCGCCATTGGACAATTCAAATGATGACGAGAGCCCATAGGAAACCCATGAAACTTGGAGATGTACTACAACTCAAAAACCATAAACCAATTTGATTCCAATCCCCTGTAACAAAAGTACGAAGCTACAAACTCTCTTTCTGGGTTAATGGTAATTTCACATGAAGGAAAAGGAACAAAAACTGGCTCTATGTCTACACAATAGATTATACAAGGAAATGAAAGAAGAAAAATAAATAAATAAATAATACATAAAAAATCAAACTCCTCCATCATCATGGGTCTTGTTAATCATTCATTAATGATAATAAGCTTAATAAACTTTCTTGGTGAAGAGGCTGCGGAAATTGAAGACATTGTGTCCACTACTTGCAACACCATTGTTGCCACCACTACTGCGACTGCTTTTGTTGTTCCCAACACCAACACCAACAAGAGCACAGTTTTCATCGCTTCTACAGCTCAAATGATGTCTATAGCCAATGCAGACTGGCACATTCACATTCAAATTCAAATTTCTACCTTTACTGCCCTTGTTATCCACCAATTTACTTCCGCTTTCTTTTTTACCACTCCGAACGGCTCCGCGCTTGACTTGCCAAATGCGGCTGCTCTGACCCACGTGAACCCCGGCCCGACCCGGACTACTTGGCCACTTCCTTGACTTTGACTCGCCAGCTGAATTACTCCTCGAACACGGCGCACTACTCACTTTCCGGGTTCCCGGTGCCCCTGGTACCATCCTCGGTCTGGTACCGCTATTTCCGGCGGATCTACTCCTCGAAAAAGGCCAGATATTTATGTTCAACTCCGCCGAAGTCGCCGCAGTTTGACATTTCTTGTCGCTCATCTTCTCTTTCTCTTTTTCTTTTTCTCCATCTTTATCTTCCACGTTCTTGGTCGTAGTCTTCTTTTCGCCTTTCTTGAAAATATCTTTCCAACGCTTCGATGACGTCAACCCATTCGTCGACTCAGCCGTTACCTGTCTCAAATCAGCTTCCGGTTCCGCTTCTTGGTCGCCGGGTTCTTTGCTGGGCCGTGCCGGATCCGTTAGCGGGGTCGAGTGAGGTGGGTCTGATTGTTTGTGCGAAAGAAGATGAAGAGGGAGTAAAACTCCGTCAACAAAAAGTTCATCAGCAGAGAGGAGATTAGGTTGAGCAAAAGACGGGTTTCGAACCATCCAAAACTCAAACTCCGGCGAATTTGAATCGTTGCTCCTTCTTCTTCTAGTACTGCACATATTTTTCGTTTGAAAAACAGAAAATGAAAACAGAGAGAACGTTAAAGAAGAGAGAAAAGTGGGTGGGCATTGAGGAGTGGGAAGTTTCTTCGTTGTCCCAAGGAAGAGAGAGAAGTAACGAGTTTTTGTCAGTTGAGGAGAGAACGGATGACCCCACAGTTGCAATAAAGAAAAGAGGAGAGAACCGAAGAGGGTCATATATATAGAGCCATCGACGGAGAGAGAAAAGGGATGACACACGCAAGAAGCAAAGGTAACATCGTATACAGCGTCCACCACGCAAGCATTGGAACTTGCAAGTGCTTTTGGTTAATTATCAAGATTGATTTTGGTGTATCTACCGATAAATCATTGAGCTTGAAGAGCCAGCAAATACAGACTGTTTCTCTTTTACCGCGTGTAGATTACATTGCTCCTGAAGACTTTTTGTTATCGGAGTATTTTAAAATTTTGACTAAAGAATCTAGGCCATCCGATCCTGGAACTTTAAAACTTGATGTGTGGTTGGATTCTCGGTGATTGCATCTCAAGAAAAAAAAAGGGAAAAAGCCCGGTGGAAATGGGATAGGTTGACTAAAGTGCAAAAATGCAAATGTGGGGCAAAATTCCTGAAGTTGGGCATCTGGGATTTCATGGAAATAGTCTCTGAACCATATTTACATCTTTCATGTGAGTGCAAGAGGGTTGACATCTGGGTTTACATCTTTCCGGCGAGATGATTACTTCTCATATTTACATTACAAGTTCGGGACAGACTTCCTATTTGTAACCGATAATAGAGTAGTCGTAGGCATTGTTCATCTTTTAGAATCTCCATAATTAACTGAACAAATTGACCCTGATTTTGCATGATTTTTATCCAAACAATAATGAAAACAATTGAAACATCATTTTCAACATCAGAAAACACTTTTCATAAGCTGATTTGCTATTGATGTTTGCAGTCCAATTACTAGAAAAACCCGGAGCCCCTGTGAATGACGGTTAAACAGGTAACTTGGCAATAATGGGGAACCAGGTATTATTTGACCCTACTTCACCATATCAATTCAATATAACGTACCCGTGATTAAAAGTAATGTGTGGAATAAACAAGCCCTAGAAGATTAATAATAAATCAGACGGCTGAAATCATATCAACCATGTAGAATGAAGAATTTAGGTTACAAGATGATAAACGAAGTGGACCCTGATGAAGGGTTATGATGATAAACGCAAGTCTTTGGCTGTGCTTGTAGAGATTTGTAGTGGTAGTGGTAAATGGCAAGCTGGGGATCGGAAATCTAAAGCAGAGGGGAAGAAAAGATAGGGAGAAAATATTGGTTAGCTTCATTTATCGATTGATGGGTTGAAGAAGAAGAAGGAACGACGAGACATGTGCAGGCAAACAATATGCAAGGCATTATCTCATTAATGGAAATGGGTGACCACTCCAATAATAACTGTTTCTTTCTTGTTCTTCTGTTCTTTTAGCTGTTATTTAGTTAGCCCTTCCCTCGTGATTATGTTTGTGCACCATCACTCCACACCCCCCACACACCCCCAACAAAGACAAACCCCACCCCCCCCCCTCCACAACCCCGCGCAGTGATCCAATGGAACTCAGAACCACAGTATTACCATCACCAGCTCCACGTGATCTGAGCTTGTTTGATGATTGATTGGTTCCCCAGTACATTAATTGATGATGTCGTTCACTTTCACAAATCAGAACCTCACACTTCAGTTGCATACATAAATCACAACTCTGTTTGGCAGCTTTATTACATGGCGCATACACGTTTCATCAAGAAAGGAACAGAAACATGATGGATCCTCAACAGGCAACCAAATGTACAATCTCCAATATGCATGTGAAATGATGCAGTGAATGTGTTTTTACTGTTTTTAAATACAAAAACAAAATCCCATTTTACAAAATGGTATGAAAAGTTGTCTTAAATTTCAGATTGGTCCCATTTCTAGTGGTCAGCGTGCCCTAGCTAGCAGCGAATAGGGCTAGGGCTGGCATATGTCGACCACTGAAGAATCTAGCCATCCAGCCAGCTAAAAGTAAGGCAGCTTACAAAGGTTTCTACTGCCAAGCACTGATACATTTATAAATTTGCGGTGGGTGATGGGCAATACTATAGCTGAGATTTGAAAAGCCTATTTTCTGCACTGCACTGAATTTTTCCAGGGCTCTGCTGCAGCTTTTGCTTCGCACACTTACACTGCCTTTTGCGAGAAAACCACAGGCTAGAATCTGAAGGGCCATGGTAATTGGTATATATTGGGAAGAGTTTCCAAATTACATTAATGCCTTGACATATTACATTACACACAAATGATGGTTGGCTGCCCTGGAGTTTCTATATTTTTAGACATAAGATTTAATTTATTCATTTATAACAAATAGGTCCCAACCTCTTTTGAAATTACACATTAACTTTGAGAGTTACTTGTTATAAGTGAATAAATAATGTTTCTATTAATGAAAATGTAAACACTCGGGGTGTTCGATTCTATTACCATAGTTATCTATGTATCACTTGGCATGAGCGAGAGTGGAAGCGGGTCGATTTCTGGTATTAATGGTTGGTTTGGCGGACACAACGACATTCCCCAAAGGCAAAGCAAAGGTTATCGCGTTTCATCTCATCATCATCATGTACGAGTAGGGCATGCTTGCTTTCATATATCATATTTTCATAATAATGTATGCATGTATGAATGTGATGAACCCGAAACAATAGACCAATTACATTATCACCCAAAAAAAAACCTTCAGAGACAAAGAACAATCCATATTCATGGCGGTATCTTCCCTTAAACCTGTAGAAATTAGTGAGAAGCACTGCTTTTTTGAGAATAGACATTGCAGTTCTCTTTTAAACATAAAAGATAAAATGGGTATCATTTATTTGATATTTTGTTAATTTGGGGTTTAAATATCTCAAAATTTTCGGATATCCAATCCATTTTTGTCATTACCTAAACATTCTACGAACGTTTTAGTCATCTTGTGGGAAACAATAATCGTATTTTTATATAAACAGACTCCAATTGTCACATCTTGTTGTTTGGAAACACTTGCCGACAACAGAAAAACAAAATAGAAACACCTTAGCAGTTTAGCTTCTGAAAGCAGCATATTGAATCCATTTGATCTACTGATGAAGACCAGTTTTAATAAGGTTGATCCTAATCAATTTAGACAAATGGATGTCCCAATAAACACCGTATACATTAAGCATTTCCAATCGTAAATGAAATAAATAAATTCAACTAGCCTATTCATTAAATATACATCAAAACAATAATTAGAATACGAGTACAACATTGTTATCTAATAAGTATATTAATATCCTAATATTTATTGGCATTATAATTATATATTCATTAATTTAATTTTTTTTAAAATTATCGTTATCTTTATTTTAAAAATATAAATTTAATTAAGATTTGTAGTAAATTTATTTTTTATTCGTATTTTATAAATTACAAATTCATACGAAAAAAAATAAAATTTTTGTTTATGTAATTTTTTTAATTATGTATAATTATAACTTTTAATTAAATAGAAAAGAGAGTAAATTGATTCGAACAAGATTTAAAATATTAATAATGATTAAATTATTTTTAATTTGTTAATAAAAAAAATTTTTAAGTAAGAGAATTTTATTATGGTTTATTGATTTAATTAAGGCAAAAATTTATTAATTGATTATAAAAAAGTTATGTTAAAAAATTCCATAGAAATTAGATTAAAAAAAATGGTGGGGGGTTGGTGTGCACATGGGTAAGTAACTCTTTACAAGTAAGAATTAAGAAGATTGTTTAGCATCATCCCATAAAGGTCGTACAAATTCATGGAAGGCTCATGGCACTAGGCATTGGGGTTCACCCATTTGTTTTACCCTTAAATTTTCTCGGGAGTTGGTCCACTTGACAGTGATACTCACGAGCTTTGTTCTCGTGCGAGGCGTTCCATTCATTCTTTTCCAAGTGGCAGATTCTATTATCGATATCTCTTGTGGGGGCTGTCAAGGTGTGATGCTTACCTACTTTTTCTTTAATTGTGGGTTATCAAAATGGAATTCATTCAAGTTTGTAGGTACTCTCTTGGATTGGATTCGCATGCCAAAAAGAGCTTCGAATCCATGTAAATCCGATGCCCTCAATTGTGGCTTGCATAAAAAGCGTTTCGTGGGTATAATTTAATGAACTTCGTCTATCTTACGCTAATTATTACTCAATATCTTATCTAAGATTGTTTTTTGTTAATATTAAGAGAGAGAGAGAGAGAGAGAGATCAAATGTTACAACTAGGCAGTGGTTATGAAAGTGCCAAATGAGAGAGCATGTCATTTAAAGAACTTTGAAGATAATGATAAGAAAACCTAGAGAAAAAGTTCAGATAAGATAAATACTGCTTTCTGGGTTGTTTTCAATTGACAAATAAATAGTTGCACAGGACACAAGGTTCTAATTCTCTTGAAAAGAAAGGGAGAAAGTTATAGATAAGCATCACAATTCATCATTCATTGATTTTCTTCAATTTTGCTTTTGCTTTTGATGTTATCGCCAATGGTTAGACTGTAGACCCAATCGAGATTTACGATGCGTTTAAAGGAAAATATCAATTCCCTAACATGTGTTATTGTGTGGTTACCCACTGTCTTCTTTATCTTGTCATTTTCTGATTTCATATTTTCTCCAGAGAGGTCTAGGAAGTTATTTCCTGGAATGTGAAATTTCAGATTCCAAATCAAATACCAACAGGGTAGAGAGTTATATCATAAATCAACAGAACACCCATCTCATTGATCATCCTCCAAAAAAAGATTTAAGGGAAAAGAAAAAAAAATAAAAGAACATCGAGAGATGGAAGAAGACAATTGAGTTTTGACATTATTTTGTTTTCTTGTACGCATTTGAACTTCCAACTAGGCATAAATTCCAATCTAATCGCACGCTTCGCTTAAACTTGAGCACCGAGCTCCAGGAGTAGTGTGTGATTAACTGCTAAGGATGCTGGGCCCTCCAATTGAATAGGACCTGGAAGGAAATGAATGAATGAATGAAAATCAAATCAATCAAAAGCGGAGGCAAAGTTACAGATGAAACATGGCCGTAAACAAAGATGCCTAATCAAAATCGGACAGGCAAAACAAAGACAAAAACGAAGGCTATCTGATAGTAAAATCTGGAACTCACCAGGACTGATGTAGCGGTTCTTGATGGCCCACTCTTCACGCATGGATGCAAACTTCTTGAATGGTGCACCTGAAAATTTCATCAGGGATAAAATACTCGTCAGGACTAACGACTTGGTAGCATGGCAACTCTGATTTAATGCGACAATGACTTCTTACCATCAAGTTCCACCATTGCCTTCTTGATCACCGGCTTGAACTTACCTGGAAAACAACACCAACTTTAATGAGCTTACAAAGGCTATGGACAATAGGTACTATGTATCGCATTTTTTTCCTCTATAAATGATGAGTTGAAGGGAAAGGTTACAATACCATGTCTCCTCTCGACATCCATTAATGCAGTCAGTGCAGTTCCACCAGCAGTCCATTGTTCAACTGGAGCAGCCAAATTTCCTACCTGAAAATGTAGCAGAGGCACATTCAAAAGAATCAACTGTGTTCACAGGATGAGTTATGTGGTAGATTAATCAGAAAGAGAGCAGAAGCACAAACCGATGATATCAACCCAGTTTTCCCACTATGAAGAAGAGCTCCTGCAGCATAACCCAATGCATAGCAGTAGGAAGCATCAAAGTTAGTTGGCAAACCACATCTTCCTTCGTAACTGCAAATAGAAATACAACGTTGTCATGCATACAAGATGTTGAATATGAAATAGCTGAAACTTATCATGCACATAAAATTCTCTTTCTAAGGGGAAGGTTCATCAAGTCCAAATATAGCGTTATTACTGATAAGGAAACTTCATTATTAAATACCCAAAAAAGTGGGATTGCCCTTTAAAGTCGCCTTTGTATGCCCCTTCCTGCTTCCTCTTCTCCAACTCAGTCTCAACCATTTGAATAAGCATTTTTTCTGTTTCAATTTTGGCAACCTAAGGGAGAAAACAGATGCAACATAAATGATGATCATCAACATAACTTCAGAAAGTGGAGAAAATAAAACAACAGAAATAAAGAGTACATACCTGGACATTTCCATGGGGATCTCTTTCAAGCATCAGTTGTTCTTGAATTGCTTGAGGTAAAAAGTCAAAAAGCTGTAGAGATTGTGCAGTTAGCTTCTTCTTCCATAGCCCACCTTCATCAACAACTTCATGGGCCAGAATCTCATTCAGTTCTGCAATAAGTTGCTGCACCTGCAAATAGAAAAATGAAATACATTTTAAAAAATACAGGAAATTCAAGAGCATGTGCATTTGACTTCTGGAAACCAATCATAAATGAAACCAGCTGAAGAAAATGATAAAGCATATTATGCTGCAAAGATCAATACCTCCGGAATGAAATCAATTAGACCTTCTGGAATAAGGATGACACCATAGTTGTAACCAAGTGCAGCACGTTTACAGATTACATCTACAACGTAGTCTGTGACATTTTTGAGTGTTTGCTTCTTGGCAGCAACCTGCAGATACATTTACGCAGAAATCTTACCTCACGAATAATGGATTGCAAAGCACTAATGGTGCTTGAAAGAAGAAAGCACTCCTATGTGATATACTACAGAGCACTATGGGTTGCTTTAACCTAGAAAAGTACTGCAACAATAAAATGCAATTACCTCTTCGCCAATGATGGTAATGTTTGGGTGAGTTTGCAAAGCACACTCCAGAGTAATATGGGAAGCTGCACGCCCCATAAGCCGTACAACTGCCAAGTGCAGATGCAAACACATTAAATATTACTTGTTAACTTTTCTTCAAAAAGCACAAAGTTATCATTTAAAGTATATGAAATAAATTATTATAATAAAAATAAAGTTACATAAATTTCAATATAAACCAAAAATAAGCCCGAGGTGATATGATTTTCTTATACCCTATTGCCTATAGTTGGGACAAGGCTTTATAAAATTTGGAAAAACAAAAAGCCCTAAGAAACTCCCATAGTTGAATTGTAATCTAAAGTTAGAACTGGACACCAGGCAAGAAAAGGAACAAGTAGCCTATTTATATACCCCACTAAGCCCAGAATTTCCTTCCAAAAGCCCAAGAAGAATTAAAGCAAAAGACTCCTAACAGTTTGGGAAGAGTTCAACCTAGATCCTTGTAAATTGATATATGTAAAAGCATCCAAAGCAATGTTTGGTGATGAAATGATCTCTTTCCTTGACTTTGTATCCATCACAATCTGATCATTTACTTTTCTGACAACAAAACTCTTAGTATAGGCAATATGCAAATTGTTATAATTTTATCATATATACCCACAGTACATAACAATGGACCTCATTGAAGAAACATCAAAAGCCTTAAACACTTACAATGATAATATTTTCCGGTTGAACGTGCATCAATCATAACATTTCCAATCATTTCTGCATATATCTGCAAAATACAAGAGCTTGTTACAATTATTTGAAACTCTGACCAAATCATTTCTGCATATTTCCATTAGTTGTATTCACATAATTGACATGCTAAATGTTCTTTAAATGACCCATGAAGACAACCTTTGCCTAGCAACACTGATGATAATTACAAACCTGTGTCACAAAATCCAACCCCCCCAGGGCAAAAAAAAGCATCCTAAAATTTTTGAAATTTGACAAAATCAAGCATCAAAATTACTAATGATGTGAAATAAAGACAAAAGTCTGAGCTATACTCACCTTGCAAGCAGTATCAAATCCAAAGCTTGCAGGGACCTCCTTGCATTTCAAGTCACCATCAATGGTTTTAGGGCATCCAATCACCCGAGTTTTCAAGTTTTTAACCCTGGTTCATTATAAAATAAATCAAAACTACATTTGAGTAGGTTACTTCCACAGCTATGGCAGAGCATAATTTTGTACCGGAATAAAAAAGTTTCTTTCCCATATTCCCTTAATCATTTCCCAAAACAAAAAGCTTGTTTCCATGCAGCACCAAGACCGTCATAGAAGAGGTCAATTTCCCAAAGACCATGCAAAGATTGCTACCAGTTAAAATTCATCTCAGAATCTGAATAAATCCATGAGATTAAATTATCATAGCATACCTGAAATATTCCGCAAGGAGGCAAGCATTTGTGTTTGAGTCATCACCACCAATGACCACAAGGCCGTCCAAATCAAGCTTCAATGCTGTTTCTTCTGCTTGTTTAAACTGAAACTCACGCCCATTTAACTCAGCCAAGCTTCGCTAATTAGCATTTAATACAAATGGGTCAATCATCATATGAATAGTTTCACCTGCTCTGGCGTTTCGATCTTGTCTCTCCCACTGCATATCATATCAAATCCACCCTAGTAGAAAAGAACAAATACAACCACATAGGATTAGATCCTAACTTCATTACTTTAACATGCACATGTTAAGTTACTGTTACATAGCCAAAATTGATGTGCAAATGCTTCAAATTCGATCATGACTGATTTCAATACTACAAAATTCAACACAAACAACACATCACCACTTGTTTAAAACTAATTACTAAAGATTTACGACATTTAACTAGCATAACCAAGTCAAAATTCATCATACTAACAGTTTACCTTTTTATTATTATTATTTTTAATTTTATACATTAACGAGTAAACTCATTGAAAATGAGTCATTACACTCAGAAAATTATACCTGATTTCTGTATGGATAAATATAATCTGAAGTCAATTCAATATACTTGCACTTCATGATTCCAGCTGGACCTCCCCGAAAGCCATACAAGATGCTACCTTTCACGCGATCCTGCAAGTAATCTACCACCAAAAAGCACAAATCACGAACTGTGTTTAACATAAATCAAGTTTGAATTACAGCTGTGATAGATCCTCACCGTATAATCCACAGATCACATTGTGTCCACCTGGTGCCTGACCTCCCGACAAAACGACGCCGATTTTCAACTTCTGATCCGATGACAGCGTGTTGACACTGTTTGGCACCAACATTGAAGATGGTTGCCCAAACATAATTGGAAATAATTTTGCAATCTCATCTGTAACCGGAAAAGAAAGAAAACATACATGACCTTGATCTCTAGGAGTACATTAAAAACTTTTAATTGGAAGATATGCTCCGACCTGGATTGCCTGCTGCGGAGCTGCGAGGTCCGTCGACGATTTTAAACGGGTTTTTGAGTACAGAAGGGAGCGGAAGCGAGTGGTTGATACGAGTAGCCTGAACTTCGCTGTAAACTGAAGCAACGCGTCCTTTAACGACGCCGGACGTGACGGGTTTGAGATCGCCGTTAGCTGCCAAAGACGGAGACATAGTTTTTATCGGATTTACCTAACTGTGTTACTTCAGTCCAGTTGCGAGTGACTGTAAGCGTGAGCCGCATCTTATTTGTCTTGCACTGCGATATAAATATCGCTGGTAAGGCCCAAAAAGTCTTTTCAATATTTCATTGTATCAGAGGGTAATTTCGCGATTCTGCAAAATCAAATGACAGTTGATGTACGCGTGTTGGCTTTGTGGAGATTTTGATTCTCTACTTAGTTAAGAGATGCGAATCGAATAATTGGACATGATTGGACTTTCGGTGGACCTTGTAGCACTAGATTATTCCCTTTTTTTGGTGCACCTAACTCTTAGGTTGGTTGGTGAGCGGGCGTAATGACAACCGCTGAAGTGTATCCGCATTTTATCACCCAGATCTTAACCGGGCTTGGATTAGGGTATTGGGTCAGAAAAGGCATGTAAGTAGTCACGGTGTATATGGTAACCCTGTCGTCAAGGCCCTTGCAAAATCTCAGATGGGCCTATGCGGCAGGGTGAGTCCAATTTGGATCAGCCCACGATTGTTACAAGGGACTTGGAGAATTGCAAGACAGCATGCCCTGGGTGGGTAGAATAAAGAGAAGTCGAGGCACACTCTGAACTTCTAACATTTAGGGTTTACTTTTAAAATAGAGTCATGATAGCAGCATGTGCAATTGTTTTAGCTCAACAACTTTGGTACTTGATAGTGATGCGACGTGCTGAATTATTTAATCTAAAGTATGAATTAGATCATGGGCTTACCATTATTTTAGAAATCCAATAAGATCAGGGCTAATTCGTGATACAATCAAATAATTATCACATGCTAATTAAAATCCTACAGTTTCTTTATTTATCTTCTGATCTGCTTTTGTGTCTCCAAAATTGCATAGAAGGATGCTTAAAAGAGATTCGATCCTGCCATGGTGAATCTTTAATGGGTTTTCACCATAATTGGATACCCAGAAGTATCAGACAATGTTAGTGCTTGCATTTGAGTCCGAGTTGCTTCATCTCTCACAAGGCATGCGAAACCTACCAATGATTTTTTTTACATCTCTTTGTACAAAATTTTTATTTAACAAGGATAAGAGCATAGCTCCTAACACAATACTTTATATAGGAAGTTATTAAAGGGATGCTTCAAATCATGATTACTAGCTCAATTAACAAAACAAATGTTCCTCATTTGCCTTTCAATTTTCATCGTCCTACCACACCTAATCTCTTTTAAGTGTGTACTTGTTGTTTTAAAACTCGAGACATAATCATATTTGACATGACCCCACTTGCCAATTGTGTTCATAAACGATTAGTTGCCCACAAAAATTTCATACAAAGCTCGGAGGTTTACTCATGTTCATGCCTGAGAATGAAAGGTTCATCCAGAGAACACAAGAAGCAGAAGCTTCAATTGAAAGGATGCAAGGCTTTGTGTTGTAGTTGCAGGCTTAGTGTTTCTTCTTCCGAAGAAGAAGCAGAGAGCTCCAATTCTGATCAGTTTGCTTCAATTTCAAGCCTAGCACACGCCATGGTTCAAGAAAGACTTGATCAAATGATTAGAGAAAGGCAAGAAGCAAGACATAGAGATAGAGAAAAAAGAAAGGAAAGAGGCAGAAGTAGGGGAGGAACAAAATTTATTGTGATGGTAGCCATGGAAAAATGCTCTTATGATCCAAGAGAAGATTTCAGAGAATCCATGATTGAGATGATCATGGCAAATCGTATTGAAGAAACCAAAGATCTGCGAAGCCTCTTGAATTATTATATTTCCATGAATTCTAAGGAATATCATGGGATTATTCTCGAGGTTTTTTACGACGTTTGTTCGAGTTTGTTTTCATGTTGTAAATATTTCGATTGATGTTAGAAGGATAGTGTTGTTATTCAACAATATTGGCCATGATGAATATTGTGTCGTTCACAATTTTCTCTTTATGGAAATAATTATGGCATAATTTGTTGATTGGAATGTGTCAGAAGGTTTACTCTGATACTTGAATATCAAGCGCCCAACATGTCAAAGTGGCCTCATGCTCTTAATTAGCATCCAATAAAGCACAAAGTAGCATTGAATGATTCAATATTCCAACAAGTATCACGCTGTTTAATTGTTTCATTTGGCAAAGGCATGCTTTGCATCTGCGCTGCTGTCGGTGATGAGGCCTCTGACAAAGAGTGGTGCTGCAGGCTGAATTACTCAGCAGAGTTATGGCAATCATCACGCAGTTTAATTGTTTCATTTGTCCATGCATATTCTGCATTTTACAACTGAACGTTACTTGTATCTTTGCCGAAAACAATGACAGTGTTGCATTCTCTTTCCCTTTTGATGATTTGGTCTAGTCTAATAAACAATAACAAGTAGACATTTTGCTTTTATCTTTTCTGTTTCTCCTCAAAGAACCGAAATGAAAACTGTAAGGGGTGGTTCTAACATAATTAAGTTTACAACTCCACGTAAATCATGATCTTACTTTCAAACAGAGAATAGACCTACCCACAGGCAAAAAAAATAGTAAAAGTCATATTAAGACAGTCATATATCTTGTGGGTGCTTGTCTAATAATTAATTCTACAACAAGTTTCTGCCCAAGTTGTGGGTTATTGCATTTGGTAGTCTTATTACATGCTTTTCAAAATTCAAATGAGCTTGTATAAATTCTTTATATTTATATACTTTATTTTTGGCTTTCCACTCAACCAACATAAATCTCTCCGTTGGAAAGCAATTCCGTTTTCTTCTGGGCGAATATAAGACGGATGGGGAATAAACGACGGGGTAGATCCATCAGAAGGGTGTTTCCAATCCTCTTGGAAACGTTCATCAAAGTTTCCACAAATGCAACGTACAGTGGGAATTGCGTCAGTGCCAATATGCTCGCCGGAATGATTGCAGCAGTGTAAAGGAGGGTTGAAGTTCCCCGCCTTTGATCCAAACGGAAATCTTCAAAGTCAAACGGCGACGAGAGGATAGAAAAACTCTGTAGATCTAACAAGAATGAAAATTGAACTGCTACAACTATGAACATTTGCATTTGAAAAAGTAACTTTCTGCTCAGAGAATTGCTAAAATACAGTTTTGAGTTGTCGTTAGAAATTATGATAGACTGTTTTACATGTGCATGTTAATTTTCACATAGAACACCCCAACAAACTGCTGATTCGGAATTAATTAAATTGAAATTTCAATTATCAATTAGTACGTACCTTTTACAGTGGTCATGATCACCGCCTTATAATAATTGATCAAAATTAATTAATTTCATTTTGAAACTTAAAAAAATGAAACAAATTGATTTTCTAATCATTTTTTTTTAACCCTAACCGATCCCGGTATCTCTGGAAGACACCGTAGTTTCACCAGCTTTTTCATTATTATAAGTAAGACTGCAACACCACCACATATCAATAACCATTAAAAAGAAGAAGAAGAGAAAGATTCAATACCCAATTAATGAGAGAACAAGAAATTTTAAATATTACCATCCCACAAGGAAACCAGGCTCTCTCATCGGTGGTGGATCAGCATATTGAGGCGGTGCCATCACGAGGGTCCTTGATAACGACAACCAAAATCAAAAACAACAAAATCATCGAAAAGAGAGAATCCCAGGAGCAAATCACAAGAATATGTGGATATATATTCAGATTTTCCATCAAAAAGAAAGAAAATAAGTAAGAACAGAAATAGTTGGAGTTGTTGCATGGAAGAAGAAGAAGAAGAAGAATACCTTGAGCAGGGTAACGATTTATTCAGTGCCAGTAATTCCATAGCCGTCCCTGTGCGGAAATTTTAAAAAATCATACTATCGTCGTCAGATCATTAACAGATAAAAAGGGGGAATATATAAACGAAATATTGTTGATGAAAACAGACCAAAATGTTCTCTTGGATGGTAACACGGGGAATGGAAGCTCCGGCTTCGCTATAGAAGTTTTTTCTGTGTTGGAGAATTCTTTTTAATAGGCAAAGAACTTTACTAGCTTTGTGCTCCATACGAAGCGGCTTTAAACAGCGGCGTTTCGCCAAGTATATCGGTAGTCTCGAGTAGATCACTATCTCTTTCATCCAAGAGCCGTACGGCCTCAAAGGTTCCAACCATGGCTTCCGGATGAAGAGCTGTATTTCCAAATGTGTTTTGATCGTAATGCCGCATCTGTAAGAGCATCATTTTCAGCAATGCCAAGCAAACGTTGAAGCGATTGCTTGGTTTTTCTATACACTGCCACATGAAAAGCAGTGTCCCCGGTGAACGTCAGAGGAAATAACAAACTAGTACGATTTTCTTCTGTGTAGTAATTGTTCATAGCTTCCCTACTTTTCATTCAGTATCTCTTCTTCACAAGGTAAAGTGTTAATTTATGGAAGATTAGATTCTCGTAGAACTCAAAAGGGATAAGGAACAAAATAAAGATATTTAATTAAATTTTATTTTATTTTTGGCAATTTAAACATTAAAACATATCAAAGAAGCACTCAACAGAGTTTTAATGCAACTATAAACAGATTACAATGCCTTATTTATACTAGTTTAAATAACAATAAATCAAGCTGGCTAACTACTTCCAGGGCCGTTCCTGCGCGGATATAAATTAAAAAATAACATATCACCGTCAGATCATTAACGGAAAGCCAAAAAATAAACCGGAATATATAAACGAATTATTGCTGATGAAGACAGAACAAAATGTTCTCTGTTATAACTCTACGAATTCAATCTTTGTTCAAGAACTTAAGCCAGAAAAATTAACTTCCTTGTGATTGATTCTTAACCAACTCTCTTCATTCTCCTTGGATGGTACCATAGAAGCTTTTCCTTTGGCGGAGAATTCTTTTCAGCTTTTCTTGGGGGAGTCATATGTCCTGGTTGAGAAGCGAAAAACTTCGTATCTTTGTGCTCCGTATGAAGCTGCTCTAAAGAGCGGCGTTTCACCCAAGTATATTGGCAGTCTCGAGTAGATCACTATCTCTTTCAACCAAGAGCTGTACTGCCTCAGAGTTTCCAGATGAGGAGCTGTGTTTTGATCGTAAAGCAATGTCTGTAAGAGGATCATTTTCAGAAGCGATTGTTGGTTTTGCTGTATCCTGCCATATGAAAACCACTGTCCTGGGTGACCATCAGAGGAAATAAACAGACTAATACGATTTTCTTCAGTGTAGTACTTCTTTAGAGCTTCCCTATTTTCATTCAATATTACTTCTTCTTTGTTGCTGGAATTCCCCGTCATCTCCGGGTGCATTTGCAATTTAATTAATGAGCGAGAAAATTAATAATGAAAAACTACAAGAACCATTGGTACCAACTAAAGAGGTGGATGTTTCAACTCTTGAAACTCGAGTGTCACCTAACAATCTTCAAAATAAATATAGACAATAAGATGTTATTATAAACCAATAGCAATTGATCGGGAGAAAACAATGGCAAGAAAGTGAGAGTGCATGTCCTGATACAAGGTAAAATGTTCAAATTTATGCAAGATTACATTCTCGTAGATGCGAAAAAAGCAAAGGAACAGATAAAGATATTCAATTAAATTTTGTTTTTTCAACTTAAATATTAAAACACAGCAAAGAAGCACTCAAAAATAGTTTTAATACATAAACAGATTACAATGCCTTATTTATACTCGTTTAAATTGAAATAAATAAAGCTGGCTAATCTATTTACGGGAAAAACAAGAGAGTAGTTGTTTCCAAATGCAAGAATTTCTGATGGACTTGGAAATCCCAATCCCAAATTCCACAAATGCAAGGTACAAAGGGAATTGTGTCATTGCCAATATACCCACAGGTATGAATGCCGCAGTGTAAACGAGGGTCGAAGTCCACCGCCGTGAATCCAAACGAATGAGGAGCAAAACCGTCGCCGAGAACGCAAGTATTGTTGTTGCCACCGAGAGGAAGAGCAAGGTGAATCCACACGTCAGCTTTCGAGGGAGCGACTCTAGAAAATCATCCATCTCAAACGGCGATGAGAGGATAGAAAGGAACATTACGACGGCCGTCAAAGAGAAGGCCAAGGAGAGAACATCCATGACAGTGAAAAACAAGAACGCAGGGGAATTCTTGAAATTTGGAAGACCACGCTCGTTGGAACCTCCAGGCACGGTGTAGGCAGCTGCAAAGACAACGGTGGCGACGAGAACGGCGACGGTGGAGCATGACTGAGAAGTCCCTTTTATCCATTTCTGTGCTTCCTTAAGTTGGTCATTGTGGTGTTGGTTGAAGAGCTCTTTGGGAGTCACCCGGATTTTGTGATCGCGGTGAAGGGCGAGATTTGGAGGCATTATTTTTTCTACGCGCTGAAATACATATAAACACGTATAATATTACTCCTTCTTTAAAGTATTTATTTTCAAGATTAAAAAAAAATGAAAATGAAGCTTACTTTGAACCATTTTAGCTCGTCTTGTAGTTTGTATGCAGGACCAGGGCGAGTTCGTCCAGTATAATGCTCAATGTCGGCAGCACAATGTAAAATGGTGTAGCCCCTGGAGTCAAATCCTCCGGACAACCTAGACAAGGGTATTTTCATCTTTTTCAAGTGATTGAAGATCTCCTTTTGACGGTGTGAAATTGCCACGTTCAATATGTTCTCGTTGTTATGGCTATAATGTTCGACGGCCCGAGGAAACTCACGAAGGATCGCGTAGACAATCTCTACTATCCCTTGCCTAGTTGCAGCAAGCAATGGGGTCTCGTGTTCTGTTGTCACCGGTATGTCTGTTTCTGAATCTCTTTTTCCAACGGAGGTCTGATGTTCTGTCTCCGTTGGAGTCTTTATTTCTTGCCCCATCTCTTCAATTTCCACCGTTTCTGTAGCCGTAGGTCCTGATGAATGCTGAGCTTTGCTTTGATCTCCTTTTGCAGTTTCTGTTATTTGCCCTCGTTGTTCTCCTCCTGTTTTTGTAGGTTCCGACGAATTCTGAGCTTTGCTTTGATCCGCTACTGCTGTTCTCTGGTTTCCCGCATGTCGTGGTTTCTCTCCTTCGTTAGCGTGACATGATGTGCTCGGGTCATCCCTAATAGTGCGATTCCACGTATCATCCTTCTTTATTAGAATCTTGGCCAGCTCTAAAGCAAACTTGTGCTTTCTCTTTTCTGCGCATATTTTTTCCATCTTTGGGCACACTAATCATTTTTTTAAAGCAGGCATGCATACATATATAACGATTAGAAAACATAAAAGGTTTAGAATACTACTACGGAAGTAAATTTCAACACTTTTGAATCAATTTCATTGTCACAACTTACAATAAATAAAATACAAATTGCATAATATTATTAGATGGTTTGAATATGAAGGAAATAATAATAGAGAGTACTGGCTAAGAGAAACTTTCAGACAAATAGTATTATCTACTTGACAATTGTCAAAACAGTACATGTATAATCAAATACCTGCATGTGCCACAAAATATTTTTCTTATTAGTATTGATGATGACAGTGTAGTTAATTAGAGAGAGAGTACCTTTAAACATAAACCTCCAGGTAATAAGTCGAATGCTTTTCTTTGAAACTGCTCAGCAGGAACAACGCAGGAATAATCAAATTTCAGGAGTTGATGATGGATGTTTAAATTCAGATTAGTGAACATTGGAATCACTTTAAGAAAGAAATTCTTTCTTTCTTTGCTCTTTTTCATTTTTAATTTACTAAGTAGAATTATCTCACCACATCTATCATAATAATAATGTAACCAAATTATTTAATTAATAAAAAAAATAATTAAACTCTCTGGAAGTGGTAGTCACCAAAACATTGTATTGGTATTCGACCTTATGATCAAACAAGGATGCAACTAATGAATATGTACCTTTGCTTTGGTTGCCACCGTTTACATCACCTGCAGTAAGTAATCCAATTAAGTTAATTAATTGAAATAATTTATTATTATTATTATTATTATCAGTAATGTTGTCCACGTCGTCATCATTATCATCATTAGAAACTGGAACACTTGTAAAAATAATCACGAGTTATTTTTGTTGAATAACTGAGTTGCAGTGCATATGTGAAAGACACCTGGGTTTTCTCTACCGCGCTCTGTATCTCCGGAAGACACAAGAGTTTCACTAGTCTTTCTATTAGAAACTGGAAGACCTGATAAAATAACCACAAGTTATTTTCGTTAAATAACAGGAAAGACACCCGAGTTATATCAATATGATGGAAAATATTTGGAAGCATAACCCAAATACTTGTGTATGCTGCACGCGAATATATATACATATATATATATATATATATATATATATATATATATATATATTCCTATGTGTATGTAGTATGACAGTGTAATTAATTAGAGAGTACCTTGAAACAGAAATCTCCAGAAATTACGCAGATAGCTTGTCTTTGAAACTGTCAGGAGCAATACAGGCATAATCAGATTTCATGTCAAGGTCGAATTAATGGGAGTTTAAGTTCAGATTAGTAAGATTAGTGAACATCAGAATGACTTTTAAGAAAGCAATTCTTTCTTTATTCTTTTTCGTCTTAAATTCAGAGTTTTGGAAATGGCAGCCATTAAAGCATTGCATTGGTATTTGACCTTATAAACAAACAAGGATGCAATTATTGAATATGTACCTTCCCGTTGGATTTTACATGATCCGTAGTAATTAAAACCAATTAAAATTAATTAATTTTGATTGTATAATTCAATAAACATAATTAATTGTAATAATAATAATAATAATAAAATGATTTCCTCTACCGTTCTCTCTATCTTCGGAAGACGCCTGAGTTTCACTAGCCTTTCTTTTACTATCACTAATGTCCCCGTCGTCGTTAATATCATCAGAAACTGGAAGACCTGTGATAATAATGAGAAGTTATTTTGGTTGAATAACCAAGTTGCAGTGCATGTGTGAAATAATAAAAATGCTTTATAATTCGGTGCACATACAGGAATAGATGATTCTCTTCCATGCACCCATGGTGTATCCACTTTCGAAAGCAGAGGGTATAGTTGCCAGAAGCTGAAGACAGGTCATGTCCTGATCGTCTTTTTCTGCTGCTAACGATTCATCCATTTTCAGTAATTCCAGAGCCGTTTCTGTGTGGAAATTAGAAAAAAAATATCAATTTAATTAACACATGATTGCACAATTGTATTCATATATACGTAGAAAAGCAAAAAGAAACAAAATAATGTTGGAGGCAGACCAAAATGGTGTCCTGCGACGGCAACGTGGAGAATGGAATCTCCAACTTCGCCATGTACTTTATTTCTGTGGCGATGAATTCCTTCCAGCCTTGTTTGTTTATCATTTCTACTCATTTGTTGTGGTCGAGAAGCTAAATGTTTCACCACTTTTATGTGACCATACCGAGCGGCTTTAAACAACGGAGTTTCGCCGCTATCGTTGGTAACCTGAACTAGCTTTAGGTCCCTAGAAACCAAGAGCCGTACCGCCGCATCATTTCCAGCCAGGGCTGCCACGTGAAGAGCTGTGTTTCCGAATGAGTTTTTGGCGCTAAACAGAGTATCTTTTTGAGTGTACTTTTCAGCAATTTCAACAAGACTTTTAAGCGGTTGCTCAGAGTTGCTGTACACTGCCATATGAAATGCAGTGTCATTGGTGATCGGCGAAGGATCAAATAACCTATTAGGTTCCTTGACGTAGTGCTCCTTCACGGCTTCCCACTTTCCATTCACTATTGCGTCTTCATAAAACTTCTTCCCTGCTAAATTACTCTCAATAAGCTCCTCTGTCTGTTTACCTGAATTCGGCATTATTGGCGAGAGAGAGAGAGGGATAAAATAGCAAGACAAAAGAAATGGTTTCAAATCTTCTCTTTTATATGCACCAGTAAGCTGACTGGAATGGTGTTTTCGCTTGTATATTGTAGAATGCCCTTATATATACACTGGGTAGTGAGTACAGAGCCAAATGGTATCTGTTCTTTGCTTCAATAATAATTTATAAAGTAATTCAACTACGTAGAATCTAATGACTATCGTAAAGTGATAAAATAGCACTAAAGAGGCGGTTGATGATTGTCTTATTAACAATAATTAAATTTGTCTTATTAAACATGGTAAAAGACTGAATATATAAGATTACATGAACTTTTATACCCTTATTTTCATGTCTGTTTACAACTTAACTAGTGAGAAAACAACGAAAAATAGCAAGAAAAAACAGTTGCAAATCCCTCGTATAATTACAAGCGAAATGGTATTTGTTCTTTGCTTCAATATTTCATAAAGTTCAAGTACGTGCTCAGAGTACAATAAATTTGTAAAACAGCACTAAAGCTTAAGGTGGCGATACCATTGGTGCCTTGCTCTATGACCATGGTTCTGTGTGTTTCCCGTGCAAAATCAATGGGATCTCAGTGTTTTGAACAGCACCAAATTATAAACTTCATTAAGTTATCATTTCAAACATAATTTTTCTTGAGAGAATTCCACTTTAGCCCGTAAACTTATCCAAAACTATATGTCAATCTAAAATTTCACATTGTGTTACAAAATTTACAAGTGCATGGACAAAATTTTTAAATTTGTTTGTCCCTCCCCCACCTAAATTAGAATTTAAATTATCAACCTCCCTTGCGCGCAAACAACAGTATTCACATTCCTTCTCATGTGTAAACAGCCTTAGCTAATGATTAACGGGGCCTCGGTTGAAACTTTTGTTTTAATAACCTTAGCCTGAACTTGATTTCTCTGTTGGGTTTAATAAATCCCCATATTTCTCTTACGCTTTGTTTATTGACATAGAATTAACTGTGCCCTGATATTCTTGTCTCCAATATACATTTTTTTTATAAAGTTTAAATGAAGTGGGTATCATTACTTTTGCTTGAAAAATTAAAAATCTTAACCATTCCAATGTAAGAATAAAACAAAGGTAAAGCTAATCAGCATCCTACTTTGTAAGAGAGAGATTATGCTTTGATAATAATACGATTTGGTTGTCACTGTTAATTTTTTTGAGGATAGTACTCCATGATTTATTCCAAATCTTTTTTCAGTAGTACTGCTTTACGGCCATTCAATTCTGTAATTAACTAGAAAAAGATGAAAAAATGGTTCAAAATGTACTGAATGGAATGGTGGTTTCCATTGTCTATGATAGAATGCTCTTACAGACAAAGAACAAAGCCATATGGTATCTCCTCTTTGCTTTAATAGTTACTAATATTCAGCAATTGCTTCTTGAAATGTTAGACGTGACACACGTGAACTTCTAGAGTGATCATTTTGGTCCTTTCACAATTTTTATATTTTTTCTTTATAAAGGAGAAACAGAAAAGATAAAGCAATTCCTTTACTTAATAATTATTTTGTTAGAATAAATCGAAAGAGAAAGCCATTGGGAAAATTAAAGGGAACTTGGTTTGGCTTCTTCTATAAGCTTACTTGAAATACATATATATGTGTTCAAACATTCTCGCACTTTGATTACAGTCAAGTACATTTAAAAAATAAAAATAAAAGAATCCCTATTTAGAATAATTTATAAAGTTAAACCATTTAGAATCTATTAAAGTTGGTAAAGTGATGAAAGAGCACTAAAGCTTAATATGGTGATTCCATTGGCGACTTGTTCTAGAATCCCTATGACCATGGTTCAGTGTGTTTAGCGTGGAAGATCAATGGGATATCAGTGTGCTCAACAGTTTATCAAATTATAAACTACATCAAATTCTCATTTCAAATATAATTTTTTTCCTGAGAGAATTCCACTTTAGTTCCTGACTTTCTCCAAAAGTACATGTCAATCTAAAATTTCACATTGTGTTACAAAATTTACAAGTGTATGGACAAAAATATTTAAGTTTGTTTATCGCTCCCCTGCCATATTAGAAATTTAATAACATGTTTATCATTGTTTTTTGTTTCTAAACTCAATTTAATAATTTTAGTCGATGATTAACGAGGCCTTAGTTTAAACTTTTTTTCTAATATTGTTGGCGATGAACTTAATTTGTCTGTTGGGTTTAATAGATTCCCATACTTGTTGCACAATTTATTGATTGACGCAGAATTAAATATGCTATGATATCCCCATCATGATGTATGATGAGGATATCATACATCATGATAAAGCTCTGTTGAAAGTATACACTACTCAAATGCTGATGCTTGAAGCGGTGAAGAGAAGGTTGGTTAAGCTATGCTGATGAGGGTTCTAAAGCTAGCTATCACTAAGCTGCTGTAAACCAACTAGAATGCTGAGGTGTTTACTTAAATTCTTAGAAGTTGTTGTACTTAGAATGGGAGTTAGTCTAGATTCTTAGCTTCTTTGCATATAAATATGTAATTTTTGCTCATTAAGTTTAGAAAGACAACTTATAGAGCGTTCAGATCTTTGATTTTTCTCTCTCTTTCCTAGTTTTCAAACATCAAATGCTTTCAGTTCTCAACTTGGTATAAGAGCCAAACGCTCATACAAACCTTTTTTTCACAAATTTATCAGCTCAAATATCCTTTTCATTTACGATGGATCAAATTATCTGGCATAAAAGTTAAAAGTCTTACCTTCAATTAGAGATAATCGACTTGTAGATCTGGTAAATGGAATCATTAAAAAACCATAAAGGTATCAACCTGAAGGAAGCATAAATCAAGAGCTCATCATATGGAGGAGATAAGATCCATTGCTGCTTGGATGACCATTGTCATCAATCAGTGAATCTCTTCTTGAATTGGTACTTGGTCGTAAAACTTCTTCCATAGTAAAATTGAATTATGACGACGGAGGTGAATTCCTTGCCTTCGTCCCATCTCTCAAACAATTTAGCATTTTTTATTAATACTTTTTTCTTTTTACTCACCATCAAAACAACACATCTGAAAGAAAACATAGACATATAGTTACCTTAAGTTTGACTCTACTGTCACAAGCCTCATTACCACTAAAATTCTGGTGGGATTGATTTTATATGGCCACATACCTTATAAATAGGCTACCAATAAATGTTTTAACCCTACGTCTCCTTTTGAGAAACTACAAGGTGATAAAGCAGACTACTCCTTTCTCAAAGTGTTTGGTTTCTCCAGCATTCCTTATCTGAGATGTTATAACATGCATATGTTTGATTTCTGTTTTTCTAAATGTATCTTTCTAGGCTATGCTCACTGCACAAAGGATACGAGTGTCTTCACTCTTCTGGTAGAATATACATTAAAAGGCATGTGATCTTCAATGAAAATGAATTTCCATTTCCTTTGAATTTAGGTTCTGCTTCTTCAATTATTGCTTCTTGTTTTAATCAATTCTTATCATCCTTTATTCCAAAAATAAGTATTTTTTTAATGGTAACTTAGATCAGCAACATCCCTCATTAGCAATAGATGCTTTTAACAATTCAGAACCATTATCCCTACAAAACTCTATGACAGCCCTACTTCAAAGAACAACTTCATCTCATATTTCCCTAAACACAGAGATACGAATCGTTCCTACCAGAAAAACCATCATCTCATAATTACCAAAGCTAAAAATCGTGTTTTCAGACTTAAAGTATTTTAAGTAATCAGTTATTTCTTAAATTGAATCATCTAATGCTACTAATGTCTTAAAAGATCCAAAATGGACAACAGCTATACAAAAAGAGTATAATGCTCTTAAAGGAAATAAAAATTGGGTTCTGGTCCCTCCTTTATCATATACTCTAGTTGGCAATGAACTGCTGTTTACAGTTAAGAAGAATGCTGATGGCTGATTATTGAAGTTCAGAGCTAGGTTGGTGACCAAGAGGCTTCATCAAACCCCTTGCACCGACCATGTACAGAATCTAAGCCCCGCGGTTGAGGCTTGTAAAATTCAAATAGTGCTTAGTTTGGCAGTGATGACCGGTTAGAAAGTGAGGCAACTTGCTATTAATAATGCTTTCTTAAATGGTGAATTAATAGAGGTTGTTCATATGCCTCAACCTGAGGGATTCATTGATTCTTAGTTTATTGATCATATTTGCAAACTCATTAAAGCTCTCTATAATCTCAAGCAAGCGCTAAGCACTCGGTTTGACAAATTAAAAAATTGCTTACTGCTATGGGGATTCAAGAAGTCTAAGGTTGATTCCTCATTATTCTTTAAATAGTCATCTTCAACCTTGTTATTTATTCTAATCTCTGCGGATGGCATTCTAGTAGCCAGCTCATACACTGGTCTTACAGATTGTTTCATTGGCAAACTAAGTACTGAATTTGCTCTTAGGTCTTGATCTTTTGAATTACTTAGCTTTAAAGTTTCCACCTCAGCTCATGTCCTGCATATAAGTCAAGGAAAAGTACATACAAGATTTGCATTCCAAAGCAAATATGATTTCCTGCATCTCAGTGAACTCAAGCATGAAACTATCCAAGCAAGATGGGAAATTTTTATTATATCCAACAATGTATAAGAGCTTAATTGACGGCTGGCAGTATGCTGCATGCACTCGTCTTGACATTGCTTTTGCAATAAACAAGCCAAACCAATTTCTCTCACGTTCTTTTGTTGTTCATTGGCAAGTTTGTAAGAAAGTTTTAAGATGCTTACAGGCTACTGTTTCTCTGGGATTTCAGTTCTCTTTCTCAAGAAAATTTGAATTTAAAGCCCATTGTGATGTTGATTGAGGATGCGATGTGGATGATTGACGAAGTGTTGGGGCTTATTGTGCTTATCTAGGTGATAATTAGGTTTACTGGCTATCTAAAAACCAACAAGTGGTAGCCAGCTCGAGCGCTGATGATGAGTACAGATCTTTATCTTCTACAGTCTATGAAATCGCCTGGATTCAGTCTTTATTATGTGAACTTTCACTGCGGTCCTCTTCTTGTCCAATGATCCTGTATGACAATGTTAGAGCAGGTGCTCTAGCTCAAAATACTCTCATTCTTGTACTAAACTCAATGAGTTAAATGTTCATTTTGTGCGAGATAACTACTCAAGAAGTCAGATATGTACCGAACTCTGAATAGATAGTTGATATATTAACTAAACCTCCGGCTTTCACTTAGTTTAACTACTTTAGAACCAAGCTCAATGTTCTCCCTTTACCATTGAGCTTGAGGGGGAAGGAATGTTGGAGATATACAATGCTGAGATGCTGATGCTTGCAGCAGAAAAAAGAAGGTTCGTTAAGCTATGTTGATGAGGCTTCCCTAGCTAGCTGGCTATCACTTAGCTGTAAACCAACTAGAATGTTGAAAGTGTTATTGGAGTGCACTTGGCACGTTACTTAGTCCAAATTCTCAACCTTTTTGTATATAAATATCAATTTACTAGACACTACACATCTGCCGAGCATAAAGTATTTTTAAATTATAAAAATAAAATAAGAGAGAATCTTAAATAGAATAATTCTATTATCATATTAATAAGAAAGATGAGTAATTTATTCATTAATAATAAATTAAAAAAAATTAAAATTAAATTTTATAATTTTTTTATCACATTAATTAAAAATAAAATTTATTTTTTATTTTTTTATTTATTATTAATAAATAAAATTATTTATTTTTATTAATTAGACGATCTTAATATATTATTTATACTGATATGACAAAATTATCCCGCTTAAAACTCTTTCATGAAATAATAAGAGTAAAGTGAATCATCTTCTACTTTGAAAATAAAAATTTTATACTGCTAATACGAATGGGGTTGTCTTTATTGACCATGGTCGAGAAAAATATAGTACAATAATTTTCCTACGGGAGTACTCTATGATTTATTCAAGTCTTCTTGCAGTAGTCGTGTGAAGATGCCGCTTAATTAACTGGAAAAAAAAATCAAAAAATGGCTGAAAATTATGTACCGTAGCTGAATGGAATGGTGGTTTCACGTGTACATGATAGAATGCTCTTGCACACTAAGAACAAAGCCAGACGGTATCTCCTCTTTGCTTTAATATAGCTAATAACATTCAGTTGCTTCTTGAAATATCAGACGTGACACACGTGAACTTCTAGAGTGATCATCTTGGTCCTTTCATAGTTTTTATGTTCGTTCTTTATAAAGGTGAAACAGAAAAGATAAAGCAATTGCTTTACTTGATAATTATTTTGTTAGAATAAATCGAAAGAGAAAGATATTGGGATAATTAAAGGGAGCCTGGTTTCGCTTCTTCTATAAGTTTACTTGAAAGACATACATACATACATAAAATATATATATATATATATATATATATATATATATATATATATGTATGTATGTATGTATGTTCATTCACACTCACACTTTGATTCAGTCAAGTACTAGTAAAAAATAAAAGAAGAATATTCAGGTTTCATAGCGTTATATAGCATGAGATTCAAAGCAAATACACTTAAAAAGAATAGAGATAGCACGCATTTGAAATGCATATATAGTTTCAAATTAATTTAAATATATGGGCTTCTTCCTGGTACGACTGCATTTCAATGACTGGTAAAAGTCCTTCAAGCTACCCAGAAATGAAGCATACAAAGGAAACTGCATCAATGCGAATAGCACGACTGGAATGAAAGCAGCAACGTAAACGAGAGTCGCAGTCCATCGTCTCTTCAAACGAATGAGGAGCAGAAGTGCAGCAGTGAAAGTTACCATGCTTGATAATACAGAGAAGAAGAGTAAGGTGAAGCCGATCACCAGCTTCCTCGGAAGAGATTTAAGGAAAGCCTCCGGATTATATGGCGACGTGAGGATGGAGAGAAACATCACAACAGAGCACAAGGAGCTGATCAAGGAGACAACATCCATGATAGTGAAAGCCCAGAAGAGTGGAGAGTGAAGGAAAATCGGAAGACCCTTCTCATTGTTGCCTCCAGGCACGGTGTAAGCAGCGGCAAAGACGACAGTGCCAACGAGAATCGCAACTGTGGAACATGACTCAGATGTATTTTTCATCCATTCTTGAGCCTTCTCAAGTTGCTTAGCATGCTCTTCCTCGAAGAAATCTGACGCAGTTGTCCATTTGTTATTGCGGTGCATAATGTAATGGGACGGTGTTATTTCTTTTACACGCTGCACAATCAGATAACATTTGGAACAATTTTTAGAAAACCAATGAAGAAGCATAAGTTATTATGTCTCGTCGGAATTGGTTTTCAGTGACTAAGATGAAATATAAAGGATATGTCAGAGATAAATTTTTGCGATATAATGCCGAGTCAACTCAGCCGATTGAATGAAAGTTGCCAAAGGTCAGGAATTAAAGAGGAAAAACGAAACTAGAAAGGCAGACCTCGAACCATTCTAACTCTTCCTGATATTGGAGTGCAGGACCAGGGCGAGTTCCCCCTCGATAATAATACATGTCTGCAGCATGGTGCATTATAGTGTAGCTATAGGTGTCAATCCCTGCAGCCAATTTTTCCACTACCACTTTATCCATACCCAGTATTCGATCGAAGATGTTTCTTCGACGGAACTTTATCGCCGCATGTAATATATTTTGCCCTTTTTCAGTAATGTAATCCACGGCCTGAGGATAATTATGGAGTATTGCGTCCAGAATCTCTATTATTCCATTGCTTGCTGCCATTACTAATGGGGCCTCAGTTCCACTTCCTGTCTTTTCTTTGCTAACGTCGTCATTATCGCCTTTGCCGGCGACATTATTCTGATCTGTCAGGTGATCCCGAGCTTTTATTTTGTCTAGTCCTAAGGAAATTGCTACGTCCGCATGAGTTTTGCAAGTTTTCTTCCAAGAAGTGTCCTGCTTCGCCAGCAACTTGGCCAGTTTAAGTGCTGATTCGTGCTTTCGCTTTTCCTTCCATATTTTCTTAATCGTGGGGAATCCTGTGCATGAACAGTACGTACAACAAAGTAAAAACATATGAAAACAAAATCAACCAAGAATATATTAACATTACAGAAATATACAGGACAAAACTTGATCCAACCTTTAATCAAGCCCGTCCAAATAGCATTCTGCATCTTTGAAATTGCTGCAACATATTATATGCAACTTGGTCAGCACATTTTTAGAATGGGGTAATGTATGTGTCTTAAAAACATTATCCCAAATCTTAATGTTAGATGATGTGACATTCATGAAAAAGTAGTGAGATAGTGCCATAATTTCTTGCAAATTATGAAAATATATAATTCACTTATCAGTTACTTGTCTGGTTCTTTGCTTGTCGGATGTTGTCGTTTTTAATGTTGCCTTTCTCCAGATCTTGTCCCTGAACGCCGGACGAAAGCTTTTCTTCATCAAGTGATGGAATACCTGCAAAAGGAATGCAATTGGAAGTCACCTAAATATTTCAGAAATGATTCGGGCATGTGTGTGAGTGTTTATATATATATATATATATATATATATATAGATAATGATTTAAAAACTACTAAAAAAATTATTGAATGAAAGATGCGTTGACATGATGATTTTATTATTTTCGCAATTATTTATGCATGTAATTACTAGAATGAATTTTAACAAAATGAAAGTATATTGAAAATTCCCAAGTATAGAAGCTCAGGCTTTATGAATTCCGGAGCTGCTGTAAACTAATGTTACGTACAAAAATAGATAAGTTCGGTGAATAAGCCGGTGGTCTCACTCCTGAAAGCTGATGGCATTAAAGCAAGCAGATTAAAGCACGTCATGCCATTTTTTTCCTCTCTTTTAAAAAGTTTTTCTTCACAGGGGCCATAGTTTTCCTTTGTGCCTAGAAGTTGTTCTTCCTTTTTCAGTAACCAAATAGCCGCTTCTGTACAAAACCAGCACACAATTAATTGAGAGAGATATTGTGGTTGTTGGTAAAAGAATTCTATGTATAAATAATGAAGAGAGATGAGACAACACCAAAGTGTTGGCCGATGACAGCAATGTGAAGAATGGAGGTGGCATCATTTCTACGGAAGTGAAGGTGTAAGACGTCTGGATCAATATTTTTAGCCAAGTGTTTCATCATTTTCGTCTTCCCAAGTGCAGCGGCCCTATACAGCGGGGTTTCCCCCAGTTTGTTCCGAATCAAAAGTTGCTTTTCTTCTTCAATGGGAGAGTACTGCACGACAACGTTAACCATGTGCTCCGCTGCCTCAACGCAATTGGTAGTAGCCACTTCGTGAAGAGCCGTGTTTCCATGGTCATCTTTTCTCGTCAAAGCCTCTAATTTCTTGGATGGATCTGGTACCATTTCAAGTAGAGCTTTGACCAGTTTGGCGTCTTTGCTGGCTGCTGCAAAGTGAAATGCGTTGTCTCCATTGACCGTCAGAGGAGAAAACAAGGCATCCTTATGGCTATCGTAGAATTGCTTGAAGCATTTCCAGTCTTTTTTTAAGGCCTTCACATAAGCCTCTTTGGTGTCCTCAACTCTATATCCATCGACTTCTTCCTGCTGGATCTCCAACGCTTTCTCACTTGAATTCATAATTGACCCAGACTTAAATTTGTGTTTACTGTCATAAATAACTCTTGATTCCAATTTATCTGACCTGTGACAGCATCCTTTCTTCATTTATAACCTCTAAAAGAAATGGGTATCTTTGCTTTGCTTGATAAGATAATAAAGTATCTCGATCAACCATTATAAGAACAAAATAAAGTTTTGTTCAAATTAATGGTCATTATTAAAAGATTGTGTTTCAGAATAAAGGTGATAATTATATGCTTTGCCCATCATGATAAAAAGCAGCAGGAACATAGAATTATGCCAAATTAAAGGCAAAATTAATCAGCGATCATTAATCCTTTTTCAGAACTTAATTGTGTATCTCTTGAATAATGAATCTATTTTTACTAAGTAATTAATTTTCATCTCCCGTGAATGCTCACATTTTTTCTTGAGAAATTAATGATACTTCACGTTTAATTATGATCGATTTTGGAGCTTTTGTACAAAATTTTCACTTGCTGGTTCAGTCCTCCTCGCCCTCTTCATCTTGTTTGTGAATTCCCTAATCAATAAGTGTAGGACAACTCAACAATTAGACAAAGATAAATATTCTCTTGATTGACGTAAACAAAGGACTAAAGAAAGAGCAGGGCGGATTCCAGGTTATGGTGTTTGGCCTGCGTTTCACGAGTACTTTTGAATCAATTCTTATGGGATTTCTTCAAGAAAAGAGATATGCAAAGGCAAATGATATTTTCTCATCAAGAGTAATTGGTCGCAAAATGTAAATGGCAGTAAAGCAATCAGTGTAATCGACAGATTGCCAAATCATAAACTCTACTTAATTGTCATTTGAAATCCATTTTTCATTTGATTCCCTGTTAGTTTCTGCCTTATGCCCGTTTCTTCTCTCTTTAGATTGCAAAAGCAATGAAATGGTTAATTTATTTATTGCCTAATTTAACAAGAAAGGACGGAGGGGTAAATAATTCATGTAATTTTTAAAATAATTTATTATACGTTTTAATTATCAACACAATCAAAAATTACAATATATATATTTTAAAATATCAAAATTTTAAACGTGTATTATTATTTTTACTTTCTTTTATTCATTGTTATTAATAAATAATAAATTAAATTTTTATCACGTGTTGTAGAAATGTGACACATACATTTTTTTATTAATAGATTAAAAAATATATAAAATAGTTTTAATAAATATTTAAAAAAATTGTCATATATATTTTATTTTTTTATTATTAATATTATAATATGTCGATAAATTTTAAAATAAAAATGCGTAAATTAAGATTATATTTATGGACTTTTGTAATATAAAATTTAGTAAAAATTGTTTGTTTGTTAAGAATATTAACGACCCTAAAAGCTTTTTATGATAGTGATAATATTGATCCTAGTGATGACATTGATGCTAGTTACTAGGTTTTTATTAATCATTGGAATGGTTACAATGCAATGAGAATCTACTGGTATTTATACAAATCTAAAGGATCCGGATTGGTCTAGAAGACTACACTAAGCTTACACAAATTATTCCTTACTGATTAAGCAAAATTACAGAAATCCGTGTCTTATTCTTTTACACTTGCGATAAAACACATTATATATATGTATAGAAGGAAGAGTAGTTAAAAGAATAGACGTAGCACACATTTGGGAATACATACCAAATGTCAGCCTCTTCGTGCTTCTTCCCAGGAAGATTCTTCTTAAGTGTCTTGTATAAATCCTTCAAACTTCCCAGAATTGAAAAAATACAAAAGAAACTGCATCAATGCAAATACCACGACTGGAAAGAAGCGGCAGCGTAATCGTTAATTGTTGCAGTCAATGGCCTCTCCAAACTAACAATAAGCGGAAGTGTAGCCATGAAAGTTACCATTGTTATTAAGACAGAGAAAAATAGTAAACAGAAGCCAATCGTCAGCTTCCTCGGAAGAGAGGAAAGGAAAGCCTGACGCTAAATTGTGGACACAGAGAAACATCACAACTGAGGACAGGGAGCTAGCCAAGGCAACAACATCCATGATAGTGAAAAGCAAGTAGAGAGGAGTGTGGAGGAATATTGGAAGACCCTCATAACGGTGTAAGCAGCCGCAAAGACAATAGTGGCGACGAGAATCGCGATGGCAGAGCTTGACCGCGAGATGTCCTTCATCCATTTTGTGCACTCTTGAGCTGCTGTCTACGGTTTTCATCGAATAGATCTTGCGCAGTTATTCTATCCTTGTTAGGATGCATGGTATAATGCGAGGGCATAATTTATTTTACACGCTGCATAATCCATGCATGCATGGACACAATCAGACAGTTACAACTTTGATGCTAATGTAAAGATTATTACAACAACGGAGCCGAAATCAGCATTTTGTTAAATTTCAGACGAGTATAAATTTGAACCGAGAATTGTTAGAAACTTTTATATGGAAGCATTCCTATTTTATAAAATAGAAATTCGGTGGGAATTAAAATATTAATGATCATAATAATTAACCTTACCTCCAACCAGACTAACTCTTCCTGATATTGGAGAGGCGGAGCAGGGCGGGCGGGTTCGTCCGCGTTAAAATTCCATGCCAGCAATATATTGTTGCCATTGTTGTCAATTATTGAAGCCGATATGTGCACTGACATTGCCGAACTCTTTATGCATAGGAAGATTTGATCTTCACGATACAGTGTCGCCACATGTAATATATGTTGGCCTTCTTAACTGACGTAATCGACTGACTGAGGATGATAATCGAGCGTCTCGTCAAAAAACTCAATAATTCCATTGCTTGCTGCCAGAATTAATGGCTCCTCAGTTTATGTTTATTCTCTGTTGAGGTTATTTCCTCATCGCCTTCCCACTTTCATCAATTGATGACGAACTTGATTTCTCTGTCGAGGTTATTTCGTCGTCCCAAGTGGCTTTCTCTATACCATTTTCAACACTTGTCCTAGGCAGTTTCTTGATTCCTCCTTTTCCTGGTACTAATGAAATTGTGGATTCGTTTTCTTGGTAAATCATCTTCATCAAAGACAGATCCATTGGTTTCTGAGAAGTGTCTCCCGGCACCAAGAATTTGACCAGACAAGAACTGATTCATGCCTTGTATTTCCTTTCCATATCTCCTTAATCATCGACCATCCTGTGCATGAACAGTACAATTAACAAATTTTATGCAATTCCATTTCATTAAGTAAATTAAAACACTGGCCATCAAGTGGTAACCAAGCTAGCTCAAAGTGAAATTATTCAATGTATAAGCTTTTTTGAGCTTACATTTTGAATATTTTAACTGTGTACAATTTTATATTCAAGATTTATTTTTTTAATTTTATTATTTTTTTAATAATGAATGACTAATTTGCAATTTTCGGATAGAAACTCAGATCACAAGTTTGATAGAATAAAAATTTGATCTAACCTTTAGTCAGGCGTCCCCATGTAACAATCCACATCTTTGAAGTTCCTGCAACAACTCTATAAACTACTTGCTAGTTTCCATTTTCAATTTATGGAATGCTGATGAAGATGCAGTTTTATTATGAACAGAACAAATTTCTTTGATAGTTTCACTTATCACTTACCTGAGTTACCTCTTTGCTTGGTGGATGTCATTGTCATGCTTGCCAGTCTCCAAATCTCGTCCCTGACTCGATGGAATCTTTATCTATGTCTACTTGTTTCTCGTGCGGAATCTTTGCAAGATCTGCAAAAAGAGATGCAATCACATTCAACAATATTTTAAATCCTAAATTTATAGAAATGCTTCTGTGTTATGAAAGCAATTATATAATCAGTGTGACGACCATACCAGAATAGACGAATTTCTTCAGTGTGCCAATGGGGCTGGTACTCTTTGAAAGCATATAGCATTAAAGCTGGTAGATGAAAACATGTCATGTTGTTATCTTCCATTTTTTGTGCCAGTTCTTCGTCCTTTTTCCGTAACCAAATGGCTATTTCTGTATTAACAACAAGGGATATTAATTGCAACTGTGCAATTCAATATATATATATATATATATATATATATACAGAGAGAGAGAGAGAGAGAGAGATACATACATATGCATTTCAAGGATGGACTGAGTATTCACAGAAGATAATGAAATATTTATACGAAATGAAGGGGAGATGAGAAAATATTTCAAGTGTTGGCCAATGACAGCAATGTGAAGAATTGAGATTTTATCCCTTCTTCTCAAGTGTTATGTCAGACGTTTTCATCAATTATTGTTGTAGCAAAATATGGCACAACTTTCGTCCTCTCAAGTGCAGCACAGCAGCTTCATATAGCGGGGTCTCTTCCAGGCTGCTCCGAATCATAAGTTATTGAAAATTAAAAAAATAATTCAAAAATTAAAAATCAAAAAGTAAATTCAAGTCATAATTCTTTTTTATTGATTATTTAAACTTAACAATTTTTTAATAAAAGATAATTGTAATTTAAAATAACTAATAATTAATCACAATTATTACTAATAATTTTAACTATCTTTTAATTAAAAAAATAAATTACTTGTTTACTCTTAATTTCTTTTAACTAACTAATTAATATTAACCAATTTTACCTAATCATTTGAATCACATTCATGTAAGAGTCATTTGTGTTCTACATGTGACAGCAAGAGAATTTCAACCGAGAGTCTGTCTGGGTCCGAACAATTCGTGGTGGTGACTTCTTGAAGAGCAGGGTTGCCATGAACATCGTTTACCATCAAAGCCTAGGATTTTCCGGACTGATCCGGAACCATGTCAAGCAAATCATTGAGCAGCTTTGGTTTACACTGGCGGCTGCAATGTGAAATGAGTTGTCCGTCAGTGCAGAGAAACAATGCTCCCTTATTTCTTTTCGTAGTAATTCTTCAAGTCTAGCCAGTCCTTTTTCGCAGTAATGCTCCCATATCGCAATGCTATATTTTGCTGCACCAACTTGTGCCTGGAACTCCAACTCTCTTTCCATCTCTTTCTCTCAGTTGATTCTAGTGATGAAGCGGGTGACTGCATTCTTTATAACTTCTACACGAAGTGGGTATCAATTTTTTTGCTCACTAACAAAGCTTACCATTAATCATAAGAATAAAATAAAGGTAAAGTTAATCACCTTCTGGTTTGAAAATCATTTTACATAAGATACTGCAATTAACTTTGCCTTTGAAGCACAGGAATCGGCAATCACCACAAAATAAAGGTCATTATGCTTTGCCTTACAGAGTTTATTAAAAAAATAGTGGAAGAAGAATTTATTAAAATAAAGATAGTTAATTAGGGATTGTTCATCTTTTTTCAAAGTCATGAATCCCTTCATAATAAATCTACTTATGATGATCCATTATCCTTGGTTAGTGTTCAATTTTTGTTAAAATCCGAATTCGTATCCCTCTAAACAGAGGATTGTTCAAATCAAATTTGCTCCACGCTGTAGTTGTTGCCCAAGCTCAATGATCTATCCTCGTGTAATTTTGGTAGTGTTTAGCAATTATGGATCTACATCCCACTGTTAGCTATATCGAATTTGTTCTCAAGAAATTGTTGTTCTCATTGGTGTATCAGATGTATCTGGTTTGAGTGCAATCGGAGATTAAATGGAATAAAACCCCACAAGTTTATGTACGATAAATTTGCACTCTGTTCTGTAATATCTTAAAACAAAAGATTACAATCTGTTCTCTCATGTTCAAACCCATGTCATTATTACATGCATATATATTATGAAGGCAACAACATATCGAAGTCATCTTAGGTTATGTAATAAAGGCAAATGGAAGGATGCGAATTTACAGGCATGCTCACGGCGTCAAGAGGGAGCTTCCTTCCTTGATGAGAACAAAGACAGCGCCTGCATCTCCCCGTGAAATCCGAAGATCTTCATCGAGGTATGTGGTTAGCAACCATGACTGAGCATTGCTGTTTGCGATAGGGAATTTCAGCGGCGGTTGGTTAGAGATGGTCTTAGCAAAAGATGAAGCTGTGTCTTGGATGGAAGTAAGTATGCCTTTGAAGGGTGTGAGATCAATCTTCTGTCCCAAGAATTCCACATTTTCAGGTAACACAATTGAGTCGGTTACCTGAGGAGTCCCAATCACGCCTTCTTCGAACTTGATCTGAAGAGTGAAGGTGAACAGAAAAAGGACATTTAGTGCTGAATCAAATGCTACAAGTCTCATTACTGAGTAAACAGAACTTTGACCTTCAAAGGCATTTAGAATCATAAGATTGTGTTTTCCCAACTCACACAAACCCAACGACCAAAAGACTCACACACTGTCAATTTCCAATTCTCATAGGTGACTAAATCAATTATTAGAAAGTTAATCCGGACATGATAAAATTAATGCAAAAATGAACCTGAACGCGTTTGGGACTTCGGACTTCAAACTTGGCATTGGTGGTAATGGAAGTTGTAGAAAACGGCCCAGCAAACCTGATAGAATTCTCGACGGTGAAGTTCTCTGAGTCAATTATCTGTGATATCTCCTCGACCCTTGCCAATGGTAATGTACCCCTTGACAATAAAGGGAACAAACCTGAAAAAGATGTGTACCTGCATGGCCAGGTATAATTCTCAATTCAATACTTGCATGAATTCTACATTAAAAAAGCATAAAGCCAGCTGCAGTTTCAGACTTTGTCCAGTACCAAGAAAATGTACATCTTTTGCTAGCACAATTGAAATCTTTATTTTTTGGCCATCAGACTAAACATGGTTTCTTCAAAATTTTTGGAAATTGCAAGCCTAAACTCTAGCATCCACATCATACTAGTTTCAAAGCAAGTCATAGATTACAAACAAAATTGCAGGAATTTTAGGTTGATTATAAATTTGATCTAAATTGGGCAGACAACAAATTCAAAAAGGTAATCCAACCAAGCCAAAATATACCACTGGTTACATTCCTTTCAGGGTATTTTTTCGTTAACAAGTGTACATATCAAAAATTTTTATCTTGAATTATTTTCAAACAACTTGAATGACAGATGATTGTTGCTACACAAAATTTTCACTGTCATAGGATTTTTACTAACCGTCATCTGGGATTATCATACAGAAACATACATATAAACCAAACCAACACAAATCTAATTCTCTGTACCAGCAAATAAGATTATAATTAATCCCAATATCTTCAAGCTGCAAGCCAGTTTGTGATCAGATTTCAACCTCCTCGGAGAATGTAACCAAGATTTTTGTTTTATTTTCATAACTACGGCTTCTTGAGATAGTCTCATTACCCTCCAGAGATCTTATTGACATAATACTAATTTGAATGTCCCACAGAGAAAATGTGCCTATAAACGAGCGTGATCAAATAAAGTGTAAAAAATTCCAGTTTCCTTACCAGAAATTGCTCTCTGTTTGCTTCTACAGAAATGGCGAATGGAAAGAAATCAAACCAACAAAGTAAAATCTCCCGGGTTATTTTCATTTCCAATGCCACAAAATTCAGCACTACTAAGGTAGTTAATTATATATAGTTAACTAAGCTAACTGATTATATGAATTTCAAAAAAACCAAAGTTCCAATTTTGCTCAAGTACAGAGTAAATGTTCAAATACCCAAATTCAATAATTTCCAAATTCTATTCCTTTCCCTAAGATTTCTCATCAACCAAACAGAAAAGCAAAAACTTACGCAAGAATCCATTTGCCATTAAGCAGAGTCAAAGTTTCAGTTGGCGCAGCAGTCGGATTCTTGGCCTCGAGCTGTGTAATAAGCTCAACGATTTCTGCTCTTGTCTCACTAGTCGCACTCAATCCACGATCGGTGCCATAAAACGAATCCACTAACGCTTTCTTCAAATTATCAATCTCCGTCAGTTCCTTTGGCTTCTCCTCCTCCACCACTGCAACAGGGGCAGCGCCGGATGCAACGGGGTCACCATTTTCCTCCTTATCAGGGCCCCACTCGTCGTCGTCCACGGCCCTAGTCAAAAACAAAGGCCGGGACCGAGTGAATTCCTGGATTGAACTCAAGGATTTTTTGGTAACTTTCTGGGAATTTTTTACCGAGTTCAGAGGAAGAATTGAAGGTTTTGTATTGAGCTGATGGCATGGCGGTATTCGTGAAAGAGTTTTGCATGGGAATTGGTTAACTTGAGCAAGTGAAGCCATTGGCTTTTCGAAAAACTTGTTCTCGCTTAACTGAAGAAACAGACACAGAACATCAGAACCAGAAAAACCAGCGCAAGGTAAGTCAGTATTAAATCTTGTCCAAAACTGCACCCCAGCCAAAGTTGTCGGAAATATTAACCAGTTTGGAGACGACTTTGTCCCTGTATTTTACCGCATCATTTGCAGTGATCGCGAGGGCAATATTGGATTCGGAGATTGCATTGCACAAACATCGGTAGGGACTCTTTGGACACGTGGACGTGAAGTTAGAGGACAAAGTTGGAAGATGAGAAGAAAATAAATAAGACGAATGAAGATCATGTGATTTGAGGCAGGAAAAAATTGGTATTTTGTTTTGAAATCGGTGGTCACATTTTTTAGGTGTAGGAATCAACTCCAGAATCTTCTGCCGTGTTCTCCTACCATTTCTACTTGTATTTTTTTTTATTAATAAAAATTATATTTTAAAACTCAATTAAAATTTTTAAAAACTTAAAATTATCTCAAATTTCTTGTTTGTAGATAATGATTGAATTGGAATTAACATATTTTAAAGAATTATTGGTATATTTATAATTATTTTATTTTTATTTAATTTTAAAATATTAATTTATAGAAAATGGTAGATAATTTTATTTTTAATAGTAATTAGAAGTTAAAAATTAGAATATCCCAATTTTAAAACGTATCCCTTATTTGGATCATGAGATTTGGACCGACCGAAAGGATGAGCAACGTACATTTATTTTAATCTTTAGAGGATTCCTTGTGGAGTTTTGTTTTCGATGGTGCGACACGTCGTCTTCATAATTTTTTGGGTAGACGATATGCCGTTTATAGATACAAGACCATACCGACACGTTGTTCCTTTCTTTGATATGGACTTGAGCCTTGGACCTTGAGCGAGCACCTAATAGGCCGCGTTGTGGCAAGTGTCAACAGCAGTTGGCCCCATTTTCAGTACAAACCCTCAATACTTGTGGTTGTTGCGCCACCCTCACTTCACGTGAAAGAAGGGACCCAGAAAAACATGCATCAAAGATTTGCTAAGACCAGCCAAACCCCAAGCATGATATCATCCACAGTCTAAACTAAAAAGCATGATGGTGAGCTTTTGGGGCAGGCTTAGGACTTACCAGGGCTATAGCGTCCACGTTAGCGGTCTTACAATTGATTGGACTGTTTAGACCAATCATTCATCCAAACTGCAGACAAACATGAATATTGTAACGAGAATATATGGCCGACTAAAACTGACTAGGATGCCAATAATTTGAATTAAGAACTAATTAATTAACTTATAATCGCGAAACTATGATTGTGATAATGATGCTACACCTACTACGTTAGGTATTGAAGTTGCCCAAAAGAATAAGCCTGCTCTTAGTTTTAATCCTCACTGCATAAGGTGGATATATGCATGTAACATGAGCTAGGTTTACGATTGTTCTGTTATTTTCTACTCGCAGCTATTGCCATTTAGCAAGTCGTCGGTACATGCGCCGACCTGAATGGCTTTTGACTCCATTTTCGGCCGGCGGACAATCGGCACAAGAATACAAAATCTCATGCTAGCTAGTAAAATACTTCGCAACTTGGTGTATAATACTCCAACTAAGGCAGTAAATAAATGAAACCGGTACTTGTGTTACTCTTAACTCCAAGAAAAAGGCCGGAATAAGAAAACCCGTAAAGCATTCCCATTTCCCCCTACTTCTTCTTCCTTTTTGTTCTCTGCTTCTCCTTCTATTTTGTCCTGGTTTGCTTCTCCAAATTCTTTTCATGCTGGCCATGAGCCTGCTGTCTCAGTATTTACTGTCTTCTTTACAACTAAGCGACAATCTTGCTTTCTTTGGATCCTATTCTTCACTTCATTAACTCTTTCGTATTGTCGTTATCATTTCAATGAATTAAACAAGAGCTGGGGGTTTTATTTCAATTCTTGAAGAAACTCACGAGACTTACACGGATGCAGTAAACAGTTCTGCACCCTGATGCAATTCAAAACAGTATGTCGTTTTTAATATTATCTATAAAAAAATCTATTTTTCTCGAGTTCTTTTTATATAGTATTTGTGCTTTCTTTTGTATTCTGAGTTGTTTTGGGGTCTGGGTATGCGTGAAAATGAGTCTACTGAGTCTAATATTGCAGGAATCGCCTGACAGAGAAAGAGAGTCAAGAACGATTCTGGCTTTTCTGAGGGAAAAAATGGACGGTGGTGACCGGATCAGAAGGAGAAGAGGAAGTCTAAAGGAGCGGCTAGGATTAAAAAGCATGGGCTGTTGTGGAGCCACCTGGGGTTTGAGACCAAACGCGATTAACCTGAGCGACTGCGAAGACGAAGAACAACGACAAGAAAGCGAACAGCAACTGGAGCAACAGGAACCAAGTCAAGAACAAGCAATTAACGCGGGACCGGACCTGTCCGAAAACATAGCGGGTCCAAGCTGCGTGAGGCGGGTTCCGCCAAGTTCGGGTGGAATGAATCTAGCGGCGGCTTTGGCAGCAGAGCGACATTTCCAGGCAGCCGAAGGAACCAACGTTGCGAGTCCCACTGCTGATAATACTGTGGGTCCTGTGGGAGGAGCACTCGAAACGCCGTTGCGAGTATCGTTGATGAGACTGTTGGCAGAAACGGACGTCTGTGATGGGGAAGAGAGAGCAGGAGGAGTGGGGAATGATTCAGTGTGCTGCGTGTGCATGGGGAGAAAAAAAGGTGCAGCATTTATCCCGTGTGGGCACACTTTTTGTAGGGTGTGTTCGAGGGAAATGCGGTTGAATCGAGGCTCTTGTCCCCTCTGCAACCGTTCAATCCTCGAAATTCTCGACATTTACTAATGATCGTCTTCGATCAACGGTGATGATGCCCCGAGGTTCATGTAGGATTTGTATTGGTTGAAGAGTAGTTCCAAGAAATGAAACTTGCCCATTTTAAAATTAGTGTAATACCAGCTTAAGGAAGAACTAATCCTACTTAATTATAGATTTTTAGGTAATGATTCAATATTAAAAAAATTTCTTAAATTTTTTTTCAAATTATAATATAATTTAATCAAAGTAATAAAAATTTTTAAAAAGATTCCAAATTGGTCATATTTAAACAGTGACTAAAGTCCTTTTTAGTGATAAATACATATTGTGATAATGATAGAAAAAGGAAAATCCAATAATCTCCCTAAGGATCTTAAACCAAGAATATCGATAATGATAGCAGGAGCTGCATGCTGAACCTTTAAATCTCTTTTAGGATCATAATTACCTTCAAAATAATGCCCATGATCTTTAAGACTCGCGCGTGTGAATATGTGTTGATGATCTTTTATATATATATATATATAAAGTCGGCAGCATCGATGTGCCATGGATAAGCACGAGATGACTTCGTTGAAAGCTTGGTGAAGAACAAATTATGAAAGAATTACTTGGCAGAACTGTAAGCATGTGATTGATTCTCTTGTGAGCTTGACATTGATATTTTCGCACTACATTGCTGGTATCAGGATAATCAATTGATAGAGTCGTTCGTTCGTTCGTTCGACTAAATTTTTATAATAAAATTTAAAATTAATTATATATTATTTTTTATTTAATATAAAATTCAATCCCATGTATAAATTGTACAATATCGTAAATAAGAATATTCCCCACCCACCGCCTGTCCGAGAAGTTTATAAATAAATACAAATTTTTGATCACTGCTAATGTAAGTTATGGGAAAACCAAAATTAAAAGCCTCTTTTGTTCGTGTTCACAACAAATCAGAAGAGCTGCCAATCACTTTCAATGGGATCAAATTTTTTGAAAATCTTCTTCCTTTTGTGATACTTGTTCGAATCTTAGTGGTCTCAGCAACATGACATGGACTGTTTTCTATCTCATTTTCCCCAGCATTTTCTCATGCTTTCCCGGGAAATGGGCCAAGTTTGCAACTCTCACGTTTGGTGTATGTGATATTGTCCCCTAAAACAAAGCATAATTGTGGAAAACAAACGTGGGTTAGTTACCAAATTGTGCTCTAAAACATGAGAATCACATGTCCTTTCAATGTAGGAATGTTTTATCGTAATCACCTTTCGGAGATCCCATCGTAAGCAAATTTCACTTGATTAAGAACCTCTCTAGTTTTAGAATTATTTTATGTTTCGATTTAACTGAAATTAAAATTAAAATTGTTTCTTAATCTTTATATTGCATTACCGACCAAAGATTACTGAGAATCCCGACTACAAAACTTTACATGGAATATATTAAAAGGAACAATTATCATTATCAGCCACCGATGTCAGCTATAATTCTTCTTATTGACCCCACAATTATTTTCAAAATTCGATTTGTACTTCAACTAATCTTCAATACCTAATCACATGCACGTTGAAATTTTTAAATAGACCTCATTTCGGATGTGTATTCCATTCAACCATAAAACTCTCTATATTGTAGCACTGATCAAGCACTCAGTCAATCACATTTTTGAATAACAAAGGTTAATCATATGATTAAATCGTATCAGTGATGGCCCCAGATCTGATTCAGGTTACAACGAAGATCTTAGAGTTTGACATTTGGATTGATTCCTGATAGTTTTCATGATTTGGACCTACAAGTAATGAACAACTGTATTACTCGATAGAATTGCAATGGCAGCCCAAGTTCATGCCTTGGTGTTTCCACCATGATCGGCTGGTCAATTATGTTCTCTTCTCGCAAGAACCAAGAGCCAAGATGATGACTGTTGAATTGGTATGGGATTCGGGATCACATCCAATTCGGATAATATATTGTAGTAAAACAGTGCATGTGCACTGTTCTTATGTGTGCCAATTGGGGATATGTGGTGACAAAAACTATTCACTACTCGCGTTCAGGCATGCATGCACTAGAAAATTTTGCAAAAAATTGGCATGAAACGATAGAGTTTTGAAGGTTCATATTGCTTCTTTTTTTTTCTTCTTCTTCTTCTTCTTTTTAATGCTAAGAAACTAGACCCAGAAAAAGAAAAAGGAGAAAGCAACAAAAGGAAAGAACTTATTCGGGAATTTTGAGGCCACAGACAAACGAGAAAAGCAAGCAAAAGAGAAGTTTCAAACAACCTGGAGATTGATCCTGGAGAGCCAAGGAATTACGATTAGAAATTTGTGTTTCAACAGTACACGAGCAATGCTTGATTTACAATACGAAATATTATAAGTGGATGCTCATAGCTTGCAATAAGTTAGTCTTGAATTATCAGGTGACAGTTCTGCATCTTCCATTTCAATGTAGGGTTTGATAGTGGTACAAACTTTCGAAGAGGTGACCCACATTTACAACTAATCTTGAACCCTTGTCTATATCAAATCTAGCTAAAACCCAACCTAAATTCATGTCTTGCTTTTAACATATACACACACATATATATATTCTCATAAATACTCAATAAGTGTAAACCATTCATAAAGTTAAAAGTAGAGAAAGCGTCGACTATAACATTAAAAGGTGGTTGTCTTGTCCCATATTCTCTATCACAAGCGTAGTTCAAACTAGTGTGGTAGATAGATCCAAGTAGGGACTTAGATTTTGTTTTCGTTATGTTCTATCAATCTTTTATTCTTTCACTTCATGAAAAAGACACCCACTTACAAATACTCAAAGCCAAGTAAGAATAAATAAGGTCATACTCTTGCCACTCCTTGCAAGCACTGACAAAAGGGAAGAAGTTCACAAGCAACACTCAAGAATAAACATCGCATGTGGCTTGAGGGTCCAATTCTCGCCAACTTACGAAGCACATAGATTCTCGTCAAGTACAGGGTTTCTTTTAATGCTAATAACTTGAAAGAGTAAACGACTTAAACTATTCTGTTAAACTAAAATTTTGCCTTTTGCTACCTTCCTTTACCGTAAATTAGTGAACATGCTACCACTTTCAGTTGCTCTTCTTCTCCTACATTTAGTGCATCAATGTCTTCCTTTCTCGTCCTAATAATAAAGTACTAAAAACAAAGGAAAAGCCAAAGTCTCTATGCAGCACAATAATGTACATGCTGTAACACCATTAAAAAAAACTTAACTCCGTACCAAGAACTCGAAATTCGTGACAAACCCTCCCCCTATCTCTATATTTACAACTCATTATCAAGAAGTAATGAATTACGATTCAATACCCACCTTCACTCGCCTTTCCACAATTATTCATTTGTAAGTGCATAAAGGAATTTGTGTGCTCGTGAGTGAGGACAGAAGGTAAGAATCAAGCAAGAAAAAGCTAGCAACCTCTAGACAGATAGCTAGCTATGTCCTCGATATCGATGATGCCTTTGCTTTAAGTGCGCATGATATATCTAGGATTAGACTGAGCAGTGCATTGTCCCACGTCTTTCTTACAATCTTTCACTCGGATTCACCTCTCACTTTCTCCATTTTCTTTAATTCGTTGCATGCTTTGTCTTCTCATTAATTTCAAGAAACCATGATTAATGCCATTCTACTGCTATCATATTGTGCCATAATTAGGTAAAAACAATGTCACTAAAGAAAAAGGGTATCGAATGTAAAGTAATTTGGCTACTTAATCAACATTCTGAACTCGGGTTACTTCATTCACAGTCATGTACAAGTTCATATCTTATAAACATACAAAGATTTGAATTTAAAATAAAATTGTAATCAAAATACAAACCTTTAATAATTCATAAATCTCCTTCAAAGTTTTTTTAATCCTTAATTTGGAAACAGAAACATAATCAATCAATAGAATTACTGTTGGCAACTTGGTTGCATTGAATGTCATTTTCCTTTGCCAAATCAAACGTAATGTTATTAATGGCAGGGTTAAACAACATTTCACCTTTGCTTGTTGATTGCGATCAGTTTCTTTATAGCAATTGCTTGAATACATACTAAACCCTCTTACGAGTTATGACAATGATTTCATTATCAAAATCACAGAAAAAGTACCTTTCGAAAACATTTTTAACATGAAAAAGGTAATAATATGTAAAGGGTATACGGAGGCGCCACCCTCTTTTTTGGCCACCAAAAACTGAGTCGGCAGGTCGATCGATCCATGTTCATCGTATTCTGAGTGCATTAGATACTCTTTCTCCAATATTATAACCCCTCCACCCACTTAATTAATTTATTAAATTTCCCCATAAAAAATGATATTCATGCAAAAGAGAGGCAGCTTACTAGATTTCCATTTGTTTTTTTCTTCTTTATTTAATCCTCGACGTCAAATGCATACAACAAGCTTAGAATTATTTTAACGAAATTATAGAGTGGCGGCCACTGTAAGGTTACCAGGTAAGGTTTCAAGAAAATAAAGAAGGCAAAGGGATGAACAGCCTCCGGGGTATGGCCCCACGAAAGCAATTGTTAAAAAAATAATGATAATAATAATAAAACAAAGGGAGATGAGATGAGAAGGGAAGAGAAGAGAAGAGAGAGATAGTCAATCTCATTTCCAGTAGGTCACGGCTCTCAGACAAAGTAGGTAGGGGTCCATTGAGATGTGATCTACATACATGCTCCACGAGTCCAGTTTATTCTTCCGTTTTATTTTTATATTTCAACTTCGATTAGATTTTGGTTCTTGTTCTTGTCTGAAAGGTTGTTTCCTGCAGCCTGCCCACCAATATTTTGTTATTTCCACTCCTTGCTTTCCTTCTTGCCTATAAATAGCAGCTCCTCGTAAGCTTATTTCTTACAGAAGCTAGAGTTTACAGTTATCAATAGTATACATAGAAAGAGAGAGAAAAAAAAATGGAGAATTTCCCACTTATCGACTTGTCGAAGCTCAATGGTGATGAGAGAAGTGCAACCATGGCGATGATCGATGATGCCTGTGTGAACTGGGGTTTCTTTGAGGTATACTGCACCGTTTTTCATGTCATATAATTTTGTGAAGTATTTTTTTTTCTTTTTTCTTATTTCTGTTTACTAGTTGCTGATGTGATTTTGTGTGTTGTTTTTGAAGTTGGTGAACCATGGAATATCTCATGAGCTGTTGGACACTGTGGAGAAGCTGACAAAAGAGCATTACAGGAAGTTTATGGAGCAAAGATTCAAGGAAATGGTAGCAAGTAAAGGTCTTGAAGCTGTTCAGTCTGAAGTCAGTGAATTGGACTGGGAAAGCACTTTCTTCTTGCGCCACCTTCCTGTTTCAAACATGTCTGAAATTCCTGACCTTGACGAAGATTACAGGTTTCAAAATTTGCTGCTACATAACAGATCTTCTTCTTTAGCGGAATAAAAATCTCTTCACGTCTTTAACTCCGTTGCTTTACTTTTACAGGAAGGTGATGAAGGATTTTACATCTGAATTGGAGAAGTTAGCTGAACAACTTTTGGAATTATTGTGTGAGAATCTTGGGCTGGAAAAAGGATACTTGAAAAATGTGTTTTATGGATCCAAAGGACCAACTTTTGGCACCAAGGTTAGCAATTATCCACCATGCCCTAAACCAGATCTGATCAAAGGACTCAGGGCACACACAGATGCTGGTGGCATAATTTTGCTCTTCCAGGATGACAAAGTTAGTGGTCTCCAGCTTCTCAAAGATGACCAGTGGATTGATGTTCCACCCATGAAACACTCCATTGTTATCAATCTCGGTGACCAGCTTGAGGTAATTATAAAGCAAAAGACGAATTAATTCTTAGTTTCAGATGTGATTTGATGCTGAAAAAGTGTTTTAAACATTTATTTAATATGTAATGCGTAGATTCCTTAATGATTATTCTAAACCCACTTGCTAAAAAGAGGTCATATAATGTATAGAAGTGGAAATTCTGTTGTTTTTTGTTCTTTAACTCTCGAGTTTTTACCCTAAACACATGGTTTTGTGTGTGTTGTTTCATTAGGTAATCACCAATGGGAAGTACAAGAGTGTTATGCACCGTGTGATTGCACAAACTGATGGAACCAGGATGTCCATAGCATCTTTTTACAACCCAGGAAGTGATGCTGTTATCTATCCAGCACCAGCATTGGTGGTGAAAGAAGATGAGAACGTTTATCCGAAATTTGTATTCGAGGATTACATGAAACTGTATGCTGGTCTGAAATTCCAGGCCAAGGAACCAAGATTTGAAGCCATGAAAACTGTGGAACCTGCCGTGAATCTGGGTCCAATCGCAACTGTTTGAATCCCCCAATGACCAAAAAAAGAAATGGGTTTGTGTGTGCCAGTTTGTTGATAAGTTTAGTCTACTGGTATGAGTGAAATTACTGTTCTATTCTGGGGGGATATGTAGTTGAAATATGATAAATAGTTTCAAATAAACCGAAAGCTTGGACTGATCGTAGTTTATGTGGAGTCAAAGTCTCTGGTGGTTGGGCTTGTGACGTGCTTCATCACGTATTTATTGTAGAAAGTGACCAAATGGAATCCTGGTTCATACATATGGACCCATATAAGATTATATTTGGCCTTATTTTACATGCTGTGCTTCGTTTTTTTGGGGGTCTTCCACTTCAGTTTCGTTTCTGCTTTTAGCTCACCTCCAAAGACCAAAACCGCCTGCCTATTCCTTTTCTTTTGATACTAATTTTCTCCTGAGTAAGATTAGAACGTAATTTTATCAATTGAATCGTCCTTTTCGGATACTAGAATATTCAAAGATTGATGTAAACAATAATCCAAGGGCAGTATTGATGACTCATTTCCACATTGAGTTGTCCATGCTCTGTAAAGAGAAGAATAAGTTGAAAGAACTGAATTGAGAACTGTTTCGCGCATCAAACAAGCAACATATAAATCATATTTCCCCTTTTATAATGCAGTGACAACAAGCTCTCTGAGTGGTTTTCACCCTTCTCCATTTGGCAATATTCCTCTAATTATAACCCATAAATATGCAAATCTCACCATATGTCCACAAACATTTTTCAAACTTCTGTAAGTGGGACAACAATAAACTCCACTAACCTAAATTTTGCTACCATAAAAAAATGCCTGAACATCATAAAGTAAAGCTACTGTATTATCAAAGACATACATACTGTCGTCTGAAAATAATAAATGAAAAAACATTTAAATAAGAATCACTAAATTTTCTTGTTACAGCTTTTCCTACACAGGACGAGGCCAGGGACCCACATTCTGGAATCTCTAATTGTATGAAATAACTGGAAATGCAGGCTCAATAATATGCTAAACTGACTGAAGTTTGATATACATATGTATGCATGCATGCATGCATGTGTGTATTCACATTGATCAAAGCAAGCAAACTATTATCGGGAAGCATCTGACTCTCGAGAATTAAGAAATCAATATTGAAAATTATAAACCATAAAACACCAAATAGTGCGGCCGACAAGCCAATAATCAAAGCCTAGGCACATATAAATGTTTATTTTAAACTCACCAGTGCTGCAAATAATTTATTAAACCTTCATCTTGAAGATTAACATGGGGGCCTTGAATCCGAAACCCCCAAGTACACCACTATCCAATATTGGCACCAAAATTTTCACTTAGGAAAGGAAAACCACCTTTAATTGTGGAAAGAAGTAAAAACTTTCTTTTCCAAGTACATTCTCATGATTAATTTTGATGGATGAATATGCAATGAAGCCACCATGCAAGCAGAAGTCGGTTGATATCAATTCTCTGGTGCTCGATTGGCCTCGTTGTTCTTATCAGCTTCACTGGTTGAAACAGTGCTTGAGTTCTGGACCTTTTTTTCCCCGCATTCTACTGCATCTCCATTGGAGCAATGATTCTTCAGAACCACTGAGATGTCATTTTCAGAAGCTCCAGCAAGCTTAAAGCGCTCAACAGCAGCATCAAGATTTTTCTTCCAACCACCCAGCCCTAATTTGCATTCGACTTGGGAACGCTCAAAAAGCATATTCCCCCAGAAGAGATGTATCTGGGATCTCATTACTGCTGCTTGTTCTGCTGCCTCGTCGGCTGAAATCTCACTCTGACCACCAGTTCCCAAAGGCTCTCCATCAGAAGCGCTTCCTTGTTGTTTCTTCCTCCTCTTCAACAATTCATCCCTCTTACTTGGATCTTTTAGCTCAATAGCTCTCTGCTCCTCCAGCTTCTCCCACATAATGGTTGCAGCTTTCATCTTTTCCTCAGCACTATCAAAAAGTTGAAGGGTTTCTGTTGCATCCCATCCTGAAAGATCAATTTTCTTAGCCAGTGCAAAAGACCAATGAAGTTTGGCCATTTCAAATTGCTGCTGCCCCAGTGCCAGCAAACCCTCATAGAAGTCAGGTTTGATCACAAGTGCCTCCTCATACTTTTCTTTGGCCAAGAAATATTCTTGCTTAACCCAGTCATAAGCCGTTTGAAGCTGAGTTGCCACTACATCCTTTCCAGCAGACTCGTCTAAGGGTATCCGTTTCCTTGCTGCACACATATGAACATTTCCCCAATTGAAGAAAGCCAAAGCAGCCACCTCCTGGAACTTTAAGGCAGCCTTGTCAAACAGACTTTGGGCTTCTTCGCTGGTTACGGTTTCCTCAAGAGCCTCTGAGCAGAGCTCCATGCCAAGTTCATGCAAGTCAATGTGAACATCTGGGTCAATACCAACATGGCTGCGGAAAAGTTGAGCAAACTCAAATAACCAATCATCCATCTCTACTTCCTTGCTCTCCGGATCTTCTGAAACTCCTGGTTTCTCCTTCGGAGCTTCTTTCCCCACCTTATCAATCTCAGTATCAGCAGCTTCGAGCACAGACTCACCAATAGAGGAATGAGACCCACTTTCATCTCCCTTACTTCCCTCACGGTCAAGAGGCTTCTTCTCCTCTTCTTCAAGCAATGGTGGCTCTTGTTCCAGACTCACCTCAACAATATGCAATCTCAACATCCCAACTGAATCAGATTGATCTGCTTCGGGCTCTTTTGTCATAAGGCTGTCTGCAGAGGACTCTGCCAGTCTAAGTTCTGCCGTACAGGTTATAGTTACCAAATCTCCATCATTATCCTTATACTTTATCAAAACTGACTTTGATGAAGGAAAACGCTTCCTCACAATCTCCCTTAACACTTTGAAACTGCAATTCACGGGCATCTGAGCAAGTCTTATGTCATGATCATAAACAAGCTTCAATGGCCTACATCTTATTGCCATGTCCAAAGGCTGGCCATGAGTGGATGATGACACAGATGAAGAAAAAGACTCTACTCTGTGGCTATCCTTAACTGGATTACCAGAAGATTTTGAAGAACCATTTGATGGCTTCAATGTAATCTTTGGCAATTGGCTTTTGGTCTCAGGACCATTTTCAGTAGTTGCATGCTGGAGCTTCGCTGGCTTGTTACCAGGAGGTATCATCAATCCCCCTGGCTGAGTTCCTGCCTTCTTTGCTCCAGGACGGGCAGGCAAACATGGTCCAAGGCCACCAATTGGGGCACCACGAACCGCAGAAGCCCCAAGGGCAGCAGGGGATGGGCGACTTTGGAGGTCCTGTTGAGCCTCCTGGCGAGGTCCCAAAGCAGTCCTCAAGCGTTGAGTAATCTCCAAAGCATCTCGGTGATTCGGATCAGCCCCTAACAACACCTGGACATCAAGCATCGCCATTTCATACTTCCCTATGGCCTCAAAAGCCCTGGCCCTCCTAAGTAGAGCTCGGACAAACCTAGGCTGAACTTGAAGTGCCATACTACACTCAGCAATCACAGTCTCATAATCTGTAGGTTTCATTTGCATCAAACAAGCAGCCTTATTGCTATGAAACACAGCTCGGTCTGGGTGGGTTCTCGGTGTAAGCCTAAGAGCATTATCATATTGTTCAAGGGCGCCCACATAATCCTTACTCTGAAACATCTTATTACCTTCTTCTTTCAGCTCATGGGCTCTCTTCAAAAAGATTGAAGGGTCCAAATCAACACCACCATTAGCATTTGCAGTTATTTTAGCATTAGAATTATCAACTGCAACTTGGTTTGCATTTGAACCACCCTTCTTTCTTCTACCTCCAGATTTCCCCATGTAACAATAAACCAAACTCCCTCACAACAAGAATATATCCTTATATACAACCTTCGATCAGATGAAAATACGATTTGAAAAACAGTCTCTTGTTGTTTTAAGGTAAATTTTTTTTACCTCTATACGAAAAACAAGAGAGAAAAAAGTTGTACTTACAAACGATAAATTAGATTTTGAGCCGTTCCTTTGAAGACTGCGAATCCGACTGCCGTGCGAGGGTTCCGGTCGAGAGAACTGGATTGGAAGCTTGATAAATCTTGGTAGCAGAGTTGAATTAATGGAAGTGGCAAACGAAGATTTTTGTGGGAAGAAGTCAGTGGAATTAAAACCGGAATTGAAACCCTAGTTAGTTTCTAATTGGATTTTAATCATCTATTTTGGATACTACTTTAAAGGTTATCCTGGACCGTCCGATTAATTGACTATTTTGGGAACATCTTTGATTTAGACCTTTCAGTTTGGATATTCATCATTTCATGGGGCACGGAATCGCAATGAATCCACGTGTCGCTGTCGTACGTGCAAAATGTAAATTATCATTATATCCATACCACAAAAGGCCCATGTACGGAGTTGTTAAGGGTACTTACGTAATTGCATGGATGTTAGGGTTTTTCTCTGCTAGTGCTCTATAAAGCGTCGCCTCTCGGTGTATTACTGGAGGGGCAGATGGTTCCTTTCTTCTATGGCCTGTGAAAAATTCTAAATTTGCTTGTATTTAAAAGAATTTTAGAAGGCATGCTTTCCTCTGTTCTCTTTGTTGGGTGGAAGACGATTTGTGTCTCTCCAGTTGGGAAGAACATTGAGGTAGAACAACATTAACGGCCGAGATATCGTTTCAGTCGTCACTTGTCTTGGTTGACGATTCGATTGTTGCTCGTCCACATTCATTCTTTGTCGTTTAACCCAGTTTTGATTCGACCTTCCATTTTCTCTCCTAAAATGGAGATTGGTCGGAATCGTTTTTTTTCTCATTTTTTACAGAACAGGGACAAGTTCATTGGTCTCAAGCAAGTATATTTAGCCCGTATTCTTTTGATTAATCAGATTAAAAGATGGTAGGCCATGGAAAAAGTCAAAAGCCAGGGCCTGAAAGCAATGCATGATAATATTTGAAATTATTTATAAACCATAGCCATCAAAACAATGTCAATGGGGGTGGAATACTGGTACTTTTCCTGGAAAATCAGAGCTTAAAGTTGATATGAAATATGAATTTCTCTTATTGGAAAGTAAAGAAAAGAAAGAAACCAGATCTACTATGATTTTTATTGAAAATAAGAGAAAATGAAGGCATTCTAGCAACGGCAAACTAATCATTCAGCTATTCAATGTATTGGGCTCAGCTCTTTGTTTCGGTAAATAACTCCGATCTGCGTGGCTATTGCATGTTCTGATATCTCGAGCACGAAATGTTCTGTAATCTTGAACATGAAAATGACATGGGTAAGTGTTTCAAGCTGGAAATATCAAACAACTCCATGAATCTCTGGTCTGATACCCTAGCTTTTGTAGCAGCAAACCTCTGGTACTCGTCAAATATTGAAGACAGGCACCATTTTTGCAGTTTCCTTAAGCACCCCACAACACAACCAGTACGGTGCTGCACAAGACATTGAGCCACAAATTAGAGGAAAATTTTGACTAGAAATTTAGTTCAAGGAAACATTTCAGTATTCAAGTACCTTTCCTCGTTTGCAATGAATTAGAACAGGGTGGTTTCTTTCATCTGGTATGGTACAGCAAATTACATGATGAGAAGGTTGTAAAATAATAACATAATATTATTTCCGGGCATAAATAAAATATAACATTAGTAATTCAAGTTTCTACATTACCAAGGACTACTTTCAGTGCTTCACGAATTGTTTCTTCTGGAATGTTTACAAAAGGCTCCTGTCCACATTGTTACGGATTTGAAGAATCAAATTTCAGTCGTGCGAATTTATTTCAGAAGAAACAATATTTGACCAATCACAATGCACGAATGAACATTTTGGTAGTTAATGTTACTACAAAGGAACAAAAGCAGGCCACGGATAACGTGGTCTAATATGCCACCAATTTTTGCATTCAAGACTAAGGTTTCATTTGGTATTGAGAGGTGGCTTTTAACTTCCTTTCAAAGCAAAGTAGAATCACCATAATACCAAACCAAGCCCAGGATTGCACAAATATATGGCAGAAGTTACTATTGTGGTACTGAAAAATCTAAGAAGCATATATGATACCTTTCTTGCTCTCATACCTATCTCAGCCTATCTAGTAGTTAATGCCCGGTTTAAAAGCTCATAATAATGTTGTTATACCTCCACATGCAGAAAACAATTTAAAGACCTAAAAGATGACTTTTTTTCAACTTCTAAAAGATTCATCATTACTCAAATTATATACTTTTGCACTCATGTCACGTCGAGGTACTACAGAAGAAAAAACTGCAAAGTTCGTTCCAATTTATAGTAATCCAATTTATAGTAATCGATTAGTTAACATGTTGGTTAGTTAACATGTTGGTTAACCGTATTCTAAAACACGGAAAAAAATCATTGACGTATCAAATTATCTATCGAGCTTTGAAAAAAATTCAACAAAAGACAAAAAAATTCAACAAAAGACAAAAAAATTCACTATCTGTTTTACATCAAGCAATACGTGGAGTAACTCCCAATATAGCAGTAAAAGCAAGACGTGTAGGCTGAATCGACTCATCAAGTTCCCATTGAAATAGGATCCGCACAAGGAAAAGCACTTGCCGTTCGTTGGTTATTAGGGGCATCCCAAAAACGTCCGGGTCGAAATATGGCTTTCAAATTAAATTCCGAATTAGTGGATGCTGCCAAAGGGAGTGGCAATGCCATACGCAAAAAGGAAGAGACTCATAGAATGGCAGAGGCAAATAGAGCTCTTGCGTCACTTTTAATGATATCTTCACTTTTTAATGATGTTATTAATAACACAAAAGGAATTGCAAATGGAGAACGAAATATATGCTGCAAGCATGGGTAGTAAGGGACAACTTCTTTAGTGACAGCCAGTGGATTTTGGGGTAAGTTCGAAGGTGGGCAGGAATATTAGTGTAAGGACTGATAGCTAGTTGTTATAATGATGATTTATACAACAAAATGAACCCAAGATAAGCGCATATAGACTGCAACTTATCTGGAACAAGGGACAAGGATACAAAGAAAACTATGCCTGGACCTAAACCGAAATCACCTGAACTCAGTTGCAACAAATAATCAAGAATTCAGTCTATTTTAATCCAGTATTCTCATTCCAATCCAGATATTGCCATTGAAGAAGAAACAAGAATTAGAGTGCTAGACTAAATAATAATTTGGACATAAACCTCAATCACCAAAATTCAGTCACATCAAATAATCAAGCAAGCCCGGTAAAAACCAACTCAGTGAGACAGGGAGTTCAACATAAACGTCACAGAGCACAAAGCAGACTAAATTCCACAATAACAGAGAATAACCACATAGGAAGCATAGAACATGCATTAATTTACAAACTCTGTTCTTTATAACTAAACAGATCCGACAGATTTCAAAAGCTCATCTAACAACTAGCCTTTTAGGTAATAAAAGAATGCAACAAATATCAGTTATGTTCCAAAGAATTTACATGAATGCATTGTTGATTAGATACTTAAAGAGATAATGTTACTACACGTGATTGTCAATCCAAACATAAACAACATAGTTATAGGAAATTTAGGTAATTATATACCTGTAAAAAAATGTAAATTCTATCACATAACATAACGGGGATCCATTTGGACAATCGTATGTAAAAGAATGAATTTTATTGAAAAAGACAAAAAAAAATTGGCTGAAATCAATATCATACCTTGCCACCATCAATGCCAAACTGAAAAAGCCGGATCCCATTCGCTTTCAGGAACTCACTATTCAAGTCCGGATAAGGCTCAGGGCACAAATATCTAACAAAATAATAAAATATGCAATCATGCAAGGAAAAAAAATTATTTCATAATTGGAATATTTGAACATCTCCAGTGTTTATGCGCTTATAAAAGCAACTCTTAAATTCCAAACTTGAAATTTTATTCAAGTATTATCGTAAGTATGTGATAAAATATCTAAATTTGACCGAGAAGGAGAGGAAATTTTTCGTCGAAAATGTTTTCAATGAGAATGGACGAGAATTCTCGTCCCAACGCATTAATTATCAACCCCCTGGAAAAACCGAAAGAGATAAAATTTACTCACAGGACAGAACGGAGCCCTAGGGACTTCAAGAAGCTGAAATTGGCAGAATCAGGAAAACCAGACCGGAAGATGCCGTTATCGACAATCGCAAAATTAAACGGCGGCACTAACAATTCTTCATCATCTCTATCATTCTGGTCAATTCCATTCACCGAACCCCGCGACTTCTCCGTTCGACTTGCCTCCATTCCCGCGCCAATCTCTCCACCAAAGCCGTCAGTCAACCTTCATATCTTTCCCGCCAAAAATTTTAAAAAAATTGAATTGTAATTCTGATTTTGATAAGAATTCCAGTCGTTATACAGAGAACCTCCAATAGGACCTCCGGATGTGAATCTCAGAATCCTCGCCCTCTATACAGTGCCAAAAAGGCAGATTTTATAGGCGGGGGGTGTGGCGTGTCTCGGCGTACATAAAAGTTTTTATTTAATATTTTATTTTATTTTTATATGAAAAAAAAATACTGATTGTTGAATGTTGATAGATAAGGAAAGGGGCCATCTCCGGGTCAAACGCGGCGCCCAGAAAGTAATGATTTCTAACCAATAACATGAGTACACGTATAAAGTTCATTAAATTAAAGTCTTTTAAATTTTTTATTTTTCCCTTCAAAGGAAGGAACACGGATGGCGCTTGTCTTTTCGAGGGGCCTAATTTTCTCTGTGAAGGAAAACGATTTCTGAACTGATTAGGTAATCTCCTCTTAAAGAAAATGGATCTCTTAGATGATCCACGGACAACCGTTTGACATTGAAGTTACAATTTTTTTGGCTAGGAAGGTTGGCATAACAGTGGGATGGCTACTGGTTTTTTTTTAAAATTTTTGTCTGTTGCTTTGTCTGCGTATTCCCTTGTACAGTATGAGCAAATTGGTTCAAGTTATGCCACTTATCTGATAATATGATGATAAAGATGACACAGAATTTGGGTTCCGTAGCTCTACGAGATGGAGAAATGAGTCTTAAGACTCTCCTAGCATTTCATGTTCGGTGGCATATAGAGATTAATAATCGACAAGAGTAGAGAAGGGGCAAGGCCTAATAGTTCAGAAAATTATTGTAAAAGTCTTCTCTTGATTTTACCTTTCAGGCTGCGAGAAGAAGAACTTTAATTGCTCCTTGACTGTTCGAAGTTATCATTGTTGGGCTATGACTCTTCTAGTACACGGCACTGGTGAAATAGGGAACCAAAAAACCATTTCCATGGCCCGCATCAGAAACCGAACCATGGGAAGCAGCCGGTTTGGAGATCGCCTGCAAATGTACGGATAAAATTGAATTACTCGAATGATTTGGTGCCAGAATGCCTGATCATTTGTTGTTTCCCAACCTTGTGATACACAAAAGCTTCATTTGTTTCACTTGCACAGGCTATGTATTTACTGTTCACAGTAAGACCAACAAAATTCTTCTCATTCTTGTGGTCTCTAAAAGTTCGCAGCTAAGAAAACTACAAAACATGAAAGATCAATGTCAGTTTGTATATTGTAGATCAATTCTTATGGTAATTTCAGCAATAACCCATCAATGCACTTGAGAAAAAATGATCACAGTGACAAAAACCCTGAAATGGAAGAGAGGGTCATGGCCCGATAACTTACAGGCAAATTTTCCTTTACATCCCACAAGCGCAATGTGCGGATGCCAGTCCATCGTTGGACAAAAATTTCACATATGATACAGTTTTCTTGTGCCCACTGAAAACATAGAGAGGTTGGCTAACATTTCTCAGGTCATAGTAGTGAATGCAGTGATCTGCTGAACCCACCTGCAAACACTTCAAATATCAGCCACAATTTATCTAATAAGTTATCCAGGTTTCAGCATAAAGGTTACAGAATTTTTAATCTGACATTGGTAGAAGAAAATGTATACATAGATGTACATAAACTAACTTATATAAATTTTAAAATATTATCATGCTCGTATTCTTTTCGGAGGATATGGGGCTCAAGAGAAGAAAACTATAATCACAGCTTTTAATTCTTTGAGCACGTTGAAGTTTTGAGTTAGATAAAGAAAAGATTAAGGAAGACACCGCCACATGAATTATGCAGTAGCTGTTGCTTGGTACAACAAATTTCAACTTGCAAAATATACTTAAGCAGAGAACTAGTTATACCTGCAACATATATTTCTCAAATGCAAACTCTTACAATATCATGTTTAATACCCTTGCAGTCATCCACTCTACAAGTACCCTTGCAGTCATCACTACCAGATACTTGCATTGAAGGTTCAGTGCATGAAAAATCGACATTCCAGGCATGTTTTTCATGCTCATCATAGTCCATCACACTCTAGGAGGAAAACAGGCTCGTTAATTCAGATCAATAATAAAAAGGTACTAGAAAGACTAAAACCATATGCATGAACGAGCAACACATATTGAGGCTAAAAGAAATGATTAGCTAGCATTTATACTTGATAATATTTCTACTAACCTTGAGATAATATTGGCAACATGGAACATACCCCGTGCGTGAGTTCTGCAATAACCCTCAGTTGGACTGTTTTAACAGCAAAACATAAAATAAAAGTAACTAAAGCAAAGAATAAATGAATGCAGCAACTAAGTGATACACGTAAATTTTTCTTCAATGAAACAGAAAACTAGAACTGCAATCAGTACAGCAAGAATTATTCATCTGTACAGTTAGCATGGACTGAAATTCCTAGAGAGCAGGATGGTAACCTTCTCTCCTCATTGCAGACGAGTCCCTTTCTTCCTATTTCTGATCCAATCCCGCCGCTCTCTGTCAAATACAAGATTTTAGGGGTAACTTCGAAAGAAATGTAAAAAAAATCACTTTAAATTTACAATGTGACGAACCTGAGCATGGACTCAGTCATTTTCTTGCTCTAGTCACCCCTGATTGAGAAGCATATTGTGAATCAGACCCACCATAAGCTTCCCTTGTTCACAGTTCTTGGGAGATTACTTGAGTCTTCCCATTAGTCTTCTTGCTCAGTGTATCAGATTAACCTATCCAGCTTTATATATCACTGGCAGTATCGATATCATCAAGTGTCCTTAATTTTCCTAAGCACCTCCCCCTCCCTCTCCCCCATTGACAAATTACATCAAATAAGCTTGAAACTAAAAATCATTTGTTAAACCAGATGAGAGATGTTTGACGATTAGATAGCACAAGTGAAATTATGCCGTAAACGGCACAAGGCACTCAATTCGTGCAACTAGAGAATAACAGAGCATCAAAGCCCAAATTTACAAGTAAATCCGTCCATCTTTAACCAAATCAAGTCAATTTAAGTTCCATTTTAAAGCTCAAAACAGCTCTCATTGCATCAGCAATTTGTCACTAATCTTTTCTGGTTACTTCTTAAGACGAAAATTCATCAATTTATGCCAGGATTTTGTTTGAGAACTGCCATTGACATTCTATACTGTTTTAGCATACATCCAACGAAGTCCAGAATATTGAACATTTACCAGCCAGTAAGACACTGTCCACAAATCACCGAAACAACTACTAATGTAAGACTATATATACATATATAAATTTGAAGTCCAAGAGCCTTATTGAGCTCTTCAAGCTTTTGCTTCCTCGGACAATACAAAAAGTCACCTAGAATTTGCATATTCGTCTCATTCTTTCACTTGCTCCACCTGACTCTTCTTCTCTACAAGCAGAGACAGTAGCCCATCTAGCTCCTTAACTGATCTCACTGTCTAACGATCACAAACGCAAGTCATTCGATCAAATGAAAATCAGTCAGTCACAACTAATCCAAGCATCTGCAGATACATCCGAAAAATCATCATAATATTCAGCAGTTAATTTTGATTGTCATCACTGTTTGTAGCTAAGTTTTTTGAACTAGCTATTACAACTGACCCTGTTCTAGTGGCAGGCAAAGATTCCCAACAGGAGATGCAGCGCTCTCTATTTGACGAGCAGATGTTTTCTTCAGCGACTGCAAAACTCAAAACTAACAATCATCAAAGCATTATCACTTTGTTAGATAAAATTTGTCAAAACTGACTAGAAATGCAAACAAGCAAACCTTATTAAGCAGTTAATTAGGTAAAATATGTTTGATAGGGAGATAATAACCATAGCAAGGACCATCGCTCTTGTTTCTCAAATGAGTGAATTTGCACGTGTAACAGAAACTATATGCACACGTCAATCTGCATGCACATCGAACTCAGCGTGCCCTCGTCCACCCACTCTTCCTCAGCCACTAGCGTCGGCGGTTACCGTGACTTACCCGTGTGTTTCCGGACACGATGGACACGATTCCGATTTCAAGGCCGGAACCACAGCGCCGGCCGCTGAGCTCTCTCCCATTAGAAAAGGAATCGTTTTGTTAAAAAAAAATCCCTGTATTTCAAATTTTCTTAATTTTTGACTCTGCTTTTCTGTATCAAACGGGAAATGCAAGTCGGAATGCGTATACAGAATTGGTTTGATTTACGAGTACTACTCGTTGAATGAGAGTGAAGTTTGTGAGGGTGAAAACCTCCCACGTTAGGCGGGGAAATTCGTGCGTACGTTTCCTTGAAATGGAAGAAACAATGTTCCTAGATCAAACGACATCGTTTAAGCTTTTTCATTTTCTACTCCTTACTATGGAACAAGCGTTAATTGAATGAAATAAAATCATGGAGTCCAATACACGAAACAACTTAGATAAAGGAATGAAAGAGGCAAAAGTTTAAATGATAACCAGAGAAACCAGTGAACAATAACTGTGGTTACATTATATATACTGAATCTGTGTCCTTTCTTTCTGTGTATGCAACTCTATCATTATTTGTAAATTCTAAGCAAATTTCTCATTCTACTCTTCCAAGCAAGAGGGACCTTAATTTTGTGTCACTTGGGGAGATATAACAGCTTTCTTTATACAATCTACAATTCCTTCACAATCTGCTGGAGAAACAACACAGCCAGACTTGTCTTCAATCTCAAAATCATCCTCCGAATAAGAATGAGGGGAGCGAAGGTTTCCATGTGTCTGACAAGCCTTCATTGTCTTACAATGTTCAGCTTCATCATCTCTAATGTTTAAAAACACATCGTACAGATTATCTGAGAACAAAAAAGAAATTGGAAAATTATATTAAAATTTCTATCACAAGGAAACGACTTGTGTAATGAGCTCTTATGATCAATTACACCATGCAATGCTGTGAATGAAAAAACTTCACGTCCTGCAGACTACTACAATGGTGTAGAGATTGAACTACTTAACAACAAAAGGAATGTAGGTATACCTATTTTTGGTCTTCGAGATTTGGGTGCTCTGGCAGTTTGAAATTCATCTGGGTAAAAATAAGGACAACTCATTAAAAACTAGATATGGGTCTACAGGTCGTCTACAGGTTGTAAGAAAACAAACTCACCAAACAAGTACAAGTCGCCTCCAGTGTAGTACTTAACAGCAACCTCTGGTGCAGGCATCATTTTCAACTCCTCTGTAAGGAAAATGGACAGAGAAAATCAAAACTAGCAAAAATTTATACTGCTTGTGTTATGAATTCTAAGCAAGGGAGTCAATTTAATCGCTTTGTTTCAACTTAATGTCAACATAAAGTACATCCACAAGTGCAACAAACTAAGCCTACCGACATATTAATAACTCTTTACCTCCTTGGGCCTTGATAAATTTATCATAAGTTTCAAAAGCATGGCTCTCCACGCATTCTGAAAAATGATCTGCACAAGTGAAAAATCAAATGTATTGAAATATGCGTTTGAAGATAAATGAAAAATGTGAGCTTATTCTTAAATCATCTTCCTACAATGCCTCCTGTGCACTGCTGAAAATACCTCAGAACTGTGCAGGGGAAAAGTAACCATTCAGGGATTACTACAAAAGCATAATTTCAGGATGCATGAGAGAAAATATAGGAATGAATTACTAAAAGATAAAATCCAAATTGGCATACTTACATGCCATCCTTGGGCTTAATGCATACATGAGGACTGTCACAATATAATAAATGATTGCTATATGTTGAGCAAGAAAGCGATCAAACCACCAAGCATTTCCACCCAATTCCTGCAACCAAATGCTCAAAAACAAAACAAATGTGCCAGTAGTAACACAATATTTCAGATTATTTTGGAGCATAAATTGGCAGTATGGTTGATTAGATTAAGCCAAGGGAAAAGATCAGCAGATTGTTTTGTGATTTAAGAAGAACAAAGTAATTTAAAAGGCCTCCATTGTGTCTCATTAGGTGAGCCCATTTTCGTCCTCAATCCACTCTGGTCCTGAGACATAGCCTTTTGCTCACTGTTGTTATGTTTTATTTTCATTAGGTTATGGAAACGTCAGCCAAGATATGTATCGTGGACAGAGAGAACTGGAGGCGGGTGGTATAAAGATTAACATGACAAAATACAGTGGATTTTTGGAGAATATAATATGGTGTCTGCCCTATGTAACAGGTTGAGCCCCTTAAAATGATCTCATATACACAAAGAGTATGAAGACGAATGTAATGCAAACGTTTAATAACAGAAGCCTTACTTCCATAATGAGCAAGTGGTGCATCTCATTCCAACTCTCAGCAAAATGGACTTTCAAATAATCTGCTCTTCTCCACCAACCAAAACTCTCGTACATGTGCAGAACAGAAATAAAGGCTGTCATAGAAGCAAAATAATGCTGTCAAGTCAAAACTAATAGCAATATGACTGCAAATGAAAATTTTTATACAGCTCAGTATTATTGAAGATCAACCACTAAGGTCTGAAAACATCCAAAATTCCTCCTAATGGAATAAATGCACAACTGAACAAAACGATTACTTGAGCATACCTTCCACCCAGGCCATCACAATACATTTTGAATTGGAGAAAAGGAAATTATGGGCCACTGCTTACCATGGTGCATATACCAAATTAATAGCAAGTTCAATAACAAGTGACCAATCGATTGATTATTTTTCAAAGGACCTCCCAGTTTGCCACAATGTTTGTGCAAGATAAATCTATTACTCTAAATTCCATAATCTATCAAGTGATGATGCATGTTAGTGCAAGTCTCCTTGTCCAAACAAGCAAAAGTAAACTATCACACCGTCTTGCAGTATCTTCATACTTCACAATCATATAAAGCACTTCAAGCTCATCCAGCTTGCAAAAGAAATCCCTATGTTGGCTACGAATGCTCTTCAGACATTCCAAGTAAAATTTAAAGAAGCGACTGACAGCACTCACCAAAATAGGGAACTCTTGCAATAGTTTCAAGTACAAAGAACCTTGCATAATCTCGGTCATGGTACAATGTATCGAGTACCTTTATCACTGAATCCTGGAATGATCACTACACTTTATTAGATATCCAAGCCTTCATATGCATATGCCATAAATAAGAAATTAGATGCATTTATAAGTATACAAATACTCTTTTAAAGATCATTTTTTAGGCTAATTATAGAAAACTACAATCATGTGCATATGCTACTTAAAATATAAAACATAAATGAAATGAACTTTCCAATTCAACAAATACTTGGCGACCATGATAATAAACCGACTATATCCAGAACTTGTAGAGGAAATAAAATTACCGTAAGAAAGATGTTAACAGATTGTTCAAACTTGATAATCCATCTGTCCAATGCACTAGATGACCGAGTATCCGATGGCCTCCCGAGACTTCCTTTTTCTTCACCATGGGGAAAATTCATGACCTCAAATGACTCCTCTACAACCATTTCCTCCTCATCATCTTGGAAAACCGTCGCTTGTACTCGACACAACTTCCTAACAAGAAGTGAAAAAAATAAAACAAAAAAGAAAATTCAGCAAAATTTGATTAGAGATATTCGTCGAAAACAAACCTGGAGAGACATCGATGCGAAGAAAGAGGAGGATTGCAACGCAAAGTGTTACGGGAGTTGAAAGAAGCTAAACTCATACGATTTGTTGATTTAATGGACGAAACAGCTGTAATTGCAAACACCGATGAAGAAAGAGTTGCAGTCATTTCTGCAACCAATTCTTCGGTTATAGAGAGAAGAGAAATGATAATCTATAAACAAAGTGTAGCTGGCCGACGGAGGCAAGATTTTTAGAAGATCAAATTCGTCGAATTAGCGAAAGAGATTTTCAGGGAAAAGTGTTTGGCGGTATTTGGTTAGGCAACGTTTGGCGGTTTGGGTGGGCGCCTATTCCTGGATATGCTTGCCGGGTCCGAGCCTGTTACGGCAAAGTCAGCTTTTAACCCATTACTTTATTTTAAGATTCGCGGATTCGGTGAACTCGAACCTCAAATCTACGGACCAAAGTCAACTTTTAACCCATTACTTTATTTAAGATTCGCGGATTCGGTGAACTCGAGACCTCGAATCTACGGGCTCAAAACCTTTGGTCCAGCGCAATTCACTTGACGAGCTAAATGGGTCGGACTTGTGAAAATAGTGGGTCAAATTACGGACCCAGTTACCCAATCTGTTTCAAACCTCTGGTGCAGATCCTGGCCCACCAGCGGGGTCTACTGAGAAGCAAAATTGTGGTCACTTTTTTTTTAAAAAATATATGGAGTTGGGATAATAACATTCAGATCCCTACATTTTAATAGTTTCATAAATTCAACATAATTTGTTTATTTAATCAAATAAGTCTTAACTTGAATTCTAAAAAAAAGAATACAATTATAAGGTAGCCCAAAATTTTATATCCAATGCATATTTACCCACAATTTTTATTAAAGATGTCTTTCTCTGAGTTTTGAATAGCAATGATAATAGACTAAAAATTACAATTCTCATTTTTAGCGTGTTTTACAAAATAATGGTAAGTTATTATCAAAAAATATTTAAACCCGTCGGTCCATCTTTGTTCTTAAACCATTTATAAAAACAAAATCAAATAAAATGTCATTCTCTATCTCAACAAGTAAAATTGACATCCTTAAATTCAAAAAAATTGAACTCATGCCCTCCACTTGAGGGCATTAATACTAATCAATAATATTAGGGTGGTTAAGTCACTAGTTATTCTTGTATTCAAAATTTGAGATTATAAAGTTAATTTAATCATTTCAATAGTAGCAAAAACTTGTTTGACATAAATAAATAAATTACATATGTTTTTATAATAATATAAAAAACTAAGGACCCCAATGTTATTAAGTTTAAAAATGGGGTTTAAAGACAAAACACATGCTAACCTTTGAGGGTGACAATTACAGGTGGTGGAGCAAACAAGCAGAGCTGAACGGTAGATTTCTGTCGACTTCAACCGACCTGTCATCCGAACATATCCTAAATAGTTCTCTCACCTGTGCAAGAGGTGCTTGATCTTGAATTAGCTGTAAAAAACCTCTTTCTTTGCCCGTTTTGAATGTTAAAACTACCACTTCTCAAGAACCCCCGTCACGTGATTTTCTCGAGAAAATTAAAGATGAAACAAAACTTTGCAGGTATCATGTGAAAATGATCACGTTTTTTTCAGGTTTTGCGCGGACACTATGGTAATAGAAAAGCTGAAGGGTTTATTGAAAATTGGGTAACGGCAGTAAAATTTGTGGCAGAGACAGGCCACCTGATTCATCATACAAGGGTACCAAAAACAGCTATGCCAGGTATGCACGTTATTAAATTAAGATTAAAATTTATTTTATGATTACTTCTCTGTATGACTTTCTTGAAAAGGGAAGAGAAATAATTAGAAATTTGGTAACAACCCCTTTCTGGATATTCTCCTCATGATTATACCAATAATTTTGCTTATATGAACTCTTCGAGGACGAAGAAGACTCTGATTCTGAGTACTTCAACAAAGTTTCCGACGAAATTATGGAAGATGAAAGACAGTCTTTCCTGTCCAGAAACAAGGCAGAAATTAATAATTTTAGCCACCCAGGAGTTGAATTGAAGAGTTTTACAACTTGTCTGAAATTGGTTTGTGTTGACCAATCTAATATTTGGAAAGTTGGTGTTTCATGGTCAATTTTCTTTCTTCTTGCCATCGGTTCTCCTCTGGTTTCTCATTTTGTTCTGTTATGTTCAACCTGCGATAGTAATCATCAACGACCTTACGACGGCATCGTGCAATTATCTCTTTCGATTTTTGCTACCATCTCGTTTATTAGTCTCTCTTCTTGGTCTCGCAAGTATGGCCTCAATCGGTTTCTGTTTCTCGACAAATTATCCGACGAGAGTGCCAAAGTTCGGGAGGGATACGCAGCACAGCTCAGAGTATGTTTCTCCTAATTTATTTTCATTTTTTGAATGTATTGAAGCCCTAAATTCAAGTCAATTATGTGTTTGCTTTAAATCTGTGTTCATGAATTTGCGTCTGCTTCTATGAAAACTTCTTTTCTTGAATTTATTTTCGATATATCAGAATCTATCTCCATAACGGTATGATCCCATAGAACAGTTTCTCCTATTGTTTGAAATCTTTTATGTGGCATCCATTATTGCAATGTTTTTCAGTTATTCCCCTAAATTTGGTGTGAACAGGAGAAATGTTAATCCTGATAATTGGGAATTTTGCTTTTAATGTATTAATATGAATGTGAATTTTATAAATCTTGCAGAGATCAATGAAGCTTCTGAGTATATTTGTGCTCCCCTGTTTCGCATTCGAGTGTGCCTATAGAATCTGGTGGTATGCAACAGGAGCATCAGAAATACCTTATTTTTTCAACATGTATGCCAGTGATATAATTGCCTGCGCGTTGCAGCTCCTATCGTGGCTATATCGAATATCAATTTATGTCCTTTCTTGCATTCTTTTTCAACTCATTTGTTATCTGCATATTCTCAAAATGGAAGACTTTGCTCAGTTTTTTCAAAAAGAAACTGAGGTGGGTTCAATCTTGAAAGAGCATCTCAGAATCAGAAGAAATCTTAGGGTCATAAGCCACCGGTTTAGAGCATTCATTTTGTTGTCTCTTCTTCTCGTCACTGCGAGCCAATTCATTTCTCTGCTTCTGACCACCCGGTCCAGTGCCAACAACAATATATTTGAGGCTGGAGAACTTGCTGTAAGCCTTTACATCACAATATACAATCTGGAAATTTGCTTGCTTGTAATGTAATTTGATGTATTTTTCTTATTTTTTCACAGTTATGCTCCATAAGCCTGGTGACAGGACTCTTCATCTGCCTGCGTAGTGCGACAAAGATCACACATAGAGCACAATCCATTACAAGCCTTGCTGCAAAATGGCATGTCTGTGCAACAATCAACTCTTTTGATGAGCTTGATGGTGAGACACCAACGGCTCAAATTTCTTCCTCCCCGTTTTTTCCCGTCACTGCTGATTGGGAATCGGACGACGAAGAAGTAGATGGAGATGATGATCTAGATAATGCCAGAATTATGCCTATTTATGCACGTACCATTTCTTTCCAAAAGAGACAAGCTCTTGGTAAGTGAAAACAGAGTAATTAAGTGCTTTCGGCAAAATTTGATGTGCGATACATACCAGTGATCATCAAATTGTTGGTTTGTGATGCAGTGACTTATTTGGAAAACAATCGAGCAGGAATCACAGTGTTTGGATTCATGCTGGATAGAACTTGGCTTCATACCATATTTGGGATAGAGCTAGCCCTATTGCTCTGGTTGCTCAACAAGACAATTGGTAATTTCTCAATCTCTTAAAGTTATGCAAAATAAGATTCTTCATCCTTCTCGCCTTTACCTTGATTTTATTTTATTTTTTCTATTTCAACAGTGAACTGGAGTTGAAAGTTCATAGATTGAGTCAACAAAACTGAATCCAAGAGGATCATCTATGGTAGCTTGTGAGCATCGTTCATAAAGTTTGAAGACAGAAATGCCTTTAGGGAGCCTAATTTGAAGCAGTTGCCGGATATTTCAAAGCAAAAGAGTTTCAAATACTTCAAAATCAAAGGGTTAGATCTCAAATATGTATCAGAGTAATTGAAACTTAAGAAATCAGCCGTCTGCTTGAACATCACAAGGCGATCATCAAATATCATTTTATCTGTTTCACAGATATAGCAGATGAAATAAGCATGCATAGCTTCTCGTAGTGTTTCAAAGAACTTCCAACCTTTTCTGAGTGGATTGAACTGAGCTTTTATGTTTACTTGATACCAACACTGCGTTAAAAGTGATAGAAGATCTGAAGTTCTCTTTTATGTACCATTTCACATGATTTTGGGCTGTAGATGTTTGATTGGAAATTATTAAATATCACTTGAATGTTAGCTCGTTTGCAAGGTCATTTCCTGAAAGGACAAAGTCCTTTTGAGTCTCATGTTGAGGGCTATAAGTCGCTTCTAGTCTAAATTTTAGAACGACAAATCGTGTTTAGCCGAATCTGAAGGACGATCAATCGGTTTTATTCTTGTAAAGCAGACACACTACATAATGTATTAAAACATTACGATACATAGAGTGCATCAAAATTATTCCAGTCGCTTCCTCTCATCGCATTTCCGCGATACTCAAAATCCAATTCTGCACAGAACCAAAAACTGTTACCACAAATTAAACAAAATGCTTGAGTACGGATAATTCAATCTCCTCCACAACAATGAAGAGGGGAAGAAGTTATTTTACTTGCTGCAATCAACATCCGGGTCAATCGGCACTGAAACTTTGACGCCACACAAATCTGGAAGTTGCTTAGCTTTATCAGGCTTAACCCCGACAGCCCGTCCAGCTTTTTTCAAGCATTCGCAAATATCCTGGCGATCTTCTTTCGTTTTAGCCTGATCGCTCACATTTTTCAGGCCTAAACAACACGCCGCTGTGGGCTTGTTCTCGCCGTCGACCAGGAACGGCTTACAAGGCATCAGTGCGGCAATAGCCTCGTTGCATGACATTGCATGCACGGGTTTCGCAACCTGCAGAACTACTAAGGCTAAAGCCAAAGCCAAAACAGACAAACCCATCATTTTCTTCCCCATTTTTTTTGCTGCTAACCTTCCCATGAATCGATTAACTATTTGTTAGCTTGGATGTGTGAAGAGAATAGTGTGAGGAGGTGATTTATAGGGTTAATGCAGTTCGATCTGTAGCAGACGTGGCGATGATGACTTATCATTTGCCATGTTTGGAAAACTTAACATTGACTACTGAGGTACCACTTTGTTATTGAAGTAAACATCTTTCTTTTGTAAAGTTACCTTACTTTAAGATACTATATATACATATGAATCATTTTCTTATAAAGTACTGCTTCTATAGTTATTATGAGTTGTCATTTTCCTTATTAGGACAAGATAGTGTTTGAGTTAAGCACCTCTTTATCATCTGTATACTTTGATATAAAATTTAGAATACGAAACGAAAAGTTTGAACAGTATATTTTACTTAAAATTTATTATATTAAAATTAATAATACATGTATAAAAATATAATCTTTTATAGATATGATTATTTTAATGAAGATGTGGCTTCAGATGATTCTTCCATGTGCATTTTCAACGGCAGCGTCATGAATCAGGGTTGGTGTTGGACGGACAAGTCATTTTGTTGCCACTTGATGCTAAGATTTTAGTCTCACTATACGACAAGTCATTGAGAGGCCCTTTGTTAAAATGACAAATCATCTTTAATTGACAGTGACCAGTGATTATAAAATGGCTTGTAGTTTAGTAGTTGGTATGATCGTCCTAAAGACTGATAAGTCGTCTAGAAACCATTTATTAAATGACACGCCGTTTTTAATTTCATAACGAGGAGCTAGAGGGCATCTTCTATAAGTAAACGATAAGTCGCGCACGTTTCTCTTCATGGTAACGACAAAACATTGCAAACGCATATGTTGGAACGACAAACCATGTCCATGATGCAATCCGATTTCTACATAATCTGAAATCGAGATCTTATTTTATGAAATCCAAGACTGCACAAAATAGAGAGAAAACATAATCAGTTAATTATCTTTGCAATCCTCTTAGATCAAACACAGAGAGTCGAAATCGCGAACGATAAGGCTGCCACGAAAGAAGATCGACGGGAAATCTGCAAATGCTTCTGCAAATGCTTGAAAAACACTGGACCAGCTTTGGGAGTTAAGACTGAGAAAGCTAAGCAAATGCCAGGCTTGTGGAATTATTATACCAGTGCCTATAGATCCTGATGTAGACTGCAACACGTAACGGAGCTGTCTTGTTGTTTTCCTTTTGTTATCTTTGTCTGAAGAGATCTAAGACTTAATGCAATTCTTCCGTTGTGCAGAATTGGTTGGTTGATTGATTCATAAGCAGTGGATGGAAGAGTAATGCGAAGCAACAAGTGGTAGCCTCATATGGCGAAATAAACTTCACTGGATTGTTGGATTCTGTCTCTACTTATTATCATGTACAAGTCTTATGAAAAAGATTTACAATAATGGAACTTGATAATCTCTTTTCTCAAATCTATACTCTCTACGAATGCATACGTATGATTAATATCTGAACTTGTAAACTTAAAAAAACCAAGGCTCAAATTAACACAAGGAATTCAATTTTAGTTTTCTAGCCTTAATGATTTTAGATAACGACTACGAATTCTGCGAATTCAATATCATGCCCGGAGGCAAATTCTGGCGTTATTTGCCGTGCAGGCTGCTCTTCGTGGCGGCGACGTAAAACCAAGCGCTCCTTTTTTCATTCACGTACAAACTTTGTACAAGAAAGTTCCCACCAAAGCCGATCGCTAAGCCTTGTGTGACTGCTTTAAGAAGAGAGGACCAGGGTGGGGGGTTAAGCCTGACAAAGCTAAGTAACTTCCCCGATTGTGTGACGTCCCTGCTTAAGATTCCGATTGGCCCCGACGTCGACTGTAGCCGGTAAAATCGGATAACAATTTTATGACTATGTAAAATCAAAATTATTTTTTCGGCGCGCTTTCACTATGATGTGCTGCGCCATTTTGTAATGATTACAGAGGACTGAGATGTTAACTAACTGTTGCTGTTTTTCTGTGTCTTTTGCAGTGTTGGGTTTCCATAAACTATGAACTCAATCTCTGAGTGGAAACCGTCCCGTTTCTTGAACAATTTTCAGTACAAGGGCTACTTTTATGTAGCAGAAAGTTCGATATAAGAATGAATAGAACTGCTTGCTTTGCTTGGAAATAAGATGTGCATGGTCGTCGTCATAAAAATTCTCGTGCAATGGCTTGTCGTCCTCAGTCCAGAATGTTGATTTGGGAAAAGAGATTATGAAATCTGTAGCTAGTAACAAACACCAGCCATCCAGTGCGAAATTCTCCGTATAAGGCTATCACTTGTTAGTTCACTCTCTGGTCCACGGCTTATGAATCAATCAATCAATCAATTGTCCACAGCAGAAGAATAATATAATTAGTCACAGATAACTTCAAATAAATAAATATAAGAGAAGGGACAAACAGGTCCTTTACGGCCTGTCACACAACGACAGAGTACACTATTGACTTGGAGGAAGATCATTACTTGGGGGGAGTCGGAATATTACAAGGAAGAAAATGTTGTTGCGATGAAAACAAAAGGCTTGATTCATGGCATATCATAGAAAATATTCGGTATCTTTCAAATAGGAACAAAAGAAAAGATGCAAGGCCTAATATTTTCGTCGTCTTTCATTGGCCATGTAAGCTTTGTAACCATCGAAACGTTGTCTGGAGCAAGCCATGTCCTTGGAATTTCCGGTGGTCAAGTAACCTCAAAATGGTACAAGCCAAACTCAAGTTCTCTTCGTTTTCCATTTTCTACGAGGATTTTCTCTTACCGTTCAGAAGCAACAACTAGAACCCACCTCAATAATGGCTGTAAGTGCTATTCTTTCAAGATTTTCTGATGTTGCGTCACTGGGTTGCTATTTTTGCCGTGTGTTTACTTTATGTTTGATGATTTGCTCGTTCAAGGAACTTTTACGTTTTAGATCAATTTGAATCTTTACTATTGGAGTTAATTTGCCCAGAAGATTGTCCTGTTTTAGCAGTTAATTAGATTTCATACCTTTCTAAATACAAATGAAAAAAAATCCCTGATGCATACATTAGTGGAAACAACCAACCTCAACCAAAAGAAACGGGCTTTTCTACTAGTTAAGTTACTTTTGGTTCCAATCACTTTATAGGCTATTGCAGTGCCTACCGATTTTGCCTGTTTGCCCAACAATGAAGTGCCTTACCTTTGTGATGTTATGCTAGCTCATTATTCCCTACTATGATGATTGACTTGGCTGCAGAAAAACTCCCACGTCCCAAAATTCGGCAACTGGGATAACGACAACGTACCTTACACAACCTACTTTGAGAACGCTCGAAGAGAGAAAGCTGGTGTGAGGATGAACCCAAATGATCCGGAGGAGAATCCAGAGGTCTTTTTGTGGGGAACAGTAGGCCTGGAAAATGATGCTGATTGCCGACCAGTTCATGCCGCTCGCCATGTTAATTCCGATAAGTCCATTTTAGAGGAAAGACAGCACAATGAAGGACTAGTCCATGCTCCTCGTGGGAGAAACACTTATGATCACCAGAAGAGTGGAAGTCAAAAGAGCACCCTATCGGAGTTCAGCAGCGATGGAAGCAACTCTGATCATTCCATGCAGCCCGGTCACCGACGTTTAAAAGCTGATCGAAAGAAGAGCACGGCTAAGGGAAGTAGTAGCTTCTCTCCATCGGTACCAGGACACTCTAGTGGAAATTATCCATCTGATGTAACTGTAAACTCTCTTTTCCAACGTCTTTTATTTGGCATTCAGTTCTTATAGCCAATACAAAATTTTGCTTGACATTGTTGAGTTTAACGGATGACAGCATCATAGAGCAGCATCAGTACCCAAATTTGGAGCTTGGGATGAAACTGACCCAAAATCAGGTGAAGGCTTTACAGTCATATTCGACAAAGTGAAAGAGGAGAAACAAATTTCATCCACCAAGTTACCAGCTGCGCCTGCACAATTAAACAATTATTCAGATGGTCGGAAACTTAATGGAAATTCTTCTTCCGGATCAAAGGTAAGCATGCAATGCAGATGATAAAATGAAGCATGACTGAACGTGTAGCCTTCCTCTTCTTGTTTCCAATCAGGCCTTTCACGTTTTTAAAGTTAATTGCTGGAAAATCATGCAGGTATGCTGTTGCCCGTTTTCACGCGGAAGAGATTGATTAACATTGCATCGCCACCATGCTTTTTATCCAGCCTATGATGAACAAGATATTATCCTTTACAATTTTGTTTGTAATTTGTTCTCCATTTGTTCGTTAGAACTGGTGGGAAAGAAAATTCCTGCATACTGCTTTTTTTCGGCACGGAGTTCCTCTTTGGCAATATATTGAGAAATGTGCTTACTTGTTTTTCAGATAATGTTTCTCCTGGCAAGCCAATTATTGTTTGAAGAGAAAAGGACAAAATGATTTTTTTAGGTGAAAATAATTTAAGTAATAAAAATATTTAATTAATAAAATAAAAATTTTATATATTAATAATAAATAAAAAATTAAAAAAATAATTTATTATTTTAAAATATTTATTAAATATTTTTTTATTTATTATTAATAAATAAATTTATTTTATTTTATTAATAAGATAATATCAATTGTGATATTTAAAATTATTTATTTTAATTTTTTAAAATTTTATTCGTTACCGTTTATGTACACGTGGATCAAGCATGTCCGTTAATTCATATATACTGTAGAATGATTGGCATGTGGGCACGGGCCTTGCTTAATTAAAAATGGCGCTATAATTCAAACTTCAAATTAAGCGAAGAAGGGGAAATATTCAGCGAGGATAATTACCGTTCAATGCAATGATTATCGGATAAGCAGGAATTAAACGCTTTATTAAAGGAAGTGGTACGGAAACTACGTCGTTTCACACTCCCGGCCTTGACATTCGTTCGTAGTGTAGGAGCGCCCGACAAGTTATAAAAAGGAAATTATTAATTAAATCTTTTCATTCTCTGTCGTCGGTATTGATTTAAAAAACTTTTTCAAAAATGGAGATAGCGCCATCGCCGGTCACTTTCTGTTCGAAAGAGCAACAGAAGATCTACCGTGAATGGTTCGATATTGCCGATTCAGGTTCGTCCTCGTCACTGAAAATACTGCTTACTTTTTATTGAAAGTGCAAACTATTGTCTTTATCGATTACATTATATGTAGACGGAGATGGACGCATCACCGGAAACGATGCTACGAAGTTCTTCGCTCTGTCAAAGCTTTCTCGGCAAGAACTCAAGCAGGTTCTAAACTCTTTCGATGCTTCTTTTTTTATTATTTTGGTTTGTTTTATGTTACTAAGATCTTCTAAATATTCTTAAACCGATGACTTTTTACAAGTTTTATTCTGTGTTTTCAGCTGCATCAAGTAACATATTTCTTAGATTTTGCGCTTTTGCTTTAATATCAGTTTCTTTTGTGCCGTTCAGCAAGAAATTTTGGGTGTTTGATTATATATCATGTTGGCAGTTAAGTTTTTGAATGCTTTTGACTTACTTTGGTTATTCGTATTTCGTTTGTCTAGATTTGGGCGCTTGCAGATTCCAAACGACAAGGATTTTTAGATTTCGCAGGGTTTGTTACTGCAATGCAGGTTGTATAATGAAATTTTGTGTCGGGAAATTTTTTTGTTTATCTAATTTATGAGAATCTCATTTTTAATTAATTGTCACAGCTTGTTTCTCTGGCACAAGCGGGACGTGAAATAACTTGTGATATAGTTGAAAATGGAGGTAAGTACATTTGCTTGACCTGCAAAATATTAGTTCTATTTGTTCTTATTCATTTAGCTGTCTGAAACATAAATGAAATACATGTTATATGTATTTTTGAACAAAATTGTAAGAAAATGGAATTGAAGCATGATTGTTGATGCCATCATTTGAGCATTAATACATACTTCTATGCTTTCTTACAGATCAAATGCAAAATGTTGAACCTCCTTCGATGGAAGGTTTGGATGCCTTTGCAAGTGTAAGTGTAGATCCTATTTTAGCTGTAACTCTTGAATGCATTGATCTTATCTTTTTTGATGTTTCTTTTTCTAGGAAAAGAATGGTTCAACAATCAATAGTGAGCCTCCTGCAAATGGTAGATGATCTTCACCTCTCGTCAGTTTAATTGATATTGGTGAATTTGATATTAGTACGATAATGTGCTGGTAATGATGCAGGGTCAGCTCAGTCAAAAACTTTATCATCGTCTCAATGGTTTACTTCAAAATCTGCTAAGAAGGTTGGATTTCTATTCATTGCCTGTATGCACTGAGAAACTTCTGAAGATTTTTATTAAAGTGAAGCGTTTTATGCTTAAAGCATGGATATTCTCTTACTATGATGCAGTGATTTTTCCTTTACTATCCAAACTAAAGTGGCAAAAGTTTATCTTGCTACTTCTCTTCGGCCATGTTTGTACCCCGCAAGCTCCTAACATTTTTCTCTATAATTTATATGTCCTGTTTGGCATTTCTTTTATTTGTTTTTGTTTAAGTAGCATGCACACTAACCTATTTTTACATCTTGTGAAGGAGGTTCAGTTTGAATTCTGTATGATGAGTTTTTTCTTTTCCATTTTTTTCTTGCCTAGATGCCTGCAGGTGCAGTCACTTCAATAATTGATGGGTTGAAGCGGTTATACGTTGAAAAACTAAAGCCATTGGAAGCTGCCTATTGCTTCAATGATTTTGTATCTCCGTTTCTGGTGAGTGGACTGATCATGCAATGCGATAATAAGCATGGGATATAGAGATTTGGCTGGTTCCATTCTTACAAGTACAGTTTCCACTTTGGGAAAGGGGACACATATTGCCCTTTTTTCAAGTTCTAGGGTATAGCAGAAGATTTACTTAACTATATGAGTTGTTTGTGATTTTCCTTCTTGCAGACGAATAGTGATTTTGATGCGAAACCTATGGTAATGCTTCTGGGTCAGTATTCCACTGGAAAAACAACATTTATTAAACATCTGCTAAGATGTAACTACCCAGGTTTGTCAAGAACTGTTTTTCTTTTTTGTTTTTGCTAATAGGATAATATGACCGCTTGAAAATAAAAACTACTATGTTTACCGTGTTTTTCTATTTGCAGGAGCTCACATAGGACCAGAGCCCACAACAGATAGATTTGTTGTTGTTATGGTATGAAGAGACATTTTCATGACTGTAATCATGTTAAAATTATTTAATTGGCCTAATTATTTTTTCTTGCAAACCAGCTATGGGTCGGATAACTATTAATTGTTGTTTCAAATTAGGTCTTGAGAATAACGTGTTCAATGACAACGTATTTGTGTTGATCCCACAAGGATTTCATTTTCATTTGAGTTATGTTTATTGTATTTTCTAATAGCTCATTCTGTTATTGAACTCAGTCTGGACCTGATGAAAGGAGCATACCTGGGAACACCATCGCTGTTCATGCTGATATGCCCTTCAATGGGTTGACAACCTTTGGAGGAGCATTTTTATCAAAATTTGAATGTTCTCAAATGCCGCATCCGGTGACTTAAGTTTTGTTTTGCTTAACTTAATTGCATTTATAATGTTCCCTGAATTGTTGTCACCAACATCATCTATATGCTTGCAGCTTCTTGATCAAATTACGTTTGTGGACACTCCTGGGGTTCTATCAGGCGAAAAACAGAGAACACAGAGAAGCTACGATTTCACTGGTGCTATATCGTGGTTTGCTGCAAAATGTGATCTCATTCTTCTTTTGTTTGATCCTCATAAGCTTGACATTAGTGATGAATTCAAACGTGTAATTGCGTCTATACGTGGGAACGATGACAAGATTCGTGTTGTTTTGAATAAAGCAGACCAAGTTGATACCCAACAGGTAAGAAGTTTTGTCATCCTCTTATACTCAACTTAATAGCAGAATTTAATATATCCCTTTGGTTGATTGACATAATGCTGTGTTATAGTTGATGAGAGTTTATGGCGCATTGATGTGGTCTCTTGGAAAAGTTTTAAACACTCCCGAGGTTGTACGAGTTTATATTGGGTGGGTAAATTTTTCACTTCATCTTTTGTTTAACAAGTTTATTGGAGGCTGAAGAGATTCTCTTCCATTAAAAGTTGCTCATTACCTTTACATATATATATATATATATATATATATATATATATATATTGTGATTTGTGTTGGTCATGTGGTGAAAGGCTTAGGTAAGTCTTTTTAGCTGGATTTTTTTTTCCATCAGCATTGATTTTCTCATATTACCTTGTGATATGTGCCTCAACTTCCAGTTTATCACCTGTTTGTAACTTGTATGATCTTAAATTCTTATGAAATGATAATGTGTCAACAATGATATGTTAGTGTTCATTTAGGTCTATACTTTCCTGCTACATACTAAGCTATTGTTTCTCTTCTTGGCTTCACAGCTCTTTTAATGACAAGCCCATAAACGAAGGCATTATTGGTCCAATAGGACGTGAACTTTTTGAGAAAGAACAAGATGATCTGCTAATGGATCTGATTAACATTCCAAAGAAAGCTTGCGACCGAAGAGTATGCTCCCCATTTCCTATTTTATTTGGTCACTTTGTGCACTTATTTACACATTTGCTATTGTAACTTATCTGTTCACTCATGCAGATTAATGAATTTGTGAAGCGTGCTAGAGCTGCTAAGATCCATGCCTATATTATCAGCCATCTCAAAAAGGAGATGCCTGCCATGATGGGCAAAGCTAAAGCTCAACAGCGACTAATTGATAATCTTGAAGATGAATTTGCAAAGGTCTCTTCATCTACCTCTCTCTTGTTCTCTGTTTTTGTTCACCCTCATGTACTTAAATCATTGCAAAACAGGTCCAGAGAGAGTTCCATCTACCATCTGGAGACTTCCCAAATGTGGAACACTTCCGTGAGGTCTTGAACGGATACAGCATTGACAAGTTTGAAAAACTTAAGCCAAAGATGATTCAAGCCGTAGACAACATGCTTGCGTACGAAATCCCCGAATTACTGAAGAACTTCAGAAATCCTTACGAATAGAATCCTGTCAAATGAATCTTGAATGGACTGAAGAAGGGATACCGAAGTGAAGTAGCCGCTGATATATTCTATACTATTATGTTTTCCCATGTCCTTGTTCAGCTTAAATTCTCTACGCACTGATGTACATTGTTCTATCTATTTTTGGCGCATCTCGTAGTGGTTAAGCTGTCCTAATATCAAGGACAACCCGGGAAAAGTCTTGGACTCGTAAAATGTGGACGTTATTTTTGGTGATGGGGTTGAGTTTTGCTTCCCAATTTTCGCTTTTTCTTGTAAGCCCAAATGTTTGTGAGATTGTCACCAACGCTTCGTATTTTGGCCACTGGCCGGCACTATGTTTGCTATTCATTGGTTAAATTTTGATGCCAAGAAAATGTTATTCTCAGATAATTGGTGCGATAATTTAGAAAAACAAAAAACACACAAGTAATAATGTATATTTTAAAATATTTAACATTGCTTGTTTGTTTTCAGAATAGCAATGACAAAAGATTGCGTGTTCCTGAAATAACAAGGGTTCCAATTCGGGGTATTTATGCTTTATGCTTTATAAATTATCACGGTTCGAGGAGACTCTCATGAAATCGATTTCAAATGAATTTAAATAATAATAATAAAATAATAAAGCAGCACCACCACCGGCCGACCAAACAGAATGCGAGGATATAAAGAAAATACATGCATTATAGACTGATAGTCGTCATTGATCTTTAGCATCTTGGGCCCATTTAAACACGTGTCTCGGTGGAGAAATTTAAGAGATCCAACGGTTACCATTTAAAACAGTAAAATATCGACCGTGACCGACAGAAGACAAAAGCATTCGTCGCTCGACTTGACTGGATTGAAAGTCCAAATCCGAATGGAGATGATGGATAAGGGAAAACGGTTCGTGGGGAAGGTGGCTGTCGTGACGGCTTCGACGCAGGGCATCGGCTTTAGCATCGCTGAGCGGCTTGGATTAGAAGGTGCCTCGGTCATCATCTCCTCCCGAAAGCAGGTTTGTTGACCTTTGTTACATCTCTTCTTAGTCGAATTCATTTTTTGTTTTTACTCATTCGTTCAACGAATTCAGCTGAAACTCGATTTAAAATTGTATTAATTTTAAGAAGATGAAATTTCGCAGAGATTGAATTTGGCGCCGTTTTTTTATTAAACTGTAAAAATTAAATTTTGACACCGTAAAGATTTAGCTTTAGTTTATCTGTGTTGATCGAATTTAGCACCGCTTTTGTCTTGAGCTGGAAACAGTAATATTTCTATATATTTTTGTTAATTTCAAGAGGAATATGATTGTGTTTGGTGAAATTGTTGCAGAAAAATGTTGATGAAGCAGTTGAGAAACTCAAAGCTAAAGGAATCGAAGCTCTGGGAGTTGTTTGTCATGTATCAAATGGACAACACAGGAAGAACCTAATAGAAAAAACTGTTGAGGTGAACGAACTGATTAAATGGAATGAGTTAAAAAGACGAGTAAATGAAAGAAATAGCATTCAATTATGATTGAGAAATCATTTGATATACAGAAATGGAAAGTTTTCAAATTCGAGAATTAGAGTTTGGTTATGGATAAGTGTTTAACTTAAAATAAACGAGTCTTGTTTCAGAGATATGGAAAAATAGATGTGTTTGTTTCCAATGCTGCTGCAAATCCCTCTGTTGATCCTATTATGGAAACCAAAGAATCTGTTCTTGACAAGATATGGGACATCAATGTCAAAGCTGGCATACTTCTTCTACAGGTAATTGCTCTCTTTGATCATTCACGCCGGAAATATAAAATTAAATAGTTAAATCACTGCATGATTTGTTTTTCAAATTGCCCTTGGCTATTTTTCAATGGATTTTCAAGTAGTGTGCAATTAAGAGTGGTGAAAGTTAGATTTAAGTATGGATTTGTTGATCTAGAATAAGCAGTATTCCAAAAGATCACTTTAGTTTACATGACTCTTGGCCCCCATTTTATGGTTGACATTGTTTCAGTGCAAATGGGTAATATGTTAGGTTTCTTACCAATTTTCTTTTTTTTGGCAGGATGCTGCTCCTCACTTGCGGAAGGGTTCTTCAGTTATTTTGATTTCCTCTATAGCTGGCTACAGCCCACCGGCATCCATGGCCATGTATGGAGTGACTAAGACTGCATTGTTAGGATTAACCAAGGTATGCATTGTTTCCCAGGTTTTACATCAGTAACTTTTCGCAAGAACTCTTAACAAGCATAATATACTATTTTCTCTCTTGCGCCTGAGAAACTTCTTCAATCTTTGTTCAGGCTCTTGCAGCTGAAATGGCACCGGATACTCGGGTGAATTGTGTTGCCCCTGGTTTTGTGCCAACACATTTTGCTGCATACATCACAGGCAATGATGCTGTTGTAAGTTTTAAGCCTTTCAAGTTCTCTCCAAGTAATTAATCACCTTTGCTGTGGACTGAATCTGGTTGGCCTGGCCTGTATTGCAGAGGAAGTCACTTGAGGAGAAGACATTGCTTGGAAGGCTGGGTAGCACAGTAGACATGGCTGCTGCTACTGCATTCTTGGCATCCGATGATGCTTCTTACATAACCGGAGAAACTCTGGTGGTGGCCGGAGGAATGCCCTCTCGACTCTAGTGTCTCTCTCTTGTTCTTCACAAATTACCTGCTGCTTTTGCATTCACATCATGTCCACCTCCTATCTTTGTTGGCTTAAATGAGATTTACTCTCAGACAATCAATAAAGTAACTGTTATCTTTCAAATGGATTCTTTTCACATAAATAATATGAACATTTGCAAACGTGGTCATTGCAAGAAATACAGAATTCTTTTCTATGCCCGAACAAAATTACACAGAGTAACTTTGATCATTCTACATGCCATCCACTAGTATGAACATAGAAAAGTTCCCTCACAAACAACTGACATACTCGGGTAGAAAACACATACTAACTTGAACACTAACCTTTACACGCTGGAATTGATTGTATAGCTTCTGAATCTTCAGCCTCTGCATCCTTTGTAGCTAAAACCAGATATGCAAGCCATCTTCACTGTATAATACCTTCTAGCTTCTTACGTGCGAAAATCCTTCTACTTACGGGGCTCATTCTTGAATCCCCACAGATTATTAATTCACAAGTACACTATTCTGTGATTAACATGTTATCTTCAGCCTTCTTGCACTGACTTCTAGGCCATTTACATACAGTTAAGAAGCATGGCCCTCTTTGTTAACTTGCACTTTTGCAATATTTATAAACAAATGTAAGATCATATGCAAGATATTTACACAGGAACTACATCAGCATCCTGAGTATCATCACATATCAAAATAAGACCTTCCACAAAAGTAGGGAGTAGGCAGCGGGTCCACTGACAGCCTGTTGGGACAGGCTTTGGCGAGGGAAGGACCATGAGCACATTATCATGGCGTTGTACAACTCCCAACACACTTACAGTGCTCCCTTCTTTGATATAGCTGATACACAACACAATCCCATTAGAAGCATACAACTAAATAAAGAAAAAATCAGTGAAAAAACTTGAAGGGATCAATTTTATCTGCTTTTCTAATATTCCAACCTAAAAGAAAAGGAGAAAACCCCAATATCATTGGTGAATGAAGGCATTAATAAAAACACAAGAAGGAGAATCAGGGCAAACCCTTCTTTGAGGCACATTGTCCGGTCATCACCGGTGAGGTTGCGCTCCGCTAGCCAGCGTAAAAAACCCGGAGATAAATCTGTGTCACCCTTTGGTACATTAACAACAGTTGCTGGCTTGACGAATGAAGCAACCTTAGCTCCATAGCCTGCTTTCACCAATGCTCTTAACCCAGATTGGAAGTCTGATATGTAGAAATCAGACACATATTTCTGTTCACAAGAAAACCAAATTAGATCAAATTTATCATTGAAACAATTATTGAGAACAGATAAAGCAAAAGTAGTTAAACAAACTAACCTCTGAATGTCTAGATCCCCAAGACAAGCAACGGTGTTTAGGATTAGCAGATTTTCCACCCCATCCTTTATATTCATACAACTCTGTGGAAACATATACACACCTAGGTACCCTCTGGTAAGACGACTCCAAAGGTATACTGCCACATGTAACAACCTACAATAAGAGATGTAGATGATAAGTTGCCTTGGCCAAAAATAACAAGCAGAAAAGATCGAAGAACACAAGGCCTTCTAAAAACATTGGCCAACTGTTGTCTCATAGGCCATATCATTTATCCCAAGGAATTAGAACCCAATTATTTGAATCTACACAAGTCAATATTTACCACCGGCAACAACAAGGCTAAGAGAATGCAGGAGATGAGATTTCATAGAATAGCATACTAGAGCAGTTGCGCTGAATAGCAGTTTACTTTACCAATCAGTTGTTTAGTTTCACAAAAGAATGAGGATTTTATCATCCTCTCTGAACTTCTTATAGTAGTAAAAGAGTACAAAAATACTTATACTGATGCCTAAATCCAACCACAAAACACACACTTCTGAATTTTGATCTTTCTTATTGCCACCTGTCCCCTCTATGTAAGATAAAGCACTAAAGTCTACAGCACATGATCTGAGCGCACATATTATATCATCTTCGATTCCCCTGGCTTAAAATTTAACACTCATCGGCAACATCTAGTATCTTGAGGAAATGCCAATAAATTCACGCATAATGAGGCATTCATACCTAAACACCATGTTAAAGTAGAAAACCAATGGATGAACCCAGATGTAGGAGCGGGCAAAACCAATCCAAACAAATGTTTGGATAGGTTTGAAAATATATTGAATCAGTATTAGTTTAGAAAACCAAACTAATAAATGTAAAAATTTTAAATTTATATTTGGAATGCTTTTAATAAAAATAGTTAGACAAAAACATAATTTATAATAACCTTTTATTTTATAGAAATTATATAAATAAAGAATTTATCCATATAATTTAATAAATTCTTTAATTTTATAATACCAATTATATAATTTATATTATAAAACAAAAGAATTTGCAAAAAGTTATAGTCTTGACAATGAAATTTACTTGTGTTGACTTTTGTTAATATTAAAAATAATAATAATTGATATTACACTACTCTTTTAGTTTGTTAAGATAAAAAATAATAACAATAATTGCTTGTTAGGTGATAATAAAAGAAAGTTACAAATTCTATAAATAGATTAGATGATTAATTTGTTGCAAACAAATATACAATGAAATTATAAAAAGATAAAAAATATACTTTTTTATGAATATTATAGCTTTATTTTAAAAAAATAATTATTGTATATTTTTTAATTGATTTGAGCCTTGTAATTATATTAATAGTTTGTGCTTACGCCCAAACCAACATTTGTAGGTTTGGATTCGACCGGTTTGTCTTCTATTAGTTATTTGAATCAATTTGGTCCAAACCAAAATTGATGAGTTTTATCCCGTATGGATTTTGGACTAAAGTTAATCCAAACTAAAATTGCCCACCTCTATCCAGGTGTTCTCACCTTAATTTAGCCCCCCACAGTAGATGTTGATTCCATTGGAGTAACTTTCCCACCCTCAATAGCAGTAAACTACAAAATCCAAATAATATACACTAGACTCTGTGAAACGGGAATAGTAGAAGCAGTAAAGCTCAAGATTCAACCACTCTTCTAAGATAATGAAAAACATTCCACTCATATTCCTATACCAAGGTTTAAAGTCACCTCATAATCTATCCTTTAACCCCTCAAGAAGCAAATTTTGATCCCAGTAAAATCAGACCAAACACAAACAACCAAGAAGTAGCAAAAACTTCAACAACCATCACTCCCCCACTCGGGAACATACAAATGCGGTTCTGCCTCATTCAAGGTTTCATCTTAGAACAAAAATTTTGTTCCTAACTCTTCCTCCCCATCCCTGTTTTTTCATTGCAACACGCTGACAGGGAAATATCAAATCAACCAGCCTCGCCCGTCAAGATTGCTCGTTCGAATTCAAGCCCAGGAATAACCCACAAAATAAACCTCTCCTTTCATCTTCACTCTTTAATCAACGGTTACTATCGAACCATAAGCATCAAAATAATAATAATAATAATACCACGTCTGTAAATAACAAAACTTACTACATATTGAAAAATACCGAGAACTAAAAGCCTGAGACTATGAAAAGGATATTAAAAATTTAAAGAAACCACTTAAATATATATAAAAGAGGGGAAAATAATAACTTACCCCGGTAACCTTCACATACTGGCCATCAATGGCCCCTCTAAGTTCGGCATCTGGATACCTCTTAACAAACCCCAACAACCCTTTCCTTCCCCATGCAAAATTCCACACCGTAACAATCAGAAGCGGTCCTACCACGGCGGCCACAACAACCAGAACCACCGCCTTCTTCACCGCTACCATCAAAAATGCCCCCACCAGTACACCCATAGCTACCACCACTATAACCAACCAAGCCACCGCCCTCGAAACCCTGAACCCAACCTTCGCATCCTCTCCCAGGCTTGTGACTGCCGACCCATACGCCGCCTTGCTCGACCCGGAAACCGACCCAGACACAGAATGGTCCAGCTGGCCTGACCTTCTCGGACCACTCATCGGACCGGAACCCAACGACCCGGAGGTGATTAGACCAGTTGGCTGTAGAGCTAAAGGGCTGGATGACTTTTTTACAGGGCCGGAATTTGGCCCGGATCGGACGGATCCGCTGTTGGGTTGCGAAGAGGAAGAAGTACGTGACTGTAGTTTCGGGAAAGGAGGAGATTGATCATCAGCTACTTGTATATCAAACATTTTTCCCAACTCCCCGGATTTCTTAACGTCGCCGCCAGTATACGGTACGGCACGAGACGGCATTTTCTGGGGCCGTTCTTTCAGTTGCTCCGGCCGCCCCGACACATACAACCCGCTGCTAAGCTGGTGCGACGGAATTCTTGTAGTCATTTCTTTTACTTTTCGGGAAAGAGAGTGGAAGGAGTGAGTGACTGAAAACAGTGTAGGTGAAGAAGACGGAAGTAGCAAAGAAATGGTTTTTTTTTCTTTAACCAAAATGACCCAAAATTTAATCTCATTTACGCTTATAGCCTTAGTTCCAAATTTTTTATATTTAAAAGCTAACAAATATTTAATTATAAGACGAAAATACCCTTGTTTTTTCTTTTTTTTTCTCATTTTTGTCCCACACAAATACACCAATTAATTTAAAATTTATTGTCATTCTATTGATTTGGATTTTATTAATACAAATAAAAATTTTTAAAATAAATTTAAATTAATTTATTTTATGCACAATTCATTTATTTTAAATTTAATTTAATGATATTATAAATAAAATTGATAATATAAATTCGTAAATAAAACAATAAATAATTCTCTCTCCAATTTTAACACACTTGCTCCCCTTACTAGATTAGATGATGGTATGTTCTCTTGTGTCGTATTCAAACCGTGCAAGGAATTGGTCCCCCGGGGAAATGATTCCCTGTAAACCACACAAATGGAAAAGTAAGACAATCCACTCTCTATTAAATTTGCAAGCTGACGTGGGGTCCACCGTCACTCCCCAAGCGGCAGATCGACGGTCCACATCACTAGCAAGGGCTTGAATTTTACACTCTCGACACATGCAATGCTTTTTATCTTTAAAAATCACGATCTCGAGCGTGGAACCACACTTCTGCACTCGCGCGCGCGGGAACCACTGCTTTGGGCAAGGATGGGACGGTGATTACTGATTGAATATCGAAGCATGGTGGTGATTGAACGGTGGTGGTTAGTATCGTTGTGGTCGCGCCGTTTTTGGAACTCCCGCCCGCGTGTTGTGTAAGTAATTGTGGAATATTGGAGAAAATGCAAGGGTAACGATGGATGTTCACTCCTTCGAAGTCGGTGGTGTAGGGTGACCGCGTCTAGGGTCACTCAAATTGCAGTAAAATGACGAGAATATCCTTGCAGAGAAAATAATTTTCGTTAAATTGAATGATCGGTTTGTATACACGCCCGTAATTAATTAATAAATAAATATTTTTTCTTTCGTTTTATTACCCCTAATATATAAACAAATTTTGAGAAACTTAATAAATTTTAGAGGGTACAGTTGTCTTTTCATATTTTCTCAAAAATAACATAGCATATTTTTTTCATTAATCTTTAACCAACATACGAATGTGGTTTGAACAGTGGGTCTAAATTTACCAAACATAACTTAACGTAATTAATGGCACACAATCGCAAATAACAAAGGTAATGTGGGTTACTCGATCAAACCATGTCGGTAATTTAATGTTCTAGACTCTTTTATCCCCTGTTTTTTTTTCTTTTTTTGGTAACAAATTTAAGGTCAATTTACCGAATCTTAAACATCCTTATGGAATATTTAATAGTGGTCCTTAAAGATTCTCAAATGGGTCATAATTAAAGAAGGGTTAGATCATAATTTATAATTATGGACCACAAATACTAAAAGGGTTATCTTGTCTCGCAATGATTGGCCGAAAGAACCCTAAAATATTGAAAGCCAAGGATCCCAACTGGGGAAACACATACTGAGATGATTTAAATTTTTAGTTGTAGTCAATGAGATTTGAGTACTGGAGAGACCCCATTGGGAAAGTGGTTTTTGAAAACATGACTTGTGTTGTTGCCATCGTTTTCAGGTCTTTTTGTGCAAAGAAGTAGGTGAAGTTTTGTTTTCTCAATGCTTACCATACAAAACAAAAAGGTTAATTGCCAAATCTCGTGTTAGTACTCAAAACAATTCAGGCAATCCTTTCATTGTAGCATGTGCAATTGCATGTGTTGTCGGTACAACTTTCTCTCTTCATCATCATCAATTCTAGTGAAATGGTTGGTAATATAGCTAATCTAAATGCACCCCTTTTTTTTACACGAATCCTCCGCTTCTGATCACATGAGAGGTATGTTTCTTATTCAGATGTAGGTGTACGCAGAATGATGAGAGGGATGTACCTTATTCCGTTGTCGGTGTACGCAGAAAATAGGGGGTTTGTGAACAACCGGCTTTTGTGCGATCAACATGGACCAAATTGTAACCCAATATCAAGTTTGAACTGACGCCATTTCATTTGAAGACCCAAAGAGTTGTGTTTTCAGAATCCACCGACGGCCCGGTCTGATTTGTTGCTGGCCTAGAAACAAAAGCTCGTTAGATCAAATTCAGGTCTATATTGCTGAAAAGCATAAGCCCAAATAACTGACAAGCAAATGTACGAAATTAGGGTTCCAAAACTCCAGGTCATTTCAGCACTTGTATGGTCTTCCCATGATTCCATGCTCAGAATTCCTGACTGCCTTGCACCCATTAATAAAAACAGGACTCAGCTTCCAAGCAAATTATTGAAACTGAAGAAAGCAAAAGAAATATTGCTGATTCTCTTTGAACTTTAATTGCAGAAGGATGGTACATATATGCAGAACATTATTTTGTTCTTTAAATAAATCCTCCATTAACAAATATACCTTGCCAGCAAATTCATGCTCCTCTGTTTTGGAATAAAGTGATAGAACCCGAGTACATGCTTAAAGTACGAAAGATGCACTTTCCCTTTCTCATTTTTCTGATTTCATTAGTCAAAAGTTAAGCCATCACAAAGAATACACTTTTGAATTTAATGTTAAACTAAAAAATAAACAGTAATGCACAAATGGTGCTCAAGTACGGGGGAATAGTATCAACCTCTTCACCTTAGCAACTGTAGCATTATAAACTTGTCAGTATATATTAAAGATTAATAACAACTTGCTAACATCTTGAAGACATATAGTTTTCGATGATTGATGAATTACAGCTAGACGTGTTCTTTCTAAATCACATGTAGCTATAAACCACCATTCCCGCTTCTGTCAGATGCATGAATATCTTCCCTGCAAGCTGAAGAACTCAATACTTTCCTGGCAATGATCTTTTGTTAATCATGTCCTTTCGATGATCCGAAAACGACAGCACAATGAATTAGAAAATGACTGCAATTTTTTTGCGAGCAAAACCCCAACATTTATGAACCGTTCTTCCCGTATTTGAACTCAGGGCATCTGCAATTTTATGCGAAGCAGAGAATTTAGACAGTTAAAATACACAGAATTTCTCCGTATTTTTTAAAACATTAAAGTTTGATTTCTATGGCGAATAAGCTGCCACTTCTCTTAGCAGAATTTGCCCACGTGTAAATGCCACTTGTATGTAATCATAGGTTCAGTTAATGACTTTTCTGAGTGGTGGTTTTTAGAAATTATTTGCAGTTAAAAGCATGGAATAACGATAAATCTTAATAAAGTTTCAATGCAATGCAAACTTTTTTCAGAAATTTTATGATAGGAAATAAAGGAAATCCATGAAATTTGTCACTGTGGCCACTAAGCATTAATGATGGAGAAAAAGAAATGGAAAACAGAGGAGTTGGGGGGGATACGGTCGAGAAAAGAAGGCTGTGCATCTTAAAAAGAAAGTCTTGGTTTTGAATTGAACCGAGAAATCACGAGACACCCCTGAAATTTCTGCTTAGAATTCATCTTTCTACTGCTAAACGACCTAATCTCTTCCTGATCTTATTAGAAACAGCCGTGAAAATTAGAACCCTCTTCTTCTTCTCTTTTCACATTTCCATGAATTTTCTCATCATTTCTTCCCCACTTCAATCCAAAAATCTTGAAACCATGAAACCAAAACGTATTCCTCTGTTTTTTTGCTTTTGCTTGATGAAAATCTCTCTGTTTTAACAAATTAGACGTTTGGAATGGAAAGCTGTCATATGATCACTGATTTGTGTTGTCGGTGTTTGATTCCGACACTGTTTTGAAATATTAATGAAAACTTATTTCTATCTTTCATTTTTTTACAGAACTCATGTTTTTGAATCAGTTCATGCACTTCCTAAAATCAATTCACACATTCAGAAGGAAGGAAAACTCCTTGTGATTGTTGGTCTAGATAATAAAACTTCTCTTTCTAAATAAATTTCTGTAAGCCACACGCATAATAAAATGGCTTCATCGTGTTTCCATGCATTTCGCCTTCGAAAATCGAAGAGCAAACGAATATCAGTACCTTCCTCATCAAAATCCCGGTTAAATTCCGACATGGAAAACTTGGAGAAGAAAAGATTCGACAGCTTGGAGTCTTGGTCAATGATTTTGGACTCTGAAAATGTGGAGACTTGGGAAGTATCAAAGGAAGATCAAGAACAATGGACTGCTGATTTCTCGCAGTTGTTTATAGGAAACAAGTTTGCTTCCGGCGCTCACAGCAGAATTTATCGTGGGATTTACAAACAGAGAGCAGTTGCTGTAAAAATGGTGAGGATTCCGAACCAGAAGGAGGAGACAAGAGGTTTACTCGAGCGGCAGTTCAAGTCTGAAGTTGCCTTGCTTTCACGTCTTTTTCATCCTAACATAGTGCAGGTAAGAATATGTAATCCTATCCTAGCAAGCACTGGATTTTAGAAAAGACAGTATTATTATTTTTTTAATAGTTTTTTGGGGTAGTTGAATTGTAGAAGTACAATAGTCTCAGTTCTTGTCAGATACTGTGCTTGTTAATCTTTAACCCTCAGTTGATGTGGTTATTTTCTGAATTTAATCTATGGGTTGCAGTTTCTTTAATAAAAATTTGAAATTCTTGCGATGGCAAATCCTTAAAAATTTCAGGAATTTTCCATCTCACGTGTAGCAATATAGTTGCATTTTCCAGGGTTTGCTGGTTCCTCGCTGATTGGTTTTGGTTTATTTTGCCATTTTTTTTTCTCTCCTTAAGGGAATAGATTGGATTGTGGCCTCTATATTCATAGTTATTTGTTAGTAAATTGACCCGAAATCTTGAAATCAAGTCAAAATTTGTCTAAAATTTCCTGCAAATCAACAAATACCAATTGCGCAAACATCTGGGTTAGCTTCAATGTCACCATTCCGCAGCTCAATCTCTGGGTACCAATTCTTTCCTATGCATTTCAAACCACATAATTTTAGCCCTAACCCTTCAAATTTTCAGAGTTTCTACATGTTATAAATCGATTTTCTTGAACAATTTAGTTGGTGGTCAGGTTTATGTTCTTGTGCTAGATTAGTGAACAATTTTCTCTTCACAGTTTATTGCAGCTTGTAAAAAGCCTCCTGTGTACTGTATCATCACCGAATACATGTCACAAGGAACTCTGAGAATGTACCTCAACAAAGAAAAGAGCCATACTCTCTTTCAACAGAAACAATTCTGAGGCTAGCTCTTGATATATCCCGAGGAATGGAGTATCTTCATTCCCAAGGAGTTATCCACAGAGATCTCAAGTCTAATAATTTGCTGCTAAACGATGAAATGCGAGTTAAGGTAGCAGATTTTGGTACATCCTGCCTCGAAACACAGTGCCGTGAAACCAAAGGAAACATGGGAACTTATAGATGGATGGCACCGGAGATGATCAAAGAGAAACCTTACACTCGAAAAGTTGATGTATATAGCTTCGGAATTGTCCTGTGGGAGCTCACTACAGCTTTGCTTCCTTTCCAAGGAATGACTCCTGTGCAGGCTGCATTTGCCGTAGCCGAGAAGGTAAAGATGGTTAAATTAACAATGCAAATCATTTTTTGCTTTCCTTGTGTCGGACCAAGTAATGTTGATACCCTTTTTTGCCTTGTAATCATTTTCTTGTTTGACAGAATGAGCGACCTCCTCTACCGGCTAGCTGCCAACCGGCCCTCGCGCACTTGATAGAGCGCTGCTGGGCAGCCAATCCCTCAAAACGTCCAGATTTCGGCGACATTGTTTCTGCTCTGGAGAAATACGGTGAGTGTGTTAAAGAAGGACTTCCTCTTACTTCAAATTCATTCCTTGTCAACCGCAATGTCATTCTTGAACGCTTGAAAGGCTGTGTGTCTATGAGCTCCTCTGTACCCGTGCATGCCTGACTATATATGCTTTTAGAAGGTATTATTCTCATTCTCTTCCTTTTATCTCCTCAACGTCGTTCGTGCCGTCGTCTCGCGGCGTTGGTAGATTAATCAGTTGTACATATCCGTATTTGTGAAATCTAAGGTTGATGACGGTGATGGTGGTGTTCGGCTACTGGTATGCCATGAACATAACATTGGTTTAATGAATTGGATTCGGGCAACAGTGGAACCACCATTCGATGTGTTCCTAGTGTAAAAGTAACCCACTTCTATTATTTGATTTTCAGTTGAAGATCAGCCGAAGAACAGAAATTCCTGTAGTTTTCATATGTAATTTTCAATAGTTTTCATAGCAGACTATGGTGGAGATATCGAATTGTGGATCCAATACTCCCAAAATCTGTGCTCGTATGTTGCCTTGTTGCTGGCCATCTTTAGCATGAAAAAAAATAGAATTGTACCTCAGAATTTACATGTTTTCAGGCATCTCCAAGTGCAAATCATGATGATGTTGTTACCATTTCATCAACCGTTTGCATCATTTCTTTCTTTTTTTGTGTTCATTTTTGGCCTACTTCTATTAAGGTGTTCTGGTGAATGATTCGCTTTCTTTGCCTCGCATGAAGTCTTTTCCAGTGAAGATTTCAACCCCGGATGAAAATGAAAGAAAAATCTTCACCTAGTACCGCCATTAGTCAACTTTAATCACTGTATCATGTCCCAAATCACATCATGTAAGTTCAAATTCACTTATAATTACCGTATTTTAACTAGATTTTCGAATCACCCATCAAATTATTAAAGTAAATATTCTGAGAAAGCTCCACAGAGGCAATCCGAAGGACCCAAGTGTTTCATGTAAAATTCAAACAGGCATTTTTGTCTTTTTATGTTGAACAAGTCATTCATTCTTACCACAGACAGTTCAGTCGTATTAATCTATGTTTTGCCTTGGCCCTTGACTTGTTCTTTGCTTGATCCATTCAAATAAGTCAACTTTCAAATTCCTTATTCCTCCCAGCCCAGCCCAGCCCAAAATTCATAAGCTCAAATTTCACGTCGTGCTCTTCATAATTTGAAATTTGACTATACCCCTAACAATGTAGGGTTAGACTGTATCATGAATTACTGTGTTTTACAGCTCCTTAAAACGGTGCCGTATTGATTTTACCGAGGATAAGGGCAGACACCGAGGCGTGAGCCGAATTGTCTTCTCTCCCTGTATTCGTTTGGCCCGTAAAGAAAAAGGCAGAGAGATTCGATACCATAATTTAATTAAATTACTTATTCAAAAAGGTATATTTTATTTTAATAATTTAAGGCATCATTTTTTGTTTTCAAAATTTTATATTTTTATTTTTTAAATTAAAAAATTAAATATATATATATATATTTCCCCCCTTTTCCTACTGAATGACCTAAACACCCTTTAACTTCAATTTCATGTGTCCCTTGCAACTTTTGTGGTGTGACCAAATCAACCCCACTCCGTCACCTCTCTAATTATAGATTAATAAAATAATAATAACATAATTAATAATAAATAATTTAAATTATATTATAATAAATTGATGAATTATTTTTATATTTTATGATATAAATTATGTAATTTAAATAGTTATTATCTTACTCTTTAATCAGGGGTAGTATCGTCAAAACGAATGAATTTACCAAGAAATTATGGAAAGAAGAAATGCCCCAACAACCGAAAAGAGAAATTTGGACTGGAGTGCTGCCCGTTGTCCCTTTGCTTTAATCGAAGTCTCGCTTTTGCCGACCTCGTTTGTTGCGACACCTAATTATACCTTTCGTGATATTTTTCTACATTACCTGAAATACCCTTATTTTTAACCAAATACCCTATAACATCCAATGATATATTTATTTATTTATTTTTACCCCTGACGTCCCAACATGGAAACCAATCTTTGCCAACCAACAACGACGTCGTAGTACAACCACCATGTCCCCGCTTACTGTAAGTCTTCTTTTTTTCTCCTACTTCCCCGGTTTCCCCAGAATCGGAAAATAACAGAAAATAGTTTCAGGTTTTAATTTTTATTTGGATTGAAAGGAGATTCTTTTTTTCTTTTTTATGACAATCATGTACTAAATACGGATTGTGTACTACTTTCAATCCCATAGTTGTAAACTGGTAAACAAACCCTAATAATCAGGTTGGCTCTATTCATAACAGATTTTAAGCGACATCAAATCCAAGGCACAGAAGCAAGAACACTAAATCATGATCATTCAAAAATAAAACTACCCATTTTTACAGAGTAAAAGGGCGATTAATATACAAAAAGCAAAGAAGAAGAAGAAGAAGAAAATGAAAGCAAATATGCAGAAACTAAAACTAAACCCACTTCTTTCATTTTTCTGTGAAGAAAATTTATGATTCTTCAACCCCAAACACCCCAAATCCTCCCTCCAATGAAACTCATAAAACTACTGATCGAACTTTTCTCTTCCCCTTCTTTACAATTCTCATAATCATCAACGTTATCATCCACACGGCCGATACTCTTTTCCTCTATAGATTCTGACTCGGCCGATTCTTTTCCCGGACTATGCTGATGATGATAATTATTATTATTATTATTATTCTGTTTCAACTCTCCCGAGCTTTCATTTCCACTTCTCTTTTTCTTATCCTTTTTGCTGTTCTTCATCTTCTTGTTCTTCTGCAACAATTCATCTTCGAAAGCGTCGATAATTTCATGTATCAGTTGACGGTTTGGTGAAGAATCCCACCTGACCCAATAACTCATATAACACCTAAAACAATCGCAAGTAAAAAGAGGAGGATGATCGGAGCTATTATTACCGCCCGTGTTTTTGCTTCTCGACTGAGAAACGCTTTTCTGCCGGGAGCTTTTACACTGGCCGGGAAAGTTGTTGACATATATGTTGTTGTTAGAGCATGAGATGAGATAAGCTAAAACTTCCCTGTCTTCCGGAGAGAGGGAGGCGGTGAGGGTGAGGATAGTTGCCGGAAGGAAGGACAGGTGGTCTGATATGACCGGCGGTGACGGATAAACCGTGCTTTTGCGGCATAGCTTCTTCATAGTTGATGCGAAACTCAGAAAGGACGGGGAGGTTAAGACTTTGAAAGGCTGATGAGTTTTCACTTTCCATATTTAGGGATTTTTATATCTTGAGGTGGTATAATATCATATAAGTCCAATAGTTTTTATAGTTTTACAAATAAAAATAAACTTATTTATTTATAATAAATAAGGCCTTTTCATCCTATTCAAATAATGATAACATCTTTTGATACTAAATGCATACTCAACAAGTTCGATAATAATAATTTTTAATAAAAATTACTACATCTTAATGCCAAACACTGAACAAAACCTTAATCTTACAAGGGTAATTTTGTTATTGCACTAGGACTTAGGGCTGCACTTTGCAAATATCGGTAAACTGTATATGTCGGAATGTAAAAATTTAGAGGGTTCAAATGTTATTATCCTTTATAATAATTCTTGAGGTTGGTGACTTGGATTTGGGTAACATCGTGGGGGTTTTAAGGTGCGACGAGGATCTATCAGATCGTACGGTCACATCACTTGGTGAGTGAATCGCATTCGTTGGTTTAGTGCAGTTAGCTGCATGGTTGGTGGAAGTGAATGACGTAATCAGACCTACTACCATGATTTGTCCCTGCCTTTGGTCTCCGTCTTTGAAAGAGAATTCCCCTCTTTATACGTCAACGTTTCAATTACGTTTGGTGAGACTGGTCATTGGTCAACCTCTAGCGGATGGTATTGGGCTTTCCTTTGACTAAGGCCCAGTGTTTAATTTCTTCTCGTATCGAACGTTATTATTACCACAACATGCTATGATGTCTGAATAACATCTGTTTTTCCGTATACAGTGCGATTAATCAGTTATTCAAAGTAGGCGTAATAGTAACCAAACATACTTCCGACAATATGCAAGACATCTAGGAAGAACTGCTCAGGCGAGTCTTGATCCATGATTCCAGGTTCCGGAGCTCCTCGTTACTTATAGAGTGGCCGAGACCAGGATAAGCCTGCAAAATTGTTGAAGAAGATGGTAACAGAAGTTATAAGAAACCAAGAGAGAATTTGGGATAGATTATATTTACTACCTTAAACTCGCACTTCACGCCAGCTTGTTCAAGGAAAGGGGGGCCTGCTTGCCCAGCTTCGAACAATACTGTTCTGTCAGCCATTCCGTGAGACCAAAGAATTGGTGTCTGTAATAGATTTGAGATCTCAGCCCATAAAACCGTGCAACAGAACAACATTGCAGAGTTATATTTCAAGAATAGAAATTAAACCCAAGAGGCAAATACTCGATTGCTGCTTTAAAATGGTTTTTGAAACTATGATTTGGACAACATTGCCGTCAGTTTGAAAAATAAATAGCACCTTTTTTGCATCTTGTGTGAATTGTTCTATTATGGAAGAGTTAAATGGAATCCAACCGCTGAAAACTGCAGCCCCTCCCAGAGTTCTTGGGTATAACAGGACACTAGCCAATGTCAAGGCACCTGCTGAAAATTCTTCATATCAGAGGCACTAAAAATAACTAAACCAGCAATGCCTTATTTCACAGGGCGCGAGAGAGAGACCTCCTTGACTAAATCCGCACACAAAAATATTACTAGGATCTGTCCCAGCAGCTACTTCCTTGTTGATCATTGCATGCACATTCTGAACTGCTTTGAGCACACCAGCTTCATCTTTCGGAGAACTCTGATGCACATAAGCAATGAGAAACTGAGATGAATATCTCAAACAGTAGAGCAACAAACTCAAGTTAACACATTATCAGTTAGTAAATTTCTAGCAAAGCTCAAAATACTAAATCACATAGTACTTGTGTTGAACCTAGAAAACATGATCATAAAAGATGAACCTCAACAAAAGCTCATCAATAGCTGAATTTAAATGAAAGAGTATAAGCATGCACCTTGGCAGATGCTGTACATTGACTTAAGATAGAAATAAACAAACAAACTGAAAAAAGAGAAGCAAAAGGACTGCAAAGATGATAACACAAAAAAACCTTAACGAGTTATAATTTTCCAAAGATAAAAGTAATTTAACTGAGTGTTTCTATGATCCATTACACATCACTGTCTTCCATGAACAAAATTTTGGCTGAACTAAAATTTGTATTTGATGTGTCAAGTTTAGCTTTCATGCATTAACAAGCCAAATACAGTTAGAAGATGATAAACATAAAAATGCCTAAACAACATGCAATAACATCACTACAGAATCCAAATTCTTACAGTACTTGGCAATGAATTTTCTTATCACCATCAATATATATATATATATATATATTTAAAAAATTCTATAAAAGTATAAATCCAATTTGAATTTCGTATTTAAAAATTACAATGTTATCCAATAAGATGAAGACTCTGGATATAATTTCCAAATAGAAAGATCTACCAGTTTCAGTGACTTACAGCAGTCACAGGAATCTCATGAATGTCAAACCATGAAGGCATCACGGCACCATCTACAAAGAGAAGCAAATTAGTACTCCAAGGAATTGCGTGAAGGGAAAAGGCATAATATCTTTACCAAGACAAGTCAATGTAATTTACAAGAGTGTGGTTTACACCATAAAGAACAGTGTGCAGCAAATTAGTAACGAAACAACCATGCATTTATCTTAAGCAAAAGGGAATTACTTGAGACAGTAAAAAACGACACAAAATTTCACAAGTAATAGACAAGGAAAAGAATAACAGATACAGGTTTAGAAGTTTATTATCCAAAAATATTTGAACTTAACATGCAGAAGACCTTATTATGATTCAACCATTATTTATGACCAAAGAAGAATGCTAACCATCAACAAATACAAGATTAAAAGGTCTATACAGGCTCAAATTACTTCTTCTCTATATTTCCAACCAAAAAAGCATTACGTATATGCAAATACAGTGTGCCCTGTAATCTTCATGTACTAAGAACATGAATTCCTTCTTTAAAATTAAGTTTACTCATATTTCCGAAAGAAAAACAATCATATAGAAAACACAGAAACGAATCCCATAACCAAAAATCCAAAACCCATAATCAAACTACCGAAAAAACCAAAGCGACATACACAAACAGATGAAAATAATTACTTACAGTTGCAGGTGACGGAATTGTTTGGGGCAGAAGGGAAGGACCATTTGGTGAGTTTAAACTCAGGAGAAGTGAAGAGAGATTTGATGGGTTCATTAGCTGGACCGGAGTCACCCAATCCATGGAGCCACAAAATAAAGCTTCGAGCCATGGGATCTTGCTCGCGTGAATATGGCCTCGGCGGCCGGAAAAATAGTATGAATAAAATGGTGCTGCTCAGAGTCACTGTAAATAGAACAATCGGTTTAGTCAAAAACATTGGCTCCTGCATTTTTGGCCCAATTGGTTCTTCGTCAATAAGATGGAATAATAACAACCCAGTCCCCGAGTTTTCAGATTTTTATAAGTAAAAATAATTTTTTTAATTTATATTGAATATATCCTTAGTCTTATCAAAGTTACAAAATTACCCTTAAAATATTAAATTTTGTTATCGAGGTCATTCAATAGAATTGGTAAATTCGTTTGATAATAAATGTGCAAAGCACGTTCTTATTCGCACTCTTCCATTTGGAGTTCCTCGTACTGTTGGTTTTCAGTTACACACCTTAAACTGGAGCATAAATTCAGTTCCTTGATGCAAATAAGCATTAACATATCCATGGATTCAATCAATTCAGAAAAGGGTACTGGCACTTTCTGATTCAAAGTGAATAAATGAAGTTTCAAGAATGCCCATTAAATACCAGCTTTTCTGGGGCCATCTTCTTCAACTTCATGATTCAGAACAGTTTCTCAATCCATTTGTCTCAAAAACACATGAATTTCCACAAAAAAAAAGGTTTTCTGCATCGCAGGACTCTTGGTGTACCGATTCTTCAATGAATCAACTGATTACAGGAGCATTGCGGGGGGGCAAACCGGCACGATGCAAAGGTTCAACCCATGCCTTCGAAAAGGAATCCTTCCAGAAAGGCTGAAAGGTTTCCAAGGAATGCAGAGACGGCAATAGAAGAAAGGAGTGAAGGCTCCAGGCAACATCCTAAAACAATATTGCGGGTGCTGTACAGAATACGAAATATCGTCTGTGCTATGGTCAAAGCAAGAAATACGAATTTGAAATGACATGTTCTGATTTGAACATGCTCTGCTGTGAACTTTCCTCATTTATAATTAAAAACATTTTGGTTTGTTGGAAACAAAAGATGCATGCTTGTACGGGCCAAGCTCAATAATCTTCTTGTCACAACTCACAAAAAATTATCTAAAACTGATTATCAAATATCAACTAATATACATTATCTTTTAATCCTCAAATCAAGTGCTTTTCAGACCAATAGTTAAGGATTTCCATAAAAAATTGAATATAGCATGACGTGCATTGACAGAAAAAGTAGAGAACACTCCAATCATTGGTAAGTCTAAACACCAAAACCCACCCACCCAAAAAAAAAGCACTGCAATATCAAGTGATGAGGCTCTTGGTAACATGAATCTCTACAGTAGCAAAGTAGGCAACTCTTTTATTAAAGAAAATCAAAGCTTTATCCTACATTTCTAGACCAACTTATAGTAAAACCAAACAAAATGATCCAATCTTCATATCATCACAGAGTACAACAACCTCAGAGCTGAAGTCCAGATTGTTCTGCCTCCATCAGAAAAGATAATTAACATCACAGTTTACAATATATAATGATTAACGATGGCTTGTGCAATCAGAATTAATTCACAACTCACCTACAAAAGATATCACATGCAGCTTCAAGCAGTACCATGATATTCATCAATTGTCTGCTTCATCTCGTCCAACTGCAAAAGAACATATTCCAGCTTCTTGCAACAGATCTCGTTTGATATTCTTGCACTGTAATCACATTTCTCAAATGGACGGTACTCACAAGCACTCTTAATCTCATCCCGCAACGTCACCTGGATGTCCTGGTTTAACCAATGAAACACATACTGCCAAATTCTAAGTCTCTGAAAAATCAATTTCCACAATCCAACCGTAACCTAATAATCTCCTAGTTCACTTAGTTCAACTTCATAATTCATATTTATTAATTTTTATGTGATAGGACTTTGACAATTCCTGCACTATGAAGCACATTGATCGCAACCATTTGACAAAACCTACCTCAAGTATCTCAAGAAAACGAATTTGTTCCCAAATTGCAAAGTAACTAATCAAAGTAGATCAAAAATTGAAATCAATTCAAATTTTATGAGGAAAAAGTGTGTGTAAAATTTAGGGCAAAAAAATTCCGGACCTTGATCAATTGCATAAACTCGCCGCAGTGGTTGTTGATGAATTCTTTTCTGGGACCCATGGGGTTCGCCAGCTCCTCCATGACTCCTCCTGCTAGCTCCAAAACCCTAACCACTCTCTGCACGATGAGTTTTCCACTCTTTTTCAGTTTATCAGTTGCTTTTTTAGGCAAAATTGCCACATTTACACCAAGTTATAGAACAATGGAAAAATTATCAGATTTTGCAACTTAATGGAAAATTCAAACAGTGAAGTGAGTTACCTTTTCGACATTTTGAAGTCGTTGAAGTGAAGTAGTTTGGCTCTGCGAATCCATGGAACCGAAGTTTGCTTCGAAGATGCAGATAAAAAATTGTACAGAGAATGAGGGTCGTTTGCTTTAAAAAACGACTGCGTATCGCAGTTGAAGGGGGGAATATAAGATCTATTATGGATACGGTGCGCACAACCTTCGCTTATTCCCACGTGTCATGAATTGATTCGTCCGACCTTAGTAGTGGAGCAGCAAGTCCGATTTAACCGGAGCAGCGGATTATTAGATTGGTCTCACCAAACTCGCACGCACATTACGAAGAGACTGGGAGAATTGAATCCATGGCAGCCTCGAAGCTTCAAGCTTTCTGGAACCACCCAGCCGGTCCCAAAACCAGTGAGTTGACTTTCTGTTGTCTTCCTTAACCTCTAACCCAAACGATAATTATTGTCAATTTGTGTGGCTATGAAAATAATTATTGTTTCCTTTCTGTAATAAGATCTATTAATGTTCTAAGATCGAAAATTTAATTCGACGTTTTGTTCTCAAATCTTTTATCTGAAATTCATTGAAATTGAAAACTGAAGACTTTTTAACTCAATTTAGTCGAGTTATGCGGACGATAATTGTGTCTAAATCTTGATTGCCCATATTCTTTGACTTTATTGCTGAGTTTTATATAAACTTATTTTCATAAATGTAAGTGGGTATTTGAAAGTTCTCAACAAATGTTCAATAACCGATGAATATTGTGAATTGATGTTTAAATATATTTAGTGGGGTGAAAAGGAAGGGAAGGAAGGATTGGTTGGGCAAGGAGGAAAAGGAGAAGAGAAGAGGAAGACTTATCCTTCTTGTGATTTGGTCGAATAAGATGGAAATGGCTTGGTTGTTCTTGTCTTCAGAATCTATTGAGGATGGAGAGAGTAGAAACTATTATATGTTTAATTTGATCATAATGCTGGTATGCGTTAAAATTGTGTATATTCACGCAAATTTTCTATTGTTTATGTGAGGCATGGTTGAAAGCAAAAATTGATTCTTTCACTTCAATTGGCCTTCTTCTTTCCATCCAATTACGAAAGAAATAGATTCTATAAGTTTGGTGAAACAGTTCGTCCTTTTCTCTCATCGATTCTTTACAACTAACCACAACATATTTCCTTGTCTTTCTAGTCCATCTCCATCCCTTCTATTTCCTTCTTCACCACAACATATTAGAATAGCGATCTAATTAAATTTGCAAGGAACTAGAAATAATAATTAAAGTATGAACTACTTGGAATTTGATGCTAGTTAATGTGGGTTAGTCATGTTTGTCACATAGAAAAGATCAATAGTTTTTGTTGCAAACTGTGCTCTATCTGATGTTATACACAAGGTTAATATTCATGTTATCATTTGTCAAATTCTTACACTCATGAAAGTTAACAACAATTCTGTCCTTGCAGTTCACTTTTGGGCACCTACTTTTAAATGGGGCATCAGCATAGCAAATATTGCTGACTTCTCTAAACCACCCGAAAAACTTTCATATCCCCAACAAATGGGTCTGTGCTTCTTTTATATGTTCTTATGTTTACTTTCATTTAAATAAAATGAGTGTTTGTGTGTTGTCTTCTTCTTTTTACTTGACCATTAGCAATTTCTTGTCCTGCCCAAATTGAAGTGTTCTAATACTTTTGTTGACTATTGGCATCCAGCGGTTATGTGCACTGGACTGATCTGGTCACGCTACAGCACTGTAATCACTCCGGTAAGTTTGATTGTCGTTTGGCTGACAAACTCTTGAAAGATGAAAGTAATGGACACAAAAGCAAACTAAAGATTCTATCATCTTTGAATCGCTTTTAATCCCATGTTCATTTTTCTAGATCACTCTTTTAGTTGAACTTTCTTATCTTTATCTGAGCTCTTTCTTATCTTTCATTCTTGATTGCAGAAAAACTGGAACCTTTTTGCTGTAAACGTTGCAATGGCTGGAACAGGGATCTACCAACTTTCACGCAAGTTAAAGTAAATTTAACTTACACTACCTGTCTTTTGTTGAAGTATACAAGGCTGATATTTCTCTTGTTACTGGAAGGAAAGTGGTTGTCTTGTTCCAACTATTTGTCTAAATGCTTGATTTTGATGTAAATGGCAAAATCAGTTTTTTGTTTCACTTTTGGGTGGGTGTAATCCAAGATTGGAAATGGTGAAAGAAAGTGAGGATCGATTCAATCAAATGAGAATTTCAGTTGCATGTATGGGCTATACTGTGGTTTTTGATGCTTTATGCAACGTTATTTCACCCTATTGTTGTCACCATCATTGTGACTTTTCTGTGCATGATATTAACTTCTTTTTCTCTGTTTCAGGCATGAATATTTTTCTGAGACGGAAGCAGCAGTGGCACAAGAATGATGACAAAAATCTCGCCTAATTTCTTTTGTCAAAGGGTGACTTTTGCCCCACTATTGCCTTGTATACCTTGCTGTTAAATTCAAGTTCAAAACTTTTAATCGGAACTAGGGATTGAATGTTGTGCTTTGCAAAGCTATCAGGAAATATTACTCAACTATTTGGGTCCAATAAATTAACTGTAAGTTGCAATTTAAGTTTCATGCTTCTCCGTTACCTCAACTGTTTGCATCTACTGATGCTAATTTTTTACTATTTATAAAGTACTTGGAACTTTGAAAGTAAAATGCAGCCAATCTCTACTGTCGGCCTTACATTTTGTGGATTACAGTGTAAAAATTAGAAATATAAACTTAATTTTGACTCACGAGTGCAGTGAGTGAGGAAATGTAGTCATTATGCAAAGTTAAAATAACAATTTGTAACTAAAATTGTTTTAAACTATATCAGTTTCTATGTCCGGGCGAGTCCAATCTGGATAACATCCAAAGATTAAAGAAAAAAAATACGGCTGTTCAATAAAAAAATAGATTGTGTTTGAACACAATCAGTACAAATTGCATGCAGCTGGACGTGGTAAGAATCATATGAATGACTAGGAGTACAAACATAAGCCACTCAAAATATACTTTCTTCTAATATACCTGCGGAAAAATTGGATCTCTATACCGGACACAAAACAGAGGGAGCCTTCTTTGAATGTGCTCTGCAGTAAATATAAACCTGAAAAGGCCTCTATTAATGAGGTTTAATATAGCCAACATCTTGTCTCAGGTCTGATCTGTTTTAGAGTCTGAGTCACCATCATGCGCTTTCAAACCTAAACTCAAATCCAAAGTGCTTTCATTTAAATCATGTTGTACTATCTGCCCATCATCCTGAGACAGAATAGAAGTTCAGGCATATTAGATGCAAGCTTAAGTTAAAAACCATACCAGAATGCATATTAGTTATGAGGGTTGAGAGATCAGAGGAGGCAAGTAATAGATGACACAGCATTTGAAGGAGAATCAAAGGGTGATGAAAAAAACATAAAATTAAGAAATTTCAGTTGCAAACTGTTTCTTTAGGTATAAACAATAGGCAAAGGTTTGAAGTGGGAAAAACTGTACAAGAAGACTGTCTGCCAAGATGGCATAACTCATTTTCTATTTCAAAGAAAACAGGAGCAGATACTTATAAGGAGCGAGCTTATGTGGATTGATCCTTATTAATGGCATTTGTAAAATAATACATCGGGCAACCAAAGCCCACACAATTAGAAAGGAAAAACACACTTCATGAAATGATAGATAGGTAGCCAGTCACCTGGTTTTCTTCCATTGGCACATCATTGATGTCAGGTTTTTCATCAAAGCCATCACTCTTGGAAACTAGCTCTGCTGCACTAGGGTCAGTATCAGTAGTTTTTGCTTCGTTGTCAGTATTTTCTGCAGCTTCATTTTCTGCAGCTCTTTTCTGTTCTTCTATGACAGCAACCTGCATTATCGATCAGCCAAGACTATCATGAATTCAAAGAGCACGCTAACCACCAAGAAAAAGAAAAAGGAAATAACAGATGCCTCACTCAAACCTCAAACAATGCAAAGAAGCCCCAAAATAGTGTTCTTGCTTTATGAAACATTGGCACGCGTAAAATTCAACCCTTCATTGATCATGTTTTCCACCAGGAAATCACTTAAAACGAGACAACTACTTTCAGCAGGCAGTATTTGCAGGTTTATAAATTCAAGAACTTATAATCCCAACTAAGAATAGTGATAACAAAAACAAGACAAAGTTCATATCAAGCAGTTAATAATGTAATCTGGTGTCCTTCAACATAAGCATTATGCTCCTAAGTTATCCTAGATTAACCAGTGAGACACAAATGAGCGGAGTAAATGTGAGATGAGAATATCCTACTAATAAGAAAAGATGACAGTCGTTGGCTGGTGAATGGTTTTCTTCCAACCAAGGAGAATTATCGGATAAAGTAAGAAGGTATCACCTACCCAGCAAGATTGACGCATACACACCATTTGATTCACTCATGTCATGTTTTGTTTAACACTTTATACTTTTCACTTAAACACATAAAAGAACTAGTTTCACAAAAAGGTAAACACAAGTAAAAGATTTTAATTAAGTATTATAAAGCAGTTGAGCGATAGTAAACCCGAAACTAAAAATCAGATAAATCACAAGACAATCACATGGACATAAAGATGTCCTAATCACGTATCAACTCCATATTCTATTAATTCAACTAAAAAGTAGACATCCAACAGGGTTAGAAAGTGACTCAATATAGTAAACAAAGAGCAAGAAAAAACAATAATTTCTTATTAGCAATTCAACTTGTCATACTGAATGCTAAATGATTAAATGCAGACGCCAATCTGGTCCCAAAAAAAGCATCTATCCCTCAAAATTTTCCCAATGTCACCCATCCAATTGTGAACACAAATCCCTAGTCTTCCATATATCTATAAATCTACAGCACAAAGGCCAATTTCTCGCCCTGAACTCAAGATAATTCTCTTAAGCAACTTCACAAAAATGTTTCCTTCTTTCTCCTCTAACTTCAAACAATCGCACTGAGCTCGCTCTTCTCTCCATCAAAACTGCCAATAAACCCTAAATCACTGTTCACCAACAAAAAAAGCAAAGGCCCATACTACAGATCAACCAATTGACGATGCCACAAACAATTCTTTATGGATCTAAAACCAATTTAACGTCCCCAAGACCTAACAGACAAAACCCACTTAAGAAAACCAAATTCCAACAAAACCCAGAAAAAGAAAACAAAAATTTAGCATTCAAATACCGGAATGTATTTGAATTTCCGCCGAGGCGGCTCCTCCGGTGTCGTATCCTCCTTAACAGAATTCTTCTCTCCGCCGTTGTCCCTGCTGTTATTGTTGTTCCCGTTGTTGGCTCGTTGAGAGAGCGGGGTCCACTTGAACAACAGCAGATGAGAGCCGTTATTACCGTTAGTGGTAGAACCGTTAACGTTACTGCTGCTGTTGTGATTTTGATGAGATTGATTACTATTGTTGTTGCTGTTAGACGGAGAAACATGTATCCATCTCTTTTTCCACTTCCTCACCGGCCCGCTAAACACCGTGGCCGGTCCGTATCGGGTCGATGACCGGCCGAGTCGGGCCCCAACTCCCTCCATTATTTGTTTATTTTAATTTCTGTGGCGGATCGGGTTGAGTTGCGGTTTCTTGTTCTCAGTGGAAAATTCGGAATTTCTCTCTCTAAAATGTAGAGAGATAGGTGTTTATTATCTTCTGCGGCTTCCTAATTTGTGAAGAACTATAAAGTGGGGTCAGTATTATACTGGGCGAATCAAGACCGTTCAATCCGTTGACTGGTATCTAAATCCGGTGATTGTACATTTTAACTGTAGCAATGGTTGCAACTGTGTTAAACGCTCAACCATGTGAAGTTTCAACGTGGACTAAAATTACAAAATGGCCCAAAAATCAAATCCATGGTATTAATATATTATAATTAATTATTTAAATAATTATAATATATTAATTTATTTATTAAATTATATTTTAAAAAAAATTAATATAATTATTTTAAAATTATATTTAAATTAATTTTTAATTTAATAAAACACGAATATAATCCGTCCAAATTGACACCAATAACATCACCGTTAAAAGTATATTTTTCGAAAAAAGTAAATAACAAAAACTACACAGAAGTCCCCATTTTTTCATTTCTTCGGTTCTTATTCTTCGCCGCTCCGTCTGGCAGTTTTTCACTTCATTTCTCTTCGGTTTCAATGGAGGCTAAGAGCTTGCTCTCAGGCGTTTGCTCTAATACGGCAACTCCATCTGTCCAAAATCCCAAAAAGTTTCCATCTTTATTTATTGTTCAATCTCACAAGTGGGTCTCGTTCGGTTACCAGAAATTTTTGGCTCCGCTAAGCGGGCGGCCTTATAGAAGATTGGAGTGTATGAATAGCGTGGAAAAAGTAAAAAATCTTGTTGCTGATAGGGAGAGCAATGCGACAGCTGAGATTAAGAAGAAAAAGCTGGCGGTTTTCGTGTCCGGTGGAGGTTCGAATTTCCGGTCGATTCACGCCGCCTGTGTTAGTGGTTCGATTCATGGTGACGTCGTCGTTTTGGTCACAAATAAACGCGGTAAAGTTTTCTTCACGCGTCGTTCGTTAAACAAGATTATGATTAGCCTCTCTTTATTTAGTCCTTATAAATTGTATGGATTTAATTCTTGAATAAGTCTGCTCTGTATATTGAATTTGAGAAACGAAGATTTATAGATTGCTTTGTTATTTGATGAGAATGTGATTCCTGTTCAATATATTGTGTATGCGACAAAAATTTGAGCTTGCTTGGGTTCTATAAAATGTGGTTGAGAAGTATAATAGATTATTGAATTTAACTCATATTTTTCTAAATTTGAATCTTGCCAACAAATTAATCTATGCTCTGGTTCTTAATGTGACAGGTTGTGGTGGTGCAGAGTATGCGAGAGATAATGACATCCCGGTTATTTTGTTTCCCAAAAATAAAGATGAACCCAATGGTTTATCTCCCAGTGATCTTGTAGTTGCCCTTAGGTTGGATTTCTCTTCACAAAATTTATCTTTCTCGTTGCAACTTAAGCAGCTTGTAGTTTATCGTGTCAATTTTACACAAAGGATGACCATTGCTGTCAAATCTATTGCATACTTGCCGGTCTTAAACAAAAATTAGTGATGCATTGCATTCAAAATTTGGATATAATGCATTGTTTGAGCTTTTCTAATCCATGAGTAATCTAGTAATGGAGTAAAACCAGTAGAAAAGTTCCTGGATTTTCTTTATGTCCAGGTGTCTGCCAATAGTGTTAGCAGTTATTTAAATTTGATGTCATATCTTAATCAGGAAATTTGAGGTTGACCTAATTCTTCTTGCTGGATATCTGAAAATTATACCCATGGAATTGATCCAAGCTTATCCAAGATCTATAGTAAATATCCATCCATCACTTCTTCCAGCATTTGGAGGCAAAGGCTATTATGGAATGAAGGTGCACAAAGCCGTCATTGCTTCTGGAGCTAGGTACTTTGCTGCATTTGTTATCACATGTGTTATTTCTCTTTTTTGCCTTCCGAAAGTATTTGCCTTGGTGCTTGTTGTCTTCATATTTGTTTGTTATGGTATATATGAAGAAAGCTTGGCATCTTTATCTTTCCTTCTTTTTTTGTTTGGTTAGATACTCTGGTCCAACAATTCATTTTGTTGATGAACATTATGACACGGGACGTATACTTGCTCAAAGAGCTGTCCCTGTGCTCTGGGATGACACAGCAGAGGATCTGGCTGCAAGAGTTCTTTGGGAGGTAGTGTGGTTCGTCACTTTTTCTTATAAGAAAATTATTTGCCAGATCACCGAATGATCTAACTTCTCCTTGCTATCAAATAGAAAATTTGGCATCATCACAGCTTTTCTTAATAGTAAAGTTATTTTAGGAGGCATTTACAATCATTTTAAATTTACAAAACCAAGTCCTGAATTTTGAGATAAAAACTTATGGATGATGAAAATATTTAATTCTTGCTTTACGGGTCATCCTGGCATCTGACTGTCTTCTGTGACATCTTTTCTAAATTTAGGAGCATCGGTTATATGTGGATGTTGTGGCAGCGTTGTGTGAAGAGCGAGTAATTTGGAGGAAAGATGGAGTCCCTCTCATCCAAAGCAAAGAAAACCCCACCGAATATTGCTAGCAGACTCTAATATTCTACTTCATGCTTTGTTTCATCCCACAGTATAACACTCAAATGCCTGATACTAGATTTCCTCTTCTGTCGCTGGCTGTATTTCATAGAAGAGTCCGACTTGAAGCAGATAGTTTCTTATAATATACTCGGAAACTGAAGTTCTACATTTTAATTTTCCTGTTGCTATGCTCAGAAGATGATGATAGCTTTCCGGGCATCTGCTTACTCATACTTCCATAATTTTGGCTTTTATTTTTATCTTCTTTTTGCTTGCTGACTTTAACTTTTGCGGGTGTTGGTTTATGTATTCTGATTATGTAACAGTTACATGAACAATGTTGTACCATCTCTCCTTGAATGAGTTGATCAATCTTTCCAGCTTTAGCCTCTCTCATGTGCCACTTTTTCAGGGTATGCTCCTGGTTTTGACCAATGTCATCAATTGTCTAAGATTTCCATAACCACTGAATCTTAAACTAAATGTTAATAAATCATTTTCTCATTTTAGTCTTAATTATTAAATTTTAATTACCAGATTATTCTACAGATAAAGATGAAAAGAAATGGTGAAAAAAACTTTAATCGATAAACGTTCATTATCATGCAATCAGACAACCAGGAATGCGGGTGCATGTTTCTACATCAGCTTGCATTAGATTGGATAACGTTCTCATTTCTCAGATGTGCGGCTGAGATCTATCTTCCTTCCTCACTCAAACTAGCTCTTAAGTCTTCTTTATCTCGAGACAAACAGCAGCCGCCAGGGTTTTACAAAACGTTCATTTATTCTTATTCTCGATTTTCAGCAGCTGGGTTATGGATCGTCTTCGTTTTAATGAGAGATCGTATTTTCTTTTCTGTGTGAGGCTACATGTACCAAGAGAAGGGTGTGAAATTATAGATACCCTTAATCTTGAATTGCCAAAGCGGCTGTAGCTATATCAAAAACGATTTAGAGGTTAACTGGCCGGTAGTTGTAAGAGATTTTATTGAATCTCCGTCGACTAATCTGCTTACCGAACCTCTAACATATATATTTTATATTGAATCTTTTATTTTTACCCTTAGAAGGGGAGAGGAGAAAGAAGTGGCAAAGGATTTAGGCTTTTTTAAGGGACCCTTCCAGGCAATCTGCCGTTTGATTTTCCAGCAGTTTGAGTGTATCGTTGCCTATGTTTTTACTCTCCATCTGTTTTTTTTGCCTGAAATTGGTCTTTCTGGTCTGTAATCTAAATGACTATTTTTATGTTAATTTAACCAGTAAACTCTAATAAGAAACCTTGCGAGGAACTGTCTTCTTGTTCTTTTATTGGCTTCGTTGCAGAGACATTCCCTGCCGTGAAGGACAGTTAAAAGTAACAGATTTTAGAAAATTCATCACTTGATTTGGCCATTTTTAATTTGTTTTTCAGCACTCAAATGCCATGTTGAAATTTAGATATGGGCCTTTCTGTTTTTCTGACAAAATTTTCTACTTCTTTTGCCTTGGCAGCCATGAATCTACTCGTCCTATGCTTTACTTGTGGGAACTATGGATGGAGACATTCTACTTGTAATATCAGGACTTAAACACAGACCGCCATGTGCCGAAAAATTCTTTACAAAATAAGTAAATACATTAAAGCTTCGATAAATTATTACTCAACACTTGAATTTGATTAATCTATTATCAATTTCTCCAACTAGAAATCTTTATGGCTGTCCTGCAAAAATGTCCAGAAAAACTTTGCTTCAACCCAACAGAAAATGCTTGATGCAAATGCTGAACATACATTTCTACCTGCGTTTAATTTTAAACATACACTTCTACAAAAAGACATAAACTTTTGAATATCATACAAGAATTCCATTCCTGCAGTTGTCAAACACACAGAAAGCAAGACAACGAATGCAGCTAGCTGGAAGGATCCGAAACTTTTAAGGAACACTTTTCTTCCAGGCTGCCGAATCCAATTCAGCCACTTACAATGCTCCCAGAAGAACAATTGAGGAACAAAAATAATCACTCTTAAAATTGCCAACGATAGGTTTATACAAAATTTCCTCCAACTATTACTATTGCTCGTCCGTGAATGCAACAGTAAGTCGCCCAATTTTCGAGCTAATCTTACCGGCAAAATGATCTCCGCCGCAGTAATATGTTCTGACCGCCCTTGCCACGAATCCAATTTGTAGATTTGCTGCAACACCCTCTTCTGACTTTAATGTTTTTCCAGCTGAAACTGGATTAGTGGTACGTTTATGAGAACCAAACCATTTTTCCTGCATGTAGGCATTTCTCCTCCATGGCGGCACAAGCAGGTCAGCTTTCTTTATTGATTCTTTTGCAGCTGCACACATTAGCCTCACGATCTGCTTTAGCTTTCCTGGTTTACCGATAAAGATTGGAGGGAAAACTTCTAGTAATGACACGTAACCATTTGAGGGGCGAGCAATTTCGAATTCTGCAGCCAAATTTACTTCTACAATATATCGAGCTCCACCAACATTCACATCTACATAATTGTAGCTTCCAGATGGAAACTTCCCAGTCTTCTCCCACTGAGATTTGCACAGACCTGACAAACATATACAGCAATTCACGGAATTAGAGGCAAATATAACAAATTAGAAACAGTGCAATCCTGTTGATTTTATTTGGTACTACGATTTCCCATCACTAACATCTACTTGTTTAGATAAAAACTTAGATCAATGAGAGAATCTTGATTCCTGGGTATATATTCTACTCAGTTTCTATTATAAAGCTTCATTTTTTCCGAATTCGTTCTCTCTTTCCAACTTCATTTAAACAGTGCGTAGAATTAAGTAAGTTTATATGTACTCACCAGCATCAAATCCTCGATCACGCAAATGGGTCATAAGCCGACGTTTAAAACCCTGAGACGATCTATCCCAATTCCTGCATGCAAATTCCGTCTCCTCACGAATCCTTCGCTTACTAGAACTATCCTTGCATCCTAACAGACCCTGCAAATTTTCTTTCTTCTCAGAATCACACCAAAAACTTCCCCTCTCCGATTCATTTCCTTCTGCCTCTTCGTCCTTCCCTTCAATCGTACCATCCCTTTCAATGAAAGAATTCACGAGATCCGACAGATCGGTAAAACTCTGCGGCGAGTGCTCGCTGCCACTGCTCTCGCAGAGCCTAGCTCGTGCCACCTCATCGAACGCCGCCGCTACTCTCCTAAACCTCACAGGTATTTTCGCCATTGATAAGCCTTTTTCCTTTTTTCAGTTTTTCTTCCTATCCTGTTTGTCTTTCTTTACACGCAAAGCTCCCTTTCATAGACAGTGAAGGAGAAACGATATAGTTTGTGGGTTTATATAGAACGTGAAGAGGGAATGCGTTTATGTCGTTATTATGAGGAACACAGTGGCAGAAGATTTAAGAACATGACAACATTTGGTGAAATTATAAAGAATGTGAACAGGTTTTAGAGGAAGAGACAGCGCTAAAGCGCAGCATGCACACAGGCTTAACACGGCGCGGATTAGTGAATGTGACCAACGAATTTGTACCGTTTCGAAGGCCAGATTCAGTGTTTGTTTCAGTTTATAGTAAGTGCAAGTAATTAGGGAGAGTCAGTGTAAAATTAAATTAATAATTATCCCTTTTAATTAATTAACTGAACAAGAAAGATAAAACAAAATAATTAATGTGATGGGTATTATTTAATTAATAAAATAAGTAAAAATTTTATTAATAAATAAATAAATATAAAATTTTTAAAATTAAAGAAATTTTTTTATTAAATATAATTTTTTATTATTTGATTAATTAAAATTACTTTATCATAATAATTATATTAAAAATAAAATTATTATTTTAATTAAATGATCACATCATGTTTAACTGTGTCGAAAATAGGAGGACATCATAGGAAATATAATCCTTTTCGAGGATGACGGTGTTAATTTTTTGGCAGAGACCGTGAAGTGGACGGTGGTTGGAAACTGGTCACATTTTTTGACCAAGTCCTAAATGTTAATTTGACTCGTAGACTCCACACTACGACGTTCTAACGCCATACGAATGATCGAGTGGCCCTGTGCGGTCCATGCTGCCAAGCAACAATTCCACGTGGTAGTCACTGGTCTGTCTTACCTTGTTAATGGTCTTGCCACGTCATCTCATCCGATTTGGACGCGGAGAACAAACGCCGTGTTTTTGGAACTGTATGCCCCATTAATCAAAGAATGATTGGTGACCAGATTCAACGAACCTGCAATATGTCCAGATACGTTGAATCATCTTATTTTTTTCATGCGAATCATAGCAATATGTGCAGCGGTGGTTAAGCAATTTATCAGCAGAACTTGCACCTGGCCTGGGTTCCGTCTATGTACACTGAAATATTCAGGCTGCAAGCGGAAAACTTGATTACGATCACTAATTGGGATCAATATAATTATAAAAATTATTATGTTATCTGGAATTTTATGATATGTTTTTTTAATTAAATTTAATATTAAAATAAAAAATTAATTAAAATTTAAAGGTATTAGGCAACCGTATACATGTTGTATTCTTTAAATATTATTTTATATTAATTAATATTTTTAATACACGCGTGTGCATACCATATGTACGTATTTATGTATAGTATGTTTGTATATGTACGTTACTCTTTATTAATTGCATCGTCACTTAATGTCTGCTGTACAAATTTTGCTAAAGGCAGTCCTCCTAGTTTCGAAATGTACTTGCGGGTTCATGAAATTGGGCAGTAGTTAGTAACATTGTTGAACACTTGAACATCAAGGCCCAGTAGCATTCTCGAATGGATCGTCTAAGCCCAGTTGCCACTTCTTGCCACCTTAAGAGGGACATTCTTTTTCTTTGGCTTTTTTTTTATTTTTTATAATTTATATTTTTCATAAATTGGTTTTGATTGCGACTAAAATGACAACATTACCATCCGCACGGTTGCTCATAAAGGAAAAATGGTGGTCAAAAATCAAAGCTGCCTGGTGTATATGTCTCTCTCTTTGCATCGATTGCCCAATAGAGATTGTTTCCTTCTAAGATTGGAGAGTTACTGTAAGAGAGCTTAAAGCCAAAGCCAAAGCCAAAAAGTGGAATGAAATCTCTTACTTCATACAAGGTTTGTACTTTTTGGCATCTTTCACAGTTCAAAATTATTATATTTGTTCATGCCCTGTAGCTGTAGGTCGTGATTTGATTTGTTACTGCTTTTGTTTACCCAGCATCAAATTTACCATTAGTGTATAAATTGATTCTGGGTTTTGTGAATCAGGAGCGAAGGTTCAATTCAGATTTGATTTCTTTCTTATTTACCGGATTTTGGGTTGTAAATGGGATATTTTATATTTACATGCCTTGTTTTCCTTTTTTTTTCTGCTTCTGTTTTAATACATGTACGTGAGTTTGTCAGTTTGCTTCGTTGTTCTTGTGCTTTTATGCAGTTTTATTATTTAAATCAAGCTGGTTATTCTCATTTTGTGTTGTTGAAAGCGTTTTTCAAGTTTGATTTGAAGAGTTTGGAGATTTTGATTAACTTTAATGAAGCTATTTAGTCGTTCTTGAGAATGGATTTCTGCTTTCTTAGGTACAAACTCACGAAGACATATCTTGTGTTAAAGCAGCATGCAAATTATTGTCTTTGTCATGCATTGATTTGTTATGATTACTTGTTGTTAATGTTAATAGAATATGCATATGCATTCGCTGGTATGAGAGCAACTTGATAAGTGTAAACCGAAGAATTATGTCATGGCTTTGTTATTGCTTATTTGATTTATAGTCCGGCAAACTTTTCAAAATTTAATCCAAATGCTTGGACTTATTCCTAGTCGTTCTTGAGACAAAATTTTATGTTCTGATTTATCAAGCAAAAGTTTATAGTTGGGGTTTAGTATTCTTTTTATCTTGTTTGATTGTTGATAGGTGGGCCTTATGCAAATTTAGTCATTAAATCTTTATCTTATTGTGTGCATTACTTAAGTTTTGACTGAAAACCCTTTTGCTTTAAGCAAGTTGTCAACTACAAGTTTGTTGTGATTGAATATGTTTTCTGCTGACACTTTTGCTGCTTGTTGCAGGCTCGTGGTTTCATTTGATTATTATGGCATTCTAGCTTGAGTGATTCAATTATAGATCCACATTTTTTGACATAAATTTAGGAGAATGGCTGATGCAATATCAAGTTTCTGGGGGCCTGTCACATCCACTATTGAGTGTTGTGAGAAGAATTATGCATACTCCTCTTATATTGCAGAGTTTTACAACACCATATCAAATATCCCGAGCATTCTTCTGGCACTCATTGGTCTTATAAATGCCTTGAGACAACGTTTTGAGAAAAGATTCAGTGTTCTTCATATATCTAATATGATACTTGCTATTGGAAGCATGTTATACCATGCCACTTTGCAACGTGTGTAAGTATCACTAATTTTTCCTTACTTCTGTCTATAACCACCATAGGCTTAGGAAACAAAGAGAAGATGAATTTTGAATGATTGCTGTAGGTTTATTTCATTTAGTGTTATTGTCTTATGTAAGAAATGTAAGGGCTTGTTGATAGGATTTGAATGAGGGTTTGCGAATAAAGAATTTGAATGTGAGACATTTGTTAACCTCAGTGTACTCTAAGGCTCAATGGCCCAGAGCCATGCATTAGCCTCTTATTGAGTGGATGTATTGTAAGTTGAATGGCACACAGACATACGTGCATAGAGCGCGGGACACTTTATTTCCGTTTCTGGCCTCTTGTTAATAGCAGGAAGAGTGTCCCTGAGGTTTAGGTCTATTTTCTATAGTTTCTTTTATTTAGATGATTATTCATCATTGAGATTTACACCTGTAAGATGTTTTTGGGCTATGTTTCCAGGCAACAACAGAGTGATGAAACCCCAATGGTATGGGAAATCCTCTTATACATGTATATCCTATACTCACCAGACTGGCACTATCGCAGTACTATGCCCACATTCCTCTTTCTCTATGGTGTTGTTTTCGCAATTGTCCATTCTCTGATACATTTCGGCATTGGCTTCAAGTTGCATTATGTTATCCTGTGCCTCATCTGCATCCCTCGTATGTACAAGTATTACATTCACACACAAGATGCAGCTGCTAAACAGCTTGCAAAAATGTACGTGGCCACCATATTCTTAGGCAGTTTGTGCTGGCTCTGTGATCATGTTTTCTGCAAGGAGATATCCCGTTGGCCTATCAACCCGCAAGGTCATGCATTATGGCACCTTTTCATGGGATTTAATTCTTATTTCGCAAACACATTCTTGATGTTCTGCCGGGCCCAGCAACGAGGATGGGGTCCAAAGGCGATCCGTTTCATGGGCATTTTGCCCTATGTGAAGATCAAGAAACCAAAATCCCAGTGATAGGAAGTGAAGATGCAACGGTGACACAATAGTTTTTGTTGCTATTGAAGGTACGCCAGACTCTTTTGGCTATTTAAGGGAGATCAATGAGTGATTTTTTTGACTCCTGTGGATGGATTGAAGTTGGTTTCTCCTCAAATTTGGTGTTAAATGAGTGGAATTTTGTACCATATTTCTTTTATTTCGTTTTGTTGGAACTACCAGATTAGATATTTGGACTTTGGAGCAATGCTCTGATGAAGCTGTTATCTAATGCACGAGGGAATCAACAATTTTGAATTTGCTTGAATTTTTTTGGCTAGTTGGACGATTTTTAAGCATTTGTTGCAGGGTAATAACCCCATCCCATGTCATATTCTCATGCTGTTTGAAATATTATGGTGATTTTGAGATGTTTTGCTATTGGAAAAACTTGATCACGAGGGAGGTAACAGTCACTTTATCATGTCTTCATCCAGAATTTCTGGGCACCTGAAACAAATTCAATGTAAAGTTTGTGATAAATCATGTATCATCAAATTATTTTGAATAAGATGATAATCAACAAAAGCAAAGTATTCACCCATAGAAACGGGGAAATTGGAGGAAACTGGGGAAGGGAGAAGCAATCTAACAATTTTTAAAGGGAGCTTGTGCGTATTTATCAACTAGAATACACTATACAGAGTGTGCAAACTAAAAATGCCTCAACCTAGATATTCGAATGAAAAACTGGAAAACAAAAAATATACAGCATCTTCTTTTAGCTCTGATCTATGAATTTCCCAACAGCCTTTCCTGTAAGACCTGGCCGAGCTTTACATATAGAGCATGTTGCTCCTCGTATGTGAGACTTGTCAATATCTACAATGGAGAACACTTGATAATTTTTTTTTCATTTGTGAACTGGAATTCGAGAATTGAACTATAGGCACAATCACAAAGGCAAAAGACTATAATTTACCTGCTCCATGATTGTTTCGACTGATAGGTGGCTTAGAGTCACAACAAATGATTGATGATAGATGTATGCAAATACGGCCATCACCATCTATGTTAAAATAGTGTTAAAAAGAGCAGTAGAAATACAAAGCTGTAATTCCCTATAATTAGCTGAAAATAGAATCAGATGCAAAGACAAAAGACCGTGTAAATCTTGAGGCAAATCACCAATTTCCAAGTTACATGTTTCATTTGTATACATGTTAATGAAATATAAACTCCTGCTAACAATTCTTCTACAGACATGAACTCAGCAGCTGAAAATGCAAATTTCAAAGCAGAAAGAAGGTAACATAAAAAAAACATGTTTTTGCATTCAGTTGTAACAGGAATGTTCAGTTAACTCTTTGACAAGGCAAATAACAACATCTAGTGATTTCTGCAAAATATGCATAATCTATTCCACAAGATAATAGAAGGATGTGATCATGCCAAATTGCCAATCATGATACTCTTGGCTAACAACTATATTATTGACATACACACTATAATAAATGTTTGTGTGATATTATAATATACAATCAGGGCTATGACTGTTGTGTCAGCATGCAATCACATAATTGAACAAAAAGAATCTGAAACCATATTTCCAATTCTAATTCTGTGGTCTTTTTCCATAACATAGTAAGCACAAAAATCATATAAAAACTCTTTAAAACAACAAATGAACTATGATCTCACACTCTTCAAATTTATCACATCTCACCTGGCAATCCATTCTATCTGTGATTCCGCCATGTCCAGGAATACTATCACCAAAATCCTAAAAGAGCAGAAATATAAAAGAAAGATAGCCAACAGTATCAGTATCTAAAAAGATGCTACATCACCATTACTTGAGGATACTAGTAAGAGTGAACCTTGATTTTGAATGCTCGTTTAAAACCACTTGCAAAAAAACCTCCAAAAGGAGCTATTATAGATGAAAACAGACCGAGGTAAAGGGCATGCCATTGAACTGGCAGAACAGTGATTTCTTTCCATGGAAACTGCATAAGAGAATACCAAGCAATGATTTATTATTATTATGACTCTTATAATCTAGTGTCCATTCAAGATCAAAAGCTCATAATTTGATGCATGCATGAACTTTATCTGCTGAATGGCAGATCAAGTGTCACATTTGTAACCAACAATATAAGACCCAGTAAACTGGCTTACTCACCCATCCAGGTAAAGAAAAAGACTCTGGCTTAAACAATGGGCCGGGATCACAATGAAGCCAACCAGTTGATAAATCCTGCACAAGAGAATCCTCAGCAGATATGGCCATTTCCTTGTAAGCATAATTGATGTCAATTGCAAGATTCAGTGAAATGTATTACCTTCCGTGGACATGTTAGCCACTGAAAACGACCCAATATATTTGCAAGCTGCAAAAAGAAGTTCCCGTACCATTATAGCTAGTATGAAACCTATATGCCAAACAGGTGGCCATTTAACTTTCCAAGCTTCTTAAAAACCAAAACAGGTTTATGCTAAAACAGAAAGCAGTAATGCTTTGAAATATGCAACATATACAGTTTAAGTATGAATTTGAAGATTACAAAGCAAACTGAGGTAGTACGCCCAGTGCTCAGGCACTAATAATTCACCTCAGAATGCATCCTTGAAGAATGAAGAACTTCTCACTGCATGCCCAAGGCAAAAGATTTTATAAAGTTCATCTTTAGTAAGTTTCAACCTTTTAATTTACTTGAAGTTATGAAGTGGCTATGACATGACAATATGACTTCAGGTAAAAGAAATACCTATCCTATACGTTTATATAGACTAGGAAAAAGTGAACTTGGGAATGTTTCTGAGGCAAAGCAATAGCATGTAAACGATTAGAAAAAGTTGCACAAAAATTGCAGTTGAAGCGATTATCATGATTGCAGCCAATTCCTTAAAGGGTAATTGAATTTAAGCACAGAATATATATTGGTACTATCAGGTAACACATCAGATTATGCCACAAACACAATTCTCACGGCCAACTTGATCAGTCAGTGCTATCTAGCAGTGAAAAGGCAGAAAAAAAGGATTCCCAAAGTGCATTGAGAATAATATATATGTTTCATTGCCACGGGAAAAACCATGCTCACCACAAATGCAGATATGATGGTTGCAACAGATGCTCCAATGAATCCCTCCCATGTTTTCTTTGGAGACAACTTGATCAATGGGGTTCTTCCAAAGAAGAAACCAAATATATATGCAGCAATATCATTGATAACAATCAATGAAGCTGGAAGAAGAAACCTGCAATTATATATGGTCTGATTGTCAAGAAGAAAAAACAACATACAATCCAAAAGTTTCTACATAAATTCATACTAACAACCTACATAAGTCTTAATGCAATACAGATGTGACTTTCTCACATACACCAAAGTATCATCAATGTCTGATGCGACACAGTGAACAAGCAAATTGTAAAAAGCATGCTACTGTAGCTAACGTTTCTTAAATGCATCTTATAAACAATGAACTATTTTATAACTAGTTCCGGTTAAAAATTTAAAGTCTGTTCATGCCCTATCATTATTTTCTTACTGGGAAATGAGAATTTGACCAAGTAGAAAAGTAAGCACATGATGAAAACTATTTCTGCAAGGAACTAAAACATAATACTTAAAAAAGAAAAGAAAAGAAAAATTCCCCTCCCTCACACCAATCAAACTTATTTTGCCACCAGATATTTAATAGTATCTCAATAGTAGGACTAAATATCAAATGTCATGTTGCACAGCCCCCATACACGTAAATTTAGGTTTTTGAGAAGAGATCAAGAAGCATTCCAGTAGCAATAAGGCAAATGAGGAAGGCCAAACAAGTCAAACCAGATGTGGTTGAGTTACCAGAAAATTCCTTCAAAAATGTTGGCAACGGTGAAGGACGACTGTGTAAACACCACAATCAGAATCATGTGTGTCCATGCATACTGGCCAAATTGATACTTGTACAACTTCTTCTTTAATGTCAGAATGAACCAGACAAAACCTAAGCCCAATAACAGAAAACATTTATATCCCAATAACAGAAAGCATTTATATCAGAAATGGTTCATAACTTAAATACGAAATGTCAACAGAGCACAAGAAATTGCAGCAACTGCATATAACATATAAATTTAGTAGATAAACATAAAAGATATGCATAATTATCATAACAACTATTATCAGTCAAATTTGGAGGAAGAGAAAGGTGCTTTAGATCTATATTATGCAAAGCATATGCTAAAGGATTTAAGAAACATGCACAACCAACCTGCAATATACAAGAAGTAACAAACAACCATGTGATACTTGATCAAACTGCTCACAAACTGATATAAAAATTTATCTGAAGTTACGGTGTTGACGAGCCGCTGACTGAGAATGCGGCCGTATACAAATAGCATTGCAGTGAAGAAAAAGTGCCTGGGCACAGAAATTAAAAATGAGTATATCTACATGGAACATGGAACTAATATATTGTAACTTCTTTTTCCCAGGACAAACAACTTAAATTTGAAACTGGCCATAATGCTAGCATTCTTACCAGTTTAACATCCTGAATCCTGGAAGATCCCGCTCCTCACGTGCTTTCCTCAAAAGATTGAAAAGTTCTCTTGCCATAAAGATTTGGATTACAACCACCATGGCCGTAATATAGAGATGACCCATATAGACAATTAACACAAAGCCCCCAATCATCCAAACAGTGGAGTATGTACGGACCAAAAATGACCTGTACTTGTTATGGTCATTAACAAGTAAATGGCCATTTGCTTTGCTAGTATCTGGGATAACCTGAAACCCACAAATGAAAAATGTATTTAGTTTGATAAAAGCAGTGATAAATTTAACTCACAAAAATATAATTGGTCAATATTTTTTTTTCAATATATGTATTGATGCATAATCAATTTCATAAAGACCTAAATGCCACTATTAGCTAATAAGAAAATTACAAAACAAACCTCATTTGAACGCCTTCGATGCCGAAGTCGAGGTGTTGTTGGGGCACTGGTATTATTCTCACTTTGCATGTCTCTTCAATTCACTTTCATACAATGAATGAAAAAAGGCACATATAGGTGGTGCAAAAAAAATAGTTACCTGACACATCATTACCACAAAATGTTATGGATGCAATTAACTATCTAAGTAGCATCTAACATCTAAAGAAAAAGAGAAATCAACTCGTTTAGCAAAACCCAAGATCCACAGATAAAAGGTTGAGAACACGAATCAAAATGCACATTTAGCCATAAGGATAACTAAATTAGCACACTCAGTCTAGACATTCTTCATACATGCACTCTAAGGGAGATGAATGCCAGGTTGCTCGAGATGATCACCAGCAAAAAGAAAGAACCACATCCATCATGAAAAAACAGATTTCCCTAGTCATTATACTTTCATAATTCTTGTATATCAAGATTTATTATCAGTAACTGATGTTCAAAACCCTCTAGAGAAACCAAAAATAACCACCAAAGCTATTAGAATGTTGAGAGGTTAAGGAGAACAAGAAGCCCGGGCCTGAGTGCAGCTACAGATACTCGCAAAGCCCCCCATATGTTCAAGCTTAAGAACTGTTTCACTCCCAAAATGGATGTCCATTTCAAAGAAAGTAACAAAAAAGAAAAACTATAACTATTAATTAGACCGTAAAAACTCTCATAACCTGCTCTTCTCCTTTCCCGATCAGATCTAAAGCTCTAATTACACTTAAACCACTAACAAAATTTCCAGATATCATAGCTAGCTTAGGTTTACCAGCTATAACATTAAGTTCACACTTCACAGGCCATCAAAACGAAAACCACCAAACAAAAAACTTAATCAAAACGCAAACCGTAAATACTAAACGAATACAAATAATATTAAAACCAACTCTCTTCATTACAATTCAAACAACCAAAACCTCGAAACACTTCCAAAAATTTAAACCTAAACCGTACTCCAATGTCGCTTACACTCAAATCTCAATCGAAGCAGACACGATAAGATCCGTCTCGAAACAACACCACATATAGATAAATAAATTATTAATTTAAATAAAATGAACGAAAATAGAAATAAGTAGTTAAAGAGAAAGAGATGGAGATCGAAACCTGAGCTCTGAGTTTTCGGATACAGTGAGAGTGAGAGAAATCGGAGGCCGAAATAAATAAGCAAAGCGCCGAAAGAGAATAATGGAGCGCGAGGAAAGGAAGCAAGGCAATGTGATGCCAAGTTTCCTTTTGGTAGTTTTAAAATTATTTAAAAATTAAAAATTAAAAAAAAATGGGAAGAAAGAAAAAGAGAGAAGAAAAGTTATTCTGTACTGTTGCCGAGCGATGCTGGTGAGACAGGTGGCTTATTTTTCTTTGAGAACATTATCATATACCTCCCTTTAATTTTTTATTATTACACTCAAATTGTTAAATTTTAAAAAATGATCACTTACGTCTACTAGACACTTGTTGCCCTCATGACCTAACCTAACATAATTCAACATAACACTCCAACTATATATACCTTTTAAAGTTGAAATTTTCATTAATTAGTTTACTAAAAACTTGAAAAGACAGAAAAGTATAGTATAAAAAAATTGTGTAGCATTTAGTCCTTCATGGGCATCTCTTAAATATTCTATGAACTCCTTATTCTTATTTTTTATTTTTTTAAATAAATAAATTACTTATTGTAAAATAATATATTATAATAAAAAATAATTTAAAAAATTATAATGTATAAAATTCTACTAAAATACATCTATTATTATACTTTAGTCTCTTTATATATTATAAAATTTAAATATAATAATTGTAAAAAAATTAAATATATTATAAATAATTTGGGTCACGTGTAACGTAACACTGTAAATAAATTTATGATATTATTATCTTCAAATAGAGAAAAATTTTAATTTATGCCAATAATTTTTAATTAATAGTAATAATCTAAAAATTTGAAGAAGTAGGGTCAAGGATGTGTAAATTAATGTATAAAATAGGGAATGGAAGGAACAAGAAGCGAGGTTTCACAAAATTATATAAAGATCCCCTCAAAGTATTAATATTATACATTTGTCCACAATAGTTGATTGAATTTGCGGCGCCGCCAAAGTCTTGTCAAATTGTGACAGGAATGTAAGAAAGATGGATGACATATTGGAAGATTCCAAATGACTAACATCAATTGAACACATAAATAAAATATATATATATATATATATATATATTGTTGTCTATTCAAGATTGGAGGCTTTAATTTTATCTAAGATGATTCCATGATTTTGATATTCAACGATTGTTCATGTTTGGTCGGTACAAATTTGATTTTTGTAGCAAGAGATTTATGATTGTTGTATATTGAAAAAAAATTTCTTTTCATTTTTCGTAAATCATGATCCTCACCACTGCCTTGTTTTCCAATTTCAGAAGCTACTTCTCAAATTTTTGGCCCATTTCCCCATTAAAAAACGTATTTTACTTGCAAGCTTTGGGTGGTGCAAATCTAAGAACTGTGAGAGTGATCAATGATCATCATGTATAGAGAAGAGGACAACCACATTGACGATCGGCAACCCCAATGTGCAAGCACGCCCATCCCGAGGCGAACAAACACTTTTGCTGTCATCGGAGTTTCATCTCTAGCCGATTAGAGGTGCGCATCTGGGCTTCTCCATAATCATGGCCCGGATTAGTAAAGATTTAATCTGAAATTGTAATTGGATTTCTGGATCGTGAACGAGTTAATCACAAGTGAGAAAGACAAAGACATGCAGTAGTCGTGAAAGCAGAAAGCATAGATTAGGTGGCTTGTGAAATGGGGAGTTTTTGCAGGATCATAAACAAAATGTCAGAAATATTGCAGAGCACATAGGAGAAACCTCGAGTTATTCTATGTTTGGTCTTTCTGTCAGTCCTTTGGAAAAGGAGAATACATTAATGAAATTAAATAATCATATACTGAATTAAAATATATTATATTTATTACTAATTTGCACCTAAATTTGATAATCAACGGAGATAGGTGGATCGAATGCGCACAATCCATGGAGAGTTTCAGGATAAAATTATAGTGGGTTTAAAGAACAACACTTTCATGAAAAGATGGTGCAACCTTCACACTTTATAGGTGCCAGAATATATGTATGTATCGTGTTGTACGCAGAAAGTGCTTCGTGGCAGTCTAATGCAACTAATGAACAAACGCAAAGAAACCAATGAGAATCTCATTCTGGTGAATGCAGTTATTACTTTCTCTAATGCGTTGTTGATTCTCTAACAATCAAGACAAAGCTATAAATTGACAGCAAATTAAATTTTTTCTTCTTCAATCCCCCCCTGTTTTACGTGCGAGATTTCACTTACCGGCCATGCAAATTTTCCGGACTGGTAAGTTGATCGATTACCAGCCTGTAAATTTTATGAGACTGCATACATTTTAACACAGCCATATGAGCAAGCAATAAAAGAAGAAAATCTGCATTTTCATAGAGGAAGCTGCAAATTTTCGTCGTTGTCGAGGAACATGCTTGCGAATGCAGTGAAGCTAACTGTATATCTATGAACATGACAGTCTTCGACAAAGGAAATTAATTTTGCTCAGCCAGAAAGAATCTTGAGTCAAATGGAGGTGATATAACACAGTCAAAATATTCTTAATCAGAAAAGAATGAATGCAATAACACAACTATGCAAAGACCCATGGAATCACTTGATTCGATGAATCCCGAAAACGACTTTGTCTTATAACTTAAATGTTTCTCAAACAGAAAGCTTTGTTTTCATCGCCATGTTTTGTCTGAGTAGCAAGGAGTCTAAGCTTATAATTGACAAGTAAGATAAAGGATAAATCAAGAAACTGTCTTTCTGATAAGAGTGGAACCTTGACCAATTGGAAAATGGGAGAATGTAAGGCTTAAAATTTGCTCTTAATATGTGAAAATAAAAACATGGGTTGGGGTGCAAAGAGAAACACTTCAATGAGAACAACTAGGTTAACTTTGTGAACATGAACTTTGTCTCGGTTTCTAGGCCTTCCCGTCCCAAATTCCCTATAAAATCCGGACAAAAATTCTGATTCAACCCATTTCCCATCTTGCATCATTGGAGATTCCCTATGCAATGGGAGGAAATTTAAGCAAGCACATCGGGAGGGAGCAGCAGACAAAAGTAGCAAGCTCATCAAGCCGAGGAAAATCATCAGGTCAAGGATCAACATCTATCATGGAGTTGATCAAACCAGAGTGCTTGAGTACAAAGAAGATGAAGAAGAACAAGAAGAAGAGAATTAGGTTGAATCCATCAGAGAAAACGACTACTGAAGCCAGGAAGTTGACTTTAGAAGATTGGCTTTTAGATTCTCCAGGTCCTAGCTTGAAACGAGAACGTTTTAGTGGAGGAGAACTTTATGTTTTAAAGCAATTTTCCAAAAGGGTACATCCATCTTCTGCTAGAATCCAAGAAGTTGCTTCGACTTCCGGAGCTGGAGACCGCAGTTTCGGCTGCTCCATGGAAGCTTCTTCAGCGGGCGTTTCTCCAATGAGCGGAAGCCAAGGTGGGAAGCGGAAGAAGAAAGTAAGCTTTAAGATGCCTGAAAAGGCTGACATTATTCTGTTTCACTCGCCATCGGAAACACTTCCGGAAGCAACTGGGAGTGATTAAGAATCCTTTTAATGCCTAAAGACTCTTGTTTTTCCTAATGTATATAGCTTCATAATACATGTCGATATGTTGGGTTAAAGAAACCCTGGTGTCGCTTGACGTTTCCAGGAAAAATATTCGGAATACTTCATAGTTGGTATAACTACTCGGTAATATTACAACAGAGCTTTCAATTTCCTGCTGTTAATGCTCACCTTAGCATCTCCTAAAATATGCAACATAACTTCGTGTATAGAAGCAGTGAGCTCGAAATGTTGGTCTTTCAAATTCCAAATAATCCATGCTTGTGGTATGAAAACTCCACGCCCATGAAGCCGAATGGATACAATGCAAACTTCAAGACCTTCGTGGAAACTTCAACTGGCTTGTCTTCTTCTAGCGAGTAGCAACCGAACAACAAAATAATTGAAATCATGCTTACGTTTATTTTATAATCAATTACCACGATGCAGGCGGTCATGTCATGCCCTTTTCGGTGATGTTAACCAACCGGGCCTAGTTTTTAATGGGTCGGCCTCCAGTTTTAAACTGGATTTCGAATGGGTCCGTAACGTGCTAAAGAAGATAATGTTTGGGGATTGTACCTGTGCAACAGAGCAAAACATGCCAACAAAATTACGTTAGGGCCAGCATCAGCATCTTGCTTACTCGCTTGGACCATCCCTACTCTTCGGTGCTAAGTAGATAGGATTCCGAAAGTGATGTGTATTTCATTGCGCCCACATGTTGCCAGACAGACGAGTGATAGAGATTTGTGGCTTCGCAGTTCCCGCACACCTAACATTCTTCCTCTGCTGTTTCATCTTTCGGGTAGGTTCAAGAAAGGATGCTGCCTGGAAATTATAGACCCTAACTTACTATCGTTCGGACGGAACCGAAAAAACCAAATAAAAGCACCACGCTTTTCCTGACCTAACACTTCACTTCTCTCTTGGAGATACTCTCTGTAAGCATATTTGAGAATGTCTGGAGTGAAAATGGCGCTAGCTCTTGTTGTTATGATGATGGCAGTGAGCCTTGGTGGGAAATGGGCTGCAGCCCAGATGCACCATGTCGTCGGAGGTGATCGAGGATGGGACTCGTCTACCGACGTTGCTTCTTGGTCCGCCGGTAGAGTCTTCAGGATTGGGGACAAAATCTGTAAGTTCTCGTCTTGGAAATTTCTTCAACCATGTAAAATTTCATTTTACAAGAGTTCTTGTTCAACGAATTACTTGTACGAATAACGCGATATTTGTGGGATATTTTGTATGGGTGGGGGGGGAGCAGGGTTCACCTACTCCGCGGCAAAGGAAAGCATCGCTGAGCTGAAAAGCAAAGAAGAATACGAATCGTGCGATGTGAGAAATCCGATCAGAATGTACACCGATGGCTTAGATGGCGTCCCACTTGACGGGGAAGGAATACGCTACTTCGTTAGCGGCAAACCTGACAACTGCAAGAACGGGTTGAAGCTATACGTGGAAGTAATCCCCGTGGAAGTGATCTCTGAACGGAGTCCCGAGACTCCAAGAATCAGCACACCCAAGAAGTCTGCGGTGGCCTTGGCTGCTGAACCCACAAGTCCATCTGCTTCAGTTCACTTTAGCGCAAGCTTTGTTTTAATTCTAGTTGGGGTTGGGCTTTTCTGTATGGGTATTTAAGCTTTGTTGCTGTTGTTATGGCATTCTGTAGAAATCCTGCCTTTGCAGGTTTTTAACTTTCTCAATCTGTTAGTTATGGATTGGAATATGATCATCCTTTTCCTCATTAACATTTTTTTTTATAAACGTTTTATTAATAGATTGAATGGATCTAACCCTGACTGCTATTGCAAGATTTCCTGCAACTATGGTCTGAGGCTAGGTTTTAAAGGGAGGACTACAGTATATACAACTCAGTTGTATGGTACAACTTTACAAAGTCTTAAAAAATGTTAAATTGGCCGTTGGAAGAGGACACAGTCCAGAGAATAGAGAATCAAATCAGATATCGGTTAGTGTGGAGTCATGAAACTAGTTTACAGGCAATCAGAGAGCGACTCCAGTTTCGTACCTTTGTTCATAATCAAGTACTTGATTGATATCCTCACTACCTCATTCCCCTGCCTTCTCTTGTGAAGAATACAGGAAATCACCATCCACCGGCCAATTTTTTTCTTTTCTTTTCCCTAGGTAGCTTGGAAAAGGTGGTATCTGTCAGGATCCAATTTCATTTCTCTCTCAACACAACATAGCTAGGACCATTGGTCTTCTGTATCTTGGAAATTCTCTTCAGGATATCTGCGAAAGCTGCTCGATCCTGCACCAACAAAATTATAGTAATACATCTAAACTGACGAAGGTACACATGCTATATCCAAGAAGCACCTATATAATAGAACGGTTGGGGAACGTATCCTAAAACTGTCCCAAGAAAAATATCCCACTATAAATCTTCAATTCATATTGTTTCAACTTAGCTTTCTTCCAAGTCAGGTTAATTCAGGCCCTAAACATCCCGCTATCTTAAACCATGTCGCAAGAAAAAAAAGATTTTAATTACTGAAACCATTTACTGCTCTTCCCGTACATGTACAAAATAAATCTTAAACATACTCATAAATCGCTAACGAATAGGGACCCATTAGACCGATAAAACATGACAGAGCATACCTCAGTGCTTTTTAGTCTCGGTTTAAATTTAGCTACAAGATTCTGAGTGGTGACAGGTGCCTTCTGCAATAACACAGCCCTGATTTCTTCTTCAGTAACAGGACCAGCAGATGTTGTAGACAATGTTTTTGATGATGATGATTGTGAACCTCTTGCAGGTACACTATTTTTTGAAGCAGAAACATTTTCCTTCTTGACAGAAGATTTCACGTCCTGATTCCCGAACAACAAAAATAGAATTATAACCAAACAACAAAGTACCATCTTAAGTGAACCAAAATGACTAACTGAAATGTAATTAAATCAAGCAGCTTCACCGAAAGTAGACATACATTTTCTGTCTTCACTTTTTTCAGAGGTGCACCACTAGATGCTTTTGTATCATCTCTATTAGATTTTCTCTTAGTCTTTGCTGACTTGGAAGTAGATGGAGTTCCCCGGACAGATCCAGAAGGTGTTGGTTTTCCAGGACTATTGTCAGCAGGTTCCTCCTTCTTAGGTGTGTCCTTCTGCTTTGGAGCCAATACAGGAGAGAAGCCCATATTATCCTCCATCTAAACAATCCAAACATAAATCCACATCATTTGTAGAAAATTTTTAGGCATAGATCGAATACAAAACTCTTGAAAATGGCAAGTCAGGAATCAAATTAATTGTTTGTGAGGAAATAAACAATGCTTCCATCTCTCTTAAATGCAATTAACACAACTTATGTAGTTCATATAACATCCATCACAGCTGTTCTGAAGATGTTCAAGTATCCACTAAGACTAGACATCAGAAAAGCTCACATCATCGTCATCGTTGTTGTCATCATCGTCATCTGCATCTGATTCATTGAGCCCATTAGCTCGCCCAAGCAGCTTCTTCAATTCTTTTCCAGATTTGCTCAGTCTTCCCCCCTCCTCTTCATCTTCATCTTCTTCATCCTGCATCAAATAATTGTGATGTTTTAGGTTATGCATCCACTTGTGTGACGTCATGTGTGCCAAAACAATATGAAATGACCATGGCATACAAACTATTGATAACAGAAAATTTCACATTACAACAAGAAAATGCGCAGACCTGCTTAATTTCTGGAGGAGCAGGAACTTCGGGGGCTAAATCTTCCCGTTCCTCGGGATCATTACCAACAGCTTCATCATCATCAGTGAAAATCTCTTCATGCTCCCAATCATCACCTAATACAATAAAAATATGATGCTGAATCAGGAATATAAACAGTAATTCTGCCAAAAACACAAAGTAATTATGTATTGAAAAGAATAGTATCATACATGCATACATAAATAGTACATATTGCATTGAAATATGAGAAAGTAATATATTCTATAAACAGCATGTTGTGGAAGGAAAAAGGCAGGACGACCAACAAAGCTCAGTTATTTCATTCCATATTTTAGTGGTCTTATTCTTATTATAAATTGGATTTATGACAGAAATACGGGACACATGCTCACCCTTCTCAACATCATCATCATCCAAATCAAGGTCACCTCCCCTTGGGCCTTCTTCATCATCATCATCACCACTTCTTTTGTTGAGTCCAAGTCTATTCTTCCTTGCGGCTTCCTCTTCTTCAACTTCCTCCCCCCTATCAGAGACATTACCTTCATCGTCATTGCCACCGTCGCCACTTTTTTTACTACGTTGCCTCCCACTGGTTGCAGCACTATCCTTGTCATTAGGCTTTTCCACTTCACCAAATGCAGCAGCTCCATTATTTGCAGCTTTCATCATCCATCTTTGATATCCATCAGCTGTCTTTCTCCTGTTCTTGATCTTCTCTTCTGCTTCCTCCAAGGTGAGTTGCTTATATTGTGCAACTTTGTTAAAATTATACCTATAACAAGTCATATAATCATCACAAGCACAAATGAGAAATACTAAATGACATCAACTATCTCCCAAAGATAGAAAAGTCTTGAAATGAAGGATTTATATATTCAGTCAAGGAAAATTTCCACACAACTAACCAAGTAAAAATAATAATAATAATTTTCAGGAATCATACGTTAAGGATCAGCTCAATCCCATAGACACTCTTCCCAGGGCCGTAATTGATTGTTGTACATGCATATTTATGTTTTGAGATGGATAGAGATAGGGTTTGCATACCAGGAATCAGCAGGAATAGCAACAAATTCCCTAGCATGCATCACTAACAAGTAATAAGTTGCTGATTGAGAGCCTTCAAGATGACCTTGGTACTGAGCTTGGCCCGTTTCATCCTCCAAGACCCAAGGCTTATTCTTGTACTTTTCCTACATAATGCAGAAATACACTAACAAGATTAAACTTGCCAACAGACAAAGAAATCCATGCGCAGCACGTACTAGCTTCTGGGGAGTTGAAGCAAAAAGGAAAATGGGAGCAGTATCAATTCTCATGGCCCATAGAAGGAACCACTTCAGCACACAAACTGAAAGTTTGCCAGCCAAGGATAATGTTTGCAAAGTTCATACCGAAGTATTTCACATTCAAATTTTGAAATAACACATGTTTGACCACACAACTGGATAAGTAATAATCAATATTTAAAAGAAAATGCTAATAGCAAAAGGAATGGCAATAACCTCTACTTTACTGATGCAAAACTGAACATCAAATGTAAGTTCATTTTCTATTGTCCCAACATTATCAGCCATGGCTATAAAATGGGGATAACAAAATAAAAGATTAGATTTAGTCCCTTCTCTTTGAATCTGACTTTTAAACTTTTTACTACGTCAAGAATTTACTTCTTCAAAGCATTTCAATATTTAAAACATAACAGCAATCGGTAATGGCCGAACAGACCGGTTAGAATTCCAACTACAATAACAAAAGGAGATAAACGTTTCACAAACCTTCTTCAGAAATAAATAAAATCTCAACATGTTTGTTTCAACTCTATAATTCTATAACAATCATCACAAAAGGGGGCAATACCCGCAAAGTATCAGTAACTTGACGCCCTTGTAGCCCATCTTTATGAATAGTCCATTTGTTCTCGGCAGTTTTCTTCTTGGAGAAATTTGGTAATCCACTCACAAATCTACCAATGAAGTAGTTTTTCTCACCGCTAGCTCTATGCCGAACATTATATTCCTATATTCCAATAACCACAAATTACATTCAACTTCATCTTCCGATTGGAAACTAAATACAAAACAACTAGCAATAAAATGAAAAACCATAAATGAATTATTTCCACAAAACAACACAGATTCTGGATTTATGATTAAACTGACAACTTATCATGCAAAAACAAAACCTCATACAGTCCGAATTTCAGAATTCCGTTTTAAATAAAGCAAAATATCAATTAATTTATTTATACGAAAGAAAATTGATAGACAGAAACGAACTCGAATCAAGCGAGTGACGGTTGCGCCACAGTCGTAGCATTTAGCTTTGTTCTCGGCCATAGTTTTGCCACATGTCATGCAAAGAGTCATATGCTTGCAGTTGCTTCCGTACAAATCCGCCGACGATCCACACCCGCTACAAGATGGCTTGAGTTGCAGATCAAACAACATTTCTCTCCCTTGAAAACGACGAAGCTCTTACGGTTTCAAGCAGACGTTACAGATGAATAATCAATTTGCTTTATGATTCAACGGACTGTCTTTAAACTTTTGGTTAGGCATTCTTGATGCTTCAGTTGCAGATCAAACGACATTTCTCGCCCTTGAAAACGACGAAAGCTTCTAGCACAGTTAATTTAAATAGGAAACGACAACCAAGTAACAGAATGTAAATAATCAATGTTTGCGGTTTAAGACATTCAGACAGAGACTGTGTAGCTTTGAAGAGAGACTTTGAGTAGGGGGCAAACGTTTCTTGAATCGATGCGCTGAGTAGTAGCGCTCGACTAACAACATCAAGTTCTATAAGAAGGCACAAGAAAGTACTCCTTTTTCGTATTCAACTAGTGCCTTCACAGGTGGTTCTGGGTAATTTGGGTTATCATTTAAATAGAATGTTTTAATAAAAGAATTTGGTGTGTATAAGAATTAACACACATTCACTATATAAGTCCTAAATTAAAGTCCAATAGTCTACATGTTTTGATGCATTTTTTTTATTCATCTTTTATAACTGATTCGACAGGATACAATAGTCCTAACGTACCAATTCATACGGACCAAAAAAACTAATCACTCATATAGCTCATGAAAACCAGATTATTTTTCTTCCTGCTGTTGGTACCTAACGCTAACGTCTGAAGCGGACAACTACACACGCACATGGTCCCGGGAGCTTACGAATGGCACACGTAAGACTTTTCAGGTGGACGTAGGCCATGGGATATGAGTCCGTTGTGATCGAACGTTAGAACACAAGCAAACTTTTAAAACCTCTAACATGTGTTGTCCCAAAACAGGAACCTCCCCTCACCACGTAATCTGTGTATCCTATGCCACGACAGGAGTTCGCAGGCCGCGACTCCGGAACAATATAACGTTTAGAAAGTGTAAGAAGGCAAATCCGTATATAAATACATGCAATTATTTCGGAAGGTGCTCTAATCCGGATGGCAATAGTCAGTCATCCACGCAAAAGAGCCACACGACAAGCTTCTTCGACGGAGCAAATCCATCGTAAGGACTCTGTATGATTTTCTTCTGGTCAGTTTATCTACATCGGTTTTTTGTATTGTGTTAAGATCCATGTTAAAACA